>OW386286.2:188028461-189293725 GCA_936432065.2 Rutpela maculata
ATATATATATATATATATATATATATATATATATATATATATATATATATATATATATATATATATATATATATATATATATATATATATATATATATATATATATATATATATATATATATATATATATATATATATATATATATATATATATATATATATATATATATATATCTCCAATAGAGACCTAAAACTGGGGAAATGGGCCATGAAAACTCGTGACGGTGTTAAATAATTATCTATAATAAGTTTCATCTTCGATGAAGGGCAGGCCCCCCGCATCAAATCATGGGCCCCGGTACTAAATTCACTGGCGGGCCCCCGCGCCTAATAATTGATAAGCGGGAAAAAATTTTGTTGTCAAAATCTCTGACGGGCCCTCACTACGGGCCGCTTGGAAACTAACGGGCCGCCGCGCTTAATAATGGATGAGCTGGGGGGAGAAATTTGAAAAAATCTCTGTCGGGCCGCCACTACGGGCCCCTCGGAAGCCCGGGCCCCTAACTCAGTACCCAATAGACCCCCATACGGGGGGCCTGATGGAGGGTATTGATAAAATATTAAGATGGAAACAAGATTTATATTGCCGAATATCAAGGTCCGAAGTCCCTATCCCTTTTTCTTAACCCTCTATTCCCGCAAACGCATTATGCCTCCTCCCTCCCTTCATATTGCTTGGATTGCGATATATATATATTTTTTAAATTAAAGATAAAAAACACCCTCACCTGGAAAAAAATTCTCCCCTGAACCCTTTCCTTCGTACTCAAAAACGCATTTGAAAAAAAAATTCAAAAGGTTTTTCGCCTTCCACAAGTTTGTTTATTTGAAAAAATTTTAAATATTAATCAGTACAAATTCCATTTTGGTTTTTCAAAATCGCACGATAGGGAAAAACGTTATAATATCTCCAACTTCAAAATAAGTAATTTTGAAGTTGGAAATATGAAGTGAAGATTTGGAATAAACAATCATACAACTATACTATAAATAAAGCAGGCCAAGTATATTAATTACCTTGCATAAATAAATTCTAATGGTAAATAACTGGAATAATTATTAATTTTCATATGTATGAAATATTAATTGAAAGGAAGCAGATGTAAATTTTATAATAATAGACAATTTTGACATAACAAAATATTGCGTTGTTATAAATTTTAGAAACTTGGAACAATCATTTCTAAACCAATCAGTGCAAGAATAGAAGAAATCCGAAGACTATAAAAGATACTTTACTTAATTTTCGGAAAAATATATTTTGAAAGAAAATAAGAAACTCAAACATAAATTTAGGTCCTAAATAAAATTAATCTTTGAAAGTATTTAGTTATAAGTAGTTTTAAGCTTTTGTTATTATACTCTTCGCAAAAACGAAGAGTATATTGTATTTGATCGGCACATTTCTAGAATCGTAAATATCGCTCGTAGAGAAAAAATTTTCATATCATTGTGTTAGTGAACGAATTCTGAACAACTTTCAAAATGTCCGTCTGTCCGTCCGTCACGTTTCTTGTAAGCACGATAACTTAAGAAAGAAAAGTCCGATTGTATTGAAATTTAGAAAGTAAGTTAGTGTTAGCTAGATGAAGAACCCTATTGTTTTTGAAGAAAATCGATCAGTAAATAAAAAAGTTATTAATTATTTAATTTAAAAAAAAGATTATCTTAATTTTTGTTGCTTGTACTAAAATGGAAATCTTGTGAGATATTATTTCCATAATATTTTTTTTTTTTATGAAGTTTACTAATATATATTTCATAGAAGTGAAATATGTATGAATATCGAAAGATAGAAATATATACCTATATATCACAGACAATCAATTTTTCTAGCAACAGGTGGTGGCGCAGCGGCTAAAGCTTTACGTTGCAATCCAAAGGTCCCGTGTTCGAATCCCACAGGTTGGATATTTTTTTTTCATTTTTTTTTTCATACAATTTTTTTCACAATAAATATGGTATCACAAAATTTAGGATGTCCAAAAACTAACATTATTTACAAGAAAACTGCGAAGAGTATCCTATAGAATGTGTAACAATTATATATAAAAAGCTCAGTAAATTGGCGAAGAGTACGTTTTTAGCTTGTTTGATTTTATCATCTAATAAATGTTTTAAATTGAAACATATGCTATTCTTTTACAACTAAGTAAATAAAAATACAAGTTAGATTGAGAACCTGCTACAGGTCTCGGTCTCAGTAAGAATTGCTGGAAGGATAAGAATTGAAGGTGAGATATTATAATTTCGAAATTTATAAATAAGAATAACTGTTTTTCATTTCATAAAAAAGTGAAACAATCTTTAAAACATAATATGTTAGAATAACAATCTTTTTCAAAGTATCATGAATAACTATACTTTCTTAACTATAGTTTCTCAGGAAAAGTGTTAGATCTTATCCAGCTAAAATGGTCTCAAATTTGCAATACACAGGAAAAAACCGCTACCTGAGGAATCACTACTTCCACATTCCATCAAAGAGGGTAATTTGACGATAGGGCCAGGGGTGAGAGTGGCCGTGGTGATGGTCGATGACAAAGAAAAACTGAAACTTTTGCTTCTCGTACACACACCAAATCACATTTTGAAATTCTCTTTAATAAAGAGGATAGTCTGGTAGTGGGGGTGGCTGATGCTAAAATAATTTTGAGACCATGGCTTCCCTAAATCCCAATTTTATTAAGTGTTACTTGCTTGCTTTACTAATTTACCTCCCATTCACTCCCCCACCCTCCAACGGAATAAGATCAAAATATAATATATAAATAGTTCCAGTTCTCGTTGCAGTTCTCGTTATAATATATAGGTGTACGAAATTTCAAATCGATATCTTAAATCGTTCCATAGTAATCATGCGCACATAAGAAAAGTTATAGACAGAAATTTTTAGTATTGAAAATACTTTTGGGCGCGTGTATGTCGGGGCCGTCTACATAAAAATGAAGCGACATGCGACAGATTTGTCAGCCAGCTGTTATTGTTAATAATGGACTGAACGTTTTGTAGCAAATAACATAAACAAAAAACTGCTGCCCAAGGAATAACTACTTCCACATCCAGATTTTCTACCAAAGTCTCTCACAACGAAAAAAAATTCATAAAAACAAATATTTTAAGTTATCCTGTACATTAAATATTTTATTACCCAAATCGCACTTAAACGATTTGTTTTTATGAATATTAGCGTGGCGACTTAGCTCAAGTGAATGTTGCATTACAAACATTACATGTAAACATGTTTACCCTTTCACAGTATGACATCAAATATTAATAAGTAGTAGGTTAACCTTATTTACCCCCCCAACCCTTCAACTTCAGCCCTTCATATTTTAATCTTGTTTTATCCTCAATCTCGTCTCACCTTGTCATCCCCTGTGACACCTTCCCCTAATTAACCTTAATTACCCCCCACTAATTACCTGCTAATTAACCCCCAAGCCACGCCTCCCAGCCCCCGTTACGTCACAAGAAGGGTGGAGGAAGGAGGACTAGGACCTGTTATACCCTACTCCGCTGAACTTTCTAAAAAATTTATAATATAATATTTGAAATCATCGACCCCAAAAACCCATAAGACGATATGCCACATTGGTAGTGGGGGTGGGGGTGGATGAAGTAAAAAATATGTCGAGGTCTTTGGTTATTGTACACACACTAATTTTATTTTTTTCACTCCATTTAGTAATGGGTGGGTGTGGCAATGGGGGTGGCTAATGCCAAAAATTTTTTTGAGACCTTAGCTTCTCTTATATATACTAAATACCAACTTTATGGACTATTACTTGCTTGATTTACTTATTGACCCCAATTTACCCCCCAACCCTTCGACAGAATAAGATCAAAATATAATCTAGTTCCAGATCTCATTAAAATACATACGTGTATCTTTCAAGTTAATATCTTAAACGGTTCCAGAGTAATCGTGCGCACAGAAAAGGAGGGGGTGGGGTGTGTTCTTTGCAAATATTTCGAAAATAAACGTTTTAGCGAGAAAAGTCAAGATATCTGTTTAAAAGTATATAAGTCTTCGTTAATTTGAAATCAAATCCATTTTCGATAAAAATTAATGTCAGAAATACTACTATAAAGCTTATTCAATTATAATATACCTTTAATTTGAGATCTGTTACAGTACATCTCTTTAGGATAAAAGTTAGCCAGTATATGGCCAAAAGTTCCCAAAAAGTGCATATTCATAATTAATTCTCGCTTTGTGATAATAATTTTTTCGCTCGTCATGATTTAATGTGGCACGTACCCAGACGATTATCTCGAGGACCTCTGAGATGATTTTAATAAAGTTTTCACTAAACAACTCTGAATAACAAATAATATAATAAAGAGAAGATTTTAGAAATACATATATATTGTACCAGGAATTCTACGTAGATATGCGATTATGACGCGATGTACCTACATATATATATATATATATATATATATATATATATATATATATATATATATATATATATATATATATTTTGTACAAGACAGTAATAAAGTAATTTTACTCCCACATCTACGGAAGTAGGAAGTAGGTATAGTGACGCAAAAAAAAATTTTTGTAAAATTTTAATTGTTCATATAGGCTTATATAAAGTCATAAACTGTTGAGATTTTAAGTTTGCGCAAAAAAATCTGTCTGTCAGTTTAAGATATTGATTTGATACACGTATATATTTTAACAAAATCTGGAATTAGATTATATTTTGATCTTATTTCATTGAAGAGTTGGGGGGTAAATTGGGGTAAACAGGGGTAAATAGGTGAATCGAGCAAGTAAGAGCCCATAAAATTGGTACAGAGTATATATAAGAGAACTAAGATCTCAATTTTTTTTTATCATTATCCACCCCCATTACCACCACCACTCCATTGTTAAAGGGGATGAAAAGAATAAAATTGTGATTTAGTGTGTGTATAAGAAAGAAGGGCCTCAAAAATTATCTTTTACCTCGTCCATCCCCCACTACGTGGGGTAGGCGATTTCAAATATTATATTATTGAAGTTCCATAAACAATTATTTCCTATAGTGGAGTGCAAATATAGCACGAACATTTTTCCGTTATGAGGAACTCGGGCAGAAAATGTAGATGTTGAAGTAGTGATTCCTTAGGTAGCTATTTTTTTACTACATATGGATTGGAATACCATATACTGATATATTAGTTGCATTTTTTTTACCAGTGAATTGTGAGCTAAATTTAAGAAATCCAACTTACGACGCTTAAAAAACATCTCTTGTATCCAAATTAGCAACTTTACAGGAGACGAGAAAAACTAACTTCTCTTATTAATATGTATGAAACCTATATGTTATTTTTTTCCTTTAATCGTTTGTTCTTTTAAGTAGAGTTTTAGGTATCAATATTAATCTTGGAAATACCAGCTATTAGGAACTGTTGGTCATAGGAGTGGACATCAATTTAAATATAAAAAAAAATTAGCAAAAATTGTGATAAAAAGTATTGTTTCTGCTGCTTCTGCAGCGGTATCAATGTTAATCTTGGAGATACCAGCTATTAGGAACTGTTGCACATAGGAGTGGACATAAATTTAAAATTCCAAACCAAATTTTAGCAAAAATGGAGATAAGGGGCATTGTTTCTTAAGCGTCGCTTAGTTGGGCGCTGTACTTGATCTTCTTATCTTAGATAGCTCAATCTATCTTCTCTCTTACCTTCGCCAAGTCTACCGGATTTCATCTTAAACATTAGAAACTTACCTAAGTTGATTTTAAGGTGGCGATTGGTCAAAATACCTGAATCTTAACAACGCACATGCGTAAATTTTAAAGTCTGTTTTGATCGTTCTTTTTGCAAGTTAGTTTAGATAAGAATCTGAAATTAGGTAATAGTGGAAGACCAGACCCTCTGAATTCGACACCCTCTATACAACTCGCGAACACCCACCTAAAAAATAGGTAATCTGATGTAAAATAACCCGCTAAACTTGATTTTTGAATTCGCCCATTGATTTGAGATTGCCAAAATGACCAAATTGGCAATTTTCTAAAAAAAATAAAAATTATGTGTTATTTTTTGTTTTTCATATAACACGTCATATATTTTTTATTTTACTTCAGAATTTTTTAATTTTTTTACATAATATTCTCTAACTATTCTTTGATATGTTAAAAGTAAAAAACTTTACCTAAAAAATAATTAGTTGGCAAAAAAAAATAACAACTTTTCTTTGACGCAAAATCTTTAAAATTTGCAGAGTAAAATGTCTGATCGAGGTATCTTTTTTATTTTTAAAGTTAGGTGCCTACTATAATCGAAGAAAATGTTCCGAATGAACTAAATAAAATCTTTTATAAGAAGTTTTTTTTGAAATTTTGCTCCCTTATCGAAATATTCATTAATTGTTTCAGCGTCCGAACGAATGCGCGCTACTATGAATCGGCCGCAATCGCATCTAGAGCTAAACGCAGACACGTGCCGGGTGATTATTATTTTCCAGTATCCATTTATGTTAAGTTGAAAGTGCTTTTTGTCTCAGTCCTTATATTTAGTGCGTTATAAACACATAGTTTGGCATAATAAATTATAATTACTCTGATAGGAAATCAAAGGAAACAAGCTAAAAACGTACTCTTCGCCTGTTAACTGGATTTTTATATAATTGTTATACATTCAATAGGATACTTTTCGCAGTTTTTTGTAAATAATGTTACTTTTAGACATTTTTAATTTTATAGTACGATCTTAGTTGGTAAAAGACTTGGTAAAAAAACTATACCAAACCCCATTTGGGTTTCGATTCCGAGTCAAAAGAACTACACCACCACCTTACACGTAGAAGAATGTAAATTTTTACATTATAAGACACGAGCTATAAAATCATATTTTCACGGTTGTATATTACATTATGAAATGTATATTTGTAAAATATATAAATAATTAGAAATATTAAAATGAAATATTTCACTAGATTTCTATTCAATTACAAAAAATTTAAAAAAATTTTTTTCAACAGTAAAATCACAAGAGCTTTTTTTATCGGATAAATTTCTCTTTGTAACGAAATAATTTTGCCAATCAGTGCTTTTATGAGAAAAACTGACATGAAAAAATCGCGAGACCGGAGATCGAGCGATTTTGTCAAATGTCAGTTTTTCGAGCAAAATTACTGATTGACAAAATATTGAGTTAAAAAGAAATTTATCCATAAAAGAAAAGTTCGAGTGATTTTTGGCAAGATAAATTAACGACAGAATATGTGAACGAACAACAATTAAAAATAATTATAATTTTCTCAAAACGACTCATATCGTACAGTATAATTTCCGCAAGACTTAAAAGTTATAGCCGACAGTACAGATTTTAAAATGACGTGCGACTACTAGATATACTCTGCTTTTGAGGAACAGGTATTTTTATCGTGATAAGAAACGATGCACCTTTTTTATCGCTGTCAAAGTGACAAAATGTGACTGTTAAATAGACTTTTTTATATAGGAGTTAATTTATCAAATTTAAATCATTAAGTAATAACATTTTTATTTATCGATCGATTTTGTTCAAATAGGGTTCCTCTTCTAGCTAACACTAATTTACTGTCCAAATTTCAGTACAATCGGAATTTTCTTTCTTCAGTTATCGTGCTTACAAGAAACGTGACGGACGGACAGACAGACGGACATTTTGAAAGTTGTTCAGAATTCGTTCACTAACACAATGGTATGAACATTTTTTGTCTGCGAGCGATATTTACGGCTTTAGAAATGTACCGATCAAATGCAAAATCCGATGACATTTCTGTGGCTCTAAAACAATATTTAGAACAGAAAAATTTATTTTTATCACTAAATCCAGTTTACCATGCACAATGTAGAAGATCGTATACCCGAACTGCTTATAAAAGAAAATCAGAAATTGTAAATCCTAGTACAGAGAATACAAGTAAAAAGGGCATTTCTGCAATGTGCTATTTACAAGACAGCCTACCAAATTAAGCCCAGAATTCCAAATGTTTTAGATTTTGGATGGTACCTAAAGGAGGAAATCTTATTTCCAAAGACGATTTCAAAAAGCCCAAAACCCAATTTTATTGAGTTAACTCCATTTTGTAAATGTAAATTATATAACTGTACTACAAGCTGCAAGTGTAGCAAAGCAAACGCACAATGTAACATAAGTTGTTTATGCGAAGGAAAATGTAATCTTTAGTACCCACTTGCTGTTATAATTAATGAAAATATATTTTTTAATGTGTATGTTTCGAGATTATCTACATTATTTTATAACATTTAATTGCAAATAGAAACTAAATAATCCGTACTCACTTGATCGCTTAAACGACACCACCGTTGGGCGACGTTAACAGAAGTTATGCTTTAAATTAATGCGGACGAGTTGCGCGGCCGCATTCAACAGCGTCATCTCGTTACATGAGCCGAATTTCCAAAAAATATCTTTATAAAAAAGTTTGTTTAAAGTATATGGAACATTTTTCTCGTTTATACTATAACTCTCTCTTTAAAAATAAAAAAGTTACCTCGATCGGGTATTTTTCAACGCAAATTTTAAAAAACCGCGACAATAGAGGGTAATTATATTTTTTTTAGGCATTATATTATTAGTTACACTATATTCTTTGCCGTCAGCCTGTCCAAGAATATTGGAGGGATAACGTGTAAAATATTGGTCAAAATCGGAATTAAAATAAAAAAGATATGATGTGTTATGTGCAAAACAAAAATTAACACATAATTTTAAAATTTTTCAAAAAATTTACGAATTGACCGATTTGGCAATCTCAAATTAATGGGCGAACTCAAAAATCAAATCCAGAAGGTCATTTTACATAATATCATCTGTTTTTTAGGTGGGTGTTCGCGAGTTGTATAGACTACTTTTAAAATGCTTCCTACAGATTGGCTGCTCTCCGACTATAAGCTAAGATTGTCGGTAGAAAGAATCCATTTTGATTATCTTATACCTAGTGACTCATAAGTCTTGTAACTTGTACACGGGCGTGTGGATTATTTTAAAATTTGATGTAGTGATATGAGATAAAATTTCCAGTTGGGTGATATAAAAATCCAAAATGGCCGACTTCCGGTTTCGATGCAACTTGCATGAAAATGAAATTTTTAAATGAGCCAACCTGTATATTTTTGCATGTTTGGATTCTCTTGACAAAATACATATGATCCATTATTTTGGCTTCCAAAAAATATGTATTTTAACATTTTTAATTTTAATCATCGAAATTGTTAAAAATCGGTCTTCAAGCACCTGCAAACTATTATTTCTTCAAATACTAACGTTAAACATGATTTACTCTTCGTCTATTAGTTTTTCAACGAAAACTATTCGGAACTCTTATGGAAGAGTCTGTTATTTAATTAAATCTTTAAATTACGAAAAAAATGATGACGTAATTAAAAAAAGAAATGTTTTGATAATCGATTTTTACAATATAGCCCAGTCGATGAAGGTATTTACCTCCAAAAACTTGCAAAATGAATAATTTTTTTTGTGTTCGTGAACGGATGCATAACAAAAAAAAGTAAAAAAACATTTTTTTTCTTCCATTTTTTCAAAATTTTGAAATTAAGTCAAGCTAGGAAAGATAAAAAATACAGATGGATAGATCACGTATTTATGAACAAAAAATGTCGGAAAAAAATAATCAAATAACTCGAAGCGAGATCCATTGTCCAATCATTTGGTAGTTTTTACCTGGAAAGTTTTGGAGAAGTTCTGATTCTTGGCTTTTTTACGTTTCTTGGTATGCTGATTACGAATTTTCACTTTGCCACCTCGAAAAATTTCTGGAAATGTCAAATAAAGCAAAAAAACAAAAAAAGACTATTTTTCTTTTTTTTTTCTTCTTTTGAAAACATTTTTTAAAGTTCTGATTTTTGGTTTTTGTATGTTTTTGGGAGTATTGATTACGAATTTGTACTTTTCCAATTCGACAATTTCCGGAAAATATAAAAAAATCTCAAAGAAACCCAAAAAGTTCCTTTTTTGATTTTTTTCTTATGACATGAAAACTTACAAGAGAAATATGTACTATGTAATAATTAAACAGATTATTGGAATCGTCTTGGCCCTATATCGCAGAAGGTCCGGGCTGCCTGAAGTCCTTGTTCTCTTCATCCCAAAAATTTCGTTCTCCTAAAAAAGACGTAAACAAATGTAATGCTAGGGCAACCTGACTGTATCAAAGTTAAGGTATAAAACCATGGCAATTGGAATATTGAAGAAAATATGAATAGGTGTGACTAAGGTATAAATCAATCGGAAGTAGGATATTGAAGAATGCAAAGTTGTGTTCGTAAAAGTAGTATTCAAAATACCTTTGGATTATTCTGCTTCAAGTTTTTGATCTCATCCTCGTCCATATCAGCTTTCTCCAAGTTGTCGCAGTTTCCTTCACAGTTTAAACAAATTTACGAACAATATAGACCTGCTTTTCTACAACCACAATTCCCTCGACAGCCTTTCTTACATTTGCATGAAATGTGATTTAATATAACTTCTGGAGCGTTTTCCACCCACATTCCTCGGAATTTTTTTCATACACATGAGATGATACTGTCCATCAGCTGTTATTAAGTTAGGAACTGGCCCAACACGTAGTATGGCTCGTCCATATTCATAATTACGTTTTTCAGCGAGTTGTATAACGTTTTCTCTAACTTTTAACTGCCTAACACTATACACAGGATTTCACTTAGAAGCAGAAGCCTTTTTTGTTCCTGTATAAACTCTGGTGTTATCAGCATTCCACACAAAAAACAGTGATCTTTGAAGCCAAAACCAGGTACAGACGAGCGTAATTGAAGCGTTTGACCACTCTGTTGTGCTCTCTTCACATGGGCAGCAATTATTTTTTTATTGACGTACTGTTTTCTGCATTTTTCGTGAACTTCAATTGATCTTTTTCCATTCAAATGGACTCCTTTTCCATCCTTCCTTTGCTTACTTGCTTCACTAAATGTATTTAACCGCTTTTGTTTAACTACAGTCACTTTACTTCCATCTTCTAATACACTATCACAAATAAACACAGGGGGAGTAAAATGTGGGGGTGAAGGGGGGGGTCAAATTATAGGAAATTTTGCCTATTGATTTTCTTCATAGTACTTTTATCAAAAAGTGCATGGTTTAAAAAACAAAAAGATGCATTTTTTCTTTTTTTTTGCTTTTTTGATATTTCCCGAAGTTTTTTGAGGTGGCAAAGTGAAAATTCGTAATCGGCACCCCCAAAAAACAAAAAAGAACCAAAAATCAGAACTTCTCCAAAACTTTCCAGGTGGAGTCGATCTCGACCACTAAATGATTAGATTACCATGCGCGCGCGCTTGAATACGCATGACTGTGACACCGACGCGCGACGCACTGAATTACATGTCACTAAATCAGAATGGGTTCAATCTATATGAATGTTCCGATGCTTTTTTTGTTTTAAACAATACAAGCAAAGGATGAATGGGAAAAATATACTCATATACAGGGTGCGCCACTTAAGACTCCCCAGGCTTGTAACTTTCTTATTATTTAAGCGACGACTATGTTGGGCTCATCAAATTGTAGATATTTTTGAGGCATTTAAACATGTGTACAGAGTGATTTAAAAAAATATATTGAAAAAATTGTTAAGAAAGAAAACTTAATTTCCTTGAATATTTTTTTACCTCACCCTATACATGAACTGCGTTAATGTTTTCTTATAAAGGTTTTAATTAGCTTCAATTCACGTTATTACGTCATATTCGAAATTCGTTTTGGTTTTAGAGAAAGAAATTAAAAATACTCTTTCCGATCCCAACTGATTTTTTTTAAAAATAACTTTGAAAATAATGTAAATAATAATTTTATGCTTTATTTGTAAAAGACATATCACAAACAATATTCAACCTAACAAAACACCAACAAGAAACAAAATAAATAAATATTTTTAAAAACAAACTTATATTAAAATGTACTAAATAGGGTATTGCAATTTTTTTTATTTTTATAACATAAATTGAAGCTAATTAAAATCTTTATAAGAAAGCATTAACACAGTTCATGTACAGGGTGAGGTGAAAAAAATGTCCAAAGAAATTAAGTTTCCTTTTTTAACAATTTTTTCAAAAACTTTTTTTTAAATCACTCTGTATGCATGTTTAAAGGCTTTAAAAATGTCCACAATTTGATGTGCCCAACATGGTCATCGCTTCAAAAATAAAAAAGTTACAAGTCTGGGGAGTTTTAAGTGGCGCTGTATATATTATCACGCCCGAACTCAATCGTCGCAAAAAAAAAATATAGAAAAAATAAAAGCCCTTCAAAAAAATTCTTTCTTCATTGAGGACTGTTAAAAAGTATGTACACTTCATGATTATTATGGTTTGTTAAGTTGTAGTAACGTGGATTAAAAAAAAGTACGGGTTAAGTGTAAGAGCAGACGGTAAGCCGGTTGGCTTACTGAACTGAACTTCGCCCATTCTGCGAATACAAATATTTTTTGATAAGTATTGTATTTGTTTTGAATAAAGACATATTATTATTATTATTATTATTATTATTATTATTATTATTATTATTATTATTTTTTTTTTCCCGCGTGTGCGATGCTGGACAGTTCTCCCGTGTCTCCGACATTCTCACGGGAGAAGCGCCAGCGGATTATCCACAGCCACTCCCCGCGTCCCGCAGGGTTAGTGACTGTAGATGCCAGATTCGTGTGCCCTAAGAAGACGAAGGGACCCCAGGATAACTGCCTTCTGCATTTGGCCTGCCAACCACTCGGCTGACTTTTGGCAGGCTGGTATGGCCTTTAATTCCGAGAGCAGCGTAGGCCTCATTCCACCAAGTACACCGATTATCAGGACGACCATCTTGACCGAGTAGTCTGGGTATAGCACTCGGAGCTCATACCGGAGATCTCGGTATTTAGTCCGTTTTTCGCCCTCCTTCAAGATGATGTTTGTCTCGGCAGGTGCCGAGAACTCGATGACATACATCATCTTGGTTTGGTGGTCTAGGAGGACTATGTCAGGCTTGTTTGCCTGAATTTGCCTGACCGTCGGAAACGAGTAGTTCCAATATATTCGGCACTTCTCGTTCTCGACAACGGACTCGATCTCTCCGGGGACGTAAGGCAGCACTGGTGTTTGGTCTACTTCGTACGAGTGCCGAAGGTGGTAGTACAGCACTCGTAGGGCCGCGTTATGTCTATGGATGTAGGCCGAAGTCGCATATACCGTACATGCAGATAGTAAGTGCATGAGCGACTCCGGCGCCTGACGGCAGGTCCTACAATTAATGTCAGGGACCTCCACACCCATAACGCGACTGCGGTAGACCAAGGTGTTAATAACACCATCTTGGCAGGCCACAATGAATCCTTCGGTCTCCGACTTTAGCCCTGCTGACCGTAAGAAAGCGAAGGTCAGCTTTGTCGATAAACCCAGCGTCTCTATGTTGTTATAGAATACGCCGTGCATGGGTTTATCGACGTGCTGCCTGAGCAGATTTCTCTGCTCGGCAGCTTTAATTTGGGCTATCAGACGATTTGGCGCAAGCTCAGTTACTGATTCTAGTTCAGCACCTCGCCGGCCTCCTCGCCTGAAGTCGAATACGAGACCGAGATCATCTGCGGCCTTACGTGCTGCCTTGAATAAAAATGCGCCAACTCCTGCAGTTTCATGATCTCTCACAAACCGCAGGAGTGGGTCCGAGCTCCTGAGGACGTTGCATGCCACACTCAGCGCTACTCTGCCATGCGCACACTCCAGACTCAAGAGTCCTCGGCCACCCCGTTGGCGTGGGAGGTACACTCTATTATTATTATTATTATTATTTTTTTTTTTGTTAAAAACCAGTCACCCTTCTCTGTGGCTCCGACCCTCACAGAGGGGAGCTGGTAGTACCGGCAGCCACTCCCCACACCCGTGGGGTAAGTGACTACTGGGTCCGGGAATCGTGTGCCCTGAGCAGACGTAATGAGCCGAGGATGACGGCCTTCTGCATTCTGCCGGCTAAGACCTCTGCCGAATTTCGGCATGCCGGTATGATCTTAAGTTCCGAAAGCAGTGTGTGTCTCGTTCCACCGAGGGCTCCTATAATCAGTACCACTATCTTAACAGTATGGTCTGGATACAGTCTGCGGAGTTCGAAGAGCAGATCTCGATATTTTGTCCGTTTTTCCTCCTCCTTCAAGGCAATGTTGTTCTCCGCGGGAGCCGAGAACTCCACGACGAACATTGTCTTGAGTTGATGGTCGAGGAGTACTACGTCAGGCTTGTTGGCTTGTATTTGCCTGACGGTGGGAAAAGAGTAGTTCCAATAAATTAGACACTTCTTATTTCCCACAACGGACTCAATATCCCCCGGAGCGTAAGGCAGCACTGGTGTTTCGTCTATCCCATACGAGTGCCTTAAATGGTAATAAAGCACTCGTAATGCTCCGTCGTGCCTTTGGATATAGGCCGAGACTGCATATGTCGGGCAAGCCGACAGCAAGTGCATAAGAGTCTCTGGCGCCCTGCGGCAGGCCCTGCAGCTGACATCAGGGACCTCTATACCCATGACACGACTACGATAGACGAGGGTGTTGAATACACCATCCTGGCAAGCCATTATGAATCCCTCGGTCTCAGACTTCAGCCCGGCTGACCTTAAGAAGGCAAAGGTCAGCCTTTCGGATAAGCCAAGGTTTTCTATATTTTTATAGAAAACTCCGTGCATTGGCTTATCCATGTGAAGCTGCAGAAAGATGTTGTGTTCTGCAGCTTTAATTTGGGCTTTTCGTCGAGCAGGTTCCAACTCGGTGACAGAGTCGGGATTTACCCGCTCGACGTCGAAGGAGAGACCAAGTTCATCGGCTGCTCTCTGTGCTGCCTTAAACAAAAAGGCTCCTATTCCTGCACTTTCATGGTCTCGGACCATGCAGAGGAGGGGATCCGAACTCCTGATGACCTTACAGGCTCCATCCAGAACCATCCTATTATGGAGACTCTCCAAACTCAAGAGTCCACGGCCTCCCCGATGTCGTGGGAGGTATAGCCGAGGAACGGATGATTTAGGATGCAAACTCCTATTGAGATGCATCTTCTTGCGGGTTCCTACGTCGAGTTGACGCAACTCTTCTTGAGTCCATTTCACTACTCCAAAGGAGTAGAGAAGGATCGGAACGGCAAGCATGTTGGTAGCAGACACCTTGTTCTTCCCCGACAGCTCTGAAGACCAGATCTGTCGGAGTCGGTGCTGATACTTGCCGCGGAGAGCGTTTTTCACTACACTCACTTCTTGGGTGGAGCGTTGCTCGACACCCAAGTAAGTGTACGACTCTCCGGCATCTAGATGATGTAAGATGCTTCCGTCCACGAGCTGCGCGTCCTCTCCGTAGTCCCCGCATCGTCCTCTCTTGAGATGGACCAGTGCACATTTGTCCAGCCCGAACTCCATACCGACAGCCTGCGTGTACTCCTGTACCACCCTGAGGGACTGGTGTAGGTCCCTCTCTCCGAAGGCATAAAGTTTAAGGTCATCCATGTAAAACAGATGGGTGACCTTATGCCTCCTATCGCCGGGGGTACCGCAGTTGTATCCACGGGTTTTCCGGAGCGAAACGGATAATGGCAGTAGTGAGATGCAAAAGAGAAGGGGGCTGAGGGAGTCTCCCTGAAATACTCCCCTTCTGAATGTTACCGACTCCGTCTGGACTCTATCGTTACCCGATGTAATAGTAAAGCGAGTCCTCCAGAGCGGCATCAGTTCTTCGATGCATCTCACTACGGGACCGGGTATCGCAAGACATCGGAGCAAGTGAACAATAAGCTCATGTGATGTCATATCAAATGCCTTGCGGTAGTCGATCCAGGCCATGGAGAGGTTCCGCTTATACTGCACGGAGTCCTGCGTGACACATCTGTCAATCAACAGGTTCTCCTTGCAGCCAGCGACACCTCTCTTCGACCCTCGTTGCTCATATATCCGTTCGTAAACCGGTTCAACTGCGTGGAGCACTCGCATGTACAGGATGCGCGTAAACACCTTGTAACATGCGTTTAAACAGGTTATCGGCCGGTAGTTCTTTGGGTCAGACAAATCTCCGTTCTTCGGGATCAGCACTGTCCACCCCTCGACAACCCAAGAAGGAATTTGCTGCTCCCCATTTAGCCATGAATTGAAAATTCTGGCCAAATGGTGGTGGGTGCTGGGTAATTTTTTCCACCAGTAGTTGTTTATCCCATCGGGACCTGGAGCAGCAAAGTTCTTAGAGCCCTCAAGAGCTCTTCGAACCTCTTCTGGAGTTATCGGTTGGCACACCTCGTTTGGTTGTTGAAGCCTTTGACAGAAGGCTTCAAAGTGTGCCAGGGCTGGAGAGTCTCGGTTGAGTGGAAGCTTCTCCTCGTAAAGTGTTTTCCAGAAATTTTCCACCTGATCTACAGTCGGCGGATTCTCTGCAACACGTGGAGGCGGTTCGAAAAGGCGCGAGGGCTTTTGGCGGAAGAGTTTATTTTCCGCCAGCCCCCTCGCCCGCCTCACTAGTGATTTTTTACAAACCACTAGCATCCGTATCCTGTCGAAACAGTGCTGTTTGGTGGTTCGTAGCACTGCCTCATTGAGTGTGTGATGGACGCGTCTTAAGTTGGCGGCTATTCGACGCACTTTAGGCGTGAATGGCCTATTGGCCGCCATATAGTCCATCACACATTGGATACGGGATGCGTGTTGCCTCGCCGACCGGATGTTGGCTTCCATCTTTTGTACGCGCCGCCCCGCTCTCTCCTGTGGGGAGGCAGTATTACGCCTCTCCAGCCGAGAAAAGCGTTGAGCAGCGACATACACGGCACAGTTTATGTGCCAGATGTCAGCCCGTTCTGGAAGCGCTTCACGAAGTTCTTCGTCCACTCTGGCAAGATCTTGTGGCCCGGGGGCTTTTATGTGGTGTAGCTCCCGTCTGGTACTGAGGCCCTCTGGTATTGGTGGAACAAAGAGAGCCACTTCCTCAACCGGTGAATGCGGCGGTCTTTCGTCCACCTCATTCACCGGTCCAGGAGCAGCCCTCACGTAGCCCCTTCTACGAAGATGGGATACATAGTCACGCAGATTTTGTGGCGTGAAGGCGCCATGCTCTGGATGCCTGTCACACCACAGAGCATGCATCCGCCCCATGTATCCCCTTCGTGCGGGCTCACTGCTTTCATAGCATTGCAGAAGGTCGTCCCTTAGCTCATCCGTCCACTCAAAGCGTCCTTGTCCATAGCGTTTGTCAGCGGGCGCTCCATCCGGTTATTATTATTATTATTATTATTATTATTATTATTACAACTCAAATCATTTTAATTTCCTTGCTTGATGATGTTTTAGATAAATACCTATATATGTTGGAGGCTGTAACTTGTCGAGAAATTGACCCATTGGAAGCAATAAAATTTCACTATTTTGGAAAAAATGTATACTTTTCGCATGTTTAAACAGAAATTCGTTTACTTGTATGCATTTTTTCGAAAATATGATCAATCCCATCATGATCAGAAATAGCAATTTTCACGATCTTATTCTTATAACTCTCTAGAGTTTTGAATATAAATTCTGGAACTTAATACATTAACAAGTGTATAAAGATTTCATTGGATATAGTTGAAATGTGGAGAGATGTACCTGTAATAAATACAATACAGCAAATGCAGGTAAAAATTCATGCCAGTTACGGCGCGGCAGATCTGCTTCGATTCTGTGGCTATGTGTGGTATCTGTGTATGCGATATATTTTCCCTCCATACTCGCTATTTATCCCCCTATTCACTAAGAAAAATGTTAAAAACGTGTAATCAGAAAGAGAAAAAAGCTTTATTTTACTGGTTAGAACAGCTAAGAATTTTTAGAGATTCCATACTATGCATTTAACCGTGTGCTTGGCCGCGCAGAGTGACAAAGTTACTTCACTATTTTTTCCCAGAAATACCGTAGCTTTAGCGATAAATTTTATTAGGACATTTGTGTTCAGAAACACGTGATCTACTCACCTGTATTTTTTATTTTTTCCTACCCTGATTTAATTTCAAAATTTTTTATTTTTTTTTTCACTTTTTTTTATGTTCTGCATAAACTTTACAGGATATTCTATTCTATACACTTTCACGAACTCATTAAAAAAAATTATTAATTTTGCAAGTTTTTGGAGGTTTCACTATACAATGTTCTGTCATCTGGGCTAATAGTTATGCAAATTGCTCTATTTAAAAGTTTGATTTTCATGTAGATTGCATCGAAAAGTTGGCCACTTTGGCTCTTTACATCACATAAATGGAAATTTTGTCTGAAAACATTACACCAAATTTGAAAATAATCCGTTCAAAAGTTACAAGAGTTTTCCTATGGGCTAGATCACCCAGAATGTCCATTTGCGCATTCGTCCGTTTATATGTGTGTTTTTGTATACTGAAATAATCATTACTTAATTTTCCTTTTTCTTTCTCTTCTTTTGAGCATACTTTGATATGCTATGTACTTTGTATGTATTTTTAGGATATTTAAATATCTTACAATTGTAAGTGCATTGATATATTTACAGGGTTAAGTGGAAGAGCAGAAACCCTTAAGGTTATCTGAACTTCGCCCTATTTATGAAACTACTTAAATACTTGTATATTTGAATTGAAATATGATAAATAAAGACATTATTATTATTATTATTATTATTATATGTTTGTATTCAGCAAAAACATTTTGAAAAAAAATTGAACCGCCTTCAAAAAAGATCGGTAAAAATTCTGAAATTAAATTTTACTGCCACCCAGTTAATTGTACCTACCTAATGTCGATATTGAAGTTGTTTAGAAGTCATTTGATTTCGATATTTTTTAATTTTTAACGTGAGAGAATTCTGAAATCTCCATATATTAAATTTCATGTTAAATTTCTCAATTATGGTAGCCATATTGGATTCACCGTTTTGAATGTCTGAAATCAGGTACTCCTAAAATATCTAATTTAAAAAAAAATCTTTTCAATTTTTGCTCGATGAAATTATTATAAAGCCACCAACGAGCCAGTTTGAGAAAGATTTCATAGAATTCGCTTATGCCAATCCAGTGTAATGATTGAACATATACAAAAAAATAACATACCCACACAGCACAGGATGACCCCGGGATATCCTAAAATGATCCCGTATATACGATAAATGGATTGTTCATTAGGGATGCTGATAGGAAGTTCAATGGTTATTCTTTGGTCCTAATAACAGCCAGAATAGAGAATATCTATAGGATAGCCTTTAGGGTTGTTGATGTCCTATATAAAACCTATATGTGTAGGCATAACTGGATAATCTACATGAATATGAAAGATAGAAGCGTACAGATACAAATAAAATACAACATGTATATTATCAGCACAAATAATATGACATAAAAATACGTAAATAGGACGGTAATGCATATCGCTGTTTTTTCGAGAAACACGCCTCTGCATGAAGTGCTATAAACAAAGTAGGTAATAATGCCAAAATATCTTCATTGTAAATATAAATACATGTCACCAATACCTTGGGATTTACGTATGCTAAACATCGTGAAATATTAATATCGTTTTCCAAACACTACCAATTTCCTTATTAATGCAGGTGTTTTTTGAAAAAGTCTTACCCTCAAGAAAAAAAAACAGAGAGACGTACAAGTTTCAATTTACGATTTTGCAATGAGTTACCTTAAACTGAGATGCAAGTTTGAGTTGTATATAGGTGTATTGGATACCTATACATTTATATATTGGCTAGCTCGTTCTTAGCGCTAGTTTCAATAAGTCATGGTAGATGGCTCTCATTGCAAATTGTAAATTACTTTTATTGCGATACTCACCTAGTCAGCAGTGACTGCTGCCAAAAAGCCAGCCGCCACTCCCAAACATACGATAACCCGAGGCAAGCATCTAAAGAAGATGGAGAGCCTTATGCTGGTGCATACTACGAATGCCAAAGAGCCAGAAACTACGGTGTAGTCTACCCACTATGCAGGAAATGCACATATTGCAAATGCATATTTTATTATTTATTATTTTTTTGCAATATGAGATTTATTTATTACGCAAGGGAAAGTGAATATACCCAGAATTTCAAATTATTGTCTACAGCAATCAAGATATTTTAGGAAGAGATAGTATATAGATAATCGGATGCCACTATGTGTGGGTGTCTGCAGGTTGTCCAGATTTTAATCTATTTTCTCGTCCCCATGGACCACCATGGGCTATCCCATTGTGGATATCTGTAGGTTGTCCAAATTTTAACCTATGGATAACCATGGGCTATCCCATTGAAGACGTCCAATTAGTCTCAAAAGGATATCCACAAAAGGCCCTAAATTTGGAGTAACCCAGTTTAGGACGTCCATAGGATGTCTTGCTTATCCTCTAAGTATGGCCACTGGTTGTCCTAAGGCTATCGAGTGCCGTGTGGGTACATACCGGTCGAATTGAGAACCTTCTCCCTTTTTAAATTCTTTTGGTTAAAAACTTGAAAAAGCACTCGTCAGCAAGAAATCGAATTTCACTTAAAAAATATATATAGTTTAAAAAACTAAATACACGCTTTCATGAGTAGCGCACTAAAAAGTTAAATATAATTATTATGTAATTAAATTTAAAGGCGTGGAGCGTACTTATACAGGGTGTCCCACGACGAACTGCGGCGATCGATATCTCGAAAGTAGACATTGTAAAATTTTGAAAATTTGGTAGTAAACTAACGTCGATGAGGGAAACTCGGCTAAAATATTCTCAAGATGATGGCACTTCTGGTTATACAGGAAGTAGAGTAGTACTTGCTTATTTTAAATGGGACACCCTATATATTATTACATTTTTGGATTCTACGCAAAATTCTAGGCCGATTTTGTTTATCATGTATTTTACCTAAGCCTCTCCGTTTTTGACATATTTCAATTTTTATGTCAAAAATTACGTTTTCAGGCCCTAAAAGAATTATCAATTCTTCCTATAAGGAAACATTTATTATCTAATTTGAGTTGGGTTCTACTTTAATAGTGTTTTTATAATATTTTGATAAGTATTAATACAGAGTGTTCAAAAAATAAGAATAAAATTGAAATTGAGAAAACTGTCCAAAATCAATTTTTTCAAATGGAAACCTCCAATTTTTATAATCTTATCTTATTTGCCATTAAAAATAAGGGTAAATTTGTGTATAGATGTCTATTCCGAAAATTTTTAGTTTTCGAAATATTGCCAATTCAATATTTTTATATGGATTTTAAGTTCAAATACTCTTAATTGGCTATGACGGCGTTGGGTGCTAAACAAATGTATGTAGCTGTCACTTACCATTTAACAAGTATTAATTATCATGCCGGGGCGCTTAAATTATACGCACGAGGATTATTTAAATTTGTTTATAATCTATGGAGAATGTAACGAGGTTTTATCAAGAACATGTGAAATATTTGGTAATAGATATCCAGATAAACGAAAACCGTCTCCTAACAGTATTAAACGAATAATGGAGAATTTTTAAAAAAATTCCATAGCAAAATCCCCATATAAAAATATTGAATTGGCAATATTTCGAAAACTAAAAATTTTCGGAATAGATATCCATACACAAACACCCTTATTTTTAATGGTAAATAAGATAAGATTATAAAAATTGGGAGTTTCCATTTGAAAAAATTGATTTTTGACAGTTTTCTCAATTTCATTTTTATTCTTATTTTTTGAACACTGTATTAATACTTATCAAAATATTATAAAAACACTATTAAAGTAGATCTTTCTCAACAAAGAATCCAACCCAAATTAGATAATAAAGGCTTCCTTATAGGAAAAATTGATAATTCTTTTAGGGCCTGGAAACGTCATTTTTGACAAAAATTGAAATATGTCAAAAACGGAGAGACTTAAGGTAAAATACATGATATACAAAATCGACCTAGAATTTTGCGTAGAATCCAAAAATGTAATAATATATAGGGTGTCCCATTTAAAATAAGCAAGTTGGCATCCACTTCCGATATGACCGGAAGTACCATCATCTTGAGAATATTTTAGCCGAGTTGCCCTCATCGACATTACTTTAGTACCAAATTTTCAAAATTTTACAATGTCTACTTTCCGAGATATCGATCGTCGCAGTTCGTCGTGGGACACCCTGTATAGGTAGGTTGGTAACTGCATTACATTTTGTTCATTATGCTTACACTGCTATATAAGTGGGCCACACGCTTTTAAATTTAATTATCTAATGATTATTTTTAACTTTTTAGTGCGCTACTCATGAAAGCGTGTTTTTTAGTTTTTTTAACTATAATGTTTTGATCTCACAATGTATTCACTCAGACTTACTTCAAGATATTCTAAGAAATGGCGAAGGCGCACCTTCGCCATTTCTTAGAATAGAACACGTCTAGCGAAGAATTGGGTACTATTTTATTAAGTATGAATATAAAGTTATATTTTAAAAAACTAAAAATACGCTTTTTGGTACCATATTATTGTATTGTTTCCAGAATTGTATAAGTTCGCAAAGTTTCAAATCGATACGACGATTAGAAGTGGGTGAAAAGTGAGTTGTAAGATTTGCTTACAATGTTACATGTCAAGCTAGTAGAAGCGTATTAAAAACTGAGAGTTATGGACTGAATTGAATCGGTTATTTTCTAGAAAGTACAAACATGCTTTCACCGAATATATCGTAAATTGCAGAAAGGAAACTAAAATTGTGTGATAATAGTTAAAATACTTAAAGATCATCGACTTCTGGATGATTAACTACACGGGTCTACAAAAAAAAATTGTTCCAAGGACTAAACCTATCATGCCTTAAGTATTTTTGTGTGCTGAATCCGAATTTTCAATTTAAAAAATTTCCTACCGCATAGATTTCGAGTAAATCTCGGTTTTTATCGTCAAAATACGTTTTTTTTGACAATTTTTGACATTTACTCAAAATCTACGCGGTAGAAAATTTTTTAAATTCAAAATTCGGTTTCAGCATATCTGAGGTATGATAGGCTTAGTCCTTAGTTCTTTTTGTTGACCTGTACTATTGACCTAAACATCATATTTTGGATACCAGCATTGTGTACAACACCGTGAAGTTGACTATAGACTTATTATGCGTGTAAAAAATGTCGGCATCTTTGGCTGTGCGGTAAAGATCAAAGACGCCGAAATTTTTTGAGTGCAGAGTATGTCTGTAGTCAATATACTTAACGTGTTTTCTATTATAGCGTTTTGGCTTTTGTTTTGTAATTTAAATGAGAACATCTGTGTAGGTGAAAGTGACTGAACTCGCGCTGATTGTCTGGTCTTCTTTATAGTAAGCACTGTAAGCAGTGGACCCAGCATTTACTTGTTTCTTGTCAAACCAGGTGGTGAATCTGTGTCGCATCCTGTCGTCTTCGATTGTACCAGTCGCGTCATTCTGGGTTTACCCTTGACCCTTTACGAAAGTCAAGGTTGTTGGCATTTGCAAATACGATTTAAATTTGCAATGCTGCATCTTTGAACGCGCAAAAAACAGCAGTAGAAGTATAAACTGAATTTCACACGTAATCCAAAATGAGAATTTTATAACTTGATTATGATTATACGTCTTTGATTTAATTGTGTCACCAAAGACTGATGTTTATTTATTTATTTAATTATACCACCCCACAGTGAAAATCAATTACGGACAGGACCCCCGTATGGGGGGTACTGAGTTCAGGGTCCGGGCTTCTGAGGGGCCTGTAGCGGGGGCTCACAAGAAATCTTGACAAAAATTTTGTTTCAAATTTCTCTCCCTCGCTCATCAATTATTAAGCTCGGGGGCCGCCAGAGATTTTGGCAAAACATTTATTTTTCAGATTTCTCCCCCTCCGCTCATCAATTATTATGCGCGGGGGCCCGTTGGCTTCCGAGGGGCCTGTATTGAGGGCCCGCCAGAGATTTTGACAAAAATTTTTTTCAGATTTCTACCCCCGCTCGTCAATTATTATGGGCGGGGGGCCGTTGGTTTCCGAGGGCCCGCCAGAAATTTTGGCAATTTTTTTTTTTAATTTCTCCCCCCTGCTCATCAGTTATTAAGCGCGGGGGCCCGTAGCGAGGGCCCGCCAGAGATTTTGACAAATAAATTTTTCCCCGATCATCAATTATTAGGCGCGGGGGCCCGCCAGTGAATTTGGTACAGGGGCCCATGATTTGATGCGGAGGACTGATTACGAGGTGGAAAGAATAAAAAGAATATGTTTATAATATTAAGTATGAAAAGAGGTAAACAATATATACGAATACATATAGTACGGGAGTCTGCGACACTTTTTTGTAAGATTTGTTTAAAATTAATTTCTTATATTTTGTGTTATATTTAGGCTGCGTTTACACAAAATCGACGCCTGTAGGCGCACCAGCGGGCAAGCGCTTGACAGGACTTTTTTGCTCCTGCCAAAGCCATGTTCTGTAGTGGCCGGCAATACACGTGTAACAATTTCAAGTAATAAACTACTCGTAAAAAGAATTTCAGCTTTAAACATTTTTGTCAGTTGACTTTATTTTAATTACATATTTATGTTAATGAGGAGCACGCCGCACAGTGGGACCAATTCAATTTTTATCTGGTCAAAATTAGTTTTTACGTAATGATGACCTCTCTAGTGAATACATATTATTGAAATAAATAAAATCAGTGTTGTTGTTGACTGTAGAGCCAAGTACATTAAATAATATCACATACGAGTGTAGTAAAATGCCCCAAAAATAAATAAAACCAAACTGAGTAATGTCGCTTTGATTATTAAGAATACCCTGACTGACTGACTCATCTATCAACGCACAGCTCAAACCGCTGAGTCTAGAAACTTAAAATTTTGCATAGAGGTTCCTCGAATGGCATAGGCATCCACTAAGAAGGGATTTTTCGAAATTCGACCTCTAAGGGGGTAAAAAAGGGTTGAAATTTTAGGCTTTTTCGGAAACTGTTAGATTTAAATGCGTGAAATTTGGCAGAAATATTTTTTGTTGAAATCTATTAGATAAGTGTAAGACGAAGTTTCGATTTTCACTTTTTGAAGAGGGTGAAAACGGGGGTAGTAAATGGTTTAAAGCGCACCCGTATTTTTGAAATCGCGTAAGTCAGAAACGTGATTATTCGAGCGATGAACTCTTCTGAGGAAATAAGAAGACACGTATTCGACGATTTTCAAAAAGAGACCCCCGAAAGGATAAACGGGGAGGGGGTGGTTTTTAAACTTTTCGGAAACGGTTAGACCTAGAAGCGTGAAATTTGGCAGAAATAATCTTTACTGGAATCTATTAGACACGAGTGAGACGAAATTTCGATTTTCACTTTTTGAAGGATTAAGACCGGGGGTGGTAGATGGTCTAAAGGGTATCCGTATATCTGAAATCGCGTAAGTCAGAAACGTGATATTCCATTCTGAGGAAATAAGGAGACACGTATTCGACGGTTTTCAAAAGGAGACCCCCATCCCCTACCCCGAACGGGTGGACAGGGAGAGGGATGTTTTTAAGCATGAAATTTGACCATTACCCGCCCGTGTTCTACTGTCAATTAAAATAATTATTTTTTTCGTTTAACTCGCTCTAACACAAAAATAGACAAATTGCGATGCACAGTGAGTTTTCCCGAGTACTATGGATGTGCAGTGGATTTCCTCGGGCACTATGGATGCGCAGTGGGTTTTTTCGAGTACAATGTATGCACAGTGGGTTTCCTCTTGTGCAATGGATGGGAAGTGGGTTTCCTTAAATGCAATGGATGTGCAGTTGGTTAGTATCTCAATGTTCTTAAATTCACGCTGACGAAGTTCCACGCGGACAAAGTCGCGGGCATCAGCTAGTGTATATATAAGACATCTTGAACAGCTCGAACAGGTGTAACAGGTTCGCAGACCTGTTACGCCCGTTACACTTGTTCGAGCTGTTTAAGCTGATCATACATAATATACGTATATGTATATGTATATATAAAGAGCTAGACTTCTTGAACAGCCCGTACAGGTGTAACAGGTGTAACGGGTCCGCGGACCTGTTACACCTATTACAGATGTTCGAGATGTCTCACCTGGCTCACTCATGATCATCATGTCAGGATAGGTATTAGGAAATAAAAACACCTTTTATAAATAATTTATTTTATTAAATGCAAACAGTGAAAATCGATATTTCGCCTCACTCGTGTCTAATAGGCTCCAATAAAAAGTATTTCTGCCAAATTTCACGCTTCTAGGTCTAACCGTTTCCGAAAAGCTTAAAAACTACCCCCTCCCCGTTTACCCTTTCGGGGGTCTCTTTTTAAAAATCGTCGAATACGTGTCTTCTCATTTCCTCAGAAGAGTCCATCGCTCGAATAATCACGTTTCTGACGCGATTTCAAAAATACGGGTGCGCTTTAAACCATCTATCTTTAAACCATCTATCCCAAAAAGTGAAAATCAAAATTTCGTCTTATACGTATCTAATAGATTTCAACAAAAAATATTTCTGCCTTTCACGCATCTAGATCTAACAGTTTCCGAAAAAGCCTAAAATTTTAACCCCCTTTTTTTACCTCCTTGGGGATCGAATTTCGAAAAATCCCTTCTTAGTGGATAATATCTCAAATAAATCGTTATTTGTAAAAGTTACTTTGGCCATGGTACCTTCCAAAGTATGAATAATTAAAATTAAGTTCGCAGGGTAATAATTTATAGTTATTATTAATTAATAATTAAATTTTAATTAGTTATGGCGCAACTTGGCACATCAGCTATTAAGCAATCATAAGTAACCACTGTGCAGAAAAGAAAAATAAAATAGAGAAATATCCCCTCGCCCTCTCTTTTTTTTTGCGGTCCTATTTAACATAACTATAACTAAATTTTTCAGTCGACAATTGATCATACTTTATTATTCAATAGACAATCCTAATTTGGGAAATGTGAATGTAGGCTACATACACTTAACTTACTGTTAAAAAAAAACAACCCACTAACCGATAATCAACTACGCTATGTTGATAATATCAAACGTTCAGGGGTGCCACTTATTACGAGAATTTCGTACGCAAATAACATGCAACTTGCACTGCACCTTACACTCTGAATCTAATTACCAGCGACGCGTCGTGTATACAATAAACCTAGCTACCTCTAATGAGCACGTCAAGACAAGTTTTGTTTTGTTTGGCGTCAATTGTTTTTTGCACTTTTTTCCGGCTAGAAATGAATTCGGTCCCACTGTGCGCCGGTCGTTAGGGAGGCAGATATTGATGCTTTTGAGATGCGTGACTGGAGACGATTAGATGGTGATAGTGGGTGTGGATGAAGTAAAAACAATTTTTGAGGCCTTTGGTTCTTGTACACACACTAAATCACAATGTTTACACCCTTTAATAACGAGGTGGTGGTGGTCATGGGGGTGGCTAAGGCCAAAACATTTGTTGTCTTATATATACTAAATACCAATTTTATGGACTCTTACTTGCTTGATTTACCTATTTACCCCAATTTACCACTCAACTCTTCAATGGATTAAGATCAAAATATAATCTTGTTCTAGATCTCGTTAAAATACATATGTGTACCAAATTTCAAGTCAATATCTTAAACGGTTCCAGAATATTCGTGCGCGCAAAAAAATTTACAGACAGACCGACCGACAGAAGGACAGACAGATTTTTTTTTTGCTTAAACAAGGCATTCTAAGCCTATTTGAACAATAAAGATTTTCATTTTTTTTTTGCATCACCATACTTCCACTGGACGTGGAAGAAAAAGAAAACAAATAGTATGCTGTTCATGTCACGGTTGCTACGGGAGATGGTTTATAGAGATATATCTTAAAGACGCTCAATAATATTGCACAATTTCTATTGCGCAAAATTGTATTGCACAATGTTGTTTTACTTCGACGATTCAATATTTTTGCACAATATTCAGTTAAGTTCTGAAAACACTCATACCGTGCGTGTAATTTCCCATTAGGCATATACATTCACGTAGCGCGAGAGATTTGACAACACCGTCAGTCGTAAATTCGTCCGTCGATGGAGCATTCCAGCTCTGTTATTTCATTTCAGCCAGCTGGCACGCGCGATGTTGTAATTCTTCCTCCCATGCCTAGCCCGCGACTACACACACGGTATATGTATATAAACGAAAAGCTTGTTTGGCAATTTTATTACATTTTGCTTGTAAAATACCAAGAAACAGCGTTGGTCTAAAGACTGGTACTTAAAATGAACTGAATTCAATTTCAGTTTTTTTTTCCAATTTCCTTGTCGGCTTTTGCGTCGACCTCTTTACATTCTTCTATTAATACTTACTTATATGCTCCATTTTTTAAGTTTCTCTAAGAGTATTCTTTACTTTCAGCATTCCACAAACATGGAATTGTCGATATAAATTTTAAAAATTCTTGAATAAATGCACGACTTCGGTCTTATTTGTCATAGCTATACAAGCTGTACTGAATGAATAATGCACAGTCTTTATTCAATACTTGCGCAATGTATACAATATAGAGCCTAAACATGCAATAATATTGCGCAATATCGAATATTGTGCAATATTATTAAGTGTCTGAGGGTGCCTGAAGACACATAATTGCTGCGACAGGAGATTCCCATAAAAGAAACCGTTTTTTCATTGAATAATTGCATAAGATTTCGTATCACTGAGTAGCCTATGTTAATCAGGGTAATCATAATTTACAAACATATCTCCTAAATCAACACACATCTATATAAATAATATATACCTATAACAATTGATATTAGAATTAATACTGATAGTGGAACAGTTCCGTTGCTAGCCATTGGCTGTAATAATAAATAATCTTTCTATATAGAAATAGATATAAAGTGTAATTTTACGAACAATTTTAAACGGTTGTTGGTCAACACCGAGGGGTTTAAGGGTGAGTGTGTATTTATTATAATATATTATTAGTTGTTCATCAAATGTAGTCCCGTTTTTTTTAATATCTCAAATCTATGATTATAGTCTCATTATAGTCAAGTATCTGTTTTTATTTTATTTTATCCATATATATATAAATAATACATATTTAAAAGAATACCCTGACTGACACACTCGCTGACTGATCTGGGTCTAGAAACTTTAAATTTTGCATAGAAGTTCCTCGTATAATGTAGGCAACCACTAAGAAGAGATTTTTTGAAATTGAACCCCCAAGAGGGTGAAAAAGGGAGTTGAAATTTTAGGCTTTTTCGGAAACGGTTAGATCTAGCTGCGTGAAAACGCGTAAGACGAAATTTCGATTTTCACGTTTTGAAGGGGTAAAAACGGTGGTGGTAGATGGTTTAAAGTGCACCCGTATTTTTTAAATTGCGTAAGTCAGAAACGTGATTATTCGTGCGATGGACTCTTCTGAGGAAGTAAGAAGACACGTCTTCGACGGTTTTCAAGAAGAGACCTCCGAAAGGGTGAACGGTGAGGGGGTGGTAGATGACCTGAAAGTAGTGAAATCGCGTAGGTCAAAAACGTGATATTCCAGCGATGGGCTCTTCCGAGGAAATAAAGGAGACACGTATTCGACGATTTTCAAAAAGGGAGTTCCCGAACAGGTGAAGAGGGAGAGGGATGTTTTTAAGCATGAAATTTGACACATACTCACCCAGGTGCTCTATTGCCGTGAAAATAATTATTTTTTCGTTTAACTCGCTCTAACACAAAAATAGAATAATGAATTGTTATCAAATTGCAATGCGCAGTGAATTTCCCTGAGTACAATGGATGCGCAGTGGGTTTCCTCGAGTGCAATGGATGCGCAGTGGGTTTCTTAAATGCAATGTTCAGTGGGTTTCCCCGAGTATTATGAATGCGCAGTGGGTTTCCTCGAGTACAATGGATGCGCAGTGGGTTTCCCCGAGTACTATGGATGCGCAGAAGTCTTCCTTGAGTGCAGTGAATGCGCAGTGGATTTCGCCGGGTACCGTGAATGCGCAGTAGATTCCATCGAGTGTACTTCCTGAATAGGAGTACTCAGTGAGTATGTAGTCTAGTACTTCTTTATAGGCATAAGTTAGTATGTCAATGTTCTTAATTCCACGCGGACGAAGTCTTCCACGCGAACGAAGTCGTGGGCATCAGCTAGTATATTATAATTTATTTTAGTAAGGAAAAATAAAATACCTCAAATCTACCATGGGAAAATTTATTGTAAGATAGTTTGCAAGTGACCAAATTATTTAAAATAAGTGAGATTTCAAGTTGATGTCTATTCTTTAAATTAAATTAATTTGAACAATTAAGATATGTTACAACTGCAAACAATAGAATTATAATGAAAATCACTAAGAAAGATGAATTAACATATTTTTGAAAGAAAATTGGGTCGCCTTCCAGAATCAGTTATCTATTTCAGTCACAATTTATCAAAAAAAGTATCGTTTATGCTGAGCGCTTTTGATTTTAAACTGTGAATCTCGTCCTAAAAATAATTAATATAAACAGTGTCTTGTTTGTGGAGATACTGGCGCAATAGGCTTGTTGCACAAAATATAAGTTTAGCATTTTTAGAATCTTTACTCAATACAAAAGACAGTGTGTAAAGGATTTTTTCTTATTTTTTCTTTTACGGTATTCAACATTAAAGTTTCAATAAATCCGTCATGTAACAGACCACAGCAACAGCGCTAGCGTACATTTTAAATTAATTCCATTCATGGACGTTGCCCTTGTAATAATATCTAGATAGTGGACCGAAATAGACCATAAAAATCTCTCCGTTCTCGAAAAAAAAAAAAACCTCAGCGTAAAACCAGACCAGACCTTATAGTGTTTATAAAGTGAACAATTCTACATAAGAAATGGCTATTTACGATATTTTTTTGGTACAGATATTTTTTATTCCGAAAAAATTGTTTAACATTTACACTGCCATATCTGATTTTTTTTTTAATTCAAGTACACAAATAAGCGCTTCCAATGGTCTTTTTGTTTCTATCCATAATTGTTTATTATTTTCTTTAAACAACAACGCACTTATTACTCAACTATTACTTTGCTAAAAATGTTTTGACTAAGCGACAAACTTTTTATTTTTGAAAATTTTCGTATACATGCAGTGAGGCGATTGAAGCCAAGATACAGAAGAAGTTTTTTGAAAGAAAATCAGATCGATAGCTGAATTGGATTTCAAGATATAGCGATGTAAATTTAAAAAAACACGAATCTTCTAAACAGTCAATTTCTGAAGTTTTTTCGAAATAAAAAAGTCCTGTACCATAGAAGAATATCGCAATTGCCTATTTCAAGTCCCAGATAACTTACTCTACAAGGTCTCCTCTGGTTCTACGCAAAAAAAATAAACACATTCCTAGGTCGCTTTCGCTCCACTATATGTCCGAATCATTGCACTCGCAGAGATACACTGTTGTCACTGTTTTTTGTGACCTGACGTAAAGGTGTGAGAAAACACTCATATTGGACGTAAAGTCCAATATGAGTGTTTTCTCAGATTTGCCCCTTCTCCCGGACATTAGTCGGTGATTTAAATACTTTCCAGTTAGAAATTATGAAAACAGATTTGATAATTGCTAATGTTTAGTAACACTATATTAATAAATAAAAATAAATTAATTTAAAATATACGGCACATGCAACAAGTCTAAATCATATGAATTCTTGTGCGATATTTCACAGACATTTTAATATTGAAAAGCCCTGGAAAATCTTAATGATTTAAATGTAAGTACTCAGTGGTTTTTCTAATCGGGTCATTACAAATTACTTTTAATCACCAAATATTGATTTTACCTAATTAAATGTTAACGATATTTCCTTTTTATCCACAGGAGTATTTTTGAACGTCAAAATGACCCGGCTTAGTTTTATTTCGGAGTTAGAAAAAACACTCAAATTGCAAAATCCCCGAGGAACTATAGTTGAGGAAATACATACAGTAGAACGAAGGAGAGAGGGGAGTAGCGATAGCCTTTGTCGGTTGCTTTTGTCGACTTTGACTGCTTTATCTGTAAGCTTTTCGAAAACCCGCCTAACCCCGCTGGCCCCTCCACAATATCTCTTGCATCTACTCTACCGCAAGAGGTCAGGGGTCAGCGGTGTAAGGTGGGTCGTCAAAAATCTTGCCGAAACAGCAGCCAAAATTGGTGAAAGCGACCGACAAAGACTGCCGCTACTCTCCTCGCTTTTTCATTCTACTAAAATGTATTTCCTCAACTATACTAAAATGCGATTTTTGTGTTATAATAATTCGTTTTCTATTCGCCCTACGCTCAAAATGGTGGTGTATGAAATTGAAGCTAAGGTAATTCTCTATGGATGCTTAGACAGTATAAAGCAAAATTGTATCATTACAGGGGATTTTAATTTAGATGTCTTGAAAAATAATACTGAAATACAAAACTATTTAAATTATATAGAAAGACACAATTGTAAGATTGAAAACAAAATAGATGTCATGTATGTATTGTACCCATGAATCAGAAAATAGTAAAACGATAATAGATCATATTATAAGCAATATTCAAAATAAATTTAAAAACATCTTCTATATTTGTGATAGCGAATTTGACCATAAACTAATACTATTAGTAATAGATTTTACAAAAAAAGTAAATCCAAATGCATCAGAAAATTTAATTAAGAAAGTGAATTATGACTCTATAAAGTCATATTTAGTAAATTATAAAATTAATCAATGGCCATCGGACGATCTAAATGAAAATTATTCTGTTTTTAATGACTTATTGCAGGCTAGTTTGAATGTCGGTACTACATATATTAAAAAAAAAAAGAGCACGATTAGGTTAGCCATAAGTTATTAATGGCAATTAAGGAAAGAGATGCTATATATAGACAAGTAAAAAATCGCCCTTGTAATGACATTCTTAAAAATAAGTTAAAAGAAATTAAAAAAATAATTGATAGACTAAAAAGACGTGATAAAACACATTATTATAATACAAGCTTAATAATTCTAAAAACCCTCGTAAACATGGAAAATTTTGAACAATTTATTGAATAAAAAGAATAGTCAAAATGAGAGAATAATTTTAGATGTAAGAGATAATTTATTAACAGATCAAAACTTAGTCCCAGAAGAATTTGTAAATTATTTTAGCAGTATTGGTGAAAAAATTGCACGTGACACCTCTGCAGGACATCCAAATTGTACACTTACATTAAACTTTTCATCACTTTACTCCATATCTTAAAATGATTGTAGCCCAGGTTATGATGTCTTGAAAATAGCTAAGCTCTTCTAAATAGCTAGCTCTTTATAAATCATCCGAAAAAAAACTGTACACTCGAATTTTAGACCGATATCTACAGTATGTCCGCGGATGGGGTTTACAATAGGTGTAACGGCTAAAATTTTTTATTTTTCAGGAAAATGTTATTCTTTATAAAAGTTTTTGCTTGCCTAAGAAATAATAATGACGTTGAGAAAAATTGTAAAATTGTAAGAGAGTAGTTATATTTTTTATTTTGGAACAAAATGTGAAATAAAAAGTTTTTTTTTTAATTATTTGGTCTGTCCAAATTAAAAATTTCATTTGGATATTGCAATGTTTCGAAATAAGTGAATTTTTAGTAAAATACTTGTCCGAAATAAGTGAATTTTTATTAAAATACTTGTCGTGTTTTGTCAAATCTTTATTTTTATTTTTTTAATTTAATTTTATTTTGACAAATACTACAAGCTGTAGAAATTTTGAATCCTAATTTAAAAACATCCTTTATAATTTCTGTAATGTTCTATTTGATAGTTAGTTTCGTTATTACCTAGTTACGTCTACGTATCATGACATATCTGCATTAAAAAAATATTTTTTAAAATGTCAAGCAAAGATTTTTTTTAATGCTCTGAAGAGAGTAGAAATTCATAAAGTTACATTCTTCAACTACTCAGTGAGAGATTTCCAATGTGTATATTTCGAGAATGGCAGTTCATAAATAGGTCAAAAGAATTTTACTAAAAACTCACTCATTTCGAAACATCGCAATATTCAAATGAAATTTTGAATTTGGACAGACCATATAATTTGAAACAATTTTTTTTATTTCACATTTTGTTCCAAAATAAAAAATATAACCAGCTTACTCCTATGAAATTTTAAGTTTTTGTAATATTTGAGCACCTCGTATAAAAAATATAATTTTTATCAACGTCATTACTATTTTATAGACGAGCAAAAACTTTTATAATGAATAAAATTTTCTCGAAATGTTAAAAATGTTTGCCATTACACCTATTGTAAACCCCATCCGCGGACATACTGTATATTGCCGGCTGTTTCAAAAATATTTGAAAAAGTGCTGCGTAATAGACTAGTACATTATTTAGAAAAAATAAAATTCCTTAGTGACTTTCAGTACGGATTTAGAAAAAAGAAAAATACTCAAATTGCTGTATTAGACATTATTACCAACATTCAACAACAAATAGATAAAGACAACATAACAGCTGAACTTTTTGTAGACTTACAGAAAGCTTTTGACACAGTTCATATACCAACATTAATAAAGAAATTAAAAATATTAAGAGATTAGATTTGTTTAGTTCGTATCTCACTAATCGTAACGAACACATTCAAATAGGTGAATCAAAAAGTAATACTGTTAATATAAGTTATGGTGTCCCACAGAGCTCAATTTTGGGACCTTTGTTGTTTAACGTTTATATTAATGATATAACCTTGCAAAATTTTGAAGGTGACACACAACTGTACGCCGATGAAACCTGTATTTTTTACTTCTCTAAAGATATAGACGATTTAATTCAGAGTATGCAAAGAGACTTGAATAAATTAGAACTATAGTTAAAAAATAACAAACTCTCTTTAAACAAAATAAAATATATTATAATGATATCTAGACAAAAAAACATACCGTCAATCACATTGTATTTATACGCCAAAAAAATTGAAAAAGTCAACAATTTAAAATATTTAGGATTAGTAATAGACTCAAATTTAAATTGGCATGATCATGTACAGTACGTGATAAAAAAGATTAACTCCAATGTTCAAACAAAAGTGTCATATATTTTAACAGATAGTACCCGAGGAAGTTTATATGTATTTTGCACATATACACTCACGGTTAGTTTATATGTTGCCCGTTTGGGGCGCCACAACCAAAACAAATCTAGATTTCTTAAAAGTTATACAAAACAGAGCAATTCGGCGTCTTTATGGTTTTACAAACTCAGATTCAATAAAATCTATTTATAATAAATATAACTTTCTTAAACTAAGCCAGTTGTTAAAATTTGAATCCATAATAACAGTTTACAAAATAAGGGTACAAACATACTGGAGCGTCGAGCTACAAACCAAGTGGCGCTTCACTTCAAGATGCAAGATTTATCTAAAAAGGCGCAGTTACACGGCGCGTGATTAGGCGAGCCTGGCTCGGCGAGTCACGAAACAAGCGCCGTGTGATGACATAGGCAACTTGGCATGGCTTGCGTCGGCTCACGTCTTCCTTCTAGGTGTCGGTAAAGTTTGGCGAGTCAAAGCCGCTAATTAAGGTGGCGCGTGCAAGATTTGTGTAGGATCGTGTAGGATCGCGTAGGATCGCCTTTTTGCGAGCCTTTCCCGAGTCGTCTCCACTTCAGAAGCGCCAGTATTATTTTATTATTTGTATTTTGTTAACATGGCGTGGTCCACAGATAAAACAATTAAGTTTATTGAAACCTTGGAAGAACAAGAAGTAATATGGAATACACGTCATTTAGAGCACAAAGACAGAAATGTTGTGTACGACGCTTGGAACAAATTGCAGCAGAAATACCAATGAAAGAATTAAAGAAGAAAAAATATGGATTACTGGCCACATTTACATTTCCCTCACTTTCAGGAATTTTCGAGTGGCCATATCTCGAAGAATATGCATATTTGGTAAGAATTCACGAGAATAAAAACATCTTATTTTGGGCTAAAAAATATAAATATAAAAACAGAGAAATATTGTTTTTTCTTTTCATTTTTGACCTAATTCTACAAGTTACGAAACCCATGATAAAAGGGGTGCTTTCTACCTCTTCCGATCATTGTCTACTATAATCTTTTTTCAACTTTTTTATTAACGTCATTACAAACACATTGCACAAGATCCATGCAGTTTTGACGAGACTACAATCCACAACCCCACACGACATCTGCATTGGTCATAGAGATGTGTATGTGTAACACTGTGTTGAATGGCACTTTTGTGTTGACACATTTCGGTGTGTCACATGTGTTGAAACAACAACATGACACAGTGCCACTTTAATAACACTCAAGTTAGCGGGAGCTGAGGGTCCGTGTGCGGTATCACGGATCACGTCAGTGGCTGCGGACAGCGCACGCTCTCATGCAGTTTAGTAAATGGAACAAAACAATGACACAATTGTGCTGATACTTTGTGTTGACACTTCAAGCAGTGCCAGTGTTGTTGTTTCAACACAAGAAAATTTAGAGTGTTACACATGACTAATTGCCGTATTGACACATCTGGCTCGCTATTAGGCGAACCAGCGCGAGTCGTGAGCCGAGCGCGTGGCTTCGCGAATCACGCGTCGTGTAACCGCGCCTTTAATGGGGACGAACATAGTGAAGCGTTTAGGTATTCATCAAAATCTGGAGATTGTGGCCCAAAACTTATTAGTCGGGGGTTTTTTGGGTCGCTTGAGCGAATTAATTTGTGCATGAATGAAGGCGAAGAAGGTATTTTTAGCACTTTTAGGTTAAGTTTTCTCGAAATCCTGACGAGATGGCGCAAAACGGACTACGGCATCGTGTTCAGCACGTCAAAAACCTTCGGGGTACGGTAATGGGATCCCATTGGTCGGACATTTTTTTTTGTAAACCTGTGTTATCTTTAATTTTGTTTCTTAGAATTTTTGATAGAAGTGTCATAGTTTCTAAGATATTCAACATTTAAATTAAATACTTCATCTTATAAACTTTTGGATGCCATCTACAAACTTAAATATCTTCGTAACTATCAATCCTACATAAATATATAACAAAGAACATATTCATTCTCAGCCTTATTTTTGATATCCACCATTTTTTCGTTAAAAGGAGCCCGGAACAAAACCGATGAAAATGGTGTTTCGGCGGAATCGGCTGAAACTTTGTATAAAATAAAAAACCTACAAAACCTTCTATTAAGGTTATTTTTTAATACAACGTATATTTTTGCCACGATTTGTCCAACCCTGGACTTATATTTAAAATACTATATTTTTTTGTATCTCATTGCCCATAACTAATCATTTTAAATTGATTTCAGACAAATTAATGAATTTACTTAAATAAATCTACAAAAGAAACACACCTAATTTGTTGACCCCAAACTGATTCGGCTTTACCTAATCTCATCAGCTTAGTTGGGTTCCTGTAGAATTCTCCGGTGGCAACTTTATCAGATCTCGGTATTTAAACAATTGTATTAATGACTAATTTTAAGTCTTCCTTAACGTCTGTATCATATCGTGTATTTTTAATATCTTTGAGTAACGTATTTGTAGATAATGAAGACAATATGAGATATTAGGCTTATCAAGAGAACTAGATAATTCTAAATTTAAGGCAATAATACATTAAGATATTAGAGTAGATAGAAAATAGTGTGGTGGTATCTAATAATAATTTTCATTTCATTTAGTTAGTTTAGGATTTAGTTTTGTGTTAGTGCAAGTAAACTTTACAATTTACAAGGTCAGTTACACATTGAGTTTCTATTATTTATAATACTTATATGTGCATTTTTTTATTTAAAATGCACTAAAGTGGAAAAAAATATGTTTATTTCTGCTATGAGGATATTTTCATAGGTTAGATCCCGAGAACTGTGGGTAAATTATGCACAATTTTTCTTGGAAAATGTTCGAGATTTAAGGGACTTTTATTGTAAATTATCAAGTATACAACATTTACTTAAAAGACAAAAATATAGCTACACGTAATTCACGTGATAAGTTTCATAGCTCGAAGGGTACATGTCAAGGTTTTCAACGTATACTTTCATATATTTTTATCATTTTACTTATCATTCTCACTGCATGCATGTAATAATGTAGTTGCTAAGCAGTCGTTAGCTTTTTGATATTAACATTAAATTTCTTGTAATAAATATAATAGGAAATAGTGCCGCTGTGAAAAAGTTAAGTTACATCTGCTATCTTGAAAAACCGCTGCCCAAGGAATCACTACTTCCACATCCAGATTCTCTATCCAAGTCACTCACAACGAAAAAACTTTGTATGTGAAAATAATTGTTTATGGAACTTTAATAATATAATATTTGAAATCCTCTACCCCAAAAACCCATAAAACGATACCCCACATCGGTAGTGGGGTGGGGGGTGGTGATAGAGGGGTGATAGTGGGGGGTGGATGAAGTAAAAAAATATTTTGAGGTTTCTGGTTCCTGTACATACACTAAATCACAATTTTTTTTCATCCCCTTTAATAAGGGGGTGGGGGTGGTAATGGGGGTGACTAATGCCAAAAATTTTTTTGAGACCTTAGCTTCTCTTGTATATACTAAATACCAATTTTATGGACTCTTACCTGCTTGATTGACCTATTTACCCCAAATTTACCCCAATTTACCCCCCAACCCTTCGACGGAACAAGATGAAAATATAATCTAGTTCTAGATCTCGTTAAAGTACATATGTGTACCAAATTTCAAGTCAATATCTTAAACGGTTCCAGAGTAAACGTGCGCACAAAAAAAGTTACAGACAGACCGACAGACAGACAGACCGACAGACAGACAGAAAATTTTTTTTCGCTCAAACTTAAAATCTCGACGTTTCATGACATTTTAAGCCTATTTGGACAATAAAAATTTTTAAAAATTTTTTTGTCGTTACTATACTTCCACTGGACGTGGAAGTAAAATAGTGCCCGAAACTTGTTGTCTGAAAGTAGACAACATTAACTCCAACAAATGTAACGATGATATCGTTCCAAGAAATATCTCCTGACGATAGACGATTGAAATTGCGAGAAACTTTCCTGTTGCTAGAGATAGTGTTGATGATACATAAAGATATAATGGAAGAAAAACAATAATAAAGTGCAGATAATGGAAAACTTTTTTCTAAAATTGAAAAGTTCTCTTGACTTCTTGAAAATCTTTAATTTTTTTCCGGGTCTACATTTACCTCTGCAGCAATCACATTTACTGAAAGAGATATATTTTGCTCGTGAAGAAGCCGTATTCCGAACTGACACTTTGTGCTTTCGTTTAGGTATACAGTAATATGCAATCAGCATGTTATTCACAGCTGACATCTTCTACCGTATTAAAATTAATCGTTTCGGTGTGAATACATGAGAGACACAATACCCTTCTGATTGCTTATGGCTGGTTGCCTGTTGCTTATTGCCTATTGGTTTGGTGTGTCTTCTGCCTTAGTTCCTACAAGCGAGGGTGATCAGCAACCGATACGACTTGTTAACGCTCTAATTTTTTCTACTTTTTTTAAGTCTCGGAGACATATTTATTCATTTATTTTCTTTATTTAGCGTATGATATATACAAATTACGTGCAAGTATAGGTACTTGATATAAAGAAAGTATATTTACGTATAAGAGGATTTGGTATATCGATAGATAGTTTTAAGATGGTGATAGAGAGGGTCGTTTAGAATCTATGTAACTATATATACATTATACATTCATTATAGTGTGGTGGCTTAGCGAAAAGATCGTGACCGGCTGGATTAAAGCTCCAAAGGACATGGCACAATTTTAAGGTATTTTGGCCCTCGGTAGAAAATTTTGAAATTTTAATATATTATAGTCTATATTAAAGGAAGTAATTTTATCATTGAAAGAAAGTCCTAATTGTACAGGGTGTATCTGAAAAGTTAAGTTAAAAATAGTGATTTTAAGATATCGGATATTTATTACTGGCATCAGAAATAAAAACTAATAACTATTTCAATCATTTATTTTCACTATACAACGTGTAGTACCGATTAAAACATGTATAGTTGATATACCATACAGAGTGTTCCAAAAATATTATCGTCGTAGGTTTTTAGTATTCTTATAAGAGAGAAAAATGAAATACATTTTAATTACTATTTAATTAGTGGTATTTAGTTGGATTTGGGTCTTATCTATTTATGTGTGTTTTATGTTATGTTTAGACAAAAATTATACAAGAAATAAAATACTAACTTCTATTACATCATACAGTGTTCTAAAAATATAATGATTAAGAAGCACGTTTAGAAAAATATATTTTTATCCGAGCAACATTCTGGTGATGAAAAACAATGCAAAATAGTCCAAAAAAGTAATTATTATTAAGTATTTATTAATGGCCGTTTGGCTGAAAAAATTTGAAAAAACAATCTTGAAAGTTGCAATAAAACTCTTATCATTGTCACTGACGGTGGCGGTCCCGAGCACAAAAATAGCGTAAAAACAAGGCATCATAGTTCGACAATTTCTCCCTTATCTGATCCGATTTAAAAACTGTTTCGACACTTTTATAGAAAAAACTTCATAGAATGGTACGTGCCTATTAAAAACTTTACAAAAACTAAACATTATTTTTAATTTTTTATTTTTTGTTCGATTTTTTAATAGGCTAGGCAGGTACCATTCTTCTATGAAGTTTTTTCTATAAAAATGTCGAAATAGTTTTTAAATCGGATCAGGGATACGGGAGAAATTGTCGAACTATGATGCCTTGTTTTACGCATTTTAAGAGCAGGCTGTGATCCATGTATGGAAAACAATTATTGTTATTTGACAGTTATAACGTTGTCAGAAGCAATTAAGTATTGTTACTTATTCTCAAAAAGAAAAAAAAAAAAGAAAATGGTAAACTGTTTTATTTGTAATATAATATTAAGAGCTGGAAATAGAATGTCTAGACTTTTAAATAAACCCGGCCAAGAAGAAGAAATTACCCGCAAAAGAAGAGAATTAGCAGTCCTCCATCGTAGTAGATTTAGGTTAATTTACCAAGATATTGAAGAAGACAGCAAGGTATGTGTTAATTGCGATATGAGGATTACTAACGTTATAACATTGGAAGATAATGAGATGGCTATACCAATGGAACTATTAGTAAGCAAACAAACAGAGAAATGTTTAATTTGCAATGAATTAACAAATGATAGGCTCACTCTTGATGCACGAGCAGATTTTTACATAAAAACTAATATTTTCATTCCTGGTCAGGTTCGCTGTTGTGCTAACCATTTAACAGAATGTGGGTACGTAAAATTAGAATTTATGGAAAATATAATCAGCATTCCCAGTAAAATTATTTTAAGTGGAAAAGATATCTCAAATTGGTTTGCAATATTGCGACAAATTACTCAACATCAGTCTGGAAAAAAGTATGAGGATGAAAATAATTTTAGCGACACTGAGCTGAAAAGTTTAACATCATTGAATCGAGAACAGTTTAGTGAATTATTCGATATGTGCGGCCCGGTTGAAGTAAATGGGTGCACGAGATACCTTACGAAAAAATATTTAATGGCATTTCTGGTGAAATTGCGTCAAGGTCTCTCCGACAATTTTTTATGCTCAATTTTAAACTTTTCTTCCAGGCAAAATGTGAGCATGGCAATAACTGTCGTAAGACAAAGTTTAATGGCGCGCTTTGTCAATAAGAATCTTGGATTTAATTCACCTCCCGTGCAAGATAGAGAACGATTTTTAGAACAACACATGACTGAATTTGTGAATCGGCTATATAATCCAGACCCCGCTGTCCCTAAAGCTATTCCGTACCCAGACTGTACTTATTTTAAGATTCCAAAAAGTTCACAATTCAGGGTTCAGAGACAATCATACTCCAGTCATAAGAAATACACTTTACTGAAAGCAGGTTTTGTTGTAGCTTCCGACGGTTTTATAGTAAGTGTTCATGGTCCTTATTTTTCAGATGTTAGAAATAACGATGCTCAAATACTAATTAATGAATTCAATCAAGATAGAGAACTAGTGCGGAATTGGGTCTGGGATAATGACATTTTTGTCTTAGATAGGGGATATCGAGATGCGGTGGAGTTTTTGGTAGAACTACATTTAAATTGTGAAATGCCTACATTCCTAGCAAGAGGACAGAGACAGTTCTCAAAGGAGGAAGCTAACCAATCAAGAAAAGTAACTAAGACTCGTTGGATTGTCGAAGCCCGTAATGGTCATCTGAAGAGTATCTTTAAGTTCATTACAGATCTTATACCCATGCAGCATTGTTTGCATTTGGACGATTTTCTTAAAATAGCCTGTGCTCTTATTAACCGTTTTCACGAACCTATTCATATGCAAAATTGTGACGATGACTTAGCTAGGGCAATGCTAAATATCATTCAAAATCAAACAATTAACCAATTACAAATCAGGGTTGAACAAGAAAGATTACATCGAAGAGGTGGTGTAGGCGTTTGGGTTAATTTAAATGAAAATAATGACTATTTCCCTAATTTACCACTAGATTATATAGCTTCTAAAACTTTTGGTACTTATCAAGTTAAAATTAGTGCTGGATATATCCAAGATACCAGTGCGAGGGAGGTAAACAACGAATTTATTTTCCAAACACAATTACTCGAAAATCACCTAATAAGGGCTCGAATTTATTCCAGATTTACCCAAGCAACAAAACATATGTTATTCATAGAATATAATGAAAATATTGAAGATCCGATTACAGGTACATATTGTACGTGTAAATCTGGTGCCCGTACATTAGGTGTATGTGCGCACGTTGCGTGCGTGTTATGGTATCTCGGATATGGAAGACACGAAAATCAAGTGAGATATCCAACAGATGTTCTGTTAAGATGTGTTCAAGATGCGGCCAATAGGCACAATAATGTTGAAATCGTGGAGAACATGGACTGAAGGAAAGTAAAGCACTCTGTATTACAAAGCAAGTTACCGCCACCATTAATGACAATAATAAGAGTTTTATTGCAACTTTCAAGATTGTGTTTTTTTATTTTTTCAGCCAAAGTGTCATTAATAAATACTTAATAATAATTACTTTTTTGGACTATTTTGCTTTGTTTTTCATCACCAGAATTATATTTTTCTAAACGTGCTTATTAATCGTTATATTTTTAGAACACTGTATGATGTAATAGAAGTTAGTATTTCATTTCTTGTATAATTTTTGTATAAATATAACATAAAACACACCACATAAATAGATAAGACCCAAATCCAACTAAATACCACTAATTAAATAGTAATTAAAATGTATTTCATTTTTCTCTGTTATAAGAATACTAAAAACCTATGACGATAATATTTTTGGAACACTCTGTATGGTATATCAACTATACATGTTTTAATCTATACTACACGTTGTATAATGAAAATAAATAATTGAAATAGTTATTAGTTTTTATTTCTGACGCCAGTAATAAATATGCGATATCTTAAAATCACTACTTTTAACTTAACTTTTCAGATACACCCTGTACATTTAGGACTTTCTTTCAGCGATAAAATTACTTCCTTTAATATAGACTATAATATGTTAAAATTTCAAAATTTTCTACTGAGGGCCAAAATACCTTAAAATTGTGCCATGTCCTTTTGCATACTTCTTATATACCCTCAGTACTATCAATTCAGGAGGAGGTGCCCGATTTCAGTGTCCGCCATATTGAAATACGACGCCATCTTTGTTTTCTTTGGATTGTACCTGTAAATGTTCGACTTTCATTTGGTTTTTACTAATATCTCCTCAACTTCTGGGTTTGTAGCAAAAAGAATTTAATTCAAACAAAATTTGCTACAATTTGAGATCAGAGCCGCTTTTGTAACTTTAATATTTTACGAGATACAAGTTTTGGACTTTTTTCAGGTTATTACGAAAATTTGTTATTTGTCGGTTTTGCTAAATATCTCCAATATAGTCAGTTTTACAGCAAACATTGTTTTATTAATGTTTAAGAAGAATAAATAGGCTACAATGTCAGTAAAGAAAGACATCGATACAATCACAACTTGCTGAGATAATGTATTTGACCATGTTACAAACGTTTCGATAAAAAAATGACAGAATAACTATTAAGAAAATAATTATAAAAATTATATTTATAATGTTGTTGTTTACTGTTCACAATGACAAAGCGCTGTGCAGGCAAGTGCAGTTTTGTTACAAACGTAATTATTAGAGCACAAGAATTCAGCCTTGATTAATTCCCTACAGCTTTTGCTTGACATCCAAATTGGTTGCCATGTCTCTTCGTTTATTTTCCATCCAAAGTTAACCGGAGCAGATGCATTTTGGAGTGATTTCAAACTGACTAACCAGATGCTAGATTGATAGATGCAGGATGCAGCGATTAGTGTGTTGAATGAGGGCATCCTGTGTGGGCGGTAGACTTTGCATCATCTTTACTTTTTTTCCTTGTGTGAAGAGATCCTCTCTGTGCTTGTTGATCCTGTCGAGTTCTGTTTTGCCATCGTACAGGATGCATGTGAATCGTTCTATAAGTTCAAATGCCTTTGTTCTAGCATCTACTGGCTGAATGGATGTTTTGCAGAGAAGATAAATCTTTCAGTGCCTGGAAAGTATGTTTTCCATGTCTTCCATGCTGTCTTTTTCCCCTTACCAAAAAATTGTTATATAGTGGCTGAACCCGTGAAACCATGGAAAAAGGGAATGCTTGTGACATATTGTCTCCGAACTCTTGGCAGATGGAATTGATATGATAATATCAAATGCAATCCAAAGTTGAATATTAGGTTTATAAGTTTGTGGCTCGAAAAAGATGCCTACTAGTACCTACCACAATGACATCTGTGTCAACTGTACTGTTGGTTGTACCCTTTTGTAATGCATCCAATATGTGAAGACACATTCTGGTATCAGCAGTGGTTAGTTTCGGACATCGGTGCGCAAAAATATTAAAGTTACATAAGCAGATCTAGTTTAAAGTTGTAGCAAATTTAGTCTAGATCAAAATTGATTGATTGATTGATTCGTGTTGCTGTAAACCCAACCGATTTTCGCAATAACCTGAAAAAAGTCCAAAACTTTGAAAGCTTGTATCTCGCTAAATATTAAAGTTACAAAAGCGGCTCTAGTCTCAAATCGTAGCAAATTTAGTTTAGATTGAATCCTTTTTGCTACAAACCCAGAAGTTGGGGAGATATTTAGTAAAAACCAAATAAAAGTCGAAAATTTACATTTACAAAGAAAACAAAGATAGCGTCGTATTTCAAGATGACGGACACTGAAATCGGTACTGATAGTACTGCATTGATAGTACTTAGTACATATGACTTATGCAAAATTTGGGGCTTTAATCCAGCAGGTCACGATTCTGCCTAGTATTTGCTCTAAGCCACCACACTATTATACAAAATAGGTATTACTGATTTTGAGATATCGGCCTTTTTAATATTGCGGCCAGCAACGTCCCCAGACTTGACACCTTTCGACTTTCATATCTGGGAATGAATGAAACAACTTCTTTACGAATTTGAAATAACTGACCACGATCACCTCATCAAGAGAATTAATGAAGCAGGTGCAAGAACTAAGAAATGAGGTTAGGCGACGCTGCCACCGAAGTGATAAAAATAGAACATGTATTAGAAATGGCGATTCGCATTTTGAACATAAAAAATGTTAAATTGTTCTTAATTGTTTCCTTGTTTCAATAATTCTGAACGTCATAATAATAGTGTAGAGTAAAATTTAAATTTGTAGGAAATTGTCTTACTCTAGCAAAAAATTAGAAAAGAAAGTTACACCCTAGCTCTATGCCTTTCAAGTTCCTAGCTTTATGGGAAGTACCTAAACAATTCACCGGACAGGTAAACATAGGTAAAAATAAGGAAAACAATGTTACGCTCTCCTAGAAACCCAAATATTCTTTTTGACTGTAGTTTTATTCATTGCTGTATAGTATATATTATTTAATAATATATACAGTGTGTCCCGCTTTTCATAAATCCACCTTAATATCTCAGTTATTAATGATGAGATTTTCTTCAAATTTGGGTGGTAATTATATGTAGGAAAAATGAATTATTTGGCATAGTAAAAATTTTCACTCTTCATTGGCGTGCGGTTTTAGGGGTAGGTAGGTTTTTTGGCAAAAGGATATTAGGGCTTATTTTAGACAAATTTTTCTATCATATTTGGATTCAGCATGTCCAAAAACCTCTTCATCCATATTCTCCATGATCTCAAAAATGGATTATGGTAGAAACGAAATATTAATTAATTTCTTAAAAAACACTTTTTAAATTTTTTATAACTTTATTTAATTGCTATAACAAACCTAAAAACAACTTTTTTTTAAATTCTGGTCTCTTCAATATAACCATCTTCCAAAAAAATACACTTTTGAACAACCCTTCTTAATCGTTCAATCACTCTTCTTAAAGTTTGGGGTATCCCCATAGAAAAAAATCACAAGGGGTAATATCAGGCGATCTAGGGAGCCACGGTTCTAAAGGGCTCTTCCTACCTATCCACTTCATAGGGAAATTTGCATTTAAAAAATTTCTAACTATCAGAGAGTTGTGCGCCGAGGCACCATCTAACTGAAAGTATACATTTTCTCTCTGTGCTAAAGGCATTTCCATAAAAAAAAATCATCTAAATCATTTTGTAAAAAATTTAAAAAATTTTCCGCGTTGAGGTTATTCAGGAAAAAGGGGCCAACAATTTGTTCGTTTAATATGCCACACCACACGTTAACTTTTTCACTGTATTGGTATTTACAATTAATTACAAAGTTGGGATTTTCGGCTGCCCAATATCTACAATTTTGACTAGATACCACACCGTTTGTCGTAAATGTTGCCTCGTCACTAAACAGTATGTTCTTTAAAAAAATCTATCGTTAAGATAGTTACCTTGCAACAATAGGCAAAATTAAAACCGCCGTTCAAAATCACCTTCTAAGAGAGTATGCAAAAATTTTGGTTTAAATGCCCTAATCCTACTGCGTTTCAAAACACCTCCATATTTTATTTTTGGTTAAATTTAGTGTTCTCGCAACTGCCCTTATACTACCATTTGGATTGTTCCGAAATTCTGTTAAAATGAATTCGTCGTCTGGATATTGTCGTAAATTTAAATTGTACCTTCTTCGTCTTGTCTTGACAATGGCTCCGGTTCTTCCAAACAGTTTGATGATGTCATCAACGGTTTTGTGCTAAATTGGTGCTCGATCACGATGATGTTGATTAAATATTCGAGCAACCTGACGCGTAGATCTTCATTATCACCAATTAAGCGGATAATTTCAACTTTTTCTTCAATTGTAAGAACTACTCTCCGATTTTCTGCCATTATCAGTAAGATATTAAATTAAATAACACTATTTAATTTTTGACAATTCTTATGAATCGCCAAATATCAAATAAAAACTTGTTTTTCAAAGCACTTTTGATTAATGCCTATGGTTGAAAGGTAATCTTAACGACAGTTTTTTTAAGAACATAATATTCAGTGACGAGGCAACATTTATGACAAACGGTGTGGTATCATTGGAAGGTGGTTCAGTTGAGGAGACCAGAATTTATAAAAAAAAGTTGTTTTTAGGTTTGTTATAGCAAAAAATTAAAAAGTGTTTTTTAGGAAATTATTTAATATTTTGTTTTTGCCATAATCCGTTTTTGAGGTCATGAAGAATATGGATTGAGGTTTTTGGACAGGCTGAATCCAAATATGATAGAAAAATTTGTCTAAAATAAGCCCTAATATCCTTTTGCCAAAAAACTTACCCTATTTTACCCCCTAAAACCGCACGCCAATGAAAACTGAAAATTTTTACTATGCCAAATAATTCATTTTTCCAACATATAATGCCACCCAAATTTGAAGAAAATCGTATTAATAATAACTGAGATATTTGGGTGGATTTATGAAAAGCGGGACACACTGTATATATAAGTTATGTATCTAATCATACATATATAAGTAAAATTAATAAAGCAAAAATGAACTAAAGAATACTGTTATTTCAATTACCAAAAGAGATTAAGTAAAAATAGAAAGTAAAATTTTAGTTTGAAATTTTCACAATATTGTTGAAATAAATAGGTTATTTTAACATTTGGCAGTAAAACTAAAATCCGCAAGAAAAAACAATAATTTTAAAAGAAAAACATCCTGACACGATGAAATTGAAAAGTGGTGAAGCCAAATCTGTACCTGAAAGGGGTACAGGTAATTTGGGCACCGTGATGTTTTCTTGAAATACAAAAACAAACTGATACCAGCCTACATGATAATTAAAATGAAAAATATTAGTGAAATCTGTTATGGTAATCGTTTCTGGCAGTTTTCAACACTTTCTGTTTTGAAAAAGTGTTCTTGTTAAGAGCTAACAAACTAACAAACAACAACCAACAAACATTGTCACTGTCCACGAAAGCGATCACCATAATTATTGATGTAAGTTAAAAGCACATCGTGCCTAGATTACATGCCGGATTTAGGGGACCTTCTTGCATGGTAAACTCATTTTGGTGCCCAGTTTGCACCCGCTGGTGTCATACTGCCAGAGTAGGCCCTGCCAGGATTTTTGTCGTGTCGACGCCCTGCTGTGCAACTTCAATTCGATAATTTTTCAATAATTTATGTAATTTGATTTGTTTATAAATGGCTAAAACGCAAAAAATGCCATATCTCATGGCGCACACAACCTTTTTTCCAAATTGTTTCTTTTTTATATACTTAATGCATTTGTTTATAAAGAAAATTAAACAAAATTTAAAAAAAAAATTTTACATTTTAATGTCACATGAATAAACTACAATCTGAAAAAAAAAAAATTGTTGTGCGACTTGGTTCACTTAAACAATCGACGATTCAATTTTCGACTTTGCTTTTGTTTTTTAGGCGTTGTTGTCACCATGCTAACTTGAAATTTGGTATGACGATTTAGCTCTGGCATACTCTCCTAGAGTTTAGTTAAAATATATGCAGTATTGTTATCAAAAAGTTTCGGAAAAATCTAGTTTCATTTGCAATTTCATTGTGAACAATTTATTTTTTTCTTCATTGCGATGCGTGCTATACAACCAAAGATATTTAGGAAAAACCACAAAAACATAATTTTGAACATTATTTTGATTAAACAAATAATTTCTGGGACTAGGATTTAATCCTAGTTTTGCTACTCCTTGTAATGTTTCCGACAAGTTCCAGCAAAACAAATGGTATAGTAACAATTCCTTTTTAACTCCCTACCCCAAAAGAGGGTTGTTATAAGTTTGACGCGTATGTTTGTATGTTTGTTTGTCTGTCTGTCTGTGGCTTCATATCTCTTCAAAGGCTGATCCGATTTTGATGTAGTTTTTTTTATTTGAAAGAGTACGGTTATAGGCCATATTAGATTTTGATGTTTGGTCGCCATCTTGAATTCACCATGTTGAACTTCTCTAGAAATTGTCCTATTGAAGTAAAATTGAAAATGTGCAGACAATTATGGTAGCCGAACATGATTTAGGCCTCATTTTGATTCCGTCATATGAAACTGGTACGATTAGATACATTGATCGGGGGTTTTTAAAAATTTTCAATTTTACTTGTTAGGTGATGTAGACTGTTATTTTTACTTCACTGCAGACATAGATGCAAACGTTGTATTTAGTTTCTTACCTAATAAAATGTTACAGTCTACAGGAATGTATTTTATTGAATGTATTGGCATTCCGTCATACACCATTGGAAAGGAGATAAAGCAAAGAAGTATTTAAAGTTTTTTGAATGTATTTCATGTGTGCTATATTTGAGAAAACCCTTAAATTTTAAATTTAATCATATAGAGACGCACCCAAGCATTTAAATTTGTATGTAATATTTTTATAATCCCTTTGAACTCTTTTTTGTATTGTTTTGAAGAAGTACCCATTGAAGATTAGGAAAGAAAATATTTAACACAGATGAAACCTTTCAATAGTGTACTGACATTGTTTACTAACAGAAATTCCAATAATAAACAAAAATATCTAAAAAGGCCGATATCTCTAAATCTGTAATATTTTGTATAATAGGATAATATGACGCCTTTCGTCGCCCCCGTAAGACTTTCTAACGATGTAGGAAACGACCTGTAGGTATATGCAATAGATATATATAAAGTTATAAGGATGTTGTAAACATCAATACAGATAATCATAAGAAGTCTAACCGAAAATACAGAAAGAAAATTATATACTGATGGTCACAGTTATAATGACAGAATACTACACGTGCACCTTGGACTAAGCTGAAGGAGCTAGCAAATTACTGACATCCAGACAATCTTGAAGAAGATCTTCTGGTCTTAGCAAATCACCATGACTGAGACATGGATCGTTAGAGAAGCCAGACGTATATTGATGCTTTCGTAATGTGGATTTGGAGATGTTTGCTACCAATTTCTTGGAAAGTCCATCGCACTAATAGCTCGATTTTCCAAGAAATACACCCCCCAAACGCGACTCTCCAGCATCGTATTATCCCGTTAGTCTAGTCAACGGAGCGCTGAAATTACCAATATTTCTAACTTGAATGCTAATGAATGGATTTTGATGAAATCTTGTGCAATGTGTTTGTAATGACGTTAATTAAAAAGTTAAAAAAAAGATTAGAGTATAAAATGATCGGAAGGAAAGAAAACACGGGTTCTGTAACTTGTAGAATTAGGTAAAACATGAAAAAATATCCCCATATTTGACATTGTAGCGCTTTAAAAATACGTAATTTAAAAATTTGAAAAAATCCAGGTGTATGCATTGAGACCTTCTAAATATTTTTTGTCTCTTGGAATTGTTTTGTAACTTGCTAATTTTCCGAGTTACAGGCAGTTTTTCACGATAAATTATGTACATTTTATGCACATTAAAAAATACATGAAGATTCGAAAAATGAGCGTGATTTCATTTTATAAAACACGCTCATCACATTATAAAAAAATATGAAACCTACATAGTTATGCCATTTTTAAAGATTCAATATAATTTTTAAATTGAAAATGTGAAAAAAATGTAGTACATTATTTATCGTGAGAAACTGTCTGTAACTCGGAAAATTAGCAAGTTACAAAAAATTTCAAGAAACAAAATGTTTAGAAGGCATCAGTTCATACGTCTGAGTTTTTTCAAATTTTTAAATTACATATTTTTAAAGCGCTACAATGTCAAAAAGGGGGTAGTTTTTCATGTTTTTCCGGAAAAACTCGGTGAAAACGCACTTTACAGAAAAGTTGCAAATAAAAAAAAGTCGTGTATTTCGATGATACATTCATCTGATTTTTTTCAGATTTTTTTTCAACTTTCCCCTCCCCCATTTTCAGGAATTTTCGAGTGGCCATATCTCGAAAAATATGCATTTTTCGAAAAAAATCATAAGAGTAAAAACATCTTATTATGGGCCAAAAAAAGGTAAACACATTGACCTAATTCTACAGGTTACGGAACCCATGATAAAAGAGGGTGTTTTCTACCCCCTTCCGAACATTTCCTACTCTAATCTTTTTTTAACTTTTATATTAACATCATTACAAACACATTGCACAAAGTTTCATCAAAATCCATTCATTAGCACTTGACTGGACTACGTTGATAAGTCAGATCAGATGGCAAAAGACGAAGAGGACGCCCTCAAAAATGTTGGACTGATGTCACCAAAGAGCTGATGGGAAAGACCTTTGGTGAGGCATGCCCCTAACAGACAACAGCGACAGATGCCGTGATGTAGCCAGACGTGCCAGAAGAAAAAGGATGATAATTTTTCCCAATTATTGTGTACTGTTTCACAAGGCGGCTGCAACCTGTTGAACCCATAAATTTGTCTAGTAGCCCGTCGGGCAGAGCGCGAAAAGCCTTCTCTTTCTTGACCTTCCCAATACTGAAGTATAACCAGATGGGACCTTCACTACTTATTAAAGCATGTTATTTTACATAGGGAATCAAAATTGACGACACTCTCCATTGGTCGAGACTGAAGATATAAGAAAAAAACTAAAAAAAAAAGAAATTTAGAAATTTAAGATTTAATCATATATAACTTTAGAACTAAAACAGATAAAAATACAATTTTTTTTTGCTTTTGACAAATAAACATTGCTTTTTAATTTGAAGTATAATTTATTGCAATAATTAAAAAATTAACATAAAAAAACTAGCAAAATTCAAAAAGATACACAAATCAGCAACATTTTTCTAATTCTTAACTCGCCATAACTCGCTTATATAACGAGGTATTCAATTTTTTCTTTCACCAAAAACTGACAAATTTAATAGGCTTCATTTTGTCTCGATTAATGCTGGATCTAATTTTTTAACTAAAAGCGCTACAGCCCTTGAAACACAACGAAGCACAGTACGGCGACGAAGACGCGAGGCTTCCTTTCCCGCCCCCGCTACTTTCTCGGCCCGTCAAGAAATGTATCGGCTGCTGGCCTCATTATTGTCTGGATAAATATTAATAAGTATATACTATTTTACTTACATGTAGGCTATTACAGTTAATGTATATTGTATATTCATTTTTATCAATGTAGAAAAACTACATGTTTGTTTTACGAAACTGCTGAAAGCAGTGAAAATCTAATAGTAAAAAACCAACTGTTACTGGCATCAGGTCTATTATTAATTGTGCAAATGAAAGAAAATATGCAATTTCATTAAAATTTTTATAAAACAAAGTGGTGGCACTTATTTGCACACCCTTCGATACCGATTTCATTATTCTTGTCTGACATCTTTTTGTAATAAATAACATTAGCAAAGATAATACGTATTGTCTCTGATATTAGTAACGCGATAAAAAAATGCAAGTGAGCCTTCATGTAATTATAATAAAGAAAAAAAAATCAGTTTAAAATAAAATGGCATTGTCTGATTTGTGGAATATCCATACAAATTAAGAATAAATTAAGAACATCTTTAAGTACCAGTTTGTACAGGAACGGGTGCGGAAACTAGAAAAAAATATACATTAAAGCTGCAGTGTCGCATTGTGATACAGAAATACAAGGCAGGTTACACATTTATTCAGATTTATTTGGGCTAATGGAAATTATCATAAAATTTATTATGCAAAATATATTAGCAAAAAAAAATTAAATGTGTACAAACCAAACAACTGAAAGAAAAAAATGAATTTAAAGTAGCGCTAAATATTTTATTTAAGGAGGTTTATCTTGCTGTTTTGCAAAAAAGAATTCTTAACTCTAATATTTCTAAACACACGCCTTAATGATATATTTGAAGAAATGACGGAAGAAAAATTAGATTATTATAGCAGTGGAAATATAAGAAAGAGATTAGAAAAGCATTTAAGCAAACAAAGTGTTTTGTGAACACAAAGAAAATACAACAACAGTTCATTCAAGTGATAATAAAGCTAAAAGGATTTTTGTTGTCAGTCACAAGTAAATCAGGCGAAGAAAACTTGGTTCATGAGAATGAATTGACAATTCCTGATAAAGCTGCCGGTATCTTAAGAGAAGCTATAGCTGGATGTTTTAAAATTATAAAAAAACACGACTACTAATCTGAATGAACATAAATGTAAACAAGAAGTTTCAGATTTGTTATAAACATTTATGTCGTGGATACTAAATATGTCAGGACAGACAAATTTGATTAAAACGTTATTTCTATAGTAATGGAATTTATATTAATACTTATGGAAAAAAAAACAATCAGCTTAGGCCATTTTTTTAATCCTTTACATATCACTACATGTGTTTCGTGCCGTCAGAAGAAAAAGAACTTAATGATATGCTTTATTCTTTTGGCTATGGTTATTCCTACGATGAAATACGTACATTTTTAACGTCTTTAGCTAGTCACGTATTAGTAAAAACTGGTGACGACATTTTTATACCACCTGGAGTTCCTCCAGTAAGTTCTGAAGAAAACAATTACATTTATCGCAGCGATAATTTTGATCAAAACGAAGACAGGCTAGATGGTAAAAATCCCACTAGGAATGGTATTATTTAAAAAAAAGAACAGCCTATTTACACAAGCATATTTAGATCGTCTATCCAATTTTAACCGATTTTAACCCTTCCAGTGTATATGAAAACAAAAATATAGTTATGTACAAAAATCCAACTAACCGTTCAGAGCCTCTACGAGTTAGTGAAAGCATGGCAAATAATTGTTTTGATTATGTGGTTACCTCTGACATTTTATGGAAAATATTAAAATATACGAAGCAAAGTAAAAACTTTACTAGCTGGCATGATTTTACTTCCACATCCAGTGGAAGTATAGTAACGACAAAAAAAATTTTAAAAATTTTTATTGTTCAAATAGGCTTAGAATGTCATTAAACGTCGAGATTTCAAGTTTGAGCGAAAAAAAAATTTCTGTCTGTCTGTCGGTCTGTAACTTTTTTTTGTGTCTGATACCTACCTATTATTTTCACTTTGTTAATGCACCACCCGCGTAGTACGACACCATATATAGCAAATTATTACAACTAATATCATAGTATTCAGTTAGATTTGTTAATTTTATCATCTTACAATAAAGGAAGATAATTCTAAAACTTTTGTTACGGCCGCTGATTGTAGCCTTGCGCGATTTATGGTGAACGCGGGATGTACCGGGAACGAGTGGGGAAGCCTCGCGACTCCGTCGCCGTAGCGCGCTTCGTTGTGTTTGAAAGGCTGTACCGCTTTTATTTACAGAGCTAGACCCAGCATTAATTGAGACAAAATGAAGTCTATGAAATTTGGCAGTTTTTGGTGAATAAAACATTCGAATAGCTCAATACATAAGCGAGTTACAATGAGTTAGACCTTTCAAAAAAATTGACAATTTGTTTACCATCTAAATCAACGTCAATTTTGTAATGTTAAAGTTATTATTTTTGTAATAAATTATACATCAAATTAAAGAGAATCGTTTGTACTATAAAACTAAAAAAAATATATAATTTTATCTTTTTTCGTTTGAAAGTTATTCGTGATTGAATTTGAATTTTGTTATTTTCATTTTTTTTTGTTTTTTTCTTGTAACTTCAGTCTCGACCAATGGAGAGTGTCGTCAAAAGTGATTTCCTATGTAAAAAAATCTGCTGAATAAAATGAAATAGGTTTTATTTGGTTATACCTCGGTATTGGGTTAGTGAACGATAGAGCCAGCCATCCGACGTACTATAGTACGATTGGACTATAAATGATAATTTACATCGCATTTTAATGAGCTGTTTGCTCTCCATTTCCTAGCTGGTACCCATTATATTAGTGGAAACCGCATTCAAGTCGAACCAACAATTTTGAATTTATTGGGCCATACGAGGACATATGGCCAGACATTCAACCGATCTGAGAGCCGGTTTTGTGAACTAGATGAAAAATATATCCTTTTCTAGTTGGTAGTAAAATGCGACTACTTTAGTTGTTAGCGAACAATCTGATGAATCAATTAATGTGCTGTTCAATTTATTTAATAAATTCCTGGCGTTCAGATATTTTACTTCAGATAGCAAAATCATTAATCTCTAGTGCGATTTGAGACAGATTCATATTAAAAGCGATAGAATACAACAGTTTCTGCCGAGGATATATGAAAATTTAGAGTGTGTGTATTTTAAAATGAGCCTGTTGATATTCATATCAAAATTGCGATAGTGTAGGTTATTTTCAGTTTGGGAATTATATTGTTTTGCTTTTTGTTATAATTAAAATCTTTTCCAGAAAACTCGGAACACTTTCCGATTTTTATATTTGATCCACTGGTCTTATCAACAGTGCCGGTTTTAGACATAAATTGCCTCTAACCTCAGGTCAATTTTGCGCCTTCCCCCGGAATAGGAACAAGTTAAATGTCTTGTATTATAATCTCTATGCTTGCTATCAGTTTATGGGCACTAACCACTAAGATAAAAGGCAAAGGCGCCTCCCGCAGACTGGCGCTCCTAGGCCCAGGCCTATGAGGCCTAGTCAGAAAACCAGCCCTGCTTATCAAATATAAAAGCATTAAAATAATAGAATTAAGAATTTCAAAAATATTCCTGTATGACGTGAAGATAAGGCAAGAATGTATGTAATTTTCTGTTTTATTTCAACGAAAACATCTGAATCAATTTTGCTTCCTCGCTATCATCATAATTTTACTTTTACTCTTCCTAGGCTAGCTTTAATAGAAAGTGGATTTCGTTGTTCGTTTCAGTCAGATGCATTAAACATTTAGTTAATTGAATATAGAACATTAATCATTAATAATTATATATTGTCCTCTCTTGTTTGATCCATGTGATCAAAAAATGATAATATGAGGGAAAATACGATATTGGAAAGTCGTCTTGGAGAACCTGCTGCTGAGAAAATCGAGCTGTTGTTTCTGCGATAATCCATTTAAAGAATCAGTACGACCTACCTAGCGACCAATATCTTTGAAGCGTAAATAAAGTTGCTTGTATTGTCAACAAAAGCCTACATGGAGAACTGTTTACTACTCGCATTCACCTACCTTTAATGTATCTGGATGGTTTTCATCAGTAGGTGCAATCAAGACCGTTTCGACAACTGCAATGGAGGCCATTGGACGTTGAAGTGAAACCGAAATCGAGGAAACAAAAAACAGACTGTTCAAAAATGGAACGTGGGAATGTGGTACGCAACGAGCTAAGGGCTGGGGGACACCAAAGCTGTAGCTCTACATGTAAGTGACTGTCATTATTCATAGGATGGCCGGTGCATCCCCGTCTATGGGTTCACTATTCCATATATAGTTGTATTCCCTAAACGAGAGAACTATGGGAATGCGATAAAAGGCATCTTCTGAGTCCCGGATGTCTGGAATTGTACACATAAGGATCGAAGACGCAGAAGGAAATCGGTGGGCTACTTGGCAAGTACCCTAGCAGAGATATGCTATCATGTGTGTGCAACTGCATACCTCATAAGTATATTTACATATGCAGCGACAGTTAGGCAGCGTTGAAGGCTTTTGCAAATAAAGTGCTCTACTGTCGGAAGATTTTGATTGAGCTGTGTGAACAGAAATCATATAGGTGCCCGGACACAGTGGTATGGAGGATGATGAAGGAGCAGACTATTTGGCAGGATAAGGAGCAAACAGTCCTTTCCCTGGCCCTGAACCAGCTTTACCAAGAAGTCATCAGAATGAATCATCATTCAGAGCCAGGAGACTGGGCCATGGCAGAGTTCAATTCTTTGACTCAAGCTTCCGAAGTAAGGCAGTCAAAGCTCCATATACAGAGGCCCTAAACGGACCCCATCGTAAACTGGCTACTTGGACTTGATAAAGAAAGAATAATACGGACAGTAAACCTGACAATGTCATAGTACTTTTTCCTTTTTGATAAATTTCCAATTAATTATATTTTTTTAAAACAGTAAATTAAATTAGCAATCGATCTGTAGACTCAAAATATCTTAAGAAACATTATTGCTGTTTCTAAATGACTAGGCACGGCTTTACAGAGCGCTAAGTTCCAGATTTTCTGGAATTTTAATTTTAATTTTTCCCGTCTGTTCGTGAGCGTGAGCGTTTATCTCCGGTATTAATTACAACAACCAACAAACAGGCAACATAAGATAAACTTTTATAAGCGAGTGTTACTAATGAATACTGTAATTAGTGTAATTAATTACTAATAAAATTTTTAAGTTGATCTGTCAGAACGTGAACGGGGATTAAAGGGCCCCACCAAATCCTTATGGAAATTGAGTTTCGGCGATTTTGGCTGAATCTTTGTGACGTACCTGTTGACCTCCCCTGTCCTGTGGAGGTCGTAAACTAAATTTTAGACGATTTGGCTCATGAAAACTCTCGATGAACACCCCCTAAACTAACTTCTCACAAAGTTTCAGCCAAATTCGCCGATGCCCAATTTCCATAAGAATTCCACTAACCTCGCCAAAGCCCAAAGAAATCGGCGAATTTGGCAGAAATTTTGTGAAAAGATTGTTTAGACCAAACCCTCTAATATTTAGTCTGCGACCTCCACGGGGCAGAGAAGGTCAACAAATACGTCCATCTGTTGACCTTCCCTGCCCCGTGGAGGTCGCAGACTAGATTTTAGAGGGTTTGACTCAACAGAACTTTTGATCAGCACCTCCTAAACTACCTTTTCACAAAGTTTTAACCAAATTCGCCAGAAGGATTTGGCGGGGTCCTTTATTTTCATTTTAGTACTTATTTTCGTCCATCAATTCAAAGTGTCCAGTCCTAAAAAATAAAATTGTCATAGAGGGTGTTCAAAAATTAAGTGCCACCTTTTAAAAAGATCACAACACGGATTCAACGAGTCAACTTCGTGTTCAATAATGGGACACTATCCTCTGAACAAACACCTACATACAATGAGGTTGAGGGGCAATCCTGTTTGCCGGATTTGTGAAGTAAAGTACAACCATCATTGATACTCCATGCCATTGTGCACCACTAGGAGCGTATCTCGAGAGGCAATTCTTCAGCCCGAGGAATTACGGAATCTTCTCTGTAATAGACTGCTATTCTTCGCGGAGAACTGGTCTTTTGTAGGAGATCATACATGTCGCAAATGTACAATGAACCGACAGACCTGATTACTGCATATCTTACATTGTAATCTCGCGTAGCTTATAATAATAAAAGTTATAATACAAAATATTAACGATATTTGACACATAAATTGTTCCCACCACATCAAAGACATTGAATACAACATCAGACACGCGTTTCACCAAGCAAGGTGGCATTATCGGGTGATGACTAAAATAAGATGCTAATATAATCCAAAAGGCAGAAGGCCATTCAAATATGAAGTTCTGCTCATTCAAATTTGTACAATGCTGAAATCATAATTATATATTTAAATGGGTATTCCACAACTCTAAGCAGTATACGTGCACGGGCGTGCTTTTAATATGGAACATATGTACATATAAGCTAGACTAAAGGTCATTAAATCTTTTATTATAATTATCACGAAATCTTATCTCTCATTTGATAAATCTTGACGTATATCTATAATTACCAAACAAAGGGTAATTGACGATGTTTCAAGGTTAGATGAGTTCGGCAAACTAATCATTTAATAAGTGTGATAAGAAAAAGTAAATTCGGTAGTATAGTAATTTTTGGTAGCATCAATTTTGTCCGTTTTCTAGGTTCCGTACTTAATTTTTTATTCTATTCGTGTACCCAAACATGAGATTATTGCTCTATTTATTTACAAAACAATAATAAAAATGAACTTAAGGATTTAAATAATAATAAAAAATAATTATAAAAGATAATAATAAAATAAATAATTAAATACTAAGATGAAATATGTAAATACTGACATCTATGAATATATTATTAAATTAGTGCATATTTTTATATATTTTTTTTCTACGATTGTGCTGAAAGTCAAATTTTCTAACTTCAAAATGAGTGCAGAAAATATCACAGAATTTGCCACACGCCTTGATTACATCTTCACGCACCGGAATAAAATAGTGTGTTTGCCTAAAGAATTTTATATTACTTACTGGTAATAACAATTAAATTCTATAAATGTACATTAATTACATATGAATAGCAATTACAAAGTCAAATTTTCTTACTTCAGAATGACAGCGGAAAATGTCACTTTAAATAAAATCTGACAAGCAGCAAATTTAAAATTTTGGAAAGACTTTGGAAAGGGAGATAACTTCACAACCGTAGAAAAAATAGTATGTAACACACGTGTGGCAAGCTTCATTGCAAAACTCGTATGATAGGAACACTCGCTGCGCTCGTGTTCCTACTTTCATACATCGTTTTGCAATGAAGTTCTTGCCACACTTGTATTACAATCTACTATTGTAGTAAAATATTCAATATTATTGTAAACGGTGTTATGATTATTATTTTGTGATATAATTAAACACATTATTATTATTATTTATAGACTTAGCATCGGCACACTTTCTCAGCCGTAGCTGGAAATTATTCACCGATCCCTCGCGCGCGATTGAGATTCGACTGTTAGTGCTCGTTCCAGATTTTTCATATCAGGTGACGTTAGTGATGTCCGCTACAACAGCTGAGAGTCCAGTCCCCATCAAAGGATCACAGAGACTCCTAATCCAAAATTTTCCTTAAAACATGCGCTGTTCCCAAAAGTGCTATTTTCTGAGCTTCTTATGCCCTTGACTAGGCAGCTGTCGGTCACGGCCCTTCTTGATAGTTCCAAGGGCTCAATTACTGGCACGGCACGGCTGTGGTCTTTACATTCCACATTCTGCTTACTTCTATTTGGACTTGCTCAACTCCTCCGTTTCCTTGAGCATCGCATTGGTATAATTCGGGATGGATACATCGATCAGCAAACAGAATTTCTCTTTTTATTATGTACGACAATGTCTGGCCAGTTTGCGCGAATTTCTCTGTCAGTTATTATTATTATTATTTTATTTTTTTCCGGTTGCCCCCTGCCGAACAGGACATCTGTGGCCTCCCACACCACACGGTAATCGCGTCGGCGAATTCATTACGGCCACTCTTCACGACCTGTGGAGTTAGTGACTGTAAATATCTGAATTGTGTGCTCTAAGTAGAAGGGATCCCAAGATAACCGCCTTCTGCATCTGGCCTGCCAACCTTTCATCAGATTTCTGACAGTTCTGAGAGCAGCTTAGGCATTATATCTCCGAGCACGCCGATTATTAGGACGATCATCTTAGGCACTATGCAGCTTCGGTAGATCAATACACCGTCTTGGCAGGCCACAATGAATCCCTCAGTCGCTGACTTAAGCCTAGCGGACCTCAAAAAGGCGAATGTCAGCTCACCCGATAAACTCAGTATTTCTATGATTTTACCGACATGCTGCCTAAACAGATTTTCCTGTTTGGCATCTCTTATTTGGGCCTTCAGGCGATTTGGCTGAAGTTCAGTGACTGACCTGACCGCGCTGGTCACCCGGGAGATAAACACGAGGAACGGACGATCTAAGGATGAATACTTCTATGGATGTTCATCATCTTGCGAGTATCTCTGTCTAGTTATCGTAGCTCTTCTACAATCCATTTGACTATTCCAAAGGAGTAGAGCAGAACAGGATTATTATTATCCTTTTTCAAATTAATTATTGACACTAATTTTTTTCCCATACTTGTAGATTGAACTATAATATAAAAATAAGTAATGTCCTGAAAATTCCATAGACAAATGCATGTAGACCGTGACTTCCATTTGACCTCAAAGCTCGTAGGTTTCACAGAATAAGACTCAGAAAGAGTACCTAACTAATACTCCATCATCCATTGTACTCCAGTCTGTAGGAGTTTTTTTTTTTCAGTGAAAATGAATTTTACACAATGCCGTTTTGGGGGCTCGTAGGGGGGGGGGGGGGCTTCCTGAGAATGTATGCAAGTTTCTGACTTCTGTTTCCTCGGTGGAAATGCCGCCATCTTGAAGAAATGGTTGAGTTTCGTTTTTTGAAATACATCGCTTCCTGTCAGATATTTAAAAAATACGCGATGTTGTAGTGCTCATTATAATTTTGACCCTTTTACTTTTTTCGTGTTTAACACAGGTTCTTCTAAAATATTGACTGCTAGAAAACATGAAACCGCATTTGGACACATCTGGGCTGAAAATAAATTTCAAGAAATGTCTAATAATGGAGTGAGACCCATCAACAAAAGAGAGTCGGATCAGTGGAGAAGAACACAAAATAGGTGACTACTCCCTAAGAACAACGAACAAACTGAAATACCTAGGAACATATCTGACGAACCAACTGAAAAGGAGAGAAACAGTAAAGGAGAAAATAAAAACAGCATACAGAGTCACAAGAGCAATTATACCGTTCATTGAGAAAAACAAACTATCATGGGGCCTGGCCAAACGGCTGTACATAGCCATCATATTGCCAACAATGACATATGGAGTTAAAAACGCGGCAACAACAAAAACCAACAGAAGAAGTTTGAGAAGAGCTGAAAGAGACATCATCCAATTACTCAGAAAAACAACAGGGCAAAAACAACGACATAAAATATCAACACCACTAGAAGGGAAGACAATCACAAAAAGGATAGAAATGTACGCAATGAAGTACTGGGGACACGTCCATAGAAGGGAACCAACAGACCTACTGAAGAAAGCACTAACACTGAACAGCAGCAAACTTAAAATTGGGAGACCATGTTACACATGGAAAACAACAATCGAGAGGATCATGAACAAACTGGGAAATGACCAAACATACTGGGAAAGAAAAGCGAGGGGAAAGAATAAATTTCACAAAGAAATCGGAGCGATATATACTCTACCAGAATCAGAAACGGAGGAATCAGAAGCCTCAGAAGAAGAAGAAGAAGACTTTTAGAAACAGAAGTACAAAAATAGGAGCACAGATAGCAGCGACACAACGCGGCAACATATCTCACAAGAAGACCCAGAATAGGCAGAAGCCCAGAACCAAAAATACAAAAAAAGGGGGCTTAAACGCTCCCTCACGACATAATGCGGTAACGCATCTCACAAATACCTACACCTCCCATCCCACATTCCTTTACCATGCGCCATGTGGCTCTCGCTGCTGGCAACAAGCATGACCTTAGTCCAACCCACCGTGGACGTAGCAGGCCCAGCTGTATAACTTGGGAGTGGCAGCGATGCCTACCGCACGCTGGTAAATCAATCAATCAACAACCGAATTGATAGGTACCATTTTTGATGAAATTGAAGAGGACCATCCATATAGAAAATTCGATATCCATACTCACTACTTGTGGATTTAATCAATAAGTAATAAGCTGGAAAGCCGTATTGTGGTAACTCTTGCTTATGAATCTCCGAATTTTTCAATTCTTTGTGAATGCAACAGCTGTGCGGAAGCAAAATTAAAAATTGATCCTTATGAGGGGATTTTTTCAACGTGCAAAATGATAGATATGATAAAAGATATACATTTTTATCAGCTGTAAGCGTGATTAACCTATCTAGTTGCTGGTGATTAGCAGTTTTAAAATAAATTCCGAGAACACAGGTCAACGAGTGCACGTGAAGATTGCGAAATTACTAAAACACGATCACAACTTCTAAATTCGTTTAATCAAATAACATTTAATGTAATGCCTATACAGGGTGTTTCAGGTGAACTGTTATTAATTTTCAGGAGTGATTCTACATAAAGAATTTTGAAAAAAATAATAAGTCTAAGCAGTGGCACTGGTCTGTATTTACAGCTACTTACTGTTTGAACTTTGGTTATTTAAAAGTATAGACAAAATGGAGTCTTACTTTCATTTGCTATTTTTCACTGCTCACGGATTGTTCCACGCTAGAGCCGTAAGAAAAAAGGACAAAAAAAAAGTAGCTAAATAACTTAAATCTATATATTTCCACTAATTTTCGACGGTTTCTAATCGGAAAAGAAAAACCCGCCGGGTCGTGCCGACGAACTGCCTCTACATTTTGAAAGCATATTCAAATATGGGATCACATTTCAGAGTCGGAAACCGCCGGGAAATAAACATAAATTAGTAGTGAATGTGAGAAATGCTGGAAAAATCGTTAATATTGTCAGTCAATAGTTAGTGAATCTAAGTAACTATCTAAATGACTGAAAGTCATAAAATTTTTGATATTCTAAATAATAATTGAGAATTACTTTTATTATACATGATGCTCCTGAACCATGTTTAATGGGCCATTACAGTTTAGAAGCGTCAAAATAGCTCAATTTTGTTATATTTTTTTTAAAGCAAACCTATGATATATATGGATTTGAAACTAATGAAAATTAATTGCAAATATTAACAAACAAGAAAAAGAAAATTTGTTATAGTTTACATAATTATTGTTATGTTATTACTAGCTTATAATTTTCATAAATTATGAATGTACATTACAAATTAGAAATGTTTCTTCTCTTCATTATAAGTTCTCAGAAATACAAATTGTCAGTCTATATTGTCAATCTAAGTAGGGAAGGAATAATTTGTCAACAGTAAAATCACAAGAGCTTTTTTTTTATCGGATAAATTTCTCTTTATAACGAATAATTTTGCCAATCAGTGATTTTATGAGAAAAACTGACATGAAAAAATCGCGAGACCGGAGGTCGAGCGATTTTGTCAAATGTCAGATTTTCGAGCAAAATTACTGATTGGAAAAATTTTAAGTTAAAAAGAAATTTATCATAAAAGAAAAGCTCGAGTGTTTTTTGGCAAGATAAATTAACGACAGAATATAACTCCGTAAATAGGGTCATTTAGTGATATGGCAGTTTCCTACTTGTTCTTCCTCATTTTAAAGTATAACAAACCAATAGCCTCAGAAAAAAATTTCAGTTCAATTGAATAAATAGCCACAGAGATATTTGCATTTGAATAGAAACACGCTCGGCCGGCCAACAGTCCGTAGAGTGACGTCACTTGGCGTGCGCCAATACCTATATTAGAGCAGCGATTTCGTAAGTCTATCGTGTCGGTTTTTTTTTTGGCGTAGAACCAGGTCAAACATGTTAGGTTCCTTTGAGTTTGTCACCGGGCATATGAAATCATATTTTACGACATTTTTTTGTGGTCTCGAACTTTTTTAAATCAATAAAAAGTGAAAAAATGTATTTTTAAATAAAATTGTTTTTTTTTGTTTCCACCGCCATGCCATATCTTTAAAACTATATAAGATACCGAAATTTGTTTTGTGTCAAATTAAAGCACACACTGTAGCGCTTTTACCAATATAAACGGTTTGGGCACAATTCGCACTTTCATTTCTCTAAAAATCAGATAAACTAAAAATATATATTTTGAAATTTAAATCTTCACCAATCGATAAACTTTTTTATTTTTGAAAATATTTACATACATGCAGCGAAGAAAATAAAGCCTAATAATCACAAAAGTTTTTGAAACAATATATTTTTTCCTAAAATGTACCGTGTGGGAATAGCGATTTTTTTTATCAGCGCTAAATGCGACATTGGGACGCAATTAATACACCTCGCATGCAGGGTTGGTCAGATTAGTCGCGTAGAAGTGGCGGTTGTCGAAAATCATTAAGTATTCATTGTTCGGATAAAAATTGTGACAATCGAAAATGTGCTTGTTTTAAGGAAGGCCTAAAATGTTGCAACGAGTGCAAATGTCGTTCCTGTAACAATATTATTAAAGATTTCGAGGCAGATATGATATGAACGAATTAGAATGCTATTAATGTAGGGCCTACATAAACTACATACTACATATTTATCTATCCAAATAGAAAATTTATTTTCAACAATAAAACTCATTTTATGCCTACGTTGTTACTTTCATTCATTTAAAAATGTCTAATAAACTTACTAATTAGGTGGGTAGTTAGTAACACTGACTAATATTTATAGATTAGGTATTTATATCTACCTACCTGTCTTTTTATTATTAAAAGGAGACTATTTTATATTTATTGTACAATTTCTTAATATTAACAATATATGATCAATACTACTGTACAATATATGAAATATTGAACAATAATATAGATCCCTAGAAGCTTTTGATCACTACTGGTTTTGTATCTATTGATATAAGTTGAACTACTACATACACCCCGACCGGTATCGTCAGATCAGTCGAGGCTTGCTACAGCCGAGCGCCCAAGAATATGACTTTGGCCCGTTAAAAAAAAATCGCTGACTCAATACTATGAACGGGACATGAAAAATTTTTATCCTAAAAACTTTTTCCAACTATTGGCTTCAATTTGTACGCAGCATGTATATACAAATTTTCATAAATAAATTTTTTTCTCGATTGTCTAAAATTACGCTACTGAAAATAACAAGTTTGAGTTTCCTATTATTTTTCCAACTTAAAAAAGAAATAAATCGGGTTTACGTGGACCGTTGTTCGAAGCGCTATTGTGTCTACTTTAATCTGAAAAAAAAAATAGCTTGATAGCACAAATATTTTCAGAGATATAGCGGTGGAGACGTTAAAAAACATATTTCATTAAAAATCTATTTTTTTGAGTTTTTCCGAAATAAAAAAGTTCTCGACCAGCAAAAAATGTCTTAAAAAATGATTTCGTGTACACGATTATCTTACTAAAGAATCCAACTAAGTCTGGTTTGGTTCTACGCCGGTTTTTTTTTCTCGAAAACTAAGCGACTTACTTCCAGATTTTACTCTACTAACTTGCATTCACAGCCGTGTTCACTGGGCGGTTCAGCCATCTGACGTCACAACTCGACTATATGGTTATCCCGAGCGTTTTTAAGCGCGCCGACTTTAATAATTTTTTTATACATGAAGGCGGCGTCAGTAAATTCTAATTTTTGGCATACTTACTATACTCACCAAGCTCTTTCAGAATATGTAATAATAAAAAATTGTTAAATGAGCCTATTGTCTCCATATTTCGATTTCGTGTTTTTTGTGGATTGAGGAATTGATTTTTCTGTTTTTTGTAATTTGTTCAGTCGAAATTGTCCCAAAACGACTCATATTGCACAGTATAGTTTCCACAATACTTAAAAATTATAGCTGACAGTACAGATTTTAAAGTGACATGCGACTACTAGATGTACTCTGCCTTTGAGGAACAGGCATTTTTATCGGTGATAAAAAACGATGCACCTTTTTTTATCGCTGAGAAAGTAACAAAAATGTGACTGTCAAATGGGCTTTTTTATATAGGAGTTAATTTATCAGAACAAAATTGCAAACCAAATTTCTTATTTTAAAGTTCTCGAACAAAATTTTAATTTTGAAGAGTATATCAAAACAGTTATCACCAAAAATTGGAATCATCATTTTTTTCAAATGTTCAAAAACTAACTAACGAAATTGTGATGAAATTTCCAAAAAACTGCATTTTACTCTGTTTTGTCCTTCTCTAACTCGTATACGGGCAAAAAATAAGACAAATTCCATAACATTTCTGAACTTGACTGAAATTCGTTAACATTTTCGAAATGCTCTCAAAATGTAAGGCGGTTCTGAAAATTGATTTTTTCACATCATCTGATTAAAATTTACCTATATAAATGATTTTCAGACGGGATACTATAATATTTTGTTTGCCTCATTTTTTTTTCAAAAGGGTCTCCAAGGTACGCGCTGAGCTATCGGCGTCTGAAAAACGTGTTTTCGGTACTTAAGAACTATCATCTAATTACAATGGGGAAATCAGATAGGATGCTTTGGGTTTGGTCAAGTTTGTTGACATTTTTGAAAATGCGCTCAGGTCAGACGCTGCGCGTAAAATGTCTGAAATTTGTATTTTTGGATCAAGAGTCACCTAATCTATTGATTTTATACGGTTTTGGCCGGGATGCTATGAGACAAAAATTTTGATCGTGGGCACTCGTACTATAAAGCAAATGTGAAACTTTAATAAACTGGAATAAATACCTAAATGGTTTCATTATCTGCCAGGAATACCGGTTTAACATTGGAACCCGTGTCCCAAGTTCAATATATCTGATCTCTTATTGGTCAATTTCTTCCCAAATCTTTTATAAGTCTGAGTAAGTTCACTAATGTTTAATATTGGGTGTTACGGAGTTTGACCTCGTGTTCTTAATTTCCAATTATTTAATAAACATTTACTATTTATAGAAATAATAGATTAAAACAAAATATTACTATAACTAGATTAATTTATCATTGATTTTCTTGGTTAAAACTACAAAGAAATTTCTATAAACTTCAATTTAACTGATAACAGTATCAATCATGACCGGACTGGGCAAGAGGGCTGCTGAGAAATTCTCCGCGCCCTCGGGGTTTTCAAGCAATGGGGCGTTTACATGGTATTAAGATTTATAGACGAAAGATGGGAACACATAAATTAACTAGTATATTTTTTATTTCTTCAAATGATTAATATGTTCTCCATAATTAAATGAATTAAGGTATTAGAAGAGATGTAGTGGTAAAAATCATCACGTAGGTAAATCCACTTCTATTTACTAATTTATTCATAAAATAGTGTCCTTGTTTATAAATTATCACATATGAACGCCCGTAGAGGATTAAAACATTATTTCTTTTAATATGTATTTTCATTCTGTAACGCTCGACTGCATCTTTCATTCGTTTCGTAGGAGTCTTATTAAATATACTTTAATAACATTTTAAAGCTACGTAAAGTTCGTTTGAACCTGAGAGTCACACTATAAATTGCAGTTTCGAAATCTTGTATATCTTTCGAATTTTTGTATGCTTAATCAAATACCTTAGGAACAATTTGCATCGAATACATTAATAACAATTTACTCAAAAAGTAGAACAAAACATCTTTTATATACAAGTGACAGTTTATTCGCTCTGTCGATCTCTCTGTAGGACGAAAATAACACAAATTCAATAGAGAGTGTTTTACCATACTATTCTAAAAATTAATTTTGAAATAAAAGCCTAGCAGAAGTCATCGTGTTTAATAGATATTCAGATTCGGTAACGCTCGACTGCAACTTTTATTCGTGATAGTCTCATTATAAACACTTCAATGACATTTTAACGTGAAATTAATATATGCCTTAATCTACGTAAAATTGCTTCAAATCTGAGAGACGCATTGTATATTATACAGTTTCGATATACTGTAGATCTTCGTATTTTTACTCTAAAATTATAATATATCTCAGTTTATATAAAACGTGATAGTTTTCACGTTTCTGGCGTTCGCCCTGCTCAGATATGGTCCAATTTCAATAGGGAGTGTTCTACCTTGCTATTCTACATGCGCGCAGAATTTGAAAAAAATGTTTAAGTCTAACAGAAGTTATCACACATATTCAACACACATATACAGACACACAGACATTTTCATTCGTGTTCAGCCTGTTATGAAACGCATTTCTGTAAAAGCAATTTTTTACGATGATTATTAAAAAATTTTGTCCTCTTATAAATAGTTATTATTTGATTAAATCAAATTTGTATAATAATTGCACCCTTAGAAAAAAACAGCACTTCCGATATACAAGTGCCGTCTCAAGTGCATTTTTTTAGATACTTAAGTATTAAGATTTTTTTTTCAACAGGCTAAACAGTTTTATTTCTTTATCACTAGTTTAATTAAAAGCAAAAATGCTTTTAATTGTTGTTAACCTACATCAAAGTAGATATTTTGTTATTGTTGTGATAAAGATCAAAGTGCAGCAAGTCAAGCTTCTATTGACATTCTTAATTGTACATTGATTAGTCATTACACAGACCCACAAAAAAAGTGGTCTGTGTTGTACTGACCATACCTATCCCTTGTATTTTGAGCCTCTGAATACGAATCTGACCTTAGTTTTTCCCCAGCACGTCAGGTTTTTTTTAACACCAAAAACGTGGATCGTAATACTGCTTACCCAGCTCATTTGATTCAGACTCCAAAAGTGATTCGGCTTTAAAACTTCACCCTAATAACATTGTGGTGCTTCAGCATTGACCTCATTACTCAAAGAAACCATAAAACCCCATAACTCTTTAACTCCGTAAACCTGGGAATCCGATGATCCGAAATCTTGATTGGGGAGTTAATGAGATTGTGTTTGAGTGTCATACATCCACAACCTCATGATCCCATAACTTCAACATCCCATAACCCCGTAACCCCTCAACTCTGAAGATCCAACGGAAAAAATGGAGATTCTAAGTAGGGGAATCCGTGTCATTGTGCTCTTCAACGGCAATTCCGGGTTACTGGTTTATGTAGTAGAAGGGTTTGCTGCTGGAGCGCTATAGGCTTACTTGGTAACAAGGCAACAAAGTTCTGTGGGCACATTCTAATTGATTCCCCAATCGAGAGCCTCCTATTTTTTCATTGAATCCTCAGAGTTATGGGGTTATGAGGGTGGATTGTCGTTGTAGAGCTATGGCGCCATAGGGTGCTTGTTTTCAAGATTATAATGTCACAATAGCACGAATCACCCTACTTAGATCTCCATTTTTCCATTGGATCTTCAGAGTTGAGGGTTTATGGGATGCTGAGGTTATGGGATCATGAGGTTGTGGATGTATGATATTCAAGCACAAGGATCCGAGGTCACAATCTCATTAATTCCCCACTCAAGATTCCCCACTGTTTTCATCGGATTCCAAGGGTTATGGGGTTAAGAAATTGTGGGTTTTACGGTTTCCTTTGAGTTATGTGGTCAATACGGTGGATAACCAATATTACGATCCAACAGACTTTTTTAGTGTTAAAATAAAACCTGACGTACTGGAGAAAAACTAAGGTCAGATTTGTGTTTAGCTGCTCAAAATACAAGGGATAGGTATGGTCAGTATACCAGCAGAGACCACTTTTTTTTTGTGGGCCTGTGTTATTAATAGCTATGTATTTAATGTATTATTATCCGGAAAACCGTGATAATTTCAAGAAATCAATGGAGTTGTTTGTTACTTTATGGCATTCCATTATAACAAATAATACAGGCGTGTCTTCCATTGGAAAAGGTAAAATTATTATTACGCAAAGTCAGTAGCTATATTTTTCTTAGGAAAATTGTAACAGTAATTTTATGATAATATGAGTCATATAATTAATACCTGAAATGAAATGAGCGTCACTATCAACAGTTATCTACAGTCAGCATGAATGTTCATATCTTACTGAAAGATATAGGTACAAAGAAAGTCTAAAACTTATAAATAGGATATCTATAAGATTATATTAATTAATAGAATCAGTTGAGACAAACACTACAGCAATGCCAATTTGAATCTTGTTCTGCCTTTTTTTATTTGAATTTTATTTTATTTTTTATCTCTTTTTATTTGAGGTACCTAAATCTTAGATTTAAGCACGTGATTTAATTTTTTTAGAACCAAGATGTAGGGTAGTATTCATCCTTTTCAACCATCTTCAAAAATGAGGTTCTCAGTTTAGGTCCTTGCCTGTTAACAATTTTTTTTATGTTCTGCATTCTAGCGGAATGTAAACTCTACAGGATATTATTCTATACACTTTCATGAACTCATTAAAAAAATGCTTTGCAAATTTCTGTAAGTAAATACCTTCATCGACTGGGCTATACGTCTTTCAGTACGAACGGTGCATTGCCATGAAAAACTTAAGTTTAGGAATATTTTTGCCCACTTTCTTCAACTGAATTCATTCAACTTTAGTAATATTACATTGAAGCAAATTCTGTCATTGAAATTTAATCCATTATTTACATAAATAATAAAAAAATATTGAAAATAATATATAATATTGAAAAATTCGTGATCCGAAAAGTCATTTTTTTGGTTTTTCTCAAGTTTAAGCGGTTTCATGAAAAATAAACCATCAACATGTATGGACCATTTTAAAGTAGATATTTCAACGGTTAAAATAGATAGAATATTGAAATCGAAACAAACACCAATAAAGTTTTGCGTGGAGAATTTTGTTTTTTTTTTTTTTGAAAAATATAAATATTTCGGAAACTATTTGTTTCCCAGGTTCTAAAAAAATCATGCTTATTCAATGTAAAAAAATGTATACTTTCACAAAATTTCATGTAAATTGAATTATTCTTACGAGATAAAAAAATAAAAATCCGAAAAATTGGTTTTTCTCCATTTTCCTGGAAAATTTGAGGTTATCATGAAAAATGCCTTATATGAAAGTTTTAGAACTTTTTTATTGTCTATAACTTATGTGAAGGACATTTTCCGCTAGGAGGTCACGTTTCGCCGAAAATTGCAAAAAAACACTTTCAACCTCTAAACAGCACCCCCATTTCACAATTTCACTTTATCTCGTGTTTAATTTTTGTTTTATCTCTTCTTTATAACCTTAACTAAATTCTCCAGATGGTCCTTGCCTGTTAATATTTTTTTTTCAGCATTCAAAATCCGCTCTGGCACCAGCCTAGTTTGGTTGTGTGTTTGTCCGTATGTGTTTGTATCTATATTTGTATTTATTTATGGATGCATGTGTGGCCTTATATCTCCTATTTATTGGTCCGATTTGAATGGGGTTTTCACTAATGTGGCAGGTGTCAGCTAAGTAATCGATTATATAATCACGACCACAAAATAGAATACGAGCTGCGTCCAACCTAGAAATTTTCTTGAACTTCTCTATAAAAAAATAGAGATTTTTTACTTGCCGAACATCTAATAGACAACATTGCTTTACATCCTTTCCTAAGGATGATATATAAGCTACGCAATGCTCGCCTAATATTGTATATCTTCTGCGTACGCAGAAGGTGGGGCGAGTCACTGTATTTCCTTGGAATACTGATACAAGTATTAACCATAGCTAGCGTTGCTTAACTTCTCGTATCGACATACGAGTATAGTCAAGACGGATCTGCGCTCGCCCCAGTAAATTAATTAGTTACCTATATCTATAATTCCGCTGAGTGTCGATGACTGGCAGTATTTGTAGAGAAATTTATCACATGGAATTAATCAGTAAATAATTGCCAAATTACGGAAGGATCGCCTTTCTATTTATATGAAATATAAGCAATTATGTCGTGATTTCATATTTACATGAAATCTGTGCTTCGATTCGCAATAAACATCTGTATTCACTCTTGTTAACAAACACATTTGTTTATTGCGTGTTTCTTATAAGTAAATATTGTGATTCTGTAATTTTCATGTTTTTTAATTTAAAATCAAATTAAATTAAATAGATATATATAATCGAACACAATTTTTTAATAATTATCATTACAATAAAATTGTGGGAGGTTACTACAATTAGCCCAAAATCGAAAATCTTCACGTTTTGAGGTCCCAGGAACCCAAAAAAGTGGTTTTTGAAAAATGTCTGAGTGTGTGTGTGTGTGTATGTGTATGTGTGTGAACACGATAGCGGCGAAACTGTTAAACGGATTTGGATGAAACTTTGGATGAGGGTTTCTTTAGTGCTCCAGGAGATCTGAAAAGGTTTTGGTTGAAATCGGATTACGTTTAGTGCCGTTTTGGCACAATAAATTGTTTATTTTATGATTACTTCTGTAATCGAACCATTGAAAAGTAGTAAAAATTCCAATTTTAACGATATATCACACTTGTACCCTTTCGATTTGGTTTCCGTTAAAGGAATTAAAAATAATTCGTTATATGTGCACACATGACAGCATCCAAAAAATATTATTGGTATTATTGTTAGGGGAAAATATATTTTGCCATCTGTCAAAAATATTTGGGTTGGTAACCTTTGTGAATGTTGATTTATAGGTTATGGTACGTGACGTCACAGTTAACCTCAAAAATAAATATTTCTTAAGATTTAAGAATATTACGTAGCTATTATTAAAATTTCTGCCTGGTTCCCGTACTTTCAACTAAAATCTAGTACAGTGTAATGTTTATGAAGTTCTAAATACTTTGTCCTAATAAAATAGGACTCTTTTTGTAGGTTGAAAATCTAACATGTAATTAGCAGTCTATTTTTATTAATCATTTTCCGTCACGTGAATTTGACGCCGCTGTTTGGAGGACACACGAAACCTCATCCAATAACAGGCAATGCAAATGAAAACAATTAGAGATGAGTTGCTATTTAACAAAATATATTATTTTATAACTGTTATTTGTAAATAGCATTAACAGACTGTTATTTCTGTCGATACCGTTGAATAATACTCACTACGAGACATTATTGTCAAAATAAACATTTTACTTGAAACACTAAAGTAAACCCGAAACACACTCTGAAAATCTTGTGCACACAATGATAAACAAATAGTAAATGAGGTTGTATACCCTTCAGACAGCTGCGTCAAATTCATGTGACGAAAAATTTGCATACTACAAACTGCGCACATGCGAATGCCTGTATTTCTCAGCAATCTATTATTTTTAAACTGATATTTCAAAACAGCAGAAGCAGTTTAAACCTGTTATTAAAAAACCGCTGCCCAAGGAATCACTACTTCCACATCCAGATTTTCTATCCAAATCTCTCACAACGAAAAAATTTTGTATGTGGAAATAATTATTTATGGAACTTTAATATTGTAATATTTGAAATCCTCTACCCCAAAAACCCTCAACACGGAACAAGATGAAAATATAATCTAGTTCCAGATCTCATTAAATTACATACGTGTACCAAATTTCAAGTCAATATCTTAAACGGTTCCAGAGTAAACGTGCGCACAAAAAAAAGTTACAGACAGACAGACCGACAGAAATTTTTTTCACTGAAACTTAAAATCTCGACGTTTCATGACATTCTAAGCCTATTTGAACAATAAAAATTTTAAAAACATTTTTTTGTCGTTACTATACTTCCACTGGACGTGGAAGTAAAATAACAGCTTGTACCCATCTCTAGGTACAAGCTGTTATTTTACTTCTTTTACATCTCTAGAAAACAAAATAATTAGTTGTGTCACGCTAACAGCGTGACGTCAACCGAAAATAATCCATTGTCTTGTTGAGGTTAGAGTGTCATTTGGGCTAAATTCTTTGTTATTATTTTTTTTCGCTATCCAATGTTCTACAAAATCCTCGAAACGTTGTCTTTTAATACCCTTATAATATCCGGCAATTGATTAACATGCAACATAAACAAACATGAGAGGTTATATATTAACAGACTGCTTGTAGTCCACTTCAGTTCGTTCGATATTTGTTCATGAAATAAATGGCTCCAAAGTCACGTGTAATTTATCTGTTTGCTCAGTGCTCTGATTTCCGATGTAATATCCAAATACAGCTGATAAGGATCCACCGTGTGGGGAGGTTTCAGCCGCTTCCAGTAGCTGCAGATTTTTTTAACAGAAATTCGTTTCATAACGCGCTGAACTGAATCGCCAAATAAAATATTTGTGTCTGTGTGTTTCTATGTGTGTGTAGACCATTTCTTGTAAACACGATAACTTTACTATATTTAAAATTTTTATTTTAAGTTTGCAACGTATGGAAAATAGCATATCTATTGAAGTTGGGTCATATCCGTCATACAGGGTGATCGCCAGAAGCATGTAAACTGTCATGTCATAAATTTTACTGCAAATAACTTATATTTGTAATAAGACAATTTGACACACCCGACTGCGAATACCTATTAAATACAGTAACCTCAATTATGGTCTCATTTTTATTTCAAATTTCGAACATTATGTAATATATCGTGGTGGAATACTACTTATTGGATTTGAACCATATACATTATACAGGTTAAAAATCAATAAAGATATAAAATCTTGGGTGTAAATTATAGAAATAAGTAACAGTTTCTGTATCTCTTAACCAGTGGTAAGTTAATATTTTGTATAATTTAATATTATTTGCACATATAAATTACACAATATTATTTTTTTTAATCGGACATTGGTTCTCTGTTGAATTGTCTAATTTTTTGTCATATTGTAGATTTTGACCTTCAGAATAAAAGTCTCAATGGGCACGATCTCAAATAATTAAGTTTTTTGAGATATGGCTTGTCAAGACAAGGAAATAGATTCAAAAGTCGTTTTTATCAAATTGATAAAAAAATTTAAATCAAGTTATAATTAATTATAAGAATGGATGGTTCTTCTTGAAAAACAAAACGTTACATTTGCGATATTTAAGTGTAGGTTATTTCGAAGACACTAATTAGGTATTTACATTATTAAATTGTTTTTGGAGTAACATACAATCCTCGTCGGTATCAACAGTATAAGACAATTTCATATCACCAGTTTATAGCAAACAGTTAACATCAACAGTCAACACGTTAATATATCATTAATAGGTAAGATATATATAACAGAGGCTTCAGTATAGAGGCTTGGGGTACTCCAGATGTAATTGATCAAGCTTCAAATCATTGTATTCTACGTATTAATTCCTTCCAGTTAAAAAAGAAGGCAGCAAGGAAGCTAACAAGTCCTACGAAAACTCTTTGAATTGTGCTTGGTTCAGGCTCAAAAATTTTTATAGCTTGAAATGCATATTAAAAGTGCTTAAAGCAGTATTAAACTTCTTAAAAACGATTAAAGTAGTAACTATATCAAGTATTTTTAATTGAGTAAAAATACAATTTGCTTGTCATTTTTGACTGAGGGCACTTTAATTGAAAGCACTGCCCAGCTTTATTTCTCTGTTTCGAAAGAATGATAGTCAATGGAGTGAGTTTCAGAAGTCAGTGCATCAACTTGACATTGATGCTAGCTTGTAACATTTAACGGAGGAGCCAAAAAAGCTCTGTTCCGTGAAACATTTCGAATTTCGGTGCATTATTTACAAAAATTGCACGAAGATTGAAAAAAAATGCTCCATCAAAATGCTTTAAACTCAGAGTAACTGGAATAAAGTAAATTTTGTATAAGCGAAGTTAAATAATTTTTTGTTGAATTTGCAGAGGTTCGTTTATTACTCTGCAGTATTTTTTCTGAAAAGCATTTAGAAATAACTGTGTACATTTATATCAAACGCCAACGAACCGAACTACGAAGTACAGAAAGTTCAAATCGCCGTACATAATCAAAAAGTAATATTTTTTGTTAAAATTCCAACGAACATCCAAGGTGCCCCATTTCTGTTTTCGACCATTTTATTGTAACTAAAGTTTTAAGATTAACAAAATAAGCTCTGTTGATACTTGTTATTTGCTTTGCATTTTAGGATTTTACGTACCAGTGACGTTACGAGATATGATGTGTAATATTTGTGATGGCTATTAGGGAATGTATCATCAGATATTATCTAAATACACGTATGTTATTCAAAAAATAAGATAAATTTCACCAGTGATTAATTTTTTTTCTCCGAAACGGCTCTACCCATTTTGGTTAAGTTAAAACATCGCTATTCCCACTTCCTTGGTACTAGTATGACAGAGAATGACCAATTCCTCCTAGAAAATGCAGGAAAGATGTCTGTGTGGGTACAGGTCTTACTTTTTTATGGGAAAGTTAGTCTCATTAAAATATGTTGCATTTGGTATAATAATTTGAAACAATCTAATTTTACATACGCGCTAAAACGTCACGATTTACATAGTCAACAAGTAGTGACGTCAGACGATTTATTTACTCCTGACAACGGCGCGATAAAATGAGTATTTTCAGTGTTTATTTATTCGTAAACTAACTTTTGATTTAAATTTGATAAGTCTAATTAAATACTCTAAATATTGCATAGTGCCCAAAATGTGAATAAACCTCCTTTAGAACACCAGAAAGCATGGGCGCAGCCAGGGGGGGAGCCATGCCCCCCCCCCCCCAAGCCGTCTTCCATAAGCCAAAAAAATAAAAAAGCAGTACAAAGCAGTATCTAAATTATCCCTGGAAATAAATATTTTGTAATTAATGCCAATATTATCTAATAGAGGAATCTACATACACATCCGCTTTCAACCATTCTCTGAAAAATTTTCCTCATGGTCTGGGGAGGCCGGTTCTATTGCCCCCCCAGATGAATTTTCTGGCTGTGCCACTGCCAGAAAGAACATCTATTTCATTGTCAAATAGTACAGTACCTAGAGGTAAAAAATATGCAAAACTTCGGAATAATGTCATATTGAATGATACATTTTTTTTATGGGTGATTCTAGTAGTAAAAGGTGTCATCGTCAGTTTCTATATGGTCCTGGTGCTTGCTCTTACCCCGGATTTGATTTGGGGGTGGTAAAAAAAATTAACATATGGAAAAATATTGATTATTAATTTTTGAAATGCAGTATGTTTTTGGGGTCGCTGATTACAAATCTGAAGTCAAAATAAAAAAATAAAAAATGGCGGCTTCATATGGCGGACGGAAATGAGGCGAAATATAAAAAATTGCTTGATTTCGTATTCTAATTTATGCTTATAACTTTTTGGGGTCGCTAATTACGAATATAAAGTCAACATTAAAAAATTGAAAATGGTGGCTACAATATGGCGGAGGGAAACGGGGCAAATGTAATAAATTGCTTGATTTCGCGTTTTAATTTATGCATATAGGTTTTTGAGGTCGCTAATTATGAGTCTGAAATCAAAATTTAAAATAGCGGATTCGATATATCGGAGAGAAACGGGGCAAATGTAACAGATTGCTTAATTTTCTTTTTTAATTTATGTAAATAGATTTTGGAGGTCACTAATTATGAATATGAAGTCAAAAAATTGGAAAATTGAAAACAGCGGACCCGATATGGCGCAGGAACATGGGTAAAATGTAACAAATTGCTTGATTTCGAGTTTTAATTTATGTATATAGCTTTTTGGTGTCGTCGATTATGAATCTGAAGTCAAATCTTAAAGATTTAAATTATAGGAAGAAAATGGGGTAAGGTGTTAATAATAATTTCTCGTTTTAATTCTGGTAAGTAGAAATGACATTAGAAATATGATTAATTATAAAAAATATATTTATAAGGTTAGTAATATCAAACGTTATCCGCAGTTTATAAGCTTTATTTTTAGTCTGTATCATTTTTTCGGTAAAGCTAATATTTATTGAGATATTTGCAAAAATAAAAATTTTAAGTTTTTTGGAAATTACCTTTACAGTTTTAAAATTTTTTTTCTAAATGCTTTAAATGAGCAAAAAAAAATGAGCACCTAGGCAATGCTACACGTTAACGAAAAACTGTATTTGAGATAATTTTTTTAAATTACTGACTAATTAGAGTAACGAAATGGCGACCTTTTTATATAAAAAAATATAAATACTCACATTTTTCCGTCATAACTTCTTTATTTCTTATGCTACAGAAACGAGTAAAAAATTATTTGAAAGTGCAATTATTTGTCTTTAATTTCATTTCTTAGCATGCTTGACGTAGGTGTCACAACTTCTGCGAAATTTTTCGTCTTATAACCGTTCGGATGCCATTTGTAAACTTTCATATCTCCGAAACTATTAAATCGATGTAAATAATTTAAAAAGTGAAATCCATTATCAGTTTTTCAGCTTTATTTTTGGTCTCTACCCATTTTTCACTAAAACTAATATTTACTGAGATATTTAGAAAAGGAAAAAAAATTACGTTTTATCGAAAATTTCTTTATAGTTTATACTTTATTTTTTTCTAAAGCAAGTGCTCTATACAAATGAAAAAATTTGAGCATCTACGTCATGCTCTACCGGGTGACACAGGAGATATGTAACACCCCGTAGCATGTTTATTTAAAAAGATATTATTTTGAAATTTGGTAAACTTATATAATACGTGATTGTCCTTTTTTTAGTATAAACACGAAATTTTTTCCACTTCCGGTTTCACCGGAAGTGACATCTATTTCGTTAGTTTAAATGGCACCCTGTATATATTTTTTTCCTATCTGATTCCACTTAAATTTCTCTTTACAACTATGTATAGCAAAATGGCATTCGTTTTTAAAATGGCTGCTGAAAACCATTTTATTGTATTAAGTCAAGTTGGCTATGGTATGAAATGTGGCGGTAATTAATGCTTAATGTGCTGTAATATCAAAAGACCTCTGGTAGACAATTTTGTGTTTCATATTGTTTTGTTCTAATCAGTAGCCGAAAAGACTTTGTAGAATTTTTATATTAAAGAAAAATCTCTAGACTAAATCCCCGAAATATTAAAAACTAAGATAGAAACACTAATTTTAAATTTAACCCATTTGTAAAATATGTATTTATCTTTCACTTTTACCCAATACAATTCATTCTTATATCTGATTTTACTCGCTTTTAAATAAAATTGTTTTCGAAGTATCTCAAAATGTTGGCCATTATTTTCCTCGCAGGGTCGAATTCTTGTAACAGTATCTTTAAGCACATTTTCTAACTATAATTCAGTAATCTCATTTATTGCTAACCTAACTCTCATTTCCAAGTCTTCCCTATTTTAAAGTGAAGTTTTATAAACTATTTCCTTGAGATGGCCCCATATGAAAAAATCAAGTGGCGTAAGATCCGGTGACCTCAGGGGCCATCTAATTGGTAAAAGTGAAATATGAATAAATATTTTTACAAATGGATAAAATTTAAAATTAGTGTTTCTATCTTAGTTTTTATGATTTAGGGGATTTAGTCTAGAGATTTTTGTTTAATATAAAAATTGTACAAAGTCTCTTCGGCTACTGATTAGAACAAAACAAATATGACACACAAAATTGTGCATCAGTGTTCTTTTGATATCACAGCACACCAAGCATTAATTACCACTACATTTCATACCATAGCCAACTTGACTTAATGCAATTAAATGGGTTTCAGTAGCCATTTTAAAAACTAATGCCATCTTGCTATACATAGTTGAAAAGAGAAATTTAAGGAGAATCAGAAAGGAAAAAAATATATACAGGGTGCCATTTAAAATAACAAAGTAGATGTCACTTCCGGTGAAACCGGAAGTGGAAATTTTTTTTATTTGTACTAAAAAAAGGACAATCACACATTATATAAGTCTACCAAATTTCAAAATAATATCTTTTTAAATAAACATGCTACGGGGTGTTACATATCTCCTGTGTCACCCGGTATATTATTGAGAAATAGTGTTTGAAATTCCTTTTTTCAATTACTGGCTAATTAGTAACATAATGGCGACGTTGTTATTAAAAATATGTGAAGACGCACATTGCTTCGGTCCTAGCTTCTTTATTTTTTATGCTACAGAAACAAATAAAAAAGAAAGTTGAAAGCTTAATTAACAACCTATGTTTCTACCTATTAGCATTTTTGACATGGGTGTCACAGTTTCTGAGATATTTAACTCTTACTCTAAATAATTATCTTATGAACACTTAGATCCCAAATATAAACTTAAATATCTCCGAAATTATTAATTCTACAGCAATAAACAAAAAATATAATTAATTGACGATTTGCACGAAAGAAAGTTTGGTAAAAAGTGTCTAGATTGGTATCACTGTAATTCACTGCACATGTTGACAAACTCGTTTAATTTCCAAACTTTGCAATAATTAAATACCTATAATATAATAGTCATAACAGTGTTTTCATTATTTTTAATATTAAACCTACTTCCATTGAATATAAATCATCTTTATTAGGTTGTTTCGTAGTCTTCAATATTTAAAAAATGTCGAATTATGCATTTTGTCAATCACTGCTGCCAACTCTTCTAAACTGAGAGTTGGAAACAGTGTTTGACAATATTTCGACATTTTTTAAATATTGTAGACTACGAAACAACCTAATAAATATGATTTATATTCAATGGAAGTAGGTTTAACATTAAAGATAATGAAAACCATGTTATGATTATTATATTATAGGTATTTAATTGTTGCAAAGTTTGGAAATTAGACGAGTTGGTCAACATGTGCAGTGAATTACAGTGATACTAATCTAGCCACTTTTTACCAAACTTTCTTTCGTGCAAATCGTCAATTCCCACTTTGTACTTTCTGTAATTAGTCTGTAACATTTCTTCGATAAAGTAATACTTTTCGAGATACTTGACTTGACGAAATTCATTTGGAGATACCTTTTTTTTAAGCTAAAATCGCAATTTTGAAGTTGTTATAACTAAAAACTATCAATTCATGTGAAAAATTGCATAGAACCTTTTCTTCTTAAAGTTTGATTCTTTCTCATCTCCAATAAATATATATATTTTTTAAGTGCCACCCCCTATAAATTAGCAAGCCCCCGCACAATATAAAAACTTTTCTGTGAAGCATTTACTATCAGACTGCCAAAAATGAACGAAATCCGTTCAATATGTCATTATTCCGAAGTTAAAACCTCTAGTTACTGTTCTAAAAGGGAACAAGGGCTAAACTTTAAAAAACATGAAAATTTTGGTTGCGAACTAATGAAAATGGCATGCAATAGATTTGTTTGTGAAAATCGTTTCAATGTAAGTATTAATCTAGTAATAAATAAAATATGTTATATTATACTATGTATTGTTATTGTGGGAATTTTTCATCTTTGTTCATTATTCTTTTGAATTATACTCATATTAAGGAAAAAATATTGTTAATTAACTATTATACATATACGTATACTTATATTATTCAACGTTTAATAATTACTTGTAATAAATCTTGTATTACTATTATTATATTATTGGTCTAAGATTCTATATCAAATATAATGACAGCTACTTGATAAATTATAATATACTTACAGTAAATAAAATACCATTTTTAGCTGCAACAAAATTTTAATATAACCTGCATGATTAAATAGTTGCGATATCTATAGAGAACTGTAAAATAGAAACAGCTCTATTTCAATTATTAGAAAAACTAGTAATCTGAATAATTATACTTAAGTTTGAGCCTTAACTCCTAGAATTTCAGCGACGTTAAAGCAATTGTTTGAGCGGATGAACTCCATAACAAACAAATCAACATTGGGTAATCTGTCACTTTGTGCCTTTATGAAATCGCTTTCTGCCATCGAAATGTTTAAAAAGCAGTTCAAAATTATGAATTGCTGTTTTAATTAACACTGATATTCGTTGAACCAACTTATAACAATTAGAAATAAGTGAAAATAATCTTGTACTCGTTCACACTTGTATAAAAGTACTAGATGTCCACAGAACAATAATAGGTCATGTGAGTAACGTGGATCGAAAATACTCTCAAAAACTCGGCAGTTCCTAGTAAAGATTCAAATAATTTGAATTTCAATTAGTATTATTAATTATTATTGAATATTATGATTGAAAATAGTTGCACATTTGCAACATAACAAAAATCTGATACAAATACGTTTAAGTGTAAAAACAAATACTTACATGTACCCTATTGATTTTATTATACGTGCAATATGTGCATGCCATGTGAGGTGTTTATAAAAATTTCTAAAGATTTTACCATTTTCCTTGTTTTCGGATAAAGCCAGTGCGATTGAAGTTCTATAACCGGTGAGTTCATCTAATAAAAGAGCATTATACCAAAATCATGATTAGTAATATGCTGTTTTTGGCAAATCGACTGATGTTATTAAACTGCAACAAATATTTTCTTGTAAATAAATGAATACTACAGGATTACCGAGGAAATTTTTAGTTAAAATTTGCTTATTAGGAAAATCTGTCTTCATTTGGTTTATTGCTCCTTACTCTCCGCTGATCTGATCTAGTCGTCTTGCTCACTCTTGAGCGGTAAAATGCACCGTTTTCGGGAAACACGCATTTTAAATTTCTACTGTACAGTGTACGATATTATGTAAAACTTAAATTGTTTTAATCTAATGATCAATCTATGAAGTGCGATTCCAAAAGTGAAAATGCATTATAATAGTCTACACAGAACTTAAGTTCTGGATGGAAGTGACATGGAGAACAAACTTATATAATAATTTACAAGTTATTAAGGGAAACGACTTCAAAAATGGCGAACGGAATATTTTACAAAAAATAAAAATAAACGAGAAAATAGACCAATTATCTTCTTGGACGAAACATGGTTTAATACCATCAGAAGATTATATTGATTCTACTGATCTATATAAGTCGAAAGTACTATTAAGCCGAGGAAGAAGAATAATTATATAATATTCCGGATCTAAAGACGAATATGTACTTTCATTATCAGGGAAAAAATTCTGTGTTGATTACACAGGCACACAAAATTAAAAAAGTGGTCTTTTTCTGGCACTCCATTGGGTAACCCCTATGTATTTCGAATCGGGTGTCCGATTAGCTCCATTGGCCACCTTTTTTTTGTAAATCGCGAAAATAACCTAAAAACAGCTCATAATTTAGGTTATTTTCGCGATTTACTAAAAATTGATGGGTAACGAAGCTAAACCGATACCTGATTCATATTCAGCATGTCGAAATACATGGGGGTTACTCAGTGGAAGGAATCCCAGAAACAGATCACTTTTCACTTTTTTTTGTGTGTCTGTAATATATTTGTATATACGATTTTCTATAAAATGGCGGAGGATCCGGTGATATTCATATATTACACAGACACACACACAAAAAAGGTCTGTTTCTGGGACTCCATTGGGCAACTCCCATGTATTTCGACGTGGTGAGTATGAATCAGGTATCCCTTTGTGCTCCGTTGCCCATCAATTTTTAGTAAATCGCGAAAACAACCTAAATTATGAGTTTTTTTAGGTTATTTTCGCGATTTACAAAAAAAATGGTGGCCAATGGAGCTGACTCGGGTTCAGCACGTCGAAATACATATAGGTTACCCATATATATTCAATGATTCAGTGATTCAATGATTTTATTTTCAAAAATTATTACAATGCTCACAATCTGATGTACATGCCACATAAACAAATGTTTGTGTGTGGCATATCAGAAAAAGATTTTTATTTTTGTCTACCACACCAGAATTATTTGACGATAAGTTTGTTCTGGAGAGGGTTGAAACCTTCGGTGTGATGCTACTTCAGTAGTAGTTTCTGGAGATAATTTAAAAAGTTTTTTTTTTTAACTATTTATTTAACGTCGGCCTATTTCCGCTACCAGGGCCTATCACCGATGCCCAGGAGACGAGCTACCCCGAACCGGGAAATTTTGCCGAACCTCTTCTCTTGAGAAGAGTAGGGATCTTTTACTTGCCTAACATTTAATAGACAAAGGACCGCCTGCTTTACATCCCCTCCGAAGGATGGTATATCCACTACGTAATCCTCGTCTTGAAATTACATAGCTTCCGCGTATACGCTGATATACAAGCCGCTGGAAGGTGAGACGAGATCGCTGTGTTTCCCAAGATGGTTCACCCATCCAAGTACTAACCGCGCTGCACGTTGTTTCACTGGAGTATCGAGATATATACACAATTCAATTCAATTCAAAACAAGTTTGTGAAATATTTAAATTACAAGTATGCTCCTGAGTCGAATCCCGGTACAGAGCCGACCGCACAACCACGTCGCGCATACATACACAGTGAAGACGCATCTACGCTCGCCCCTTGTTTTAATCTAATGATCAATCTAAGAAGTATGATTCCAAAAGTGAAAATTGCGTTATAATAGTCTACACAGAACTTAAGTTCTGGATAGAAGTGACAAGGATATAATTACCCGTAAATTAGAAAGTATGGAGAACAAACTTGGGATAGTTTACAAGTTATTAAGGGAAACGACTTCAAAAGTGGCGAACGAAATATTTGACATAAAACCAAAAATATATAAACGAGAAAATATACCAATTTTCCTCTTGGGCGAAACATGGATTGATATCCACGATACTCCATCAGAAGATTATATTGATTCTACTGATCAATATAAGCCGAAAGTACCATTAAGCCGAGGAAAAAGAATAATTATATAATATTCCGGATCTAAAGACGAATAGGTGACAGATGTACTTTCATCAGGGAAAAGAATTATGTGTTGATTATTAAGGAAATACCACCCAGATTTATTTGACGATAAGTTCGTTCTAGATGGGATTGGAACCTTCGGTGTGACGCTGCTTCAGGAGTAGTTTCTGGAGATGATTTAAAAAGTTTTAATTAACAAATTTTAATTTAATGATGATCTTCGAGTGTAGTGTTTAAGTGTTTTGGTGTTTGTGCAAACTACTTCAGAGACGGGATAAATTAGTCATATGCCACACAATGTGGCAACTGCACTTTTGCCATTAGAAAGAAAAATTATGGTTTTGAATTTGTACAAGCTGGATTTCCACACATTTCATATTTGATTTTAAGATGTCTCACTATCCGACCGGTACAAAATATTACTTTACACAAATGGCCACAAAACGACATGATAGCAGTTACTCCAAAATTCTAATGACTGAGTGTGGAAGAAATGGTGCCAGTAATGTTCTTTGCCCAAAACCGATAATACATGCATAACGATGATATTTATTTTCATAAAGATTACAAAAAGAAGAGTTACTAAAAAGTTTTGTTGTAAAATCAATTATACTTTTGCGACAATTTTGCAAATGCATGGCTCATTCAGTCTTAAAACTGCAACCATATTATTGTATGTTTAACCTTATAGTACGGGAGACAGCGCTGATTTGAACAAGTCATTTCATACCGACTGAAAATCATAACAATAATAGTTTTCCCTAATACATCAGCAATCCGAACGTCAGCTACTCTGATAGCGGTGGAGCTAATGGTGGCATGTTAAAGTTGTTAAAAAATCGTTTTCCATCGGTTCCTTTAAATATCTCGAAATCTATAAGTTCTATGGAAAACAACAAAAAGAAAGAAAATGTTCGTTATGAGCTGTACCATAAAAGTACATAAACTATAATTCATTCCAATTGTAATTATTATTTAAAAAAAAATAAATAAATAAATCACCAAGTATGTCTACATGTCATATTATGTTCTTACAAACCGGGTTTCAGTCGCCAGATAGCGGAGTGGGTAAAGCGACTCAGGCGCGCAGCCAGGGGGCATGCCCCCCCCCCCCCCCCAAGCCGTCTTTCATGAACCAAAAAATAAAGAAGCATAATCACTATTAGTACAAATAGTCCCTTCAAATTAGGAAATATTTAAGAAAATTTTCCCACAGTTATGAGACCTGTAAAAAGTTAAGTATTTGGGTTGTCTAAACATGATTTTCACCCCCCGCAGTTCTAAAAAGGGTGGTTTTTGAGAAATATATACATAGATATCAATTTTACCGTTTTTCGCCTTTTTCTATAAATTGAGGAAAAACTATATGCATTTTGGTGAAAAATATCAAGAGAGCAAAGTAGTAAAGCATAAAATTTCCTATAAATTTTGTTTCTACCTTTTTTTTTCGAATTCCGCTTAGTTTCGCCGCTAGAGGGCGCGAAAGAAATAAATATACATAACTTTTGCGCCGTTTTTTAGATTTTTAGCCAAAATTATGCATTTTTATGAAAAATTACATGATATCAAAGTTGTAAAATTCACTGTTTTTAGGTGTTTTCTAGTTTTTTTTCTTTTCATATATATATATATATAATCTCACGTAATTTTTCATAAAAATGCATAATTTTCGCTCAAAATCTAAAAAAGGCGCAAAAGTCCATATATGTATATTTATTTCTTTCGTGCCCTCTAGCGGCGAAACTAATCGGAATTCGAAAAGAAATGGTAGAGACAAAACTTGTAGGAAATTTTATACTCTACAACTTTGCTGTCTTAATATTCTTCACTAAAATGCATAGTTTTTCCTCAAAATAGAGAAAAAGATGAAAAAACGCTAAAGTTCATATATATATATATATATATATATATATATATATATATATATATATACATATGTATATATTTCTCAAAAACCACCCTTTTTTAGAACTGAGGGGGGTGAAAATTATGATTAGACAACCCAAATACTTCACTTCTTACAGGTCTCATAACTGTGGGAAGATTTTCCATAAAACAGCGATTTTTTGACTAATTTGAAGGGACTAAAAGCAGTATCCAAATTATCTCTTGAAATTAATATTTTGTAATTAATGCCAATATTATCTAATAGAGAAATCTATACACATCCGTTTTCAACCATTTTCTGCAAAGTTTTGCTCAACCTCTGGGGAGGCCGGTTCTATTGCCCCCAGATGAATTTTCTGACTGCGCCACTGAGGCAACTGACACTATTTTTTCAGGGTACGGACGTCTCGGGTTCAAATCCTGCTCGCGAAATATATTTTTTTTATTGTATCAGTGTTATTAAAAGATTTACAAAGCTGTATATATGAACATAAAGGTAGTTGTTCAAGTTAGGTTGGTTTTTCGAGTATGAAAATACTGGTAGCATATTTTTCTTTTTCAACTTTAACATGCTGTCAATTCTAGCTCCACCGCGGGTGCGGCAACTGACGCTCATTTTGCTGATTACTGAATATTAATCAACTGATAAAAATGAAATTTATTCGGTATAAAATTCCTCGAAAAAATGCAGCGCTGTCTCCCGTACTATTACAGAGCACATATGGCTTCAAGTAAAATTTGAAATTCGGCACAACATATTTCACCTTTCACCTACTCTAAGTGTCAGTACATTAGAACTAATTGACAGTGGGATGAAAATACTTCCTGTAAGGAGCTGGAGGATGTTGATTATTAATTTATGTGATGAAAGCGATAGTGAAACCGACTGTAATTCTATTTTAAACATGTAAATATAATTGAAGTAGAGCAAATGTCTTCTTATATATCATCCTTTGCAATGATAAATATTTAAATGATTGTTTCTTTGAAACTTAACTTATTCAATACTGGTATGTTTGAACCAACCCCCGAGTCTATGGTGCTAATAGTGCCAATAGCAGACAAATAGCAATTTTACTATACCTATGCAAATCATAGACCACCTAGCCGAAAATTATTTTCAACCGTTTTTTTTTGCACACCGTGCATATACAGGGTGTTCCAACCAAAAGCAGGCACCCTGAATAACTTTGAAGATAAAATTTTTTTGAAAAATTGGTGAAACACGTCGACCTTGTTTCCAAGGGGACATATTTTAATGTAATACTTGTATACCTATTATCATCCCCCTACCCTACACGGCCACCCCCTCAAAAAATTCAAATGGCAAGGGGGGTCGAGTGATACATCTTTTGAAACGTCTTTCAATTTCCTACATAACTGTATTTTTCTTAACTTTTATCGATTCGTTCCTAATAAATAATTGTTTCATTATTTTAGGTTCGGGAAATAAAAATAAAAGAAGCAGTTTAAATTATCGTATGTATTGTTCAAAATGACCCCCACCGACTTCCATACAGTAGTATAATCTGTCTTGAAATTCTGTACGAACATTTCTGAACACATCTGGAGTCAATAAACGGCATTCTCGAACAATTCTTTCACGTAACTCTTCCAGAGATACGCGTTTTGTTGGAAATACCTTCGATTTCAAATGTTCCCACAGAAAGAAATCCAAGGGAGTTAAATCGGGTGATCTAGCGGGCCACTCCACAGCACCTCTTCTTCCAATCCATCGCTCAGGAGACCGATTAACCAAAAATTGACGGACTGCTATAGCAAAATGTGGGGGAGCCCCATCCTGTTGAAAAAACAGTTCGCTCTCTAAAAGATTATCGTCTTCTTCGAGGATTTGGGTAATCATTGGGTCGATGTTATTTCCTAACAGATCGAGGTACCTTTCGCCATTTAAATTATCAGGAATAAAAAACGGCCCGACAATGTGATCCCCTAAGATGCCAGCCCAAACATTTAACTTCTGAGGGTATGAGTTTCCATGAACAAATGTGGATTGGTTTCACTCCAATACCTACAATTGTGCCTGTTTACCTCCCCATTTAACTGAAATGTCGATTCATCAGAAAAACACGTATTGTACAGTAGATTGGCATTACCGTTTAATTGTTCACTAAAAATCTCACAGAATTCAAGCCGACGATCGGGATCATCTTCGCTTAATTCGTGTACCAATTTAAATTTATATGGATGAAATTTGTGGGCCTTCACAATTCGATGAACACTACTTCGTGATACACCGGAAACCTCAGCTACTTTCCTGATCGATTGAGTATTATCCATCTGCAAATGACCCAGAACTGCCACTTCGACTGCTTCATTCCTAATCGGTCGCTGAGGTTCATGCTTTTTGTTTCCTACAGAACCTGTTTCCATAAATTTTTTCAAAGATTTGTAAAACATACTGAGAACCAATCCTTCTCTCTGGGTGATTTCCATTGAATATGCGCTCCGTAGCTCTGGCACTATTATCGTTTTTAAAATAAATGCTGACAATTTCTATTCTCTCCTGAAGGGTATAAACTATTTTGAGAACTCGCTCTGGTAAAATGTATCTCGATTTAAAATTGGTTGTGAAAAAATGAATGTTCAAGGACTATCGAATTACTTATGAGTCTTTTATTATTCTAAAACTGAACGGACAAGGAAAGTGTTTCTTGTCGAAAAAACTCGTGTTGATTTGAGAGCACTAACAAATGTAGTTTTTTTTTATAAATTCCAATATCCAGTGGCGTGTATTTTAAATTTTTTAAACGATTTCGATTGTGTGTAATCATCAAAAATAAAATTATTTTCCTTAAGAACGAATCGATAAAAGTTAAAAAAAATACACAGTTTTGTAGGAAATTGAATGACCTTTCAAAACATGTATCACTCGACCTCCCTTGCCATTTGAATTTTTTGAGGGGGTGGCCGTGAAGTGTATACGTAAGCCAAGAAGTGTAGTCAGTAGATAAATGCTAATACGGCCTACTAAAAGTGGAGCGGCACGCTCTCAGCCGGCGCACACTGCCATATTATTCGTATTCTAAACACGTGCCGCTCCACTTTTAGGAGCCCGTACTAGCATTTATCTACTGACTACACTTGTTGGCTTAGCTATAGAGGTATGATGATAGGTGTACAAGTATTACATTAAAATATGTGTCCCTTGGAAACAAGGTGACGTGTTTCACCAATTTTTCAAAAAAAATGTTATCTCCAAAGTTATTCAGGGTGCCTACTTTTGGTTGGGACACCCTGTACATAACTTTGTCCATATAATTTAATCCTGCATTAAGAAAAAGGAAAAGGAGTCACGCCCAATGTCTCATGCGCCAAAATTAATAAACTATCTTTCGTAAGTACTCAAAAAACGCACATCCCAATTTAGGTCAAATTACTTTGTTGTACAGTCACTGAATCCGAAAGTCCGCGTACGGTACTACGAGAGTCCACACGTGCGTGAAAATATTTTCCCAATCGGAGTGGTTATACGGTTTGTTTTTGTGTTTGTGAATAAAAACAATAATAACTTTTAGTGTTAGTGACTATTACCATGCCACCCCCCCGAGAAGGGGAGGGCACTGCGATAGAGACGCATAACGGTGATGTGATATCTTTGGATTCACCCGACGAGTTCGACATTTCTAATACACGCTCTCAGGAGTCGCTGAATATGGATATAGGCAATACGCCTACTACGATCTCTAGCAGTGGTTCTCCAGTGAATCAGCCTGATACTTCTTTGCATACACAAAAAACAGATAAGATTAAATATTTTAATTTAAATCCAGATAAATACAATTCCAATAATATTTATGTTTATATAGAAAAAACAAATGACCAAAACATTGGCCGACTGCATCCCATGTATGTGGGACATATTCTTCACAAAAAACTGCAAGTCAAAAATATTACTGATATTAAAAGCATTGGCAAAAATAGAATTAAGGTTCAAGTAAAAACTACTCTCGATGTTAATAATTTAATAAACAATAATCTATTATGTTCGGAAAACCTCAGAGCTTACATCCCCAACCATCTGCTTGAAAAAAAAGGTGTCATTAAGGGTGTTGATACTTACTTTGATGTCGCTTATCTAAAAGAAAATATTGTATATTCGACTCCCATTAGTGACATTAAGAGAACTCACAGAAAAATTGAAAAAGATGGTAAAACCGAATATATTCCTAAACAAACAATCATAATTACATTCGAAGGTAATATTCTACCGAACAATGTATACATTAATAGTGTAATTTGCCCAGTTGAGCCTTTTTTAGGGAGAGTCACTCAATGCTACAAATGTCTTAGGTACGGTCACGTTGCAAAGCAATGCCGAGGGACTAACACCTTGTGTGTTTTATGCAGTGATATTAAGATTGACGGTCATGAGTGTGAAGAAAAACAAAAATTTTGTGTTTACTGTAAAACAAATGATCACACTTCTATTAATAAAAAATGCCCATATTATTCTAAACAAAAAACAATTAAGAAAATTATGGTAGAAAATAATGTACCTTATGTTGAAGCAAAAAAAATGTCTGATACATCATATGCCAATGTTTTAACTGAAAACAGATTTCAATTCCTATCAAATAATATGGAATATGACTCTAACTTTCCCAGCTTACCTAAAAGTCAAAATAATGCTGTTTTCACATTTTCTCAGCCTAACACCAGAAGTATGAGTTCTACTCGAAATTCTGATGTTTTCACCTCGCAACCGCATAGAGCCAGATCAGGCCCTTCTGGCCTGAATTTAAATAATAAGAAGAGAAAAGCCTCCTCTCCGCTTTCCCATTCACCCTCCTCATCCCCAATGTTTCCTTTTCGTTTTGGCCCTTCGTCCCCTCTACCTTCTAATCCTAGCAAACCGGATAATTCAAACTTAATAATAAATAAAAATAAACTAGCGGAATCTCTTTCTAACTACTTCATAAGTATGCTGGGTAAAATCAACTCTCTAGAAGATATTAAAAGGGTGGATAGTCATTTAGTTAGAAAAGATATTGAACTTGTAGTGAAGGATAACTTACATAACTCATAGCATTCACCCGACTTTTTGATAAAATTAACATTATGCAGTGGAACGCACGTTCCGCTGTTTCAAACAAAAATAGTCTGGTAAATTTTTTATCAACTAACAATATAGATATAGCCTTGATAAGCGAGACATGGTTTAAACCTGACTCGACTATACATTTCAATGGTTTCAATTTAATACGCAAGGACAGACAGGATGGAAAAGCAGGTGTAGCAATTTTAATAAAAAAACATTTTCCTTTTAGGGAAATAAAAATTTTGAATAACTTTGATGATAACATTCTGGTATGTGGAGTCACAGTGTTCATTAATAATCTTAAATTATCATGTTTATCGATTTATAGACCACCTAATATAAGCACTAACAATAATGACTGGTATCATATTTTTGAGCAAGTGTCGGCACCTCTTATTATAGGGGGCGATTTTAATGCACACAACAATTTATGGGGTTCATCTAAAAATGATCGAATTGGTGTTCAAATAATAAATGCTGCGGATGACCTTAACTTATTATGTCTGAACGATGGTCAATCTACCTGGTTTACAGAAGTCTGTAGTTGATATTTCTTTTTCATCTCCAGATATCTCAAATAAATTAAAATGGAGTGTAACTTCCGACACTCTTGGTTCAGATCATTTTCCAATTCTCTTGGAATTCGATTCTTGTCATCAAATAAACGACACAATTTTCCCAAAAAGCAAATGGAATGTTAAAAAGGCTAATTGGTCTCTGTACTCATCTCATATATATAACTCGTTCATTACCACTCCTATTTTTTCCAATTTAAATGAAAAATGGGATTATCTATTGGATTGTATTAATCGGTCAGCCGAGCTGTCAATCCCCAAGTTAAAACCCTTTAAAATAAAAAACCGGCCCCCGGCTCCCTGGTGGGATTTTGAATGTGATAATGCAGTTCAAGAAAGAAAAACTGCACTTAATAACTATAAACAATCTCCTACTCTGGAGAATTTTTTAAGTTGTAAACGAATCAGTGCTCGCACTAAAAAATTTTTAAAAGATAAAGCTAAACAGAGTTGGATAAACTGGGTGTCAAATTTAAACAAAAATACTCCATCATCTTCTTTATGGAAGCAAGCAAAAAAAATGCAAAGAATTCCAGAAAATACCAATAAAGCAATTAATAACGATTGGGTACAAGAATTCTTTAATAAAGTATCTCCCCCCTACGTTGAAAATGCTCCCAAGGCACACCATTGGCAATCTGACTCCAGCCATTTTTTGTCACAACCATTTAGTTTTTTGGAGTTAGAATTTGCTCTTAAAAACAACCTGAATACTTCCCCTGGCCACGATAACATAAAATACCCTATGCTTGTCCATTGACCAGATATCGCCAAGCAGTTCTTGCTGGATATATTCAATGAAATGTTAAGCACCGGCAAGAGTATAGACTTATTTAAGAGAGTCATTGTAGTCCCCATTTTAAAACCAGGCAAGGATCCTAATCATGCTGATTCTTACCGACCAATCTCTCTTCTTTCGTGTGTTTTAAAAACTTTGGAACGTATGATAAAGGGTAGATTAGAGTGGTGGTTACAAATCCACAAATTACTTCCAAATAACCAATATGGTTTTAAAAAAGGGTTCGGGACCGTCGATGCTTTATCTTCTCTGGTGGTGGATATTCAGAATAACTTCTCTCGTAATAATTATTTAGCTGCTTTGTTTGTAGATATACAGGGTGCATACGATTCTATTGATCTGGATATCTTAGAAGGTAAACTAATAAATAATTTTAAATTTCCTATAAATCTAGTAAAACTTGTAGTCAATCTCTTTACCAATAGATCTATTTTTATCCGTGATTTTAACAACCAATTAATTGGTCCCCGGAATAATAGCACAGGCCTTCCACAGGGTTCCGTCTTGAGCCCGATTCTTTTTAACTTATATACAGCGGACATACACAATATTAGTGATGCCCAGTTTAGCATTGTGCAATATGCCGATGATTTTTGTGTATACACAGAACATAAAAAATACAACATAGCTATTGACCTTCTAACAACATCTATAATTAGATTGGGAAAATGGTTTTCTCTTAATGGTTTTAATATTGCACCAAATAAGTCCACAGTGGTTGTATTTTCTCGACACAACTGCCCTAATATTAACGATATTAATCTTGGGGATTATTTATTTCCTTTTCAAACACATGTGAAATATTTAGGAGTGATTCTGGATAAAAAACTCAAATGGAACCTCTATTTTGAGAATATAATAGACCGTTGCAACAAAAGCATTAATTTTCTAAAAATGTCTACTAAAATCTGGTGGGGTGCAGACGTTCAAACCGCTCTTCTTTTTTATAAAGCATACATTAGATCAATTCTGGACTATGGATGTACTCTTTATGGATCTGCATGTAATACTCTTTTAAAACGCTTGGATGTCTTACAAAATACAGCACTACGGATATGTTTAGGAGCTATGAGATCAACACCAATTGATGCCTTATATGCCGAAGCTTTGGTTCCGCCTCTTTCGCTTAGACGACATTACCTGACTGAAAAGTTCCTTCATAGAATAAATATTAACAATCAACCGCTTTTACACAATATTTCTGTCCTTAATACATCTGATTTAACAAATAAATTCTGGATACATAAAAATTCTCCGCCTCTTTGTGTAGCTTTTCGAGATTCAAGCGATATTCTTCCCCTATTAGACAATCCATATGATTACACTTCAAACTTTGAATACTCTAATCTTTTTTCGAAAGTGTCATTAATTACGCCACAATACAGTGATCATCCAAATATTAGTATGAACATTTTAAACACAATTTTGGATAAGTGGGATAATCCATTGTTAATATACTCAGACGCTTCTAAGTCTCCCTTGGGTACTGGTTGTGCATGCTACATACCCTCGACCAATAACTGTATAAAAATCAAATTGTCGCCTCAATGCTCCATTTTTACAGCTGAAGCAATTGCTATATACGAGGCTCTCAAATTTATTTATTCTTCTAATTCCCACACTTCCATAATTTTATCAGATTCTCTATCGGTTTTATCTTCATTAGAAAACAGCTTTTCCTTCAACATCAAAACCAACCCGTATATTCTAAAAATAAAGAAACTGCTACACAATGTTTTAGGTATGGGAAAAGAGGTTCATTTTGTATGGGTAAAAGCGCACATTGGCATAAAAAATAATGAAATTGTCGACTCTTTGGCTAAGGAAAGCATCGTCTCAGGATTCCCATTAGAACAAAAAATCTGTCTATCTGACTCCTTTAACATTTTAAAATCTAAATTTAGAAATAGATGGTTAGAGCTGTGGCGGGAGTTCTGTCATTCCAGTCCTACTAGATATACGCATATTCATCCTGACCTCCCATCTAAGTTTTGGCACGAAAATTATGAATATCCAAGAAAATATATCACAACAATAATACGTCTCAAATTTGGACATGCCTGTTATCCAGCACATTTACACAAAATAAATGTTCTGCCTTCAGAGAATTGTGATATTTGTAATGTTAAAGGTGACCTGGATCATATTTTCTTCCAGTGTTCTAAATATAAAGCAGCAAGTGACAGACTACATAACAATCTTATTAATTATAATATTCAGGCTCCTTTTAATATACTTTCTCTCCTCAGCCTCCATAATAAGCAAATTTTTGATTGTATCATCGGTTTTTTGGAAGAAACGAATATTTTATTATGAATCTTGTGAGTGAATGTTTAAGTAGGTTAGCTTCGTATCCTCTGTTGTTTTTCCTCTGTTGCATCCTTAATTTATAGTGGTCCTCTAATTTTGTTTGTGTTTAAAAAAAAAAGTCCTGATAGACCCCAGGACGAGAAGCGTGTGTCCCTGTTTTTTCTCCTTTATTGATCTTCAATATTTATTTTCTCATTGTCGACATAGGTTAATTGGAATAAATGTTTTTTTTTAGGGTAGCGGTTGGCTGTATGGCTAGTGGCCAGATGCCATAAAAAAAAAAAAAAAAAAAAATACTTTGTTGTAAATATTATAATTTGTGGAATCTTTTTATTTTCCCGTTCTCTTCCGTATGTTGAGGATATTGTTTTAGTCATCCAGGATACCCAAAATCCACTAATAAATTTAGGTATACCGGAATCCTTTATGACAAATTCTGCAACAGTATTCTAACTTCTAACAATGCAATTTACTATGGTAACCTTGGTCAATCTTTGATTAATGACATGCAATGTATATTTAATAACGACACAAATACAAGGATACAGTTACATTGGCAAAGAAATATTATTATCAGGGGCCATGGAAATTCGATAATTATTTCGTTTTAAGAGTATGAAGGGATGAGGCTTCTATTGAATAGGTACTAACGCATTGCTTCTAGTATATGGAACAGAAGAAGAGAAGATCCTAAACATTTTCTATATGCCGCCCAAGTAGCACAAATATGCTATTCAGCTGAGATAACCAAAATGCAGTCACTAAAACGTATTAAGGCTTTCGTTTAGTTATATTTTGATCATTTTATTTTAGTCGTAGTTTAGCGTAAAATTTAAAAACGAAATAGTCAAGATGATCTCTGTTTAGCTATATACTGGTCATTCTAGTAGTCATAATATCGCCATGCTGGTTTGGTTATAAAGTCGTTTTCAAGATGTCATATATGAGCAAGTAATTAAATAGCAACAATGTTAAGTCCTAATACTGCCATACGAGATGTAAAAATGACTAGAATATGTTGATACGGTTTTTGTTATTAATATTAACTATTACCAAGATAACAGCCTAAATATGACTATATTAGTTAGGCTCTATTCTGGCGGTTTTCTTAGCTACTATTACCGAATTATGACTAAAACAATAATGAAAATGACTATTTTAAAAGTAATTTTGTACACATTACAATCTAAATTGAGGTGGTGTTTTCGTTGACATTTGTGTCTACAAAAGTTTATGCATTAATATACCTAGTTAAAATGAAAGTGCCAACCTATCTTCTGCATCAGTGTCCAAGAATGCTGACCTTTCATTTTCTGTGGCTCTAGTCATCATTAACATTTTAATATTATTCCTTTTTATTGTACACGGTTGCTGGGATCATTTTGAGTCTGGTTTTGATTGCGGATTCGTCAAAAATGTATGTTTGTTTTTGTACTTGACCAGTACAGTTGGCTATTTACTACATACTCAACTTGAAGGAACTGCACTAAAGCAAATTTACTCCTCGATGGTTTGGACTACGCAATACATTTTCAGAAACTTTGGTAACCAATTTTAATTCGGTTAGAAAAAGGAAATGTAAAAACGTTGAAGAAACAATGGTCAGAATGCAAAGTAACCCGTTAATCCATTCCTTATAAAGGCGGTTTAAAGAAACGTAAAAAAGAAAGGCTAGGTTTTTCATAGTTTAGCTGTATTTTGATGCGAAAACTTGCTAACCACTTTTCTGTTAATAGTTTGGCCAATATGATCTGTTAAATTGCTATTTGACGAACACAGTTTATTAGATCTTTTACAGTCATATTCTGGCTTATTTCTAGCATCATTAGCGAAAGCATCTGTCAAATTATGACAACTTGCCGCCATGTTTTCTATCAATCAAGAAGAACCCGAACGACGGCCATTACGTTCATTTTCAATACATAATTAATTATACCTATAAAAAAAAGTTTTGATTTACTAATTCAATATTTTATAATCTTACCACTGATTATGCTTCTTGAAATTACAATATGTTTGTACGTATATATTTCAAATTAATTTAATTATACCTGAAATTTAGAAATTTCTGAAGGTCCCTTTGTTTTTATGAGTATTTTATATAAGTTTATAGAAAAAAATCGTGCGTTGATTGACCATGATGTTCATATAATTTTAAAGATGAACAAACTATACGTATGATGGACGTCCATTATTTTATCTAACAACACCTGCTTAAAGCCAAAAGGTGACCATAATAGTGTTCTTGTTTTATTTTATGCCTAAAAGTCACGATTTAGTCACGGTGAAGTAGATACATCACCCCTTTCGCCATAAGAGCCATTCCATAACTATTAATAAAGCAGCCACAAAAATCAAAAAGAGAGCCAAATGACTTGCACATGCGTTATGGCTATTTCTCTCCAGTTGCGTTTTGATGACCAAGATATGATTCCCCATTTTCGTCACCAGTACGTTTTCAAACCTTAATAATTCAGTTTTAATAACAGCCCCTATAAGCAAATAGCCATCCTTTTTAGCTACTGTAACATGATGATGACCACAATACAACTCCTTGTGCTACTTGGGCGACGACCTAGTTATTGCTGTACGAGACCGAAATTTTCACATCATCAAGAAAAAGAAAGTGTTCTTGAAAGTATGTCCAAGTACTTCAAGGAAAACTACCTGAATCCAATTTCTTTAGAAACTTGTGATTTCTATCTACACAGATGAAGTGCGCACAAAAAACTGCCAGTCACCTAGGACGGAAAAGCTCTAGAACATTTGGACAAACCAAAGTGTTTTGGTGCCGCCATAAACAGGATATTAACATATAAGCACCACTGCCACAAAACCAGACAGAAAATGACTACGAGAAATGCCCTTATGAAAATCTGCCCGAAAAAAAAATGGAACACGAAATCTTAAATATGTTTTTCAACCTGTGAATATGTATGTCAAGTCTGGAACGGATCAACACACGGAAAAGTAGACATAGTTGAAAGACTCAACTAACATAATCTCTTCAGGTGATTCTTTTTAAGATAGTGAAGCTTTAATGTAAATTCAACCAAGATATCCTAATTTGTGTAATGCTTTCTTCAGATCTTGTTACCGAAGATTTTTCATAACTGTGGAAAATGCAAAGAGACCAGTAGTTGCTGGCTATGAACCGTAGCCTGCCAGGAAATCTAGATCCTTAAGTATCATGATTATACATTTTTCCTGCCAGAAATTTCATTAAAATGCAATGGCCGTATCGTATATAATTTGAGTAATGATGTAGAATCATATATTTCATTTTATATGCAGGCGCATTTAGTGGGGATGTGTTGTAGCTAGTTTGATGTGCTGTAGCTGTTGTATTTCTAGACGTAAATTTAATTTACGTTGTCTACGTCGTAGGTTATGAATATTAACATTTCATCTATAGAGACGATTGTCAGACAGGCTATTTTTGCTCAAGATATATTGTCTGGTAGCAAATTTTTGAATTTTTATGTCAGGACCTCTTTTGGTGCGATGTTAATAGGCATTTCTTAGTAAGTTTGATGTCTACAGAAATTTTCTCTGATTTTGCAACAAAATCCCAACACTCTCCTGAGCTATTACTACTTCCAATTGACAATTTGATTTCAAACTTTAGGTAAGTTTAATATTAATGAACGCTTACGTGATGTCCACTGGAAATAAATGGTTGTATAAATTGTTTGTTCACAAAAAAAGTTGTCATTTAAAACAGGTAAACAACTTTTCAGGTATTCACAGACATGTGCGTATGATATGCTCATTCGTTTTTATCAATTTATTTATCATGCTACGTCACGGTTGCCGCGATGTTGCTGAATATATTTAACAACTTACTGCGCGACATTAGCATTTGCTTCAGTTATCGAGCCAGTAACTGGAGAGGGTTAAGTTGTGTGTCTTAAGAAGTATAAGTGATATTTGTGATATTTTTAGTATTATTAATTGTTATTTATTTTGGTGTTATTGATAATGATTCTTAAAGCTGGAATATCATGGATATGCTCCTTGTTTATGGTGAGTTTTAAACTTTTAGTGCCTTTTTACAAACTATTTTCTCTTCCAAAAAATTACCTAGACAAAATAAATGACTTGTCCTATTTGTAAATAATAACCAAATATGACCGCATAATGTTAATGTATTAGTTTATCAATTTTACGTGTCATTTGATACATACCTACATTAAAAAATATATTACCATTATTTTTTAAATAATTTATTTATTTAATTATAGGTATTTAGTACTTAAAACAAAATATACTTTCGTTGTCTGATTGAAAATTTTTGAAAATATAAAAACTACATTTAATTAGATTATTGAAAGAATACTCAGAGATGAGTCGAGGAAACTTTTCACATTTGATAAAAGTCTGTAAAAGTCATGTAAATAATATAATTGTATGCACTTATTTATTATCACAATGAAGCTTGCATCATCACGAATCAGATTTCACCATAAAATAGCCTATCAATATACCCAATGGAAAGTTAGAAGGAAAACTTCCTGGAAACTTTCCGTTTTGAAAACTTCGAAAGTTTCCAGGAAGTTTTCCTTCTAACTTTCCGTTGGGTATATTGATAGCCTATTTTATGGTGAAATCTGATTCGTGATGATACAAGCTTCATTTGATACCAAATAAGTGCATACAATTATATTATTTACATGACTTTTACAGACTTTTATATTTCTCGATAGGATCAGTGCCGCTTCCAGGTCATGAGACGCCTTCGTGCGAGAGCATTTTTGGCGCCCTTTTTTTGGGGGCGCCCAAATACTATAAAATTGGCTTTTTGGCGCCCCATGGCCTAGTGCGCCTTCGTGCGTGGCACGAAATGGCCCCCCCTTAGACGCGGCCCTGCATAGGATCATTGCTTAGGCCAAGTAATGCAGCTTATGTAATATTATTGGATTCAATAGCTTATCTTAATTGTTTATTGCCCGTTTTTGTTTTCCGACGAAATTTTGGAATAAATCTAATATATAAAAATCTCGTGTCACAGTGTTTGTTATCGAACTCCTTCGAAACGGCTCAACCGATTTTTATGAAATTTTTGGTGTATATTTGGTAGGTCTGAGAATAGGTCGTAGGCTATTTTTTATACCCCTACGTGATAAGGGTGGCCTTATCCAGAAATTTTATTTTTATTTTTTGGACAAAAATTTATAATTTATATGGCAAAACAACGTTTGCCGGGTCAGCTAGTATTATATAAAACAATCCTACAATATGACTATTGAAAAGTGACCGTAATAACCATTTTCCAAATATAATGGACTTGACTTCAATGGCTAGCTGTAAAAAAACTAGTCATTATTATAATGGAAGTACTATTTTCGTTGAAGTTTCGTATTGACATTGACATTGACAATATTTGGAAAATGAAGCAACTTATTTAAAAGCAATTAAATAATTATAATTTCTAATCATTTTTTTATAACACATTTTTACTGTATACTTTATAATTATAATACAAATGTCAAGGACAAATACAGGTTCTCGGTTTAACTATGTCATTCCCATATTAGTTTATTAAATACTTTGTTTGGATTAAAATACACTCAAATTATATACTTAGTATATTTTAGATATATCATTTGATCATCCCTCATATGGAAAGGTATTGTAGTTTACATTATGTTAAGCAAGAAAATCCATGATGTAATCCCGTTGTCGCTGCGTTGTCAATTGAAAGCACTTAAAAAAAGGGTGTTCTATATGATGTGATGATTTTTGCATTTCGATTTTTGTCTTGTAGGAAATGCAACTCTATAAAGTAATTTGATCGTCTTTCAAATTAGGTTTGTCCATTATGATCCTTTATTATTTAAACAATGCGGTTAAATAAACATGCGTCCGAAACCATCAACTACCAATCGAATGAGATACTCACACTCACACGTTTAAAATTGGATGCTGTACGCTGTACCTGAAGCTTTGGTCATAAACTTTAAAACAACATCAAAAATTTTCAGGAGATGTAGGTGCATGATCTATTTATTTAACTAGCTTTTTTATTAAACTGTCAAAAGGTAGCGACGACCATATTTCTGTGCAATAAATAGTCAACTTATACATCACACTACTGTTCATATAAGTATTATACGATGAAAATGAAAATGTTTCTTAATTCGCGACTGGCTTAATAGCTATATATTATTAACCATTTCAGAAATGCATAACGTATGTAAATAAACCAAAAACTACCCTTTCATGGTGATGTGCCAAGGGTTTCCATTCTTTACCCCACCAAGTTTATACTAAACTACTGACCCCTCACTATCTTTCTATATAAGTGAGATTTGGATATTTGATCACGTAGATAAAGAAATACATTTCTAACAGTTTGAAAAACTGTAGACACAGTGTTCATACATATTACTGTTGGTCTATGTAATGAAGGCAGAAATAGTGTAAATGTTTCGTGTAAAGACGAGAGTACCTTCTCCTCCCGTTTTCGAGGGTGCTGAATACGATGCAAGTGGTGGGAGAAGTTTTTGACCGCCGCAGCCCCCTGAAACGGCCACCCCTTTTATAGATCCCTTTATGTTTTCATATATAAGCGGGGAGTAATTTATCGACGTATTATACTTGAAATAACATGAAAGAGTATGTGGAGTCCAGACAGCAGGCCTAATGGGTTCATTAAACCCTCCCGAGTGGTGGAAAATCATTTTTTTCAAATGAGTCGGTTCAAACGCGTATCCCCTCGTTTTCGTCACTGATCACGGGAATAATATTCATTTTTAGCTCCAACCTCTCCTCATCCCTCAAACGATGAGTGAGGGGTGGTTTCTGCCCGTTTGAGGGACGAGGGTTGAAGCTAAAAATGAATATTTTTCCCGTGATCAGAGACCTCGAAAACGGGGAGACGCGTTTGAACCGAATGAAAAAAAATGATTGTCCATCTCTCGGGAGAGATGGCCTGCTGTCTGGATTCCACTTACTCTATAACCCCCCCCCCCTTTCATGTTATTTCAAATATAACCCGTCGATAAATCACTCCCCAGACCCGTTTATATATGAAAACATAAAGGGATCCCTAAAAGAGGTGGCTGTTTCAGGGGGTTGCGGCGGTCAAAAACTTCTCCCACCACTTGCATCGTGTTCAGCACCCTTGGGGGAGAAGGTAATCTCGTCTTTGCACGAAATATTTACAAAAAAAAAAAGTCATTCACAAAAGACCTTTTAGGTCGAGGTGAAGAAAGGCCAACCCAGGGCCAAGCGACCCCTTAAACAATCTACAATCTACAAAAAAGTCGTCTTATAATGCTTCATTACATAGATTATGTATTATTGATTTTATTATGTCTTGTCGAAATATGTTATTAGATATAATTATGACCCATACGGTCGCCGCGACAGGATACGAATGGCAATCACAGATATTCCACTTACTGTTTATACCAAATTTGATTATAGTCGATACATTAATTTGAAAGTTATGATCAAAAACCTTTAATATTTAATCTCTAAGAACGAATGGCTCCATAATTTCCTTAGGACGCCCCCCCTCCCCCATCTAAGAAAATAATTTACAGATACTTTTAGTGTTATTTTGGCCCAAAACTATATGCTTCCGAAGTTTGCTCCATACTCCTGACAAACCTTGTATTTTTTAATTTTTTTTGTAATGGAAAGAGATTTACTTTCGAATCTTTCGCTTTTTTTTTGGCGGCTTAGTTTTTTTTTCTGTAATAATCGTAATTAGAATAGATGTGTATATGTATACAGTATCGGAAAGTGTTGGTTTTGGGATGGCAATAAGAGCAAGCGAGAGCGAAGCATGCAATCGTGTAGATGCTTCTCTTGATGGGCGTGTCACTGTTTACCTCTGCTAAAGTACTGGTAGACGTCTTCATTGTGGGCGGTCGGTTAAATCGTTGAAACTAGTGCAATACCAAAACAAAAGCTTTCCGATTCTGTATATAGGCCTTGTTCTTTTAATTATTATTGTCATATTTAGTCTATGTAATGAAGGCAGAAATAGTATAAATATTTCGTGCAGACGAGAATACCCCCCTCCGTTTTCGAGGGTGCTGAACACGATGCAAGTGGTGGGAGAAGTTTTTGACCGCCGCAAAATCCACTCCTTTTGGATCCCTTTATGTTTTCATATATAAACGGGTCTGAGGAGTGATTTATAGATGAGTTATACTTGAAATAACATGGAAGGGGGTTATAGAGTAAGTGGAATCCAGACAGCAGGCCTAGGGTTGATTAAACTCTCCGGCGGTCAGAAACTTCTCCCACCACTTGCATCGTGTTCAGCACCCCCAAAAACGGGGGAGGGGAAGGTAATCTCGTCTTTTCACGAAATATTTACAAAAAAGTCGTCTTATGCTTCATTACATAGACTGATTATCCACCGTCGATCAATCCGTGGAAGCGAAAATCCCTACTTTATACATTTTTCGACTGCCTGTAACTCGGAAACGGCGGTTTTTTAGGCCCAGGTTACATTTGAAAGTTTAATCGGGGCAACGAGAACTCCCTTTTCCCAAAGTTTCAAAACTTTTCACCGAGATCCATTTTCTCATGTATTTAGTGGGCTAATCGATGGTTTATGTAAATAAATTTTGTATCTATTCAGTTTCCTACATGTACTACAGGATAGACAGGGAGGCATAAAATATACTGCGCTCTGATTAATTTTGTTGCCGACTTCGATTTTGCATTTTGACCCAACTTTATCTGATTTATCTAATTCTAAAATAAGATTAGACATAGTTGAATGATTTTTTTAAAGGATTTACTGAACATTTTTAAGCATCTGTCTCACTTCATAGTTTGCTGTCGTCAACTTTAGAGCGATTATATATTTAGTTAATAAAAACAAATAAACATTAATTAAATAATCCTGTAGCAGAATCAGTACAGTCAATTCTATTCATGTTGCGAAAACATCATCGCGGAGCTAAGTATTAACATAAAGAATCAACAATGACATTCTCAAATGATTGTTACATTGTTGCCTCGTGCATTATATATTTTAATTTTACCCAGACACGTAAATACCTTGCCTACCAGCCTCACATAAAATATGATCATTTAAGTCTATTTATCTATACATATAAATGCGAAAGCCCTAACCCACTGACTCATCAATGATTCTCCTATTTCCAGAATAGATAAAGGTTAGATTTGGCACAGTGTACAGTGCATCGATCTATAAACAACATTTTGGAAGGATTTTTTTTTTAACTATTTATTTAACGTCGGCCTATTTCCGCTACCAGGGCCTATCACCGACGCCAGGAGACGAGCTACCCCCAACCTGGAAATTTTGCCGAACCTCTTCCCTTAAGAAGAGTAGGGATCTTTTACTTGCCTAACATGTAATAGACAAGGGACAGCCTGCTTTACATCCCCTCCGAAGGATGGTATATCCACTACGTAATCCTCGTCTGAAATTACGTAACTTCCGCGTATACACTGATATACAAGCCGCCAGAATGTGGGACGAGAACGCTGTATTTCCCAAGATGGGTCACCCATCCAAGTACTAACCGCGCTCGACGTTGCTTCAACGGAATATCGACTGACATTCACATTGAAGTCGCCTCTACGCTCGACCCTGGAAGGATATTTATAGACAGAAATAATAAATACAACAAAAAATAATACTATTCCAGATAATTGCCAAGATGTAAATAAAGTAAATCATTACTTTTTAAATTTGTGTAATGATAATAACTTTTTAGTCCCATTGTAGTTTCATCAAGCTACCTCTAGTGGTAAACAAAAATTGGAAACCTTTTTTAATCGTTTTGGTGAAGGCGCTATAGTGATAAAAACACATTTATAAAAATAATAATATTTATTTACAAACTATAACGGCGGTCCCATGGTAGTTTTTTCATCAAAGCACGACTGGTGCCCAGTAGGCGGGATCCTCAAAACTAGACAAAATTCAAAATTCGTCGGAATTGCACTAAAATTGGTAGTTACTAGATTTAGTTCACGGAGATTTCAGGATTCTGAAAACGTATCTGATGTTAAAACTTGAAAAAAAGGCGACATATATTTTCTTTTTCGATGTAGAAGCTAAATAGAAGCCCATTAAAAAGGGTGAAATTTTTTTTAAGAAATTGAACCACCTTCAAAAAAGGGTACAAAATTAAGAAATAAAATTCATTCTTTAATTGTTTCAATATTTCTGCACAAGTGGCAAAATAACCAGTAAAAAATAAGATACTCCTCGGGGTTTTTTAAAAATAAATTAATTTTCTAGGTATAATTTTTATATTTTAAGTATTAATTATATCTCGATGGTTAGCGAAACGTTTGTCAGTATAATATGCAGTATTTCTCTTTCTGAAAAATCAACAAAGCTACAACCTTCTTCGTGCTACACATTTTCTTTACTAAAATATTTCATAAATTTTATATTACTATATTATACTAACAGTAATTTACTATGCAAATTTCAATACGATCGGACTTTTCCTTCTTAAGTTATCGGACGGACAAGACAGCTGGATATTCTAAAAGTTATTCAATTACTAGGTTAGGTTAGGTTGACATGTGAGTGGGCTTATATTCACTGCGATCATTTGGTCCATTGTGGTTCACTCCTGATTATATTCCACTCAGTAAGTTCAGCTTTTAATAAAGTCGATAACCTTACCGGGTGAGAGACTGTTCAGGTCCTCTAGCAGCAGTTGCCCTTTGCCAGAGAATGAGAACCTGGTTCTTCCTGCAGCAGGATAGGAACTAGTCAAATAACGTAGCTTTACCTCTGAGATTTGAATGCGCAGCGGTCATGTCTCCTGCCACCGGCAGGAGCTCATTTATGAATTTGTATTAGTGCTATTCGCATCGGTACAGCCTCGAGAAAAACGATATTATTTTGTTCACCTCTATGTCTAGTGTATTTTTTTTAAACATGCCGTTTACGAGCAAACTGAAACAAAAAGTGTTGTCTGGACAAAGTCGGGAAATTATAAACAATGTATTAAAGTTTATGAAGGAAGAAGCAGAGCCTGGAGTTCCCATAACTACCTCAAAGGTATGTATGTACTGTGTTACATACAGTAATTATTGTAGTTTATAGATCAACATATATCAACCTCCTTTATTGCATTCGATTCCCAACCATTTGTAAATTTATTCGTATGATTTTGAAGTGTTTATGTTTATTGTACCATAATATTGCTTGTAAAGTTTATTCCCAAACTTAAATTATGTCATTAAAGAACTTATAAATACCCGTATCACCTGTAAATTCTTTCATTTGAATCGATTATTTCAAAATAGCACGTTAATATGCCGAAACTGGAGTAACGTTTTTAAGTTGCAATAAATTGGTGATAAACTGATAAATAACAAAGTATAGTTGACCGCAGATTTAATAGGCACTCAAAAAACGTCGGCGCTTTTGGCCCATCAAACACGCCACATCGCAAAGCCAAAGATGCCGACATTCTTTGAGTGCCTGTTAAATCTGCGGTTTACTATAACGTGTTCTTATATCAGTCATGCTAAACTTCTAGAGTGAAATTACTTAGAGAAGATAACATCAAGTCGCACATCGCGCATAAAAGTTGGCATAATATCAGTGCCCCGTGCCATCCATTTTTTATTTAAATATTAATCAATGGTAGTAGGCAGTCTTAACGCCCATGCAGCTGTAAAAATAGCATCGTTACCTAGGTAACGAGCACGTGGTAACGATATCGGTCTCTGCGTATTCTATGACGATGTTATCTTCTCTAAGTAATTTCACTCTACCTCCGATTGTACTTTCTACGAATAGTCACTAGTCTGTCCTCGTTACACGACGACGACGTTCTCTGTGCGCATCTCGGAGGCAAAGCTACTATAGTTGACTAGTACATACCATGTGCTCTGCCGTCTCATCCTTCTCCAGACACAGCCGGCATTCAGCGTTATCCCCTAATTCGAGTCTGTGTAGGTGGTGGTTTAGTCTGCAGTGCTCAGTATAGGCCAATAGAGTTCTTAGGTGTAACCTATTTAACTTAAATAATTTTTTAGTTCTTCATTTCAAAAATATCTAATAAACTTCTTTGAATGAATTAATCCTGGTAGTTCTTGCCAGAGCTGGAGTATTTTTCTCTCAGTCCAGATCAAGATGGTTGTTTTCACAGTGCTTGACGATATGCCAAGCATTGGTTCTTGTCCGATAAATTTTGATACTGCACCTTCCCTGGCTAAGAAATCGGCTATTTCATTGCCTTTCATTCCAGAGTGGCTCGGTACCCAGACCAGAGTCAAATAAGTCAAATTGTTGTTTGTGCCCAATCGGGTAGTCTTCTGACAGTTCCAGCCCGTTTTAGAATTGCAACGATAGGAACCAATAGCTTTAAGAGCTGCTTGGCTGTCTGAAAAAAATCGATTTGTTCAATCATTAACACAATAAAATTCAAAAAACTAACTTCCCCACAATATTTACGGTTTTAGAAAAGTGCCAATACAAAATATTCTTTGTTTTTACGAAGAGTATTAAAATTACAGATCTGAAGAGTTTGGCGTTAAACTATATGACGTTAATCTATAAATGGTAACAAGTGTAAACGCTGCCAGTAAGCAAACATTGCAAATACGTATTAATATTCTGTTATAAATAAATTAATATTTTATAATGTCATGTCATCCAATGATAATCAATATATTTGCACAATACAGTGTATGCGTGTTCATTATTATTACAAATATATTATTGACGAAAAATATTTTTGTATATAAATCTCATACGTATATGGATTTGTGAAAACAATTAAATACGTTAAGTACCTAGTCTTAAACGTAGAATCATTAGTATGAAAGTCTGATTAGATTTCTGTGAAATAATAATATTTTAAAGTGTTGATACCATAGTAATTTCAGTCTTGCTTTCTTGAGTGGTTGCCTGTTGTAGCAACCTTTGAAATGTAATATTTTTATGATTAAAATATTCTGTGAGCATTTAATTTTCATTAACTGTTGCCATGAGGTCAGCATTAGTATTGATTTATATATTTGAATCAGTATGAATTTATCTACCCAGTGAATACCTGAAAACTTATATAGTCCTGAAGAGTTCATTATTAAATTAATATACCCTTAATACGGCTTAATTATGGCTTTATTCACAAAAATAGTGAGTAATCCAAGACAGACACGATATATGCATATATTTCACTATTTTGCCAAGACAGACATATCAAAGGAAAATCCAACGTAATCGCTGACACCGCATTCAAATGACCTCAAAACATTTCTAGTATATCAAGTCATTCATCAAAACCAACAGTCGAATTTAAAGTTAATATACCTTCTACAAAACATTCTAACACAAGATTGAAAAAAATGGGCAGCTACTGGAAGCGGCTGAAACCTGTCCACTGGTGGAATTGTTTCAACTTTTTTTAAAGGAAAACTAACGGAAAGAAGTGAAGTGTGATGTATCGTTGAAATCAGTTATTCTGATTTCAACGATACCTCACCTATTCTCGATTGGTGCAGTAAAATATAGATATTAATAATAATAATGCTGTGTTTATTAAGGAACTAGCAATATTACAATAAAGTTATAAAAAAATAGTGTACACAAATCGATATATTAATCTAGTTAGCTAAAAGGCGAAGTTCAGTTCTTCGTAACTTACTAAGCTACGAAATACAAACATTTTTAAAAACCACAGTGATTTTGGGACCTCAAAACGTAAATATCAGGTCTCAATTTTCAATGGCCTATAGTACAGTACCTAGAGGTAAAAAATATGTAAAATTTTGGAATCATTTTATATGTAATAATAATTTTTCTTTATGGGTTATTATTGTAGTAAAAGGTATCTTCTTCATTTTCTATATGGTTCGGCTACTTGCCCTTGCCCTCAAGGGGGGGGGGGGGGCTAAATTTAAATATCCAATATTTAGTTAATAAAAACTGTCATGAAAATTAGATTGGTGTCACTAAATCATGGTAACCAACAGTCTTTTCTATCCTTTACGAACATGGCAACCATGGTTAACACTGTTGACCAATCTCGAAACTGACAACTGGCAGTAGTGTTTAATAATTGCTAAGTTGTATAATTTTAAATTCTTTAAATATTGTACACTACAAAACAAGCTAATAAAGAGGCGCCCTAATGAATTAAAGTAGGTTTACCATTAAAGATAATGAAAACGATGACATGATTATCATACTACATATATATTTCATTTTTAGAAAGTTTGGAAGTTGGACGAGTTGTTCAACACGTGTAGTGAGCTGTAAATTAGTGATACCAATCCAGTTTTGTCTTTCCACTTTTTACCAAACATTCTTTCATGAAATAGGTCAATTGCAGTGATCTATCCATTTTTATGGGCGTGGAAGTTAAAAATTGAGATTTATATATCAGTCTTTAGTCTGGTGCGAAATCTCTTCTGACATCGTCAAAACCATAAAGATATGATTTGATCTGGAACTAATGTGAATATCAGTCGATATTCCGTTGAAGCAACGTCGAGCGCGGTTAGTACTTGGATGGGCTCCCATCTTGGGAAATACAGCGTTCTCGTCCCACCTTCTAGAGGCTTGTATATCAGTGTATACTCGGAAGTTAGACGAGGATTACGTAGTGGATATACCATCCTTCGGAGGGGATGTAAAGCAGGCAGTCCCTTGTCTATTAAATGTTAGGCAAGTAAAAGATCCCTACTCTTCTTAAGGGAAGAGGTTCGGCAAAATTTCCAGGTTGGGGGTAGCTCGTCTCCTGGCGTCGGTGATAGGCCCTGGTAGCGGAAATAGGCCGACGTTAAACAGTTAAAAAAAAATGATCTGGAACTAATTGCGACAAAAATGCTTCCCTGTTGTGCAACTAATTGAAAAGTAGAAAAATGTAGGCTAAGAATTTTATATATCGTACAACCTGAAAAATAAACATTGATGAAAACGAAAGTAAAACTAATTTAGGGAAAATATAAATCGCTAAATAATTTAGTGACGTTTCCTTCCACATCCACGTACTGGAGTGGAAGTATAGTAAAGCTAAAAACAAATTATAATATAAAATGTCATGAAACGTCGAGATTTCAAGTTTGAGCAAAAAAATTGTCTGTCAGTCTGTCTGTAACTTTTTCTTTGTGCGAACAATTACTCTGGAATGGTTTATTAAATTATTAATTATTTATTAAATTTAAAGGAGGGGTGTCGATAAGCTAAGAAAATTGACCCCAATATGACAAAAAATTTAACTATATTTTTTTTATATTTCTCATTATTTTAGTAAAATACAGGACACTAACTTAACGCTACAATAAATTAAAAGTAAAAATGACTACGTTTTCTTCACGAGAAAAATCGACAAACTGAGGTCAAAATGGCTTTTTTTGGAAAATTGTACCCTTTTTTTACTATATCGAGTTTTTTTAGACATGAGCGCATTTTTTTAGAAGTTTAATTTTTGTATTTTTATATTTATATTTTATAAAGAACAACATGTAAAAAAATCACCATGCTAAAAAATGCGCTCATGTCTAAAAAAACTCGATATAGTAAAAAACAGAGTACAATTTTCCAAAAAAAGCCATTTTGACCTCAGTTTGTCGATTTTTCTCGTAAAGAAAACGTAGTCATTTTTACTTTTAATTTATTGTAGCGTTAAGTTAATGTCCTGTATTTTACTAAAATAATGAAAAATATAAAAAAATATATAGTTAAATTTTTGTCTTATATTTTCAAGCATCTAAGATTTGTATTCGTCTGTCTTGCCTGTCTACTATATAGCTTATTACTTTTTTTTTACGTTAAAGTTTAGTCGAAGCTATTCTATCATTTAACTAAGGCACATAACAGCCGACCATTGCCTGTGACTTTTCCATCTGCAGCAGCTACAATTCGTACTCAAAAGAGATGTACAGCTACAAATTATGTTGCCTCACTCAACCGCGATCTAGCCACTGCCCTATCGTAAATAAAAGTATGGAATAGCTAGTATACACGATTCAACTGTATTGAACCCCCACTTATTTAACTGTCTCAAAAAGAAAGGAGCGAAAAAATAGAAAAAATTATGTGTCTATTTTAAATTCACTGAAATTAGAATAAAAAGGTTAAAATGTTATGAAAATTATTTAATTTATACCACATGTACCCGTTTTTAACGAGACTCTCATCAAGATTAATTTTAAGTGGTCCTTTTTCGAAAATCCTTCGCAAAAAGTGATCCTCAATGTATTTGAATAGTACTAGTACTTTATTAATTACTGCGTAGTTTATGGAACACATATATTTATTGATTTCATATTTATAGTAGAATTCAAAATTAATGAGTTTAAATTGAAATAGGAAAGTAAAATTAGAAACCATTTATTTATAAAATTTCGTTATCTTTGAAATATATATATCTATTTTATTTTTCTTTGACCTTGTGCTTATCAACTCCCTACTGGTCATTAAAAATATCATAAAATACATAAATAAGGTTGTGTCTGCACTTGAAAACCAACAAATATATTTGTGGTTTTAAGTTATTCTACGGAAAAATATTGTTTGGTAATTTGTGTATGTATAGTAACTATTTTGATTTAATGCACGTACACCATCTTATAAATAGCTGTATGTAAAAATATTCCGATATATTTACATTTCTTGAGTTTTAATTAAATTACGTCAGATTTTAATAAATGGGCATTTTAAATACTTTCCTGTAATGAAACTGACCTCCAAGCTACGTATACATACGCATATAGAATATTAAAATTTTTAAACACGTTTAAACCTTTAACAGTTTTCATTTATGGTAGTAGAACATAATACAGGTCATATTTCACCGTAAACTTGAATGAGTTTGTTACTTTTACTTTTTTTTACCGTATTTAATATTTTGCCATTCATCGTCTGCATTCACTTTAGCTATTCTGTTTGAATATTAAATTAATGTCTTGTCAGTCCTTATTAAGAAACAGCATAGTTTTGTTAGTCTTCTCTTAGCAATTTATGAGTATTTTCAGATTATGTCACTCATATAATAGGGGAATCCCAGATAGACACTGTATATGACCTACCGAAAGCATTTGACAGAGTTAACTATAATGTATTGATAACAAAACTATAGTTAAAGACGGCTTACTGTAGTATTTTATTGTCGTGTCTCACTAATCAACCACATTTTGTTGAATTGATTGACTTACTCACATATCAACATCTGCGATACCACCGGGTTCGATTATAGAGCCTCTGGCTCTGGTCACTTTGTAATCTGGGAGATTACAAAGTGACCTTGAAACCATTTATACTTTTTATAGGGACAATGAGCTAGCCTTGAATTAATCAAAATGTAAAATTATAGCCTATACAAAAAAAGAAGAAAGATCCTATCATAGTAGCATATAATATCAACGAGATTCAAATTGAAAGACTGAACGAAATTAAAGATGTTGGCGTCTTGTTCATCAATAATTTTTCATATAACAATCACATAATAGCTCTTAGGCAGACCGGCAGACTGTGTGTCTATCACCGCTAGTAAAAACTCACCTGTCAAAATATGTTTATGGGCAGTTAATTATGTGATCTGTGATGAATTATGTTATGATATGTTTAATATTAATAAAAACAAATTAATATCGAAGCAATCTGTGATATGTTAACACATAAATATTTAGTTTATTATTGTTGAATGTTATAATTTGGTATTTATAAATTATGCTGCACTTAAGACCATCTTTATTGTTCCTTTTTACTGTAATGTTTTTAATTAGTTTCGGTTTATATGCAATATAAATAAATAAAATAAAAGACACAGTAAAAACCTCATGAACATTTTTGTTCAAAATTAAACTAGGTGGTCTAAAATGTCTCAAGCATTCTTAGGGTTAATAATACATCCAAAAATAATGAACATAAGAGTATTAGTTTGACGTTTTCCTAAACAATCAATTTTGCTATGATCGAATGACATTTACCTTAATTTAAGGCAACTTATTAGACTCAGTGGCTGTTTGCAATATTTAAATTTAATTATTGATATTTAAACATATTGTTTACATGCTATCTTTTTATAAAAAAGAATGTAAACAGCAATTTACTGGTTGATAAGAGCAAAACAAGTACAGTATTACTACATGTACAGTTCAATAAGTCAGAAATTAATGTATTTCTTTATATACTATAACAACAACAATATACTATAATAACAACAACGACAACAACACTAGAATAATATATGTCCCAAAAGTAAGGAATAAAATTAATGTTTTTTTCTCCTGTTTCATTAAAAAAAAAACGCAAAAACGGGTCAATTAGTATTAAAAAATGGTCACCTTTCTACAAAACTTTTTTGCGCCCTGTTTCATAGAGCTATAACATCATCGATTTTTTTTTAATGGAATTCTTACATTGGTATAAATTAAGGACGAATTCAACGGAACAGGGTGTTTGCTGTATACGTACAAATATTGTGCATGATAATATACTGACCCAAAACAAGCAAAAAGTCTTATAAAATTTTTGCTTTACTCCAATGGTTTTGCTCAAATTAATTATCTTCTAAAAAACTGATATTTTCAAGCCATGTAGTATTCGGGTAATAATATATAAAATATTGTGTAGGACAATATTACAGTACAGTTCAATGTCTTTTTGCGACATACATCTCCCTTTTTATTATGTTTGTTGCATTGATAATGATACATAAATAACTTTAAAAAAACCGCCCGTGTCTCTTTCATAAAAGGAATCCTCCGCTATCGGCGCCGATATAGTCCACGCGCTTTTCACTGTTTTTCGTAATTAATTTTCATCCCCCGTTAGAGATTTCTATTGGGGGTTTCTATTGCGCATAGTGCAGTGGGTACACGTTCGTTACTCAAGCATTATTTTGTTGCAATTATTATTCAAATCAGCGTTACAATTTATAGTTTTTTTTAAATATTTATTTTATTATATATTGGCATTGCTTAAATAAGGGTGGTTTTCTCGTTTTTTTCGCAAAACGAAAAGATATGCTCTCCTTAGAATTTTCCAAAAATTAATTTGAAACCAGCGGGATCAATTTTATACCTTCCCTTCGTTCGCAATATATTACGGAAAAAGAGGCGAATTTTGTGTAACTTTTAATTTTATTAAAATAAACGTTCAAAGTAAAGGTTAACAACAGACTGTCGCAAGAAAGTAGAGTTCCTCAGCGGTCAATACTTGGTCTATTTTTGTTTATTGTTACGGTAAGCGTAGTAACATTGTTTGCCGATGAGACCACCATCTGTGTAACTGGTGTTACTCCTGAGAAACTACTAGCCAACTTAAAAATAGTCTTTGATGACTTAAATATATAGTGCCAAACAAGTAAACTAAATCTTAAACAGAAATAAAACTGTTAGTATAAGAGAAAATATTGAATTCTTTAGCATTCTCTGAAATTAGTTTAAAATTCTCTAAGGAGAGGAAGGGTTGATAAAAATTTAACATGGTTAAACATATTTCGCCATAATGCATTTAATATCTATAATATAATATTAGTACTTAAATATTAGATCTTGGTATCTCAGTATATACGTTTTACACCCTGTACATTTTTTAAAATCAGTAATAACACCATATGCGCAAATTATCATATCATTAATAGCAAACACACTGCTGATGAAAATTTTGTGATGTAATCAGGAAAGTCACCGATATACAGCATAGACAAAATTGAGCGTACCTAGCGCAGCGAGTCCTCTGGAACAACTAAGAAAATAGTACTTTCTTGAAACTCTTGGTTGTTTACTATAAAAGTCCAGTCGTTTTTGGATGGCGAGGTGGTTAATAAAACGCAGAAAGATACGATATTTCTTTTTACCTGCTTTTACTTAAAAGTGCGAACGTTAATCCACTTCCACCATGCCCCTATTTTACAGCAGCGGCTCGTCAGGGGAGGCAGGGGAGGCTGAGCCTCCCTTTGGAAGAAGCAACATATCTTCGAATCTTCCAAAAATCCGTTGTACTACCTCGGGGGTGGTGGGGAAATGTAAAAATTGCAATCATATTGCAAGTTAATTGTCTTTCAAAATATCAAGCCTCCTCTGCAGACAATATCACGAGCCGCCACTGCTATTTTATAATAGGGGCGCATTCAAGGGTTAATGCTTATGACTTGAAATTAATAAGAAGATATTTCCTGTCTTACTCACATTTTATTGCTCAGTTCTGCATCCTAAAACAACTAAATTTACGAATATTTGTATCCGACAAATGTAGAACTTTATTTTTATAGATGTTTACTATCTTGGCGATAATCTTTAGCTATATATTTTTATCTTTTTCAGGGCATAATGGAGGAAACAGAAGCAAAACTTGCCACACAACACATCCCAGAAGTATCGGATTCACTTTTTAGTACAATTGATGTTATGTTACTGGCGATATTAGTTGGGGGGGTTAGTTGGTACTTGCTTAATAGGCATAAGAAAACTACAGCTGTAGCAAATGGGCGCTCCTACTCGATACAGTAAGTATTTAGAAGAACTCCATTAACATTTATCTATTTAAAATGCGAATTGAGTTGTATGTATGTATTTAGCTGAAGTTATCAACATGGCGGTGTATTTTTTCTCGGGAAGCAATACTCATCCAAAAGTAGGACAATACCCTAAAACCGTGGTTTGTTTACTATATTGTTTTTGATCTTCCATGATTAAATCATGGTGAAACTGAAAAGACATGCGTAGCTGTCAAAAGATATTAAGCTTGAAGTTCCTCAAAGGACAGTGTTGTTAGAAAATATCAGAGTTGCTTCTAAAGAACTCCATATTTGATGTCAACGAAATCGTCTAATCCTGAATAACACTAGAATAGTTTACTCACACTTCCACAAACGTAATACAATTGTTAAGATTATCCAGTTTTCTCAGACCTATTTTTAGGATTTTGGCTCGATAAAAGATTATGTTAAAATAAACATGTTGATTATGTTTGTTCAATATTAAATAGTGTTTTTTGCCATTTTACAGTTAAAATCATCTTTGAATCACAACGGTTTGTTTAAATGATTATTATTCACTAGCTCTTAGCCATATTGCAAATAAATATATAGTTTATTGGGAATTACAACTGATATAAATAAGGCCTGTAAAAAAATAATACTATCACTAAAGTTCTTTCCATGGGATTTTTAATGCTCCTATTGTTCCCTCGCGCTGTACCATTAAATCGTGAAGTAGAAAATGACTAATAGGGAACGTGAGCTGGGTTTAGACCGTCATGATACAGGTTAGTTTTACTCTACTGATGACTCGTCGTTACGATAGTAATCCTGCCCAGTACGAGAGGAACCGCAGTTTCGGACATTTGGTTCACGCACTCGAGCGGGCGGTGCTGCGAAGCTACCATCCATGAGATTATGCCTGAACGCCTCTAAGGCCTGTCCTTTCTAGTCTTGGAGTTCCGAGAGTCGAAAGGCTCAAAACAATATGACTTTACTGGGCGGTCGCAGTTCGCAGCGATCGTCGCACTAGCCCTATTCGCCGTCGCGATCGACGGTCGGCGGTGGGATCGATCCTTGCCGTGTCCGACTTAATCTCTTTGTTGACGGCCGATCATGGGTCGCACAAACGTTTTGATGTTGGAACTCGGAATTGTATGTAGACGACTTACGTACCTGCAGGGTTTTGTGCTCGGTATAACAGTTTCCACGCTGCCCTTATGGTAATGTTTGTGATATAAAACTAACAGAATGACATGAACAACCAACAATCCGGAAGTTAATTGGGGAGAATGGTACGAACGTACCAAAGATAGATCGCGGTGGATGTCGTGATCAATACATCGTTACATCGATACCACGATGATGGGTGGACATATGGACATACCAGAGAGGTTTATTAATTCAGTTATATTATATTATTTAAAGATAGTGAACTAGTGAACTATGTACTCAAGCAATAGTGAAGACACAGATTCCATGTCTCTAGCCACAAAGTGGTGGTTACTTTCAAAGTTTTCAAAGCGCCAGTATAATGCTCACCCTATAAATCAAAGAAGGCAGTATTTGGGAGAATATCATCACCTATTTAAGGAACTTAAATGTCATTCCGGATAGATTATATGCAACATGAGAATGACATCCGATACATTTTAGTGCATTTATGAAGAAGTCAAATCAAAATTGAACGCGTGCTGTGGGATGGAAGAGGGCCACTCGATAGCAGACCAATGAAGCGTAAACTACTCCGATGTATTCCTTTCTACAGCGAGGGAAAATAAACTATTTTGTATTGACTTCAACATCTCCTTACACTGCTATGTAAACGGCTAGGGTGAGGTACTGCTAGCATCTTCGGTATCACATTTAAATATATAGGTTTGTTTTACAAATAGATTATATCGATGTAGCGACCGCGGCAGCGATCTCCACCGAGTGCATGGAGGCATCTTCGGCATGTCTGTACCCTAAGAAATTCGATGCTGCAAACTCCGAAAAGACAGATCCGACCATATGCAGCTATTCTGAACATGCCAAGTTCACAAGATACTGAAATAATTTAAATTTCATGCTTACAAAATGGCTGTCGTCCGAGAACTAAGCGTAATTGATAAGACAAATCGTGTTCAGTTTAGTAGAGTTCTTTTTGCAAGTCATGGGCCTAAACATCTCAAGCAATGAACCTCTACATGGCTTCATCACAGAGCTGGGCAAAGTACTCATTTAAACTATCTATCAACATTGATACGAATTATATCATATTGTCTATCAACTTTCGATATATGCCAACATTTTTTCTCCGTGCAATTAGCAGCACCAGCGACAATTATGGCCAAAATTGGAACGTAGTAATAGTATAACACTCTCTGACCAAGCAAAAAACTTTCGTTGTCAATGCTCATTGTTGGAAAACCATATGCCAACATTTTCTGCTTGCCCGTTTTTCAGATTTTTTGCCAAAAATTGGATTTTTGACCAAAAACGGGCTAAGACTGGTGTTTTTCAAAATGTTGGCACCGTCTCAAACTTGTAGTTTCGGTACCAAAGAATACCTGAACACATTAACACATAATATCACCACTCTCAATATAGGACTACATGTTTATTACCCTCACACTATGTCTGTCTAATACAAACTAAAGGCAAATGCTCTTTTTAACAATCACGAATAACTGCTCTTACCAGTCTCTGCAGGTTTCAACTGGATTGTAAACTTACTTGCAGTATCTAAGGTACTTGAAGTAGTGATCAAGTACTTTACTATACTTGAAGTAAATTGTAACGTACTTTAAGTACTGTAATTTCGTTTAACAAGTACTAAGTACTATTCTAAAATATCTGCAAGTATCAAGTACCAAGTACTCATTTCTTCGGGTATTGAAGTAAAATACTTCAAGTAATAAAAGTAGTTGAAGTACAATTTATACTACTTTTACTTGAAGTAGTGCTCAGCTCTGCTTCATCAATAGACAAAATTGCCGTGTTTGTGTCGCTGAGAATCTCTGGGGACCTCAGAGGAAACCACTACATTCTACCAAAGTCTTCGTGTGGTGCGCTGTGTTAGCATCAGGAATAATTGAATCATACTTCTTTGAAAAAAGTAACCCGTAACCCCGTAAATAGGGAAATTCGTATCATTGTAACATTATAATCTTGGAATCGAGCAGCCTATGGTGCCATAGCTCTTCAACGGCAATCCTTGTATCCTCATAACCCCATAACTCTGAGAATTAAATTAAAAAAATAGGAAGCTCTCGATTGGGGAATCAATTAGATTGTGCCCTCGGAACCTTGTTACCTTGTTACCAAGTAAGCCTATAGCGCTCCAGCAGCAAACTCTTCTACTACATAACCCAGTAACCCGTAAACCCTCAATTACATAACTCTGGGAATATAATAGCAGAATGTGAAGAATCTGAACAGGGGAATTCATGAGATTGTTTTCGGAATCTTCGGAATCCTATTTTTTCATTGAATCTTCGTTATGGGGTTATCAGGATAGAGGAATTGCCGTTGAAGAGCTATGACCCCATAGCTTGTTTCCAAGATTCTAATGTCACAATGGACGAATCACCCTACTTAGAATCTCCATTTTTTCCGTTGGATCTTCGGAGTTAAGGGGATGCCGAGGTTATGGGATCATGAGGTTGTGGACGTTTGATACTCAAGCACAAGGATCCGAGGTTACAATCTCATTAACTCCCCAATCAAGATTCCGCACTGTTTTCATCGGATTCCAAGGGTATGGGATTGAGTTTTCGGTTTCCTTTGAGTTATGCGGTCAATACTGAAGTACGAGAATGTTATTAGGTTAAAGTTTTAAAGTTGAATCACTTTTGGAGTCTGATTTAAATGAGCTGGGTAAGCAATATTACGATCAGACTTTTTTAGTGTTAAGAACAACCTGACGTGCTGGGGAAAAACTAAGGTTAGATTTATGTTCAGTGACTCAAAATACAAGGGATAGGTATGGTCAGTACCCCAGCACAGACAACTTTTTTTTGTGGGCCTGTGAATTATTCCTAAAGGCGCGTACTCATTATCGTCAGCTTTGTCAATCGCCATGGCTCCCGGCTTTGTTGTTCAGCTTTGCCGAATTCAATGACACGTCCACATTTAAATTCAAGCCGGAGGCTTCATCAATTTGTGTAGTAAAGTCAGTTGGGAGCAAAATGTTTGACAGTGACGATGTCATTATAATAACTGCAGCTTTTATAGAGGTCGCAAATGATAAAAAGTAACAAACTAAGGAGGGTTTTGTGTGCGACCACGTCTGCGTGGTAAAAAGCTATAGTGGAAGTGACTTAATTAATGACTTACTTCAAGACGTTAACATTTTAAGTATGGAATATAGATATGTAACGGTGGATTCAGAATTTTTTTTAGAATGATTTCTAGTGAATGTATTTATTAAAACTGACTGGTCCAAAAGTTAGTAGTCAAGATACCACCTTTAGAAAAGCGGTTTCTGCCAAAGACAGACTTTCTTTAACAGTCCGACTTTTGGCAACGCATGATTTGTACAATTGTCTCGTGCTTATTCCAAATTTCGAAGCAGTAATTCCCAAAATAATTCCAGAAGTCTAATATAATGGGCTTGTTGAAATGCATGAAATCAGCTAAAGTATGTTTTAGAAAAATAAAAACAATTGAACTATTTGCCTAAGTCCCTACTAGCTAAAGTCGATTCTGTTGAAATTTCCGACAACAGGCGGTAAATGTTTCGGCATACCGATTATTTTCATTTCAATCTTTTCATGCTAAACAGTATATACAGCTGGCCCTGCTACGTCCACGCTGGGTTGGATTAAGGTTATGCTTGTTGCCAGCAGCGAGAGCCACATAGTGCATAGTAAAGGAATATGGGATGGGAGGTGTAAGCATTTGAGAGATGCGTAATCGCATTGTGTCGTGAGGGAGCGTTTAAGCTCCTTTTTTGTGTTTTTGGTTCTGGACTTCTGCCTCTTCTGAGTCTTCTTGTGAACTATGTCGTCACGTTGTGTCGTGATACGGACTGTTTACGCCCCTCTTTCTCTGTTTCTGCTTCTTCGAATCTTCTTTTTCTGAGTCTTCACTATGGCATGGTCTCCCTATTTTGTTGCTGTTCGGTACTGGCGCTTTCTTCAGTGGATGTGTTGGGCCCCTTCCTTGGATACGTCCCCAGTACTTCATTGCGTACATTTCTATATTTTTTTTCAATTGCCTTTCCTCCTAATATTGTTATGTCGCTGTTTTCGTTTTGTTGTTTCTGCGATTAGTTGGACGATGTCTTTTTCTGCTCTTCTCAAAAAACTTCTCCTGTTGGCTTTTGTTGTTGCCGCGTTTTTGACTACATACGTCATAGTTGGCCGTTTGACGGCTATGTACGTATATTTGATAAGGTTCCATGTTTATTTTTCTCAATGAACGGTGAAGTTTGTTCTCAGTCCAGATGTGTCCCGATGCGGTTTCATGTTTTCTAAGCAGTTGAGTATCCAAATTGCATTTGCCACAGGCCTGTAGCTAGAAAATGCTTTAAAGGTGGGCAAACAAAAATTCGTTTTTTCCATTTAAAAATAGCTAGCTAGCTAAAACCGCTGCCCAAGGAATCACTACTTCCACATCCAGATTCTCTATCCAAGTCACTCATAACGAAAAAACTGTGTATGTGGAAATAATTGTTTATGGAACTTTAATAATATAATATTTGAAATCCTCTACCCCAAAAACCCATAAAACGATACCACACATCGGTAGTGGGGTGGGGGTGGTGATAGGGGGGTGGTAGTGGGTAGTGGGGGTGTATGAAGTAAAAATATTTTGAGGTTTCTGGTTCTTGTGCATACACTAAATCACATTTTTTTTCACCCCCTTTAATAAGGGGGTGGGGGTGGTAATGGGGGTGGCTAATGCCAAAAATTTTTTTGAGACCTTAGCTTCTCTTGTATATACTAAATACCAATTTTATGGACTCCTACCTGCTTGATTTACCCATTTACCCCAAATTTACCCCCAACCCTTCGTCGGAACAACATGAAAATATAATCTAGTTCCAGATCTCGTTAAAGTACATACGTGTACCAAATTTCAAGTCAATATCTTAAACGGTTCCAGAGTAAACGTGCGCACAAAAAAAAGTTACAGACAGACAGACCGACAGACACAGAAATTTTTTTTTCGCTCAAACTTAAAATCTCGACGTTTTCTGACATTTTAAGCCTATTTGAACAATAGAAATTTTTAAAAATTTTTAAAAATTTTTTTGTCGTTACTATACTTCCACTGGATGTAGAAGTAAAATTATTCCTGGCCCACCTCTAGCTAAAGGCCTGATTTGCCATTGCCAACAAAATTCGGATGGCCATGCCAATCGGCAAAACCGACGATAATGAATACGCTCCTTATAATAGTGAGCTAATCTGCTGGAATTGCTGCCATCTTCAAAGCAGCCGACATGGTTGCTGTGTTATTTGTATTTATTCTTTTGTAAATTATTATTATTCGAGAGTAAGGTTAATAACACACGCCAAGCTGTATATAGGTTCAGTTTAACACTAACTTTATTCAGTTGGCAACTTCACAACTTTACTATAATCAGGTTATCATAGTCACTATGAGACTGTCCGTTAAGTTTTCCAGTTTGCATTTAGCAGCTTTCTTTTTCAGCTCCGTTATAAAATTTTCCGAAGTTTGCTCTGGCTCCTGTCGATAAGTGAAAAGTTTATACCTTTCGAATGACACGTTTTCCTTTCCATGGAAATGCTCGTCGAATTTTTTCAGTAGAATTCCGAATTTGTTCTTCTCGTCATCCGGGAATTTAAAAGTTGTGAAAATTTTGAATCCTTCTTCTCCCACGTAATGTAGTAATGTGCACACTGCGTGCTTTCGTCTTTTTTGTGAATTTCCGTTGCAATTAGGTTATTTTCAAAACGTGACCTCCATAACCTCCAGTTCTCGGCAGTATTTCCCGCCAACGACAGCGGCGTGATACCACGATGATCACCCATTTTTTGCAATTTTAATCAGCTAGCAGCCTTCTAGTAATTATCCACGACTTTCACAGGTCACTCGTTATAAACTGCGAGTGTTAGTGGGGGGGACTGCGCCATGTTTGATTTGTATTTATTCTTTTGTAAATTATTATTATTCGGGAGTAAGGTTAATGACACAGTTGCCTTCCGCAAATTCGACTGTGGACCCCTTAAAAATCTGTCGTCATGTCAATGGCAGATATCTCTAGTTGTCAGTTGTACATAATGTGTTTACGTGCGATCATGCGTAATTATGCAATTCCAAGGTTTTGCCTATTGTTGTAGTTTTCTGTTAAATATTCAGAGTAAAAGTTCATTCGGTGAACAATTGAAGTTGGAAATTTTCACCTTTAGGGAATTACGCGATATTTCACCCATTTATGGGAAAACCTGATGTATTTTTATCGCGGTAAGAGCAATTTAGAGGCAACATTATCTAAATATGTTGGATTACTGAACAGCGCGACCAGACTTCTTGGCTCCCCCAGGCGAGGTTGTAATGTGCCTTACCATATAAGGGTGAATTTTCATGGAAAAATATGCTTGTACTTATGACGTAAAGACTCTAAACATTTTCAAATAAAAGAACTGAGACGTTCATAAAATATACTTTTAAGGCTAGGATTTTGTAGACAGAGGAAAATATGCGTTTATTTTCGGTTTATTATAAATATTTAAAAAAACGTAAATTATACAGGGTGTTTCGAAAAGATTGGGACAACGCTTAGTCGTAGATACTTGACATCAAAACAAGTCGATTTAACTCAAAAGGTAGTGGTCCAACTCGTTTCGTACTTCAAATTTTGCAGCGATGTTTTTCAGGTCGCTAATTACAATGGTGATGCCATATTTTATAGATGGCGCTAGTTACAGGACTTTTACGTGACACTTTAAGCCATAACTTTTTTGAGGTTAGGTTTTAGACATCGTTTTCTATTATAATCGAAACGCAATGTAGTTTCCTAAAGAAAAGGTGTACGTGTTTAAACGCGATAAAATGCACCCTTTCAGAGAAATACGCGATTTATAACTTTGTCGCACACCAGTTCGAAGAAATTCAACACCCCGGGTGTTTTGAAAAGATTGGGACAACGCATAGCGTAGACTCTTGACATAAAAACAAGTCGATTTAACCAAAAAAGTAGCGGTATAACTCTTTTCGTTTTCAAGATACAGAGTGGTATAGTAAAAAAAATGTATTCGTATTTTGTCTCTATCTTGGAAAATATTATACGTATCTACAACAAGCACTATTGACGATTTCAAGACATCATACTTGACGTACACCTATTAGATAAGAAACCGATTGAATTTGAATTTGAATTTCCTCGAACTGGTGTGTGATAAGGTTTTAAATCGCGCATTTCTCTGAAAGCGTGCATTTTATCGCGTTTAAACAAGTACACCTTTTCTTTAGGAAACTAAATTACGTTTCAATTATAATAGAAGATGATGTCCAAAACTTAACCTCAAAAAAGTTATGACTTAAAGTGTCATGTAAAAGTCCTGTAACTAGCGCCATCTATAAAATATGGCATAGGCATTATCACCATTGTAATTAGCGATCTGAAAAACCTGTCGTTGCCAACTTTGAACTAGATACGTATGATAGTCTCCAAGATAGAGACAAATTACGAATACATTTTTTTTACTTTGACACCCTGTAACTTGAAAACGAAAAGAGTTAGACCACTACTTTTTCAGTTAAATCGACTTGTTTTGATGTCAAGAATCTACGGCTAAGCGTTGTCCCAATCTTTTCGAAACACCCTGTATAATCTTTAAAATAGTTACAGGTACTTCTCATTGCTCTAAAGAATACAACCATATGCAGTTTTTACCATAAATTTAGTATATAGTTAAATGCCATGCTCTAATATTAGGAACTATTTTCATTGACAAATTACAATATTCAAGTACAAATGATATTTACAATAAAATATATATAGTTGTATTTGTTAGAACGATAGCAAATATCTAAAACAGTTTTAAAGATTATACTCTGATTTTTTAAATATTAATAATAAATCGAAAATAAACGCATATTTCCCTCTCACTCTGCAAAATCCTATCTTTAATGATCACGGGCGTCGCACAGTGGCGAGAAATGCCAGTGTTCCACCCAAATTACTCTAGTCGTAAATTTTAAGTTATTGAGACATTCTTTTTTTCAAAATGTTCGTCTTGAATTTACCTATCGATCCCTCTAGCCGGATTTTGAAATTTTATTTTTCGTTTTTTTTAATTTTTAATAGAAAATCATATTTTTACAGAAAAATGCTGTTTTTTCTATTAAATTTATTCTAACGGGCCGTAAACTTGAGTTTTCGTAACAAATTTTTTTTTCAAATCTTCGTCCTTTAATCAGCTATTGAACTGTCTAGATGAATTTTTGATTTAGTTGTTGTCAACTGTCAAAATTACTGTCAAATATAAAAAAATACGATTTTTAGATAAATAATTCATACAATAACAGGTTGGTGTTCAGAAAAATATATATAGTGTTTTCAATGTACCTAGTTCCGAAGTTGACAGGAAAATATGTATTTCTAAATTTGGCAGCTGCCATAATTGTTGACAAATTTCCAAAGATAGATGGAAGAACTTATTAATTTTAAAAATACCCTGTAAATGTATAGAAAAATAGATATATACTGTTTTTGATCTGTTTGATTTAGTAATTGACAGGAAAATATGAGTTTTAAATTTGGCAGCTGTCATAATTGCTGTCAATTTTCAAAATACAGTACTTATTAATTTTAAAAATGCACTATAAATGTATAGAAAAATAGATATATATTGTTTTTAAACTGTCAGATTTAGTAGTTGACAGGGAAATATGGTTTTTAAATTTGGCAGCTACCATAATTGCTGTCAAATTTCAAAAAACAGAAGTTAGAGCTTATTAACTTTAAAAATACCCTGTGAATATATAGCAAGACGGATACAAATTGTTTTTAATGTACCTGGTTCCGAAGTTGATAGGAAAATGTGATATATAAATTTGGCAGCTGCCAAATTTAAAAATAATATTTTCCTGTCCGTTCATAAATCAGGAAGATAAAAAATAATATATATCTATTTGTCTATACATTCAAAGGGTATTTTTGAAATTAATAACTTCTAATCTGCACACCTTAAAACTTGACAGCAATTATGGCAGCTGCCAAATTTAAAAATTATATCTTCCTATTACTTACGAAACCTGATAGATCAAAAATAATATACATCAATTTTTCTATACATTTATAAGGTATTTTTAAAGTTAATAAGCTCTTACCTCCATGTTTTGAAATTTGACAGCAATTATGTCAGCTGCCAAATTTAAAAATGATATTTTCCATCAGTTACGAAATCAGACAGATCAAAAATAATATATACCTATTTTTCTACACATTTATAGGGTGTTTTTAAAATTTATAAGCGTTTACTATATTTTGATATGAGATAGCAATTATGACAGCTGCCAAATTTAGAAATCATATTTTCCTGGCAACTTCGGAACCAGGTACATTAGAAACAATTTGTATCCGTTTTGCTATATATTCACAGGGTATTTTTAAAGTTAATAAGCTCTAACTTCTATTTTTTGAAATTTGGCAGAAATTATGGTAGCTGCCAAATTTAAAAACCATATTTCGCTGTCAACTACTAAATCTTGCAGTTTAAAAACAATATATATCTATTTTTCTATACATTTATAGTGCATTTTTAAAATTAATAAGGTGTTACCTCCATATTTTGAAAATTGACAGCAATTATGACAGCTGTCCTGTCAATTACTAAATCAAACGGATCAAAAACAATATATATCTATTTTTCTATACAGTTACAGGGTATTTTTAAAATTAATAAGCTCTTCCATCTATCTTTGGAAATTTGACAACAATTATGGCAGCTGCCAAATTTAGAAATACATATTTTCCTGTCAACTTCGGAACCAGACTGAAAACACTATATATATTTTTCTGAACACCAACCTGTTATTGTATGAATTATTTATCTAAAAATCGTATTTTTTATATTTGACAGTCATTTTGACAGTTGTCAACTACTAAATCAAAAATTCATGTAGACAGATCAATAGCTGATTAAAAGACGAAGATTTGAAAAAAAAAATTGTTACGAAAACTCAAATTTACGGCCCGTTAGAATAAATTTAATAGAAAAAACAGTATTTTTCTGTAAAAATATGATTTTCTATTAAAAATTTTAAAAAACGAAAAATGAAATTTCAAAATCCGGCTAGAGAGATCGATAGGTGATTTCAAGACGAACATTTAAAAAAAAAGAATGTCTCAATAACTTAAAATTTACGACCTCTAGAGTAATTTGGGTAGAACACTGACATTTCTCGCCACTGTGCGTCGTTTAAGTCACTTCCTGGTGGAAGCATATGATTTTCGCCCAAGAATACATTTTTTGCTTCTTTAAAAAAGTGCACGTAAATCCAAGCCCGAGGAAAAGGATATATATATTCATAATTCACATTTACAGAATTGCTAAATTATAGTCCATGTTAAACTCGACATAGCATGTGTTTTCGTGTAAACACAGGGCGATATAGTTGCTAATTTCCTAAATAATGGCTTTTTGAATCAATGGATTAGTTGAAGAGACCTATTTGGAGGCTATTGAGATATGCAGACATTAATTCATCGGATTTTTGCGGGTTCATGTGGAAAGTATGGTTCGCTCTAGCGACATAAAAGTTTAAGTGATCCTAGAGGACGTATTTTTGCAGCTGCTGATCAGAGGCGTAGCTAGGTTACATGGGACCCTGAGGCGACATACATTTTGGGGCCGCTATAGACAATAGTGATACCGTTGATTGAAGTGATACGCAAAAAACGCAATTTCACTCAGTTTTACTAATATATGTTTACCTATTAGTGAAAAGTAGCAAGGAACTGTACCTTATTACCTAATATCAATCTGAAATCGGTGCAAAAATATCTCATTTCTAAAATACGTTTTGCACCGATTTCAAATTGATATTAGGTAATAAGGTACAGTTCCTTGCTAGTTTGCACTAATAGGTAGACAGATATTAGTAAAACTGAGTGAAATTTTATTTATTACTTTTTAGAGATATTTTTTGAAGATTGTGAAAGTGGTTCGATTTAAAAAGAAATCGCTTAAGCTACGTCAGAGTACTTATTGAACACATATAGAAAAAACTATACATGCGGGTCGAATTGAGAACCTCCTCCTTTTCAAATTTTTTTGAAGTCGGTTCGCATCAACCATGTCCCGCGATGCACTCGAGAAGCTCGCATTCACTCATACAGGGAAGACGGGAAGCTCCGATTTGGTATATACAATAGAAACTACACCACTGTGAATGCGAATGAACACGATATTATTATTGATATTTCGGGGAAATCACAATGCGATATTAATATTTCATGGGACCCCCCGGGCTAAAAGCCTGGGGCCTCGAGCAATTGCACGAATTGCCCGTGCATAGCTGCGTCTCTGCTGCTGATAAAATAAGATATAGTCCCAATATTTTTCTGCAAATACCGGATTAAATAGTGTCCAGTATAGTCGGCCAATAGTAGACATATTCAATATTTACTATAAAATGTAACTAGATACTGCTAAACCACTTTCGTCTAATGGCTAGTTAGTTTTACAGGTTTTACTCTAGGGGCAATAGTTCTTGCGCTCTTGCCAAATTATTTTTTGTGGCCAAAAGGATTTTTTGCTTGTTTTGATGAATGTACTCTAGCAGGGGCGGACTAAAGGGGGGGCTTTAGGGGCTTAAGCCCAGGGCCCTGGATACTGAAGGGGCCCCCGAATACTGAAAACGGACCAAATATGATATGCTCTGTACTGGTGATCTCATTGACAGCATAAATAATAAATATAAAAGTATATATAACATTTTTCTTGTTTGCTTCCGCATCGCAATCCATAGTCTTTGTGCCACTGTATGCATCTGGATTTGATCAGTCCCAACCAGGGTGTATTAAATAGGTGGTCCGACGTACGGTACTTTCCTATTACAATAATAGCTTCATAAGTGCATGGTACTTTAGTAGATGGCGCGAGCAATAAAGGCGAATTTAGATTATGCATTTTAAATGTACACTGCGGATTATTCATCGTTAGTGATGGTGAATGGTGAAAGATTTTCAATTTACACTTGTATAACTTTCAGTTCATTACAAAATGGCGACAAGTGAATTAGCATGTGCAGTTATTCTGGAGATAACTGTTACCATTGCAGAGGAAGCCAGAAAGATAGTCGAAGAAAAGAAAAATCGCCATCGACTTCATTGGTGGGTAAGGCCATGGATTCAACGAAGAAATAAATTTATTTGGAGCATCTAATCAATTATTAGATGAATTAGCAGAACAAGATCCTGATACGTATCAAAAACATTTAAGAATGAGTGAAGCTTAATTTTCTGATATTTAAACACCAAAACACCATCAAACAACTATTCACTGTTCACCAAATCAAGTTTACACTTTTCAAAATGGATGAATTCATCCAACTATTTCATCGAAAGTAGGAATCAGTTCTACCTTGTTCACTGCTCATTGTCACATTCATCCTGGATGAAATACCAGTGAACGTGCAATTTACACTATTCAATAGTGATGAATCATCTGCAGTGTACATTTAAAGTGCATAATCTAAATTCGCCTTAAGGTCCTACAATTACCTGGGCATGTGCATCATATAACTAACATAACCTCAAATTTTAAGTTTTTTTTCGTTTATTCTCATTTTTAATGTTTGTATAGGCATTTTTAGCTTGGAGCCATACTGGCTCCAAGCAAGTATTTAAAAATTCACGCAAATAATTTTTCAATATTGTTGATTAATAGAAATAGACTGCTAATTATAGGTTAGATTCCTAACCTGCTAAAAGTGTCTTATTTTATTGTGACAAACTATTTAAAACCTCATACACATTGCGTTGAACTTAATTTTGGTTGAAAGTACAGGAACCAGGTAGAAATTTTAATAATAGCTACGTAATACTTGTAAATCTTAAGAAATATATATTTTTGAGGTTAGCTGTGGCGATATGTGCAATGCTGCATGTAGTGTTGCATATATTCTTTCAATGTTTTAATTTAGCTACTTAATGTCAACACTGTATGCACGTATGCACAGAACCTATAAAATTATCTATCTATGCGTAAGTAATGAGAGAACTTATTGGTCTTGCCATCTATTACATTATGTACAAAGTAAGCACTTATGAAGCCACGTCGTCGTCGCACCACCTATTTAATACATCCTGGTCCCAACCAAGGCCCAGTGTAATGCGGCTACTCGCTACTCGCTATTATTATCATAGTTTAGTTCGGTATTTAGCCAAAACACAGTGAAACATGTCTTGGTGGTGCGTGATCTGACATGATCTCAAAAAAATGTTATCTTATGAAATGGGAAGGGCCCCAAAGCAATTAATAGCCCAGGGCCCCGCACCCGGTTAGTCCGCCCCTGTACTCTAGTTACACTGTGCATCTTTTATACCTTGGAAATACAACGTGCCTCAAAAAAATGCTTTGATGAAAATTGTATAAAGGGCAGGACATTTTATCGACAAAGAAACACCTATATTGTCAGGGTTGATTTTTTTCCTCATATAAATAAATCAACAATGATACTATTTTTTTACGTACACTGAAATTTACCGTCATTGCGTGTAAAATTTTAATGTAACTTTACCCGCAAAAAGAATGTAAAATTTCATTTACCAGGGAGGATTACCCAAAATATAAGGTAAATAAAAATTTTACACTCTCTTTGCGGGTCAAGTTACATTACAATTGGGTGTAATTTTACACGCAACGACGGTAAATTTACTATGAAAAGAAAATCCTGTCTGGATAAGAGGCAATTATGTTACATCTCGTGAGGTGTAAATTAATTACCTTAAAATTTTATACGTAATGACGGTAAATTTACCCTCAGTCTTTGTATGTGAAACTACCTCGTAGATCTAATCACGTAAAAAAAAATCAAATTAGTCCTTTTATTCTATTGGCAATGACGGTACCAAATAATAATAATAAGTCGTTCCAATTCTGACATTATTGGTTTTTGTCGATGAAATGTCGCGTCCTTTCTACCATTTTCGTCTGAGCACTATTTTGGGACACCTTCTATAGGCAATTAACGCACAGTAGAATACAGAGAATAACAATTTTTGTAGTAAAGAGCGGTTTCCCTAAGAGAATTGAAATAATTTATAATATTGTGAAACTGTGCAGAGTACTGTCATGTAACATCGGCAAATATTGCAAAATATTATAACCACAAACAGTTTCATTGAGTACAGCAACCAATGTATAAAATAAATGCAATATAATTTCGAATCTGTTAAAGTCTTTAAGTGATAGCTTCATCTCATAACATGTACCTGTTTACAGACTGCACATGTATACATGTATTTTATGATGATGATCTCCTCTGAGGCTGAAATAACTGCATTAAACTATTTTGATAAGCATCAAACATCAGACGGTTGCTGGTTCGGACAGGACGGAATTATTTTTTATTGATATAAAAAACAAGGGGAGTATTAGTTCGGATAGTCTGTAAATGTTCTCAGATTGGATAAGTGTGATATTTATACAAAGCGATCAAAATGATTTAGGCTTGGATGTAGGTGAATCAGATGTATCAAAGTTTTGCAAATTTTCCAGGATGAAGTCATGCATAATGCCAATAATTCAGTAAAAATTATATTTATAAAAGCATAACCTTGACAAAAGTTATTCAGTTTTTCGAAATGGTCATGTTCTCTTCTTTTTTATTTGACTCCTATGACCTTCAACTTCTTTAGGGTTGCGTACTCAAAAACTAAAAACGGAACTCTTATGGATGACTCGTTTGTCCACCCATCCGTCTGTCTCTCACAGCGGTTCATGTCGGAAACGATCCTAGCTAGAAATATGAAATTTCACATTTAATAGAGTTTAGTGTTCTACGGACAGCTCAAATCGATCCCTCGATCCCCCAAAAATATTTTCTTTTTGTGAGTGAAGATGTAAGACTAAAAATAATATTTTTGATCCAAGCAACTGGGGTAGCGTCAAAGACTAATGGTATATTATATACAGTATCGGAAATTGTGTGTTTTGATACGGCAATAAGAGCAACGAGAGCAGCAAGCGAGAGCGGAGTAAGCAATGATGTACATAATTCTCTTGCAGGGGCGTGTCACTGTTTGCTTCTGCTAGAATACTGGTAGACGTCTTTATTGTGGGCGGTCGGTTAATAGCGCAATGCCAAACGCAGGGCTTTCTGATTCGGTATAGGATGCGACACTCCGAGCAATTCCATTCATAAATTTCCCTTGAGAAAGACTTCGAGTGTTTAATTTGGAATCTCCATTTGATAACTCTGCAATGTAGACCCCGGATTGCAGTGATGAAGAACGTCAAAACTAGAGTTGGCTCTAAAAGTGATGTGTAATCGAATACCAATTTTCATGCATGTATGATTCAATATATTACCTTATAGGTTTTTAGCGAATTCTGTAACATACAAAGTTACTACGGCAATATTATTGTAACACTTTCCCGAAGAGAGCTGGAATCATTGCTAACTGTAACACTTACATACATACAAGGCTTTTTAACTATCAGTCATAAGTGTAAAATAGGAATATTAGCAATATTTGTTCTAAATGCTTTACAGTCAGACTTTGGTGCCTTTCATTAAAAATCCATTTATACCGTGAAAAAGACCGCTCACTGTCGACAGGTGTATAATTAGTCGTAGGGTGACCATACGTCCGGAATTTCGCTGGACAGTCCAGCATTTTGGAGTACTATCTGTGATCAAAAAAATTTTTCCTCTCGGTCATCAAAAAATGTTGGGATCAAGAAATGATTTTTCGGATTTCTGCTCCCCCCGCTCATCAATTTTTTTCCCAGCAGAAGTGTCCAGCACAAAAATCTGGTCACTCTAAATTAGTGCATACTTAAAATATGTGACATATTGAAGAGACGCCACATTTATGTCATCTGCAGAAAATATTACTTCTTTATTGTTTAGAAAAACGTATGTATGTGTATACCTGGTATAGTACTAATTTGGTGCTATCAAAATTGCTGTAATCTGTAATAGTACAGTAACTAGAGGTTTTAACTTCGGAATAATGTCATATTGAACGGATTTCGTTCATTTTTGGCAGTATAATAGTAAATGCTTCACAAAAAAGTTTCTATACTGTGCGGAGGCTTGCTAATTTATAGGGGGTGGCACTTAAAATATATGTATTTATTGGAGCTGATGTAAAATCAAATTTTAAGAAGAAAAGGTTCTGTACAATTTTTCACATAAATTGATAGTTTTTAAGTTATAACGACTTCATAATTGTGATTTTAGCTTAAAAAAAAAAGGTATTTCCAAACAGCTTTCGTCAAGTATCTCGAAAAGTATCACGTTATCGAAAAAATGTACAGACCAATTACAGAAAGTATAAACTGGGAATTAATTATATTTTTTGTTTATTGAGATATGGAGATATTTAAGTTTATATTCGGGATCCAAGTGTTTCGAAATTACCTTTAAAGTTTAAAATGCATTTTTTTTCTAAAGCAAGTGCTTTAAATGAGCAAAAAAGTTTGAGCATCTACGTAATGCTACATCTTAACGAAAAACTATATTTGAGATAATTTTTTTAAATTACTGACTAATTAGAGTAACAAAATGGCGACCTTTTTATATATGAAAATATAAATACGCACATTTTTCCGCCATAACTTCTTTATCTCTTATGCTACAGGAACGAGTAAAATAATAATAATAATAATTTGAAAGCGCAATTAATTGTCTTTAATTTTATCTCTTAGCATGCGTACGTAGGTCTCACAATTTCTGAGATATTTAACATTTAAACTGCATTTTGTCTTATAAACGTTCGGACGCCATTTGTAAACTTTCATATCTCCTAAACTATTAAATCTATGTAAATTAATAAGCGAAATTTATTATCAGTTTATGAGCTTTATTTTTGAACTCTACCCATTTTTCAATAAAAATATTTATTGAGATATTTGAAAAAAGAAAAATAAACACGTTTTATCAAAAATACCTTTATAGTTTAAACTGTATTTTTTTCTAAAGCAAGTGCTGTTTACAAACCAAAAAAATTGAGCATCTACGTCATGCTATATATTAATGAGAAACAGTGTTTGAAATTCATTTTTTTTAATTACTGGCTAATTACAGTAACAAAATGGCGACATTGTTATTAAAAAAAATGTGTAGACGCACATTGCTTCGGTCATACTTCTTTGTTTTTCTGCTACAGAAACAAATAAAAAACAGTTGAAAGCTTAATTAATAACCTATTATTCTACTTATTAGCATCCTTGACGTAGGTGTCACAGTTTCTGAGATATTTAACTCGCACTCTAAATAATTATCTTATGAACACTTGGATGCCAAATATAAACTTAAATATCTCCGAAATTATTAATCCTACATCAACAAACAAAAAATATAATTAATTCCCAGTTTGTACTTTCTGTAACTGGTCTGTAACATTTTTTCGATAATGTGATACTTTTCGAGATACTTGACGAAAGCAGTATGGAAATACCTTTTTTTTTTTTTGCTAAAATCGCAATTTTGAAGTCGTTATAACTTAAAAACTATCAATTTATGTGAAAAATTGTATAGAACCTTTTCTTCTTAAAATTTAATTCTATTTCAGCTCCAATAAATATATATATTTTTTAAGTGCCACCCCCGGAGAGGGGGTGGCATCAACCCCCTATAAATTAGCAAGCTCCCGCACAGTATAGAAACTTTTCTGTGAAGCATTTATTATTATACTGCCAAAAATGAACGAAATCCGTTCAATATGACATTTTTCAGAAGTTTTGCATATTTTGCATATTTTTTACCTCTAGGTACTACTGAACTATAATATTAAAATGCTGCCGGTAAATTAGTTGCTCATTGCATTAAAATGGGCTCTGGTAAATAATGGGGTTTTTGAAATAATTTTGTGATATAACCGTATATGATCTGGTGCTTTAAAAGAAACTCTCTTTACACTAAATATGAATTTATTAAGATTAGGAGAGCACTTCCGATTAGTTTGAATAATTCTTAGAAGCACATGCTCATACTATGTATATGATGTACACTATCTGACTTTTCCCTCTCTTGTGTATATTTTTATTTTTCTGTATGGTAATAATAAACTCGCCAACTATATTAGAACTATACTTGAAACACCCATGTATATAAATAAAATTACTTTTTTTAGGCCCACTTCCATGAGCCTTCAAACTTCTACCGATAATTCCTTCATAAAGAAATTGCAAACGTCTGGAAGAAGCCTGGTAGTGTTTTACGGAAGTCAAACCGGCACTGGTGAGGAGTTCGCTGGACGATTAGCAAAGGAAGGAGTTAGATATAGAATGAAGGGCATGGTGGCTGATCCCGAGGAGTGTGATATGGTAAGTTTAAGAAATTTAAACATACAAATTCAGAATCTAGTATTCATTTTTCTACTGTTAATACAGTTTGTAATGTTTTAAAAGTTATCGATCAATGGATAATTGAAAACTGCCTTAATACAATGAAAATAATTCCTTGATATTTCAACGAACTCTATTCGGGCTGAGTCCTAGTGCCAAAGAAAAAAGGTTTCGACTGATTCCAACAAATGATTTTGTTGAACAAATCACAGTTGCGTTGCTTCGTAGTAATATGGTCTGTGTAAGATATTAGATTAGCCTGCGAAAGGAGATTAAAACTTAGGGCCAAAAATAGTAGATATATTTTTGTTTTCAACTTTAACGAGATTCGTGACACACTTTCTTCCATTTTGCCAAAAAAACAGAAGATTTGATCTAGAAACTCGAGGCGGTAATGGCGGGATATTGATTAGATATCTGATATTCGACAGGCCTTGAACACCAGTCCCTGTTTAACGCGGGGAACACCGCATTAGCCAAAAAGCCGGTTAAGCAGGACATACATACCTACAGTGAGGAAACGGAAATGTCCAGAGATCTATGCATTCAACCTAAGCATAAAATTAGCAGTTACCAGTGCTAGTCATCAAATAACAAGAGCTATTAAATTCAATTGAATTGATTTACTACAGTAGCTCTTAACTAAAATCTAAACTACCCACTAGTATGAATATAAATTATGGTCGCGGAAGGGATAAGAAAAAAGAACTACGTTAAGCTACGACAAGCAAAAGGATGACGGATAAAACAAAAAACAAAGCCTAACGGGAGAAGGAACAGCGTGCAAACTATGGTGTTAGTGCAAGTAAACAGAGGTAATACAGTGAAGTAGAGCAAAACACAGGGAAATATTTAATCTGCAGTTACTATGGTAATTACCGCGTAGGGATGTTGCCAAGTTCAGAATCCGAAGTGCGCTAGTCTGGAGACGACAAGCGGGTGTGGTGATACTGTCGACATGTGCACAGCTTTGGATAATTGCCGAAACTCTGAAGCACAAGCCAGAAAAAACCTGAAAGCTCTCTGTCGAAAAGATGAAAATTCTTATCTACAAGACTTAAAAAACTAATGAAAAACAGGCAGGACTTTTCCAGAACAGTAATGTAAATTATCCGAAAATTTAAATCCAAAACGTGGTGAATTAAGAACCCAGCTAGTACTCTAAGAATTGACGGGGATCAGATTATTGAGGTTTGGCGCCAATACTTTTCGAAAATGATCGTCCTCAGGCAGAAGATGACTGACAGAAGCATCATGAATACGTTGCTTCAATACTGAAATCACAGGCAGCTAAACAAAAACTGCCAAAGCAACTGAGGTCAACAACATCACTTCTAAGGTGTTTATATAAGTTAGTAGGTGAAGATGAATGGATGAGAATCCTTCTCAAAATATACCAAAAAATATGGGTGACAAAATTTAACCCGGTGATTGGGGAACCTCAATTTTCGCATCACTACATAAAAAGAACGTGTGATACTACAGATCTCTGGCATCAATATCACACCCTAGTAAAATAATGGTGTATTTTCCTCAATTCAATTATCTGTCAAGTAGTCTTTTTAGAGGACCAACTGTGGGCAGTATTATTAGAAATGGGAACACACATATGTCTTCATTATTCACCGACTTTATAAAGAAAACTCTGCTTTGGTGAAATTCGGCTACATTCGGTTGGCAAGGGCGTCAAACAGGGATGTGTTCTGTCACTAATAATCTTTAATATCTATGGTAAATACGTGATTCAACGATGCATTAAAATGGTCCTCTTGACAATTAGCGGATAGGTGCCCCGTATTCTAGGAAAAGTAATTCAAACGATTTAAACTCTCAGCTTCGTTTAGTAATGAGCGTTATGAAATTTTGAAGTAGTAGAAGCTAATCATGCATTAATAGAAATGGTAGAATACACATCGCAAGATTATTTAGAAAGTATTACCTGTTATGATATTTCCGAGACAATCAGTAAAATTCACTATTTAGTTGCCATCCTCAATAACTTTTTACGTGTACACCCTGTATATAAAACCTGTAATATTTTTTGCTTTACTTATTCTTTATGTTTACTTCCAGGAAGAATTGGTGAACCTGAAATCTATCCCAAATTCCCTCGCGGTATTTTGCCTTGCAACATATGGTGAAGGCGATCCAACAGATAATGCAATGGAGTTCTTTGAATGGCTGCAAAATGGCGATGCTGACCTTAGCGGATTGAATTATTCTGTAAGTTAATTGATTTTTTAATGATTTACTTATCATATTTATGAGAATATTTAAAGAAACGTATCTAAAAAACTATGAAAGAGCATCGCATCGTTGCTGTTAATAATTAAACAACGGCTGGTCCAAATCAAGGAATCCAAATCAAGGGAAAATAATGTAGACAATCAATAAAAATAATCATAATTGTCATATTTTAAATTAATTAATAAATTAATCTATTTATTAAGGTATAAAGACTTGGCAATGGAAATGTTCTATAATATGAAACTAAAGGTAAACTTTGTCATTTTGAAATACACAAGGTCAATTTATTATTGAAATAGATAGTTTTTTTAGAGAGAGTGCAGAGTGCAATATTTAAAATAAACACTGGTTGCTTGGAGGTGTGTATTCGTCCATTCAGTAATGAATGACCAATACAAGAACATTTTAGAACATTTTTAACTAGATAAACAATCAAGCTTTATTATCTTTATTACTTTGTTCACGTGAGGGAGGGTATGTTCATTACTCCAAAGCTACTGATCCGATTTCAATGCGGTTTTCACTATACTAATGTGAGGAGTACAGGAAAGATTATAGACTGTATTGTATAGTTGAAGCAATCGCATTTGTGAGCGGCGTTGAGAGGCAAAGGGTGTAGAACGCAGAGCCGGATTTAACTATATTGTTCGCTCGTTTACTTTTTATAATATTACATTTACAATATATCCGAAAGCACTGCTATGAATTGGTAACAAAACTTACTAAAATTATTTTCAAAAACACATTACCAAATAAAGAAATATAAAGTAATTATCGAATTATATCTTCACCCCGACAATATAAGCTCGACTGTGTCTCTAACTGCGGTCCTAGGTTAAACAACACACTCATAAGTTCACGCCCACACCCCAAAGAAATTGTTCGATCCTAGGAACCTTGAAATTAGGCGCATGTGGTTTGCATTACGTTTTATGATATGAACAATTTCCGTAAAATCACTGTTTTTTTGAGATATTTGAACTTCAATCTATTTTTGTAATGTAAAAATTGCATTAACTTTTTTAAAATAAATTTTAGACGATAGGACATTTTTCTTCGAGAACTATACTGATTTAGATAAGAATGAAACGAATTTATTTCAAAACATAAAACAAAAATGTTTACTTAATTTTTTCAAGTAGAAGAAAGGTGACTGCAACTGCTATTTTGAAATTAAAGATTTTGATATTTCTGTGTATTGGGTGTTCTGGTTATATTGTATGTTCGACTGAATTTTATACTGTAGATTGTAGACATGGGGTTACACTTGGAAAAAAAAATTGCGATTTTTGTTACTTAAAAAATTATCTTGAAGTTCAAATAACTCGAAAACCAGTGATTTTCTGAAAATTTGTCGTATTAGAGAAGTTTCTTAGAATATAATCCCCCATCACGCGCACCTCTTTTAAAGGTTCCTGGAATCGAATCATTTCTTTGCATCGCGGCACCATCTATACCTCAATTTGTAAAATGACCATTTTTACTCAAAACTGAACCCACATATATTCTAGTGAATACTTTTTCCCGAGACTATACAGTCTCTGCTTTTACAGAATTCAAATATCTCTTCTATTTATCGAGAAAACGGTCCCAGGAATTTTAAGTGGGACACCCCCTTTGTATGAAAAAACATACATACGAATTGAAAACCTCCTCCTTTTTAAAATTTTTCAAAGTCGGTCATTAATAATTGTTCCTCCCAATTTCTCTTAATTTTATTGTAGTGAATGATTGAGTTGAATTCTGTAATATTAAAAACCGCTGCCCAAGGAATCACTACTTCCACATCCAAATTCTCTTTCCAAGTCACTCACAACGAAAAAATTTTGTATGTGGAAATAATTGTTTATGGAGCTTTAATAATATAATATTTGAAATCCTCTACCCCAAAAACCCATAAAACGATATGCCACATCGGTAGTGGGGTGGGGGTGGTAATAGGGGGGTGGTAGTGGGGGTGTATGAAGTAAAGAAATATTTTGAGGTTTCTGGTTTGTGTACATACACTAAATCACATTTTTTTTTCATCCCCTTTAATAATGAGGTGGGCTAATGCCAAAAATTTTTTTGAGACCTTAGCTTCTCTTGTATATACTAAATACCAATTTTATGGACTCTTACCTGCTTGATTTACCTATTTACCCCAAATTTATCCCAGTTTACCCCCCAACCCTTCGGCGGAACAAGATGAAAATATAATCTAGTTCCAGATCTCGTTAAAGTACATATGTGACCAAATTTCAAGTCAATATCTTAAACAGTTCCAGAGTAAACGTGCGCACAAAAAAAAGTTACAGACAGAAAATTTTTTTTTTACTCAAACTTGAAATCTCGACGTTTCATGACATTCTAAGCCTATTTGAAGAATAAAAATTTTTAAAAAAAATTTTGTCGTTACTATACTTCCACTACAGGTAGGAAAAATATTTTGAGGTTTCTGGTTCTTGTACACACACTAAATCAATTTTTTTTTCGTCCCCTTTAATAATGAGGTGGGGGTGGTAATGGGGGTGGCTAATGCCGAAATTTTTTTTGAGACCTTAGCTTCTCTTGTCTATACTAAATATCAATTTTATGAACTCTTACCTGCTTGATTTACCTATTTACTCCAAATTTACCCCAATTTACCCCCCAACCCTTCGACGGAACAAGATGAAAATATAATCTAGTTCTAGATCTCGTTAAAGTACATATGTGTACCAAATTTCAAGTCAATATCTCAAACGGTTCCAGAGTAAACGTGCGCACAAAAAAAGTTACAGACAGACCGACAGACAGAAATTTTTTTTCGCTCAAACTTGAAATCTCGACGTTTCATGACATTCTAAGCCTATTTGAACAATAAAAATTTTTAAAAAATTTTTTGTCGTTACTATACTTCCACTGGATGTGGAAGTAAAATTAAATGGGGATGGACAAGATATGCATCTAAAAGGGAAATTCGCCTGTAAAACTATCCCTTTGATATTTTGTTTCTTGTAAGAGAGAGATTTATTTATCTATTTACAAAGGAGATAAAATAGTAAGAAGGAATGCTTTAGTACTAAAACTATTTTTGTTCTTAAGCGTGTGGTGGCGCCTTTTTATGAATGGATTGTTAACAATAACCTATTCACTGTATTCGGAACAGCATGAATGAAGTTTTACAAAGAAGTAGCCTAAGTTATTTTTATATATGCAAATTACTTGTCTCGTGTCACGCTGCTTGTAAGCATAGTACGTAGTAATATACATATATAGATTTTAGAGATTTGTGCGTCCTGTCCTGTGTTAATCCTTACAGTGAATACAAAATAAATTCACTTTCGGCGGGCGCTTACATCTCATCGAAGTCGTTCTTTGTCTATAATTTTTTGTAACAATACGTTAAGCCCTTTGTAATTATGTCTGGCAATCAAACTGTAGATTGCGTTTTTAACCCCCGACATAAAAAGGAGGGGAGTTACCAGTTTGATGCATATGCTTGTCACATCTTTTCTACAAGTGATCCGATTTTGATGTGGTTTTCTCTTTTAAATCTTTTACAAGTTCATAACAGGCGTGAGAAGCTATAAGAATGCCCATGAAGGAATCCAAATAATTTTACTATTGCTTTTATTTTTTCTAAACTGATTTAAGCAAACGTCAGACTGACATGAAAATAAAATAAACTTGGTGATATAAAAAACCAAAAAAGACATCTGTTATGACAAAAAAATTCCAACCGACGTTAGCTTATTGTTAAAGCTACAAAAGATTGACCCAAAAAGCAAGCGCGCCTCGTAAATAATAATGATTAGGTACATAATATCCATGCAATATTAAACAAAATTTGCATACACGTGATAATCAGCAAATAAAAAAAAATAGGCTGCTTAATTACGATTGTAACATTGGCCTTGAATATTTCTACAAATAACAAGAAAATGTGGCCGGGCAATTAGGAAGTTTCCTATTTTAGAAATATCATGTACATTCAACCTCATTTAGTAGTCTTTCAGATAACTAGTCAAACAAAAAAAAATTATCTCGATATCTGAAAAACTCACGAACTTATTCAATTTCTTATTCGAATACTTCGCCTCGGCTGAAGTCCACCGTGACGTTACAATACACAACGCGCTGACTTGCCATGCCGGCGGCGCGCTGTATGTTCCCTTTATTTAGTGTAGGTATGTGCTCGATTTTCTGAAATGTCACAAAATGTCACTTTTGATTCGTTCGTGCCGAGCCGAATTTTCGAATTTCGCCGTGCAATTTACGATCAGGTTTATCTGGAAGACTTCCTCTTTACGTCGCGACATCACACGGCCGTCCCAATTGGTGTTTTTCGAAAAATATGAACGTGCCAAACTTGCATGTTTTTGCAGTTTTTTCGGCTCTCAAATGCAAGCTGGCTATAAACTGCCGGTGCCTGCCAGCGAGTATAAAGGTGGCCGCGCCCGCTCGCTGTTGGCGGAATCATGTATTGTGACGTAGTCGAGCTCAGCCCAGATAATCGCGGCATTTTAAACTTGGAAGGACCATAACTTTTTTATTTATAGAGATAATTTAAAAAAAAAATTACAGATATTTTTAAATTTTTACGACTATTTATTACGAGAAAATGAGAAAAATGGAAACTTCCTAATATTATCATTTTTTGCAGTTCTTTCATTAAACTATGTACTCTAATAATGGTAATGGCCTAGAACATTTTACTTTGGTCTTTTTGTAGATTATCACAAATAATTCCTTCTTTACACAAGTGCAAATACACTTGTTTCGTGTTCGCGAAATAGAAATTTAAAAAGGAAAATGCGCCACTTTATTTGGGCATGACAAGCATCGACCAATGGAATGCCTTGCCGCCAAAACCAGCGTCCTAGAGAGAGAGAGAGAGATTGTGAATCTAGTCTCAGTTTGTCTTGAAAACTCATTGTGTGTGGTCGTGTAGTCAACATTGTGTGTACTGCTAGTTCAGCAAGTCTAAATCAATCAATCCAGATTTAGTTCCCTATAACTAAATCTATGGGGTGGGAGACATATCCGGCCAATTACCGAGAACACAGCTCTTGAGCTCCTCAGACCTGTGGACAATTTGTCGCCGACGGAACCCTTGGCGTCCGGGACTTTTTCATGTAAAAGTAAGGGATTACAAGGTAGGTCACACATGCTTTCCTGTTAGCTCAAATAGGTGGTCCTTCGTTTTGTTAAACTTTAGAAATTTGAAGACAATCCATTTGGCCTTCGCGCCACATTAGAACAGTCCTTTGGATCTTTTTTACGTGTTATTACAGTTCATTTAAAAACAGCGTTGGCTTGGCTTTGAAATTTGTAAACAAACTTTAGTAGGTAAAAATCGTGTTTTTTAAGTGCGTGTAAATAAGAATTTTCTTGCTAAAACCGTTGCATTCCAAAAGGATTGCATCATCGTTTAAATTGTAGCTTTGTCCTTGTCTAGAGGCACTTCAACGTTTTGTCTAGGGATTTTTATTTAGTGTCCTGTCTGTCAATTCAACAAGTGTCATTTTTGTATTTGTAACCTTTAAAACATTTATTTATTGTTTGTTGTATTGTATTGTTTGTTGTGTTGATTGATTTTCCTGTATTTTTTGATTGATTCAAACTTGACCATGGCTGCTTTAAAAGAAGCGATTGTATCTAGAAAAGTCGTAATTTCGCAAATTACGGAAATTTGTGAGTTAGCAAAACAAGCCAAATTGGACGAAAATATGCGAGTTTTGTTTAGAATTAAATATAGTTGTTTAGAATCTTTGTATGATACGTTTAAAGAGTTACATTTAAAAGTATTATTGTCGTCCAAAGACACTGAGTTTGAAACTCAAGACACAATTCGAAAAGAGTTGGAGGAAACTTATTTTGAGTCTCGTGTTGTTTATGAATCTTTATTTCCTCCTGTACTAGATGTCCCTACTTTATTGCTTACGAGTAGTGTAGAAACCGATACTAGCCCTAGTGTTAATTTACCAAAATTACAGTTGAGAAAGTTTAGTGGTGAAACTCATGAATGGCAATCATTTAAAAGCCTATATGATAGTTTAGTTCATAAGAGAAAGAAGTTATCGGATATCGACAAATTTCAGTATTTATTGCTTTTTTTAGAGGGCGAACCTCTCACTTTAGTACAGTCAATTCCGTTAGACCCCGATCATTATGAAATAGCATATAAAGCTTTGTTGACACGCTATTCGAATAAACGCTTGTTAGCCAACAGCCATTGGCATATTTTGAAAAATTATACTCCCTTAACGTCTGAAAATTTAAAGGACATTCGTGGTCTTGTGGATACATTTTCAGAAAACATAGCCATCTTGAAAAGGTTAGGTTTCGACGTTGCAGCCTGGGATTTTATTTTAGTAGATTTGTTGACAGACAAGTTACCCCCTGCTACACGCAGACGTTTTGAATTACAGGGTGATGCTGCGGAAATTCCCACATTTGAAAATTTAGTAGATTTTGTGTTAAAACAGTGTGTGGCTTTACAAACGTTAGCTTCGTCAAAAGTATCGGGCACAGCCAAATCAAAAGTGTCTAGTACAGCTACGGCAAGTAGCAAACATCGTGTTTCGCAACACCCCAGAGCGGATGTTGATTTTCGTGCCAAGGCTTTACTTGTGCAAGCTGATTCTTCCTTGTCTAGTTGTAGTAGTTCCCAGAATTCTGCGGGGAATTCTCCGGGAAATTGTTCTTTGTGCAAACAGGATCATTTGATCTATCATTGTCCTTAGTTTTTGCCCTTGACCGCTAGAGAGCGTCATGCGGCTGTAAAACGTTCTCACTTGTGTTTTAATTATTTAAAGGATTCCCATGGTGTGGGAACCTGTCCTTCGAAATCTTCTTGTTCAAAATGTCAGAAAAGACATCACACGTCTTTACATTTTAGTGAGATTACTGGTGGTAATCGTATAGAAACGTCAGGTGCTTCCTCGACAACAACTGACAGTCCTAGTGTATGTTGGTACTAGTGTGTTGCCTTTTCAAAAGGGTCAAACTGTGTTATTGTCTACCGTGTTGGTAGAAATTTTAGATGTGAAGGGACAGCCTCATGTTGTGAGAGGTCTTGTTGATCCTGGATCAATGGCTAGCTTTATGACAGAAACTTGTGCTCGTAAGCTACAGCTACCTCGTGCTCGTTCTTCAATCCCTATTGCAGGGTTAGGACAAATGTCTACAAAATCGTCTCGTGGTGTTTCTCGTTCGATTAGACCTACTGGCTCCTTGCAGCCATCCCTCCCCTTAGATGTGATTGTTCTTCCTACTATTTGTTCTGAGATGCCTTCAGCTACTCTCTCCCCTTCGAATTTAGCTAGTTTTAAACCTTTCAAACTTGCAGATCCTTCGTGGCACCAACCTGGTCCCGTTGATTTATTATTAGGTGCTGACATTTATTCCTCAATTGTACTTCCCGACATTGAGAAAAGTGATTTTAGTTCGTTAGTAGGTATCCATACCATATTTGGTGTGATTTTGATTGGTCCTGCTTCGTATTCGAAACTGCCTCCGCCCGTGCAGGCTTTCTTCGCCTTCTGTCGTTACGCCTTGTCTAGACGACACTTTAAAGAGTTTTTGGAAAATTGAAGAAGTTCCGGAAAAGATTTCTGTTTCGTTGGAAGAGCAACAAGCAGAAACTCACTTCAAATAAACACATTTTAGACTACCTGATGGTCGCTTTGGTGTATCACTTCCAGTTAGGTCTGCACTTTCAAGGGTTCTCGCGTTTTTGCTGATCGTCGATTATTGTCTCTCGAACGCAAGTTCGACTCTAACCCATTGCTTCGAGTGGAGTATGTGAACTTCATGAAAGACTATTTAGCTTCAGGTCATATGACCCTTTGTCAAGTGCCTCCTGAGGATTCGAACTCCTACGTTATTCCTCACCATTGTGTGTTCAAGGTTGAAAATAGTAAACCCAAAATTCGTGTAGTCGTTGATGCGTCTGCCAAAGATGCAAATGGGGTTCTCTCAACGATTTCCTACTAATCGGCCCCAAGCTTCAGCGTGACATCGCTAGCATTCTCCTTCGTTTTCGTGCACATTCATTTGTCTTCACTTGTGATGTGAGGCAAATGTATCGTCAAATTTTAGTTGCGTCAGGACACCAACGCTTTCAGCAGATTCGTTGGAGGTTCTCATCTTCGGACCCTATCCAAACTTATTATCTCAACACTGTAACTTATGGTGTCTCCTCAGCTCCTTTTCTTGCTATCCGCACCTTGCTGCAGTTAGCCGAGGAAGGACGCTCCCAGTTTCCTTTGGTCTCCCAAGCCATTGAGAACGACTTGTACGTCGATGACTTAGTCTGTGGTGCTAATTCATTGGAAGACGCCCTAGAACTCCAAAGACAGGTCAGAGAATTGTTTAGTTGTGGTTGTTTTGAACTTCGAAAATGGTCTAGCAACCATCCATCTGTTTTGGAAAATCTCCCTGAGAGTCACTGTGTAAATCAAAATTTGTCTTTTGATCTTGAAAAGGATAGTTGTATGAAGGTACTTGGTCTTCAATGGCAGCCTTTGTTAGATTCTCTTGTTTTTGCTGTGAATCCCCGCGATTCTATTTGTTCGAAACGTTCGATTTTATCCGAAGTTGCCCGAATATACGATCCCCTTGGTTTTTTGTACCCTGTCACATTCTTTGCCAAACGCCTCATTCAGGTTCTATGGACTAGGCATTGGTTGGGACGATCTCCCTCCCCTTGAAATTGTTTCCAAGTGGCAGCAATATCAGGCCCAGTTGTCAGGTATCGCCTCGCTGCAAATTCCGAGATTAGTTGTTGCGGATCTTACTTCCGTAATGTGTCAACTCCATGCCTTTTGTGATGCTTCTGAGCTTGGTTATGGTTGTGTAGCCTATTTGCGTTGTGTTTACCCTAGTGGTAATGTTGGTGTTTCTTTTCTTTGTGCAAAGTCCAAAGTTGCTCCTTTGCATACTTTGTCGATTCCTCGCTTGGCATTATGTGCTGCAGTTTTATTGTCCTCTCTAGTCGCTTGGATTAGAGTAACTTTGAAATCTGTTCTTGAAATTGCGGTCTTCTCCCAGAGGAATTTGTGACTTTCTCCTCATGGTGGGCGGGTCCCTCCTAGCTAAAACTTCCCCCTGCGGAATGACCTGTTGAAAGTTTTGAAATTGTTGATCCCCTTGCGGATATTGAACAGAAGAAAACTGTTTTGGTTGCTCAAATTGAACCTTGTGTTATTGATTCTTTGTTTGTTCGTTTCTCATCTCTTCGTAAAATACAACGTATTGTTGCTTATTGCCTTAGATTTTACAACAATTGTCAAAATCCAGAAAAACTTTCTGGTGTCTTGTCCTCGTTCGAGCTTCATCAAGCTCTCTTGTACATTGTGAAACTTGTACAGAAGCAGTCTTTTGCGAAAGAGATGTCGGCTCTTCGTAAAAAGAAGAAGCTTCCCAAAACCTTTTTGAAATTGTCCCCCTTTTTGGATGAGAAAGGGATTTTGCGTGTTGGAGGTAGAATCACTCATGCGAATCTACCCTTTGAAACAAAACACCACGCATTGCTTCCTAGCAGTCATGTTCTGTCAGAACTCTTGATCTTTCAGATTCACTACTAAAACTTGCATTCTGGTCTGAACACGACTCTTTATTTATTGCAACAAAATTTTTGGATTCTTGGTGGTCGTCGTCTTATTCGTCGTTGTCTCGGTAAGTGTTACCGTTGTTTTCGTGTTAAACCTCCTTCGTTGCTTTGCCCTATGGGTGATCTTCCTAGTGTGCGTGTGTCACAAGCCAAACCCTTTTCACAGGTAGGAGTCGATTTTGGCGGTCCATTTCACATTATGCCTCGACACACCTCAAAGGCTTATCTTTGTCTGTTCGTGTGTTTGTCGGTGAAAGCAGTTCATCTAGAAATTGTTTCAGACTTAACAACTGAAGCGTTTCTGGCGGCCCTGCGCCGTTTCGTTGCTCGTCGTGGTAGGTGTTCTCACATCTACAGTGATTGCGGTACCAATTTCACTGGGGCGGCTAGTGAATTGAAAGAAAACTTGAAGCTAGCTGCTGAAAGCGAAACCATTACATGGCATTTCAATCCCCCGTCCGCGTCCCATTTTGGCGGAATTTGAGAAAGCGGTATCAAGTCTGTGAAGACACACCTTTATCGAGTGACAGGTTTACAAATTTTAACCTTTGAAGAACTATATACTTTGGTCACTCAGGTCGAAGCCCTGCTCAACTCGCGACCTCTATGTGCCCCGAGTTCTGATCCCAACGATCTTGGTTCTTTGACCCCTGGTCATTTTCTCACCCTTGAGCCTCTCCCGGCACCCCCTGACCCTGATTTATCACATATAAATTTAGCGCGTCTGTCACGTTGGCAGCTTGTTCAACAGCTGCAACAAAGTTTTTGGAAAACGTGGAGCAATGAATACTTGCATCAATTATATCAGAGAAGTAAATGGTACAAATCTCGTCGATTTCAAAATTTAGATATTGGGACTCTTGTCCTAATCAGAAGTGAATCTACGACTCCGCTTGCGTGGAAATTAGGTAGAATCGTGCTACCCCGGAAATGATGGGACATGTAGAGTAGCCACGGTCAAGACTACACAGGGAATCTTACAACGCCCTTGCATAAAATTATGTCCATTGCCTTCGCAATGGCCTTTTTATCTTGTTTAGTTAGTTAGATTTTTAGACTTAGTTTTAGTTGTTAGTTAAAAAAAAAACCTAGCCATGCTAACGTTGTTTTTTGGTGGGCGGTATGTTTCGTGTTCGCGAAATAGAAATTTAAAAAGGAAAATGCGCCACTTTATTTGGGCATGACAAGCATCGACCAATGGAATGCCTTGCCGCCAAAACCAGCGTCCTAGAGAGAGAGAGAGAGAGATTGTGAATCTAGTCTCAGTTTGTCTTGAAAACTCATTGTGTGTGGTCATGTAGTCAACATTGTGTGTACTGCTAGTTCAGCAAGTCTAAATCAATCAATCCAGATTTAGTTCCCTATAACTAAATCTATGGTGTGGGAGACATATCCGGCCAATTACCGAGAACACAGCTCTAGAGCTCCTCAGATCTGTGGACAATTTGTCGCCGCCGGACCCCTTGGCGTCCGGGACTTTTTCATGTAAAAATAAGGGATTACAAGGTATGTCACACATGCTTTCCTGTTAGCTCAAATAGGTGGTCCTTCGTTTTGTTAAACTTTAGAAATTGAGAAGATAATCTAACACTCAACAAAGATCATATGGGCTCGATAAGGCTATAATAAAACCTTTGGAAATTTTAAACTTAACCTATTAATTCTAATTAAGTTCATTTCGTACTAACACTAACTTTTAGCGCAGAGTATAATAACTACACAGAGGCAAGCCTTCCCGCCAAAACCAAATTAACCTAATTGATTAAAATAACATTTAAATTTTGTTAAGTAATAGCAAAACAATACAACAATAAAATCTAACATTTTTATAACATAATCATTTTCTTTCGATCATTTTATTTGGTGCTTTATATTAAGAGAAGATAAGCTTTGAAGATAATTGGAATTCCAGCGGACCAGTTTACTTTTACGAATGAGTTCAAAGCATGCCGACAAGGCTGGCTCCCTGCCGTTCCCCTTTAAAGGGGTCTACAGACGATCCAGCTGTCGGTACGCTTTGAAGATAATTGGAATTCCAGCGGACCAGTTCACTTTTACGAATGAGTTCAAAGCATGCCGACAAGGCTGGCTCCCTGCCGCTAGATCGTGTGTAGACCCCTTAAAAGAATCAACAGAATTTTATTTCTCTAATTATAATTATACAATATACAAAAACTGACTACCACAAAAAACTTCATATTATAAGAAACTGAAATTATTATAATCTATAATGAAGGACACGAATAAAGAACTATCCAAATAATTGTGATCTATTGACACGTGATCATTCAACATGTGTGTCATTCAGGCGACCTCAATTATTTATAACATGCAAAAGTGTTATGTGATAATAAAATAAATAGGTAATAATAATTATTGATATGCAAATTGTACACAATTGTGTTTTTTAGAAGATATGGTTACAAAATTTTGTAAAATTATGCTTGTCGTTTTAATATATGTAAATTAAACTATTAAGAGTTAATTTATCAGTCTCTTAGTATCACTGGTTTATTAGACATTAGACATTATTTTTAAAGCTAGTAACACATTGTTAATATTCAGTTAAATGTTTATATTATGATATCATCGGATAATATGGGACAAAGTATTTGTTAACAAGCAGTTATAAGTTATCTTAGACATTGAGAAACCGGACAATAATCTAAGGCTATATTTCTTGAAAAAGTACATAGATTGGACTGAACCCGAGCCATTCTTTGTATTTACTTGCGGATTTCTAGCGAATCGAACTTCGTGAGCAATAATTGAATTTTAACTTACATCCTTTTACTTCCACATCGTAGAGATATGTTCATTAGTCACCCCGACCAGCACCCCAGTCCTCCTCTCCCCATTATTAAAGGTGGTGAAATAATAAAATTGTGACTTAGTGTGTGTACAAAAACCGAAAGCCTGAATTTTTTTTTTGGCATCAGCCATCCCCACTACCACCTTCACCATAAATTTGGATGTGGACGTAGTGATTCCTTAGGGAGTATTTTTTTTATATTATTTAAAAAGTGCTACATTTATTTCTCTAGAATGTTAGAGATAAATTGGTATGAACTTTTTTCTGTCTTTTGCAACCTGTTCATTTGACGTCAAGACATATGTTATTGCATTGCTTATACAAAACCGCTGCCCAAGGAATCACTACTTCCATATCCAGATTTTATATCCAAGTTTCTCACAACGAAAAAAAAATGTACGTGGAAATAATTGTTTAAGGAACTTTACTAATATAATATTTGAAATTGTCTATCCCAAGAATCCATTAAACGATCTGCCACATTGGTAGTGGGGGTGGATGAAGTAAAAACAATATTAGAACTCATTTTACTCCGTTATTTTTGGAGTTACGCAATAATATTGAAGAATAAAGGTTATAGACAATTACATATGTATTTTCCAAAAATATCGTCAGAAAAACAATTAAAAGAATTCCGGAAATATGAACTTTACTTACTTGGGTTTCTTGTAATGGAAGATCCTGTATTTAGTGATGCAACTATTACGATTAAGATTAACCGTAATCGCCGATTACTGGCATTTTACGATTAATCGTAATCGCCGATTATTGCAAACGATTATTTACGATTTGTGATTTTTTATTTCTACGCTGCACCATCTAATATGAACGATGGCATTCTATACTGGAGAGAAAAATATAACCGCTTAAATTACATGGCACATAAATATTTTTCATTGAAGGCTTCTAGTGTTCCGTCAGATAGGTTGCTTTCACTGCTGGCCCCATACAAACAACTAGGAGGAGCAGGTTAGGCTGAACAAATCTACAATTATTATGTATTTAGATAAAAATTTGCCTATAATTTTGGACTACTAGGCGGATTATTATTTTTTTTTTAATTTCAAGAACATTTATTTTGTTTTATATGGTAACATGCTTGCAATGGTAATAATTTCCAATTCAGTTTTATAAGCGTTTAACAAAAAGTTTCTACTTTGAGTTTCTTTTTTTGTATAAAGTGTTTGATTATATTTTATTTTATTCATCAATATCTTTAATTGCGACGTATTTATTTACATAATTTACCTTAATACCTTAATTTGAAGACATTCATAGTAATCTGAAGTTAGGTAACAAGTGGTGGCCTTTATTAATTAATAATAAAATGGTTTTAATAAAAACAACTGCTTTTTATTGTTATACTATAAAATTTAACTAAGTTTTCTAGATAATTGTAATCGTATTCGTAATCGGCGATTATCACTAATGATAATCGTAATCGTAAAAGTAAGAGTCGTTGCATCACTGGTATAAACATACAGGGTATACGTAAAAAGTTCAAAAATATGTTTTCCAAAAACCATGTTAGAAAAACAATTGAGTCTCATTCCGGAAAAATGAACTTTACTTGGGTTTTTTGCAGAAGATAAAAAATAACGAAGTTAAATGAGATTCTAATGTTCGCGTGACCGCCCTATATATTTTTGCCGTATCCCGCATACTTGTCGAGATATGATGCTTTTAATATAAAAAGACGAGTATGTACAAAAAATTATATTGTGTCATTTCAGTCCATCTGGACTTATCTTATTTTTGTGTTATCTAATATACAGTGTGTCCCAGGATAGATGTAACAAGAGGTGTAATGGACCAAAAATTTTGGAATGGTATTTGGGGATTGAGTCCTGCTTGTTGTAAAACTAAAGTATACCAAAAATGACTTGATTTGGTGTTCTACAGGGTGTTTTATAAGCAAAGTTGTAAAAATCACCACTAATAAAGTACCTTTATTTTTCAAAATATGAAAAAATTCCACTAAGAAATGTTATTTAGAATGCAATTTTATACCTCTATACCAAGTTTCAGGAATATATAATTATTTTTTTGAAACTTCCCATTTTTTGCGAATTAAGAGTTGAATTCATATTTAAAGTTGTGTAGGAGCAAATGTTAATCATCTCAAAAAGTAGGCTATTGGTAAATAAAAAATTGAATATACGAGATGTAAGAAGGTATAATGTTAATCGAACTAATTGTATAACAAGAAACAATTACTAACAGAAGATTAATGAGGTTAAAAATTATAACAAGTACTAAATGTCAAAAACATAACAGATTCACAAACAAATTAATTATTGACCAATACAAAACAATTTTTGCATTTTTTTTATTATTCGACGTAGCTACCACCCACATCCATACACATTTCGATCCTCCGCCTGAAGTCCTTAAAACTGTTTCGAATATGATCTAACGGTATGGAGTTTACGGCATTTGTAATTCTCTGCTTCAATACTGCTACATCGTTAGGAAGTGGTTCAGCGTAAACCAACTGCTTGAGGCGACCCAATAAAAAACCAATATTAATAGGTCTGGGGATCTCGCCGGCCACTTGATCGGTCCATTCCTGGCAATCCAATTTTCTCCAAAATTTAAATTCAACCACCGATTAACCATTTCTGTGGAGTGGCCAGGGCAACCATCATGTTGAAAATGAACTAAAGGCATATCTCTTAAAATATTTAAATGTTCTTCAGAAAATATTTCAAGAAGCTGTAAATAAGTGTGCTGGTTTAACCTTCCCTCAATGAAATAAGGTCCAATAACTCCAACGTGATAAGAAACGGCACACCACACATTCACTTTTTTATAATATTGTCTTCTACAATGAATTCTAAAATTTGGATTTTCAAAAGCCCAAAACCGACAATTCTGAGATGAAACAACACCATTGGTTGTGAATGTGGATTCATCTGAGAAAATTATGAAATAATGAAAAAATCTCTTCCATGAATTTTTCTCCAATGTCAAACAAAAATCCAACCTACGGCCGTCATCTCCCTCTTCAAGCGTATGTTTATAATTTGCTTTATATGCTCTAAATTTTTTTGCCTTGTAAATTTTTTGGAGTTCAGACTTGCTAATATTAATAAGAGCTGATCTTTCTCTTAGTGGCATCCTAGGATTTTCTATAACAGAGGCATGAGCTATAATAGCCCCAACATTGTCTTCATCATATGCTTTTATTTTTCTTTTCATGTTAAGAACACTACCAGTAGCCAGAAACTTTTTAATTATTCTCATAGCCTGAGTACGTGACAAAGCAGTGTTTGGAAATTTCAAATTAAATTGGCTTACCACTTCTCTTAGCGAGTTTTCACCGCCAATTCCGTAGCATTGCACAATATAAATTTTTTCACGCGCTGTGAGTACCATTTTCACTTAATTTTTTATGCTTGGTTCGTTAATTTGAAACAGAAATTAAGGATAATATTGACTACGTTTGACAGATATGTTAATAATAAATGATAAATGTGTATCCACTGCTTTTCTCATAGCCTACATAACTTTAAATATTAATTCACAAAAAATAATTTCTATGCAGTTTTAATTGAATGGTTCAAAATAAAATACTAATTTATTGAAAAAATGGGAATTTTCAAAAAAATAATTTTACATTCCTGAAATTTGGTATAGAGGTATAAAATTGCATTCTAAATAACTTTTCTTAGTGAAATTTTTTCATATTTTGAAAAATAAAGGTACTTTATTAGTGGTGATTTTTATAACTTTGCTTATAAAACACCCTGTAGAACACCAAATCAAGTCATTTTTGGTATACTTTAGTTTTACAATAAGCAGGACTCAATCCCCAAATACCATTCCAAAATTCCAAAATGTTTGGTCCATTACACCTCTTGTTACATCTATCCTGGGACACACTGTATATTGAACAAATCAACTCAGTGCAATTGGTTAAAAATGTAGAGTTGAAATATTTTCTATGGATAAGTTCCAATATAATAATACATATTTTTATCATTTACAATTTAGAAAATACCCAGAAATTTCAACACATTTTCTTCCTCTTCCTTTCTTCTTCCTTCTTCTTCCTTTCTTCCTTTCTCTTCTTCCTCTTCCTTCTTCTTCTTCCTTTCTCTTCTTCCTTTCCTTAGACTTCTAAATAACTTAAAAATTTTTAAATGTTTTATAATTTTGGATATTGGTAATTTTGTAGTAATATATATTTTCTTCATTTACTACTTTGTACTATTACTTTTACGTGAAAGGCGCAAAAGCCACAATGAAAAATTTAAATATAGGGAAAATTATAGACAGTTATTGTTATTATGTACAGGGCCGGCCTTAGTTCCTTAAGCGCTCTCGTGCGAAATTTTGAAAGGCTCCGCTTTTTCTGGTCAAGTCAGAAAAAATAATTTCGTCATCTCAAAATTGATAGCCAAAAAAAAATTTTTTTCGTCCTCATCTTAAAATTGATGAACGGGGGAAGGTAAACTCCAAAAAAAAAAATTTTCCGTCCTCATAAATTTTACTTGAAAACAAAAATTGACTTATATTAAGCTCGTGGCGCCTCCTGGAGTATGGCGCCCTCGTGCGGAGCACGGTTGCCCCCCTCCCCCTCAAAGACCGGCCCTGATTATGTATTGGAACACACTATATAATATTTGTCTTTCAGGTTACCGCTTATAAATTTGAAATCAGAATTGAAAAATTAAGACTCAGTATTATTTATCTCAAAAAAACCGGTCAAGTGTGGGTCCGACTCGCGCGCCAAGCGTTCCATACTGTAAATAATATAGTATACCTAATAGAGTAAATTAGTGCGTTTTAAATCCCAGTGGATGCACTAGATACTAGATATTTTACTTCCACATCCAGTGGGAGTATAGTAACGACAAAAAAAATTTTAAAATTTTTATTGTTCAAATCGAGGGGGCAACCGCTGAGGGGAAATAGTGTACAAATCGGAGGAATTAGGAAGGAATTAGGAAGGAATTGAAGGTATTTCGGAAGGAATTATTAGGTATTAAGGGAATTACAGGGGAATTTGGAGGAAATAAATATTATTACGAGGTATTAGAAGGGAATTAAGAGGTATTAGGAGGGAATTAGAGCGTAAAAATATTGAAATGGAATGTTTATCTTGAAGAATTACATACCAATTCTTATAGAAAGGACGTCAGTGTTGTAAAAACATTAGCGCCGGGATTAGCGCTAAAAATATCTAGTAAAGAAAAAAATATTTAATTTAGTTAAACTACCGATGATACTATGGACTTCTAGTTCAGTAATATAACGATTTATATCGGACAAAATTCATAAAGTTTTGAAAATTGGTAGAAATGTTAAAGATAGCATAAGAATTACTAAACCGAAAAGTTCCCAGCCCTAAATAGTGTGCTTCATCCGCTAGGACGCCGTTTCCACCCCCATTTTGAGTTTTCTAGATTATCTCGGGAACGGTGCACTTTTTGACCAATTATACCTTATAAAATTCTCTATAAAAAACGTCTCTACACTTTTTTTTCCTAAAACTAATAGTACCGTGGGAATAAGGCGCCCATATAATGGTTGGTTCCAGTCAACACAATAAATTGTAATCTTTACTATAATTTACTTTAAAGTTCAATGCTTAACGCTAAAGCAGTAGCTACTAAACTCCACCTAAAATTATAATAAATGTACCACTTCCACCCTCTCACCTCTATAAAATAACGCGATTTTTAAAGAAGCGAGAATATTGTATATTGTATTTGTTTTCACGCCACCCTAGGGGTAAAGTACTTGGCGTGTGGTGTCCCCTGTAGGCCGAATCCACTAATTATCAAAAGGTTACCTACGTTAATTAATCTTCATCGTCTTCCATAGATTCGACATTCATGCATGCTTGTCCGTGGTAATGGTAACACATTGTGGAGCAACGTAAGCCTTTTTTTTTTTTTGTGGAGGAGGGGAAATCTTGCATAAGACGTTGTGCCGGATTCTTACCGACTAAAACCCCTCCCCCTTCGTCTTGCTTCTCCCACCGGAAACCGCTTTCGCATTACTTCAATGGGGAGCCGGCCCTTAACTTCCTTTATCGACTTTCTACTTCCTTCGTCTCTATTATTGTACGGACTGTTCCATACGCTTGTCGCCATGATTCCTCGGATGCGCATAGGCCTGCCATCATGTTTATGTAGTTGAAGGTTGACCCAGTTTGTTGGGTATAGTCCCTCCTGGTCTCTTCCCAACGAGTACAAGTAAACAGGGTATGCTCTACGTCATCCACCTCGTCGCAGTAGCTGCATCTGTCTGTATCTGCCCTTCTGCGATCGTAGAGATACTTCTTAAAACATCCGTGTCCTGAGAGAGCTTGGGTTAAGTAGTAATCCACTTCTCCGTAGGGACGATTTATCCATGTCTGAATGATAGGTATCAATTTATAGGTCCATCGTCCATACGTTCCGGTTTCCCATTTTTGTTGCCATCTTGTGGAAACGTTCTCTTTTGCTACTCTGGCTTCCACTCCATTATATTTCTCTGTCCTTTCTTGTATTAGAAATTCTACAGGTGGGACTCCCACTATGACCCCCACTGCCTCTGTTGAAATGGTGCGGTATGCACTGCCGATTCTGATTGACATCAGCCTCTGGAGTCTTGCCAGCTTTGCTATTAGTTTCTTGTTTCCGGTTACCGTATGCCAGACTGGTGTGGCATACAGTATTTGAGAGTTTTTTTTTTTTTTTTGTGGAGGAGGGGAAATCTTGCATAAGACGTTGTGCGGAGCAACGTAAGCCTGCTCTTCTGCAACTGCACCTGTTTTCGCACCTTAATTTGCATGAACAAGAAATTAGTGTTAAAACAGATTCGGGAGCCGGTTCTTTTATTGTCATAGTTCGGGTTAATATACCGCCAACTTTTTTCCATCTCCAATCAGTAGCTTCTAGCGCAACGTTTTTCCATGTTTGAATTTGGTAAGAAACGCGATATGAGTGTTGCCGAGCAGCAGCAGAAGTTGTTGGTAGTTTTGATAATATCACAGTATTGTTCGCTTTACCAACAAGTTTGTTAAGTCACGAATCTGTATACATCTAGACTTTTTTCTGTGGAGGTAGAGTTGTATAAAGCTAAACAAATCGCTCTCCTACGTCTACAATTTCTCCATGACTAGCTTTTTCATTATTAAAACTTTGCACGATGTCTTGTAATACTTCAGTAAAATAACAGTTAAAATTGTAATATATCGGACAAGATTCATAGTTTCAAAAATTGTGTGCTTCATCCCCTAGAGGACGTCGTTTCCACCGCCATTTTGAGGTTTTCTAGATTATTTCTGGAACGGTGCATTTTTCCATAAAAAAACCTATATACAGAATTATTCCTTATAAAATTCTCTATAAAAAACTCTAAACTTTTTTCCTAAAATTGATAGTACTTTGGTAAATGAGGCGCAAATGTAATCAGCGCAGGTCATATAATTCGCTGAATATCCGTATGGCTATTTCCAAAGCCGTCTTTACGCGAAAAGAGTATAAATATCTAAACACAACCACAATGCAAAAAATTTCAATTTCTCCCACTACATCTCAGACGACCCAAGGTCACTGCATTATTTTAGAGCTTGCTGTAAACGCTGTTACTGTTCAGGGCTGCCAATGTGCGGGATTTTACGCAAAAAAGTGGGTATTTTAAACCCACTTTCAGGTAAAATCGAAACAGGAAGTCGGCCATTTTGGTTCTTTACATTATATAATTGGAAATTATATCCCATATCACTACATGGGCGAATGGATTTTTTTCAAATTTGAAAAAAATCCATTCGCCCATTCAAAAGTTACAACAGTGTCCCTATCGGCTGCGCCACCCGGTATACAATATTCTCGCTTCATCAAAAATCGCGTTATTTTATAGGGGTGAGGGGGGGTGGAAGTGGTACATTTATTATAATTTTAGGCGGACTTTAGTAGCTACTGCTTTAGCGTTAAGTATTGAACTTTAAAGTAGATTATAGTAAAGATTACAATTTATTGTGTTGACCGGAACCAACCCTTATGTGTGCGCCTTATTTCCCACGGTACTATTAATTTTAGGAAAAAAGTGTAGAGACGTATAGCAAATTTTATAAGGAATAATTTTGTATGTAGGTATTTTTATCAAAAAGTGCACCGTTCCCGAGATAATCTAGAAAATATTAAGGTATTAGAAGGAAATAAAGGTATTTGAGGAATTAGGGGAATTACAAGGAATTAAAGGGGAAATGAAGGGTATTTTTCTAGAATAGGTATTAGGTGTACAAAATTTCGCCAGCGGTTGCCCCCTCGGTTCAAATAGTCTTAGAATGTCATGAAACGTCGAGATTTTAAATTTGAGCGAAAAAAAAATTTCTGTCTGTCGGTCTGTCTGTCTGTCTGTAACTTTTCTTTGTGCGCACGTTTATTATGGAACGGTTTAAAATATTGACTTGAAATTTGGTACACGTATGTATTTTAACGAGATCTGGAACTAGATTTCATCTTGTTCCATCGAAGAGTTGGAGGGTAAATTGGGGTAAATTTGGGGTAAATAGGTAAATTAAGCAGGTAAGAATCCATAAAATTGATATTTAGTATATACAAGAGTAACTAAGGTCTCATTATTAAAGGGGATGAAAAAAAATTGTGATTTAATGTACAAGAACCAGAAACCTCAAAATATTTTTTTACCTCATCCACCCCCACTACCACCCCCCTATCACCACCCCCACCCCACTACCGATGTGGGGTATCGTTTTATGGGTTTTTGGGGTAAAGGATTTCAAATATTATATTATTAAAGTTCCATAAACAATTATTTCCACATACAAAATTTTTTCGTTGTGAGTGACTTGGATAGAGAATCTGGATGTGGAAGTAGTGATTGATTCCTTGGGCAGCGGTTTTTTATTACGCGTCTTACATTTTGTAAATTTCACTCGCTGTAATATTATAATAGGATACAGACATCTTTGGTAAAAATTTGAATAAAATCGCTCAACGAAATTATTATGTTACATTTTTTATTCAAACCAATATATTACGTGTGACCCAAAGGCACTGGATTTACATAAAACAGCAGAAATTTAAAATTTAGATTTTATGTATTTCCTGTGCATTTTGTGTTTGTCTTTACTTGTTAAAAGATATAAAGTAAATAATGCAATATCATTAGCTTAGATTAAGTTAGGAAAATACCTTTAATACTATTGAATTTTACCATTATTATACGTCAGTTTTTAAAAACATCGAGACATTTTTTCATATGAAATTTGATAAATCGTTGGTAAAATTAAAAGTGGACACCCCACAACTTGTTTTATCCAATAGGTGCCAGAGTATATAACTCTACTGTGATATAACATTGGTTCATTGGTTAAATTATTATTTTTTAAATTTGTGGTTAATTTTTTATTTTAAACAATTTTTCCAACAGTGAAGAATGGCACTGTTGGAAATTGAAGTTATTAGTTAATTGCATAATGATAAGAAAAATCAAGTGGATGCGTTGTGGATTGCGACCCATAGATAGTTTCCGTACGTACTTACTTACGTACAGATCAGCTGACGGAGACTTATGGCACTTTTCATTAGCAATTTTAGAACTTAATAAAGTTCAAATCAACTAAAAATTATACTATTCTTTAAAGTAGAATCTTTCCTTTTCAAAAAGCTATAGTTAAAATTGATTACTTGCAGAATTAAAAATGACTTATCAGCTAAATTGAGCGCTGGCGCGCCGATCAAGAATAGAGCACACAGCCAGTAGAGTGTGCAATAATAACATTTATAGGCTGTTGTTTTTCAAATTTTTCACGCAAAATTGCAAATAAATTGCTTGATACCGTATAAGAATTTTTTTGATAAAGAAACCACAATATATTGTACATTACCAGTCAATAAAACCACCATAGTTTTTAATTCTTTCCCCTTTTATAAAATTATTCAAAGTTGGGCTTGACATATCCGGAAACGAACTAAAAACCTAATCGTACTAAACCCAGATTAGTTGACATCTTACTTTTTCTAAAATTTTCTAAATTAATTATATTTTTTGAAATGAGGTACATTTGGGAATATTTAAAGATATCGGCTACGCTCGTGTGGATGTTCCACCTTTTTGGTTAGTCTCCCTATCCTACTTTACCATCCATATTCCAACCATTTCCTCTTACCTTTTCTCATTTCCCATAATCTCTCCATCTCCCCTATACTTTTCCACCACAATCTGATATAAAGTAGCTGAAGTTGGAAAGGTGTCTACACAAGTATATAATTTTGTCAAGTCATCTGTGAACCAGGGACGGCTTATACAAAGGGCCGTTTCTAGAGATTTGGCCGCTGGTGTGGAAAATCTAAAATGCCGCCTCCTACTTCAATTTTCCACCGAAATAAAAACTGATGAATTGGGGGGGGGGGGTAATCTAGAGAAAAATCTCCCTAATCTAGCCGCCCCAAAAATAGACGAAGATGTGCGGTGCACACCTCGCACATCCGCTCTACACGGCCTTGCTTATAAATAAACAATTGACATAGCATAAATATATATATATATATATATATATATATAATAAATAAATACTAAGGCCTCCAGAAATTCATACAGGAGAAATATAATGCATTAACCCCCCCCCCCCGGGAAAATCCGAGGCCCTTTCGTGCTGTGGACGACCTTGCGGCAACTTTGTTGATGATAACGAGCCTGTTTTTATTTTTATTTATGACATCTTATATCCAAGAGTGAAATCAGTTCTATTGTGGAAAACTCGCTAATAAACCTGGTTGTACATGTTTCAACAAAGTTGCCTAAGTAATTACTACTTCCACAACCAGATTTCGTATCTAAGTCTCTCATAACTCATAACCAAAAAAAAAAAAAAACAATTATACTATATTTGCACTCCACTATGTGGAAATAATTATTCATAGAACTTGGATAATATAATATTTGAAATCGTCTCCCCAAACACCGATGTCACATCGGTAGTGGGGGTGGGGGGGTGGTATTGGGGGTGACTGATGCAAACAATTTTTTTGAGGCCTTTATTGGTTCTTGTACACACACACTACATTACAATTTTATTTTTTACCCCATTTAATAATGGTGTGGGGATAGAAATGGTGGTGATAGTGGAGGTGGTTGATGTCAAAGAAATTTTGAGGTACATACACTAAATCCCAATTTTATGCACTCTTGTTTGCTTTACTTATTTAACCCCATTTCAACCCTTTCCCCAAAATAGGATCAAAATTTTTAGTCTAGTTCCAGATCTCGTTATAATACATAAGTGTACCAAATTTCAAGTCAGTATAATAAACGGTTCCAGAATAATCGTGCTCACAAAAAAAAGTTACAGACAGACCGAACGACCGACCGACAAAGAGAAATTGTTTTTTCGATTAAACTTAAAATCTCGACGTTTCATGACATTCTAAGCATATTTAAGAAAAAAAAAATTTCTTACGATTACCACTATGAACGTAGATGCGGAAATAATTATACCATTTAATTCAGTGGCGGCTGGTGAAATTTCAATATTTTTTTTCTCGTCTATGGCGCATGGGACCCATACGAAATTTGGGAAATAACATCTAGAGAAGCACTTCTCTAATGACCCCTAAAAAATTTTAAAAAAGCAGTTTGCGAAAAATTTTTTGAAAATTCGTTAGCCTCCACTGGGTCTAGGAGCTCCTGTTTATTTTTATTTTTTTTTGTCGTATGCATTTGAGTTTTCATAAAAATACAACAGATTTTGGACTTTATGAAAATATTTTCATTACTAACTGAAATACAATGAACTGAAATTTTGTAATTTACAATTTAACAAATTACAATATTTCAATTCGTTGTATCTCAGTTAGTAATGAAAATATTTTCATAGACTCCAAAAATCTGTTGTTGACTTTTCATAAAAATACAACAACAGATTTTGGAGTTTATGAAAATATTTTCATTACTAACTGGGATACAACGAATTGAAATATTGTAATTTGTTAAATTGTAAATTACAAAATTTCAGTTCATTGTATTTCAGTTAGTTATGAAAATATTTTCACAAACTTCAAAATCTATTGTTGTATTTTTATGAAAAGTCAAATGCATATGACATAAAAAATTAAAAATAAACGAGCTCCTAGACCCAGGGGAGGCTAATTTTAAAAAAGCAGTTTGCGAAAAATTTTTTGAAAATTCGTTAGCCTCCACTGGGTCTAGGAGCTCCTGTTTATTTTTATTTTTTTTTGTCGTATGCATTTGAGTTTTCATAAAAATACAACAGATTTTGGACTTTATGAAAATATTTTCATTACTAACTGAAATACAATGAACTGAAATTTTGTAATTTACAATTTAACAAATTACAATATTTCAATTCGTTGTATCTCAGTTAGTAATGAAAATATTTTCATAGACTCCAAAAATCTGTTGTTGACTTTTCATAAAAATACAACAACAGATTTTGGAGTTTATGAAAATATTTTCATTACTAACTGGGATACAACGAATTGAAATATTGTAATTTGTTAAATTGTAAATTACAAAATTTCAGTTCATTGTATTTCAGTTAGTTATGAAAATATTTTCACAAACTTCAAAATCTATTGTTGTATTTTTATGAAAAGTCAAATGCATATGACATAAAAAATTAAAAATAAACGAGCTCCTAGACCCAGGGGAGGCTAACGAATTTTCAAAAATTTTTTTGTAAACTGCTTTTTCAAAATTTTTTAGGGGTCATTAGAGAAGTGCTTCTCTAGATGTTATTTCCCAAATTTCGTATGGGTCTCATGCGCCATAGACGAGAAAAAAAAATATTGAAATTTCACCAGCCGCCGCTGCCATTTATGTTCTTAGTCATATTAAAATCTAACCTATAAATAAATAATTTAATTTAATCAAGTTCTACGACTGTGCTAATACGTTTTGCCTTAAAGTCTTATTGCAAATAATTATGAAAAAAGTAGTCCTTTTTGTAGCCAAATTTACATTTCACTTGTATCTTACCTTATCTTACATATTTATTAAAATATTAACAAATATCTTGAAATCATGAAATCATTGCAACGCAGATTGTTGGAACTATTCTAAACCCATTTCAATAAACATATTTTTCTAAACGCCTAACTGTACAAAAAAATCAATTATTTCTTTATTATTTATCCCATTTCAAAAGATACCTATATAGCCTATATGCTGGCTCTGATTCTGTATTAAATCTGAATTGAAAATTCAGGATTTCGTTTAATTTCATTAAAATGTATCTTGAATATTTTTCCATGTGTTGTTCTAGTCTATTTAAATTTTGGTAATATATAAATAAAACAATCTATTATACATAGAATTACCTGTTTTTTATGTAAAATTACCGTTTACAACATAAATTAGAATTAGGTTACCGTAAATTTATAAAAGACAGCATAATTTTGTGTACACTTAAACTTACTTCAAACATTTTTTTTTGTAAAAAACTGAAACGTCTTCAAAAAATGGTAACTAAAATTACGAAATAAAATTTCACGCAGTGCATCATAATCGCGCCTTTCTATATACTTCTAACCATACCAAGGAAAGGTTGAGAAGTAAGAAAAACAGAAAAATACATAATATATTATTATATTCCTGAAACAAAGACAAAGCGAGTTAAATAACAAAAAAATCTAAAAATATTTGTTTTCCTCAAAAAAAAAACAAATCAGATAATTTGTAGGTCCATGTACTTGTACACGGGCTTGTACATTTAAATTACTACTGAGATTTTTATGACTTTAACATGATGACGTAACACAGCGCGTTACAAATTACAATCATCTTAAATTGAACATATGTTATTATGCACAGTGCGCAGTGTATTATGTAATTTTTTTTTTTATAGCCGGTATCATATCATATTAAGTATTGTGCAACTTAACAAATGATCTTGTATGCTAAATGTATTGTTATTGTTAATCCAATCACATTAGACAATCGAGGTTCTAATTAGTCCCAACAGGTTGCAAGCACTATGAATAAGTCAGAAGTCAGGTGCTCGATAATTGAGAAAAATTAGTCTACCGGATTTTTTATCAGAATTTGAAAATTTAACACTTTATCTCGACATTTGTTAGAGGTTACAAAACGATGTCCCTTTTTGTAGATCTTGATATTATCTGCAAAAATTATCCGAACCACTATCCTTATCAAGTGAGTCGTTAGTTAATTTTGTATGAGCGCTAACGGTAAATTCACTGTATACAGGGATGGCTTAAGGGCCGGGCGACCGCCCGGGGCGCCGGCTCAGAGGGGCGCCAAACTGAGGGCAAAAATTGTTTAATGTTTATTTGTACCCTTTTTATTAGTTTTCTTTGGAAGAAAATATCAAATAATATCACTATCTATGTCAGTTAAACTGGTAATAATGCAGAACAGTCGAATAACATTGAAACCGCCTAAATAATTCAAAAATGCAACACAAACATTCTTGTTTAGCTATGAGATGACTCACTACTCATACCTCAAGCTTCCCGCCTTATTTTTGACTGAGACGGAGTCGATCATTAAAGATATTGCATAAACAAAGGCCGGCAACATGTACTTTCATTCAGAAGAAATTCAGAATACTCAGAAAATTGTTATACCAACATCAGCTGATTGTATTTCATATCTTACGTAATTTACTGTTTATAAATAAATAAATGGCCATTTGTTTTGTATGAAATATTAAAACAATAAAGAGGAACCTTCCTCTAAGTAAACTTATAGATGAAAAATTTTATATTACACATTAATTACACAGGTCTACAAAAAAAAGGTCTTATCCTAAGGTTCTCATCTAACTTTTCTGAAGTATTTTGAGGCGCTGAAGCCAATTTTGAGCAAAAAAATTTTTTTCTGTCGGGTCAGTTTCTTATACCACCTCCAAATCCTTTCAATTTCGGTTTTGCTACGAAGACTTAGTTCCTGGGGTACACTCTGGTACTAATATTGCTACTTTTTTGTGTAAGGCTACTTTATATGGTTCTTTTGAAGTAACTTACCACACCGATACCATTTATTGAAACTGTAAACACCCAAAGTCAAAGTAATATTTGGGTAGTTATTGGAACTAGGGAGTATCATTTTATTGTTACTCCATAGTGGCAAAAACTATATAGTACCAGTGAATCAGTTCTTGCCACCCACCAGGGCCACTAAAATGCCTAAATAAAGTAACTGGGTACATAGAGAGGCAATCTAGGTTCCAGAATAGTTCAGTGACCATCACTTAGAACTTTAAAGTATCGTGGCATTTTAGTGGCAACATGGGTACCGAAATAGTTCCTGTTGTTTACAGTTCCAAAATAGAATCTGATACTATAGTCACATCAGGATAGTCACAGATCTTCTAGACGTAAAATGTTCCTTATACTTTATGGTGGAGGGTCTAACTTTATAGTACCTTTGTTAAAATCGACCATTATTAGTTGTTAAAAGTTTTAGAAAAAAAAAATAGTTTTAATAGACAATGGTCATGTTAATAATATCTTATCATAAACTTTTACGAAAAATGATTTTGAAAGTATTCCAAATGTTTCCCTAATAAATATTTAAATTTTTTAATCTTGCCTTTTTAAATTATTTTGTCAAACAATTAGAAAAAAATGTTATTTTGAGGGCGCGTTGAAATTTTATCATTTAATATGTCAACTTATACCAAAAAAGTAACTTGCGTTTGAAAAAATGGCTAAAGAAATACTTTAAACACGCGCCTAAAGTACACATCTTTTTGGTATAATATTATTTCACTGCGCCATTATTATAAAAGAAAAGAAGACAAAGAAGTCGCTAAAAGATAAACACCATTTTAAAAGGTGACAGTGGCAGTTACTAGGCAGCCACGTAGCGGTTACTAGGCCGCCGAGTCGCGGAGTAGTACCCGCTACTACCTCGATTCTTTATAGTAACTAATCATAGTCACATCTATAGAGGAAGGAACTACCCGAAACACTACCCAGCGACTAAACATTTTTCCCCATTTTAGTGGCGGCTACGTAGTTGCCACATAGCAGGGACTTGGCAGCCTATGGTAGCGGTCCACTTTATCGTGGCTTTTATAGTCGCCGATACGTTCCCGCGACTTTATGTGTTACTTGGGCCTAATTTGTTTTTGTGCGAAACTGGTTTCAGCACGTCAAAATACTTCAGAAAAGTTAGGTCAGAACCTTTGGGACGAAGCCTTTTTTTTTGCTATTCTTTTAGAGGGAACTGACTTGATAGAAAAAAATTTTGTGTCTAAAATTGCCTTCACACGTCTCTCAGGGAGGGGCGCCAAAAAGTGCTCCCGCCCGGGTGGAAAATTTACCTTGAGCCGCCCCTGACTGCATAACTGCATTATAGTGCCTAGAGGAGGTTTTAACTTCGAAATAATGTCATATGGAACGGATTTCGTTCATTTTTGGCAACTTAATAGTAAATCTATCGAAGAAAAGTTTCTATATTATACGGCGGCTTGTTAATTTATAGGGGGTGAATGCCACGCCATGCGCCACCCCTAAATGTTACGTTTTTTCAGAGGGTGGCAACTAAGAAAAAATTAAAAACATTGGAGCTGAAAGAAAATGAAATTTTAAGAAGAAAAGCAACTATTCAACTTGCAACTATGCAACTTTTCATAAAAATTGCTAGTCTTTAAGTTATAACGACTTGAAAATTGAGATTTTAGCTCACAAAAAAGATACTTAAAAACAATATTCGTCAAATAACTCGAAAAGTATTACATTGAACTAGAGATAAATAAGAAAGCTACTAAATTGAGGATGAATTGCTTTTTTTTCTAATTTCTATATAGTTAATGGTTTTGGAGATCTGGAAGTATAAAGGAATATCCTAACGTCTATAAGGCGAAGTGTTTGATTTAAATGTTACATATCTCAGAAACTATGGCACTTACATCAAAAGCGGTATGAACTAAAATAAAAGCCTATTAGTTAGGCTTTCAAATGATTTTGTTTTCTATTTCTATAGCATAAAAAACAAAGAAGTTATGACAGAAACAATGTACTTTTTCAATTTTTTTTAATAAAAACGTCGCCATTTTTTTAACGTAAGCAGTAAGCAATTAAAAAGATATATTCCCATATACTGTTTTTCGTTAATATATACTATGACCTAGACGCTCAAATCTGTTCGTTCACTTACAGCGCTTACTTTAGAATAAAAATGCATTGTAAACTGTAAAGGAATTTTAGAAAAAACGTAACATTTTTGTTTTTCTGCAAGTGTCTCAATAAATATTAGTTTTAGAGAAAATATAGTGGACATCAAAAATGAAGATTATAAACTGAGAATTAATTTATTTTTTTATATACTTATGTAGGGTTGATAGTTTCGGATATTTAATTTTTTAGGTGAATAGGTGAATAAAATGTTTAATATCTTAGAAACTGTGACACTCCCATAAAAAATTCTAAGGGACAAAATTAAAGAAATTGTGGCCGATTCAACTCAAAAAAAATTTCTCCAAAATGAAAATTAATGAGCGAGGGGGTGAGATTTTTCTCGAATTCTCACAATTTGAAGCTTGAATTTCCCAACTCGAATCAAAATTAAAAAAATTTCTTTAGTAAATAAAAATTGATGAGCGGGGAGGGAGGTGAATTTTTTCCCAAATTCTCCCAACTTGAAACTTGAATTTCCCAACTCAACGACGATATGGGGAGGGGAGTGTCCCCCCCATCGCCCCCCATAGCTGTATGTAATGACTGCGTGGTCGATAGTCAAGGAGACTTGACTCTCTCTCCGAGGTCCCGGGTCCGATTCTTGGACGTGCAATTGTCATTTTTTCGGGAAAAGAAACTAACCCTATTATACTCTATTAGATTCTGGGTGTGTGTCCCTTGTCTTGAAATGTGTAGCGCCAGCGCCTAATGCATAAAGTTATATGCTCCAAGCCTTTAGCTTTAGATGATCTATGGTGTTATTATATTATTTTCTGTTCGAATTTGTGAAATGCAAAAAAAATACATCTTTTTATTAAATTGGGAGGGGGAGATTTTCCTATGCGATGTCATCATGGGAATGAAAAAAAATAGTACCTATGTTTCTCATAGAGACTATTTTTTCATTAATATTGTTTTATCTCAACCGATTTCGATTAAATCAATATCTGACCAGCTTTCCGGTCGGCAATATGCACTTTCATAGCATTGCTTCATTCAGAACACAATTCTATACAAAAAAATGGTATCGAAAGAATTTTCCATCACATATAATATTTACGTTGACGCGTGCTGGACTATAATACATTTTTTTTATTTGATTTTAGGTATTTGGTTTGGGAAATAAAACGTATGAACATTATAACGAGGTCGCTATATATGTCGATAAACGACTAGAAGAATTAGGAGCCACACGTGTGTTTGACCTTGGACTTGGAGATGATGATGCAAAGTAAGTAGGGGACATACATAGGCAATTATGTATAATTGTAAATGTAATGTAATGTAATAATATTGTGTTTGTCCATTAAATCTTGAGCAGGACCGGACTTTGAATGATTTTTGTCTACAAAATTTGTTGACCTGGAACACCTACTTTGAGTCAAATTGTTTCCAACTCAGTCACATAAATAAGTATAGGGCTGTTCTTAAATTACATAAGAATTTTTGGCTGAGGAATAGTAATTCTTAATTCTTCGATTTTAATTAATACAAGTATCTAATTTTCCAGTAGATTCATTGATTTATACTTAATACTATTTTTTTTAATTCAAATCGTTACGTTCCATGCGTTCGTGAAACATCGTTTTCATGTTCGGTGTACAGTTGATTAGTAGACATCGTGCAACGCATGATACCCATTTATCCAATGTCTGGCCAAAAATATCTAGAAAACCATAAGACCTAGGAAGCAGAATTTCGCAGACAGGTATATACTTAGTACTCTATAGGAAATCGCTAAAAATGTGAAGTTTTTATTAATATTCAATTTTAATTCATTTAATTAATCACACAATAAATAACAATTATACATAATGTACCACTTTACTTTAATTCATTTAATTATGACTACACTGCATTCCTCTAATGTTATTTAGGAATCATGGAAATAGACGGAGAGTCAACAAAGAAAACATTCATTTCATCATTTGGAAATTTTAACAATTTTCCAATTGAGACCATAATTTATTATTCCGTTTTCCAGTTAGAGCGATATAAAGGAAAAAATAATTATTTTAATTATTTTATATTTTTTTTCACATTTTGCCTCCGTATTTTGTCTCGACCAACCAAGAGTTGTAATGTTTTACTCTATCGAGGTATAAGCCTCTGAACACTTCTATTAAGATGACATTATTTCACATCTCAAAAAAAATTGTATATGGCCTGACCACTCCACTAGTTGCACTAGCAAGTGACGTCACGGCAGAGCCTGCGGTAAAGGGAATTCTGCGCGAAAGAGTATCTCCTTTTCATAGTATCATGGTATAAACGTATCTCTTTTAAATAACCTTTAATAAAGGCATTAAACTTATTATGGCATAATGCAAAGTTATTTTGCAAAAAATACGTAATATATTGTACAAGATCCATAAGAAGTTAATACCCTCATATGTTATTCATATAAGAAATAGTTTTTATGAAAGATAACATGTAGGCTAATATATCGCGACTAAGACTACTCATATCTTGACCCCATGACATTTAATTAAAAAAAAAAATAATTTTTTCTTTTTCTTGTCAGGCGAAATCGAAATTTTGTCTTTAAACGTATACAGGGTCTGCCACTTAAAACTCCCCAGACTCGTAACTTCCTTATTTTTTAAACTACGACCATGTTCGGCTCATTAAATTGTAGATATTTTTAAGACCTTTAAATATGCATACAGAGTGATTTAAAAAAAATTTTTTGAAAAAATTATTACGAAAAAAAAATTAATTTCCTTGAATACTTTTTTCCCACATCCTGTACATGAACTGTGTTAATGTTTTCTTATAAAGGTTTTAATGAGCTTCAATTTATATTACGTCATATTCGAAATTCTTTTTGGTTTTAGAGAAAGAAATTAAAAACATTCCTTCCGATTCCAAACTGATTTTTTTTAAAATAACTGAAAAAATGTAAATAATAATTTTACGCTTTATTTGTAAAAGACATATCACAAACAATCCTCAACGTAACAAAACAGCAACAAGAAACAAATGAAATAAATATTTTTAAAAATAAACTTTATTAAAATGTACTAAATAATAGGAAATTTCAAAATTTAAAAAAATTTTTTTTTTTTTCACCGTAAATTGAAGCTAATTAAAACCTTTATAAGAAAACATTAACACAGTTCATGTACAAGGTGAGAGAAAAAATATTCAAAGAAATTAATTTTTTTTCGTAATAATTTTTTCAAAAATTTGTTTTAAAATCACTCTGTATTCATATTTAAAGGCCTTAAAAATATCTACAATTTGATGTGCGAACATGGTCGTAACTTAAAAAATAAGGAAGTTACGAGTCTGGGGAGTTTTAAGTGGCGGACCCTGTATAGCAGCGAAACCATTAATCCTACAGGAATTTTTCAACAAAGCAAATTCATCATCATTTTATGCTCTTTCTAATAGATCCCTACCAGTTTTTTCCTAGAACCAACGTTTATCTAGATATTCGCAAGAGATGAGAAAAAGACACGTTTCCTTGGAAAATGTAAATTTCCATTTGTATCGCCCCTAGCGTCCTTATTTTTTATCGTAGGGCAAAAAATAAAAGACTTGTGGCTTATTAAATTCTCTACAAATTCGTTAGGTCGTAGTTTTTTGCCCTAAGAGCCACCGTTTAAGAGTTATGGACGTTTTAAGCAAAAAAAGTGCAAAACACCGCCATCTTAAAAGGCCCGCCGGCAAAACGTTCCTCACATTATGCAGTTTTCTTTTGGGAGTTTTTATTTTTAAGCTATCTCTCACGGATTCAGAGTTACGGGCGAAAAACCATTTTCAGAGATGCGGAATCCGAAGGGAAATTTTCATCGGAAATTTTCATCGAAAACCCGGCATCTAAATATATTTTCAAAAATACGATACCGCGACGCCCGTACCATGTCGATACGGAAAGAGGAAGACTTGTAGTTGATCCGCATCGTAAATCGCACGCCGAAATTCGAAAATTCGGCCCAACACGAACGAATCAAAATTGACATTTTTGGCATTTTTCATTTGACGTTTCTCGATCGCAATTTTGTCTTTCGCCCATCTCTTTCTGCCGCAAAAAAGGAGATAGTCGACCTTCCCCTGTTAATAACTGATCAACCATAAATAATACAACGAAAGATAACCTAACAGATGTAGAATTTAATTCTAAATCGACCTTCACCTGTCCCGATCCCGTCAGATATGTTTAAAAAAAAGCCTTTGTTAATGCAAATTCGCAAAGAGTAAGGGGTACAGACGTATAAAATTTTACTTAAAAAAAAACCCGTTACAACACGAGCTATTTTTTATTGTTTGCCCTACGACAAAAAATAAGGACGCTAGGAGCGATACAACTGAAAATTTACATTTTCCAAGGAAACGTGTTTTTTTCTCATCCCTTGCGAATATCTCGATAAATGTTGGTTCTAGGAAAAACTGGTAGGGATCTATTTGAAAGATTATAAAATGATGATGAATTTGCTTCCTTGAAAAATTCCTGTAGGATTAATGGTTTCGCTGCTATATAGGTACGTTTATTAAAGACAACATTTGGATTTCGCCTGACAATTTTCAAATTAAATGTCATGGGGGTCTAGATGTGGCTAGGCAACCTAGGCGCGATCTATTAGCCTACATATTATCTTTTATATAAACTATTTCTTATCTGAATAACAGATGAGGGTATTAACTTCTTATGCCGGATCTTAGACTATTGGATGAAGTTCAGAAATTACATAATTTAAGAATGGCCACCAACTATCATATCATAAAATTATTTGTTTATGAATTAAAAAGATAAATTTTATTGAAAATGTGAGACCTAATGCATAATTTATTAAATAATATTTGCATATTGTGCAATATATATCTACTTTAACAACCTATATATCTAATATTTATTGATTTTATAAGATTAACTATGGGAGAAATTCACAATACTTTATTTAGTGTATTATCATACCATGTTTTTAAGAAGTTTATTAGTTTCTATGAAACAAGATATGGGATAGTCTTATCAATGTAATAAAAACCGCTGCCCAAGGAATCACTAGTTCCACATCCAGATTTTCTATCCAAGTCACTCACAACGAAAAAATTTTGTATGTGGAAATAATTGCTTATGGAACTTTAATAATATAATATTTGAAATCCTCTACCCCAAAAACCCATAAAACGAAATCCCACATCGGTAGTGGGGGTGGTGATAGGGGTGGATGAAGTAAAAAAATATTTTGAGGTTTCTGGTTCTTGTACACACACTAAATCACAATTTTTTTTTATCCACTTTAATAATGGAGTGGTGGGAGACCTCAGCTTCTCTTGTATATACTAAATACCAATTTTATGGACTCTTACCTGCTTGATTTACCTATTTACCCCCATTTACCCCCCAAACGTTCGACGGAACAAGATGGAAATATGATCTAGTTCTAGATCTCATTAAAGTACATATGTGTACCAAATTTCAAGTCAATATGTCAAACGGTTCCAGAGTAAACGTGCGCACAAAAAAAGTTACCGACAGACATAAAAATTTTTTAAAATTTTTTTGTTACTATACTTCCACTGGATGTGGAAGTAAAATTACTGCAGTTATATAAGACTATTTTAAGAATAATTAAATAAATAGTAAAATTAAGTAATCATTTTTTTTCCTTACCTTTTGCATGACTGCCGAAATTATTTAAAAAAAAACTGATAATCTAGAACACCTATTTTATTCGTTAAACAAATAGATTATTGACATTTGATATAGGTTTAGATATAAATAAGTAGCCTTTGCGTTGTTTGCAACTGCTTTTTCTTTCTAGCATTGAAGATGACTTTATCACATGGAAAGACAAGTTCTGGCCAGCCGTTTGTGAACATTTTGGTATCGAATCTACAGGTGAAGATATTAACATGCGCCAATATAGGCTACAAGAATTTGACGAGATTCCAGATAGAGTTTACACGGGAGAAATGGCTAGACTACATTCACTCAGAAATCAAAGACCGTAAGTGGACCTTATTTTAAAAAATATATCTCATATTTAGAATTATAATGCGTCAGCACGTTTTTTCATTTTTATAGTGATACGTATTGTCAGATATAATAGATCAGTAATATGGAAAGCAGGATTTACAGTGTGTCTATGGATAGATGCAACACGAGGAAAAACTTCTTTATTTTCGATATTTCGAAAATGGCAAAATGTCCTACGGGATGCTCAAAAATGGCTCGAGAGATACTTATTTTTCATTTTGAAGCAAAATGTTACTATAAGTTATTTCAAATGTTAAAAAAAAGCCTCGTTACTAAATGTCATTGATTTTTTTCTATTTTTATTTTAGAAAAATGTCAAATTTTTTTGCTGAAATTATTTTTATAATTTGGATTAAATAATAATCAGAAAATAACATTCTAGAATTTATACTTAAATTACCAAAAAAAATTTTGTTCCCGCGCCTTTTTTACTTTTTTACATTAAGGATAGGATTTGCAGAGTGAGAGGGAAATATTCGTTTATTTTCGATATTATAAATGTTTAAAAAATCAAACATTGTATAATCTTTAAAACTGTTTTAGGTACTTTAAAAAAAAAAGAATCAGTTAAATTTCTTGTCGAGACTTATTTTAACATTTCAAACACCTTCGCCTAATAAAGTTTTTCCAAAGTGAAAATTAAGAATAGTTTAGCATCTTCCATAATTTTGATCATTCGGAACATGTTTTTGGACTTTTGACTATGTTAACTTGCTTTTAAACAAAATCAAAAATTTTTATGAAAAATAAGTTATTTTCGAAAAATCGAAGTTTCTCCTGTGGTTACATGTCTACAAATGGACACGAGGTAAAATTTATTTCGATTTGTCAAGAATAAGTCATTCTTCATAAGAAATTTTGCCAAAAGGACTTATACTCTAATTTTTCACTTTAAAGGAAAACATTAGAAAATATTGTTTGAAATATTTGGTGTTTTTGAGCACCCGATACATATTTTTTCACTTATAACAGCTTACATTGAAAGATAGGCAAAATTTCTTACAAAAGAATGACTTATTTTGGAAAAATTGAAAATATTTTTTTTCCTTTTGTTGCGCCTATTCATGAGCACACTGTTTATGTGTGATTCACAGTATCAAATAATTTTTGGCATCAGTCCAAGCTACTTTATTTTTGTATTATATGATTCAGGTTTCGATTTTACTAGTCCTAAAGTACTTTTTTTTAATTTGCAGTCCATATGATGCCAAAAACCCCTACCTCTCCAAAATTAAAGTCAACCGTGAACTGCACAAGACCGGCGATCGGTCTTGCATGCACATAGAATTTGATATTGAAGGATCCAAAATGCGTTATGACGCTGGTGACCACTTAGCAGTCTATCCTATCAATAATTCCGAGCTCGTAGAGAAACTTGGCAAGCACTGTGGAAAAGATTTGAACACCATGTTTACTCTAATTAACACTGACGAGGAATCCAGCAAGAAAAACCCATTCCCTTGCCCCTGTACATACCGAACTGCACTTACCCATTATTTGGATATTACACAAAACCCCAGAACTCACGTGTTAAAAGAGTTGTCAGAATATTGTTCTGACCCAGCTGAAAAAGAGAAACTGAGATTGATGTCAAGTACCACTCCTGAAGGCAAAGCCTTGTACCAGAAATGGATTATAGAAGAGAACAGAAACATTGTACATATTTTGGAAGATATGCCGTCGTGCCAACCTGCTTTGGATCACCTCTGTGAACTTCTACCCCGCCTCCAACCACGTTACTACTCTATTTCCTCATCTCCAAAACTATATCCGAATACTGTGCACATTACAGCAGTTGTTGTTGAATACACTACGCCTACAGGTCGTTTAAATAAGGGAGTAGCAACCACTTGGCTTGCTAAGAAGCTTCCTAAACCCGACGAAGAATTGCCATCGGCCCCGATCTTCATCCGTAAATCTCAGTTCAGATTACCAACTAAGCCACAAACTCCTGTTATCATGATAGGTCCAGGGACTGGATTGGCACCATTCAGGGGTTTTATTCAAGAACGACATCATGCCAAAGAAGAAGGTAAAGTTGTCGGGGACACCATTCTCTATTTCGGCTGTAGGAAGAAGTCTGAAGATTTCATTTATGAAGAGGAACTGGTTGATTACGAAAATAAGGGGCTTCTTACTATGCACCTGGCCTTTTCAAGAGACCAGCCGCAGAAGGTCTATGTGTCGCATTTATTAGAAAAAGAGGCCGATGAAGTATGGAAAGTTATTGGGGAAAATAACGGACATCTCTATATTTGTGGGTAAGTGTTAAATATATTTTTTTGTGTATTAAATTCTGCTATAATTTGGATGAGGGCAGATTTTGGAACATTGTTTCATCTTCAACCCTGCTCGGTGTTTTTGAGCGGAGCGGATGACTATTTGGCATCTTTAAATTTCCCCCTTATCCGCGGGACATGTCCCAAAAATAAGGAGACAATTCAAGAGCGCCGGCTCTCAGCTACTGATTGAGAGGTGTCATGGTTCATCTCACCTTAGACTTGCAGAGAAAAGTGCACATTTGTTTAATCACTACCTGTTACACAATTCGGGCTGGAAAAAGGAGGGTTTAATATAAGAAGTTGAAATTTGGGGCACTACCTGTAGCACTTAAATTGATTTAAATTATCCCCCTTTTTCCAGGACCAAACTCCCACAGGTGAATTCAGAAAGGTAATGAATTGAATTAAAAATAAGAATATAAAGATTTCAATAGAATAAAATTTACTTAAAATATAAAAAACGTGTCCTTACGACCGTGAGCAGAAAAAAAAAAATTTTACAAACTGTGTTTAAATCATTAGAAACATCAAATATCGTTGTTCTACACCTATTTAATTATATGACAATTATTAGCATTTTTTTGGTGAAAAATCGTACTCATAATTCACTGTAGTGAATTATCGATTCATAATTCACTGCATCCGGCCAATCACAAATACAAATTCAATAATCATTGTTTCGTTGATTCAATGATATTTGAAATCGACCGCGATCAGCTCTTGCTGCTGCGGCTGACAATCAACTCGCGTGACAGTGACAAGTGTACCGCCATATCGCCACGGCACGGTAGCTCAATCGGTTAAGGTGTATTGAGTGGCGAATACGCTGATCGACTCGCTACGCCGCTCTGGGTTCGACCCCCAGCCCCGGTATTGACAACACTGGTGGGTGTGGATGTATGTCTGCATTTTTCCGAATGTGTAACCCCCTTCCGGACAGCCTTGGCTTTGGATTTGGGGGTTGTCTACTATCTGTGGTGTCTGGTGTGTTTGTTTACGTTTTCGACTTATTACGAATAGGTACCGATTAATGCTATCAATTTTCAATCTAATTTATTTGTTTAATAGGTGTAGAAAAAGCATAGTATTACATTCGCGATTATGGCCATTATTCACTCAGATGATTTGCGCCACTCGCCTACGGCTCATGGGCTCAAACGTCATCTTCGTGAATAATGGCTATCATAATCGCTCATATAATAATATACTATTAAGTGGTAAAAAATTGTATAATTCTTAATAATAAGATAAAATCAATAGGCAAAGATCAAATAAGAAATATAAATGTCGAACATGAGAAAAAAATTAAGTATGAATAGAAACATTAAATGGTTTTGATTATTCACTCGCAAATTTTACACAACACAAAACTTAATAACGCTCACCAATCTTGTACTAATTTGCTTGATCTTGACCAAGCAGCATGAGATGATGTACAGCATGTTCTCACTTGGATTCGATAGTTTTGCTAAATTCTGATAATTGGCTAATAGTCCGATGCCTGACCCGGAACAAATTAACATTCAAATGAAACCAAGCCAGATTGTTAGCTTTATAGGTAATAATTAACATACTAAAAGTCCCCATGCCTCCGTTTTGCATAAGACCCTTAAATTCGGTCGGCCATCTTGAATTTTGGGACTTGTTCAAAAAAATTGCTTATATCTCGAAAACTATTACAAATTAAAAAGAAAAGACAAGAAACAAAAATTAAAGTACATGGAAAACTGCATTAAATGTTGGTGTTTATACATACCTATCTTTATTTACATATTACTGATTTTAAAGTTTTAAGCTAAAATAGAGTAAAATATAGTAAAAATTATACGTTTTTTATTTTAATGGAACATTTTGTACTTTACAATATTAATTAAAAAAAAGAGCAAAAACATTATTAAGAAGAGATTTGAACAGAAGATATTGGCTTTTCTACAATTGCATAATTTCTTACAGTCGCTCTTACAATTGCAGAAACTTCACTTTAAAATAAATTCTGGTGCCACTGGTATCACTGCGGTCTCAGGCACAAGCACGCCACCTTTTTTTTTTCCATCCCCATTCCTCTGGGTTAAGAAAGTCCCCAAGCCATTCTTGAACCTGTAAGTATGATCTTAAACAATGAAATTTAGCAGAATCTGTTGTTGGGGGTAATACAGCTAATTCAAAATTATTGTTTAGAGTTTGGCGCGCCCGTTAAATTATTAAATTTTGTAAATCGTAAATCATTTAAAGTTTTTGATACTTTTGTTTTACCATAAATGTGCATCAAAAATTCCTCTCCGACTTTAAAAAGATCATCCACTTTAGCCCGTTTGTTCTTATAAACACTAAGTTTTGAAGGTAACAGTCTTTTCTCAATATTTTTATTGCTTTTAGTTTCCTTTGTTTAAAAAGACATGAAGTGGTGTCACACCCCGTCATTGCATGTGGGAATAATATATAATTTTTGTATTTCGAAAATGTTGCTCACTCTATCTGACTTGCTCTGTCTACTAGGACGCAGCATAAATATATCGTTAGATTTTACAAAATGTATCAACATTTTCTCCAACAAGAGTAACACAATCATTCTCTTGTCACAAAGATATAGCTGTTCTAACAATCTCAGTGTCAGCATCGCCATTTGTTTGGATAGCCGAGATTCCAGCATTTAGGAATTTCACTATTAGCTTTGATGAACTGCTTTTTGTTATTTACATTATTAAAAAACCTATCCTGATTAACTGTCAGTACGGTAGCCTCAGAGATAACAACATCAGGCTAGATGCCTTACCACTTCTTCTTAATTGCTCTTGGGTTTCAGTCGTTACTGAATCATAGCATCAAAAACAATTATACAACTGAATCCATAGTGATAGCGGACGTAGTTAATATATTGATTAAAAATTTCACCATAAGAAGACGGAAACCGCTAAACAACTTTGTGGAGTAAATGTCCGCCATCTATTACAAAAGTTGTACCTTCGGGAATATTATTGGATGGAAGACACTTTTTATCTATATAATTAAATAAAATGGACTTGTTTGTTTTCTTTAAAGTAGTGTTTTCAAAAAGGATAAGGAGAAAGTTCGTGTCTGAAATATTCTTTCAAATTTTCCTCTGATTTACAAGTACAAATAATCCTTTTAAATAACTGACTGGCATTTACAGGTGAAATCTGATCATAAACTTTTGGGTTTTGTCAAAAACTGCTAGAGTTTTTACTTGGTCATTTCTTTTGTAACAAATATCGTTAAAGTTATTACCAACTGTTTTTGCAATAACCGTTTCTCCAATTTCCTGTGCACGGTCACAGTTAATGCTCTTGGGAGCTACCATACCCAAGGACAATGACACTAACAGCTCATTTTCTCTTTCAAAAGGATAGTGTATAGAAAGCCACTCAACGAAATGATTTAGGTCTTGATTATCGTGGTTTTCACGGGACGCCCTTAACTCAACATGTTGCTCAGAGTAAGAGAGTTTGCTGCCTGAGAAATGTTCTAGAGCATCACAAACTTTCGAGCACTGAGGCATTGATAAGACCCATTTCGCAAGATTACTTTCAGTAAGACCCTTTCCCTGTAGCTTTTAGTGACCGCATTAATACTTGTACGATGGTCACATCAGACCATACACCTGACCAGTTCGTCTCACTGTAAAATACTTACGAAATTTTTCTAGTTATTGCTGTGGAACATGTTCCTTCAGGGTTTTCATTTGTTGTACATATAAATGTGATGATTTGGCGTATGGTAAATGTCGCGCAGCATGGAAAAAGGTATCATTAACTGAATGCAATAAAGATGTAAATCAAAATTACCAGTTCTTTCAGCAAAAATAAACATTTCTATAATCTCTACTTGGTTCTAATGATAAAGACAATTTTATATAACATTTTCTGTCGATAAAATAGTTGAATTATACCAATTGGAATTTTATTATTCAGTAAAATTAGCTGTATGCCGAAAATTGGTAAAGGTATAAAAGTCTTTTTGGCATAAAAAAATTCATAAATTAATTTACAAATAAATCATTAAATTACATACTTTTTTGAATTATTAATAGTTTTTAAGTTATTAAGGGTTTTATGCAAAACGGAGGCATGGGGACTTTCAGTATGTTAATTACCACCTTTAAAGCTAACAATCTGCACTAGTCTTATTCGAATGTTAATTTGTTCCGGGTCACCCATATAAATAATTTTAATTGTACTGAACTATAACTGAACTTGAATACAATGATTTGTAATCTAGGAGTTTGTCTCTGTGGACTCGTTACTCCAACACGTGGATATACAGCAAAATACTTCGTAAGGAAACCCAATAAACCATGTGCGGGCTTATTCCAAAAAATATTTGAATTCTCCTTGTCGGAATATGAATAATTAATTGTGTCAATAGTTAAATTTCACTAAATAGCTAGTTAAAGCCTTTTAACTAAATGGTTTGCAAAAATATAAATAGCTCAAGTAGATATACATCTATCTAGATATGTAGCTGCCAGAACTATAGCATTATATATAAAAAAAAATGTTTATTTTTATAAAAGAGTTTGTAGAGGAAGGTTGAAAAAATTAAGCATAAATGGAATTTTACATTTTTAGCTCTAAAAACAACGATTTCAAGGGATTGTACTATGAAACTTAAAAAAAACAACAAAACTTAATATGCTCCAAGTTTTACAACAGGTATTTTTTGTACAGAACTGTCCATTTTCATGTATATCAATTTTATATATACAAAATCGTTATTATTAATAAATATCGAAGACATTTCACTTTACATGCTGTTTCACTGGGGTTTCTCGGGGGTCAGTTTTGGTGTCTTCTTACTTTCTTGCTTTATTACATTAGTGATCCTCCGACTACATGAATAAAGCAAGAGTTATTATATTTGCAGATAATTTAACTGCTATAGACTATGTTAGGCAAAATTTCTGAGCAACTACAGGTACATGTTGAATTTACACTTTAACCGGGAAAGGTAGTAATAAATGCATGTGATAGTGCATGCAACAGATCCTATTGACGTTTAAATTTGAAGGGGAGTAATTGAAAACAAGCTAAGAACGTACTCTTCGCCGGTTTACTAAACTTTTTATATAATTGTTACACATTCTATAGGATACTCTTCGCACTTTTCTGTAAATAATGTTAGATTTAGACATTTTTAATTTTATAGTACGAACTTAATTAGTGAAAGACTCAGTGTAAAATAAAGAAAAAATAAAACAAAACTATATCAAACCCCATGTGGGTTTCCAACCTATAAAAATTTAAAAAAAAATCTCAAATTTAAATTATTAATAACATTTTTATTTACTGATCGATTTTGTTAAAAAACAATAGGGTTCTTCCCCTAGCTAACACTAACATGCTCTCCAAATTTCAGTACAATCAGAGTTTTCTTTCTCTAGTTATCGTGCTTACAAGAAACGTGACGGACGGACGGACGGGCGGACGGACAGACGGACATTTTGAAAGTCGTTCAGAATTCGTTCACTAACACAATGATATGAAAATTTTTTGTCTGCGAGCGATATTTACGGTTTTATCAATGTGCCGATCAAACGCAATATACTCTTCGTTTTCGTATTTGCGAAGAGTATAATAATTTTTACAAAGCTTTATCAAAACAACGTTGTTCAATGACACTTGCTGCTTGACACTATTAACAGTTCAATTCATCACTATCCTCCTTTTCCGGCTAAGGTATAGTCTATTCTTTGCAGAAAAGGACCTGTTTGATTCTTAACGAAGCAAGAACCGTTTATATTAATAACGTATTAGGAAAAATCTCTCCCAGACTGAATTTAAAACTATCAAATAATGTAAAACTCTCATGTCTCATTTTACATTGTAGACAATTGTAAATTATTTTTGTGCTCCATTAAACAAAATTTTGTCACCCTAAAACTGATCACACTTAGATGAAAAAAAATTACAAACTACTATGCCTTTGCTTACAGTCACTTTTCCACATCCAGTGGAAGTATAGCAACGACAAAAAAATTACTTTGTGCCCTGATAGATGTTGGATTGGAATTAAGAGTTTTCATAAATAAATTGAAAAAAAACTCTTAATATAGAACTGAGAAATAAGCTTGCCATAAAAATATTTCGTTGGTCACTTCTGCCAAAAAGTATACTTCAGTATAACACAAATGCTTTTAAGAAATCAAGCAAATATTTAAAAATTCACATAAATAATTTTTCAATATTGTTGATTAATAAAAAGAGACTGCTAATTACAGGTTAAATTTCCAACCTACGAAAAGAGTCCTATTTTATTAGGACAAAGTATTTAGAATTTCATAAACATTACACTGAACTATATTTTAGTTGAAAATAGGGAACCAGGTAGAAATTTTAATAATAGCTGCGTAATACTCTTAAATCTTAAGAAACACATATTTTTGAGGTTAGCTGTGACGTCACGTGCAGATGCCCTATAATAACTACACTGCCTACCCTTCGCCCCACTTCAGCTTTAGCTTTACTGATGAAACTTTGTGACTGGCGTTGTCTCCTCTTAAGATAAAACTAAAAAATTGTTGAAATATGAGTTTGTTCGTCACACAAACCCCCCAGTGCAATGCAACTGTTTAGTCTATGTAATGAAGCATTTATAATAAGACTTTTGTAAATATTTCATGCAAAGATGAGATTACCTTGCTGTCCATAAAAGGTTTTTGGCCGTTTTAGGAGATCGCGGCGGACAAAAACTTCTCTCACCACTTGTATTGTATTCAGCACCCTCGAAAGGTAATCTCGCCTTTGCATGAAATATTTACAGTTTCTGCCTTTATTAACGAAATGATTTAGGTCTTGATTATCGTGGTTTTCACGGGACGCCCTTAACTCAACATGTTGCTCAGAGTAAGAGAGTTTGCTGCCTGAGAAATGTTCTAGAGCATCACAAACTTTCGAGCACTGAGGCATTGATAAGACCCATTTCGCAAGATTACTTTCAGTAAGACCCTTTCCCTGTAGCTTTTAGTGACCGCATTAATACTTGTACGATGGTCACATCAGACCATACACCTGACCAGTTCGTCTCACTGTAAAATACTTACGAAATTTTTCTAGTTATTGCTGTGGAACATGTTCCTTCAGGGTTTTCATTTGTTGTACATATAAATGTGATGATTTGGCGTATGGTAAATGTCGCGCAGCATGGAAAAAGGTATCATTAACTGAATGCAATAAAGATGTAAATCAAAATTACCAGTTCTTTCAGCAAAAATAAACATTTCTATAATCTCTACTTGGTTCTAATGATAAAGACAATTTTATATAACATTTTCTGTCGATAAAATAGTTGAATTATACCAATTGGAATTTTATTATTCAGTAAAATTAGCTGTATGCCGAAAATTGGTAAAGGTATAAAAGTCTTTTTGGCATAAAAAAATTCATAAATTAATTTACAAATAAATCATTAAATTACATACTTTTTTGAATTATTAATAGTTTTTAAGTTATTAAGGGTTTTATGCAAAACGGAGGCATGGGGACTTTCAGTATGTTAATTACCACCTTTAAAGCTAACAATCTGCACTAGTCTTATTCGAATGTTAATTTGTTCCGGGTCACCCATATAAATAATTTTAATTGTACTGAACTATAACTGAACTTGAATACAATGATTTGTAATCTAGGAGTTTGTCTCTGTGGACTCGTTACTCCAACACGTGGATATACAGCAAAATACTTCGTAAGGAAACCCAATAAACCATGTGCGGGCTTATTCCAAAAAATATTTGAATTCTCCTTGTCGGAATATGAATAATTAATTGTGTCAATAGTTAAATTTCACTAAATAGCTAGTTAAAGCCTTTTAACTAAATGGTTTGCAAAAATATAAATAGCTCAAGTAGATATACATCTATCTAGATATGTAGCTGCCAGAACTATAGCATTATATATAAAAAAAAATGTTTATTTTTATAAAAGAGTTTGTAGAGGAAGGTTGAAAAAATTAAGCATAAATGGAATTTTACATTTTTAGCTCTAAAAACAACGATTTCAAGGGATTGTACTATGAAACTTAAAAAAAACAACAAAACTTAATATGCTCCAAGTTTTACAACAGGTATTTTTTGTACAGAACTGTCCATTTTCATGTATATCAATTTTATATATACAAAATCGTTATTATTAATAAATATCGAAGACATTTCACTTTACATGCTGTTTCACTGGGGTTTCTCGGGGGTCAGTTTTGGTGTCTTCTTACTTTCTTGCTTTATTACATTAGTGATCCTCCGACTACATGAATAAAGCAAGAGTTATTATATTTGCAGATAATTTAACTGCTATAGACTATGTTAGGCAAAATTTCTGAGCAACTACAGGTACATGTTGAATTTACACTTTAACCGGGAAAGGTAGTAATAAATGCATGTGATAGTGCATGCAACAGATCCTATTGACGTTTAAATTTGAAGGGGAGTAATTGAAAACAAGCTAAGAACGTACTCTTCGCCGGTTTACTAAACTTTTTATATAATTGTTACACATTCTATAGGATACTCTTCGCACTTTTCTGTAAATAATGTTAGATTTAGACATTTTTAATTTTATAGTACGAACTTAATTAGTGAAAGACTCAGTGTAAAATAAAGAAAAAATAAAACAAAACTATATCAAACCCCATGTGGGTTTCCAACCTATAAAAATTTAAAAAAAAATCTCAAATTTAAATTATTAATAACATTTTTATTTACTGATCGATTTTGTTAAAAAACAATAGGGTTCTTCCCCTAGCTAACACTAACATGCTCTCCAAATTTCAGTACAATCAGAGTTTTCTTTCTCTAGTTATCGTGCTTACAAGAAACGTGACGGACGGACGGACGGGCGGACGGACAGACGGACATTTTGAAAGTCGTTCAGAATTCGTTCACTAACACAATGATATGAAAATTTTTTGTCTGCGAGCGATATTTACGGTTTTATCAATGTGCCGATCAAACGCAATATACTCTTCGTTTTCGTATTTGCGAAGAGTATAATAATTTTTACAAAGCTTTATCAAAACAACGTTGTTCAATGACACTTGCTGCTTGACACTATTAACAGTTCAATTCATCACTATCCTCCTTTTCCGGCTAAGGTATAGTCTATTCTTTGCAGAAAAGGACCTGTTTGATTCTTAACGAAGCAAGAACCGTTTATATTAATAACGTATTAGGAAAAATCTCTCCCAGACTGAATTTAAAACTATCAAATAATGTAAAACTCTCATGTCTCATTTTACATTGTAGACAATTGTAAATTATTTTTGTGCTCCATTAAACAAAATTTTGTCACCCTAAAACTGATCACACTTAGATGAAAAAAAATTACAAACTACTATGCCTTTGCTTACAGTCACTTTTCCACATCCAGTGGAAGTATAGCAACGACAAAAAAATTACTTTGTGCCCTGATAGATGTTGGATTGGAATTAAGAGTTTTCATAAATAAATTGAAAAAAAACTCTTAATATAGAACTGAGAAATAAGCTTGCCATAAAAATATTTCGTTGGTCACTTCTGCCAAAAAGTATACTTCAGTATAACACAAATGCTTTTAAGAAATCAAGCAAATATTTAAAAATTCACATAAATAATTTTTCAATATTGTTGATTAATAAAAAGAGACTGCTAATTACAGGTTAAATTTCCAACCTACGAAAAGAGTCCTATTTTATTAGGACAAAGTATTTAGAATTTCATAAACATTACACTGAACTATATTTTAGTTGAAAATAGGGAACCAGGTAGAAATTTTAATAATAGCTGCGTAATACTCTTAAATCTTAAGAAACACATATTTTTGAGGTTAGCTGTGACGTCACGTGCAGATGCCCTATAATAACTACACTGCCTACCCTTCGCCCCACTTCAGCTTTAGCTTTACTGATGAAACTTTGTGACTGGCGTTGTCTCCTCTTAAGATAAAACTAAAAAATTGTTGAAATATGAGTTTGTTCGTCACACAAACCCCCCAGTGCAATGCAACTGTTTAGTCTATGTAATGAAGCATTTATAATAAGACTTTTGTAAATATTTCATGCAAAGATGAGATTACCTTGCTGTCCATAAAAGGTTTTTGGCCGTTTTAGGAGATCGCGGCGGACAAAAACTTCTCTCACCACTTGTATTGTATTCAGCACCCTCGAAAGGTAATCTCGCCTTTGCATGAAATATTTACAGTTTCTGCCTTTATTACATTGACTAGTTTAGCGCTCCTAAATTTTGACATAAATATATGTACTTATTTTCTGGAACATTATTTTTATAAGACTGCCCATAACACCTACTATAGATGCCTTTTTTACTTTCCAGTGACGCAAAATCTATGGCAGCTGATGTGCGTAATATAATTTTAAAAATAATCCAAGATAAAGGACAAATGACTGAACAACAGGCTCAAGCTTACTTGAAGAAGATGGAAACACAAAAACGCTTGTCTGCTGATGTATGGAGTTAATCTAATCGCGGAAAACTAGATTTTATATTTAATTAATTGAATAAAGTAAATTGATAGAAAGAAAATTAAATCACACCATTGTTTTTAATGGTTGTTTAGATGTATAATATGATCAATAATAAGCTGATACCATGGTGCCTATTATATGTATATAATTTAAAAAGGAAAATGCAAAAAATGCATTTAGAGAAATCAGATCATTCCATTTCCATTAATTTATATTTATATTGCCCTATTTTCCTATTTGTGTATTTGGATTGGTAGTCTTTTTTACGTCACAGCAGCAGGCTATTATTTTAATTTATAATTTTTATATCTTTTAATTGTAAATTATTTTTAGTATTATCTAAAATGTTATATTTATCTGTTCTGAATAAAAAATGTATATCAAGGAACTAATGTGTTTTATTTCTTTGAATATCTGATAATCGGCGCTATTACCATTTCCATCGATAAAACTGTATCGACCCCGTTTAACCCATTTTATCGACTAGTCTATAGAAACCCTATTATGAATTTAAGGCATTGGTAAAAATAACACATTATATCAACCTGTCACATCTGGCATATTATTGCTTCAATCGATAAAATTTGTTCGCACAATTTTAAATAAAATAATTGAATTTTATCTATCTGTAGGTATCGATTATTTACATATTTTTAATGACTGAGTTTTGTTAGGATTTATTGATGTCGATCATTTTAAAAATATAGCATTTGAATTGCTTGTCAATGAAGCAATTATAGAAGAAATTCAGGAATTAGAGCAAAGGCAAGTAAGAAATATTTACGTAATATTCACATTCAGAGATGCCTTATTATAGTCATTATTTGTAGGAACGATTTAATTTTAACTAGAAGGATTAGGGATGCCGTCGATACCTTCAAACTCCCAGAAGTAACATTTTAAAAATTAATTCGGTTATTGATATGACTTGACCCCTTCCTAACAGAGGAAAAATATTACCTACTGAAATACCAAATCATCTTAAGGGCCGTTACTTTCTGTCAACGTTAAACGTGGTTAAACTTTAACCGTCGGCTAAATCATTGAAAGTACAATTGTTTCCATGGTAACTGAATTGGTTTGACTCACCGTTAATGTTTAATCGGGTTTAATCGGGACCGAAAGTAACGGCCCTAAGATATGTTAGTTAACCCACTTAATGGCATGTATGTTATATAATATTACACGCTATCTTATTGCGACTTAGCCATAATAAACCTTCACAGGTATATCGTATTTCACGATAACAGCTTCTCTTATTAATTGCTTATCTTCAAGATATCATATTACACCTTTGTTTCTCATAACTTGTGCAGACTGCAGAACTGCAATTCCTTTGTTATATATTTTGCTTACTCAGGTTCTGTATGTTATAAATATGACTAAACACGCTTTGTTGAATCAGTTATTAAACTCAGTTAGAATGCAACACTTCTAATTTATTATTATTCCTTCTCCAAGAGCCAACGTTGGCTCCATGTAACTAAATAAAAGTTTTTAAAAAGTCATTCATGTGAACCGTGATCTAACATTGGCGCAGTCGGTAGGATCCGTAAACATCATCAGAACAAGAAGCCTAACTGGTAGTGAAGCGCAAAAGAACAAGGACAACATCTGCAGAAGGTGCCTAACTAGTGCGTGTACATCTGCGAGAACAAGGAGACCTTCCTCACTGGTGGTGGCGGATCCCAATCCCTTGACGGACGAAGAACCTACTCATGGAGATGAAATTAATGTAAGTCATTTTTAAGAATCATCTCGTTATTTTATTTTACAATTATTAGTTCTCACAATTATTTACGTGTATTATACCGCTAATACACTCGGCAAACAAAGCCAATTCTGTTATCAAACAAATCCTTTACAAACTACAACGCAACAATTCTAATTTTAAGTTATTTATTTTCGTATTCACGAAACGACTGTGTATTATACAGTTAATACACAATTTATTAACGTACGCAACATAACAAACTATTTCAATCTAATTTCCGTATCATACTGCTGATACGCAACCAATTTTAGTTCAAAAATTTCCAAACAAAAAAGCAAAATGCCAGACAGAGCTCAACCAGAGCCGGTTCAACCAGTTCACTTTCCTAAACTCATGTCAGTGTGCCCAACGCATGGCAATTCATGACCAAAAAATTTTATTAACTGTTCATATTAAAAATAAATTGAAAGGCAAAGCTGCCGAACTAATCAATTCTCGTAACCCTGCCACATGGCCAGAAATTAAAGCACTTCTAGAAACCCACTTCGGTGACTCTAGAGATTTAACAGCTCTTATTCAAGACCTACAAAGAATTCACCAATTGCCTGGTGAATCTGCATTAACATTTGTTTCGCGTCTACAAACGCACAATGCGAAAATGCACGCTGCAGTGCAAAAACAAAATCTATCTTCAGAGCAAAGAACCGCGCAAACAAACTTGATCGAAACTATGACATTAAATAATTTGTTAACGGGTCTAGAACCAAATCTAGGCAGAATAATACGTGCCAGTAACCCTCCAACTATAATGAACGCAATTATTAGAATCCGTAGAGAGCTACAACTCTCTTATTTTGAACAACAAAAATTCCCAAAAAATAGTCCGGTCAAAAATCCAGTAATTCAACAAAAGCGACCACAAGGTCCCAATTTGCAACAAAAGTTTTGTTCCTTCTGTAAACGGAATGGACATGTAATAAGCGAATGCCGCACAAGGCAACAGTCTCAAAACTTCCAGAGACCAAGTTTCCAAGGAAACCCAAACTCACAAAATTTTTCTCATCAAAACTTCGCACAACCGAGTAATAATCAATTTAGTCAGAGGACATTCCCTCAAAATAATCAGCCAAACCAATCACAGCAAAACAGGCCCTCAGCCATAAGGCCGAACCCTAATTTTATGCAACAGCGACCATCAGCTATCCAACCTAACCCAAATTTTAATCGCTTTAACCAGCAAAAAGCTCATCATTTGAATTACGAACCTTACGATAATTATACCGATCAATTCAACCAATACAACGACTACTCTTTCGACGATTACCAAAATTACCAAAGTCAAAATGAATCGTACGAAAATTACAATTTTGAAACCAACCAAAATTTCCAGGAGAATTATACTGCTAATTCTCAGAACGAGCAATACGAGGATTATACTGCTAATCCTCAGGATTTTCGTTTAGATCCGGAGTACCCCGCGGATACTCCAACACAACAAATAGACCAATTCGACCAAATATCAAACCAAATACAAACAATGAATCTCAACGACAGTTTCGATCCAATGCTGAACTTCCCAGAACAAACGTTCATGTAAATACGCTTTCTCACACCCTATTAACCGTAAATTCAAAAAATCTTTATTACATCAAAGACGCAACCGGCAAATTTAAAATTTTGATTGACACAGGTGCAGGAATTTCAATTTTTAAACCTAAAACAGCTGAAAATTATAGACGTAGATCCCCTGAAAATGTAATTATACAGGGTATTACTGATCAAAAAATTTATATCAACGAATCTGTTCTCATCCCCTTTTCAGATGAGTCACACAAGGTTTATATCTATAATCTAGATATAGATTTTGATGGACTACTAGGCGCAGACTTTTTAGAACATTACGAATGCCGAGTAGATTTCAAAAATAAACAACTAGTCACAAATTTTAAAACCGTACCACTATTTAAAGTCACGGAAGAAACTACAGTAAATTTACCTGTACAACCAACTGGTAACTCTAACATCAAAAACCAAAATCCAAATTTAGGCAACATCAAAAATTTAATTTCTATCGAACCTCGCATGGAAAAAATATGTAAACTAAAATGTAACCTACAAAATACCGAGGCTATACTGTTAGCCCAGGAAAACGAGAAAGTACGCTTACCAAATGCTATTGTCAAAATCGATAACAATGGAGAATTTTTAACCTCAATTATAAACGCAAATGCAATACCAAAAACTGTAAATTTTTCTAACATAAAACTAGAGCCAGTACAAAAATTCAAATCAATTTTCAATTTAAACACTCAAAATTCTGACTCACACCTACAGACGGACAGATCCTTCGAAATTAGGAACGAATTGCGCTTGGATCATCTAAACGAAGAAGAGGCCGAAATAGTAACGCAGCTTTGTTTAGACTTTCAAGATATATTCTATTTGGAAGGAGACAATTTAACTTTTACTAACGAAATTAAGCATTCCATTGACACGAACGATTCAAAACCGGTTTTTACAAAATCATATCGCTACCCTCATATCCATAAAGAGGAAGTCAAAACACAAGTCTCTAATATGCTTGATCAAGGCATCATTAGACCTTCGATTTCTCCCTGGTCCTCTCCGGTTTGGGTTGTACCAAAAAAACTCGACGCCTCCGGTAAACAAAAGTGGCGAGTTGTAGTGGACTACAGAAAACTCAACGAACTGACTATTGACGATAAATACCCGCTACCCAATATTTCCGACCTCCTCGATCAATTAGGCAAATGTCAATATTTTACAACTTTGGACTTAGCCTCCGGATTTCACCAAATCGAGATTGATGCGAAAGATATTCAAAAAACTGCTTTCACAGTTGAAAATGGTCATTTTGAATTCGTAAGAATGCCTTTTGGACTTAAGAATGCTCCATCAACATTCCAAAGAGTGATGGATAACATTTTATTAGGTATCCAAAATGAACGATGTCTCGTCTACATGGACGATATTATTGTTTACTCCCCTACTATTCACGAGCATATTTCTCGATTAACGGAAGTTTTCAAAAGATTACAGAAAGCCAATCTCAAAATTCAACCCGACAAATGCGAGTTTCTCCGCAAAGAAGTCGCTTATTTAGGACATCTCATTACAAAAGACGGCGTAAAACCGAATCCTTCGAAAGTTGACGCTATTCTAAATTTCTCTCAACCAAAAAATCAAAAAGAAATTAAATCATTTCTAGGCTTAGCCGGATATTATAGGCGCTTTATCCCCAATTTCTCCAAGATAACCAAGCCCCTAACAAAACTACTACAAAAAGACATACCATTTCTCTTCGACAATGATTGTGTAAATTCTTTTCAAAATTTGAAACAAACATTAACAACAACTCCGATATTAATTTACCCTAATTTTGATGAACCTTTCGTTCTAACCACTGATGCGAGCGCATTTGCCGTCGGCTCAGTGCTGAGCCAGGGGCCTATTGGCAAAGATTTACCCATTGCCTATGCTTCTAGAACCTTGTGCAGTGCGGAAACTAAGTATTCAACGATTGAACGCGAACTTTTATCGATAGTATGGAGTGTAAAGCACTGTAGACCATATCTGTACGGTAGAAAGTTTAAGCTTGTAACCGACCACAGACCACTCACCTGGCTATTCTCTATAAAAGACCCAGGAAGCAGACTTGCCCGTTGGCGACTCAAATTAGAAGAGTACGACTACGAAATAATTTATAAACCAGGCAAAATCAATAAGAACGCGGACGCACTTTCCAGAATCAAAATTAATCATTTTTCCGAATGTTCCAAATTCTATTCAAAGGTCCTAGCCGCGAATGACGAAGAGTCAGACGACGACGAAAACCCAGACGATAATAACGAAATCACTAACGAACAAATTTCCCGTGAATTTGAAACTTTCACCAACCTATATAAAACAACATCTTTAATAGACTATTCAAAAATCAAAGCCTCAAACAAACAACTCTTATACCGAGAACATAAAGATATTATAACCTTCTTCCAACAAAATAACTTACAAGACCTACATCACAAAATTATTGAGAACATATTCGAAGAAAACCCCGAATTTCATAACGATAAAATCAATATTGTATCGAGCAAAACAGTCAGACATAGGAGATATTTTATCATTCCTCTACCTTTTGATATCGAATCTGTAATTGAACATCTATTTTTGGTATTATTTAAAAATCAAGATAAAAACCTTTCTAAGACATACTTTGTCGAAAATAACCTAGACCTCCCCATACTCGAAATTCTATCATTCATTTTTGCAGAAAAAGATTTAAAAGTAGTAATTTGTCAAGATATCGTCAGAACTGCCGACGAAGATGAAATCCCAATTATATTGGAGCAAAATCATTTTGGTAAAAATAATCTACACCGCGGAATAAATGAAACGATTCGAAGAATTAGAGAAAAATACACTTGGCAAGGTCTAACTAAAGACGTTGAAAATTTTATAAAAAATTGCGAAACTTGCCAAAAGACTAAAGTATGCCGGAAAAACCTTAACGACCCTCTAGTAGTCACAGAAACCCCAAGAACACCATTCGAAAGAATTAATATCGATTTATTTGAATTCCCAACTCGAAACTACGCTTTAACTATTCGCGACGAGTTAACTAAATTTACACAAGCCTATGCAGTCCCGGACAAATCCGCAAAATCCGTCGTAAATACCTTGTTGTTATACTTTCAACATTACGGCACCCCGCTAAGAATCCATTGCGATTACGGTGGCGAATTTGACAACCGTTTGCTCAAAGATCTCTGCACCCTCTACGACATAAAACTGACGTATTCAAGCGTAGGACATCCCCAATCGAACGGATCCATAGAAAGATTTCATGCTACTCTAGCTGAAATGATAAGAATTCATAAAACTGAAAATCCGAACGAACATCCTTTCACAATTTTACCATATGCAGTAATATGCTATAACAATTCGGTAAATAAAACACACGGTTTTACCCCATATGAACTTATCTTTGGTCATACATCTAACAGACCACCCGAAACTTTGTACAACCAAAAAGAATTAATAACTAAATACGTTAGAGATTTAAACAATAGAATATCCCACTACTATAAAATAGCCCGTAGTCGAACACAATCTCAAAAAGAGAAAGCAAAAGTTCGCTTCGACAGAAATATTCCCCAAAAACGACCTGAATACAAAATAGGTGACTTAGTTTATGTAAAAGAATCACAAATTAAGAACAAACTACAAAACAAATTTAACGGTCCCTTTAAAATAAAAGAAATTTTTCAAAATTCTGCTACCCTATTAAATCTCGAAACAAAACAAGAGACTAAAGTAAATTTTGATAGAATGAAACCATATACTGAAAATTAAATTTATTTTCAGGTTTCTCCTGCTGTTCGGATCAGCACTCTGTCAATACAAAATTACCCCGATCAATAACACTGTTGGTGTATACTATCACCAAGACACGGACATCGTGGTGACAAATGACAAATGGACTCTACTAGTGCATAAAAATATTTCATCCCTCAAACTAGCTTTTGACAAGAATCAAAATAATTTAGACAGAATCTTGAACACCCTCGATGGTGCTGATCAAAAATCAATCCTGTTTAGAAGCGAAGTTAAAACAGAGTTTAACCTTTTAATGCAAATAGCTAGTTCAATAAAAACGAAATTTGACGAAGTCTTTTCAGACACAAAGAGATATAAACGCGGAATACTTAACGGTTTCGGAACAATATTCAAATCAATTACCGGAAACTTAGACGCCGAAGATGGCGAGTACTACACTAACTGTATAAATAAATTAAATAATGACGAACATCAATTAGAAAACTTAATCAAAAATCAAATCTCAGTTACAACTTCTGTTATCAAAAATTTCAACTCAACTATACAAAAATTACAAATTGATGAGGAAACATTTAACAAAGATATCAAAGAAATCGAGCACACAATTCAAACTATGACTCAAACGATCCAAGCTGCCGAAATAAAACTAAAATTTTTATACATTTCCGAACAACTAATGGCCAGCTATTTGTACATCGAAGACAATCTAAACGATATTTTAAATTCAATAACATTCGCCAGATTAGGAATTATTCATTCATCAATCATAACACCTGATCACTTAGTAACGGCGTTACAAGAGATTTCACAGAGTTTACGAAGGAACAATTTACCTCTTCCAATTAAACTATCAGCAGTTGCTCAATATCTGGATATTATTGAACTAAAAGCTTTTCAACTAGATTCTAACCTAATATTTGTTTTAACAATACCTCTTATTGAACCTCAAAATTATAACACCTTTCGCCTATACCCCATACCTATACTTGATAACAGAACTGGTCTACATCACTTTTTATCTATTTCACAAAAGTTTATCGCGAGAGACGATGATTCTTTAATGTACATACCTATACAAAATTTGAAAGAATGCAAACCACTCTATTTTGGAACCAAACTATGTTCGAACCTGTTTGCATATCCTATCGACCAAAATGCCATTTGTGAGGCTAGAATATTAAAACCATTGCCGAAACTCCCAGAAAATTGTCAAACTTCCTTCATCATTAGTCAAGGATACAACGTCCAAGAACTTGAAGACAACACATGGCTAGTAATTAATTCCGAACCACTTCACATTACCATCAACTGTCCGAAGAGAGAATCCATAACAGAGCTAATTAATAAAAATTCCATCATAAAACTACAACCAGGATGTTACGCCTATGCAGGCATTACTCGAATACAAGCCAGTGCTAAAGACTTTTCCGAAATTAAGGACAATTCACATCCAATCCAAATTCCTTTTGAATGCTGCAATCACATGCCCGACAAAATCGAAATCCCAAAATTAAAACCGCTTAAATTAAACAGTCTCGACGTAGAAGATTTAGATATTGCTAAAAACAAACTAGAGCAATATTCCAAAGACCTAGACGACCTCATAAACGAACCTTTTGTGACCAAACATGTATCTTGGTTCACATACTTCATAATCACTCTCATCATCCTATTAGTTCTACTTTACATAACTTGTAAATGCAGAAGATGTGGAGCATTGCGAATCCAACCCTCAACGGATAACCCTCCTTCACCTCCTTCAGAGCGAAGCAGAGTATTTACCAAATTTCCTAGACTGATCCCTCCAAGAAAGCGACCCGGTATTAGACCTCAAGAAGAAGAGGACATCGAGTTAACATAGACTTTCATGTGGAGTTTTACCCTTGTCTATTAATTTAGACTATTGTATTTTATCCTTATTACGTTATGTAATGTTTTATTATCGCTTACCAATTTTAACTCTTACATCATTTTATTATTTTACTTTGTATTCATTCAACATTGTTTCAATTTATTTTTGCATTATATTCATTTAACGTTTTAACAATTTTCAAAAGTTGCTGCATAACATCAACTTTTTTATTAAGGGGGAAGTTGTTATATAATATTACACGCTATCTTATTGCGACTTAGCCATAATAAACCTTCACAGGTATATCGTATTTCACGATAACAGCTTCTCTTATTAATTGCTTATCTTCAAGATATCATATTACACCTTTGTTTCTCATAACTTGTGCAGACTGCAGAACTGCAATTCCTTCATTATATATTTTGCTTACTCAGGTTCTGTATGTTATAAATATGACTAAACACGCTTTGTTGAATCAGTTATTAAACTCAGTTAGAATGCAACACTTCTAATTTATTATTATTCCTTCTCCAAGAGCCAACGTTGGCTCCATGTAACTAAATAAAAGTTTTTAAAAAGTCATTCATGTGAACCGTGATCTAACATGTATACCAGTGTTGCCAGCATTGCATTATTTTTCGGGCTAAATCCTAGTCTGAATTAGTGCTAGAATGAAGAAAAACAGGCTAAAATTAAGAAATCAAGCATAACAAGCTAAAAACTACGTTTTGATATGCTTTTTATCCCTGTTGGGATGATTCAGTACATTTTGACATGTTTTATTTTTCTTTTCTCTTTTTGCATTGACTAAAGTAAAGGCTAACTACATTTTGAAATACAGAAAGGGCATCGGTTATATCGTGGTCACGCATCTTTATAAATAACTCGTTTATTTTTAATTTTTCGAAAAAACTCTATTTCGGATTTTTTGTTCAAAAAGGTCCGTGCCTTATACCGGTTATAGAGATTGATCAACGGAATACTTAATTTTCGATTTTTATTAGGAAACTGTTCAGTATTTGTAGAAGTTATTAAAAAAATCAAGTTTTCTAGGATTTGTAGATTTGCTTTGGTTTCGTCAAATTTCTCACAAACATCACTTAATAGACTTAATCGAGCCTACAATCGCCATTTTTGAAAATCAAAATCGGACCTTCGGTTCGGGAGTTATCAACTTCTTTGGAAAATCATACTCGGCCTTGGAAAAAATACTTGCGGTCAACGGATTCGGGCCGCCAGCAATAGACTTCATTTGTGGCCGTGTACCTTCGATCCCACCAAGTCCCATCGAAATCGATCAATATCCTGGACAGTTATCGTGCTTCCGAGAAAACCCATTTTTCGCAAAAAAATTCAATTTCCATCTATTTTTCGACATTGTTTCCGGTACACTTATCTGTAGATTGTTGCCAGCGGCACCATCTCTTTTTTGAAATATCTCGATCTGACTGCCCGTTACTGAGTTATTCAATTTTTCCAGAAAAACTTGAAACCTCTATATTCCAGCGTTAAGGTTTTCTAAAGGCCTCCTATTAACCACCCAAGTTTCATCGAAATCCGAAAACGGATTAGGGGGGCTGAACGTGACAGACAGACCGACGGACGGAATTTTCTAAATTCGCTCCCGAGTCGATAGATATGACTTTCATTTCGATCCGACGTTTTTTTCGGATTTCGATAGTCCGCTGGAAAAATGCAAAACCTATACTGAGGAACCCAAAATTTTTTTGAAGAGCAGGGGGACACTGCGGCGATTTTTTTTTTTTTTGATGAGCGGGGGGGACACTGCAGCGGATTTTTTTGATGAGCGAGTTGGGAGCATACAGGAGAAGCAGAAATTAGGTTATGTTCGTTACATTTAATAATTATTTAAAAAAAAGTCATTTTCACAGTTGCCATTTAAGATGAAAGTTCATTTAATTTTCAACACTATTGTTTTTCAAATAAGAATGGAGGTGTAATTTATTCATTTATTGATTTAGAGTGGGGCCCGGTAAATATTTCTTTCATTACTCCCCTATGAAGCACAGAACCATAGAACACACACCAAAGGAGGTTTACGATTTGTTTTCAAAAGATTTATACAAGTATTATAAAGTATAATAATACCAATATAAAAAAAATACCATAGGGTTTACAACTCTATTGGTATTGTAAATCTCATGAAAATATTTTTCCTTTAATATACAGTATGTCTCACTTTTCATGACTCCCATATCAAAGCTCCCTTATTAACAATACGATTTTTTTTAAATTTGGGTGGAAGGTGATTACTTATCAGGAGATTGTTACCGTAATCATTTAAAAATCCACCAGTGGCGTTCGTCGTTCTGAAGAAAAATGAACCTAATTTTCCAAAAAAAGATTCTTTTACAAAAATACTAACGCAATATTATTGATCAGCATGCTTCAGAACTTCTATATCCAAAATTTAACAATACTTTGATGTATGGTTTTCGAATTACGGAACATTTAAAATTGCGTTTTTTAAACATTAAATAATCTCAACTTATTGGAAATGAATTGTTTTTCGAAAAAAAAGTCCTTTCTCATTTTCACTTCAAATTCACTGTTTCTAGCACCTAATGTCATTGATACTTTCATATTTTGACCAAGAAATTTCATTGATAAACTAACAAAAATTTTAAAATTTGTAAATTGTAAATTATTTGGGCATTAAAAATTAACAAATTTGAATGTATCGATGACATAGACTGGTAAAGAAAGTAAATTTAAAAAGAAAATGATGAATGACTTTTTTCGAAAAGCAATTCGTTTCCAAGTTATTGATTATTTAATGTTTACAAATGCAATTTTAAGGGGGTCGTAATTTGAAAACCATTCATCAAAATATTGTCAAATTTTGGGTTTAAGCATGCTGATCCATAATATTGCGTTAGTATATTTTTGTAAAAAAAGTCCTATCATTTTTTGGAAAACTAGGTTCATTTTTCTTCACAACGGCGAACGCCACAGGTGGATTTTTAAATGTTTTACGGTGACACTATCTCCTGATGGATAAGTACCTTCCACCCAAATTAAAAAAAAATTGCATCGTTAATAAGGGAGCTGTGATATGGGAGTCATGAAAAGTGAGACATACTGTAGACTTGTGTTTAATAAATACAAAATTATTCGAACTTGTATGGTAATTTCTCTGTCCCCACTCTTCATAAATTTGTATTAAAATTCCACCAGACGTCGATCACTTCTTGATATGATTGGTTTTTGTTTATTAGTTCATAAGAAAATATAAGTATAAATTATAAAAAATAAACATTTATTTTATTGTTCAAAATACATATTAATGAAGTTGTTTTTAAGATTTTATACATGCCATTAGGTAGGTTAATTAACATCTTTCTTCTGTTAGGAAAGGGTCAAGTCATATCAATAATGTTTTGAGCTATTTCTTTATTAAACCGAAATAATTGTTTAAAGGGGAATGTTAAAGAGTAGCAAATTTTGGCCTAAGCTGAACAACGGAAAATGGACACGGTTTTTGATAGCATTATTCCCATAGAATGCGAATGTTCGCATCGGAGATACCACATAAAATTACAAAGCATTTGCAATTCGCATGCGTAAGAATAATAAACCATCTGTCTGCTATGCCCATTCAGTAAGCTATAGCTGTAGTCATAGGAAAAAACGAAATATAATTATTTGTTCGAGATCAAATTCAGCTTAATTACAATTCTGAAAGTCAGAGTAACCATAAACCACACTGGCAGACAGTTTCCGAGGTCAATTTTAAAAGATAAAGACCTCAAAACTTGCTCAAAAGTCACCTCCAAAATTCCATTGTAGAGTTGATCTCAGCAGCATTACGTTCTATGTAAAGAAAATAGTAAAAACTTGCACTGTCCCTATGACTGATGATGCCTACTATAATAATAGTAATAATTTCATAACGATTTATACATTATTAATAATATATAATGTACAGTTTAATAAAAGTTAATTTTGTAATAAGCAAATATATAACATTGTAAATGTTTTTAACTAGATGTGAAAGGTGCCCAAAATACATTTGGTTAGGTTAAGAAACTATTTTTAAACAGGACAAGTCAACACTGATTAGATTATAAATAAATGACCGTTAAAGTGCAATTGTACATTTAGTAAATTAAAAAATGAAGTAATTATTGAACTTCCTTTAGGCGGAACAACAAAAGGCTGCTGCACTCAGGCTTCGTGGCCCATTGTGCTTAGGTTAAGAAACTATTCTTAAACAGAACAAGTCATCCCGTCAATTTCATTCGAAATTCAATTATAAAAAAATCACAGTAAACTGCAGTTGTACATTTAGTAAATTAAAAACAAATCAGGTAATTATTGAACTTCTTTTAGGCGGAACAACAGAAGGCTGCTCAGCCTTGTGGCCCATTGTAATCTGCTATGAATTTACAGAATTCCCCCATTTAGGCCGGATTCTAACCCAATTGTCAGAATCCTTTCTATGGTGTCAGTCATTCCTATTTCCTCCAGCACCAGAAAACCAATACCAAAGTATTTGTGCCTAAGCTCATAAGACAGAAGTTTCTTCCTCATCCACGCAGTCAGGTCACCCATATCAATAGTGTGCAGGTGTTTTCTGAAAGACCCGTGTCCAGTCAAAAGACCTACCACGATTCATCATTGTTTGGCACCTACCTCGAATTGACATTGGGCAGCTCTTTCTGGCCAGTGCTGATGGAAGGTACAAGCGCTTGCTTGGAGCGTCGACCTGCGGCATCACTAACCGTAGAAAATAAATCCACTCTAATATAGATGGGCAAGAATAATGTTTAGATTAGTATCTTTTCGAGATAACGATAATATTGAACTACAAGAAATGCTGAATTTTAGTGATGTTATCAATGGGTGTTGCAGCAGGTGAATGTTCGTTCTCCAAACTAAATTGATCAAATCATATTTGAGATCGACAATATCAGAAAAACGCCTAGATGGGTTAGCCATTTTGGCCATTGAAGGCGACATTTCACATGAAATTAACAGAGATGGGCAAAGAAAAGTTTCCATTTGAAAGTTTCCGGAACGAGACTTTGATAAAAATGAAAGTTTCCAATAAAATATTTGAGTATTTGAAAGCTCCCAGTATTCCGGGAAATCTTCCTTTGGAAACTTTCATTTTTATCTACCCATCTATGGAAATTAATATGAATGGTAGGTAAATACATGTCCTATAATATTTAATAATTAATTTTCATTCTTCCGCAAATATTAATAATAAAATATATGTTTTGTTTACGTATTAATTTCCATTTTTTAAAACAATTTTTGTAATGAATATCGAACTCCCCTCTGTAGGAGCCTCTCTTTGCTGCCACTTGTAGCAAAATTTTACAAAGCATCCCCTAAATGGCTGACTGTAGTAAACAACATGGTACACTTTGGAATCCTTGTGGATGATACTGGCGAATGTGAATATGAGATTCGGTGAAAAATACAGGTGGTAATGTCATAGTACTGTCGTGCACAAAAAAAAATGGGACAAGTCTTATAACACATTTTTGCTAAAGTTTAGTTGTGTACATATAACTTTAATTCTTGTGACATTATCAGTTATTTGTCAAAATTCATTGCAAGTGTGCAAATAGAGACAGATTTACATCAGAAAAAAATAGTTGTCATATTTTCTTTTGCTCACAACAGTACCTTTTATATTTTTAAATATTTTTAGATAATTTCTTAATTCGAATGTATGAATCATTCAGGAAGATTCTAGAACCGCATGATTATAATATAATTATAAGCGGATATCCCAACACCAGGAGTTTCTCTCCAGGAGTCAAGTTAATAATAAAAAATCAAACAGCCAAATTTTCACCAAGACAAGGGTTAAACTAATCAATGTTACTGCAGTTAGTGCATTTTGGTTGATTATTTTTTGGATAATTTCACTTCAAGTGAAATGTTACATGTAATTTAATAAATAGTATTTTCGATCTCAAACTTATTTTTGCTCTTTAAACCGAAAGTCCAGTCCTAAGAAATAAATTTAACATACATAGTGTTTCAAAATGCAAGGCAATTACCGGGTAAATCATCATGTTCAGTAAGATCGGCAACTTGCCAGTTAAGCAAAATTTGCTGACAGAAATATCACAAAGATCAGACTTCTTAACACCCTAGTTTTCTTTATCTTTCTTCATGCATCTGAGACGCAGTTATATTTTCGAGGTGTGGGTCAGGAGATGTTTGCTATGAATTCACTAGACAACCCATTCTACTAGTTCGATTCTCAAAGAAATACATCTCCAAAAAATATATAGAATGGCTCATAGTTCAGGTGAAACAAGATAGCAAGAGAATGCCCTCCAAAACGTTGGGCTGCTGTCAGCTCAAGCTTTTGTGGGGCTATGCGCTTCACAGGCAACTGCAACAGATGGTGTGACATCATCACATGTACTACACAGCCAACGTAGGCCAACTAGAATATTTCATGGACTAAAAAATGTCTGGCAAAACATTGTGAATAAGAAGATAATGATCACTTAGTGGGAGAAAAAAAAATGTCAAGACTATGGAGCTAGTCATTTTGAAGCCTGTGTGAAGTCTCTCACAGCAAAATAAAAACGTAGTCATAGACTTTTCAAAAGAACATCAAAGGATTGCTAAAAATAAATATACACCAAAAGCAGTAGTTTCAAAAAATGTATTTGCATTATATTACTCAAGTAACATTCCTGCCTAAAAAATTTAATAAGTCACTGCATCGACATTAACATAATGTGGGCAAAATTAGTTTTTAACTCCCTAATCGTTTTTATAAATGGATTTTGGTAACTTATTACATATTTAATAAACAAACATTTATCTATAATGATTCACTTGTAAAAAAATACTAGTGTTGATAAGCACATTCTTCTGAAGTATTCAAGCAACCGTTAGGATGATGTTTCAAAAACCAACATGGTTTTCCTTTGTATTTCATGGTATCCTCATTCAATCGTGGTGGTTCTCTTAACAATACTTTCCCTTCTCTTATGTCAAATAGATACCGGTGGTTTCTAAGCAGAGTTTGTAAACCTCCACTTTCTTTTTTTAACTGCTTCAAATCTTCAGCAGCTAATTTTTTAGACAAATCAGAAAGTGTAAGGCTGGTACCTTTATTCCAAACATCCCCGTTGCTTTTTTTAATGAAATGTTCTTGCACTAACAAGGTGTTAACACAACATAAAACTAACTTCTGTACAAGACTTCGGTCCAATTGCGTGCAATTTCTTACCTTTTCTGTATCACATCTGGCTTTAAAATTCGTTACCGACAATCGACTATCAATAAATGTATTAATTTCACTATTAATTCTATCCAATTCTTCACTGCTCACTTTTTTCCTAACTCCTACTAAGCAGGTCCTTTTGGTGGACGGTATTCTAAGTTTGTCTATTTTAATATTAAATCCACACATATTGCAGACTTTTTGGATATATTCTAAATAATCAGAGTACTGACTAAGAGAGGCATTACTTCTATTATATTTTTGTCCACTGAAGTCATAAGGACAACAAGGAAGGGCGAAGAAATTTGTGTGTGGAGAACTTCGTAGAGATATTACAGGTATCCATGGCGTAAGTTCATCTGAATGGTTGCCTATTAACCAGGTGCAGTCCGGAAACAAAGATGATGGCGTTACTGTACCCACCTGCAGCATAAAAAATGTCTGTATAACGATAATTTTCAATGCCAACCAACACTGGGTGACCCATCAGGTTATTTCAGAGATGGCAATGGGTTTTTTCTCTCATCGAGAATTTTCCCAAAAATGGGTTTCTTCTTGGGAGGGTTAAAAGGAAAAAAAACTGGTTTTTCCCATTTTTGAATTTGCCGCCAATTCTAGCCTAACTTTCCCTCAAAAATTCGTTATTTCATCATTTGGCGTGGGTCTGAATTTTTTCCAAATACCTAACTAATAATGCTAATGCATAGTAATTAAAAAAATACTGAAAGGAATTATTGTTTTCAAATATGGCAAGAACAAAATCCGTTATTTGGGAATGTTTTAATAAATTTAAGTACGGTTTATAAACTTTTCCGCTGCAATTGCGGTTGCAGTTGGAGTTGCCGCAGCAGTATCAGTTGCAATTCAAGAAAATTTGTCATTTATAAACTCTTGCTGTTGCTGTCATAGAATGTTTTTCACACATGCGCTTCACGCGTAAATCTCATGACGATTTGTTTACGTTCTCCATGAAATGCAATTTCATTAGCTATCCACTGGTAATTCTGCAGCGGTTGCCGTTCAAGATAAAATTAGGTTATCTACCTGCGGAATATGAACTGCAACTGCAGCGGTAGCAGACTTTATAAATGGCAACAGTGCTTTCGTATTCTTCATAAACACTACAGGTGCGGCAACTTCAACTGTAACTGCTGCGGCTAGTTTATAAATTGAGCTTTATTATCAATAAATAGATTGGTAATAAAAAATATGCCCAATGCATTTATTGCAAAAAAGAATATATTTTGAAAAAAAGATATTTTATCTGGGAAAAAACGTCTTTTTTTTTACTAACTACATCTTTTGAAAAGCTAGAGATTTGAGCAAAGTATTACATTAAGTGGGATAAAAACGAGATTTGAATTATTTGAATTTGAAAAGCACCCAATAACCCTATTCCATCGCCACCCTCTTGGTAAACCTTCAACTTCATTTTTTCAAATAGCGCCCCCCTCCCCCTTTTTTAATTAAGAATATGAGAGTACTTTTCATTTGGAATACAACCATGTATTTATACTTGGTATCTTATTTATTTTTAAGGACTTCAAATGAATAACATATTCAACATGATCGATTATTACTTACTAATTTTTGCACTGAAACAGAAAAGCCTTTAACGAAGTCTGCTTAGTACAATCCTATACTATGGGGTACTACTGGCTATGTTTTTCTCAACGAATCCGAGTTTTTTCACAAGACAGATTATAAGTTTTTTTTTTGTTTCGATATTAATTCCCAGTTCAACTTTGACTACGTTGCTGATAGTCTCATGATGAGTTAAATATCACACCTGTCGTGTTTACCGCAAAAATAGTCGTGCTGTAGAATGTCTGTACAGAGAAAAAATTTCAGTATGTTTTTGGATATGTTGATCAAATCTCCATTGGATCTTATTTCACTCAAATCTCTTTTCAACTAACAAACAGATGACTTATAAAAAACCTGGTGGGATACCCGGTATATAAGAGGTTAGGGATTCAACAGACAAAAAATACAAAATTTAAAAAAATTGTTTCAATAAGATGGAAATAGACTTACCTCTAATTTTGTGCTCGCGGGATAGATATCCCATATGCGTCTCCTTCTTATATCTATGCCATACCCATTATATCCTTCTTGATTCAATATATATACTAGAAGTCCATTTCCGCATCCGCAGTCTACAAATTTTATCTCTTCCACAGCATATTTTTTCCATAAACAAATTAGGTAACTTGCTATGGCGATGTCTTCGAAGATATATTTTTGTGGGTTCGTATTGGTTACTTTAGGCCATTCCTAAACAATTTTGTTAAATATTACTGTAAATGAAAATATTATGTGAGTTTAAACAACAATAAAACACTCATCATTGGATAACCAATCAAAACAACTACTCTTCTAGCAAATACTGATGAAGTATTAAATTGTGTTTTCCTAAATAGTATATTAGCGTGACCCGAGTAAGGTACCAATATACAGAAAGTAGATAATTTCATATTAAATAAAAAAAAGTGTGAATGACTGAATTCAAATAAATGATTTAAGTATCTTCAATGTATTTTTTTTGCTTTAAAATGCTAGGAATCCTATCATGTAATTCAATACTTTGTCAGTATTAGCTAGAAGAGTAGTTGTTTTAATTGGTTCTCCAATAATGAGTGTTTTGAAGTATTTACCTAACTAGTATATTAGCGTGCCCAGATTAGGGCAACAATATACAGAAAGTAGGTAATTTTATAATAAATATTAAAGTGTGTAAGTTGTAATTTGCTTAATATATCTAAATAATATTCTCTAAAAATATACACTAAACTTAAAAAAAAAAAAAAAATTAATAATAATAGAACGTCGTTAGAGCAAATTAGTATTTGGAAATTTAACCTACCCGATTCCAACGACTCTCAAAAAAATTTTCCAGCAATTCATCTAACATCGAATTAATAAATCCTTTAATTTACCCAACAAATCCCAACATCCCACCCAAAAGAGTATTCCCTAATTACGTAACCAACAATAGTACACCCATATTATTTTTTATTACTAGTTTTTTTTTAGTAAAAATCTTATAAACATAAGATGTATTATATTTGTTTTAAATTAATAAGTATTGTAATTATATTAAAATGTATATAGGGTGGAAGACTTAGGTCGTTATCCAATGGGCGTTTTCACTAGATTCTTAAATCTCAAAACAAATATGTTTATTTGAAAGCTAACTGGTAGATATTCACCTTGTGCAACTGTTTCAAATATAAATCTTACAGTGTTTAATAAAAAAATAAACATTTATTACATCAATTTGAACACTCATTTGACCTTTTGGGGCTGAGTGACGTCACACATCCCGGACTTATGTTGGCAGCATTTGCCAGAACGCCTAATAGCCACTAACATCACACCACAACTGACACATGTTTATTGTTTACGCCATGAATACTAGAGACAAGGATAACGCACGCTGTGCTTTCAACATGTCTGTGAAACTGGAAGAAAGAAGCGCACATTATAGATGGCGCAGTGCTCACGAGCACACTGGAACACGAGCTACTCATTGGCTAATGACATTTTTGCTAGTGTTACCAGCGCCACCTGGATTCTTCACATTTTGCGGATCGGTTTTCATCGGAATTTCCATAAACTTGGAGCCAGGATTTTCTAAAGGAAGTGCAGAAAATCTGTCTGAGACTATGGAAAATTGTAACCGAATTGATGCTGCTCCGAAAACCGAAACCGAAAACCAAATTAACGCTGCTCTGAAAACCGAAACCGTAACTGAAAATGGTGTACGTCAGTTAACCGTAACCGAAACCAAACCGAAATAAATTTTGGTTTCGGTCCCTGGTTTACCACGTAATTAAATTATTTAAGCACAAGTACTTAAAAGTTGTTTACATTTTGCCAGGTCATGAAAGTAAAAATACTTGTGTACTTTTTGTATTTAAATATTATTATATAAATGGAAGGCCAGTATAGGTATATGCGCGTGAACAAAATACGGCAATTACAGCACAGATTAAGTGATTGCGGATTCAAAAACTGTAAGCCATGCGTCGACGCAGTAGAGAAATTGATGTCTGTGCTTGAACCAAACGGGAGTCTACGGGAGTTATGCGCCGACGCTAGGCTGACGCAATTCTGTGTTTTATTTGTTTCCCATAGTCACAGAGTCGGTATCACTCATTTTATTCTTTGTTTATTCTCTCGTTTGCGTAAAGTTGTTATAAATTGATTATTTTGTGTAATATTTTGTGACTGTTATAAACAGAGTTAATTTAGACAATATGGTGCAATCTTGTATGGTACTGTGTTGCAATAATCGGGGCAAAGTCCCGGGTTTTAAACAGTTGCAGTAACAACAAGACCGGCTCTGACGTATTTTGTAGTGCGATTGCGGTCCTCCTGCACGTCACCATACCTGCGCGAGATTCAATTTGGCGTAAAAATTGGTATGGATATTGACCTTCCATTTATATAGTAGAGTTCAGTGGAGACAATACCTATTATATTACTCACCTTTATTAACTCATCCCCATATTTACTTTTTAAATTTCCATAAGTTAAACAATATTCATCAACTGATATCACAATACCTATTACATTACTCACCTTTATTAACTCATCCCCATATTTACTTTTTAAATTTCCATAAGTTAAACAATATTCATCAACTGATATCAAGGACAGAGAATGTATTTGATTATCGTTGTTTATATCATTTTCGGTCCACTTTAAAAGTTTTGAAAATAATTTGTCAGCAATCCATTCTGCATGTGTAGTGTCTGCATCCTCAAAATTACTTAAATTTATTCTTAAATTAGATATATTTGCTAATTCCAGTTCATAAGGAAATGGAGGTGCTGAAACGGACTTATTGCTTTCACTTACTGCAAAAAATGTTGCAGTGTTCTTGTCTTTATCTAAAATAACCACTTCAATGCATTTTTCCAGTTTTCGATTTCGAGGCATTAAAATTCTTACAGATATAAAAACACCATTACATTCTTCCGTAAAATCAGTTGTGTTTGATTCAATTAATTCACATTTGTGATCATAACAGTCTACTATATTTTTAATAAAGCTTTCAGAGATATTCTCCTTGGTTAGTTCCTTCAATTTTCTAACTTCATATAAAATAGCAGATCTTGTAAATACTTCACTAACATGTTTCATACTAGTTGATTTAAAACATATTTTGTAAAACAAAACTTGTGATACAGCAATAAGTTTTCGATTTGCTAAGTGTGGTCTATTGTGGTATAATAATACGGTGTTCCAAAATGCAGCGGGAGTCAGGCACGTAGAACTAGTGACTAATGGGACATACAACATATTCACTTGGTTTCGTTGCCTAAATACTGAAAAAGATTTTAGAGTTTATTTCCTTAGAATATGCTATGCTACAGTTCACCTTTTTCAAAATCCAGTCTGCATCTTCATAAGATCTATCAATAATTTCTTTAATCCTTTGAGGATCTGATTCATTTACGTGTTGTTTGAAACTCTGTAAAAAAAACTGCTTTTAGTTAGATTGCTGCAAGTCACATCATAGAATCTAACCTGTTTAATCATAAATTGATAATGTTGCCTAGGCCCTTTAGGCAATTTTTGACACTGCCTTATTAAGTATTTATATAATGTTTTGGGTGACTTCGTAACACTACTTGACATAAATCTTGTAAAAGAAACATTAAAATTGTGTAAAGCAACCATGCCTTATTATTCTCTCCCTCTTCTTCTTCTTAAGTGGGCAGTGTTGCCAAGTCCTGGCAAACTAATATAGTATAGCAAGATTTGTAGACTATGAGGTTTCTTAATATAAAGCTTTTCTTTCGACGAAGTCGGTCGCTATACTGACAAGAACCTCTCAAAAGCTTAAATTCTTCTTAAAATGAAGATTATGTAGAATCTACCACTGCAAGTCAAGTAAAATACAAAACAATTGAATATCTCAATGACATTTCGCGGACCCCTAAGACATCGTCCGCGGATCACCTGTTGGGAATCCCTGCTGTAGAAGAACTGTCCGTACTGACCCGAAATATGATGTTACTATGATCTGTAGTGTTACATTCTACAACTTACCCTCATTACCAGCATGCAGAACAGTGACTCAAAATGCGAGGATAATTACCACCGACCTTAAAAGCGAATCATTGCGAGCTCGTTCCAGTTACCAGTTCTTTACTTAATTAACATTACACAAATTCTTACAATATTTTAAATAAGTCATCCCTGCATCTGGTGTGATTTCACACCGCACCTGTTCGTTGACTAATGCTATTTTTTGGTGGGGATTGTGAGTTATTAGACCACCTTATAGTCTACCAATCTTGATAGTACAGTAGCCAACAAAAATATAGTACTATTGAAAAAAATATAGTACAATTAAAAAAAAAAATAAAAATTATGTATGAAACTTGCTTTGAAAATTGTTAAGCGGGGGTAAGAGAAAATTTTCCTCCTAACTAAATATTGATGAGCGGGGAGGAGAAAATCTAACAAAATTTTTCCCTCCAAAGTGAAAATTGGGGAGCAGGGGGAACAGAGTAAATTTTCGTAAACCCCGAAAGAAAGTCTCGAGGATAGTTCACTGGTCCCGCCAATCTCTTCTTCTTCTTCTGCTACCGACCAATGCGATAAAATTTTCAAACCAAAAAGGATTTTCAAACAGGATTGAAACGGCTGCATGGGTTATGTTATGCCAAATGTTATGCATATCCATCGAGCGAAAGAAAAACCAAGACAGGAAGAGTCTTAATTAATCAGGTACCAAAATTCATGTGTATTTTTTTGATACGACCATTATATATAATGTGAATAATCTCATTGGAACTTTATAATTCTGACAGCAATGGTGAAATAGTAATATTGTTTTTGCTTTTCTAGAATAAAAACCATGGATTTTAACACGATGTTAATTAGCGAATTGGGGCCATTTATTTATGGCAAAACTTCATGGCTCGAATATCAAAACAAACTGGATATATTTTTCGATGAACATGATGTATGGGCTGATCGAAGAAGAGATGTATGTGTATCCATGATAGGTGCAAGAACGCTTAAAATTTTGAAAAATCTTATAAGTCCTCAAAATATACAGGATGTGGATTATCAGACGATAGTAGAAACGTTAGAATCCCATTTTTATCCAAAACTAACTCGAGCACATCACATATTCAAATTTTGTAATAGAAAACAGAAAAAACACGAAGGTTTTTTTAAATATGTCGTGGCCTTGCGTAAATTAATTCAAAATTGTTCTTATGATGATCCAGAAGATCAGTTAAAAAAACAAATTATGGTTGGAGTGAGAGATGACGATTTAAAAAAGGAGTTTCAAGAGGCAAATAATCTGACTTTAACTCGGGTATTTGAAATAGGATTAGCATATGACGATGCTAGAGCTTTTAAGGGTGCTCCTCACCCTAGAAATCACAAAGCTCGAATAAACAGAGAAAAAACTTGTTTTCGCTGCAAAGAGAGTATTTTGAGAAAACATGCAAATATAACGTGCCCATTTGAATGGGCTGAATGTGATCATTGTCATGTTACTGGTCACCTTTCCACAGCCTGCAAATATAAAGATTTGGTATGCAATTATTGTAGCCAAAAGGGACATATCAGTAGAATATGTGCTACGAAAACGGAAGATAACGAAGGACCTCGACATTTATCTATGTCGGTTACATCACGTGTAAAAGAAGATGGAAACAAGGAAAAAATACTAACTGTCTTAAATTTAAGGATGAATACAACAGAAGATGAGCTTAGAAACTATTTTGGAAAATATGGTGAATTACAATCTATAAATATGGAAGAAGATTCTACTACCAATAAGTTTAATGGAACTGCCAAAATTTTATACAAATATGCTAAACCGTACAAAAAAGTTTTGGCTGTTAAAATACATATGCTGTAGAATTTAGTCATTTTTGCATACTTTTTTATGTATGTATTGTATAATAAGTACCTACTTTAAGCTCTACCAAAATTTTAATTTAATAGAATCTTCATTAAATAGCGATCATAAAGATTCTATAAATATGATTACTTAAACATGTAATTAATAATTCCATTCTATTTTGTTATATAAAATTTAAAGTTGATATTGTTTTATTTATATTAGAGAAGATAGTTGTCTACAGCTAGCTGATGTGCACAGAATTTGTGTATATGTGGACCTAATTGGTAAATCATGATATACCTATCTCAAAGTGCATTTACTGTATAAATTATATTTTTTTTATTTTATTTTTTAACAAATTCAAAGGTGTGAAGTTATTTTTTTGACAATTTGTCCCTGCCAGGCTTAACAAAAGTACCTATTGTTCCAATCACTAATATCAAGAGTAGTTATTTTGTTAGCGAATATATAACATTGTATTGTAAGTCTGGTTGCATAAGGGAAGGAGAGAATTTTGCAAAGTGAGAGGGAAATGTGCATTTATGTTCGATTTATTAATTATTATAAATATTTAAAAAACCAAACATAGTACAATCTTTAAAACTGTTTTAGATAGTTGCTAATGTTCTAACGAATACTTGTAACTATATATGTTTTTTTATTGGAAATTTCTGTTGTATTTAAATATTGTAGTTGGGCAATGAAAATAGTTCCTAATCTCCGATTAAAGAACTTATATAAAGTTCTTTAATGGGAGGCCTGTTTTCTCTGTAGTTAGTTACCGAAATTCTAATAGATGGCAGCAGGGGCTAACTAGGTTTATTTTGGCGGTATTATTTGAATTATTTGTTTTGTTTCATTCTGCCATCTGTCAACTCACTGCCATGCAGTTGTACGATATACGATAGTACATGTACGATAATGCTGATTTGTACGATAAGAAGGTAAGACACATGGAGGTAGAATATAAATTCAACCTCCTTGGTAAGACAGTACAGACTACAGGATAACCAACATTTACCGTCCACCTCCCAGCAAACCAAACCACATCTTTTTAACATCATAATGATGTGATTTTTGCAACAGTGACGTCGTCATTCTTGTTTGCAACCACGTGGAAATGCCGTCACAGTGACGCTAAACGGCCGCACTCAGCCACGTCGTCAAAAGTGACTTACTTATTTTCCACTTTTCAGCCACATCAGTACCACTCATTTGTGATATAGATATGATCATATTGTGTACAAAAAATATATATTATAACAACTTGAATGTTACCGCCCACTTACTTTTAAAATAAATAAAAAGAATCTATATTGCAACAAATAAATCTACTTTTATATTACGAAAAAATAGCTCAATTGAAACTTAAAAATCACTGATTAAAGATTAATATTTTATATCCGGCTCCAAAAAATGATGAATTTTTGAATAAATTATGTTTCCTCATTAAATTTTTTATTGTTTTTTTATCGAAAAAAATTATTTCATTAAAGTCGGCTGACATTTTATACCTTGTGTGTGATTTTACATTCTGAAAAACTTTTCTCATTTTTTTTTCATTTTGAAAAATAAAGGTGAACTTATTGTAATATGTTGCACCCCTTAAAATTTAAGGTTATGTTACTAAAAAGTAGGCAGACTTCAACAGATCGAATGTCTGAATGAATGTAGTGTATTTGCACCTACTCGAAAAAGAACCTACCAGAAGATTCCAAAGTGACATCTGGAATTATCGAGAGAATGGTGGCGTCATCACAGAACAATCGAGATCTGTCATTTTTAGGTATAAAAAGACCGACCGCATTCTCGGCGAGTAGTTCAGAAGTTGAGAAAGTATAGAAAGTGAGGTTAAGAGTTCAAAGATAAACAAAGTAATAAACATTGTGATTTTTAGTCAGTAAAGTGTATTTAAATTAATAATAGTATTGTGAAGTATCCAGTAAACATTTAATAAAGTGTGTTAGTGGACATCTCTTGTTATAATTTTTGGAACCCACGGAATTTGCGAGGGTGGTTTCCTAAGGGTGGAAACACGTTACATTATTATTTCTTAAATATTTGTTTCAAAATCCTCCTGCATACCTAAAGTTATTCTCGTAGCATAATATAGTTACATATATAATTAGCTGTATATGAGAATATAATTTTAGATATACAGGGTGATTTGTAAACAAATATTTAAGAAATAAGTACACCTTTATTTTTCTAAATGAAAAAAAATAAAGAGAAAAGTTGTTCAGAATGTAAAATCACACACTAAGTATAAAACGTCAGCCGACTTTGATGAAATAATTTTTTTCAATTAAAAACAATACAAAATTCAATATGAGGAAACATACTTTATTCAAAATTAATCATTTTATATTGGAGCCGGGTATAAATATAAATCTTTCATCGTTATTTCATTGAGTTATTTTTTTCGTAATATAAAAGAAGATTTATTTGTTGCAAAATAGATTCTTTTCATTTGTTTTAAAATTAACTCAGCTGTAACATTCAAGTTGTTATAATATACATTATAAAGCAACATAATTTATTTACAATTCATTTTTATTTTAATGGCTTACTTCAAACAAAACATTTCATCAAAGTAGCCTGATATTGCTGAAATTTTACACAAAAAAGTATATTTCACATTCGCTTTACTTACCTTTTCCTTAAATTTTTCTTGAGATTTCGGAAAATATATAAAAAGGCAGTTCATACATAATCGTTTGATATTTGCTTATAAATCTTGCACATATCCCTAGATATTTTAATCGTTTTATAGCACATACATTACTCACTAAAGTGGGGTCCCAGAAAATGTCTCTAAGTAAAATAATAGAAATTAGATTTAAAAATATAAAAAGTATTAAATAAATTTGATGTGATCAATGAAACAAACATTTCCGAAATTATATATATTCAAGATACAATTACAGGTATGCTTTATAATATAAATTCACCTAGCTATTTCTTTCTTGATCTTCTTTGATCCCTATAACGGATTAAGTGTCACAATTATCTCATAGTCAAAGTCTGCTGTGGCTGGAACTATTTTTCATACCACATCTAAAAATTTATAAAAAAATAATTATCACAGTTTAAAAATGTTTAATAAGATTTGGTATCATTTATGTCAGTAAAAATAATGTTAAAAGTTGAGTGTTGGTAGTGGTAATTTCAAGTTCAACCACACACTAGTTTTGTTATTAAAGTAAAAAACCGCTGCCCAAGGAATCACTACTTCCACATCCAGATTTTCTATCCAAGTCTCTCATAATGAAAAAATTTTGTATGTGGAAATAATTGTTTATAGAACTTTAATAATATAATATTTGAAATCGTCTACCCCAAAAACCCATAAAACGATATCCCACACGGTAGTGGGGTGGGGGTGGTGATAGGGGGTAGTAGTGGAGGTGGATGAAGTAGAAAAAATATTTTGAGACTTTTGGTTCTTGTACACACACTAAATCACAATTTTATTTTCATCTCCTTTAATAATGGCGTAGAGGTGGTAATGGGGGTGGCTAATGCCAAAAAATTTTTTTAAACCTTAGGTTCTCTTGTATCACTAAATACCAATTTTATGGACTCTTACCTGCTTGATTTACCGATTTTCCCCCAATCTACCCCCTAGTTACATTTTACCCCCCAACCCTTCGACGGAATAAGATGAAAATACAATCTAGTTCCAGATCCCGTTAAAGTACATACGTGTACCAAATTTCAAGTCAATATCTTAAACGATTCCAGAGTAAACGTGGGCACAAAAAAGTTACAGACCGACAGACAGAAATTTTTCTTTCGCTCAAATTTAAAATCTCAACGTTTCATGACATTCTAAGCCTATCTGTATAATAAAAATTTTCAAAAATTTTTTTGTCGTTACCATACTTCCACTGGTTGTGGAAGTAATTAAATTTAATTTTAATAGCTTACATCTTTAGGACAACTTCATTGATACTATTGAAAATATAAAAAAAAAAGGATGACGATTGAAAATAAACTACTATTTTGTAAAACATGAATTAGCAATAAAGATACGAATTCAGAATTTGATTCTAACAGGGCATGCAGAATACGGTTCTAAAATTATTTGAACTTTGTATCACTCTTGATTCGTGGACACCATTTGAATTCTATCTCTAACAAAATAATAAAGTTTCGATGAGACTTAAAATATGACACTAAGTATACACTAAATTAAAAATTAAGCAAAAAAAAACTGAAGGTGAAGTTTCTCATTACCGAAACGAGTATTTCAATATGAAACAATAAAGAATATATTTTTTTTATAGAGCCTTATTATAGTTACAGCAAAAATTGGTAAAAACAGCAGTTTGCACAAAATTCAAATGCAAAATGTCTAAGATTTTAGACTTATATAAACTTACCATCTTTTCTCTCATTATACTGCCACTGCCAAAAGCCCCACGAACGAAGATAGTTTTAATTGTCTATTATAACATTCTAAAATAGAAAAAAATGTATAAGTACCTAAATTATTCCAGTTAAATAGGGAGGACTAGAGGAAAAAAACTGATACCTAAAGTTTTGAAACTTGGCAGAGATGTTCATTAAAGCCCACTGTTTAAACATACTTAAAGTCGTCAACTCTATCTCTTACGCTCGCGCCGCCATCTTGAAAAAATGGTGCTCAGATTAAGTTTTTTTTTTTCTTATATATCGCTAACCATTAGAGATATCGAAATTAAGTCTCCAATAAAAAGTAAAGCTTATAAAATTCTCTATAAAAAATGTAATATAATATTTTTCCGTATCTATTATTATCATCTTCTAAAATAGGAAATTACATTTGATCAACACATTTCTAAACCGGAAATCACTTGTAAAAAAAAAATTCATATTATTATGTTAATTCTAGAATTCCCAATAACTTTAAAATATTCGTCGAATATCTGTTTGTCAGTCTGTCAGTTTGTCCATCTGTCTTTCTGTACGACACTTTTTTTTTAACTATTTAACGTCGGCCCGCTACCAGGGCCTATCACCTACGCCAGGAGACGAGCTACCCCCAACCTGGAAATTTTGCCGAACCTCTTCCCTTAAGAAGAGTAGGGATCTTTTACTTGCCTAACATTTAATAGACAAGGGACCGCCTGCTTTACATCCCTTCCGAAGGATGGTATATCCACTACGTAATCCTCGTCTGAAATTACGTAACTTCTGCGTATACACTGATATACAAGCCGTTAGAAGGTGGGACGAGAACACTGTATTTCCCAAGATGGGACCCCATCCAAGTACTAACCGCGCTCGACGTTGCTTCAATGGAATATCGACTGATATTCACATTGAAGTCGTCTCTACGCTCGCCCACGACACTTTTTGTGAGTCTGATAATTTAAAAGAGAAGAGTCCAATTTTATTGAAATTTGAACAGTAAGTTAGTGTTAACTAAAGGAAGAACTCTATTGATTTTGAAAAAAATCGATTAGTAAATATAAAGGTTATAAAACATTTTATGAAAAAAAGGCATGTGAAGAGTGTTGTAACACCGTTGATAAGATGCTAAAAATACAGAGATACTGCACAGTATACTGACCAACGTTTCGACAATCAAGATGGTATCATCGGGAGATCATTAAAATTGCAAGTATGTCACTTAAACCTACAATCATAACGTACTTACTGATCGATTTTTTTTTAAATTGCTGGGGCTTCTTATAGCTAACACTAATTTATTGTCCAAATTTCAATAAAACCAGACTTTTCTTTTTTAAGTTATTTAGCTTACAAGAGACATGACAGACGGAGAGGCAGACGGACTGACAGAAAAGACATTTTGAAAGTTGTCCCGTATTTTATGACAATACAATGATATATTTTTATTATATACGAGTGATATTCACAATTGTTGAAACGTGTCGATGAAATGCATATAACACTTTTTATACAGAATTTTATAAGCTTTATTTTGTATATAAACATAATTTCGATATCGCTAATGGTTAGAAAGATATAAGCAGTAAACTGAATCGGACCGCCATTTCTCCAAGATGGTGGCTCAAGCGCAACAGTTTGGGCTGGGGACTTTTAGTATGTTTAATAGTATGTAAGCCTAAATGAACATATTTGCCAAATTTAAACACTTTATCAGTTTTTTTCGTCAAACGTCGAAATTTGTTCTAATTTGACTAGGGTATTTATACTATAGATATAATTAGACAATCCTCGGTTCAGGGTACTAAAATAATAGGTGTTTTCTTTCTACCAACAATCTTAGCTAAGCTAAGTAGTTTTTCAGTCACGCCTGATGAGTGAAATATTCGTGTATGTACCACAGTTTGCGTGTGACATTAAAACTACTTAGCTTAGCTAAGATTGTTGGTAGAAAGAAAACACCTAATATACTAGAGCAAAATAAAATGAAGGGTAATAAAGCAAATAACATACAATATGACTGCATTTTGTCGTCAATTGGTAAGAAAACAATTATCAGTAGGTATTTAAATCAAAAATAACCTAAATATGCTCTCTATATATTTATATTTTATTTATCACTCTTTTATACTGTTTTTATAAATATAATGAAATTTAAATATAAAAGTGTACCTATATTTTACCAATTAATTGATAGCACACACAAGGTACCTAATAATCTCGTCGAATATCAAATGGGGCATGCCGCATGGATGACATGGAGACAACACTGTACCTATTGGTATACCTAATGTGATACAAAAACTAAATTATGAATTCGAAAGTATTCTGTAATTGAAAAATAAATAACCAGTGTTAACCAAAATATATTATGTTAAATGATAAATTAGCTTTTTTCCCTTGAATTTTAATGATGTCATTCGATATGTCACCAAACATGAAAATTACAGGCAAGGTATAAAATAAGAATACATTTCATAGTAACAATGTAGCTAATACAAGTAGGTACTTACCTTTTCGTAAAAATGTGTTGATATTTACCAAACAAAAATCAAAAACATTAAAACTAAAGTTTATTGACGTCAACGTCGTTAATAGAACACAGACAAGTGTAAACTGGAGATGACAGTAGTAGTACTAGACTAGTGGCGCTGCCGGCGGTGGTCGCTATTTTGTAAGAGATGGTGATACCAAAGTGAGTGGTGGCTCAGTTAGTTACATCCACGTTTTAAAATGTATCATTAAAATGATGTGGTGATTGTGGACATCCCAATCTCCACTCACATGGGAGTGGTTATAATGTGAACGTTCTAAAACGGTCCAAAGAGTGTCATCACGGTGATGTGATGCTTTGCCATTTACAAAAACCACTAAAATGTGAGTGGCTATAATGTGGATGTGGCAGAGTGTGTTTAGTGGGCTACCACTATGAATTTCAACCTATTTCAACAGTAGAGGCCATGTCACTGTCATTTTTTGCGGATTGTAGGCGAGATTTCAGGTTTTATTATATTATTATTGCAAAAGCAGTCTATTTATTAACTTTATTTACATTTTGGTACAAACATTTTCAGTTTACATGTTTCGCGCCCTTTGATGTAGATAGATCCTTCTCTACTTTCTCACTAAACAATTTCACAGAATGGCGACTTAATTTTGGTACAGAAGTAGAGTGAAATTACTTAGAGAAGATAACATACTAAAACTACTAAGTTTACTATTTTCGTTTATTAATAATATTGGACAGTCGCAATTAAAATAAATTTCATTTCATCTGTTTTATTCATAGAAACGGTTGAATATTCACTATAAATATATAATAAATACCGAACACGACCTAGACAATCGGCACTCGCTAACGATATCGGTTTGTGCGGATGTTGTCTTCTCTAAATAATTTCACTCTATCAGCATTGACATCCCTCTGTAATCATTGGTACTTGGAACGATCATGTCATATTCTTTGTCTACTTTCTTGTGCCCCAAAGTTCAGGTTCTCGTCATAGTGTTGAAGCCTGTAATAAATAAGATTATATTAAGAAATTCAGGTTCCATAGTGTGTCGTAACCCAGGTAGCAAGGGTACGTTATAATGACGTCAAAATCTGGTGATTCTGGTCAAAAAGACGTCAGGGCACTAAAAATCGACGACATAATGACGTCTCATATATGACATTAATAAAATGACGTGCTACATATCACGTCATATTGTCGTCTTTTTTCGGTGTTAAATTTATTTATATTTTATCAGATTACAAACTTTAAAACTGGCTGAGCAAAATCTAGCCGTTACGTGTGTTCCACCCAGATAGCATTTTTACATTCAGAGCATGTGCTCGGAATGTACTTTATGTACCCATGGAACTAAGAAAGAATATTCATTTTGTATTCCATGTAGAAAATCTGAATGTCAGAGAGACGTACAGATGACCGCCTCTCGATATACGAGTAAGATTCCTACAACGTACCCATAGACCAAAACGGAACTTGATATGAACCAGAAACGTATATTGATATACTGATAGATACATGAGGTATAAAGGAGGAAGGTCCATCCTACATTCACAATGTACACTGCATGTTCACGGTATATGAGTACTACCTTCGTAGGAATTAAACCGTAGGTGCCTGGTATGTTACACATGGATCATAAATCTATGATGCATGTATATTGTAGGAATGAACATTATGTATCAGTGGCAGCTATAAGTACTTCACTCATGCCAAGTATTTTCTTCAGAGTTTAATTATTATAATAATTTATTACTTATCGTAATCATTGATGAGTCGCTGCTTCATTCTGAGTATGTTCAGTATGACGCAGCGACTCATCTATGATTACAGCAAATAATAAATTATTATAATAATTAAACTCAAGAGAATAAACGATATGAGTGAAGTACTTGCATATAATAAATCCAATATCTAATTTTAAAGTTTAATTGTTACAGTCAATTATTAGGTACTTATTCTAATTTTCCACATTTCACATTCCTTGTGAAGAATATTACGTAAGTAAATGTGGAATATATGCACAGAAAATTTGTTTTTACCATTAGTTTTCAACTAAAGTCAAATGTTTTATTCATCAAATTTTATTGAATGGAGCATACAAATGCTAAATAAACTTAAATAAAACTGTATTTGCTATAACAATACTTTACAAAGGTCCAAGAATATATGTAAAAAAAAAATAGTTTTACGTTAATATAATCTGTTAAAAACCATTTTAAAATGGATCAAACATTTATCACTCTAAAACATCAGCTTAAAAATCATATTTAACGTGTTATTTATGAAAAAATCTAATGATCATATTACATTTACCTTAAAGTTTTATCTATTTCAAATCGTGTTTTAAATTGCCAAGAACAAAACATGATTTTATTTAGGAAGAGGTATAAATAAAACAGTTGTTACTTTAAATATATTTTTATTTTTTGTTACAAAAATGAATTGCAATAATAAAAAACAATTGTGACAAAAATTTCAATTGAGATTTTTTTTAACAAAAAAATTCTCTTTGCATATTTTACTATAACGAATTTTTTTGTCAATAAATAAAAAATAGTAAAAATTGGAGGGCTTACATTTTCAAAACCAGTGTCCAGGTGTTGCCGATGGTGATACTTGTAATTGCGAAAGTCCACTTTTCATTCTCAACACATCATCTGTGACTGATCCTACTGGCTGAATACTTTCTTTTGGCTTTTCCAATTTTTAGGAGAAGGTATTTCCTTCCTGTCCAGCGGAGGAGATACACGTGCTAGTCCAACTACAAAAGAAAATACATTGTATTATATTTGAATAGGTACTTACTTCTCTTTAAAAACTGGCCATGATAAAGTTGAAAAATATAAAAACATCTTACAAAGATCTTACAGAAAAAATAAAACTGATCAAACATAAATTAAACAAATTGATATTATCATAAAGGACACGGCAGGCACAAAATAAATGGAAAAGAAGGTAAAGTCAAATGGGCTGAAAATGTAGTATGTTGTACTTCATAATATCCTGATCAAAAGTTTTCATGGGCACAATATCTGAAAATTGACAGTTTTTGAGATATGAAAGGTCAAAGATCAGAAATATCGGTACCCGCTGTCATAGTTGAGAGTATCATATTATGATGAGGATTTGTTTAATGTTGTTATTCTAATGTATTTGCACATATGAACCAAAGAGTTCTGACTACAGGAAATAAGCCGTTGATTTGCTGGACGGCGTGAGCATCCTTGTCCTTGTCGCACACCTCGTACCCTCTCCTTTGCTCTCCACTCTGTTTTACAAAGCAACACAGCCCCTCATGTACTGTGCGACAAAGAGAGAACGAACTGTGTGAGAAGGATGAGAATGCTCACACCGTTTGCGCGCTGTCCACTGCTCATACATTACAACTCTTTGATAGGAACACACTTTCACTCTCTCACGCACGCTAACCACCCCCCCCCCCCCCACTACACACATACACACACATGCACACCCTCACTTTAAAGTAAGCATAGGAACTTAAAAAAAATCACCACCTCATTCATGAAACCTGCAGCATTTCCGGTCTTATGAATATGAATAATAACATTAAACAACTCGTCACATAATACTTTCAACTATGACATTAGTGGGTACCGATCTTCCTGATCTTTGACCTTTCAAACTGGCCATTTTCAGACATTCAACCTAACCTAACCTAACCACCCCCCCCCCCCCCCCCCCACTACACACATACACACACATGCACACCCTCACTTTAAAGTAAGCATAGGAACTTAAAAAAAATCAACACCTCATTCATGAAACCTGCGGCATTTCCGGTCTTATGAATATGAATAACAACATTAAACAACTCGTCACATAATACTTTCAACTATGACATTAGTGGGTACCGATCTTCCTGATCTTTGACCTTTCAAACTGGCCATTTTCAGACATTCTGCATTTTCAGCCCATTTGACTGTGCTCTTTTTTTCATTTGTTTTATGCGGTGTCCTTTACCTACAAAACATAGATATTTGTTTGGAATTCGGAAATATTTAATGCTTGTGATTTTAAATGTACCTGAAGTTTCGAACGTTCACTTGAATGAATTTTAGATGAAAAAGAAAAGTTAATAAAAACCACACATCGATTTAGGCATAAACACTTCATTGCCACATTTGCTGACAATAAATATCCACAATACTTAAGTTTTTACACCTAAATCGAAGTGTGGCTTTTATTAATTTTTCTCTTTCATACCTATGAAATTCATTCAAGTGAACATTCGAAATTTTGGGTAAGTACTTGATTTTAAATGCCTACCAGAGTTATTAAAAGAACATATCTTCTTTCAACTTCTAGTATGGACAAAATTTCTTGGGAAGTCGACGGCTTCCAATATGTTCTTCGATATCATTATGTTCATCTGACAGGAGGAATAACGTGTTTTTTGTACATAGTCCTTTGATTTGTTTTAGTTCACTCTTACATCAGATATGATCTCTGCCCTTTTCAATCAATTGCAGCTCTTCTATAATCCTCTGAAATAGGTACCTATAAAGCAAATTACTACAAATAAATACCTATCACAACTCGTACGTTGTAATCAAATCCAATGATTGTGATTTAAATAAACAAAAGCTTCTTAATATTGAAATAGATCGAACCTACCTTCTTGAAAATAAGATTTAAACACCCCGTAAAGTGTCCACGTTTCTGGGGGGTTTTCTCCTGTTTTTCAATGATCAGTCAAATTGTTTCCGTTTGAATGGTGACCACCAAGCTTCCTTTTCGTGGACCGAGACCATTACAAAGACCACCTCAGTTTTTTTCCAAAAAATCGATACCTACAAACGCCGTAATTATTATAACTAATATAGGTGGTATGCTTAGTATAATATATACAAAGGGATACACATTAAACATTAAACTTTAGTGTCTAAATATAAAATATCTGCAAATGACAGCAAAACTATGTGGTAGTTATATTGTATACAATAATTGTAAAATACTTACTGCAATGCAATTAATGTATACTTGGACTAATTAATAAATCACGGGAAAACAAAAAACAAAACACAAAATGAAATCCATAGATTACATGAAATCAACATTTGACAGCAAAAGCATGACGTGTCTGCTAGAGTACGATGAGCATGCGCACTAATCTAAGGACCGTGGCGCGCATTTAAAAAATTCTACAAGAGGATTGTAATGACATGGAAAACGGAAATCTAAATATAAAAGATAAAATGTAATTAAATAACCATTCTAAGTCTGAACTACCTGCTTAAGAAATGCCGATAGTTACCGAGATAGTTACTAATTAATTGAACACAGTACATAAATTAAAAACGGATTATTATTCATTATTATTTAATATTTCATTCGCTATTATTTATTATTTCATATTCATTATTATTTAATATTCGATCATAAATCTAAAGTCTGGATTCAAAATTTAAAACATATTTCATATATACAATATTGACCAACGATTTAAAATTTATAAAACGTCATATACCACACAGGGGATGATTATAAATGTACTTAAACCAGATCTATATAGATAGAGAAACATCATAATTATTTTTGTAGGTAGGTAGATAGGTACTATAAAACTAGCATTGCTGTCTCATCAGTTGTGATGCAGGTTTATTTTTATTAGTTCAAAAATCGAACCAGCGTTCGAGTTAAAAGTGCTGAACTTTTGATGATATTACTATCGACGCGGCGCTCGGGCGATGCAAATATTTCTACAAAAAATATACCTGTATTATACAGATAAAATCATTGACGAATGTCCATACGATGTACATGAACACATATACGAAGAACGTTACCTGATACGTGTACACAGTATATGCGACTGTGAACATAAACTTTTCTGTATATTCCATTTATATCGTATGTATAATCATATTGTATATGTGAAAATATTATTTATATGGGAATGTTGAGGGAACATACCCCAGACAGCACTCGATAGCCTTAGGACAACCACTGGCCATACTTGGAGGATAAACGGGACGTCCTGGGGACGTCCTAAACTGGATTAATCCCGATTTAGGACCTCCTGTGGATATCCTTTTGGTGCAAATCGGGTTTGCCCATGGATGCCTTCAATGGGATAACCCATGGTCGTCCATAGGAAGAAAAAGGGACCAATTTGGGTTAAAATCGGGATAACTTACAGATGTCCACAATAGGGATAGCCCGTGGTTGTCCACAGGAAGAAAAAGGGATCAATTTAGGTTAAAATCTGGACAACTACGCATAGTTGCATCTGGTTACCCATAGTATCTACACAGGATCAAAATTGATCTTGTGTAAAATCGTGATTACTCACCCTCCTTGCATAATAAATAAATCTCATGTTGCAAAAAAACTAACTCTCGTAAAAGAAGCATTTGCAAGATATGTGCATTTCCTGCGTAGCGGATAGATTACACAACCTGTAGTTTTAGGCTTACTAGGTGAGTATCGCAACAGAAGTAATTTGCACCTTGCAAGGAGAGCCATCTAACATGAATTATTGAAACTAGCGCTAAGAACGAGATAGCCAATATCCCCATTTTGGCTATTATTAGGACTATATTTTATAAGTAATGTCTTCCGTCAATAAAATTCATTCGTCACAATGAAAGTATAATGCAAATATAAACTAAATAAAAATTCTCATTTGTACTTTAGGTGAATTTATCAATTATCATGAATTTGGGACCTACATTAGCCCAACAAGTTGACCTATGGATGGCCCTAGGGATAGCCTTTGGTTATCCCTATATAGGTTTTAAATAGGACATCAATAACCCTAAAGGCTATCCTATAGATAGTCATGTAGGTTATCCAATGGATATCCCTATTTTGGCTGTTATTAGGACCAAAGGATAACCAGTGGACTTCCTATCGACATCCCAAATGAACAATCCATTTATCGGATATACAGGATCATTTTAGGATATCCCGTGGCCATCCTGTGCTGTGTGGGACATGGCAAGTACAGAATGCAATTAGAACATTGGGAATGCAAAATGTACATTCGTGGAATAATAAATGCTATCTGGGCACTATAAAGGCTTTAAGCAAGTATTCAAACAGAAGTTAGTGCTCGAGAGGGTTAAGCGTCGTCTTTCAAGTGGTCGAGTGAGTAAATTCATTTGCCTTGCTTTTAGCATCCGAAATAGCGGTCGCCAGTGATTTGTAGTATTTTTTGCAAGAAGTGTGAAATCTGTGCTGCGAAAAGTACAAAAAGCCCCAACGAATACTAGTACATCCGTACGAATAAAGGAAGGTTCGTTCCTCCTGTATTAAGTGAGTTTTTGAACAAAAAATAATCATTTGACAGTGACATTAAGAGTCTAAAAACTTTACTCCCATTTCCGGTTCGCCACCGGAAACATTTCCGAGATATCTAACCCTACATCCAAAAAACATAACCTGAAAATTTCTTCGAACTAAATTCCACAGAGTTACCAACTGAAATTTGTAAATTTTTATTTCATACCTGTCAAATTTTACAAAAGTGATACTAGGTCCAAGACTTTTTCATTCAAATACCTTCCCCCGACCGGTTAGGATAAAACCGGTCGAGGTCCATAGACATTTATAAATTAAATATAAGCCAAAGCGACATGGATGTGACACCGTCCGCAGAAGGTCGAGAAGCCGTGCGCAAAGAACTATGCGGTTGGTCGAAAGGGTGGCCAACCCTACCACCCACACGCCAGTCAGATAATGAAAGCGACACCTCCTGTGTCTCATTGGATAGAAGAGCATTCGCAAAGAAAACAACTTTAAAAAGAAAAAGTGATAAACCGATGACTCAAAAACATGCAGAGCCTGAAATTGACAGCGGATCAGAAGGTAGTCAAAGCAGTGTTAAAAAGGCACCAACCAAACCAAAAATTCAAACAGGGACCAACAACTCTTCGAACCAACCAAACCCGAACATAGTAAATCTATTTAAGATCCAATCAAAAGTTAGGAAGATCCTTGAAGACGGTAACACCGGATTCACACACCCAGGATCATCCAAGAAATCGATACCGCCACCGTTGTCCCCAACGATAAAAACCATGAACAGACATGAAGGACAAGCCAGAGTTGACGAAAACATGGATGTGGTGCCACCACAACCCCAGCTGGAGTTGGAGTCAGTATCCCCAGTAGTCCAACCCATGAATAAAAAACCGCCTCCCATCGTTATTCACGGCAGATTCCTCAAACAAAAAGAACTTAACACCTTCTTTAAAGGTAAACTCAGAGACAATCATTTGTGGAAACACTCAAGTAACACAACTACGCTCCAGCTGGCAAATCGCGCTGATTGGAATACAGTAAATGATTACCTCAACGAAGGAAAAGTAGAGTATCACACATACACCCCCAGAGATGAAAAGACACACGCATTCATCCTCCGGAGGCTGTATCATCCTGTTGAAGTCCAAGAACTCAAGGATGAACTGAAAACTACCCACAACATTGAGGTCAAACAATTGTACACCCTAAAAGGTACTAGGAACCCACTTTATATGGTTATCACAAACAGCGGAGTGACGCTAAAAGACCTTCAAGGCAAAGTGAGACACTTCGACTATACCTCCATCCAATGGGAGAGACACATAAACAATAAAGGGATTATTCAGTGCCATCGGTGCCAGCAATGGGGGCACGCCACCACGAACTGTCGAGCGTCCCCCAATTGCTTGAAGTGCGCCGATGGGCACTTCACCAAGGACTGCCCGAAGAGTAGAGAAGAACCGGCGAGATGTGTAAATTGTTTAGAGGCTCACCCTGCAAACAGCGTTACTTGCAAGGTCTACAAACAAAAAATAAACCAAATCAACTTGGGAACAACAAGAACTCCTCCCAGCCCACAAATGAAATATGTGGCGGCACCACTGCCCAAGACCAATGCGTGGACCCAAAGGCAACAGCAGCCCCGAGAGAGACCCATACCCCCTCCCCTGACCAGAATACCAGAGAGGCCATCGCAACCTTCCGCCAGCCAGCGAAGCCAACCAACCAATGGGATGATGAGCTCCGACATGTCAAAGTTGCGGATGCTGAAAGAACAAACAGACATCATGGCCTCCTTGGTCAACATTGACCAATTGTTGATGCGGATGACGCAATTAAACGAACAACTCAAGAGCTGCACCGACGCTTTTGACAAATTTCAGGTGGTGACGGCCTTCTTCCAAGGTCTGCCCGCCGATGCCTTCTAGACTCAGGCTCTCTTCTTGGAACGCCAATGGTGTAGGTAACAAAATTCCTTTTTTGATCAATTATTTAATGAGGCATAAAATAGACATTATGCTACTGAACGAAACAAAATTCGACAGACGCGACAAGCTACGCGTCCGAGGGTATACGACAATCCGCAAAGATAGGGCCGACATCAATAGGGGAGGCGGCGTGGCCGTACTCATAAAGTCAGACATTGCGCACACGCACCGTACTCTACGGAATACTTCCGTGGAGAACGTGTGTGTGACGCTGGAAGGCGGCATGAGTATCGTCACCGCGTATAACCGGCCCTTGAACGGGTTCACGGCGGGTTGTCTTGAGAATTTGCTGAACTCAAGCCCGCGCTGCTTGCTCATAGGCGACCTTAACGCACGACATCACGTATGGAACTGCAATCGCAATAATGCAAACGGCAACACCCTGTACGATTACGTGAGTAATCATAACATCGTATTGCAGTATCCGGACGATCCCACACATTTTCCGGATAACGGTACAACACCTTCCACCCTCGACATAGTGGTCAATAAGGGTGTGAGGAACTCCACGCCACCCGTGACGCTGGAGGAACTCGCATCCGACCACAATCCAATTCTCTTAGAATTGGATAACATGCCGAGGGAAGACATGACACGCAAGTTGGCGTCTCTATAAGACACGCATAAACACTCACCTAACACTTGCAAACAATATCACTACAGCCGCCGAACTGGAAAATGTAGTGGGCGAGTTCACAAGGATGCTGCAAGACGCCAAGCAGAGTGTTGCAACAACCATAACGATTAATCCGTACAAGGACCGACTCGACGCAGCGGTCATACAAGACATACGCGAGAAAAATCGACTGAGACGGCTTTGGCAGCGAAATCGCGATGTCGACGCTAAGGTCGAGATGGGTAGGCTGCAAAGGCAGATCAGGACCGCCATCAATACCGCAAAAAACCGGAAATGGCGGGATAGGCTGGAAGCGTTGAATCCTCAAGACAACTCGCTGTAGAAGCTGAAGTCGAGGGCCATGAAAAATACGCGGGAGGCCATACCCGCCTTAACAACACCAAACGGACAGGCGTCGATGACAGACTCACGAAAAGCAAACGACTTAGCTGACCAATTCCAAAATATACATAACATACAAATACGAAACAATTCGGAACACGACCGCATCGAAAATGACGTAAACGAACTGATTGGCCATGACATCCAATTGACGAGACGCGAATTTCTAAAAGTCATGGCCAAGCCCTCGGAAGTTGCGAGCATTGTACGGACTCTACCAAACAACAAGGCTCCGGGTACAGACGGCATCGAGTATAGGCTTCTCAAATATCTCCCGAGAAAAGGCATTGTACAATTGACATACATTGTCAACGCGATCCTGCGACTGCAACACTGGCCCAGCCAGTGGAAATGCGCCGTGGTCGTGCCAATCCTGAAGCCAAACAAGAACGCGAAGCTCGTCGGCAGCTATCGACCGATCTCGTTGCTGTCGGCGATCTCCAAGTTGGTGGAGAAGGTCATCCTGATCAGACTAGACGCTGCTCAGGATGAACTTCACATCGATGACGAGTGCCAGTTCGGCTTCAGGCGGGGCAGGAGCACCGTGCAGCAGGTCGTCAGGATCGTGAACGACGTCAAGGTGCAATGCAACCTCGGGAAGAGCACCGTCATGGTACTCCTCGATATTGAGAAAGCCTTCGATACCGTATGGATCCCGGGGTTACCCTACAAACTAAATTCATTGGACTTCCCAACGCACATCACGAAACTTATTCACTCCTTCCTGTCTGGTAGATCGTTGGAGGTCATAAACTATCAACTCGGCGGGACATTCGTGCGGGCGTCCCCCAAGGGTCGTGCCTGTCTCCAAAGTTGTTCAATTTGTACGTTTCCGACTTCCCGGAGTTCCCGAATTCGAACCTTGCCAAGTACGCCGACGACACAGCCATGTACGTGCATTCGCATAACGCGCAGGCGGCAAATATGCTGCTGAAAGCGCACATGGCCCGTGCCACGGCGTATTACAACAAGTGGAAAATTCGGATCAACGCCGAGAAGTCAGAGTCGATTCTGTTCACGCGCCGCTTCACAGAAAACCGGATTCTAACGCCACTTTCGATCGGGGGTAGAGAAATTCCAATTAAGCGGTGCGTGAAGTATTTGGGGGTGAACCTGGACAAAAGACTGACGTTTAATACACACATTAACGAGACGATACGCAAAGTCTACTCCATGTCCAGGAGTCTGTATCCGCTCCTGGCACGGGGCAGCGGACTCAACAGGACTAATAAAAAGTTGTTGTACACGATGGTAATCAGGCCGGCCATCACATACGCGGCGCCGGTGTGGTGCAGCATCCCGGTCACGACAATGCGGAAGTTAAGAGTATTAGAACACAAATTAATGCGCCTCATTTCAGACTCTGGTAGGTACACCTCCCTCAGAAATCTCTATGCACGTTGCCACGACATAAACCCACTAGCGGACTACGTCCAAGAAACTTCGCAAAAATTCTACCAGTTTAAACTGGACGGTAGCCCGCTTACCCGCAACATTACCCGAATCAGACAGCATAATGCCATACTTTTTGATATAAGACACCCCCTACCATACCAGGCGTTGCCTATCTTCCGGCAGCTTCCTAGCCACACTTCCTTCTACGATAACTTACTCCTACCCTTACTCTTATCTTTCCTCAATCTTACATCTTTCCAATCCCTCTTTCTCCCCATTTATGTTTGTACAATTTTGTTCTTTTATCCTTTTTGTTATTTTCATTCCTTTTTTTGTCTCTCTAAATCCCCTCTAGGCCGAAAACTTACCTAAATCCTAATTTTTTTAAACCACAATTTTATTTCTACCCTACCTTCCTTGTCGGCGATCGGACCACAAGGTCGTCATTTGTTCGAATGGGTTTTTTCGTTTAGTTGTGTTCCCGTATCAACAATCAAAATTACGAAGTGCGCTCGCCTACGATTTTAGTGTTCTTAGTGTTGTGTTTATTTTTAAGTTACTTTTAGGTCCATGTGGACACATCAAAAATTTTAATCTAGTTTTTAAGTCTGCCCGTGGCAGACAGGAGCTTCTAGCAACCCCCTTGAATTTATTTCCAAGCCGAACCAAACCTACCCCACCCAGCCACACACCCACCTCGGCGATGTTCGCCGTGGTTGTCTGGCTGGCTCCGGGCTAGGATCCGGTGAGGCACATATTTTGTACCTGAACTTAAAATAAAATATTATTGTTGTTGTTGTTGTTGTTTCAAGTCACGAGGTCCGGGGTTCGACCCCTGCTCATTCCGTCTTTTTTTTTTTTTGTTAAAATAATTGCGAAAAAAATTTTAGTTGTTTTTTTTTTTAAGGTAATTGCTTATAAAACCGATGTACGAATATACTTCTTTTCAATTTTAGGTCTGTTTTAGACCATTAAATATTCTATTTATGTTGTAGATGATATTATACCTTTACCGTTTTTTCTCCAACACTGTTCCCAGGTTTGTATAAGTACTTCAACTTAAAACTTAAATTCTTAAAATAAACATTTTTTTTAACGAACCGCCACTGAATTAATGTAATAATTACGTTGTTCAACAAGTACTCGTACTTCTCAGAGGTGACACTGGTGACAGTTTAATTAAATTAAATAAGTTCTTCTTAATAATTATAAATAAATAAAAATACTAGTAACTCGAAAAATTCAGGTTTGGGAACACGTAAAAAAAGAAAAAAAAAAAAAGAGAACCTGAAACATTTTCATATATTATAAATAAGGCTAGAAATTCAATTTCACATAATAAAGACTTCATACACATCACCATAAATACTGCTTTTAGCATCCGAAATAACGGTCACTAAGATAGCTCAGTTGGTAGAAGAGTCAGTACTGTAATACGGACAACGGGAGACATGTAGGTTCGAACCCCACGGACTGCGATTGGTAAAAGGTAAGTAAAAATGAATTTAATAACTTAATAAACATTATAATTTGCAGGCAAAACCCTTGTGAGAAAAAGTTGGAGTGATGGTAAACAATATTAGATATGTTAATATGTAAATAAAATTACGGATTGCTAACAAACAAATTCATTAGGACAAAACTTATTTATGCATTAATTATTTTATTTTTATCAAGCAGATTACTAACTAGTATGTAGTTTTATATGTTCCTATTACTAAAAACCTGTGGGGGGATTACCAAATATAACCTGAAGAAGACGTAATTCGTCTGAGACATTAGGAAGTCATTTTCACATTTCATATACGTCATCTAACTCGTCATTTCTCGCCACTCCTGACCATTTTTTCACGTCATTTTCACGTGCCTTTGCTACCTGGGAATGTACCTCAAAACCAGATCAGACTTCTTTCCGGACACCTTAGCACTTCGGTTTTTTAATTCTTGTTTAAGGTCTTTAAGTGACCAAGTTCCATAATCCATCACAAAGTTTCTAGGTAGTTTTTCTTAGAACTAACACTTCAGATACAAAATTTTCACGTAAGGTTATGTTATTAATTCGTCACTTAGATAAACAAAGAAATATATAGATAAATAATACAATCCGTCTCCGCGTAAGATACATCACGTGTTCATTGTTTACATGTCTATCCAGGCGTTCATTGGTTCTTTTCTGAAGGACGTTGACCGTTGTTTACATTTTCTTGTGCCGCCATATTGTTTTATTGCTTTTAACGCTGTTTTTATCCAGTTATAAACAATTTTGTGTTGATTTTGCAGTTTCATCACGTTTTATACAGTTCAAATATGACTACCCAGCAAACACACAAGCATCGGCCGAAATGCGGTTTAATGATGGAAATGATATGGGGAATCGGTGGCATCAAATGCCAATTAAGTAACAACGTTTTTCTAGCGGTGGCAGAAAGTCACGTTTATGGTAAACGTTGGCCCGAAATTGGCACTTGAACGGCAGATTAGCATCGAAATCAAACGTCTAGAATTAATCGCATATTTATTGGGATTTGATGCGCATTATTTGATGTCATGGGCTAGTCCATGTTCTGTGGGTATGGGTAAGATCAAAGACGATCCCAGTAAACATAGCAAGTCCGGCAAAGTGCCGGGCCAATGCATTTATTGCCGGGCAACTGTCGCTTGTCGTGTAATGATGTGCCTTATAAGTAACTACCCAGCAAACACAAATACCTCTCTGATACATAAACCAGAGTCACATCTAGGTACCGCGTCATACTTGGGAATTACATTGCGACTCACATATCTGCATTGGAGATAGCTCAGACAGTTCCAAATGACCACATTGGAAACATCGCACTGTGAATTAAAAATTAACTCACATTGGCATCACATGAAAGTTTTTGTGCTAAATCTCGTTTGTTGTTAGATGTAAGTCACAACAGCATCACTTTGTGAGATAATAAGAGACTCGCAGTACTGACATTGCGACCTACATTTTTTATATATTCGACATCAATTAAACTCTCATGCGTGTTAACTATGTCGTCTCTCCTTTCGGAAGAAAAATAAAAAATATAATTATATTGTAGTTCCATATGTATATTATTTACATTAACATATCTAATATTGTTTACAGAACTCCAGTTTACTCTCACAAGGGATGCCTGCAAATTATAATGTTTATTAAATTATTAAATTCATTTGTACTTACCTTTTTACTAGTTGCGGTCGGTAGGGATTGAACCTGCATGTCTCCGTTGACTTGATTACAGTTCTGACGCTCATACCCACTGAGCTATCTAGGTGTCCGTTATTTTGGATGCTAAAAGTGGTATAATAATGTGTGGGAAATGTATTTAATGAGATTATGAGGAATAAGTCGTTTATTATGTGAAATTGAATTTCTAATAGAACTTTTGACAAACAACCTTATTTAAAATATTAAGTGTATTAATCGTTCATGTCCTTTTTTCTATTTTCTATTTGTGTTTCCAAACCAAAATGTTTCCTGTTAGCATTTATATTTATTTATAATTATTATAGTGGAGTCAAGGAGTCAAGTCATTAGGATTTTAATGTGAATTGTCTGGTCAGGACAGTTTTCTGTTTTAACGTGTTCAGGGGATCAACTTAAGTTCACAGCTCAGTTTTGCAGTTTCTGCGAGGTCGGCGCATTTTGTTTATTTAAACAATTTAATTTTTTAGACCGTGTTTTCCATCGGTTTTCTTTGAATATCTCGAAATCCATAAGTCCTCTGAAAAACAATAAAAAGAAGGAAAACGTTCTTTTTGAGTTGTACAATAAAAGTACATTCATTCCAATTGTTATTATTATTTAAAAAAAATTGAACATTGCAAAATTATGCATTTTTAAACCAATCGCTGTTATTTCAAAAGTAATGGATAATATTTAATGAAAGTTTATAGCTCTTATGAAGTACAGTCACCACTTAAAATTTCAAATCCAAATGATTACTAAGAGAGCTCAAATATACAATTGTTGCTAAAATTTTGCACCCTTGTGAAATCCTGGCATCAAGACCAAGAAATGTGTACGATGGCTCAAATTGTAGCATTTTATAAGTACTTTAAGATCACGGAGAAAAACATTTTTTTTTTTCAAAATTTAAACCCGTTTTATTGCAGTTGTTTATAGTTTTCGAATTTATAGTTATAAACAAATTCAAGTAACTCTGATTTTTTATGGAATCAAAAACGATAAACGAGTAATGAGAGTGGATTAAAAAAGACAATTTAAAAAAAAATTAATGCTCTACTTGCATTTTTAGCTGAGATACGTTAGTTTGTGCGTTTAGGTCACTTAAAAATAAACAAATCGATATTTATTCTTGAAATTTGGGCTGGTTATTCTTCAATGCTTATTTGAAGACAATCCAAAGCTACAATAATTAAAATAACATCGAATAAAGCGGCTTTGAGAACATAATGCACATTTTCAATTTTTTTTATAATTCTTTTAATTTTTGCCACGAAAATGGCAACCTAACTTGAACAACTACCCTTATGTTCATGTATACAGCTTTGTAAAACTTTTAATATTACTGATACAATAAAAAAAATATAGGATTTGAACTCGAGACGTCCGCTTCCAGAATAGAAAGTGCCTTACCCACTGAGCTATCTGGCGACTAAAGTTCAGTTTGTATGAACATAATATAACATTTAGACATATTTGGTGATTTTCGGATCTCTAACAAAATCACTAAAGACCCCACTTTCGGGCCTCTATACAGTATCTTTTAACAATTGGTCATTTAAGATTATTTTCATGTAGCAGAGACAAAATAATAGACATTGGAGAATTACCAGTCCAAATTTCAATAAGACATATCGATTTGTATATTTATAAATGACCTAAACGTAAAAACTAACGTATCTCAGCTCCAAAAATGCAAGTATAGAGCATTAATTTTTTTAAAGTTGGCTTTTTTAATCTACTTTCATTACTCCTTTACCGTTTTTAATTTGCAATTGCAATTGCTCTTTCTGATCTACTCTGAAGTCATTAGTTTCTTGAAATGGTGTCTCTTTAGCTTCACACATGTAAATCACATTATTCCTTTAGTAGAAGCATAATGAGAGTTATTTTGAATAGGCAAATGCGAGTTACATTTTTATCCCTCCCGTGACGCTTTTGCGCTATTCATGTGAGTTAAATAATAATTTTAAATGATGCCAATAAAATTATATAATGCGATCTTGTTGGGTGATACATTTATTCAATTGGCATCTCTTTGACTTAACAAATGTAAATCAAAATGTGTTAGTCAATGGGCATTAATGCGATGTCTCAGAAAGGTCTGTGTTTGCTGGATATAGGTAGGGATTGCAATTTACCGGAAGTTTTAATAACCGGTAAATCGGTAAATAAAAATGTAAATAACCGGTTAACCGGTATTTACCGGTAATTTTTAGAATGGACGATTAGGGTGGCGAAAATGGCAATTGTATTTTTCCATGTACAAAATTATCTAAATTTAACAAAAAACATTTTTTTATACGTATATTTAATATAATGAACAAACAAAAGGTTTTTTATGAACAGTAAGATCACAAGAGCTTTTTTTTTATCGGATAAATTTCTCTTTGTAACGAAATAATTTTGCCAAATCAGTGATTTTATAAGAAAAACTGACATGAAAAAATCTCGAGACCGGAGGTCGAGCGATTTTGTCAAATGTCAGTTTTTAGAGCAAAATGACTGATTGGCAAAATTTTGAGTTAAAAGAAAGGATCCCGCACACCATATAGGGGGATATCTGCCTCCAGTCAAATTTAATCTAACCCACGTAAAAATGTTCTTTTGAACTCCCTGAACAAATATTCAAATGTAGCCAGGTCCGAAAAGGTCTTCGTTTCGAGATATGGAGCCCTAAAGATCGTTCCAAAATCGCCCAAAGTTACCTTGTCTTAATGACTAAATTCTATTGCTGTTTCCATAGAAATCAATAGTAAAACAACGAAATATTAAGTTTTATTTCACACTTTTTTATTTCTTTTTCACTTGTCAATAATGACATTGTTTTGATTCCTTTATCCATGAAAGAAAAACTAGAGTGTTTTTTGGCAAGATAAATTAACGACAGAATATGTGAACGAACAACAACAATAATTTATTAAAAATAATTATAATTTTCCCAAAACGACTCATATTGTATATCAGTTTCAATAATACTTAAAAATTATAGCTGACAGTACAGATTTCAAAGTGACGTGCGACTACTACATGCTTTTGAGGAACAGGCATTTTTATAGGTGATTAAAAACGATGCACCTTTTTATCGCTGTCAAAGTGACAAAAATGTGACTGTTAAACAGACTTTTTTATATAGGAGTTAATTTATCAAAAGGAAAAAATATAAATGAAACAAATTTAAATAAATAATTATTCTGTAAATAACAAAAATATCCACTTAAATAACAAAAATTATAAACATAAACTCAAATATGGCATTTACTGAATATCTAATCTAAAAATACAATATTTTTTTAAAAATAGCCTGTTAAAAGGATTAGTTTTTCAAAGCTATATCTCTTAGTCGTATGATATTTGTGCATAGAATACCCCAGCTGAAGATGCCCTTCTTCAATCGATATTGGTGGGTCAATAAGTTAATAAGAATTGGTAATAATATAATTTTAAATGTATTCCAAGGATATTTGCGGCAGTGAAATATTCAATTTTCTGTCGTAAGATATTGTCAATGTCTCTCTTGTATTTCTTAGGGCTTGGTGTTTGGAGTTTACTTTTTATAATATTATATATTTATTGTTAAAAGTGCTCGGTGTTGGGACAATCACTCTGTATTTAGTGAATACTAGTCAGTGACATAAATAGAAACGTTGAATACGTGACATATCGTAAGTTCAGAATTTACCGAAATAACCGGTAAAAAATTAAAATAACCGGTAATTAGCGTCATGAGTTTTTTGTCCTAATAACCGGTTAACCGGTTAACCGGTTAACCGGTTAACCGGTAATGCAATCCCTAGATATAGGGCGATGATGTAAATATGCTTTGATGGCCCAACAACGATAAAATACCAATTAACCGTTGATTATTTCAAAATTAATCTGTCGCAATATGTAATATAGCTATTATGTTTTATTTAATCATAATGTCGGTAAATAGGTATTACTTCGGAAATCAGAGCACTGAGCAAACAGATAAATACACGTGACTTTGGAGCCATTTATTTCATGGACAAATATTGAACGAAGTGAAGTGGACTACAAGCAATCTGTTAAAACATAACCTCTCATGTTTCTTTATGTTGCATGTTAATCAATTGCCAGATATTATAAGGGTATTAACAGATAACGTTTCCAAGATTTTGTAGAACATTGAATAGCGAATAAAAATAATAATACAGAATTTAGCCCAAATGACACTTTAACCTCAACAAGTCAATAACATCATGGACAGTTCAAGCAGACTACGCATGCCTCAAATTAAAATCTTCCTGCTCGATCAAAAAGGTCTGAGCAAGTTGAGCGTCGTCCGAGTCCTTTATTTTGTAATATTTCAGATTTAGGGCCGTTACTTTCGGTCCCGATTAAACCCGATTAAACGTTAACGGTGGGTCAAACCAATTCAGTTACCATGGAAACAATTGTACTTTCAATGATTTAGCCGACGGTTAAAGTTTAACCACGTTTAACGTTGACAGAAAGTAACGGCCCTTAGTTCGGTTAGCTCGATTTGCATTAAATGAAGGATTGTGACTCGTCCCAGACGTAATATCCGAACTCGGCTATAAACAATTATTACCTTTAAAAAACCAACTAAAATAAGTTTTGACATTGTCAAAAATGTATGTAATGGTAACCTTTACGAATGTTGATTTTTTAGGTTATGAAATATATTTATAGGGACATATCTGCATCATGTTTAAGATTTTCAAGTTTATTCTCATTTTTAATATTTGTATACGCATTTTTAGCTTGGAGCCACAGTGGCTCCAAGCAAATATTTAAAAACGGACTAATTTTTCTATAGGTATTAGGCAATCCAACGACCTGTCAAAATTGTTTTTCAATATGGCGTGGCGGTCAAACACGGGTTTATTTCTATTTTTTAGATTGTGACCAGTGCAGCATTTTTTCATGGTGTTTTTACGTTTTAAAGGTTTTTAATATGAGTTTTTAGTAAAGAATTGTATAACCTCTTAAGGTTTACCGTTCCATAAATGGAACATTAAAAAAACTGGTAAATTATTATAAATTTTTATAGTTCCTTAATATCCCATTATTCCCAACTAGGAACAAACGAGAAATGCACAGATGTTGTAGGTTACGCCATGTGTTGTCAATAAATTGTAATAGTCCATTTCCCTCGAGAAAAAAATGCCAAATTGTGATACAAGCATGAAATTTGGCACAGTTATAAAAGGCGACATTTTAAGAGATTTGACCCGATAAGCCACCCTCTTGGACCGGTAAGACACCCAATACCGCCATTTTTCCAAAATGGAGGACAAATAATATTTAAATTTAAGATTTTTTCAATATAGGCAATATTATACTCTATCCTATATAATTCGAGTATGGAGAATAATAAAAAAAAATAGGTCGATATGACCTTCAATGACCTCGAAAATTGCGATATGGCTTAAAAAATAGGCATGTTTGCAGACTTTGCATTAAAAACATTGTAAATAGCTAGCGTTTCAGTTTTTATAACTAAAAGAGAGTAAATATACTTAAAAAATGATAAAAATCCTATTTCGTAAAATTAAAGATGTCTACGACGATCAAAAAAAAAGCTAAAATGATAATTTTAAATAAACAAGTCACCTACTTGTTTATTTTCACATGCCCCTTGACAAATGGTACATGTATGAGTACAAGGAAGACCCGCTTTACGAAAGGAACATCTCATGCTGTCGCACTGCTCTCTACACCCACACTTATCAAGCCCTCTTTGAGCAGACCAAATTGGGGGTTGCTGGCTCCATTTGGGCTCCCAGCGATTTGCTTTTAATCTCCAGCCCCATCCTTCAGTTGACGGAGGTGGTTCATCATGGATTAAGGACCGACCCCATATTTGGCCGGCTTGATAAGCAGCTCTTCGACACTGCTCAATAGGGCTTCCTTTTGTTGGTGCACACATTGAGATTTGTCTATCACCACTACAAAATTGCAGTTTTCTTAATTCGTTGACCTTTAATAATTCGCTCTTGGGGTCGTATAACTTCACCGTGAATGCTTCCATTTGTGCAAATATATCATCCGGTAGTTCTTTTAACTATCTTTTGATGATAAATATTGGAAAGCCGAAGTTGACTCCGGGTACCCTTCCCATGTTTTCCAACATTTAACCTTTGACTTTAGGGCAAAAAATGATGTATAGTGTCACACCCTGTAAACGCGTGGAATCCACGAAGGGCTTGTGACTTCTGAGGCCCAAAATTATTCGCAATAATGTGTTGAAACCCTAAAAAAGTCTATTTTTTTTATTTAATAGAGATTTTCAAGGTTAGTTGAGGTCATATCAACGTGATATATATTTTTTTGAATTTCTCATCCTCAAGTTATATAGGATGGAGCATAATATTGCCTAGATTGAGAAAGACCGAAATTTGAGAAATTTTTGTCCGCCATTTTGAAAAAATGGCGGTATCGAGCGTCGTGCGGGTCGCAGAGGGTGGCTTATCGGGTCAAATACCTTATAAATTATTTTTTTACAACTATACCGAGTTTCACGCTTGTATCACAATATTGCGTTTTTCCCTGATATTTTGCATGAGGGAAATAGACTATAATGTGAAATGGCCACTCTGAGTGCACAGCTGATTATAGACGCACATTGAGTTTAATGGTAGTTTTTGCGTATTTTTGATAGTTATTAGTTCAAAATAAAATTTTTCGGCGCATTCTAGATCGTAGTAGATAATTCTGGTAAGTACAAAACAAATATTTTACAAAAATAAAGTCTGTATGAGTGTATATTTCATTCGTTCCATGAATGGAACATTGCCCAAGTAGCACAGAATTCTTTAAGATATCTTTAAGAAGTTCTATTTACTGCCCGCGAGGATATCTTGTATTTATGTACTCTAGAAGTCCTTCTGAAATCAAAATGAGAAATCTTTATATGTGCTCAACTTTTATGCACTGGGGAAATGTAAACTGGGTATTATATAGGAATTTCAACTTTTGTTAACCCACGGACATCTACTAGAAGTTCTAAAAGGGAATTACCATACAGCCCAATTTTCTATGTATTATAGAAATCAAATAAAGTATTAAAAGGGAAATAGTATTATTTTCCTTAACAGAATACTTGTAGACATCTTCTAGAAGTTCTAAAAGGGAATTACCATACAGCTCAATTTTCTATGTATTACAGAGATCAAATAAAGTATTAAAATTTGCTTGCTTATCACTTAGTTTGTTACAGAAACTATTTCTAGATGACGCCACGTACAAACTACTGACGATAATCAGTCATGCAATATGTTATACTCATAAATTTATAGAACATTAATGACATTACTGCAACGTTCAAATTCTCGCAGGGATCATCAAGTTTGTTTTGGTTTTAAGAAATAACAGTCCTGGGATGTCAGGAGCACGCGCAGTTAGTAAAACGTGTTCTGTTTTAGTCACTGCGTTGTTTTACCACAGTAGAGAAAAGACCAGTAGTTTCACTTGCAGCGGTCCCTTTGATATTTGTTGTACTCGATTTTATTTTTTTTAATCCACTGCGCATCTACTGTTTGTATCCCACGCACATTTCGTCGATAGTGGGGACTGTTCAGAAACGTAAACGTAAACAAAAATAAACATCCGCCCCACCCTATATCATCACTGCCGTCCACTGTCGTCGTGCCGTCCACTGCGCATCGAATAGTTTAAGCCCACGCGCATCGCATGCGCACTGAAAATCTTATACAACTGTTCCGGCTGAGTCGGACTACTGGTCTTTTCTCTACTGTGGTTTTACTAACTGTGCATGTTCCTAACATCCGAGGACTGTTATTTCTCAAAACCAAAACAAACCAATCGATTTATTTGGATGAATCTTATAACGATATTTAATCTTTCGTTTGGTTTGGGCCTCTGCCCTGCCAAAAATTCCACATAGAAACTTATAAAAAAAAAGTGATGCGGTTTTATCGTTCCTATAAGTTATATTAGTATTATACAGACAGGATTTTATCTGTTTTATTAAGTTTTAAATCGGTTATGAAACAGTAATTCCGAATGAGCTATTTGGAATTATCATGTTGCCCTTTCATGAGTACTTATATGAAATATACATCAACAAATCTACAGTTTAGTGTCTGCAAATGCACCCTTGCCCTTATATCTGTAAACATATGGAATTACAGATACAACTTTAAAGAGATTCTAAACTTTTCTATAAGTAATATCATAAGAGTTCCAGTCCGTCCCTTCTCCAGTATCTATCGTATGTAACACACCATTTATCAACATGTTTTTATTGTAAATTTCAACATTGTTTTTTATTAGTATTAATGTGGATACACATGTCAACAAATGTACAGTTTCAATTGTATATTTTACAGATGTATTTTTATTGTAAACTTCCATTTTGCTTTTTTATTAGTATTAATTTGGATATGCATGCCGACAAATGTACAGTTTAAATTGCATATTTCAAATAGAAATACTAATATTGTGGTAAACACAAAATTCTGCAAAGTCCTTATTTCCTCGGGTGTTCTTGTTCTAGCCTAGAAGTAATGAATGAGTTAGCAGTGAAAGAGACTGTTTTGTTTTTAATTTAACAAACACACTTCAGTTCCTTAGGTCACATTAGATTAGATATGAATTAGCTACACGTATACAGCTCCCTCTACTGGAGCCTGGAGTAAAGTTGCTGCTGAAATTTCTATCAGTTTCTACCAGAATGGAGCAGCAAACATTTACTTATACCACATCAATGAGAATTTATGAAAACAGTATCTAAGGTAAAACGTGCGGCTTTCCGTGGTTAAATGGCAAGTGATTCTATAAGAAACGAGCTGCATTAGGTTGACTTGCAATTGAAGATTACTAATTATAATGTTTGAATAGGGATTTATGAGATCAGTTTCTATGAGTATTAATGTTTTTTTTCAGTAATATATTAAATGTGTTTTCATTTGTTTGAATGGGTAAAAAGAAAGGTCAGTTTTCAACTGCAATTACAAATACAAGTTTAATCACTTTGAATGGGGTTATATGCGATTAATTTCTAAAAGTATTTATGCTGTTTTCTGAATATAATTGTGATGAGGTTTAATCAGTAACAAATTGTTCACTACTTGTTATGATATGGTCGGAAATTCCAAGTACACATTTAGTATTCCTTCAAAAGGATTGATGAGAGCAGTTTCTACGAGTATCTATTTATTGTTCCTCTAGTAAATTATATAAGTCTTTACATTTACTTATACTATCTCAATGAGAATTTATGAGAACAGTATCTAATGTAAAACGTACGGCTTTCCGTGGTTAAATGGCAAGTGTTTCTATAAGAAACGAGCTGCATTAGGTTAGAACAGTTTTGATTTGCAATTGAAGATTACAAATTATAATGTTTGAATAGGGATTTATGAGATCAGTTTCTATGAGTATTAATGTTTTTTTTTTCAGTAATATATTAAATGTGTTTTCATATGTTTGAATGGGTAAAAAGAAAGGTCAGTTTTCAACTGAAATTACAAATACAAATTTAATCACTTCGAATGGGGTTATATGCGATCAATTTCTAACAGTATTTATACTGTTTTCCGAATATAATTGTGATGAGGTTTGATCAGGAACAAATTGTTCACTACATGTTACGATATGGTCGGAAATTCCAGGTACATATTTAGTATTACTTCGAAAGGATTGATGATAGCAGCTTCTACGAGTATGTATTTGTTGTACCAATAGTATATTATATAAGTCTTTATCAGTATGCATTCGGATCTAATTTAAATATGAAAATTATATCAGAATAAAGCAACCAAATATTTTAAACAGTATCTATTTGTAAATCCAGACATTTACTTATACTATCTCAATGAGAATTTATGAGGACAGTATCTAATGTAAAACGTGCGGCTTTCCGTGGTTAAATGGCAAGAGTTTCTATATAAAACGAGCAGCATTTGGTTAGAACAGTTTTGATTTGCAATTGAAGATTACAAATTATAATGTTTGAATAGGGATTTATGAGATCAGTTTCTGAGTATTAATGTTTTTTTTTCAGTAATATATTAAATGGGTTTTCATTTGTTTGAATGGGTAAAAAGAAAGGTCAGTTTTCAACTGCAATTACAAATACAAGTTTAACCACTTCGAATGGGATTATATGCGATCAATTTCTAACAGTATTTATGCTGTTTTCCGAATATAATTGTGATGAGGTTTGATCAGTAACAAATTGTTCACTACATGTTACGTGTGGAAATTCCAGGTACATATTTAGTATTACTTCGAAAGGATTGATGATAGCAGTTTCTACGAGTATGTATTTTGTTGTGCCAATAGTAAATTATATAAGTCTTAATCAGTATGCATTCGGATCTAATTTAAATATGAAAATTATATCAGAATAAAGCAACTAAATATTTTAAATAGTATCTATATGTAAATCCAGACATTTACTTATACTATCTCAATGAGAATTTATGAGAACAGTATCTAATGTAAAACGTGCGGCTTTCCGTGGTTAAATGGCAAGAGTTTCTATAAGAAAAGAGCTGCATTAGGTTAGAACAGTTTTGATTTGCAATTGAAGATTACAAATTATAATGTTTGAATAGGGATTTATGAGATCAGTTTCTATGAGTATTAATGTTTTTTTTTCAGTAATAAGTATATTAAATGTGTTTTCATTTGTTTGAATGGGTAAAAAAGAAAGGTCAGTTTTCAACTGCAATTACAAATACAAGTTTAATCACTTCGAATGGGGTTATATGCGATCAGTTTCTAACAGTATTTATGCTGTTTTCCGAATATAATTGTGATGAGGTTTGATCAGTAACAAATTGTTCACCACATGTTACGATATGGTCGGAAATTCCAGGTACATATTTAGTATTCCTTCGAAAGGATTGAGGATAGCAGTTTCTATGAGTATGTATATGTTGTTCCAATAGAAAATTTGTCTTTATCAGTATGCATTCGGATCTACTTTAAATACAAAAATTATATCAGAATGACACAACCAAATATTTTAAACAGTATCCACTTGTAAATCCAAACATTTAAAGATATATTTTAATGAGAACCAATCAGAACAGTATCTAATGTAACGCGTGCGGCTTTCCGTGGCTAAATTTTAAAAGTATTTTTAATACATAGCTTTAACGGATTTGAACAGTTTTAATTTGCAATTCCAGATGAATAGTTTTAATTGTTAAATTTTATTTAATTTAATTGATCTATGAGATCAGTGTCTTTGTGTAATGTTTATTTTCCAATAAAAACACATTTTATTGAAAAAAAAACATTACACTGACCTCATAGATCCCTAACAATTAAAACTATTCATCTGGAAATGCAAAACTGTTCGAATCCGTTAAAGCTTATTTATTGCAAATAATTTTAAAATTTAGCCACGGAAAACCGCACACGTTACATTAGATACTGTTGTGATGGATTCTCATTATAATATTATCTTGGATTTACAGGTGGGCACTGTTTAAAATATTTGGGGTTTCATTCTGATATAATTTTTGTATTTAAATTAGATCCGAATGCATACTGATAAAGACTTATATAATTTACTGTAGGAACAACAAATAAATACTCGTAGAAACTGCTCTCATTAATCCTCTTGAAGGAATACTAAATATGTACCTGGAATTTCCGACCATATCGTAACATGTAGTGAACAATTTGTTACGGATCAAACCTCATCACAATTATATTCGGAAAACAGCATAAATACTGTTAGAAATTGATCGCATATAACCCCATTCGAAGTGATTAAACTTATATTTGTAATTGCAGTTCAAAACTGACCTTCCTTTTTACTCATTCAAACAAATGAAAAGACATTTAATATATTACTGAAAAAAAACATTAATACTCATAGAAACTGATCTCATAAATCCCTATTTAAACATTATAATTTGTAATCTTCAATTGCAAATCAAAACTGTTCTAACCTAATGCAGCTCGTTTCTTATAGAAACACTTGCCATTTAACCACGAAAAGCCGCACGTTTTACATTAGATACTGTTCTCATAAATTCTCATTGAGATAGTATAAGTAAATGTCTGGATTTACAAATAGATACTGTTTAAAATATTTGGTTGCTTTATTTTGATATAATTTTTATATTTAAATTAGATCCGAATCTTTACTGATAAAGACTTATATAATTTACTAGAGGAACAACAAATAGATACTCGTAGAAACTGCTCTCATCAATCCTCTTGAAGGGATACCAAATGTGTACTTGGAATTTCCGACCATATCATAACATGTAGTGAACAATTTGTTACTGATTAAACCTCTTCACAATTATATCCGGAAAACAGCATAAATACTTTGAGAAATTGATCGCATCTAACCCCATTCGAAGTGATTAAACTTGTATTTGTAATTGCAGTTGAAAACTGACCTTTCTTTTTACCTATTCAAACAAATGAAAACACATTTAATATATTACTGAAAAAAAAAAAACATTAATACTCATAGAAACTGATCTCATAAATCCCTATTCAAACATTATAATTTTGAATCTTCAATTGCAAATCAAAACTGTTCTAACCTAATGCGGCTCGTTTCTTATAGAAACTCTTGCCATTTAACCACGGAAAGCCGCACGTTTTACATTAGATACTGTTCTCATAAATTCTCATTGAGATAGTATAAGTAAATGTTTGGATTTACAAATAGATACTGTTTAAAATATTTGGTTGCTTTATTCTGATATAATTTTTATATTTAAATTAAATCCGAATCTGTACTGATAAAGACTTATATAATTTACTATAGGAACAACAAATAGATACTCGTAGAAACTGCTCTCATCAATCCTCTTGAAGGAATACTAAATGTGTACTTGGAATTTCCGACCATATCATAACAAATAGTTAACAATTTGTTACTGATCAAACCTCATCACAATTATATTCGGAAAACAGCATAAATACTGTTAGAAATTGATCGCATATAATCCCATTCGAAGTGGTTAAACTTGTATTTGTAATTGCAGTTGAAAACTGACCTTTCTTTTTACCCATTCAAACAAATGAAAACACATTTAATATATTACTGAAAAAAAACATTAATACTCATAGAAACTGATCTCATAAATCCCTATTCAAACATTATAATTTGTAATCTTCAATTGCAAATCCAAACTGTTCTAACCTAATGCAGCTCGTTTCTTAAAGAAACACTTGTCTTTTAATCACGGAAAGCCGCACGAATTACATTAGATACTGTGCTCATAAATTCTCATTGATATGGTATAAGTAAATGTTTGGATTAACAAATGGATATGGCTTGACTCATTTTGCTGGTCAATGCGGATATAAACTGATAACAATTTCAACAGCAACTTTACCTAACTCTTATAGAAACTTATTGACCATATAGGTTCTCATAGATACTTATTAATTTTTGATAATTTTCAATACGGATAGATGAGATTTTTTTGACAGGGTTATACCACATCAATGAGAATTTATGAGAACAGTATCTAAGGTAAAACGTGCGGCTTTCCGTGCTTAAATGGCAAGTGTTTCTATAAGAAACGAGCTGCATTAGGTTAGGACAGTTTTGACTTGCAATTGAAGATTACTAATTATAATGTTTGAATAGGGATTTATGAGATCAGTTTCTATGAGTATTAATGTTTTTTTTCAGTAATATATTAAATGTGTTTTCATTTGTTTGAATGGGTAAAAAGAAAGGTCAGTTTTCAACTGCAATTACAAATACAAGTTTAATCACTTTGAATGGGGTTATATGCGATTAATTTCTAAAAGTATTTATGCTGCTTTCCGAATATAATTGTAATGAGGTTTAATCAGTAACAAATTGTTCACTACTTGTTATGATATGGTCGGAAATTCCAAGTACACATTTAGTATTCCTTCAAAAGGATTGATGAGAGCAGTTTCTACGAGTATCTATTTGTTGTTCCTCTAGTAAATTATATAAGTCTTTACATTTACTTATACTATCTCAATGAGAATTTATGAGAACAGTATCTAATGTAAAACGTACGGCTTTCCGTGGTTAAATGGCAAGTGTTTCTATAAGAAACGAGCTGCATTAGGTTAGAACAGTTTTGATTTGCAATTGAAGATTACAAATTATAATGTTTGAATAGGGATTTATGAGATCAGTTTCTATGAGTATTAATGTTTTTTTTCCAGTAATATATTAAATGTGTTTTCATATGTTTGAATGGGTAAAAAGAAAGGTCAGTTTTCAACTGAAATTACAAATACAAATTTAATCACTTCGAATGGGGTTATACGCGATCAATTTCTAACAGTATTTATGCTGTTTTCCGAATATAATTGTGATGAGGTTTGATCAGTAACAAATTGTTCACTACATGTTACGATATGGTCATATTTAGTATTACTTCGAAAGGATTGATGATAGCAGTTTCTACGAGTATGTATTTGTTGTGCCAATAGTAAATTATATAAGTCTTTATCAGTATGCATTCGGATCTAATTTAAATATGAAAATTATATCAGAATAAAGCAACCAAATATTTTAAACAATATCTATTTGTAAATCCAGACATTTACTTATACTATCTCAATGAGAATTTATGAGAACAGTATCTAATGTAAAACGTGCGGCTTTGCGTGGTTAAATGGCAAGAGTTTCTATAAGAAACGAGCTGCATTAGGTTAGAACAGTTTTGATTTGCAATTGAAGATTACAAATTATAATGGTTGAATAGGGATTTATGAGATCAGTTTCTATGAGTGTTAATGTTTTTTTTTCAGTAATATATTAAATGTGTTTTCATTTGTTTGAATGGGTAAAAAGAAAGGTCAGTTTTCAACTGCAATTACAAATACAAGTTTAACCATTTCGAATGGGATTATATGCGATCAATTTCTAACAGTATTTATGCTGTTTTCCGAATATAATTGTGATGATGTTTGATCAGTAACAAATTGTTCACTACATGTTACGTGTGGAAATTCCAGGTACATATTTCGTATTACTTCGAAAGGATTGATGATAGCAGTTTCTACGAGTATGTATTTGTTGTGCCAATAGTAAATTATATAAGTCTTTATCAGTATCCATTCGGATCTAATTTAAATATGAAAATTATATCAGAATAAAGCAACCAAATATTTTAAACAGTATCTATTTGTAAATCCAGACATTTACTTATACTATCTCAATGAGAATTTATGAGGACAGTATCTAATGTAAAACATGCGGCTTTCCGTGGTTAAATGGCAAGAGTTTCTATAAGAAACGAGCTGCATTAGGTTAGAACAGTTTTTATTTATTTATTTATTTATTTATTTATTTAGAAGAAAAAACAAACAGGTTACAAACCTAATTACATTTTTCTTGAGGGGGGACTACAGGCGATATAACCCGCCGGAGCCAACCCGGGCGACACGCTTCGAAGACCGGGTTTTGATTTGCAATTGAAGATTACAAATTATGATGTTTGAATAGGGATTTATGAGATGAGTTTCTATGAGTATTAATGTTATTTTTTTCAGTAATAAGTATATTAAATGTGTTTTCATTTGTTTGAATGGGTAAAAAGAAAGGTCAGTTTTCAACTGCAATTACAAATAGGTACAAGTTTAATTAATCACTTCGAATGGGGTTAGTTATATGCGATCAGTATTTCGAATATAATTGTGATGAGGTTTGATCAGTAACAAATTGTTTACCACATGTTACGATATGGTCGGAAATTCCAGGTACATATTTAGTATTCCTTCGAAAGGATTGATGATAGCAGTTTCTATGAGTATGTATTTGTTGTTCCAACAGAAAATTTGTCTTTATCAGTATGCATTCGGATCTACTTTAAATACAAAAATTATATCAGAATGAAACAACCAAATATTTTAAACAGTATCCACTTGTAAATCCAAACATTTAAAGATATATTTTAATGAGAACCAATCAGAACAGTATCTAATGTAACGCGTGCGGCTTTCCGTGGCTAAATTTTAAAAGTATTTTTAATAAATAGCTTTAACGGATTTGAACAGTTTTAATTTGCAATTCCAGATGAATAGTTTTAATTGTTAAATAGGGATCTATGAGATCAGTGTCTTTGTGTAATGTTTTTTTTTAATAAAAACACATTTTATTGAAAAAAAAAACATTACACTGACCTCATAGATCCGTAGCAATTAAAACTATTTATCTGGAAATGCAAATGAAAACTGTTCGAATCCCTTAAAGCTTATTTATTGCAAATAATTTAAAAATTTAGCCACGGAAAACCGCACACGTTACATTATAGATACTGTTCTGATGGATTCTCATTATAATATTATCTTTAAATGTTTGGATTTACAGGTGGACACTGTTTAAAATATTTGAGGTTTCATTCTGATATGATTTTTGCATTTAAATTAGATCCGAATGCATACTGATAAAGACTTATATAATTTACTGTAGGAACAACAAATAAATACTCGTAGAAACTGCTCTCATCAATCCTCTTGAAGGAATACTAAATATGTACCTGGAATTTCCGACCATATCGTAACATGTAGTGAACAATTTGTTACGGATCAAACCTCATCACAATTATATTCGGAAAACAGCATAAATACTGTTAGAAATTGATCGCATATAACCCCATTCGAAGTGATTAAACTTGTATTTGTAATTGCAGTTGAAAACTGACCTTCCTTTTTACCCATTCAAACAAATGAAAACACATTTAATATATTACTGAAAAAAAAAAAAACATTAATACTCATAGAAACTGATCTCATAAATCCCTATTTAAACATTATAATTTGTAATCTTCAATTGCAAATCAAAACTGTTCTAACCTAATGCAGCTCGTTTCTTATAGAAACACTTGCCATTTAACCACGAAAAGCCGCACGTTTTACATTAGATACTGTTCTCATAAATTCTCATTGAGATAGTATAAGTAAATGTCTGGATTTACAAATAGATACTGTTTAAAATATTTGGTTGCTTTATTCTGATATAATTTTCATATTTAAATTAGATCCGAATCTTTACTGATAAAGACTTATATAATTTACTAGAGGAACAACAAATAGATACTCGTAGAAACTGCTCTCATCAATCCTCTTGAAGGAATACCAAATGTGTACTTGGAATTTCCGACCATATCATAACATGTAGTGAACAATTTGTTACTGATTAAACCTCATCACAATTATATCCGGAAAACAGCATAAATACTTTTAGAAATTGATCGCATATAACCCCATTCGAAGTGATTAAACTTGTATTTGTAATTGCAGTTGAAAACTGACCTTTCTTTTTACCCATTCAAACAAATGAAAACACATTTAATATATTACTGAAGAAAACACATTAATACTCATAGAAACTGATCTCATAAATCCCTATTCAAACATTATAATTTTGAATCTTCAATTACAAATCAAAACTGTTCTAACCTAATGCAACTCGTTTCTTATAGAAACTCTTGCCATTTAACCACGGAAAGCCGCACGTTTTACATTAGATACTGTTCTCATAAATTCGCATTGAGATAGTATAAGTAAATGTTTGGATTTACAAATAGATACTGTTAAAAATATTTGGTTGCTTTATTCTGATATAATTTTCATATTTAAATTAGATCCGAATCTGTACTGATAAAGACTTATATAATTTACTATAGGAACAACAAATAGATACTCGTAGAAACTGCTCTCATCAATCCTCTTGAAGGAATACTAAATGTGTACTTGGAATTTCCGACCATATCATAACAAATAGTGAACAATTTGTTACTGATTAAACCTCATCACAATTATATTCGGAAAACAGCATAAATACTTTCAGAAATTGATCGCATATAACCCCATTCGAAGCGATTAAACTTGTATTTGTAATTGCAGTTGAAAACTGACCTTTCTTTTTACCCATTCAAACAAATGAAAACACATTTAATATATTACTGAAAAAAAAACATTAATACTCATAGAAACTGATCTCATAAATCCCTATTCAAACATTGTAATTTGTAATCTTCAATTGCAAATCAAAACTGTTCTAACCTAATGCAGCTCGTTTCTTAAAGAAACACTTGTCTTTTAATCATGGAAAACCGCACGAATTACATTAGATACTGTGCTCATAAATTCCCATTGATGTGGTATAAGTAAATGTTTGGATTTACAAATGGATATGGCTTGACTCGTTTTGCTGGTCAATTCTGATATAAACTGATAACAATTTCAACAGCAACTTTACCTAACTCTTATAGAAACTTATTGACCATATAGGTTCTCATAGATACTTATTAATTTTTGATAATTTTCAATACGGATTGATGAGATTTTTTTGACAGGGTGATGTCTCAATACTGAGATTTTGACTAACCAAAATTTCACCAGCTGCCGCTGGCAATAAATAATAATAAAAGGTGTGTGATGGATGGTACATCTAATAGAAATCCTATAAGGATGTTCGTCAGTACCGTTTATATTGGTAAGCGACAAAATACCTGAAAGATTACTACAGGACTTAAATCTGTTTGCAGGATTGATGCGGTACATCTAATAGAAATCCTATAACGATGTCCTCGGGACCATTTATATTGGAAAGCGATAAGATATCCTAAAGATTACTATGGGAATTCTATAGGTATGCAAAAGGCTGCTCACAGGATTCTATACTAATAGCTTTTTTCGATTACCATGAGAAGTACTATTTAATACTGATATGCTGACATTTGCCCATCTTAGGGAACTCTAGAAGATATTTACTAATTCCTAAATTTTTATCCTCGGGATATCTTGAGGAATTAATTGTGCTACTTGGGCCCAAGTAGCACAGAATTCTTTAAGATATCTTTAAGAAGTTCTATTTACTGCCCGCGAGGATATCTTGTATTTATGTACTCTAGAAGTCCTTCCGAAATCAAAATGAGAAATCTTTATATGTGCTCAACTTTTATGCAGTGGGGAAATGTAAAATGTAAACTGGGCATTATATAGGAATTCCAACTTTTGTTAACCCACAGACATCTACTAGAAGTTCTAAAAGGGAATTATCATACAGCTCAATTTTCTAAGTATAGAAATCAAATAAAGTATTAAAAGGGAAATAGTATTATTATCCTTAACAGAATACTTGTAGACATCTTCTAGAAGTTCTGAAAGGGAATTACCATACAGCTCAATTTTCTATGTATTACAGAGATCAAATAAAGTATTACAATGGAAATATTATTATTATCGCTAATAGAACACTTATAGAAATCGCAAGAAGAAATTCTTTTAATGCATAAAATTTGTTTGCTTACCACGTAGTTTGTTACAGAAATTATTCCTAGATGACGCCACGTACAAACCACTGACGGTAATCCCTCATGCATTCATTATCTTATACTCATGAATTTATAGAACATTAATGACATTACTGCAACATTCAAATTCTCTCAGGGATCATCGATATATTTGGATGAATCTTATAATGATCTCTAATGTTTGGTTTGGTTTGGGCCTGATGTCTCATACTGAGATTTTGATTAACCAACGTTTTACCAGCTGCCGCTGGCAATTCTATAAGTAGTGTGTGTTGGTACATCTAATAGAAATCCTATAAAGATGTTTTCAGTACCACCGTTTATATTGGTAAGCGATAACATACCCGAAAGATTACTACAGGAATTAAATCTGTTTGCAGGATCGATGCGGTACATCTAACAGAAATCCTATAAAAATGTTCTCGGGACCATTTATATTGGCAAGCGATAAGATATCCTAAAGATTACTATGGGTATGCAAAAGGCTGCTCACAGGATTCTATACTAATAGCTTTTCTCGATTACCATGGTAAGTACTATTTAATACTGATATACTGACATTTGCCCATCTTAGGGAACTCTTACAGACCTCTAGAAGATATTTACTAATTCCTAAATTTTTATCCTCGGGATATCTTGAGGAATTAGTTGTGCTACTTGGGATCCCAGGCAGCAAGGTGCCGCCATTATGACGTCGTTTTTTCGGCATTAATTACGTCAATTTCACCTTCAGCATGACGTAAAAATGACGTGAAAAAGACGGCACAATGTCACAGCCCAATGACGTATTGGTAATCAGTGAATTTTGCGATAGCCGCAACTCGCAACCTAACACTTAACTCACTGAACCATTGAACATCTTTATTTAAATATGTTTAAAAGCTGTATACCTAGTTAGAAATAGTAAAACAAAATTATTATTACTATGTGGCAAAAATTGAACTAGTCACTAAATACTTCTATTTATTTTTATTTTATAATGATTTATTTCACGTCATTTTAATGACGTCAAAATAATGACCTCAAAGAAACGTGTATTTGACGTCTTCATGATGACGTCAGAAGTACGTATTAAATATCACGTCTCTGGTACGTCATTTATTAATGACGTCAAAATAATGACCTAAAAGAAACGTGTATTTGACGTCTTCATGATGACGTCAGAAGTACGTTTTAAATATCACGTTTCTGGTACGTCATTTATTAATGAAGTCAAAATAATGACGTAAACGTGTATTTGACGTCTTCATGATGACATCAGAAATACGTTATAAATATCACGTCTCTGGTACGTCATTTATTGGGACAATGACGTCGGCGACGAAAAATCACCTTTAAAAGACGTCATAATGACGTCACCCTGCTACCTGGGATAGGGGGGTTAAAACCGAATTTGGACGTCCATCTGAAGGAGGGGGTTAAATATTTGTGACAGTCTCGGATACAGGGGGGGGGGGGGGTGAAAATTCTAGATTTTCTGTGGACGTCATTTTTGAATGACCCTTAAGGAAGGAAAAATAATCCGAATCACCTGCGATTTTCTGGGGTGAAATGGGGTGAATTATTACGGGTGAAAAACGGTTTCTTGCGATTTTATCCCAACCTCAAAACTTAAGGAAGGAAAAATAATCCGAATCACCTGCGATTTTCTGGGGTGAAATGGGGTGGATTATTACGGGTGAAAAACGGTTTCTTGCGATTTTATCCTAACCTCAAAACTTTTCGAGAAACACGCAAAAAAAACCGTTTTTTTCGGTTTTTTATTTATTTCTTCCACAAAAATAATTAGATTTAGATCAAATTTGGTGAAAGTTGGTGTCCCACATAAGCACTATTTTTTTTTGGCCAAAATATTTAAAGGTTGTTGTTTAATTCAATTTAAATGGAAAAAAAAAAAAAATGAAATTTTCAACTGCGACTGATAAAAATACCTGTCCGACGGAGTTTGGACAGGGCTCATTTTTTTTGTTTGCACTTCTACTTTGAACAAATAAATAAATATATATATATATATATATATATATATATATATATATATATGAAATCGGATTTGAAGGAAACAACTACTCAGCGGGCAAATACCCCGACCTGCATTGAATTACACCTTCAAATCGTGATCAGTAACCAACTATCATTTGTCTGTTCCTAACCAGACATAGACCGGTTTCGAACTTATTATGTTCTCATCAGTATGCCATAGGTCATGGAACAGACAAATGATAGTGGTCAACTTGCTAGTCTTATACAAACTGAATCAAATGAAGTGACGGTGAGAGGTAAACTCTCATATGGTCAGATGCTACTATACGTCGGACAAATGTCACTGACGTATAGCGACTTGCTTTTTTGCAAGTACCAAGAGCGGCGACCTCTAGCCTTAGTGGGCTATACTCACTGTTTATGAAATCGGATTTGAAGGAAACAACTACTCAGCGGGCAAATACCCCGACCTGCATTGAATTACACCTTCAAATCGTGATCAGTAACCAACTATCATTTGTCTGTTCCTAACCAGACATAGACCGGTTTCGAACTTATTATGTTCTCAACAGTATGCCATAGGTCATGGAACAGACAAATGATAGTGGTCAACTTGCTAGTCTTATACAAACTGAATCAAATGAAGTGACGGTGAGAGGTAAACTCTCTATCATTTGTCTGTTCCATGACCTATGGCATACTGATGAGAACATAATAAGTTCGAAACCGGTCTATGTCTGGTTAGGAACAGACAAATGATAGTTGGTTACTGATCACGATTTGAAGGTGTAATTCAATGCAGGTCGGGGTATTTGCCCGCTGAGTAGTTGTTTCCTTCAAATCCGATTTCATAAACAGTGAGTATAGCCCACTAAGGCTAGAGGTCGCCGCTCTTGGTACTTGCAAAAAAGCAAGTCGCTATACGTCAGTGACATTTGTCCGACGTATAGTAGCATCTGACCATATGAGAGTTTACCTCTCACCGTCACTTCATTTGATTCAGTTTGTATAAGACTAGCAAGTTGACCACTATCATTTGTCTGTTCCATGACCTATGGCATACTGATGAGAACATAATAAGTTCGAAACCGGTCTATGTCTGGTTAGGAACAGACAAATGATAGTTGGTTACTGATCACGATTTGAAGGTGTAATTCAATGCAGGTCGGGGTATTTGCCCGCTGAGTAGTTGTTTCCTTCAAATCCGATTTCATAAACAGTGAGTATAGCCCACTAAGGCTAGAGGTCGCCGTTTTTGGTACTTGCAAAAAAGCAAGTCGCTATACGTCAGTGACATTTGTCCGACGTATAGTAGCATCTGACCATATGAGAGTTTACCTCTCACCGTCACTTCATATATATATATATATATATATATATATATATATATATATATATATATATATATATATATATATATATATATATGTATATATATATATATATGTATATATATATATATAGTGCAATGGAAAAAATTGCCGGAAAATCGAAAAATCCGAAAAAATGCTTTTTTTCGTTGTATGTTTTATAATTATTGTCTAAAGTTTGTCATTATTTATTGAAATTAATATAGGTTTTGCAATATCAATGTATGCTACAAACAATAAGTAAAATAATTAATAATTAATTACATTCCACATCCACGTTTGAATTATTAAACAAACAAAAAAGTATGATCTTGATGTCTATGCCTTCTATTGTAACGGTATTAGTACGGCGTATAAATGACCGTATTTTTATTCATTTGATAATCTAAATATAATTACTTTTAATTTTGATTGTTAATACACAGGTCTACAAAAAAAATCTGCTCCAAGGACTAAACTACGAAGGCGTAGAGGGGCCAACAACAATTTTCAAGTTTCAACCAAAATTCACTTTGATTGTTGCAATTTTAACTAAACGATTATAACTTCGACAGACAATTGTAACTTCGGACTTACAATTGTAACTTCGAAATACAATTGTAACTTCGGACCTACAATTGTAGCGTCGACCTACAATTGAAGACACAAGTGGATGAAGGGTCTATGTAACAACAAACTGATCTTGAGATAATCGATCTCAAAGTTTTCAACAACCTACCAACTTCAACAGTACATAAATCCTTTATAAATTTATATATCAGATATTTTTGTATTAGAATGAAATGTAATGTACCTGGGGGAATTTTGTGTACTTATAGCCTTCATTCATATAAAAAAATCGTTTTTTTTTTTCAACAAAGTGATTTTGAAATAATTGATCTCAAAGTTTTTCACAACCTACCAACTTCAATAGTACATAGACCCTTTATAAATTTATAAATCAGATATTTTTGCATTAGAAACAAATATAACGTACCTGAGGGAATTTTGTGTACTTATAGTCTTCATTCATATAAAAAACTCGTTTTTTTCGAAAATGTCAAGGCTTCAGAGCCATAAGCTAGCATAAATAGATCGATATGAGTTCGTTCACACATAAGGCACAACCAGGTGAAAATTCAAAGTAACACCGAATTTTCACTTAGGAAAATATGTTTTGGTCCAGGCCATGAGAGTGAAAGTATATTGTGGTCATGGAAAAATGAACCAAAAATAAAAGTATAATTTTTGGTCAAGGAATAATAAACATTATACTTTTACGAAACTATTTTTAACTATAAAATTGTGACTATGTTACTAATCAAAAAAGGGTGAAATCGACAAATGTGGCGAAGGCGCGTAGCGTCTGTAGGCAAATATTGGCAGAAAACAGTAGAAATGGACTAGGCCGTTTTCTCACATAAAAAAAGTTGGATGATTAATACAAAGCGATGGCAGGAAAGCCAAATGATAAAGTTATAAATAAAATCATCTTGTGCATAAGTAAAACAAAAATCCATTTTGCCAAAAACTTGCTCGAAGGCGAGACGGTGTCATTTTCCCTATATTGAACATAAATGGGGACTAGTAAGTCGTGAGACTGACCTAACGTTATTAAACTTATGTATTAGTCGAACTCCGTTCTGTGAATAATATAATCACGACATAGAACTTTAAAGCTAATCAAAAGCGAATTAAAATTTTTTAAGTAAAATATTTTTATATTATTTTCAGTCAGCCATAATTACCATAATTACCAAAATACATAAATTATAAAAAGCTTGCATTCAATTCTGGGGAAGTTGCAAGAATTTTTTCTACCAAATCGATTGTTAGCGCACGCTCTCATTTGTATGGTAAAATTTATCATGTATAGTTGGGGAGGCGTGATGCTTTCTCATTATATAATTTATTGGATAGGATATTGCAGAATTTTACTGTACTTGTTTTATACCTATTAAATAAATGGTATTCTTTGAACTATTTGCATTTTATTGATATTATGACTTGTTGCTAGTTTCTTAATCTCTTGAGGGTTTTCGTTTGGAAGACCGGAAACACTGAGTTAATCAGTCTCATGATTCCGCAAGTTTGAAACTCAGTGTTCTGGTCGCCTTACGGGAGCTCAATAGGAATTTTTTTATGCGATTTTTCAGGCATCATTAATTGTAGAATCCATTATTAGTAGGTGAATAAGTGGGATCCCGTCAAAGAGAAAGACCAAATTCTTATTAGAGAGAGGAAAATAGATTTTTTATTAGAGAAGAGCGACGCTGATAATCTAAGGTAGTAAAGCCTTGACCTATTCCTTGTCTATCGAGTTATATCTTATCTCGAACCCGCTTGGGAGTGAAAGAACGGGGCAGAACGCGACTGGCGCCCCTTAATAAATAAATTGGTGTCGCGTCACGCACGGTAGTGTGTTCTTCTATATTCTCTCATCAACGATCGCATCAACGATATTATTGTAGGTCGAAGTTACAATTGTAGGTCGAAGTTACAATTGTAGGTTGAAGTTACAATTGTAAGTCCGAAGTTACAATTGTAGGTCGAAGTTACAATTGTAGGTCGAAGTTACAATTGTAGGTCGAAGTTACAATTGTAAGTCCGAAGTTACAATTATAGATCGAAGTTACAATCGTTTAGTTAAAATTGCAACAATCAAAGTGAATTTTGGTTGAAACTTTATTTTTTATTGACCCTATCATATCTTAAGTATTTTTGTGTCCTTAGAACGGAATTTTTTTTTATAGACCTGTGCACAAAGTATGGATCTCTTCATTACCTACAACTTTTAGAAATCGCAAAAAAAAAACGTTTTTCACCCCTAAAAGTACACCCCATTTCACCCAGATAATCGCATGTGGTTCGGAATATTTTTCCTTCTTTAGTTGTGATATGTTCTAAAATATTCTGCTAATAAGTTTGCTGTAACGACTTATGTTTTTTTTTTTAATTCTGACACTTATTTAGCCTGGCCTACTAACAGCTAACAGAAAACAGACATATGAATTTTTTAAATTTGTGACGAAAAGGATAGTGAAAGTATAATTAAAAATTTATTTCACATTTATTTACACTTAGAAAAAGTTATAATAGTTGTTCTATTACAATAATGTTTAATGGAAATTATTTACTTGTACACTGTTTCCGATATTTTCTATATACAGTCTTATATAATAATTATAATAATAATATTTTAAAATGGACAACTAGATTTAATTTACTTAAGTACATGTGCCGGTTGAATACAATAATTTAAATTATAAATACGTCATGTACACATAGATAAATATAAATATTAGTTGTAATTATACTTAATATATTTATTTAAATTATTCCAACTATAAGAATAGTCAATTTTTAGATGCCCGTATTTGCTTAATCCAAAATTGTCCGGCTTTCTTCTGTTCCTTCTAACATCGTCATAAATCGGTAGAGGTGATTCTGCATTGTCTGGTATTTCTTCTAGTTTGCTGTATATTTCTGGCCTTGGGTGGTATGGATCATATCTATGAAAGGTAAAAACAAAATGTAAATATGAATTTCAATTTCAAGTGAAAGTATAAAACATCTGTACAGTGTGTCCGTGAAGCATAAATTGTTAAAAAGCGAATGACAAAAAATTTCCGGGACAGGTCGATTTTAAATACATTTCCCTATATTTTCGTTTATAAATATTTTTCAAAAATGTTCTTGTTCTAATGTTCTATACTGCATATTACATAACAATTTTCTGGAAAAATATTAATTTTAGACGTTTATGAAAATTTAATATAAATTCAATTCAATCATTTAAAAAAAAATTATAAATCAAATTAGAAACTTTTTTTTTTAAATTTTCTGTTGGGGTGGCATGGCGGTGCCATGCTTAAGAAAATGATTTCGTAATTCGACAATTTCTCCTACATCCCTAGACCGATTTAAAAATTTTTGAGACAAACTTATAGAATGCTAATATACCAGGCTATTGAAAAGTCAAAAATAATTTTTCTTTAATTTTCCCACAAGCGGCACAAGTAAAAAACATGTTCTTTCTTTAGTTTTCAATAGCCTAGTACCATTCCATAAGTGGTCTCTAAAAGCCTATCAAAAATTTTTTTATTCGGTTTAGTGTAAGAAATGATCGAATTACGTTCACGGCACCGCCTTCCTTAAAGATTTCTCTTGCTTAAATCTTAAAGAACAATGTTAATAAAATTATATAAATAAAAATATTTTTAAGAAAAAGCTTTTATTTGAAAGAACTGTACTGAAAAGCACTAATTTTTTTAAAATTCATACATCTGCAAACCAAAAGCTTTGGGGACGGTCATATAGCACTAATTGCATAGTTACTTTGGCTCAATTGACCGCCCCCAAAGCTTTTGGTTTCCAGGTTTACGAATTTAAAAAAAAATATTTTTACTTTTTAGTACAGTTTTTTCAAATAAAAGTTTTTTCTTAAAAATGTTTTTTTTATATCATTTTATTTTTTACTTTTTAGTTTACTTATTTTACAGACAAACAGACAGACAAAACCCTTTCATTTGATACCCATGGCAAGGGAGTCGTGAAGAAAAAGATAATTTACCATCCTAGGGCGTCCGCCATATTGAATTTAGAATCACGTCACATATATAGTACAGTACCTAGACGTAAAAAATATGCAAAACTTCGGAATAATCTCATATTGAACGGATTTCGTTCATTTTTGGCAGTATAATAGTAAATGCTTCATATAAAAGTTTCTATATTGTGCGGGGGCTTGCTAATTTATAGGGGGTGGATGCCACCTCCTCACAAGGGGTGGTACTTAAAAAAATATATATTTATTGGAGCTGAAATAGAATCAGATTTTTAAGAAGAAAGGGTTCTATGCAATTTTTCATATAAATTGATAGTTTTTAAGTTATAACGACTTCAAAATTGCGATTTTAGCTTAAAAAAAAGGTATTTCCAAACGGCTTTCGTCAAGTATCTCGAAAAGTATTACTTTATCGAAAAAATGTTACAGACCAATTACAGAAAGTACAAACTGGGAATGAATTATATTTTTTGTTTATTGATGTAAGATTAATAATTTCGGAGATATTTAAGTTTACATTTGGCATCCAAGTGTTCATAAGATAATTATTTACAGTGAGAGTTAAATATCTCAGAAACTGTGACACATATATCAAGGATGCTAATAAGTAGAATGATAGCTTAATTAAGCTTTCAAATGTGCGTCTACGCATTTTTTTTTAACAACGTCGCCATTTTTTTACTGTAATTAGCCAGTAACTAAAAAAAAAGAAATTTTAAACACTGTTTCTCATTAATATATAGCAAGACGTAGATGCTCAATTTTTTTGGTTTGTATACAGCATTTGCTTTAGAAAAAAATACAGTTTAAACTATAAAGGTATTTTCGATAAAACGTAATTTTTTTTCCTCTTCCAAATATGTCAATAAATATTAGTTTTATTGAAAAATGGTAGAGACCAAAAATAAAGCTCATAAACTGATCGTGAATTTCTCTTGTTTATTTATTTACATAGATTTAATAGTTTCGGATATATGAAAGTTTACAAATGGCGTCCGAACGTTTATATGACGAAAAATGCAGTTTAGATGTTAAATATCTCAGAAATTGTGACACCTACGTCACGCATGCTACGAATTGCAATTGAAGACAATTAATTACGCTTTCAAATTATTTTTTACTCGTTCCTGTAGCATGAGAAATAAAGAAGATAGGATGGAAAAATGTGCGTATTTATATTTTTTTATATCAAAAGGTCACCATTTCGTTACTTTAATTAGCCAGTAATTTAAAAACATTATCTCAAATACAGTTTTTCGTTAAGATGTAGCATTACCTAGATGTTCAAATTTTTTTGCTCATTTAAAGCAGTTGCTTTAGAAAAAAATGCATTTTGAACTTTAAAGGTAATTTCGAAACACTTGGATACCAAATATAAACTTAAATATCTCCGAAATTATTAATCCTACATCAATAAAAAAAAAATATAATTAATTTCCAGTTTGTAGTTTCTGTAATTGGTCTTTAACATTTTTTCGATAAAGTAATACTTTTCGAGATACTTGACGAAAGCCGTTTGGAAATACCTTTTTTTAAGCTAAAATCGCAATTTTGAAGTCGTCATAACTTAAAAACTATCAATTTATGTGAAAAATTGCATAGAACCTTTTCTTCTTAAAAATTTGATTCTATTTCAGCTCCAATAAATATATATATTTTTTGAGTCCCACCCCCTGAGAGGGGGTGGCATCCACCCCCTATAAATTAGCAAGCCACCGCACAATATAGAAACTTTTCTGTGAAGCATTTACTATTATACTGCCAAAAATAAACGAAATCCGTTCAATATGACATTATTCCGAAGTTAAAACCTCTAGTTACTGTACTAACATAGTTTATCGTATTTTACTCGTCAAACCCTTTCATGCGATACCCATATTATGGGGTGTTGTGAAGAAAAAGATACTCCGCCATCTGGGGTGTCCGCTATATTGAATTTAGAATGACGTCACATGGTTTATCGTATTTTACTCGTCAAACCCTTTCATTTGATACTCATATCACGGGTGTTCTGAAGTAAAAGATACTCCGCCATCTTAGGACGTCCGCCATATTGAATTTAAAATGACGTCATATAGTTTATCGTATTTTACTCATCAAACCCTTTTATTTGATACCCTTATCAAGGGGGTTGTGAAGAAAAAGGCGATCCGCCATCTTGGGGCGTACGCCATATTGAATTTAGAATGACGTCACATAGTTTATCGTATTTTACTCGTCGAACCCCTCATTTCATATGCGTATCAAGGGGGTTGTGAAGAAAAAGGCGATCCGCCATCTTGGGACGTCCGCCATATTGGATTTAGAGCAATAATGGCTATACTATGTTGCATTGTCACCGGACTTATACAAAAATTTCAAAGCTTTAGTTTAATTAGAACTAGTCGAAATTCAGCTTGCAAGATTTGACCTAAACAAACAAACATACAAACATTACAAGTTAAATAGAAGTTTTTAAGAATAAGGTTTTTTTGCCCCCACTTACGACACAAAATAAAATGTTGGAAAATGTTAGTTAATCCTAGGCATATATGCTCTAGAAGGCCCAGAATAGTGGTGAAATAGCGCACGCCACTCCTGTATAGCAACAACCTCCAGTTTGGCGGTGATACTATTACATGTTATGGACTAATGGAAACAAATCCACATTACAAAAATATGTAATAATGATTTATTTACGAAAAGAATATTATACCACCATGGCAGTCCGTAGATAACTACTTTTCTAAAAACCATTTCTATTTGGGGGCAGGCGCGGCTGGTGAAATTTCAATAATTTTTTTCTCGTCTCTGGCGCATGGGACCCATACGAAATATGGGAACTAACATCTAGAGAAGCACTCCTCTAACGACCCGTAAAAAATTTTGAAAAAGCAATTTGCGAAAAACTTTTTCAAAATTCGATTGACCCCCCTACAACTCCTGTTGAAAATTATTTTTTTTTGTCATATACATTTTACTTTTCATAAAAGTACAACAACAGGTTTTGGAGTTTATGAAAATATTTTCATTACTAACTGAAATACAACAAATTGAAATTTTATAATTTGTTAAATTGTAAATTACAAAATTTCAGTTCATTGTATTTCAGTTAATAATGAAAATATTTTCATAAACTCCAAAACCCATTGTTGTACTTTTATGAAAAGTAAAATGTATATGACAAAAAAAATAATTTTCAACAGGAGTCCCTAGACCTAGGGGGGTCAATCGAATTTTGAAAAAATTGTTCGCAAATTGCTTTTTCAAAATTTTTTACGGGTTGTTAGAGGAGTGCTTCTCTAGATGTTAGTTCCCATATTTCGTATGGGTCCCATGCGCCAGAGACGAGAAAAAAATTATTGAAATTTCACCAGCCGCCCCTGTTTGGGGGGTGGAAGAGTGTTGCACTATGAAGCATAGGTAAAAAATAAATGTTTAACAAAAAAAATCTCAGTGGCCTTTTTCGGCCAATACACTAAGATCACATTTCATGACCACTTTTTTTACTCTCAATTTCAAAACCCACTCCCATTTAAAGAGCGGTCAATATTCTGGGCCCATAACATGTAATAGTATCACCGCCAAACTGGGGTAGCAGTTATACAGCTATTCCCTCACTATTCTGAGCCTTCTAGAGAAGCATTAATTAACATTTTCCAACATTGTATTTTTACAATTTATTATTTTTTAATTTTTTGCTTTCATCATGATTAGAGAATATTATTTAGGTATTAAGCAAATCACAACTTACACACTTTTTTATTTATTATGATAATACGTACGTTCTGTATATTATTGCCCTTATCATTTTATTTTGTATCGTATGCGTTTTGATGTCAGGCAAAAAACCCTTATTTTTAACATTGTCCTTTGCAGGCCTGCTTATAGTCCAGTGCATATAAATGTAAAAAGTGCGTTATTACGGAAATACTTTGAGCTTAAGGGATTTGAATGAAACCTTTTGCAACGCACTCTAAAAATGACCAATTTAAAAAGGTTGTAAATATATTTTTTTTTGAAAAAAATCCAAAAAATCAACATTTTATCACAAAATGTTTTACAACTGATATAACTCAAACAATTTAAATAATAAAATTACAAAAAAACCGTATACAAGTGTTTTCGAGACCACTGATGAACCCTCACCTTAAATTGCATAAGTTTTACGTATACGCTAGCCGCTAGAAGTAGGGACGAGAGCGTTGATTAACTCGGTGTTTCGAAATACTTGCATTGTCAAGAAGCCTCAGCACTCGCCTTATTTAAGTAATTTTGAACATGCGCCGGCGCCGCCGCGTAATGTACAGGAACACGATCTTGTTGAAGATGGTGTTAATTTTTGCTCTAGCAGTCCTGTTTTCTGACTGAAATTCTGAAATTCCTCATAAAAATGAATATTTTTATGAGGAATTTCAGAATTTCAGTGAATATTTTTATGAGGAATTTCAGAATTTCAGTCAGCAAACAGGACTGCTAGAGTAAAAATTAACTTTACTATTTTTCCAATCCACATGTTACGAAACTTTCATCTAAATATTATCGAGCAGAGGTGCGCTGTGTCGCTGTCAGCGCGTAGAAAGAATTAGTTAATCACCTGAATCGCTACCCCAGCAAGGAGGTATTTATATTCTACCTCCATGTATAGACTAGGCCCATAAGTAGGAAATCCATCTCTATAAAGTGCAAGAAGCATTTCATGTAACAATTGGGGAAACAACGTTTTTAGGATATTTCCACCCCGCTGAATACGAATCTGCCTGTTGCCAAAGCGAAATTTGGACTGGAAGTCCGGTATCCAAGATGGCGACCAAAACTCTGTTCCCCTATATCTCCCTTGTCCGTTGGCTTAAAATAATGATCTAAAAGTCTGCTTAGGGGTTTTCTCGAATGCCAAACTCATTGCAATGCTCAAAATTTACTTACCTTAAGTTTGGAGTGCATGGGTTAAAAAATGGCGCCCAAGATGGCCGCCGAAACTTTGTTGTGTTTAAGTGCGCTCGGTGCGACTTGTATTTGGAGTGTAAAATCTGTCAGATATCTAGTTTTTAGTGGTTGAATGTGTGCTACTGTGTGTGTGTTTTTAAGTAATATTTTACACCTTCCGAAATACAATTTGGTAACAAAATTGTGTTACTGCATGTAATAGTGGATGAACCTTAGAAGAATTTCAAATTTGGCACTAACTATTCGTTCGCATCAATTGTATGCCGTTCTTGATAGCATCTGAGGTGAAATATCACAGTCTGTGTATAGTGAAGGCCGAGAGGAGCCAGAAAAAAAGGTACAGATGCAGATGAAGGAGTGTGGCGAAAGTAATTTACCTATGATCCCAATTTGCAAAAAGCTCGAAGTCTCAGCCTCACTGAGTAACGTTTTGTCACTCTCAGATTTTGGGAAAGATACGTTCACCTGGCGAGAACAATCGACGTTGAGATACCGAAGTCATTTGAATCGCGCTTGTCAACTTTTAAAGAGAAATTGCAGAACGGCATTAAGGACTTGTTCCTTTTCTTCCAGCCCTTAAACAAGGACATCACAGGAACGCAAACTTTCCATACCAGGAGTTTTTGGCCAAGGTGACTGCGGATGTTGCTTTAGGAAACATCGATCAAGATGTTCCGATCCCGAGGCAAGTGCTCGATGATGATTTTCGAACTCTTGTCCATGCTACGCTGCTGCTTAGAGGGGAGCTGCAAGATTCGCTGGGTCACTCAGGGCTTCATGTTTCCCAAGAAGAGGCTGCTGCATTAATACCGAAAAATCTTCATTCCCATCCTTATGACCCTTGAGCCCGTCCCCAAAGCCTCTACGGATATCCTAGCCTGTAATTGTTCATCCCAGTGCCTGAGTACAAAGTGCACGTGCAAGAAGAATAGACTGACTTGCACCAAATTGTGCCACCGCTCTCGACAATGTTTGAACTCTTTAAATGGTTGATTTATCTTCCTTGCTTGCAACCTTGCCATAAGCTAAAAACACTTGAATGAGAGCCGTACCGAACCAACTTTTTTGGGGGGTTATTTTTCTAAATTTGCCAACTTCATAAACTGAAGAAACCAACTCTGTAAATTATTAAATAATAATTCCTCTAAAATAAATATTGATGATCGGTGAGGGGGGGAAAGATTCTAAAAAAAAATTTTTTCGGTACAAATTGCCAACTTCCATTTCTCAAATTTCCAACTTTCGCCAAGTCTAACAGGGTTGGAGGGTAACGTGGTAACGTACCCCCATACCCCCCTTCGCTACGGCCCTGACTTGAATGATTGATTCATCTTCTTTGCAATCTTGCAATAAACAATGTTTGAACTTTGAAATGGTCGTTTTCTTATCTTCCTTGTTTCCTTGCTTACTTCCGAGCAACAAAGTTTCGGCGGCCATCTTGGGCGCTATCTTGGAACCCATGCACTCGAAACTTAAGGTAAGTAAATTTTGAGCATTGCAATGTGTTTGGCATCCGAGAAAACCCCTGAGTAGACGTTTAGATCATTATTTTAAGCCAACGGACAAGGGAGATGTAGGGCAACAGAGAATTGGTTACCATCTTGAATACCTGACTTCCGGTTCAAATTTCGCTTTAGCAACAGGCAGATTCGTATTCAGCGGGGTCGAAATACCCTAAAAACGTTTGATTTCCCAATTGTTACATGAAATGCTTCTTGCATTGTTCTTTTTTGAAAACGTGCCTAGTCTAGTACCCCAGTTGACTGGTTTAAAATAATAAGCACTCCTTTAAAATAGTATATGGTTAGACAAATGTATATACAGGGTGCGCCACTTAAAACTCCCCAGGCTTGTAACTATCTTATTTTTTAAGCGACTACCATGTTGTGCACATCAAATTGTAGATATTTTTAAGGCATTTAAACATGTGTACAGAGTGATTTTAAAAAAAATTAAAAAATTGTTAAGAAGGAAAACTTAATTTCCTTGAATATTTTTTTACCTCATCCTGTACATGAACTGCGTTTTCTTATAAAGGTTTTAATTAGCTTCAATATATGTTATTACGTCATATTCGAAATTCTTTTTGGTTTTAGAGAAAGAAATTAAAAACACTCCTTCAGATTCCAAGCCGTTTTTTTTTTAAATAACTGAAAAAATGTAAATAATAATTTTATGCTTTATTTTAAAAGACATATCACAAACAATCCTCAACGTAACAAAACAGCAACAAGAAACAAAAGAAATACATATTTTTAAAAACAAACTTTATTAAAATGTATTAAATAATAGAAAATTGCAATTTTTTTTTTTTTAATAACATAAATTGAAGCTAATTAAAACCTCTATAAGAAAACATTAACACATTTCATGTACAAGGTAAGGTAAAAAATATTCAAAGAAATTAAGTTTCCTTCCTTAACAATTTTTTCAATAAAAATTTTTTTTAAATTACTCTGTATGCAGGTTTAAAGGCTTTAAAAATATCTACAATTCGATGTGCCCAACATGGTCATCGCTTCAAAAATGAAAAAGTTACAAGTCTGGGGAGTTTTAAGTGGCGCACCCTGTATATTATTATAGGTATAGCATATTATTTATGAAATACAATTTTACGTACTCGTAATCTCCATAGGCAAAACTTAAACTTCTATCCCTGGATGTTTTAGAATAAGAAATAGGCACAGCAACTCTTCGAAATCTTCCGCTATCGTCATAAATACCAAATATGGGGTTTTCTCTTATTACTCCATCTTCATATGGACTTTCTTCCACTAGAATACATTTTTTTGTTAAGATCAATGTACATATAAAGGCGCTTCATGGGAAATTTCCAAGATCAAAATTATATTCTCACATTTTAATGTTCTCGCTTTAAGAGAACTGTATATATTTGATATATTGAAATATTATTACAAGCATAAAAATTCCGTAAGCCTCTTTGAACATGAGTAGAACACCAGAAATAAAAAATCATAAATGTATACTTCCTATCTCACACAGTGGCGGCTGGTGAAATTTCAATAATTTTTTTCTCGTCTGTGGCGCATGGGACCCATACGAAATATGGGAACTAACATCTAGAGAAGCACTCCTCTAACGACCCCTAAAAAATTTTGAAAAAGCAGTTTGCGAAAAATTTTTTCAAAATTCGGTTGCCCCCCCTAGGTCTAGGGACTCCTGTTTACAATTATTTTTTTTGTCATATACATTTTACTTTTCATAAAAATACAACAATAGGTTTTGAAGTTTCTGAAAATATTTTCATTACTAACTGAAATACAACGAATTGAAATTTTATAATGTGTTACATTGTAAATTACAAAATTTCAGTTCATTGTATTTTAGTTATAGGATTTTGCAGAGTGAGAGGGAAATATGCGTTTATTTTCGGTTTATTATAAATATTTAAAAAATCATAAATGGTATAAACTTTAAAATAATTTCAGATACTTCCCATTGCTCTAAGGAATACAACCATATATAGTTTTTATCATTAATTTTGTACACAAGCAAATGCCATACTTTAATAATGAAATTAGGCACTATTTTCATTGACAAACTACGATATTGAAATATAACAGAAATTTATAATAAAAAATATATATAGTTGTATTCGTTAGATCAATAGCAAGTATCTAAAGCAGTTTTAAGATTATACTATGTGTAGTTTTTTAAATATTTACAATAAATCGAAAATAAATGCATATTTCCCTCTCACTCTGCAAAATCCTAGCTTTAAGATAAATATTTTGAGGTTTTTGGTTCTTCTACATACACTAATTCACAATTTTTTTTTCACCTTCTTTAATAAGGGAGTGAGGGGTGGTAATGGGGGTGGCTAATGCCAAAAAATTTTTTGAGACTGTATAGTTTCTCTTGTATACTAAATACCAATTTTATGCACTCTTACCTGCTTGATTTATCTATTTACCATTTACCCCAATTTACGCCCAACCCTCGACGGAATAAGATGAAAATCTGATCTAGTTCCAGATCATGTTAAAATACATAAGTGTACCAAATTTCAAGTCAATATCTAAAACGGTTCCAGAGTAATCGTGCGCACAAATAAAGTTACAGACAGACCGACAGACAGAAATTTTTGTTCGCTCAAACTTAAAATCTCGACGTTTCATGACATTCTAAACATACTTGAACAATTTTTTTGTTGTTGTTACTATACTTCCATGAATGTGGAAGTAATTAATAACTTAACACTTTACATTATTTTATTGAAAGAATGTACCTTGTACTATTTATTTAGTTTTACTTCCACGTCCAGTGGAAGTATAGTAACGACAAAAAAATTTTTAAAAATTTTTATTGTCCAAATAGGCTTAAAATGTCATGAAACGTCGAGATTTTAAGTTTGAGCGAAAAAAAAATTTCTGTCTGTCTGTCGGTCTGTCTGTCGGTCTGTCTGTCGGTCTGTCTGTTTGTCTGTAACTTTTTTTGTGCGCACGTTTACTCTGGAACCGTTTAAGATATTGACTTGAAATTTGGCACACATATGTACTTTAACGAGATCTAGAACTAGATTATATTTTCATCTTGTTCCGTCGAAGGGCTGGGGGGTAAATTGGGGTAAATTTGGGGTAAATAGGTCAATCAAGCAGGTAAGAGTCCATAAAATTGGTATTTAGTATATACAAGAGAAGCTAAGGTCTCAAAAAAATTTTTGGCATTAGCCACCCCCATTACCACCCCCACCCCCTTATTAAAGGGGATGAAAAAAAATTGTTATTTAGTGTATGTACAGGAACCAGAAACCTCAAAATATTTTTTTCCTTCATCCACCCCTCACTACCACCCCCCTATCACCACCCCCCACCCCACTACCGATGTGGGGTATCGTTTTATGGGTTTTTGGGGTAGAGGATTTCAAATATTATATTATTAAAGTTCCATAAACAATTATTTTCACATACAAAGTTTTTTCGTTGTGAGTGACTTGGATAGAGAATCTGGATGTGGAAGTAGTGATCCCTTGGGCAGCGGTTTACTTTACTAGTAAGTAATATTTTATTATTTTTTAGAAACTATTTACATGTAATTTTATTACTGCCCTATTAACAAATTGTAAATATTACAGGAGTCACGAACAAACCTTTTTTTTTGTTTCTGTGACTGAACTGTTTGTTTTTGTACAATTTTTATACATTTTTAGCAGGAATAAAAACTGTATTCTATTCTATTGTATTCTATTATATTCTATTCTATTCTAATCTATTCTATTCTATTCTATTCCATTCTATTCTATTCTATTCTATTCTATTCTATTCTATTCTATTCTATTCTATTCTATTCTATTCTATTCTATTCTATTCTATTCTATTCTATTCTATTCTATTCTATTCTATTCTATTCTATTCTATTCTATTCTATTCTATTCTATTCTATTCTATTCTATTCTATTCTATTCTATTCTATTCACCACCTGAAAGCGGCGCAAAACAGGAAAAGAGAAAAGCGCCAAACACTGTACGAACACCCTTTCCCCACTAAAATAGACTTGGATAAACTATGGATATTGAAGAAAATTGCAGTTGTCATTGAGATGGGGGGCGCCAAAATATCGTCCGCTTACACTTGAAAAATGTCTAGAACCAACCCTGAAGATACGTTTTACTGCGAATACATTTTATATTAGACGTAGTATTATTTTTTATCATTTTACGAATACTTTTTTAGTTACTAATACTCTTCATACTCTTAAGAGACTTTGCTGTGATAAAATCGCGCAAGGAGAGATGAGTCACGTAGGTCCTTGGCCTTGATTAAATTAAATTATGAATTGCACAAAGGGAGTTTAAATGTAAATTTTAAATATTTTTAAAATGTACATTTAAATTTATTTTTTTAAATTTATAATTTGATTCAGATACATCACTCAACTACAAGGAGTTATTGATTATGGAGTGGAAGGTGGTAGCTAAAAGGGGCCTAAAAAAAATGCGTCAAGTCCTCGTCGCCTAAATCCGACATTGGGTACGTATAGGTACACACTTTTATGTATTTTATTAACACATCTTTTTCCATTTAGCTAACTTAGTAGGTAACCGAAGTTTCTCACAAGGTTCGATTACCCAACACAACTGCAGGTTTTATTATTATGTTACCTACCATATTGCATTATTATTGGCACATGCCAAAACATAAAAGGATTATATGCAAATTTTTAAATGCATTATTCATATAAAGTGTCTCTAAATTTGGTGTTCCATAAATGAAAGAGAATTAACCAATTGGCAAATAAAAAATAATTATGATTGTTCACTGTGCATAGTGTGCATACAGACAACCATGAAAATAAAATTTCACTCAACGAATATGGGACATTGCCATTCGTCGCACTGTTCGCTTCTGTTGCTTCATTTAGATTTTATCATCGCACTAATATCTTCGACGTTCTATCATCGTGCAGTGAACGGTATAGAAAAGTGTAACTATCATGTTCCGTAGGTCTATTTTAAAGTAGGGTTTGTAATGAATCATTCATAAATTCATGTTCCATTACTAAAGTTTTCTACGAAAGCGTAGAACGGACATAGTCGAAAATATTTTATAATTGTCACTTTGAACTTACAATTATGTATAATTGCAACTTTAAACTTACAATTATAGATAATTGTCACTTTAAACTTGCAATTATGTATAATTGCATGTTTAAAGTTGCAATTATATATAATTGTAAGTTTGAACTTCCAATTATACATAATTGTCACTTTAAACTTACAATTATGTATAATTGCAAGTTTAATCTTACAATTATATATAATTGTCAGTTTGAAGTTACAATTATACATAATTGTAAGTTCTAACTGACAATTATAAAATATTTTATACATGTCCTTTCTACGCTTTCGTAGAGGCATGGATTTGCACACGACACTAAACTATACGCAGTTCTACGTCACCAGTAAGCGAGGATTTTCGGATATAAAAGCCCGGCCCCAAATCAACTAATGCGGGCAATTCTGTCAATCTGTCTACAGCGTGCTGAGCTGGACATATTACAGCTTTGTGCATCTCCCGATGCAAACACGACGGAACAAATGCAATCTGACCCTGGGAATCCTTCAGCGTGTCGTTAGTCATTCTCCGACGCCGTTTCGCCGCCAGAACCAGCGGATGAGCCTGATCTGGAGACCTCCTACAGCGTGTTGAGCTGGGAAACTTCTTGAGTCGACGATATTCGCCCGACGCCCGAGGTCACTCCAGTAGCAGCAACTAACGTCGCATCGCATCGTTACACACACTCTCTCTATCTTTCTCTCTCTCTCTCTCTCTCTCTCTCTCTCTCTCTCTGATAATAGAACCGTAAAAGATACTGACCTATATAACCTATATGTTATGTAACACTGCCACGTATTACCTGTTTGAAGAAGAAAATAAATTGTTTATATTTTTATTGGGCTGTCTTATTAACTAATCTGGACCTTGATTAATCTCCAAACCAGCTACCCGACAACAAATCGTTACAGGTTGTTAATAATTTTCATACACGAGGTGTCCACTTTTTCAGTGAGACTGTATTGGTAACTTATAAACCGTAAATGACATAAGTTCGGTCAAATTGGGGAAAAGTCGGCTCGTTAAGATGCAATTTCAGACGTGAAAACTTTTCAGTTTCAGAGATATTCTGAAAATAGTGATAAACGCTATTTTTAATTTTTGCTTGTAAGTCGCAAATTATAGAAAAAATAATTTGAAAACAAAAATTGAATGGTGTTTGGTTACCTATTTAAACTACTAAAAAAAGTTCGTTTTTGGCGCATTGGTGCTAGGCGTCGTGACGCCCAAACTTGAAAATTTGACAATATGCCACTTCTGTTAATTCATATTGGACCTATTTCGAATTGTAAACTAAATATAATAAATAGAAAAGGATAGGCGTACATAACAGAAGTGTAAATTTGACAGTTTTATATGGGCAACCGAACACCGTTCAACTATTATCTAAACATTTTTCTAAATTCTACCATTTGCGAGTTAATAGCAAAAATTAATAGCGGCAATTTTCACTGTTTTCAGATTATCTCCTAAACTACTGAAAATGTTTCAAATCTGAAAGCTGCAGCTTAACGAGTTTTAAAATGTAAGTACAACTTCTAATTTAACAGACCTTCTGCCATTTACGGTTTAAATGTTACAGATACGATCTTACTGAAAAAGTGGACATACCCTGTATACTTATAACTATAACAAAAATTTATAAGAAAAATAGTGGAGTCAATAGAGATTTTCACTTTGGAAAAATTCCAGGAAGCGGTAACTTTTGAGAATACATCTCTCTGAACACGTCAGGAACAACATACCAAAAGTTACCAACAATAGTCCTTGAGCGTAATTTATTATTAAACAAATTAGTTACAAAATACAGGTTTTGGTCAAATATATCTTAAAATATTTTTTTCTTTTAAAAACTAATTACGCAATTCGAAACTACTGGAAATTTCACATAAAAACTATATATGAAGTTTTTTTGTACGATCAAAAATGTAGGCTCCAGATTTTTTTGTTTGCATGGAACGCGTTGACACGTAAGTACGGCAAGCGAAGGGCGCGCGATCTCGGGCGAGCTACACTTTTGTTGTAACTTTTGAACTAATTAATGAAATTGGCCTCACAAAAGCTTAAATGAAAGAAGAAACATTAGCTATTGGATTAATATATTTTCAAACATAAAAATGAATATATGTAGGAATAGTACATATATGAAGTCGGAACATAAAAGAGAGTTGCGATGAAATCGGTAAAAGTTACCATTTCTAAAATTTTTAAGATAAAAACCTGGGTCTTTCACATTTTACTCTTGAAGTAATGTATAAAAAGATCCGATGATTGAAGAAAATCTCAAAAATTTATTTTTGAAGTTGTACATATAACTTTATCCACCTATTACTCTGGTTTAAATTGCGTACTTTAAGATGCTTCAAAGGGATTTACTCCAAAAATTAAATTAACCCTCTCACTTTTACGAAAATAAAAACAAAAATTTCTTTGCTCGAAAATGTGGGTAAATTGTGGGTAAAATAAACGTTAATAACTTTTATAAAAAAATTATTTAGCCTACCTATTCAGCATACCTTTATAGTAGAACCTCAAAGTAGGTAAATCTGATGTAAAAAATATTTCTGGAATATATATACTTTTCACGAAATATTGAAAAGATCAAGTTTTTCGGCAAATCGACTCAATGTTGATTGTTTCTAAAATTTTTATCCTGTTTATAATATCGAAACATACTAAATATTCACGTGGTACAGGACCATGAGTCAAATTATAATGCCTGAATATTAGAAAGAGATTTAAAATAAAACATCTTCGCGCCAAGCAGAACGCATCACCTGTCTCGCACGCTGCGCTGCGTGTGTGTGTCCGTAAAGCATTGTAAAAGTAGTTTGTTTTCTGTTTGTTTTCATGTTTTCTTAGCTTCTTTTTGTTTTTATTTGAACATTTAAATTGTGTTTTTAATTGAATAGTGTTTTGAATTATTTTATTGCTTGATGGAAGTTCGGCCATATTGAATCAGCCATTTTTAATTACCTTTTTTTAATATTATAATCTGTTTCAGCAGGGGCGGCTCAAGGTAAATTTTCCACCCGGGCGGGGGCACTTTTTGGCGCCCCTCCCTGAGATAATCACGGAAATTTCACGGACGTACTACGCACTAAAATGCAAGAATATCCTTTCGGACCCCGCGATCACCCTACTTTTTAACTTAACACATGAAGTAACGTAACCGTGTATACATGGTGGTCCAAAATTATCTCTGGATATATTTATGTGGATGATAGTACATCCAAAAATAAAGGTACTCTAAATAAATGATAAGGAAATTATACCAAGGGGGATTATATATATCAGTTTTTCTACAATATCTTCGGACCGGTTTAAAATGTATAATTCATATTTTAAATTTAGATATGGGCATCAATTTACATAGTCAATCTCTATCTTCTGATTAAGGGAAATTTTAGGGGGTGGATACCAATATTTTACCTCTAAATTTCTTATTTCTACGTATTTATAAAAATTCTTACAACAAAATTATTTTCAATCACTAGAATTGTTGCATTTCGATAAACCATTCTCAAGTACAGACCTGTCGAGAGGGGGGGGGGGGATAATTCCCCAGTGCCTGGGTTTGTTTGGAAGGCCCGGTTTTAAAATGATGAAATTTTTTTCTCGGATGTTTCCCCTCCGTTCATAAAAAAAAAAAATTTTCGGATTTTCGACCCCCCCCCCTCATCAAAAATTTTTTTTTCCCACCGGACCCGTATTTTCTCTCCACTGCACTGCTCAAGTAATTCATATTTAAGCATCAATGTGTATTTAGAACATTTTATTAATAATAATTAGTTTGTAATATAAATATTAATTTTTTTGTCTATACCATCTGAACGCTATTATAATGAGAGGATTATTGGCACAAATTTACTTAGAGGAAGGTTCTTCTTTATTATTTAAATATTTCATACAAAACAAATTAAGATTTATTTATTTATAAACAGTAAATAATCTAATAATTATAAATATTTCCATCACAAAAAAAGTTATCTGAGATTTTCCTTTAGTAACTGTTAGTGGAGGGGTTATACAGGTTATACATCACAAAACCACAAAAATCCTTTCCGGGGGTGCCGCGCAACCCCCCAAAAAACCACCCCTTCGGTGAGAAAAGCCTTACTTTACTGATAACTCATTAACTGTTGAGGGTATAAAAAAATTGCTCATCATAAAAAAGAAAGCTTGACTAATTTCCTAAATAAAAGTCCTATTGTAATTTTGTTGTATATGCCATGGTTTTCGAGAAAATCGGTATCGAAAAATCCAATCCAATTTTTTTATTGCTTCCTAAAAATAAAAAAAGACCCAAACATCTTAAAAATTTAGCTCAAATTTTTTTTTTTTTTTTTCAGTTTATACTCGAGTTTATATATCATATAACTATTGTTTCTAATCATTTAATAATTAAAAAATTGCACAAAAAAAATATCATCAAAAAATTGAATATGCAATATATTTTTTCCAAAATTTGGCTAACTTCAACATGCTGGTAAATTTGTAAATGTGAACATTTTTATTCCTAACTTTTTCTGCATTGAAGTACTACTTTGAACTAAAAGATAATGCATTTAAAACTTATATTAAAGTCAGTTATTTTTTATGGGCCTGTGAATAGTTAAGAGGCGCAAAAAATCAAGAGACAACTATATTATATTGTTATTCTTATATACTAATAAATATCAACAGCCATCAAAAATGGCAACACAAGAGAGTATTTTATATCCCGTTTAAAACCCATTTTGATTATTGTTCTTCCTAGCTTGTTTAGTTTTTTCGAACAATTCAAATTTTTCTATAGGCCTCGCGCAAAAAATTTCAAATAAACGAAAATTCGCGCGCATTAAAAATACAAATTTTTGGAATTTTTTTCAATACCGATTTTCTCGAAAACCATGGCTTATACAACAAAATTACAATAAGACTTTTTTTTAGGAAATTAGTTAAGCTTTCTTTCTTATGATGAGCAATTTTTTATATCTTCAACGGTTAACGAGTTATCAGTAAAATAAGGCTTTTTTTACCGAAGGGGTGGTTTTTTGGGGGGGTTGCGGCACCTCCCCCCAGAACGGATTTTTGTGGTTTTATAACTAACAGTTACTGAAGGAAAATTTCAGATAACATTTTTTGCGAGCTTCTGGTGTGTTTTTTACTTTACCGACTGGAGTAAAATTAAATGTAAGGTATGAAATACATACAGCTATTGTTGGTATAACAATTTTCTGAATATTCTGAATTTTTATCAATGAAAAGTGCACGTTGCCTGCCTTCATTTATGCAAAATCTTTAATGATCGACTCCGTGTCAGTCAATAATAGGGCAGGAAGCTTGAGGTATGAGTAGTAAGTTGTCTCATAGCTAAACAAACATATTTGCATTACATTTTTTAATTATTTAGACGGCTTAAATGTGATTCGACTGTTCTGCATTATTACAATTGTAACTGATTTATATAGAATAGATTCTGATTTTATTTGATATTATTTTCCAACGAAAATTATTATTAAAATTAAAAAGGTATATTAAAAAAAAATTAACAATTTTTGCACTCAGTTTGGCGCCCCTCCGAGCCGGCGCCCCGGGCAGCCGCCCGGGTTGCCCGGCCCTTAAGCCGCCCCTGTGTTTCAGCGATCTCTAAAGCCCCTTATACAGTATCGGCAAGCGTTTGATTAGGTACGGCAATAAGAGCAAGCGAGAGCGAAGCAACTAGGCTATTCATTTTTATCGTATAACACTACTCGTGCCACCTGCTTTCCCCACCACATGTGCGTGGGCAGCTCTGTCTGCGGAACTTCAATTTGTTTCCGTCTTGCACCTTTCAATTCTCGTTTAGCCTAATAAGCAAAAGTTTGATTTGTTTTCATTTAGTAGCTACTCAAAATGTCAGTTTATGCGCCTGCTGAAAAGGTTCAGATACTTAAATGGTCAATGATGTAGGTACATATGATTTTGTTGATGCGCGTGTCACTATTTGCCCCTCTTCTAGAGCACTGGTAGACGCCTTTATTGTGGGCGGTCGGTTAAGTCGTTGAAATTATGCAATACCCAATCCAGGACTTTCCGATACCGTACGTATGTCAATTTGAATTAAATTCCTTTAAAAGGAAGAGGGTCGATTTGGGCCGTTTTTGCACCAAATTATTTTTAGATGAAAAAATCAGAAAACATTTTTTTTTAATGTCTACTGACAATAATAAGTCGATTTTACCCTAAACAGACAATCCCCCACCCCCCCTTCAATCCCGAATATGCCATCACTTGCTAACAGCGTTCTTGGGGAGATATATCGCTTTCAAACTTATATTTGCTTGATAAAATACCAAACTACGACACTAACTTCCAATTTGACCTTCGAATGACCTTAAACTTGATGTTATACAAGTTAACGGACTTCGGGTTCGGAATCAGCGACCCCAAAAACCCCAGGATACCCTAGTCAAGTTTGGTGAGCAAGCTTGGATATTTCGCATTTATATTTCCCGCAAACGAATAAATAGAAAACCACCCTCTCCACCCCCGGGGGAGGGGGGCGTAAAAAGGAAAAAATGATAAATGAGAGCGGAAACAGTTAAAAGGGATTTAGCGTGGTAGTGTGGTATTTTGTCAAGCAAATATAAGTTTGAAAGCGATATATATCTCCCCAAGAACGCTGTTAGCAAGTGATGGCATATTCAGAATTGAGGGGGGCTAGGGGGTGGGGGATCGTCCGTTTAGAGTAAAATCGACTTATTTTTATTAGTAGATATTAAAAAAATGTTTCCTGATTTTTTCATCCAAAAATAATTTGGGGCAAAAACCTCCTCCTTTCTCAACTTACAAAAATGTTGTAATTTTTTTTCGTTTAAATAATTAATAAATAATTTCCTCACGATTATTTGTTTATAACGTTTTATTTTGAGCTATGTAAAAGTGATATCAATAGGTTTTAGGAAAATCGAAGCTTCCCGAAATTATTCCGAAATAATGCATATTTTCAGTCTCTATTGACTCCGCTAAAAATCTATAATCTTTTTTATATAACCCAATATACAGGGTGTCCCAATTAAAATTCCCGAAGTCATTTTCTCGGTAACTAAACAAGATATTTAAATTCTGTAAAAGGTAATCGCCAGAATATATATGATACTTTATATAGAGTTCAGTAAAAATGTTCTTTTGTACAAATCGAGATATAGATGGCATTGCTATGCAAAGAAATTATTCGATACCAAGAACCTTGAAAAGAGGTGCATGTGATTGTATTCTAAGCAACTTTTATGATACAAACAATTTTCAAAAATCACTGGATTTCGAGATATTTGAACTTCAATGTAATTTTTTTTAAAGTAACAAAAATCGCATTTTTTTTTTCAAATGTAACCATATGTCTACAATTGATAATAATAAATTTAATAAAATAGGTATATTTTTTATTTTCATTCAACACAAAATCCTTGAACAATTATGTATTTACTTAATATATATCCTCAAAGTAGGTAATTCGAGATTAAACTAATTTTAAAATTGACAAACAGAAATCAAATCTAAAAACTTATATTGAATGTTCAAAATTATTTCCATCGTTCTGAACACACATATTAAACCTTTTTAAAAATTCAGTTCCACAAACTTTTAATATTGTGTCTCGTCTCTATCATTCACTGCCACGAAAGCATAAATTTTGTTGTAAAAATCAGCCATATCTTCAATGGGTCCTTAGTATACGACACTTTTTAGAAAACCCAACAAAAAAGTCCAGTGAGGTTAAGTCAGGTGACCCAGCTGGCCACCTGACAACATTATTACTACCAATCTAACTTTCTTGAAATGTACGCTTTAAATAATTTATAACCACGATCTTGATTAAAATAGTAAACGAATTTATAGTATAAAATTCCGTCGAACATACAAATAAACAATATTTCTAAATAGTAGTCGCAACTTTTGTTTTACTTGAAAGAAATTAAGTGAAAATTAATTATCTACCTAATTATTTTGTTAACTGTATTACTATCAGTCGTAGACATAATTTGGTTATATTTAAAAAATGCTCAGAATAATATATACTTTTACTTAACATGATAATATACAGAGTATCCTGTTAAAAAGTAAATTATAATATAATTTCCGATTATACCAGAAGTTGAAATAAATTTGTTTCATTACTATTTAAATTAATCTGATTCATTATGAAAAATGTCACACACTTATCGCCTAAAACTTGTTTTAAAAAAGTTATGGCGATTTTTTTACTTAAAAAAATTATATTGAAGTTCAAATATCTTGAAAGCCAGTTGTTTTTCGAAAATTGTTCATATCATAAAAGTTACTCAGAATGTAATGTCCCATCACATGGACCTCTTTTTAAGGTACCTGGGATCGAACAATTTCTTTGCATCGCAGCGCCATCTGCACCTCAATTTATAGAAAGAATATTTTTACTCAGAACTGAAGTCATTTATATATTCTAGTGAACACATTTTACAGAATTCAAATATCGCTTTCAGTTATCGAGAAAATGGCCCCGGGAATTTTAAGTGCGACACCCTGTATATCCGATGCTATTGCCGCTAACTCGTAAGTCGACGTAATTTACAGAGACTTCACTAAAGGATTTGACTTGAACGCAATATTTTATGTTCAAACAACAATTTGACTTCTCAAGAAATTCGTTTTTTTTTTCAAATCATATATTGAAAATAGACACCACCATACTGAATACTGCGTGGTCAATGGTCTACATATATATCCGGGTAAAACCAAAAGTACACATTCCGTAAGTTTCTTTGCCTAAAAGGCAATGTCACCATATCACTGACATCCACAAAAAATCACTTGAATTTTAATTCGTTAATCAAACAAAACAAAAAAAAATGAATAAATATAAAAAAACAAACAAATTTAAAAAATTCTTTTTTTCTATTTTTTATTTGATAATTATGGAAATAACTAATTTTGTTAAGAAATTGTTTGTAACAGCTAATAATACAAATAAAAATCCGGTATTTTTCCTCAATTATTTATGAACATTAAAACAGTTTTTGGTGGTATGCTAGATTAAAAGTTAAAACCGCTGCCCAAGGAATCACTACTTCCACATCCCGGTTTTCTATCCAAGTCACTCACAACGAAAAAATTTTGTATGTGGAAATAATTATTTATGGAACTTTAATAATACCGTGCGTGTAATTTCCCATTAGGCATGTACATTCACGTAGCGCGAGAGATTTGACAACACCGGCAGCCGTAAATTCGTCCGTTGGTGGAGCATTCCAGCTCTGTTATTTCATTGCAGCCAGCTGGCACGCGCGATGTTGTAATTCTTCTCCCCATGCCTAGCCCGCGACTACACACACGGTATAATATTTGAAATCCTCTACCCCAAAAATCCATAAAACGATACCCCACATCGGTAGTGGGGCGGGGGTGGCGATAGGGTGCATGAAGTAAAAAAATATTTTGAAGTTTCTGGTTCCTGTACATACACTAAATCACAATTTTTTTCATCCCCTTTAATAATGGGGTGGGGGTGGTAATGAGGGTGGCTAATGTCAAAATTTTTTTGAGACCTTAGCTTCTCTTATATATACTAAATACCAATTTTATGGACTCTTACCTGCTTGATTTACCTATTTGCCCCAAATTTACCCCAATTTACCCTCCAACCCTTCGACGGAACAAGATGAAAATATAATCTAGTTCTAGATCTCATTAAAGTACATAATATGTGTACCAAATTTCAAGTCAATATCTCAAACGGTCCTGAGTAAACGTGCGCACAAGAAAAAGTTAAGACAGACAGACAGACAGAAATTTTTTTTTCACTCAAACTTAAAATCTCGACGTTTCATGACACTCTAAGCCTATTTGAACAATAAAATTTTTTTAAAAATGACACATGAAATGGTTATTTCTACAAATGAAAATCTTAGTTTCCCAAGCCACAAATTTTATAATAGCCTTTTTTTGTCGTGAATCTAATAAATAATCACAAAAACTGTTTTTTTTTATCTTTGACCCTCCGTAAAATTTCTAGCAGGGGTCACATTGATGGGGCTGTTAAAATATTGCTTAAAACGACAATTTAAGGCCCATATACAAAATTTAGCAAGCTGTCAATTTTTCCGCAGAAGAATCCTAATTTCTCTGGACTATTACCTATCTGAATTTGCAGACAAAATGGTTTCATGTCCTTTTGTCTAGCAAACCTGTCAGCACGAATACAAATTGAAAACCAAGCACCTCACTTCGAGTGGTATCTTGGAACGTTGAACTCGAAACACTTTTTTTAATATAAATTTGAGATTAATTCGTCCCGTGAAAACCGATTCGAATAAAACTCTTATTATAGTTTCTTATAGAGTATAATTAAATTAATATTAGTCGGTGTTTTCTGCTGATGTTACAGTTTGTTGAAATGAATAAGCCTTTTTTATTTTGTGAAATGATACTCTTTCTGATTTAGAATTTTTATCGCCATTTTTGTTTTGACAACATCGATATTTTCGTTAAACACAGTGGTATTATGAGAGAGTATGGAGTTTTTTATTGCATCATTCTAAGAACATATTTTTAGCGTTAATTTCCATTGAGCTATACGAGACGATTGGCGTAATATCTACAAAACTATTTGACAGAGAGAAGTAATATTATTTGGTAGGTAATTGACTTATTGCCAATAAAGGAATAGAATTATTTACTTTTAGTCAGAGTGGACACCATAAAAACTAATTAAGAAACAATAGACTTCTCTAGGAAAGAGTGATACCATTACGTTGAAACAGGGCGGCGAATTTCTTGAAAATGTGAGTGCTAGTGATCAGATCAAAGATGTGTCCCAGAGTATAATTTCTGGTATATATTTTTAAACACCTTAAATAACCCCGTCGAATCTCGACCAAGTAGCAAGGTGTCGTCATTATGACGTCGTTTTAAAGTGATCTGCCACTAGAAGACGTCATTCGACCAATTAATGACGCAATAATGACGTGACATTAGAGTCGTCATATTGACGCCATAAAAATGCTGTCATCTAGACGTCATATTAGGTAGCTGTGGTAGGGTAACATATGGTGACGTCAATTACACGTTATTGTTAAGTGACGCAAGTCACGTTACAAATTAATTAAAAAGTGAACATAAATATTACACCTTGCCATTGCAAAGAAAAAATGTCGAATATAAGTAACACTTCTTCATAGTAATGATAATATAAATTTTGTTTTAATATTTTTAACTATACAGTTTTTAAGTATATTAAAATATAATTGTTCAGTGGTTTAGTGAGTTAAGTGTTGCGTTAACGTCTGGCTGTTGTGTCACCTCTGCGTGCTCGGTCGCATTTATGAGACGTAATGTACTTTTGATTGTACACAGAATAATACCTATATATTTAATATATAATTACGATACCAGAATGTTAAAATATAAGTTCAACTCAATCTAGAAATGGTACCATTTTTTGAAGCAGAATATTCCCCTTTTAAAAACCCATAATTAAAATTGATTCCTTGCAGGTCATTGAAAATGATCTCTTTATCAGCGAAACTGAATTATGGTGCGTTCAGCAAGAATTAATGCACTTATCCAACGGGTTGTGGAATAAATAAATAGTTTGCTACTCAATGTATAATCAGTCTTTAAATTTAATGCAGTAAGTGAAATTATCTAATCACCTGACTTTTAAATGAAAAATAATAATATACCTAAAAGTAATAGTTACTTATAGTAAATCCAAATTAATTAATTAAATTTGCAACATGTAACAATAAATCCATAGCTTAAAGGTCAGTTTTCAGAACTATGTAGAAATATTTGATCTAAAAGTGAGATAAAAATTTTCTAATGGCTGTTATTTTATAGAAAGTGCATTGTGTATGTTTCGAATTTACTAACAAATAACACCTATTCCATTCCAATAGCAGCAAGTAGTAAAATAATTTCCTGGTTTATTTGCAATATGAAATTTTCGCGCTTTCTTTCAATTATTTTAAGAAAATTAACGTTCTAAAGAAACACTGTATTTCTGTTTAATATCATATGTGTAAAATTATCGAGTGGTGTGTAAGACCCGTAACAAGAACTTTCTCTGTTGTAGGGAATATGATAAAATATTAGTATGTAGTTATTAAGTTATTATTGATGAACTGCTTTTTGGCGTTTCCTGTACGCCCAATTTGACTTCCTATACAGAGTGATTAAAACCCGACGCTCATTATTTCAAGAAGGTGGCGGTTATTCAAAAAACATTTTATGTCAAATATTCATCTCCAGATTATTGCTTTACAGTATGTGGTATGTAGTACCGCAATACCCTATTATTTTGAAACGCGTTGCCCAATTAAAAAAAAAAGTGTAGAGTACTCGATGAGCTAGCTTTATTTGACGATTTTGAAAAATATGCAATTTTCATATACTCAAGGCTTACTAAGTAAGGTCTCCTAAATGGGTCGAAATTTCGAGATCAACTAACTGTTAGGCAACCTTTGTCGGTAAATTAGAGCACATTCGATTCGCAGTTTTCTCAAATACCCGTATACAAAATTTTAGCTCGATACGTCATATAGGACGTTTGTTATTGAATGGCCAAATTTTAAATTTTTTCACATTCTTACAATTAGTAACTAGATATTCTCATTTTAAAAATTTTAATTGGCCGAAATTTATTTTAAGTAAGACGATGAACCATTTTAGTTTTTATTAAAATCAAACTAAAGCAAAATGTTTCCAGTCGATAGCATACATAATATTGTTTAGCAATTATATATTATCAATGATATTATACTCGGTGTACACATCAGAATGAACAATATGCATTTCTATTCTATTTCAGCTTAATTGCAGATGCAATTAGCCAGTTCATCTGCGGTGTCCTTAACTAGCGGAACATCTCATTTAACTTGATTAGCAAGTCAGAAAATTACGACCTTCAATGAAAGTGTAATTATCATATTTAGTGACATTATTAAATATTTCGCAATACAAACAAACCATTAAAAATATATGTTCATTTACATTACACATATCTCCTTCATCAGTACGTTAGATTTAATTTTCAACAATTAAATTTTCTATAAACCACTTTTGAAACATTTGATTCATCAGTAATTGTGTGTGAATTATCCGACATATTGTTAGGTTTGTATTGTGATATTAACGTACAAATAAAATTGTTAGAGCAGTTCTTGAGATAGTAGACTTTTTTTTCATGGGAACTATTCTTAATTTTAAAAGTAGCTGGAAAATAAAAAAGTCTGGAGACATTTTTAAGAAGACTCTAGATAACGAGTTCGGTCAATTGAGTTAGGAACATATGCTAAACCCACGCACGCACACACATGACACACGTATATACACACAGGCTTTTTTTCCAAAACCTCTTTTCAGTATCTTGGAGTACTACTAGAATCGAAATCCGTCCAATTTTTGGACGATTACAATACTTTCTGCACTCCTAGTGCTACTCGAAAGTAAACAGTTCGTATCTGGGTGCATACAGCCTGAAAAATCAGAAATCATCGCTCGACATTTTTGAGAAGTTTCCAACCTTTACCTGCTGAAGCACGAGAAAGAGATCCAAGAATGTGTTGAAACTTTATACCAAATAAACCCTTTATTTAAAAGTTAAATTAAATACTAACACTATTCTCGTGTATCATACTTCATTAACAGGTCAAATTATTAAAGAACTGTCTAAAAATGTACTACAAACATGCATGGAACATCTGAAATACGAACGGATATGCTTTTCCGCAGCTTTTACGATCATTTCGACCCAAATTGGACCAGTAACAACCTTTCTGCTGCACTTTCTGCGACTTACCCTTAACCCTTAATAGCACATGGATATCCTATGGATGTCCAATGGACGTCCCCACGGGACATTCGGGACATCCATCTTTTGTACAGCTGGACGTCCTATGGACGTCCTAGGGACGCTCAAATGTCACAACTTTGTATAATTTTTGGAAGTCCAGTGTTGGACCTTAAACGGTGGTCCATCATGGACATTATTTGGACCAATTCAACTAACATACATTTTCTGTACAAATGCCCTCCAGTGTTGGACCTTAAATGATGGTCCATGGTGGACATTATTTGGACCAATAAACATTGTCCTTATCTGGACCAATAATGGGTGTCTCTAACGTCTCAAGCCATTTTGGAAAAAAATATATTAGTGAACAAACACGAAATCTATAAAGCATTTTAATATAAATAATCTTATCTTGGAACCTCCGACATTCTAGGAATCAATATTTAGTTTGCTGTAACATGGATGCAATGGTCCTAATGTCCACGCGACAATATTGCATTGCAATGTCACATATCGCAAGGAACAAATCGCAGGAACAAATAATTTATTTTCATGTAATGTTCAATTATTTACTCACTGAAACATTCTAATGAAGCTTATCTTCGAGTTACAAATATAACTCCTACAGTGTCTGCCAAAAAATCTGTATGGGAAACTCTGCTGTTATTGACTTTCTGAAGATTTTTATTTTTAATAAAAGTTAGTGCATATCCTCAAGTGAAAAAGTGACTGCAAAAATTTGTGTTAGTCCTGGTGCTTAAGTTGGAAAATTAGATTTTTTGAAATTGTCTCAATAGTACACCATTTTGAAAATTATATCGAAAAATTTTATTTTAAGAAGTTATTTATAATGTACATTGGATTCTTCTAGTTTAAAAATAAAAATTGTCCACTCTTTTATGATTAATTCCTGAAAAAGTTAAAATTGGAAAAAAGAGAACAACTCCGCAAAATACAGCGTTTTTTTCCAAAATATCTGTTTGGTAAAAAAGTACTCTTAAAATTTCTTTAAAGATGATTTTAATCCATTACTTAATCTGAAACTATTAAAGAGAAAGAATTATTGATAACAAAAAAAAAATATCAAAATAGTTCAGAAATTATGCGTAAAAAAGTAGAACATTTTTATTTTTAAAATAGAACAGCCAAATTTGATATTTAGCTATAACTTCCTATTGTAAGCAACTTCTTGAAATAACATTTTTCGACATCTTCAAAAATAAAGGTAGTTTACTCTTAGGTCAATATCCAAAAAATTAATTTTCCGACATAAGCGCCAGGACGAACACACATTTTTGCATCCACTTTTTCGTTTGAGAATATTCACTAACTTTTATCAAAAGTGAAATTTTTCAGAAAGTCAACAACAGAGTTCCTCACATGGTGCAGACTTGGTGCACTGTATAAACCGAAGTGTAAACTTTTCCTCGTAAATTCTCTATAAGTTTACTAAAGATGATCTTTGAAAAAAATATGCGAAACGATCTTCACTAGTACCATCACTGTTTTACCATATGTACAGATCGAAATAGTTATATTATTATGTATGTCACCTTACCGACAATTTTTTTTAAAAAACAGTTTTATAGCAAACTCCTAGTACTGTATATTTAAATTTTTACCTGTTGATATTAAGTTTAGTATAGTAAACGTAGTATATCTAATTTATAAAATAAAATACGAACGCTTTATGTATTAAAAAATATTTATTTATCAAATAACAATAAAATAGAAGGCTATTTTATTAAGTTATTAGAACTACTTATTTAATAATAAAAAATATCATTTAGTAATTAGGTATCTTCTATTTTTCAACCAAAAATCAATGTTTGCCTCTCATATGCCCGGTTTTGGCGTACTGGAACTAATTCATAGAAGATCCCTCGAAATGATCCATCAGACTTTGAAAGAGACGCCCGTGCTGCGGTTAAAGAATGTTACCGTTATTACACTAACTCTGCTGTGCACTTTTAAAACTGTGTGTTTGAAATTCTATTTTAATTTTTTGGAATGAGTGAAATAATATACTATACAATAATTCAAATTTTCAAAATAGGTCACACATAAAAAACTACAGCAAAGTCACTTTATCCCTGAAAGCTTAAAGTGACTTTGTGCGGGGGAGGGCTATGTTTAAAAGCAAAAGACATGCACTTAGTGTCAGGATATACTAGGATTAACTAGAGAAATATTTAGTAGTAATTACACGTAATAAACATACTTGAACATACGTGGATAATTTGGCGGTAGCTAAATATAGATGTTTTACACTCCACTTCGCACTTTTCTCTTCAACTCTAAAAATTATTAAATATCCCTTCTTTACTATGCCATGAAAGAAAGTCGAAAGAGAAGCGAGTGCGCACAACATGGTTTAAGTTAAAATAGACAGGGCTTTGGATTTTGCAGAGTCAAATTTGCCAGCATCTTCCAAATGAAAAAAATATAAAGTCTATAATGGATATCATGTCCACGTAGGAACAAATAAAACATACACAGACAATATCGTTTTACGTGCATAAAATGGACAATTAGGCGACATCCTTTTATCTTCGGTGCATATTTGTACAATAAATGGACTTTAACGGGACATATTCACTGGATGTTCAAATAGGAACATAAAATGTGCTTTCTTTTATGTACATTATAAATGGACGTACATAGAAGATGTCCTTTATGTACATAAAAGGGACAATTATGGGACGTTAATTTATTCACCATGAACGTTTGTACAATAACGGGACATCCATTAGTTGTTCAAGCAGGAACATAAAATATTTGTACATTCATGTACAGTAAATGGACGTCCCTAGGATGTCCAGTCAATACCACATATAGGACGTTTTTGTACGTACATAAAATGAGCATCCATAGTACGTTCATCCAATGTCCATGGACAATTGTACAGTAATTGGATCTTACTCGGACATCCATTGGATGTCCTGTGTTATTAGGGTAGGTCCTTGTTGCTCCGCAAAAACAGAGAAGCCGACGGGCGGAGAGTAGGGGACTTTTGGTACGTATTGTCCTGGATCAAAACTAAAATCCTGCAAATTTTCAGCTTTACATTAATTAATTCCGGGTCAAAAACTGAAATTCCTGGGCTATGGTATAATCGAAAATTTATAGATTCCTTGATTGATTGATTGATTATTGCCACTTCTGTTACTATGAAACCAGATCCTAAGCCATTTTTGCAAATTGTACTCTAAGCAGGTTCTCCCCACTTGTGTCATAGAAGACAGGCTCTATAGTGACAACCGAAATTGCGCCCAGACGACTATGACATTGAACCAATATTGGGGTTATACAAGTCACTGCAAAGGACGGAAATATTGGAATGGGCGTCATTATATTAAAGAGAAAGTCATTAGAATGTAGATATGATAAACCAACAATTTAAAAGATGTCAAAATTTGGGAGGCGCTGTCACTTTTAACCATCTTGTGTTAGGTGTTAACGAAATGTATATGCGACATTTCGTCTTATTGCTAAACACTTGTTAAAAATAACGACTTAACGAACTAATGTATGATACATTATTTTATACTATTCTTATTGGATAGTTAAATAATGCCATTTACCAGTAAATTGCCAACGTAATTCAATGTATGCCTTAAAGTTTCAGACCGGATATTTTAAACGCATACCAAACTACAACTTGCATACATAATCATATATTTTCCGGTACACTTCACAAGTATTTTACGGATACTACGTATTAAATTAAAATAAATTAATAAATAGTAAGTAAGTAGCATTTTCCACTGATTGTTTCATTTCTTATGAAATTGCTCCCATTGCATCTGTTAATGCAGACTTTCCGTTTCGTTCTTGTAAAATTCGTACAAAATTATTCTTATATTACAATTAAAAGCAACAGTCTTACATAAGGAACAAAAACCCCGTGAAATTATACAGCACTAATTGAACTGATTCCTTGTTTATAATTTTTTTTAATCCGAAGCATCACTATTTTCCGCTAAACGTAAAATATGTTGCAACGTCTATTTGAATAATAGCAAAAATAATAGCTACTGTGCAAGGATTAATTGGTTCTACCAAATACATTTTTTATTACGTAAAATAAAAAGTATTCTTGCACTACAAGATGAATTTGAAATAGATTCAAATTATGTGCTGTCTGTATACAAAACCACTTAGTATAATTTGTCACATTCACATGACACGGTGGACACAAATTTGTAAAAAATGAAAGTGTTTCCCTTACCAAAAACAGCGAAATCTCTAGATCTTAATACGTTAAAAACAATGAGTGTTTTCATTTGGAAAATGAATCATCTGGTGTAGTATCAAAAGGTTGAAATTCCACTGATTTCGGAAAGTTCCCAAATTTTACCCATTTCTATTTACCAATATGTTTCACCAATTTTTATAAACAATTTTTGTAATTTCTTTCCAACTGTTTTAAAAATTCAAATTCAGTAGCAAAAACAATTTCAATCATTATTTTTCTGCTCTTACTTTCCATGTTACTTGCTAATGTTGTCATTTAAATACGACGTATGTTTATTAAGTAGACATGAAAGTGAAAAAAGAAGTTTGAAACTCTTACAGTACTGGTAATGTAGAAGAACTTTAACACAGCGTCTGATGGACGCGACACCAATTAATTTGTTAAAGGCGTCAGCCGCGTTCTCGATTGTGTGTGGTGGTTTCCACTCCCAGACGGGTTCTTTATTTTTAAGTGATGTTTGATAGGCGAGAAAGGTAAAAGTTTTATTTATCGTAGTTGCTTATGGTTTCTGGTTTCATGCATTTTAGCCTATATTGTACTTAGATCACTTGTATAGAAAATCCCTCACGTGCTTTCGCGATCCGTTTTGAATTATAGACTTGCGGGGTCAGGAGACACTCGATATTCAAAGCTGACCTAACACACAAAAGCCCTTGGGGAAAAGAGTTAAAGTTAATCATTCAACCAGTAAAATGCAACAGTTCAAATAATGCCTTTTATTAATTAGATTAAAAAATAAATACAAATAATGTAATAAGAAAATATGTTTGAAAGAATTGCCTCCCCAAGCAGGGCAAGGTCGACAGCCTCTTCCAGAGAGCGCGTCTATTACAACAACATAGAGTGGAGAGCGTGCAATAGCAATCGATTAGGTAAAAAGATTCACACAACTTCCTCAAAAGTTCATGAAGGCACTTTTTGGTTTTGGAACTGACTGAAAATAATATAAAAATATTTTACTTTTAAAATTTTGGGACACTAGTGCTTAGATTTAAAGTTCCTTTTAGTGATCATGTCATTCATAAAAACGGAGTTTAACGATATGTGAGGCTTGCTTTCCTGCCTCCTCTACGTCGGCGTACCGGCCTCACATAAGTTCAATAGCCACTTTTTTGCAAATGACCTTTTTATCCTACTTATGTAAAAAGCGGTTTTCACTATATTTTTGCCACCTTTAAAGACCTTTAGTCTTTAAAGGTCTTAAAAATAAATAAAATAAATCTGCACTATCCTTCAACAGATGTGTTAGATGTATGCTTAAGATCAAAAAAATTTATAAAAACAATGTTCTTGCAGTAATAAAAATATATGCCTAATGTATAGCATTAGGTATGAACGCAATAAAACTGTATTATTTAAAAGCCAATAAATATGTTTACTTTTTGTTTTATTTAGATATGCACCCTTTACTCTAATTCTGCATTTATTAAATTCAATATTAATTTGCGTTATTTAAATAGTATGGGTTCACCAGTTATAATAATTTTAGATATTTAGGGTCTGGCAAAACCACCATATTGTTCCTACAATTGGCCCTACCGGTGTTGTTTTCAGCATAGAAAACAACATGACGACTCCATTCATTCTAACTCGATGGTGCCGGTGTGTCGTCACACACAAACAAAACAAAACAAAGAAAAAACTTAACTGATAACGAAAAATATCATTTTATATGTATTTTGGTGCGCTGAATCCAAATCTGATTATAAAAAAGCTCTAAGTCATCAAGATTTTTTTCCACATCCAGTGGAAGTATAGTAACGACAAAAAATTTTTAAAAATTTTTATTGTTCAAAGAGGCTTAAAATGTCATGAAACGTTGAGATTTTAAGTTTGAGCGAAAAAAATTTTCTGTCTGTCGGTCTGTCTGTAACTTTTTTGTGCGCACGTTTACTCTGGAACCGTTTGAGATATTGATTTGAAATTTGGTAAACATATTATGTACTTTAATGAGATCTAGAACTAGATCATATTCTCATCTTGTTCCATCGAAGGGTTGGGGGTAAATTGGGGTAAATAGGTAAATCAAGCAGATAAGAGTCCATAAAATTGATATTTAGTATATACAAGAAAAAGTAGGATTTCAAAAAAAAATTTGGCATTACCCACCCCCCATTACCACCCGCACCCCGTTATTAAAGGAGATGAAAAAAAAAATGTGATTTAGTGTGTTTACCAGAATCAGAAACTTGAAAATATATGTTTTTACTTCATCCATCCCCAGTACCACCCCCTATCACCACCCCCAACCGCATACCATATCACTACCGATGTGGGGTATCATTTTATGGGTTTTTGGGGTAGATGATTTCAAATATTATATTATTAAAAGTTTCATAAACAATTATTTCCACATACAAAATTTTTTCGTTGTGAGTGACTTGGATAGAAAATCTGGATGTGGAAGTAGTGACTCCTTGGACAGCGGTTTTTATTCCTCAAATATCCCATTATTTATGCCTCTATGTAATCGTACACACAGAGAGCTAGTTGATGAGGTACCTTGGCAGTACACTTAATGCAAATTTCATAGTAACATTTTTTGGTGAGAAGTACCAGAAGTGCCAGCTATCAATATTATGCAAAGTATTTTAGAGAAAACTACAATTTAATATTTGCACGATACCAAGTGTCCCCCCCCATTTTCGAGGGCGGGGAACACGATGGTGAAAATATTGTCTGTCCTACCGTTCATCCACTACCCCTAAACAGGAAAAACCATCCGTTTCTCCGATTTTCCGTTGCTAAGCTTGCGAGGACTTGTTGAATCGGTTTTTTTTTGCCAATTCGAATAAAATAAGTGGTCATTGACTATAGGTGACCTACCACCCCGGGGGTTGAAACTACCCCCAATAACGAAATACCATGAAAACAATGATAATAGCCCTGATTTATACAATGATGATGATTCTAGTGATTATGCTAATGATGATGAAGATGATGATTATGAATATAACGAGGTGGACCGTGCCGTCCATTTCGACTTCGACGAACATACGGTGGGGTTAAATCTCAAAAAGTTAGCCAAAATTCGCAACATTAGGTTCGTACACTAAAATTAATATCTGTAAGTTTTTGGACTCGCTGATTACAAATTTGAAAAGGGGGTATACTCATTTATAGCTGATTTCGTTGTTTACGTGGGATTTCGTTATTGGAGTTGGGGGTAGTTTCAACTCCCGGGGGGTGGGTTAAGTCATTCGTGGTTAATTTTTACTCATTTTATTCGAAGTGACTAAAAAACCCCATCCGGCAAGCCTAGCACCGGAAAATCGGGATAATCCTGTCTAGAGGTAGTGGGTGAAGGATCGGAAATATTGTCACCATTGTGTTCTCCACTCTCGAAAATGGGGGCGGATGTTTTGTGGTCCAGTCACTGAACTCTTGTGCTTTTTGCCTTTGTCTGGTTTACCTCAAGGGACTATTTTTCAAACTCTACTTAAAATATCTTGGAAACCCTTGATTCTAGGGGGTTGAACCCATTAATACTTTAAATCAGCATGGTTCGAAGTACAACATTCTCCAGTTTTATGACATTTGACTGAAACTACTTTTTTCATAGGTTTAGATACGGGGCCCTTTAAATAATTTCCGTTTAAACAATGAAAGTTCGAAAGTTGTATCGTCAACAAAAAACAAAAAATTACACACTTAGAATGAGAAAGAAACGAATCAATATAATGTATAAACAATATAAATAGCAATGGTCCCAAGACAGATCCTTGTGGGACGCCAAATTTAACGCCACTAAGAGATGAGTCTATATTGTATACACATTGTTTTCTATTATTATATTGTTCAGTTAAAAAATAAAGTTAAGATAAACTTCTTAGGCTATAATATGATAAGTTTGTTAACAATAAATTGTCAGGAACACAGTTGAAAACTTTGGAGGGATCATATAATGCAAAACGAGTATGTTTCCCTTCCTCAAGACTCTCTACGATATATTATACTATCTTGTATAGCCTAGGCCTAGATAGCTCATCCCCCCCTTAGGACCGTGCTGGCTACCATACTCGGTAAATATTATATTAACATGCTTTTATTAGGTCGACCTGTAACTATGTATGTATGTAATAAAATCTAAGGAACTGAATTTCACCCACTTCTAATTGTTGCATCGTCATGAAACTTGGCAATTGTGTGTAGCTCAGATGATAATACAATATTATAATATGTTTGAAATGGCCGCCGCCCCAAGATGGTGGATTATCATTTTCTTTACGACCCCCTTAATATGGGTATCAAAAGAAAACAAATATGTGATCAAAATTTAAAAATTCAAAATTTCGGCGTCAACATGGCGGATAGGTTTTATCAATTATCGTCGGATTCGACTGAAAATCGGTATCTGTGGGTTATCAGGGTTGTAGATTTGCGCCTTTCTTTAATCTAATGATGGCTTCACCGTTTTAATTATCCAACCTGTTCGAAATAGCGTTCGAAAACGCCCCATGCTTTTATACTCAAATATTATACTTAATTACAAGCACGGCTTACACTAAGGCTCTTACGGGGTCGACAGAGAGAACAGGTTCGATGATTATTTTTTGCTTTTTAGTGCAGTATTTATAAAAGCATGTTTTTTTAGTTTTTTAAACTATTAATTTTTTTATTAGTTTCTGAAATATTCATGTATCTAAATAGTAAAGCCTGAACATTCAGGCCCACCTTAGGCTGATATCTCACGTATGTGCCTACTTAGAGCAACACGTTCGTTTTGCTCTCATCTTCACACTCATGACAACTGGGTTATTTTTTTTCGAGGCGCTAGTTAATAATTAATATTGCACTTTCGTAGTAAGAAGTATGTGTACAGCATTTCATAAAATTTATTGCAGTCAGTGATTTCAGGGAAAATTTAAGAGTTATTAATTCGTAACGACAGGTCAACACAAACATATTGTCACTAAAAAAACTTCAAAACGTTCTTGATTTATTGAAATCCCGATTTTGAAATTTTTCGGATTGCATTACTTCATAGACGTGATGAAAAGTAAAAAAAATGCAATATTTATTCTTTCCACATTCTCTAAAGTAATAATTATTTCATACATATTGCTTTAGACATCTAATAATAATAATTTTGTCTTTATATTAAGCAGTTTTAAGCAAATATATGCAAGAATAAATCAGGAAAGCAAATCTTTGTAATTTATCGTTTTCATTTTAAAATGTTTAATTCATTCATTCTTTTTGTTTTCATTAATATACCTCGTAATGATTACTCAAGGTCCTTACAACATTATTTAAATCCTCCAGTTAGAAGACGCACTGTTAGTAATTATTTAGTTATCTTAGGCCACGTTCAAGAAGTAGGTTAATTGTCTGGTTTATCATTAAATTTGTTTTCTCATTTTTTTGTCTATTCTTTATGTTTCTCCACTTTCACTACTGCTAGTATCTTTAGGCATGGTTAAATGCTAGTCAATGAATGCGGCTGAATATTATCTTGTAAGTCCTCACTTTCTCTCCTTGCCTTGTTTTGATAAGGTAATTTTAATGCAAAGAATACAATCAAAGTTTTAGAATATATCGTATACAAGGTGTTTCAAAAAGACGAACCAACCACAGCGTCAATTTTTTCTTTTTTTTTTTTAAATAAGACCAACACATATATTCTGCAGAGATGTGTTTGTTAACGGTTTTGGAAATACAGGGTGTTAAGTAATATTTTTTTATAAACACATAATAAACTAGATGTAAACATTATACTCTATCGGTTTATTGAGATTTTTAAGTGTTGATTTCTTCTAAAAAGATTATGTTGGGGTTACTTCTAGTTTTATTTGAAAATGACACCACATTGCTAAGATTAGATAGAACATTACGGATACATTGTAGGATACACGTTCAAATTCGGCAAGATGGTTTCCTTGTAATAAATTTTACTAAGATCAAAATAAAACGACAAGTATTATTTGTACTCATAGACCTCCAGAGAACTATAAATATTTGGAGTAAATAAAAATTTTTGAACTTTATCTCGACTCAAAATTAAATTGGGTCATCATGTGAATTTTCTTGCAAATAAATTAAGCAAAAATATTTTTATTCTACGAAATTTGAACAATATTGTACCAATAAATATTCTAACTATTGCCTATGACTCTCTAATAGCATCTCACATCAAGATGGGCCATTAAACTGGAGGTAATTCAGGGGCGGCTTAAGGGCCGGGCAACCCGAACGACTGCCCGGGGCGCCGGCTCGGAGGGGCGCCAAAGTGAGGGCAAAAATTGTTTAATTTCTCTTTAATGTACCCCTTTTATTAGTTCTCGCTGGAAAATAATGTCAAATAATATCAGTTAAAATGGTAATAATGCAAAACAGTTGAATAGCATTGAAACCGTCTAAATAATTCAAAAATGTAACACAAACGTTTTCTTTTAGCTATGAGATATTAAATTAGAAAGTTAGGGATAAAATACCTCACTACTCACACCTCAAGCTTCCCGGCCTATTATTGACTGACACGGAACCGATCACTAAAGATTTTGCATAAATGAAGGCAGGCAACATGCATTTTTATTCAGAAAAAAATCAGAATATTCAGAAATTGTTATACCAACATTAGCTGTTTGCATTTCATATCTTACGTAGTTTACTGTTTATAAATAAATAAAATAAATAAACGGCAATTTGTTTTGTATGAAATATAAAATCAATAAAGAGGAACCTTCCTCTAAGTAAACTTGGGTCGATGGTCCTCTCATTATAATAACATTCAGATGGAGTAGACAAAAAATTTTATATTACAAATTAATAATTAAAATGTTGTAAATGCACATTGATGTGTAAACATAAATTACTTGAAAATGGTTCATCGAAATGAAATAAGAATATCTTTTTTTATTTCTGATGATCTGAAAATTATTTTTTTATAAAAATGTTTAGAAATATGTAAAAAATTAGAAAGTTTAGGGTAAAATACCAACACCCTAAACCCTAAACCTTAAGCAGAAGAGAGGGTTTGTTTGATTCATACTATGTAAACTGATGTCCAGATGAGCTATATCTAAATTTAAAATATGAATTTTATGTTTTAAGGCGGTAGGAAGATATTGTAGAAGAACTGATATTTATTATTCCCCTTTAAAGGTATAATTCCCTTATTATTCATTTAGGGTACCTTTATTTTTGGATGCACTATCAGCCACATAAATACCGAGAGATAATTTTGTGTTAACTTAAAAAGTAGTGAGCGGCACTTTAGTACGTAGTACGTCTGTGATTTTTGTGATTTCTGTGATTTCCGTGATTATCTCAGGAAGGGGCGCCAAAAAGTGGTCCCGCCCGGGTGGAAAATTTAGCTTGAGCCGCCCCTGGGAGACATGCACATCAAGTTACCAGAATATTCTCAATCAAATCAATCAATGAAAGTTTTCGCCGGAACCAGGTCCGGAGCCAACCAAACCGGAGCCAAGCAAACAGCCACGGCCCGCAGCGCCGTGGTGAATGTGGGTTGGACGGGGCAGAAATGGTGGAATAATTTGGACTCCTATCCGCCTGGAGCGGGTTTAAAAACAACAATATCACTAACTACACTGCCCACATGGGCCTAAAACTAACTATGGAGTAGAACTGTAAATTATCGTTATTACGCGTACAAGGCACTGAGAAAAAATTTTGATTGCTGACATGGGAAAAAGCTCTGAAAAAACCCGTTCCAGGTAATTGCCTCTCTGTCCTGGTGGTTTTCCTGCCGTCGGGAAAGTAGAGTATAAAGAAGTAGTGGTTTTTTAAAGGTTGGAATTTTCAAAGAAGTTATTAGTCAAGAGGTGAATTTGTGAACAAAAAGAACAAAAAGGATAAAACAATGAACATACAGAGAAGGGATAGAAAGAGGTTGAGGTTACAAAGTTGATAGATAAAGACAGAGTAAAGGTAGGTTGTAGTTATTCTCTGAACAGAGGAAAGTAGTTAGAATAATTTCAAATCTGAAATATAGTATGAGAGCCAGTGAAACTCTTTTTTTAGAAATCGATTACAATCGAAACTTTAGCATTTTGAGGCAATACATAGTTATTGCACTTAACGCGGCCAGGCTTGTAATTCGTAATTCAACGCTCGGCGGGGCATTAGTTCGGAGAATAGGTGTTGGTTGCAGTCTGGTTTATTATTCCTTAATATATATTTAAGGAAATATATAGGGGAGTTCGACCTCCGATTAAAGAACTTATATCTAGATACATAATTGTACAGATTTGTATGTTGCTGAGATAGTTACAATCTAAGGCACTTCTTCCTATAAGTTCTTGATTGGCTAGTCCATCTGTTCGCGGCCGATTTGGGCACGATCGGTTCAGTTCGATTATCATAATCTCAGTTTGACAATTTTGACAGTGTGCGCCATTAATGTTAGTAAGTGTTTTTCGTGTTTTTCGGTCAAAATGTGGTGAAGAAGTCTTTTTATTTTAAGTTGTGATTTGCTTAATACCCAAATAATATTCTCTATACATATTTACACAGTTTAGTGACAATATATTTAGTGTAAAATGTTGAAGTGCTGTGCCGTTTGCAGAAAGCAGTTTAAAAAAGAAGAAAATCGATCGTTCCATAGTCGTAACATGATGAAGTTCAATTTACAGTTATAAAGTGAATAGCAATTAAATTTTAATATCCTTTCAATACATATTTATCTTACTGTGTTATCTTACTGTAATATCGTGTGCCTACATCAATTTTATAAAGAGCCGGTAATGCAAATATTTACCATTCTACATATTTTCTACACACACAACGCCACTGTTGCCTATGGGATGTGATGTTCATCTATCTTTTTAATGAACATATAATGTGACTATGTTAGGAGCAAACAAGGTATATAGTGAAAGGATAGCCTGTTAGGGGAAAGTGGGGGAATACCACGCACCTAAGGGAAAAGCTTTATAAAAATGTTGTTGCAAGCAGTATACCTGTGGTATTTTTTATAATTCATCAGACGCATGTTTTCTCCATTTTCACCCAATAAAACAGTTCCCTCCTGAACCTAGACATACCAAAAAAAAATGTTTTCTGGAAAAGTGGATATGCGCGACATTCCCCCTTATTGCGGGTAATGCCGCGCAGTATGTTGGGTAATGACATGCAAGCAAATAATAAGAAAACAATGGATATAAACATAAATGAAAAAAGCTAAAGTTAATTGAAAACTAAAAACACAAAAAGCTTTCTTGTAAGAAGGCTAAAATAAAACAAATATGATAGACCTATATTTTAAAAGAATAAAAAAGACATAAGGAGACATTTTGGAACAATAGTAAATGTATAAAAAAATGTTAAATCAAAAATAAGAATTTTCTAATAAAAAAGGTCGAAGTTATCTGATTAAAAACAAGAAATCTTAAAAAAATTTACCACTTTTTGGTATTAGTGAACAGCATTTGTCAATACCGCGCAGCGCGGTATTTCCCCTTCGTTACTGCACGGCATACTCCTATGTACCCTACATAACTTAACTATTAAAATAAACCCAACGGAACAAAAATAATAAACAAAACACAGTAGGTATTAAAGTGCTTATAGTTGTTAATAAATTAGGCTAAATATTTTGACTTAAATCGACAAACAAATTAATTTACCATTAATATAAAACTCTTGGAAATTTACATGGAAATGACATTACTACACTAAGCTGACGTTTGTTTTGAAATGCATGCAGCGATGAACCTGAAACAAACAGCTATAGTTCTCCATACTATTATGAGATGACGCCACTTATTTGTTTGTCGAAACAATTTTTAGTTCTTTAGATATTTGAGTGCGCGGCATTACCCGCTGCGCGGTATTCCCCCGCTTTCCCCTATGTATCTAGATATAAGTTCTTTAATCGGAGAGTTCGACAAAATATTACGTTAGTAAATATTCTGCCCTCTAAAAGCATTATTTTTAACATAATTAAAATGCTGCTGTCAAGCGCTGTCTCGCTAACGAAGTGGCAAATTACATTAGTATGATCGAAAAAAAAATAAACCAAGTTTAAACAAATATAGCACCTAAAAGTGTCGGTGGCTCCCGCACGAATATAGAGATGACGTTAACGAAAGTTCGTTGATCTAAATATATTTATATTTCCTTCATTATTTATCTATATGTGTTTATCATTCGTTTACAAGAACATTCATTTATTCCAAATAATCATTATTATAATACTAAAAATGAGTTTAATATAAAATTTGACTATAATAAATTAAAGTCAAATGATTACCTAACTATATTCCTTATTTTCCCATTTTAAGAGAAAAAGTCATTCTTCCTAAAAATGCTTGCATGTTCTGCGAAATCCTTAGCTCTAGTCAGAAATTAGAAATAACGTGGTTAAAAAATAAGGAAATGTGAAATTGTGCCAAGTAAAGTGTACGTTTATTGGGAAGAAATTAAAAATATTGCGGGAAAAAGATATTTCTAATGTCAGTGTCAGATACTGATATTTTTACACGAATTGCGATTGTAGTGGGAAAGAGCATGATGTTAATATTTAGTATTGTCTGAATACAAGAAGCACTGGTAAAGAAATGAACGTGATATATCGGATAATAAATCTAATAGCAGGTCTAAAATAGAGCCTTAGGGAACTACTATCTTCAACATTTAGGTTATTACCTACTTGAAATTTTCTATCAAGAAAATAAAAATTATTGTTCCTGCTTCCTTATTTTACTAATCTTTGAAAAGTACCTACTTTATCAAAGGCATTCGAGCAATAGACCATACATTTGGAGTGTTTCAAATCCGAAATATTTTAGGGAAGATTAAACATACACCATTCGAATATATTATTAGGTTCAATTTGTACAATCATTTGAATTTCTCCGGCTAATAACTTAATACGGCGAAGGTGGAATAAATATATGGCAAAACGAAATATGATGGTGCGATTTACATTAAATGTTATAAAAATAAAAAAAATCTACTTTTGTTTTTATTAATAAATATGTAATAATTTATTTTGACTTACTTAAAATTAGAGAATGCAATTCTAGAAGATTTTTATGGTTCCGAATTTCTGATTAATACATCATATTTAAAAAAAAAATAGTTAAAACTAAAAACTAGGAAAGTAATGCTAGTTAGAAACAACCAGGGACCGAAATTGAAAATTATTTCGGTTTGGTTTCGGTTAACTGACGTACACCATTTTCGGTTTTCGGTTACGATTTCGGTTTTCATAGCAGTGTCAATTCGATTTTCGGTTATGGTTAGGAAGAATTAAGTTAAGGTTTCGGTTAAAATTAAATTAATGCTTGCAGGGCCCGAAAATGAATTTTTTTCCACGGTTTCGGTTACGGTTATCTAACGTACACCATTTTCGGTTTTCGGGTACGGTTTCGTTTTTCAGAGCAGCGCTAATTTGGTTTTCGGTTTCGGTTTTCCAGAATCTCTCATTTCGGTTTTCGGTTTCGATTACGGTTAGAAAAAAATCGTAATTATGGTGCGGTTTTCGGTTACGGTTTTGGTTCGGTTACGGTCCCTGGAAACAACACGACAAACAAAGATTACTTCAATTCAATTTATTATTTACGTATTCTCCCGAATTCTCTCATTTCTTTGGCACACCAACAGGAGAGAGAACGAGGAGCAGTTGCTCTCGGACGTGGAAAAAGTCTCAGAAGTCATAGTGTTTATTAAGTATTCGGCAACGCCCGACTGCGAATTCCATTTGTATTGGTAATAGTTTTATTAAAAATAGCGTAATAACGTTTTAAGGTGGGGCGAGCGTAGAGGCGACTTCAATGTGAATATCAGTCGATATTCCGTTGAAGCAACGTCGAGCGCGGTTAGTACTTGGATGGGCTCCCATCTTGGGAAATACAGCGTTCTCGTCCCACCTTCTAGAGGCTTGTATATCAGTGTATACTCGGAAGTTACGTAATTTCAGACGAGGATTACGTAGTGGATATACCATCCTTCGGAGGGGATGTAAAGCAGGCGGTCCCTTGTCTATTAAATGTTAGGCAAGTAAAAGATCCCTACTCTTCTTAAGGGAAGAGGTTCGGCAAAATTTCCAGGTTGGGGGTAGCTCGTCTCCTGGCGTCGGTGATAGGCCCTGGTAGCGGAAATAGGCCGACGTTAAATAGTTAAAAAAAAAAACGTTTTAAGGTAAAATTGTTACATCATCTAACCTACATAAAGTTCTCTCGAACCTGAAAGACGAAAGTATATTGCAGTTTAGATATTTTGTACATCTTTGCATTTTTATTCTCAAACATTTTTGGAATATTCTAAAGTCATAATAACGAGTTTATATAAAATGATCTGATGATCACTCTGTATGACGGAGATGATCCAATTTGACTAGGAAGTATTCTACCATGCTATTTTGTATATGTATCAAATTTGAAACAAAGATTTCAAGTTCAACAGAAATTATCGTGTTTAATAGACATTCGCAGTCTGCAACGCCCGACTGCAACTTTATTAGTTTCATAATAGTCTCATTAAAAACATTTCAATAACATTTTATGGTAAAACTGATATATCGCGTAATCTGCATACAGTTCGCTTGAGCCTGAAAGACGTACTGTCTATTGCAGTTTAGATATTTTGCATATTTTTGTTTTTTTATGTTCTTAATCAGAAACCTTTGGACTCTAAAATTATAATAAAATATAGTTATTATAAACATGACTGATAAACTTGATTTAGTTATGTTGATTCTTGATTTTAGATTCTATATTATTCCCAATTTTTTGGGATTAGGATACAGGGATTGCATTTCGAAATAGTAATGGAATGATCAATGGCAATTATCATTTATATATTTATAATTTTAATTGTCAAAGTATTAAAGGCGTCTGATTATGTATATATTTCACATATTTCAATATATTACTTCAAGCTGGTTTTTGTTTGTTGTTGCACTTATTAGAATTTTAATAACTTCATTAACAATTACAAAATATTCTTAAGAAACAATGAAGTAATAAAATTTTTAAGTGCGTAGTAATTACAATGTTGATCTTGCAGATAAAAAACAGCGAAAGCAAATAAATTTATTTTGTTAATTCAATGTTCATGAACAATTTTAAATAGGTGCGAATACATTTTTTCAGTGTTTTAATTTACATCAAAGTATTCCAAATTAATATGTCAGAAAAAAATATGAAATAAAGTAATCGAATGGATAGATAAAAAGGATCACGTATGACTTCGCGATAAATAGTCAAGGAAACTTGACTCTCATCCCGAGGTCCCGGGCTCATTTCCCGGCCGTTGAACTGGAAAAAGAAAATAATTCCAGTATATTTGGATACGGGGTGGGTGCGTATCCCTCATCTCAAAATATTTCTCATATATTGTGGACAAGTACTTTTTCAAAAGCAACAATAATTAAAGTATGGATACAAACAGAATGTGCCTATAAGAACAAGGTCGAGTTATGTTTGTTGAGACAAATTTCCTAATAATTCACACAGTCTAAAAAGAGCAAATTTTTATTTATATTCACGATTCAAATTCACCAAATTGCCGATATCTTCATTAGATTGTATTGTATTCTATTTGTTTTGACAGACACTCCAGAAGACTTTACGATAGAAACAATATTGTCAACAGTAAACAAAAGTTTTAGCAACAGAAATAAAGAGCTTCACGGAATTTTTCTTGAAAAACATCCTGTCGGTAATTAGGTAATTTTTTTCGATAATAATTACGTAAACTATCTACCCTCTTTATTACATGCGGGAATTTGTCAAAAAATATATTAGGTATGTATTTTAGTTGAAATGTTTGCTTATATCTTACAGTTAATTTATCATTTTCTTATTATTTTCAAATAAACCAGTTTTATCAGAAAATGTAAAGTGAAACCAAATAGTCTTTAAACCAGTTTTTTTTTTACTTACGTCATCGGAATAAAGTTTCAAAGTGGCTTATTTTAGTCATTATCTAGTGGCAGATAAAAATCTACGCAATTACGTAGGTACTGTTGCTGTTGCGCTAAGAAGCAACATTTGTGCAAAATCGTTAGAGCTATGTTTGAAAAAAATCGAGATTATAGATCTTTTTGCATCAGTAAGCTATTAATCCACTGCGTTTAGTGAAAAATGAGCCGCATCTTCAGACAAATTCATACAAAAGCAAATGTTGGTTTTCCAGGTAGGTTCTGGTGTCCTTAATAAGGTCTCAAAAGTCCCCGAAGTGGGAGTGTAAGGATACAATTTGGCAACGCTGTAAAGGGCTAAAATCGTGCTCGGAACCGAATTTTTCGAGATATCTCGGTTTTCATTGTCTCTACGACAAAAATACATCAGACCAAAAAGAAAGCTACGGAAATTCTCTGTAAAAATGATAGAGGGTCTTTTTTCGTATACGCAATAGTTTTCTTGAAAAATTCCAGTAAGTCATACCTAAAATCAAAAAATTTATTTGTGGCAGTTAAAACATAAAAAAAACTACTTTTTCTCGGTTAAACGTTCAGATAAATATTTCTGTGGAACGTCTACTGATATGGTAATTGAACAATCTCTTATGAAATCGTCAAAATCAAAAGAAGGTTTTACTCGTGGAAGAAGTACAGATGAAAGTGTCGTGAATAAATGGGTTTTTGGACTATTGACTGCAAGTAACATCAGCGAAGGACTCGGCAACTTTTGTGGGCTTTCTTTTCACTCTGGGGAACAGCATGTTGACGCAAGGGAATCTCGCATAAAGAGAGATACCGAGGATGTTCATAAAGTGTCAGATTGGTTCAATTCTCATAATCCCTTCCCAATTGTGCCAAAAATTATGTCGATTGCAACAGGGGTTACTGGTGATGGAAAAATAACATGTCATGATGCTCATAGGATTGGAACTGCTGCAATGGAGAAAAAAATTGGCAACAATTTCTGTGATATTAAATTCTCACGTGCAGATAGCGTGCTTCTACTATTAACTGTCAATAGCAATGTTAAAGTCCATGATACCACAATGTCCATTGATCCATTATTGTTGTTTCAAAGGATTACTGTCATGAAAAGAACAAATGAAGAGCTTCGCACCTACTTGGAGTATGAATCAGCTCCGTATCCGGTGTCACTCCTTGATGAAGTTGGTATGCGCAAGACGAACAAGTCAGCTTTCTATGACAATTTCCAACCATCTGAATCTGAACCAGATCTCCGAAATGCCACTTTTATCGTTGATGGGGGATTTCTCTTGAACCGAGTTATATGGCATCAACATGAAACCTACGGTGCTATTTGCCAAGCATATGTTAATTGTGTGCAAAATCATTTTGGCTCGAACTCTATTATTGTTTTTGATGGTTATGAAAATATTAGCAACAGTGTGAAGGCTATGAAGCAGCTTCGCCGGTCCTCAAAAGCTTCATATGTTGACATTTACTCTGATGAGCAGATGGTTGCAACTGTAAGCCAAGAGAAGCTCCTTTCCAATAATAAAAATAAAACCAAATTGATTTCGATGTTGACAGAAAAGTTTGAGGCCAATAATTATATTGTTAGACATGCTGAAGATGATGCTGACTACGATAATAGAAACACATACAAAACAACACCCTCAGTAACACCATAATAATATAATAGACGCATCTTTCCGCCCACTAGTGATCAATAACAGGACAGTAAAAGAAACAATCAACCAATGCAACCCAAATAATGCACTCGTCGCGACGTGTTTAAACTCGCGCCTCGTTGTCTAGGTACCGAGTGGTGTATACGAAATCGCTTTATTTTTATGAGAATTAAAAAACTTTTAGAAGAGCAATTAGTATTTTTCACTCCTTAACAAAAAAGGTCTTTACATGTTTTCTGATAGAAATTCAATTTACTGAGTTATTAACAAAAAACTGAAAAATTCAAGATGGCGGCCATTTTTTCTTACTCTCCATATTGCTACTAAATGGGACTTTTAGTATGTTATAGTACAAGTCAATATGTATCGATTTTAGCCAAAACTAGCTTGTCTCTAATTTGTTCTAGGTTAGCCTCTTGTAAGCTGCTACGTTTACTGTGCTAATAGAGTAACAAGCTGCTGACACTGAAAGCAAATTTTCGGTCAGTCTTGCTATTTAGATTACTGAACAGTGATTTCTTGGGTATCGTCTGCCTGCACTATTTGTATTGGAGTTCTGAAAAGTCTCCTCTACCACCTCAATTCTAAGATAATAAATTTGATGTGAGCATAATGATTACCTACATCTTAAAAACCAGTCTATTGACAAATTCCGAAAAAATAGACATTGTGCATTCAGAAAGGCAGCTTTTCCAGATTATAAGAATGGTACAAAACAGCCAGACTTAAAATACTGTTTAAAATCCTGCAGTTGCCCTTGTTGCCAGGGCAACTACACTAACTCATTTAAATAATATAGTAGTTGAGCTTGAATAACTATTTATTAACTCTGGAAAAACTTACAGAACACAAAAAACTATAAAACGCGTTTTAACAAACTTGACTTGGACATAGATTGCTACAGCAGTTTTCACATAAGAGAGAGAGAGAGTCTATGTTACCAACCTAACAAAATAAATACATTTTATTGCCAACCGTTTTTCTTTACATCTTTTATAATATATAGTAACTTATTTTCTTTTATCTTCCTTGTTTTATTAAAATAAGCTAATAGTTTAAAATTCGTAATAGGTATAGGACTTTATAATTGTGTACAAAACTATACTGAAAGCACATATTATGTAGTCATATTACAACAGTATGTTAACCTAACACGCTCATAGTTATGATTCAAGAGTTCCGTGGTTCGATTCAACCGCATTTAGTTTTCTTTTTTTTTTTTTTGTTAAATTTGCTTAATACATACTTAAGTATATTATAATTTCATGTTTTAACATTTTTGTAAAAAAGATGGGAAAAATGGCTCCTGTGTTTGGATATCTGTGGGCAAACTGGTCAAGATAACCCATGGATACTAATTTTATTAGATCCGTAGGATATACATATTTTGTACACCTATAGAACGACATCCCGTCCTGATATCCGTGGGCAATCAGTTGCAGATATCCGTAGGATATCCATAATTTGGATCTTTACAAGATATTAATATCCATCTGGGATGACCCAGAGATATGTTCATGGTATAATCCCAAATCTGGGACAACGGGACTATGCTAGAATATCCTGAGGATAATATGTGCTATCTGGGTTTGAAGTCATTATGCCCAGCTCCACACGAATTATCAACTCACACTAATTTTACACTATTGCAGCAGCTACAGTACGTAATAGCATATATTTTGTCTGTCACCTAATAATGAACAAAATAAGCCACTTTCAACATTTAATTCTTATATTTACAGTAATCTTGTTCGGTTTCATCTAATTTGAATGTCCATATTTACGAGGTCGGATTTTTTGTCATTTTAAAATTATTTATTTTATTTCATATTGCATATAACTCCCTATAAAATAAAAGCAGTTGGTATATAGCTTTAAACGAATATCTAGTCCGTTTTCTTTTTGACCTAGGCCTAAAATAATTTCCATTAAGAAACTGAATTTAAATCTTACATAATTGAAAAAGTATTTAATTCATTTTGTTCAAGAAGCGTAATTCAAATGCTTACTCATAGTCATGGCATCATTAATCGTTTACAAAAACTAACAACAATAAAAAGTACTTTACGCTGAATTTGCCGATGATTTTAAATGTTGCCAATTATTTTGTAACACTAACTCCAGTGGATTACATTATTGTACTTCTCGAAGTCAAAATTTAATAAAAGCTTAGGAAAAAATATAGTCCTGTACAGCTGCAAGACAAATTTTTGTATACCAATTTTTTTGGAGGCATTACATATGAATCTAGTTTTATTGCTCCGAAGAAAATATGTACTTAACCATCAATACATGCTTCGACAGAGACAGAGACATTTCAGCTCTATTGGTTATACAGGGTGTATTGAAATGATCGTCCGTCCGTTAACAAGCTCATCCTACACGTAAAAGTAATAAGCAAAGAGTGACCCCAAATATCGCCCATTTTCTCACCCCTGAATTTTGTTTCAAACTAAATGCTAAATTATTGTTAATGATGAGAACATCCTGAATAAAAAATTTCAAGATGAGCACAAAGCCATACAAAAAGTGAATATTTATCTGTTATGGCAATCAAGATACTCTTAGTATTTTTCGACGCAGAATTTATATCTAATATCGACGAATCCGTATATCCATTGATTAATTCAGAAAAGTCAAAAACATCCCCTATATAAGGATGAAAATAGGAAAAAATGATGTTATTGAGTTATAGAGCTTCCATGAACAGAAATATGATATAAATCATCTATTGGCTGAATGCACGAACGAAGGTGTTGACTAGGGCTTACACAAAACAATTGCAACACACCCTCAAGGGGGTGAAAACTACCCCAATACTATACCAAACTACACAAAAGCTCCAGTAACTGGAGAAAAACTTGAACCATTTAAGCTTTATTAATAGGAATGAACCATAAATCTGTTATGACCTAGTTCACGAAAACAACCCATCACAGGGTACAAAACTACCCATTATCTTGAATTATGAACTTGAGTCAGTGAAAAGATAGTGAATATACCAGATATTGCATTCTGATTGCAGTGTGTCTAGATCTGGAACGATAACCAATATCCCCACAACAGTTTTTATACACCTATGAAGGGGTGAGAAAACTTAATATACGGATTTTGCTATTTTAGATTTGAACTCTGCGTCAAAAATTTCTAAGAATATCTTGATTGTTCTGCCATGGCTGATGAATATTTATTTTTTGTGGGGTTGTGTATTTTTGATATGCTCCTATATAATATTGCATCACGCATATCACAACTTCAATCCCTCATATGTCAAAAACCAAACATATCATCAAATCATCAAATTTTGTATTCAGGATGTTCTCATTATTAACAATAATTTAGCACTTAGTTTAAAACAAAATTTGAGGGCGAGAAAACGGGCTATTTTTGGCATATTTTTGGGGTCACTCTTTCCTATAAACTTGTGTACTGAAAGGCTTTCCAAGAAAGCTATGCTCCCTGAGAATGGCGACTAATAGTGGTTTTTAATGATTATCTCGAAAACACTTTTTGACACATAGTTTACTATTTTACATTATCAAGGCTTATTACTTCCACATCCAGTGGAAGTATAGTAACGACAAAAAAATTTTTTAAAATTTTTATTGTTCAAATAGGCTTAGAATGTCATGAAACGTCGAGATTTCAAGTTTGAGCGAAAAAAAATTTCTGTCTGTCTGTCGGTCTGTCTGTCGGTCTGTAACTTTTTTATTGTGCGCACGTTTACTCTGGAACCGTTTGAGATATTGACTTGAAATTTGGTACACATATGTACTTTAACGAGATCTAGAACTAGATTATATTTTCATCCTGTTCCGTCGAAGGGTTGGGGGAAATTGGGGTAAATTTGGAGTAAATAGATAAATCAAGCAGGTAAGAGTTCATACAATGGATATTTAGTATAGACAAGAGAAGCTAAGGTCTCAAAAAAATTTGGTATTAGCCACCCCCATTACCACCCCCACCCCATTATTAAAGGGGATGAAAAAAAATGTGATTTAGTGTATGTACAGGAACCAGAAACCTCAAAATATTTTTTTACTTTATCTATCCCCCCACTCCCACCCCCTGTCACCACCCCCACCCCACTACCGATGTGGGGTATCGTTTTATGGGTTTTTGGGGTAGAGGATTTCAAATATTATATTATTAAAGTTCCATAAACAATTATTTCCAGATACAACATTTTTTCGTTGTGTGACTTGGATAGAAAATCCGGATGTGGAAGTAGTGATTCCTTGGGCAGAGGTTTTTTTTAAAGTATAAAAGATAAGTAAAAAAAACGGTACATAACACTAGATTTCCCGTCTACGCATAAAATTAATTTTGGTTAATACAATACTCAAAATGACGATTTTACATTATTATCTTACCGCACAAAAAAATTGTAGAAACAAAAGATATTCCTAGTTTCCTCATCTATGGAAAAAAAATATTTTGCTTAATGCACCCACGTCTTATAAAATTGCCCCATAAGTGGAACACGCACAAATATGTTGCATTTGACATAAAGTAAATTTAAAATAGTGCAATTACTTCCACATCCAGTGGAAGTATAGTAACGACAAAAAATTTTTTTTTAATTTTTATTGTTCAAATAGGCTTAGAATGTCATGAAATGTCGAGATTTTATGTTTGAGCAAAAAAAATTTTCTGTCTGTCGGTATATCTGACGGTCTGTCTGTAACTTTGTGCGCACGTTTACTCTGGAACCGTTTGAGATATTGACTTGAAATTAGGAACACCTATGTACTTTAACGAGATCTAGAAGTAGATTATATTTTCATCTTGTTCCGTCGGAGGGTTGGGGGGTAAATGGTGGTAAATTTGGGGAAAATAGGTAAATCAAGCAGGTAAGAGTCCATAAAATTGGTATTTAGTTTATACAAGAGAAGCTAAGGTCTCAAAAAAAAATTTGGCATTCGTTTTATGGATTTTTGGGGTAGAGGATTTCAAATATTATATTATTAAAGTTCCATAAACAATTATTTCCACATACAAAAGTTTTTCGTTGTGAGTGACTTGGATAGAAAATCTGGATGTGGAAGTAGTGATTCCTTGGGCAGCGGTTTTTACAAACGCAGTAAAACGAGTAGACAGTAGACAGTCACAGTTTAAATACCTAATACATCGATTTTTATTTATCTCGATTCTTATTTATCCTCGTTAACGTTCATTTTACTTCCACATCCAGTGGAAGTATAGTAACGACAAAAAAAATTGAACATTTTTATTGTTCCGAAAAAAATTTGAAAATTTCAGATAGGCTTAGAATGTCATGATTTTAAGTTTGAGCGAAAACAAATTTCTGTCTGTAACTTTTTTTGTGTTCACGATTACTCTGTAACCGTTTAAGATATTGACTTGAAATTTGGTACAAATATATACTTTTAGATTATATATTCATCTCATACCGTTGAAGGGTTGAGTTGAGGGTAAATTGGGGCAAATGGTAAATAGGTAAATCAAGCAGGTAAGAGTCCATAAAATTGGCATTTGGTATATACAAGAGAAGCTAAAGTCTCAAAAAATTTTTTGGTATCAGCCACCCCCACCATTAAAGGGGATGAAAAAAAATTGTGATTTAGTGTGTGTACAAAAACCAAAAACCTCAAAATATTTTTTTACTTCACCCACTCCCACTACCACCCCGCTGTCACCACCCCACTACCGATGTGGGATATCGTTTTATGGGTTTTTGGGGTAGACGATATCAAATATTATATTATTAAAGTTCCATAAACAATTACTTCCACATACAAAATTTTTTCGTTGTGAGAAACTTGGATAGAAAATCTGGATGTGGAATGCAGCGGTTTTTATCTTGTGTACACTTATACCCTTTTTCCTAGTAGCGGAGCGGATATGGTTTTGAAACGAAACCAACTTAAAAAAAAATAATAATAACAATTCGGTTAGACGTGTTCTCTTTGATCATGTTATCAAGTTAGTTCAGCTTAATCGCACGGGGTGGGGGAGGAATTCGTATTTAAAATTGACAAAATACGTTTTTTCACGATAACTTTGTTATTATTGACTTGACGGAAAAAAGTTAAATTAAAAATTGAAGATCTCGTGGAAGCGCATATTATAATTTTTTCAAATCGGACCGTAACTTTACGCATTTTTTTTACCGTAACATTAATAAATAAAAAAGTAATTCCTTAATTTTTTCACGAAAAAAAGGTAGGTGAAATAGATAGGAATTGATGGAGCCGGAGGATGGGTGATGGAAAAACATTCAACTTTTTTTTCGTCAAGCCAATAATAATGAAGTTATCGTGGAGAAACGTGTTTTTGCGAATTTGAAATGCGAATTCCTCCCTGACCCCGTATGATTAAGCTGAACTAACTCGATGACATGATAAAACAGAATGCGTGTAACCGAATTGTCAAAAAAAATTTTAAAGAAAGTTGGTTTCAAAACTCCTCTTCTTCTCGCCAGATCCGCTCCATTATAGTACGAAAAATCTTTCGGTCACTTTTAGAAACAAAAGTGTTTTTAATCTATGGTTACAAAAGCATTTAGGAATTTCTTAAATAAACTTTTGTATAATAAATGACTAATTATGAAATTTATTTCTTACCATTAAGCATGGGTTTTGTTAAAAGTAAATAGACATTTGTGTTTGTACTCGGTAAATTAACTATTAAGTAAACAAAAGAACAATAAAATGATTGTTAAAAAATATAATGATCATTATATAGATACACTGACAGAATTAAAATATCATACACAAGGTACCTCCGAGCACAAAAATATTGCAATAATTTCTTAATCGCATCTTGGCAAAGTTAAAGATTAAAACATCATTATAAACCTGTGTACAAAAAGTTAATTTTCAAATTTATTTTTTCTAGCCCGAGCAAGAGGTAATTTAGGAAGAGGTGGTAGAGATTATAATAGTTTTTGGCCCTATATTCAGATAAGGAACAAAAAGGTAAAGTAATCAGTACCAAAAAATTAATTTCTTAGGCGAGATAGCTTTCTAATTATATTCTGTTTCGCAAAAAAATGAGAAACTGGGGTGGAAAAATATTAGTTGGTGTAGACAAGTTAAATTAATAAGAAAATACTTGGAAAATGTTACAACATATAAATCGTAGGTGGCCATGTTGTAGAACCGAAAAGAATCTATCGAAATCGAAAAATGGAAAAAATCGACTTAGAAAAATTTTTCAACTCAAAAGGCGTTTCATGTCAAAACAAAGCAAATTTTTAGCATCTACGCAAAAATTTGACGTAAAAACATTTTTTCAAGTCTCATTAAAATTCGGAATTGCGCCGAAAAGTATGTCGCTCCACGACGTAACCACAAAATTAGAAAGTTTGCAAAATATTAAGTATCAACAAGATAAAAGTGGAAATAGGGCGTACCTTCCAAAATGAGTTTTTAGAAAAAAAGGTTAGAATTTTCAAGGGCAGTTTTACCATAATTACAAATTATTTTCTTCCGGCAACTTTACTGTGAGACAGGAGCACCGGATGGCTAATAGAGAAATATAATTTCATGCCAGGAGGCGAATTTTGAATTTTAACGCAATTATTGTAACACCCTGTACCTAGGTCGTGTATTTACAAATTAATTTCCTAAATTTAAAATAGATTTTACGTATTTTATAATTTTCAAACAATGCAAATCAAAATTAAATATATCAAGATAACAATTAAATCGATTTCATGCGTAATTTACTTAAATACAGAAATAGTATTTTCTTTATAATATTATGTACAGTTTTAACAAGGATTATTTTCGACGCAAAAGTTGAGGTTCTCACAAACGTATCGGCTAAAAGAATGTGTTACATAAACAGAAAGATCATCAACGTAAACGATAGAAAGCCGTATTTATTAAAGACTTAAGTTCGAAATTTCTTATTAATGGGTAATTTAGATAACCGAAGGGCTGGCCGAGCGTTAGATGCATACGTGACAAATATTGCGTAGATCGCGAAACTCGCGTGGTTTACTGTCTTTCTCACCCTTTCAGTTTGAGAATTTTTGTCTCTATTTTAAAACTGTATATAAGCGAGGTTCCGGGGAAACAAATTTGTCTAGAGTTAACCAAGCGACAGCAGCGAGCGTACACGTATATACGATAAACGTAAATAAGTTGTTGTTTGATCTTAACTTGCGACTCAGTGAAAGTGTTACACCTCTTGAATAAAAGGCACAAACAACCCATAATTATGACCAGAAATAAGAAGAAAAAACCCCCTGAAAGGGCCGCAAATAACTCAACATACACTGAAGACGACCTAAGCATGCACATAAAAAACACAAACACACACACCAGCAAAAACCAAACAGATAACGAGCAAACACAAAACAAACAGGTATCATATTTAAAATCTAATAAACCAAAATTAAATACAACTAACAAATCTAACACACAATATAGCAATGTAACATTAGCTCCATATCATCCCCCAAGCAGTTCCTCATTATCCTTTCACTCAACAGTAACCGAATTATCACCACTAAAACTTCCTTTACAAACTCAATACGCAGAATTTCATAACCTTCCAATACCCACAATGATAAGCCCTACAATAACCACCACAACCTATACCCGAACAAATACAATAACCACAGCCGCAATCATACACTCTACCCCAGTTACATCCCCAACTACATCCCACAATATCAGCCCAACCAATACATTTTTTTCACTAGACCTACAACTGAGAAATAATCCAACAGACGAATCCAGCGACATTTCTGACGCTTCATCCTATAGATCCACGCAAAGCTACAAAAAAAAAATTCACCCTAAAAAATCTACTAAAAGAAAAAGAGCAATCATAGTGATTGCCAACGAAGACGACCAAAATACCCAACTTCGGATACCAAAACAAAAAAAAACAGCCACCACCCCACCCCCAGACCTCTCCATCCCCACCACCCCCCCCACCCCCGAACAGCAAAACCTCCAGGAGACTCCCATAAGCCCAATAAACCAACCTTCCGCAACCGCCCCCGAGCCCACCCCCACCACCCCCAACTTCGAATCCGCCTATAAACAGCCAGAAAACCTAATACAACCATCCATCCAAACAAATATCAAACCCATCATCCCCGTCTCCATCCAAGAACAAAAACACATGCAACCCCCCCCAAACAAAAATCCCCCACCCCCTACACGTCGTCCCCCACCCCCAACTTCCCCTGTGATCCAAATATTAAATTCTCCAACTAATTCCCAAACTAATCCACCTACACAAAATCAATCTAAAACCACCACCCAAAAAAACACCCAACCCGTTCCACCCTCAATACACATATATACCAAAAATCATAACGATACCATAAAACTAATAAATAGTCACACTAACGAGCGCCCAGCATTTAAATATAATAACACTTCACTCATTTGTTATCCCAAAGGCCCTAGAGACCATAATAAAATCATCGATTTATTAACCAAACATGAAATAGAATATTACTCTTACAATATTAGTAATCAAAGACCACTTAAAGTAGTAGTGAAATATATACCCATTGATGTCACGGAGGCGGACATTCGAGAGGACTTAAACATTAAAGAACTTCCTATCATAACCATATCTAGAATAATGACACCAAAAAACGGTCGTAGAGTCGCCTCGAATATCCTACTCCTCACAATACCCCGACAGGCAGCTGATTTATTATCAACTCTCCGAACTATGCTACTATAAAGTCAAAGTAACCGAATATATAAGATCTGATATCCCGCAGTGCCACAGATGCCAGCACTTCGGGCATTCGTCAGTGGTTTGCAACCGGGCCCCACGCTGCGTGAGGTGCGGAGGCAGCCACGAAGCGAAGCCCTGTCCCGCGGAAAAGTGCAAATGCGCTAACTGCGGGGCAGAGCACCCCGCCAACTACCGGGGTTGCCAGGCATACGGCGCCGCGCTGCAAAGATACGCCCCTACATCACGTAGAGAAATCACGCAAGAATTACCAACCCCCGGACAAAGGACAAAACAGACACCTAAACAGCCCGATAGACAGACTACAACCATAACCGAAGCTATCAACCTACCCCCATTATCCCAGGAAACCACAGAACTATTAAACACCCAAAACATAAAAGCCTGGCAGAATTTCCGGGCCAGGCAACAAACCGCTACCCAAGAGATTCGACAGGCCAAAACCAGGCAAACAACAGAACCACCCCCAGGGGAGGAAAATCCCCTGCGAGAAATATTGAACTTTTTAAAATCTTTCAACCTAAAAATATTATGGGACTCCTTAAAAGCCCTGCTAGCCACCCTTAAAAACACAAAAGACCCACTGGAGAAACTTTTTCTCATATTTGAATACGTCCTAAACTTCTTTAATGAATAACATAACATGTAAATGCTGGGCGCGCTTTAGACAACTCTATCCAATAATTAAAACCTCTCCTATGCACACCGCCACCCTCCTTTACAAAGTATATATAAGGCCCATCCTAACCTACGCCTCACCAGTATGGTATCCTCTAATAACCCCTACTCAACAAAAAACACTACAAGTAATACAAAATAAAATCCTTAGATCCGCTACATTCCTACCCACATACACCCCCATTCAGACATTACACGACTTTACAGGAACACCCAAACTCGATTCATTTATTTTATTAAGACTAATTCCTAATTTTGCCGAAACACTCCTAAAATCCACCAACCCCACACTCACCAACCCCCCCATTCCCAAATTTGGACAAGCTCCCAGATTCCCCTCCATCAACTACATCTACACCCCTTAAATCTATGTAAAATTCGAGTTGAAAAAATTACAAAAATACAAAAAAATAAAAATAAACAAAAAAAAAAATCGAAAAAGGTAAAAAAAAATTACTACCATGAAGATCAGAAACAAAAGAGCCATAAAACAAACAAAAAACAATAAATACAAAACAATTTAAACAAATAAAAGAGCCATAACAACAAAACAAACTACACTGTGTATCAACCATACATAATTAAATCAACAAACACTAACCTAATAACTTAAACAAAACATTAAAAAACCACAACAACCCATGTAAACAGCCAGCCTTGAGCAAAGAAGAATCTACAACATCATACATCGAGGAAAGCATCAACAGAGATGGAAACCTCAGCAATTTGCGCATACTAGAACGACGACAAATTTGTCTATTATTGACCTGCTCTTCGAGAGTACACTTGCTGGCAGTATTAATTACTCCGGTACCTGCTTTTGTTTGAGTTCAGCTGTGCGGCCACCCCCAAAGGTGGTACGTAGTGCGACCATCGTCAGATGGTACGTATTTGCGGGCCGTCTCTAGATGGTTGCGTAGTGCGGGCTATCCGTGGATAGTTCCGTAGATGCGGGTCATCCTATATGATTTCGCATTTATACAGATTTCTTACGAATCTGTGAAGGCTGAACGACGAAGCAGGGACCGTTGAAATAAAAAGGTTTACTGGCTTTTTCAATCTCCGCACAGAGCGACGAGTGCTTTGAGTAGGTAATTCATTGTCTGTCCGAGTGTAACTCTCTGGGTTGCTCTTGGCTAGACCGTGAGGTACCTACCGTGGGTCACTCGCCCGTCCTGCGGGAGAAGGCAAACGTTAGTTAACTTTGCTAACACTGTGCTCTTAAGATGGGCGACGCACACGACGCCGACGCTACTATGGGAGCTGGGGGAGATTTAACTGGAGACCTCACAGTATATCAAACAGTAAGTATAAAAAATTATTTAATCATATGCGACGCGTTGTCATTTTTGTTCTGCTCATTAATTTAATATGAAATTAAACTCGAATTTTTATTCTTCTAAATTTACTAAATTTAACCTAATGACAACGTTAATCGCTTTTTCTTTTTCTCCTTAAAATTTACGACTCTATAATCTGCGAAGTCAATTCAAAAGTAATTTGCGTTTAGGTTTTCATTGTGGTACTTTGATAATAGTTTATTTATTTAAAAGTATGCATTTTCAGTTTGCAAATTAATTAACTCACGATTGTGATTTGCAACTATTTTAGTAGTTTAATTAATGGAAAGTTTCGTTGGGTTTTTAAAATGTTATTACAACGATTGTTGTTTTAATACTCCGCTCAGCTATGTAAATAATATTTAGTACAGTCGCGAATGGTCTATTGCAGATTTTGCAATTATTAGTCTTCAGCTTTTGCATTTAAGAATTCTTAATTGCCATCTCTGCATTTATACCTCACCAAGTTATCATTTACATATGATAAGATTTGAACACAGCTCTTTTTTTTATCAGTTTTAATTTCGAAGATTTTCGAAAGGCAAGCACAAGATTTTGTTGGTTGTCACCTCATCTAGATACAAATAACAACGATACAACGAAATGGGACCAATTGGTCTCGGCCAAGTGCAATTGTAACCAGCCACAACAACAACACTGCGCTTCGAAACGACAGTTGTCGTGGCATTTTGATAAGATTTTGTTGATTGCCTTTTTATCACCATATTATTATCATGATTGGGAAATTTCCCGAGCTGTGTCAAATTTTACGTATGACGACGACCGTTATAAATACTTCAGAAAAATGACTATTGTCATTGTAAATAATTTATTTTATTATTTGCATAGCTGACCTGATTATTCGATAGATTAATGTGACAATTGTCCCAACGAATGCCTTCCTTCTTTTCATGTAAACTGTGGCAATTGCCCCAACAATTATATAATACAATGTTTCAAATGAATATGACAGTTGTCTAAAATAAACGTATTAAAACGTTTTCTGTGTTTTCTTTCAATATTCTACTTTTCAGGAATAAGTAAGATTTTAAATAAGAATATAATTCTTTAGACAAAATAAATCAATTACAAATGCAATTTGTAATTACAGTGAAATCAGTATTAAATAAAGTACAGTCAAATAAAACAGTACCAAGGTAAAATCATCTAATAACTGAGTGTTGCCAAAATTAATAAATAAATTTGATCAGTAAATAGAAACAAGTAATATCAAACTTTATAAAGAGAATCTATGGTTAAACAAAAATTCAATCACAACGTAAATTTGGGTCCTAACTTTAAAAATCTAGACGATCACATAAATGGCCAACTTTGTATATTTTTCTGTCTCACTCAAAAGAGAGAGATAAATATACAACTGGGGTATGGAGTGTTTCATTATGGAAAATATTAATAGCCCATAGAAATCCTCATGAGGATATCTCAATAGGGGTCGCTTGAGAGCGAAGCCGAAGTACACTATCCTTATTGGGTAATATTCCGCCAGTACGTTTTGCAAAAAGCTGGAAAACCTCGTGTACCTTATATATTGCTGTAAAATGCCTTCTAAATAAGTCACTGTTAGGAAATATAGAGTTAGCCACAAGAGAACCAAAATTTTAAATGAAAATTATTAACGTCAGTCCCAAATCAAATAGTCAACCTAACCTTTTAAGAAATTGTGAATCTTTTTGTGCCATTTGATTGATATTATTAATCTCTCTTGCATGTAGTTGAGATAAACGTCCTCTGAGGGAGGCGTCTACCCTTGCCATGTTTGGTAGGTAGATTCTTACATTATAGTTAGATGGGGTCTGTACCAACATTTAATTGTACACTTTGAACTTCATACATTAAGGGGTATTAATGAACTACTGCGCTTTCTTGATTGAATGATTACCTGTAAAACCTCCCGGGTATTTCTGTATTACATCGTTTCCGAGTTATAAGCGAAGAATCGACAAAAGGAACCTTTTCACCCCCTCTCCTACTGAAGCGGCAGGGCTACGGGCGGGGACTTTTAGTATGTTTACCTCCTGACTACCCCCAACACATTCCTGAAGAGAAAAATTCTCCCCTCCAAAATGTTCTCTACAACTCTTTCATTGACTGGACTATAGAGCGATTAATTACGGTGACAAAATGGCGAAATTTTACCGAAAAAAAAGTTTTTAATTCCGTCCCTGCTATTTCCCTCATTTTTGTTGTAAGACAAAAAATTAAAAAAAGATTTTTAGCAAATTTAATTCTATTTGAATTCGTTACAGTAGTTTTTGGCATAGGAGCAAAGGTCAAGGAGTTACCAACTTTTTAAATAAGAAATGTGCGATTTTTGCCGGACATCGTCACATATTTCAGTAAATATCTCCGAAACGAAAAAAAAAAAAAATCAAAATTCTGATGGAACCAAAATATTCACAATGAAACGAACTCGTTTTGTGGTATTTTTTATTTTGGGCTAGCTCTTACCGTTTCAGAGATATTGACGAAAAATAGTTAAAAAAAGCATGCATTTTAGAACCGAAAATAGCGCAAAAACATGCAATCTTAAAACGTTCATATTTTTCGAAAAACACTTACGTGAGGGCCGTACGATGTCGCGACGTTGATCCGCATCGAAAATTGCACAAGGCAAATCAAAAATTCGGCTCGGCACGAACGAATCAAAAGTGGCATTTTTCGAGATTTAGCGAAAACTGCAAAACAAAATGTCAGTCACATATGTCAGTATGGTAATGATGAAGTCTGTATTTCATGGTTGCCATACAAATTTACTGCTTAAACTATACTGCGCATGCGTAACCATTGACGTCACGGCTTTTAGCGGGAACTAATATTTTCAAATTATAAATTGAATTTAATATTATTTAACGTCCATAAAAAATATTGCCGTTACATATACTCAGTTATTACTAGTCCTAGAATGCCAATTCAATGTAAATCAAAAAGGATAGGATAGAGTGGAAGGTTCCATATGGCCACAATGTATTTTTCCGTACAAGGTTTTCCTGCGCCACCTGGGCGAGTCCTAGGCAGCATGAAATCCCCCCACTACCACACATAGCGGGAAACTGAAACTCAAGGTCTTCAATCCATGCACCCTGCGCGGGTCGAGCTCGTAAAGGAACTTTCAGCCTTCAATTTTTAGCGGGAAATTTAAATTCGGAAGTACCGAGCCGGCGCCCTCTGCAGGTCAGATGCGTAACTAAATCCCCCACTGCCCACTACCGCCATTACCGGGAAATTTAAACTCTCGAGGCACCGCACTCGTGCCACTGGATTTCTTAAAAATTAAGGAAAAAAGAAGCTATAAACGTGGAAAAAAGAAGCGATAAACGTGAAAAAAATTACTTTATTTTAAGAAATAGCCACTGCACTAACAAAACAAATATTACTAGTAATAAGTGAATTTAAATAGTATAAATAATTTATAAAATATTCTACAAATGACACTGTATAATAACTTATAACTAGAAATTTGTATAACACTGATCAATAGTTATGCTACAGTGTTGTATTGAACAGAAAATAAAAATTCTAGCCGTAATGAATTCAACGTGTGCAATTGAAAAAAATTAATCATACAAAATTAATAAATAAAACGGACACAAAACTGACAGAAAAAATAACAAATATAAACATGTCAGCTCCAATAAAAAAAAATCGTATATCGTATACTAAAAATAAATTAATGGGTAAAACAAAAATCACTAATTGGTGGTAGCTCAAAATACAACCATTACAAATTATCGAAAAATATTATTTTGTGTACTAATTCAGCAGATAACTTTCAATGAAACCATTCATTCTTTCCATATACTATCGATCCAAGTCTGATCATACCAGTATATCAACAAAAAATGACTCTTACGAGACATCTTATCAACTGCTTTCATCTAACAATATCAATATCAAAAACAAGAAAATTATATTCTTTCTATATACTGATGATCAAGGTATGATCATGCAGTGGCGGCTGGTGATATTTCAATTTTTTTTTTCTCGTTTGTGGCGCGTGGGACCCATACGAAATATGGGAAATAACATCTCAAGCTGAACTTGGTTTGAACTTAGTTGGTACAACTCGCCCTAAGTGCTAGCAATTTGCAAGATTTGTATGCTAAGTACATGATAAAGATCTTGGTAAGGCGGAGGGTACCAAGCTGGTAGCATATTTTCATAACAATTTCAAATCAAACTGGCATCTGGGATCTTACTCACATTTCGAGTTCCTTAGGGACCATAAAAAACCCATGCCCTTTATATTTATCGTTTCTTCTACGACAGTTTGAAAAATTGCAGGCCACAACCATTATATACTTTATAATTATAATCAAAACTATAATTTTTTACACATATAATACTCATTTGCTTTTTCTACATGTGACATTTATTATGATCACCATTACCATTGCATTGCATGATTGTAAGGTTAGGTGCGTTTTTTTGTCCACGACCGGTAGAGTTAGAATTACCAGAATGATATTTACCAATAAAACGACAAAACTGAAATTCCTAGGTGGGAGGCGACAAATTTCTTAGGATTCTTAAATAACGAATAATGGCATCGACATTCATGTGTATGGAATCAGAATGGCGAGCAAAAAACGACAAGATTTGATATTCCGGTGTCAGAATTGTAGCAAAAAAACGCACCTGTTGATTATAGACCAACAGCAAGGTCAATAGTATAGACAACAATCTCTTTCATTGATGCCGATGCCTGTAAATATGTTGTTGCTGCCTAAAACTCGACAGATGGCATGTGTACGCGAGCCTTCCGCTCTATCTTATCCTTTTTGATGTAAATACAAATTATGAAATAACCCCATTTTGCGCGCGCTTTACTTTGGCCTGACCGCCTCTGCACCACAAATATATGTTTAAATCTGATATGGGCGAATTTAAAAATTAGTCTTGGGCATTTATAATTTACTATTCTCACTTTACTACGTCGGTTGATTGGTTGGGTCCAACCAACCAACCGACCTGATTCGGAAATCGTAAAAGTGAGGTGGTCTGCTGAAGCCAACATTGTGGGTACGTTTTGAAGGCGTTGGAATTCCAACAGACCAGCTCACTTTTACGAGTTGTCATGGAAATTTTCCGAGAAGGTTGGTCGGTTGGGTGGTTGGATCGTCTGCAGACCCTTTAGAGTTTACAATTTTAACAGCTTACTAGTTCTTAACGACTTTTTAATGTGTCGTGAAAAGTGAACCGCTTCAAGATTCTGTTGTGTAGATTGTATCATAAAATTTAAGGAGTATACTAAATTTATTACATGCAATTAATTTGACCAGGAAATATCTCGAAAGCAACGCATTTAAAAAAATGCTTCAAACAAAAGTTGTTTGGTTTTGAGGCGGAAACAAAATGATATTATTTATTTTTGATTCGGCTGATGTCTTCAAGGTCATTTTAATATCAACTTTTTTTTTTAATGGAAACCTATATTTATTTTGCGGCCTATTTTTCCACAAATAGCAAGCAACTTTTGCATGAAATATTTTTTATACAAGTTTAATATTGTAAGAGATACCTACTTAACAAAATAACTAGAGACTTTCTCGACTTTATAGAATTTTTTAGTCAAAACTGTAAACTATATTTCAAAATTTCAATTCCAATTTTTAGTATAGAATTAATTCAGCAACTTTTTTCTTCTGAAAAAAAATCTTTAGTCTGAAACATTTTTTTATGTATATTGACCCGTTTTAATAATGTCATTACTAATATTATTTTTTATTTTTCTTTAATAGAAAAATGAGTTATAGAAAAAACAATTCTAGCAATTTTGTTTAATATCATGTAACATTGAAGTCTGATAAGAAAAATGTTTCATAAAAAACTTGCTGTCCTTTTACTCCAACATCCGCATATTACACTACCTAAAGGTAAAAAATATGTAAAATTTAGGAATAATCTCATACGTAATGATAATTTTTCTTTATGAGTTATTATATAGGATATTTATGTTTTTGGGATTTCTGATTACGAATCGGAAGTCAAAGTTAAAAAATTTAAAATAGCGGCTCCAACATGGCGAATGGAAACTTCCTTTAAAAAAAGTGTTTTAAAAGGACAAACAAATTCTAGGTGATGAAAACAAATTGTAATTACTGGACAATTTCAATAACAAAATAGCGATATTTTGTTAAAACAATATGTGAAACTGCATTATTTTGGCCATAGTTTCTTTATTTTTTATGCAGGGCTGGCTCCAGGTATTTTGCCGCCCCGGGCACAGTTTCATTTTGCCGCCCCTCTCTTATATAAATAACATTAGGGTCAGGCGGGGTCAAAATGAGACAAAATGACATCTTTCAATTTTGCTTGGTTGCTTGGAATCGAGCCATATTTAATGAAAGATTGGTATCATATGTAAAAATGACAGGAAAAATTATATTTCTATGTATTTTTTTAGTAAAAAGTACCGTTAATTGAAAAAAATAAAAAGTGTCTCATTTTTACCCTCCAAGTGGGGTAAAAAAAAAGACAGTGGAGGGCAAATGAAAGACACGTGATTTATTCCCATTCTTATTGACGTCGTACAAATAGCCTGATCAAATGGTAGTTTTTCGGTAACAGAGTCCGGTAGAAGGTTTCTCAACTTAATTAAATGTTTTTTGAGGTGCTGAACACAAATCTGCTGCCTCGTAGCAGTACCGGCTCATGTCGAAAAACGCAGGAAACCTCGAGTTTTTTCGAATTTCCGCTCATATCTTGCAAACGACGCGTCGTACGGAAAATATTACTGTATTCAAAGTTGAAGAGCATTAAATTCTGCGTCAAATGACGGTTTTTTCTTTATGTATTATTTATTCAGATTTTTTTTACTAAACAAGAAGAGGCTTGCAGAAGGGTTTGCTTCTCATAAATTTGGAAGCTGAAATGTGCCTGCTTCAGTCTGCCCATTTGGTCTCTTTATTCTCTTTTTTACCCCGTTTTTAATTTTTTCGTTAAAATCAAATTTTTCATGATTTAAAACTAGCTGATTAATAAACTTGATCACAAAATGTGAAGTATGATACTTCTAGTTGACGTCTGCCAAATACGGACAATGCAAATAGAGAAACTATAAAATCCCCAAAAAAGTAGGTACTAAAGTGCGTTCAAAAATTTTATAAAAGTGAATTAAAGAGTTTACTGAATAATATTCTTTCCCGCATTAACAGTATGCATATGATTGGATATCATAAAACAGTTCTGAATGTACAAAACAAACTTGAATAAAAAAATAAGTTTAATTTATTTCAATCTGGGTTGGATATCACGTCTTTTATTTACCCCGCTACCTGTTTGTCTCATTTTTACCCCCATCTTTTCAGTCCGTTATTTTTTAAAACATTTTAAGAGTCACCTACTGAATATTCTTGATGGTTTGTTTTTTAGTTATAAGGTTTACAGCAATTTTTGGATTTGCAGCAATATGATTACTGTATTTAAAAGGGTAAAATAAAATAATTGAAATAATTAACCGTATTGAAACTTAAAAAAAATACCACACCATAGAAATTAGACAAAAAATAAAATCACATATAAGAAACAGAATGTATGTGTGTAACCTACTTTACTATATACAAAATTTACTATATACTTTATATACAAAAAAAACTAACAATAGCAAATTATTTATATAAAGTTAACATTATTATTACTATATTAGTGAAACAATTGTTTCCTAGCTTTTTATATTTTTTGGTGACTGTGGATTTGAAGAATTTGCCGCCCCTAGAATTTTGCCGCCCCGGGCAGCCGTCCCGGGCAGCCGTCCCGGGCAGCCGCCCGCTTCGCCCCCCCCCTAGAGCCAGCCCTGTTTTTATGATACAGAAACAAATAAAAAATCCTTTTAAAGACTGATTAATTAACTTTAACTCCATTCCTTTGAATTTTTGATGGAAGTGTCGTAGTTTCTAAGATATTCAATATTTAAACTAAACACTTCATCCTATAAACATTCGCATGTCATCTATGAACTTAAATATTTCCAAAATAATTATTCCTACATAAATGTATAAAAAACAAATTCTCTCTTAGTTTACAAGTTGTATTTGTTATGTCCAGCATGTTTTCGCCAAAACTAATATTTATTAAGATATTTGCAAAGAAACAAAAATTTTTTTCGAAAATCCCTTCATAGTTTAAAATGTATTGTTTTTTCTAGAGCAAGTTTTGTAAACAGACGAGAAAATTTGAGCTTCTAAAATATGGTATATGTTAACGAAAAACAGTATATGAGATTATATTTTTTTTAATTACTGACAAAAATGGCGACATTTTTATTAAAGTGTCATAATTTTGTTTTTCATGTTATAGAAATAATCAAAAAATTATTTGCAAGTCTAATTGAGAGTCTTTCATTTTGGTTGGTAGCATTTTTTGCGCTAAGCGCCATAGTTTTTGAGATATTAACATTAAACAAAATACTTCACTTTATAAACGCTCGGACTCCATCTTTATATTTTCAGATCTCCGAAACCATTAACTCTATAGAAATTAGAAAAAAAAAACAAAGTTTATCCTCAGTTTAGTAGCTTTCTTACTTGTCGCTAGCATGTTTTGGCTCTTTCAGCTCCAATGTTTTTTTTTTTAGCAAGCCTCCGCAAAATATAGAGACTTTTCTTTGATGCATTTACTATCAAGTTGCCAAAAATGAACGAAATCTACTTCATATGACATTATTTCGAAGTTAAAACCTCTAGTTATTGTACCAGTAATGGAATGAAAGTATAGTAACGGTAAGAAGAAAATTGATTTTTTTTGTTCAAATATGATACACCTATGAAAAAACGAGATCTTGAACTAGATTATATTTCGACCTTATTCCGTTAAAGGGTTGGGATCATAGGTAAAGCAAGGAAGTAAGAGCCTATAAGTCTGAGATTTATCTACGAAAAGCCAAGGTCTCAAAATTAGTTTGTTATCAGCCACCCCAACTATCACTTTCACTACCACCCTCACCCTATTATTAAAGGGGATAAACTGATAAAATTGTAATTTAGCGTAGTCAAAGGTCTCTACTCTCTTTTTGACATCAACCACCCCCACTATCACCCAGTTTAATAATAGAGTGGGGGTGGTAATGGGGAACTTGGGTAGGAAAACTGGGTGTGGTAGTGGTGATTCCTTAGATAGGGTTCTTTTTTTTTATAAAATAAGATATTATAATAAAAAACATAGTTTTCATTAAAAAAAAAACAAAGGTGACTTTGAAAAGTTCATCGAATCAATAATAAATAATATTGTTTTGTTTCTCCCTCGACACCAAACAAAATTTGTTTGAACCATTTTTTTTTTGAAGATTCGTCGTTCCCGAAATATTTCGTTGTGGTTAACTGAAATGAGGTATTCAGTATAAACATGAAATAATTGCAAAGTGCGGTTCAGCAAAGAAAATCTTTGAAATAGAATTTCATATCTAATCAGTTATGTGACAAGTATATCTATGCAAATCATATTTTAACTACTTTGTTTAAATAGCATAAGTAACTTACCAGATTCATATTCCTCCATGTATCGGCTCCGTCTGCTAGGCCCAAACATTTCACTCTTTGCCCTTCTCCTATCATACATTTTCACCTCATCTATAGCTGCGTAATTTCCCTGTTCACTTAAAAGTGAATCATAGTTTCTTCTTTCTTGAACGTTAGGCAGGTATGGTGGACCAGCTTGCTTTCCCGGCACATAGTAGAAAGAATGGGAATTTGCCTCTGCGAATTCACCGCTGCTCCCACTTGGCGCACTTGGATTTGAACTTAGTTCCATAGACTCTAAATGTTCTCTTATGTAGGCGTAATTTTCCAGGTCCCAAGGGTCGACGTACGGCTCTTTCGATGGAAACTCAAGCGATTCCTCACTGTCGAAATCAACGGGGTTCCAATAGAGATCGTCCCCGGGCATGGTAAACCTGGAAGATAAATGCAACAAAAATAACAACGACATAGTAACAAACACATGTGACAAACAAATTATTTATTTGTCGTATACATTTGTATTACTGGAAATTTAAATGTAAATTTGTAGTATAATAGAGTAGGTCATTTATTTCTCATTTAGTAATTAGTTTTATATGTATTGTAGAATTAAAAAAAGTTAAGTGAGCGTAAAATACCAATTTCAGTTTTCTAAATATAGTTTTATTATTCAAATACCGAAAAACTAACTATCTAATTTATCAAGTATTTTAGAAAAAATAAGAATGAACAAGGGCAAATATTTTCATATAAAATGTATTGTTAAACGGGGAAAATAGTAAAACACATTACAGAAGGAAAGTGTCAAATAAGAGAAAAATATAAAGGCATCTGTAAAATAGGATAGGACAAACCATTATTATAAGAGGCAACAAAACTACGAATGTCAATAATGGAAGGAAAGGAGAAGGAACAAGTCATGTAAGAAGCGCAGAAAGTTTTAAGAAAATAAATAGGAAACCAGCCATCAAACAAAGACTAGTGCTTTTATGGATTTGAGTAAATAATTTTATCCTGTCAACCATGGTTTATTGTTAGAAAAATTAATAAAATATGATCTTTGCGGTTGAATACGGACTGGCTCGAGTCAAGTTTGTCTAATCGAGAACAAATAATTGAAAGAGATCGTAACAAATCCGCCAAATTGAATATCTCTTGTGGAATCTTCTAAGGACCAGTCCTGGGACCGCTTCTTATTGTACTATTTATAAATAACTTGCCTAGCATGATGTTTAATTATGTTTGCTGGTTATAGTTACATATTATTTGTAAAAGACAATCGAATAAATAGTGGAGTCAATAGAAATTTTCACTTCGGAAAAATTCCGGGAAGCGGTAACTTTTGCGAATACATATCTGCACATGTCAGGAACAACATACCAAAAGTTACCAACAATAATCCTTGAGCGTAATCTGTTATTAAACAAATTAGTTGCAAAGTACCAGTCTTTGTCAAATATATCTTAAAATATTTTTTTTCTTTCAAAAAGCAATTGCGCCATTCGAAAGTACCGGAAATTTCATATAAAAAATGTATATGAAGTTTTTTTGTACGATCAAAAATGTAGGCTCCAGATTTTTTTGTTTAATGCACGAAAATGGAACACGGAGACACGTAAGTACGGCAAGCGAAGTGCGTGCGGCCTCGGGCGCGCTACACTAAATTTGTTGTAACTTCTAAACTAATTAATGAAATTGACCTCACAAAAGCTTAAATGAAAGAAGAAACATGTAGCTATTGGATCATTGTATTTTCAAATATAAAGATGAATGTATGTAGGAATAATACATATATGAAGTTGGAACATAAAGAGATTTGCGATGAAATAGGTAAATGCTCTACCATTTCTAAAAATTTAAATATAAAAACTTTTGTCTTTCACATTTTACTCTTGAAGTAATGTTTAAAATGATCCGATGTGTGAAAAAAAATCTCAAAAATTTATTTTTGAAGATGTGCACTTCAATTTCAAAGTTTTGAGAAAATGATAAAATTTGATATATAGAACTAACTTTAACCACCTATCTCTCTGGTTTAAATCGAGTTATTAGATCTCTGTAGGTGCGATTTTTAAAGCTTGACATGTGTACTTTAAGATGCTTCAAGGGAATTTACCCTAAAAATTAAATTTTTTTACGAAAATTAAAAAAATAATCTTTTTTGCTCTAAAATTCGTGAAATTATGGGTAAAATAAAAGTTAATAACTTTTATAAAAAAATTATTTAACCTACCTATGCAGCATACGTTTATAGTGGGACCTCAAAATAAGTAAATCTGATGATGAAAAAATTTTGGAATATATAAAAACCTATACCTTTCACGAAATATTGAAAAAAGCAAGTTCTTTCGGTAAATTGACTCAATGTTAATTGTTTCTACACTTTTTATCCTGTTTAAAATGTTGAAAACATATTAAAAATATTCACGCCATGAGTCAAATTATAATGCTTGAATAATAGAAAGAGATTGAAAGTAAAACAACATTTTCGCGGCAAGCAGTACGCATCACCTGCCCCGCACACTGCGCTGTGTGTGTGTCTGCAGAGCACTGTAAAAGCAGTTTGGGCACTTTTTCACAGATCATCTTGTAATGATATGTACAATATCGCGTTTTCTCAGCTTGTTTTTAAGTTTTTATGTGAATATTTAAATTGTGTTTTGAATTATTTTATTGCTTGATGGAAGTCGGCTATATTGGATCAGCCATTTTGAATTACCTTTTTTTTGATATCATAATCTGTTTCAGCGACCTCGAAAGCCCACTTATACGTCAATTTAAATTAAACTGCTTTAAAATTTTTCAACTTATAATAATTTTGTTAAAAAAAAGTTTCTTTTCGTTTAAATAATTAATAAACAATTTCCTCACGATTATATGTTTATAACTTTTTATTTTAAGCTAAGTAAAAGTGATATCAAGAGGTTTTAGGAAATCGAAATAATGCATATTTTCAGCCTCTATTGACTGCACTAAAAACATTCATTGGCTGTATCGTTAAGGGTTTAAATTACCAGAAAAATGTCTTACTTAGAATACATGACCAATGAATAGGTTAAATTGACGATTTGCACGAAAGAAAGTTTGGTAAAAAGTGTCATGGCGCACAGTATAAACATGTTGACCAACTCGTTTAATTTCCAAACTTTGCAACAATTAATTATATAATATAATAATCATAACATTGTTTTCATTATCTTCAATGTTAAACCTACTTCCATTGAATATAAATCATCTTTATTAGGTTGTTTAGTAGTCTACAATATTTAAAAAATGTCAAATTATGCAATTTGTCAATCACTGCTGCCAACTGTTCTAAACTGAGAGTTGGAAACAGTGTTTGACAAATTGCATAATTCGACATTTTTTAAATATTTTAGACTACGAAACAACCTAATGAAGATAATTTATATTCAATGGAAGTAGGTTTAACATTAAAGATAATGAAAACAATGTTATGATTATTATATTATAGGTATTTAATTGTTGCAAAGTTTGGAAATTAGACAAGTTGGTCACCATGTGCAGTGAATTACAGTGATACCAATCTCGACACTTTTTACCAAACTTTCTTTCGTGCAAATCGTCAATTAATTAAACTCTTAGGCGCGCAATTCCATAACGTGTTTAACTAGGAAAACGGAAATTATGATTATAGACCGAGCAAAGGAAAAATAGGTCACTGTGAGGTAGTGAACAAGATGGTATACCTTGGAGCCCTTGTGGATAATATTGTCGACTGCGAATATATATTCAGCGCAGAATACATATGGTGAGATCAGCAACTTGCCAGTAGAGAAAAATATGACGTGACAGAAATATCACGAAACGCATAAAGATCAGTTTTACTAGCACCCTAGTTTTCTCCATCTTTCTGAGATATGGCCGTTACGGAAGCAGACAGAGGGCATATTGATTCTTTCGAGATAGGTCTGATGACGTTTGTTACCTCGATAATACCTCGATTTTTCAAGAAATATGTCTCCAAAAGCGACTCTCTAGCATAGTATTTTCTCGAATCCTCATTTTTGGTCATATCAACTGGAGGGAGGACAATATAGACCACATTTCAGGGAAAACAAACTAGAAAACAAGAGGCGAGGAGAACTCTTTCCGAAACGTTGCATTAATGCTACTAAGATGATGGGAAAGGTAAGGCTGTGTACCTAAACAGCAATCGCGACAGACGGCGTGATGTTCTCAGACGTGCTACCCAGTAAGTGGAGGCCAACTAGAACTAGAATAATTCATGTCTCGTGAATAAGAAGATATACTAAGTTAAAGTATATTCAAAATAATTTTAAAACGGAATGAACAACGGCCTGCCGGCCTTTTACCACATCAGCCCCTCTCTTACAATCAAATATTTAACGCTTTATAATGATAATTTCAGATTAGCAATTAGTTCTTGGCATAATGTAGGCTCAGTGCATACAAGTTTCAGATCAATTCCACATGAGATGATGTAAGAATAATTGTTTGGTTACGTTACGAAACAAAAAGAAATCTATAAATATGTTTTTTTTTGTGGTGTCATTATTTAACTAAACGGAAATCTTACCTTCCAAAGGATTTCTCTAAATTTACATATGGTAATACCAGTTTAAATATGGAAATCTATTGGTATTGGTATTTTAACTTTTCCTTGATTTTAATTGCATTAGAGAAATCATCATTTTCTGTTACCTGCTTAAAATATTTTTCAACGATTGTGAGTGATGTTAATTACTAATTTAGTCGAATTATTAGAGCAGATTAGTTAGAAGTGCGACGTTTATAGTTAAAATTTTACAAGAAAATAAAACTAAAATATTTTCGAAATTACAAAAATTATTTTATTTATTAAACATTTTGTGAGCCTATAAATATGGGAAGCCTTTATACCATTTTTGCAATTTACAAGAAATGGCAATTGAGTGTGATAAACAGTTTTAAAACTATATTAGTTAAAAAAGATTTTACTATTACGAGGGTAGTTATTCACATCTTAAAACAGTTAATTTACTCTTAAAATATATTTTATTTTTGTTTAACTGACCAATTCCACTCATAATTTTTTGTGATATTAAGGCACACATGACTTATTTTTTTCTTTTTTCGTTATAAATTTTACATTCGTCTGTTGTAAATATACAGGGTGTAACAAAAAAATGTCCTCTTTTAAAAGGTAGTAAACAGCAATTACCAAAAAAGTAGGTCTGCAAAGGATCCCTTATTGAATTATTGATATTACGACTGTATTTAATGAATGGTTTATTAACGAACAGAATACTTATTAAGGACAAAAAAATAAGCTTGAGGGAAAAAAAAATCTGTCTGTCTCTCCCTCTGTCTGTAACTTTTTTTTGTGCGTACGATTACTCTGGAACCGTTTAAGATATTGACTTGAAAGGAGGAGGGTCTCTAAGGCCGGTTTTCGGCCTAATTTATTTCTTGAGGAAAAAAACTCGAAAAACATTTTTTTAGTATCTACAGCAATATTTAATTGATTCCACCTCAAACGACACTTTCCCCAACCCTCCGTTTTTTCGTTGTGAGAAACTTGAATAGAAAAACTGGATGTGGAAGTAGTGATTCCTTGGGCAGCGGCTTTTTCCCCTTTATTCCGCGTTTACCTCCTTGGTCGAGAGTAACAGAAAAACGAAGTAGTGTTTATGTTGGTTGGATACCAAATTCATTTTTATGGGATCACAAGTTAACTGCTTAAGTTTTGGAGTCAGTCGTCAGTCAATCAGAGCTGTAAGACTAGGTTATGGCACAGTTTAATAAATAATGGGCTCAGGCCCTCGGGATGAGACAGTCGAGGCTCCATATAAAGGAAGGGGCCTTCGACGGACTCTTCCGTAAAGGGTCTGCTTGGGCTCGATAGATAACGATTGAGATGGATAGTAGGCCTGATAACAGGAGATTGTCCCATGGACAAGCACGTGCATACAATACGGTTAAAGGATGATGGGATGTGTGGAGCGGAGGATGAAACCATCTATCATATCCTATGCCATTGTGCACCAACAAGAGTGTTAAGGTACAGGTATCTCGGAAGGCAGTTTCTACAGCCGTAGACACTACTGGATCTACCCTGGAAAGGACTACTCTTCATCCTGGAGAGCACTGGTCTTTTCTAGGGGATCCTAAAGTCTTGAATATACAATGAGCCGATAAGCCTGAATACTGCGGATCTCTAAATCTGCTCGCGTTTGTAATAATAACAATAGAAGATTTCAGGCTTATTATTATTTCTATATATCCACCATACACGTGTACACGATGGTGAAGTTCTTCTACGCTGGTACCTAGCTGGAAATACACAATATATTTGAGATGTCCCCATAAGTAAAAATCCAAGGGATTTAGACCCAATGACCGTGCAGACCAGGGAATCTACTAAAATGACCAATTCACCGCTCAGAGTAAGCATCGCTTAGATACTTTTAAGCTAAAATACTAAAATGAGCCGTAAATGAACCTTGTACGCCACCTATCAGCCAAAGAAGCTTCTTCAAGCAAAAGCAGTTGTTTTCAAAAAAGTTTTCGTTAAGGTAAATGAAATGGTCCAGTGGCCAGTTATTGTTGACGTTGTTGCAGCTAGAATGTTAACGGATAATTGGAGTGTCTTGACTGGATAAAGACATATTGGTTTTCCTCTTTCCTCCGGATTCTGATTGTTAAAATTAGTTATTCGGTAAAACACACAGAAGAAGGAAGAATAGGGGCCCCTAGACCATTTTTCTAAAAACTAAATATAGAATACCCATGGATGTTTGCTAGATTCCTGTAGTCTTTGTACACGCTACACATAATAGGGATGCATTTGCTAGGCCCTTACAATACAACTTATGCTTCAAAACAGTTAAGAATAAGTCAATGTTGATTAAAATATACTTAGTCGAATAAAACTAAATTTTTGTCAGATATTGTTTGGGGGGGGGGGGGAGCAATTTTTTTTTTTTTTGGAAATGCAGTCTGTATGTTATAAGGGTGGTACAGTGAAGTTTTGTTTAATTATCGAAGTGAGCGTTTTTTTGTAAATTGTGTTTTAAATTTGAAAGACGTGTTTTTGTCTGTTTTTTTTTTAATATTTCGGATCAGGCCAAACCTAAAAATCAAAATGTTTGTAAACAAATGATGAACAAGTCTACATAGGTCTAAATCCAGCCATTTTGTTTTTTTTGCAAAAAAATATAAACCACGAAAATTTCTAATTTTACATAAACCGAAATTACTAAAAAAATAATTACCTATTCTTTTTTAATGAAACTTTGTGAAATTATAGGTTCTTATATCTAGTAAACTATTATGGAAAATTACAAATAAAAATATTTATTTTTTTCCCTAAAGAACGAAATTTTTGAAAAATTTTTGAAGCTTTATAAAAAACTGCGGCTTGATCACACTAAAACTTTTATTGTAGCTTTTTGAACGTCTTCTACAACAGTGATTAAAATAGATTTTGTGTATTATCTTAAAATAAAAAAAAAACTTGGTATCTTCAGGATTTGGACCGCGGATGTTTCTCACTTTAATCATTACGTTATGGCCGTGAAATATTTGCGGATTCGATGAATTATGGCAGAGAAATCAAAACACGAAATTTTTAAATGTTCAGATCTTCGTTAGGTTCTCCTAGAATCTCGAAGCCTTGCAACAGGGATGGGGAAATATTCTTGTAGCAGTTGTTGCCATATTTATAAATTCACTAAAGTTCTCACACATTGGAGAATAAGCAGTAAAAATTTCGGCTCAAAACATACAGTGTGTGCAATTTAAGACCGCAATACCCCGTAATTTTGGAACGCGTTGGCCGATTTTTATATATTTTTTTGAGATATAGTGCTCGATGAGCTTTATTTGGCTGTTTTGAAGATTTGGCAATTTTCGTATTTTCAAGACCTCTATGCTCCTCTAAATGGGTCGATATTTCGAGATCGACTATTAGGCAATTTTTTATCGCAAATTGGATAGCGTAGTCGATTCGCAGTTGTCTCAAGTACCTCTATACAAAATTTTAGCTCGATACCTCATGTAGGGTGTTTGTTATTCAATAGTCAAGTAGTCATTCGACTTAGGAACATCAGACACTAAATGATGAAGAAAAAAGAAAAGTTATTCTTTAAATAAATAGTGCTTCTATGCATTATTCTGTTGCTGTACGTAGGTGCCTTAATGGAAATTTTTCAAACAAATGGATTGGACGGAATAGCTTTTCTTTTTCTTCCTTATTTAGTGACATCAACATCGGATACTAAATAAGGAAGAAAAAAGAAAAGCTAGGCCGTCTAATCCATTTAATAATAGTAATAAAAATAATAATATCTTTATTTACCATAAATATAATCTGCGTGGTAAATAGACACCATTTCACCTAGATGGTGCCCTAAATACAATACAATACCATAAAAGAGTGTTTGTTTGAAAGTTGAAGTTTGTTTGAAACATTTTCGTTAAGGTACCTACGTACAGCAACCGAATAATGTAAGAAACACTATTTATTTAAAGAATAACTTTTCTTTTTTTCTTCCTGGATTCCAGTGGGATAGGTCGGAGTGATCGGTTGTGCGTCTGAAACGTTAAAAACGTTAAAAAACCCGGTAAAACTGTGTTAAATTTGACAAAGCTTAGGTGAATTGTAGCTTAAGAAATCCGGATTAAATTGATGTGTTATAACAAAAGAACAAAGTTGAAATATAATTAATATTTTGAAATAACTAATACAGAGTGGCAATTAGTGTGGTGCATAAAGAAATGAGCTTAAAGAAACGAATATATAAACACGACCCAAACTCAGGCGTATAAGAGATAAGTACATCTTAGTTTATTTGTGTCTTAATGACTACAAGTGTCTGCCCATAAAACCATTGAAATGTTTAGATCCAGACCCTTGAAGAATCGACATCTGTTGAAAAATGTATGAGAGCAGTAAAAATATGGCCAAATAAATTGTTTTCAATCATTATAAAAATATTCAAATGATTTAATTTAAATTATATCCGAAATAATCAATAACGTATCGTAAAATATGGTCATATATTTCTTTCTCTCAAATAATTCTTTTTTTCATAGTTATAAAAAATACTCAAACGAATTTAAAAGTAATGCATTTGATTATTGCGGGTTTAATTTATATTAAAGTAGGGACAGAACAATTTCTTACGTAAATTTTCAAGTAAGGTTTTTATAATTATTAAAAGTACTCAAACGAATTTAATTTGGATTAAACCCGAAATAATCAATGAGACATTGTTGATATACGGCGTCAAATTGAATTCTCAGATTCTCACAGCACTTCAACGGAGGTATGCGTGGTGCAGGCTTCTTTCAGAAAAATGTTATTTTCTAAGAAAACATACACATACGCCGATGATCTCTTAATCACCGCAGGACCAGGTGCGTAAGCAGGGGGGCAAGGGGGGCAACTACCCCCCAGGCCCGGCGTGGTTTAAGAAGTTTGGGATAGTGACAATTATTTCATATCTGTTTTTGCATACCAAATATTAGTTTAACTTTGTTTTCAAACATATGCCAAAAAAAGTGAGGTTTTAAGTTCCACTGTGCTGTGTTATGTGTTTATTTGGTCCCCCCTCAGAACACATTCCTGCTGACGCGCCTGCGCAGGACATATCTGGACTGAAAACAAACTTCAAGAAAAGCCTAATAATAGAGTGAGAGCCGTCAACAAAAGAGAGTTGGACCAGCGGAGTGGAACATAAAATACGAAGTCAAAATTGAATTCTCAGATTCTCAAAGCACTTCAACGGAGGTATGCGTGGTGCGGCTTCTTTCAGAAAAATGGTATTTTCTAAGAAAACATACACATACGCCGATGATCTTCTAATTGCTGCAGGTGCGTACGCAGGGGGGGCAAGGGGCAACTACCCCCCAGGCGTGGCGCGTGGTTTGAGAAGTTTGGGACAGTGACAATTTTGTTCATATCTGTTTTTGCATACCAAATATTAGTTTAACTTAACTTTTAAACATATGCCAAACAAAGTGAGGTTTTAAGTTCCACTGTGCGATGTTATGTGTTTATTTGGTGCCCCCTGGTTGCCCTCCCCCCAGGCGCGGCGCGGTTGAGAATTTTTGGGATAGTGACAATCATTTCATATGTGTTTTTACATACCAAATATTAGTTTAAATTCGTTTTTACGCATACGCCAAAAAGAAAAGTGAGGTTTTAAGTTCCACTGTGCTTTGTTATGTATTTATTTGGTTCCCCCCTGGTTGCTCCCCCCCCCCCCGAACACATTACTGCGTACGCGCTTGTGCAGGACACATCTGGACTGAAAACAAACTTCAAGAAAAGCCTAATAATGGAGTGAGAGCCATCAACAAAAGAGAGTTGGACCAGCGGAGTGGAAGACAAAATAGATGAATACTCCCTAAGAACAATGAACAAATTGAAGTACCAGAATCAGAAACGGAGGAATCAGAAGATTCAGAAGAAGAAGAAGATTTATAGAAGCAGAAAGACAAAAATAGGAGCACAAACAGCAGCGACACAATGCGGCAACATACATCAAAAGAAGACCCAGAAGAGGCAGAAGTCCAGAACCAAAAATACAAAAAAAAAGGGAGCTTAAACGCTCCCTCTCGACACAATGCGGCAACGCATGTCACAAATACCTACGCCACCCATCCCACATTCCTTTACCATGCGCCATGTGGCACTCGCTGCTGGCAACAAGCATGACCTTAGTCCAATCCAGCGTGGACGTAGCAGGCCCAGCTGTATAATCCTTGGGAGTGGCAGAAATGCCTACCGCACGCTGGTAAATCAATCAATCAATCAATCAACTTTTCTTTTTCTTCCTCATTTAGTGTCTGATGTTCCTTAAGTCGAATGACTACTTTATCTTTTTAGTAAACCTAACAGACTTTTATACAGGGCAAGTCGAAAAGTGAGAAATTTTAAATTTGGCTATTGAATAACAAACACCCTATATGAGGTTTCGAGCTAAAATTTTGTATAAAGGTATTTGAGACAACTGCGAATCGAATACGCTATCCAATTTGCCGATAAAAAATTGCCTAATTGTCGATTTCGAAATTTCGACCCATTTAGAGGAGCATAGTAGCCTTGAAAATATGAAAATTACAAAATCTTCAAAACAGTCAAATAAAGCTCATCGAGCACTATATCTCAAAAAAAAATTAAAATTGGCCAACACGTTCCAAAATGACGATGTGTTGCAGTCTTAAATCGCACACACTGTACATACATTTATATGTACAGAAATAAATGCATGAAACGTTAAAGATATGATATCTCAGCTTGCAATTAATATAGAAAGTTCTGATTTTCTTTTAGTTGTTCTTTTTGAGGCACTTTTAACATATTATATACACACACACATCAATAAAATTAATTTACAAATTTAAAAAACCTGCGACACATAATTAACTCTTTATTGATAATATGCAGCTTCCTGAATCTATACTGAAATGAAACCTTCTAGACAAAATACTCTTTTAATAAAAGAAAACCGCATTAAAATCGGATCATCCGTTGAAAACATATGATGCTACAGACTGGCACACATTCACACAGACACACAGACATACAAACATATACGACAGACTTATAAAACCCCTCCTTTTTATCTCGAGAGAAAGAAAAATTACGTTACCACATAGAAAAATATTCAATTCAAACAATTAAGATGTTCAAACTTTTGAGCACGTGATAAAAATATTATATTTCTGAGCAAGCGCCTAAAAAAAATTCTTTTTTTTTAGTAAAGTTATACTTAAAAACAAATAATATACACTATCTTGTATAGTACTGTATACAATAAGTTGTAATATGTATATATTATTACAAGACTTGAAACATAATAGAATTAATTTTTGTAGTTAGCAAATTGCTAAATAAACTGTTTGACTCTTTTTTTATTTAGTCTTGGGACTGATGTTTTCTCTTCTTGCCGTGACTACTTTTTTGTGTGTAACCGAGAAAGTTCTCATATGATATGCATTTAATGATGAAGCATAAACAAATGTCAGAGAAACGGCGTTAACCATAATTTCGAAATAATTTTCTTAAAACATGTTTTTTTTGGGAATTTAGCAGGTAACTGTCATACACCAATATGAAAAAACAAGAAATGACCTATGCTTCATATATATTGTTAATCTAATTCTGATCGCGTTAGTATACTAAGCCAATCATTTTGAAAATACAAAAACACATCACTGTCAGGAAAAGGACCTCGAGAGACTTCCCCTTATGAGAAAAAAATATAGTAATGTCTCTAGCCCTATCTAGAAGACACTTCATTGTCTCATAAAACAATTAATAAATAAAACATTCATCATTTATTAAATTTCAAAGTTAAGAATAAAATTATTAAAAAGTAAAAAAAAATAAAAACAATATAAGATCTCGCTCATCACATAACCATGTAAATAAAATATTCCCTTCCATTGTCGAAAAATTTTAACCCACCGAAAAGTTTTTCATTTTCATCTGAAATCTTCATATGGCACCTAAATTATTCGAAATATAATTCGAAATACTATTACAAAATAATCTGAAAATAATTTTTCATAATTATTAAAGTAGAAATCAACTATATTATTCCTAAATGATCTTCTCTTCTTGAATTGTTAATATTTAAATTTATAACTAAAAGTCATGTAATTCATTTAATCTAAAATTGAGGTATTTCATTGGTTAATATCAATTTATTTGTTCTAAATTCCACCCAATTTCTCAAAGAAACTCAAGTTCAGCAATTCAAGACGAGTTCGACAAAATATTACGCTAGTAAGTGAGAGCTACTGCTACTTCGATCGCAATGGACATCAACCGCTAAATGAAGCCAAGCCTACCACTTTTGTTACATGTTGTGGTTTTATAAATCTCGTCATGTGCCAATAGTGATATCGAGGGTCTCGTTCCAGTCATTCCAGACTTACCTTGCACTGGCACGAGAGCCCTTTTGAGTAGGAATAAGTCTTTCGGCTGGCGTTTGTTGCAATCGAAATTTTAGCATTTTGTGGCAATACGTAAGTTATTGCATTTAACGCGATCAGGCGTGTAATTCGTAATCCATCGCTCGGCGAGGCATTAGTCCAGAGAATAGCTGTTGGTTGCAGTCTGGTTTTTATTCCTTATAAATTTAAGGGGATGTATAGAGGAGTTCGACAAAATATTACTCTAGTAGATAGATTCAAGAGGGTACCCTGGCTCCTAGTCTCGAAAATATTATTAAACTAAATTAACATTTTAAACCCCTTTTTTTAATTGATTTTGTGTATGGGCTTCGATATTATCTCAGAACAGAACAGAAAGAACATTGTTCTAATTAAAGTCAATAGTGTGTTACATTCTATTATGTGCAGTACGCTATCTTACAGCTGCATAAGACCTCTTGTGCTAATCCATAAAATACTTGTTTCTAAATCTGTCTCTTAAAGGTTGGTAAACTAGAATCTATCATTTCCTTATGAAGTTTATATGCTGTTAAACTGCCATGATCTACTTTTCTTACACTGTTATAAAATAAAACTAAAGGTAATTTAAAAAAGCAAGCATACGCATAATAAATTCACCTTCTTGCGTACACTCTTAGACAATTTAAGTGAATAGAATTGTGTAATAGTCGTGAGAAAACAAACTACTTTTGAAACAATTCCTCTAAAACTTGCAAATTCCTTTAATATATTCACACGTATTGCATATATGTAAACAAAGTGGTTCATTGTTTTTCTGGAAGTGTTATAATAAACTGTAGTTTATTGTTATGTTTAAATATTTATAAATAAATACCTAACTAATGACCTACCTAATGTTTTATTAATGACAAAAAAACCGTAAGAATTTACTTATACAGACATTTTAAAAGCATTCAGAATTACAATTATTGCAAAACAAAAATTGTCGCGTTGCCAAACTACCAATTAATCGACTAATTAAAAATACAGATAAATACTGAGCGAGTCTTAAAAGACCATTTTTTATTGACTTTTACATTTTAACCAATTTTATAATACAAAGAACTCGCGACATAGGTTGTAATAGATTTACCTGATTTATTGATTTTAAAAATGGATTTAACGCAGTCAAAAAACAAAATCTCATGAAGATCTGAAACAGCACAGTCTGTACTATTAATAAAAGGCTATCAGAGTTGAAAATCAAATGTCATCAGGCACATAATTTAAGCAGTGATTGCGACAGACGCGTATGTTATCAATTTCTTTTATTCAACTTTTTTCTAGTAAACCTCTTTAAAAAAGTATTAGAGCATTCGAACAATGGAGTTGCCATGAGCATATCAACGACCAATAATACATACGTATATGACACCAATAATGAAGAGAGATTACAGAGATTCACAAATAGTGTTATAAACGATGAGTGAAAAAAAGGATCTAAAACTCAATTTTTAGAAAACTAAAACACCTAACAATCATCGACAAGAGCAATAATAATAATCAGCCCCAACTAGAATAATTTGATTTGATTTATCAGCGTACTTTAGACATTGCTGTTATTCCCGCAGAATTCACCGCCAAGCAGCTACGTTTACGCTGGGTTGGATTGGGTCAGGCTTCTTGCGACCAGAGCGAGCGGATGGTACAGGATTATAAGATGGGAAGGGTAGGTGTTTGTGAGATGCGTTGCCGCATTTTGTCCTGATCTTCAGTGCTTATATTCCTTTTTTGTGTTTTTGCTTTTAGAGTTTTTCTTTCTGAGACTTCCATTTGCTCCTTTATTGAATCCGACATCGCATATATTCTTGCGACTTGGTCGTTTCTTAGTTTGTTACCGATAATTTCAATTATTGTTTTCCCCGTGCATTCGTACTTTTTGTGTGTTGCTGATTAACATTTGCACTTTTTCAGATCTGTTGGACTCCTTCTTGGGACACGTCTCTAGTTTTTCATTTCGAACGTTTCTAAACTTTTTGTTATTGTTTTCCCTTTTTTCCAATGTTAACGTTTCCTGTCCTCTTTTCGGTGTTTTCTATTGGCTTGGGACTGCTTTCGCTTTTCATCAGACCCACAGGTCATTTAAGTTTGTCAGTGTTAATTGGCGTTTCTCCATGGGTTCAAACCCATCTCTCTTTCCTCCTCTTCCTTCTTTTTGATAATACGGGTTATTCCCTCCTTCGCTCTTCTCCAGTTCTCCTCCGTTTCTTCCGTCATATCTTCCGGAGGCAATAGCGACGCCCCACCATCTCGTCTCTCTGCCCTCCGTCCGTTGCATGCGAATACGGTGTGCTCCACGTCATCGTTCTCTTCACAGTATACACACTCTCTGCTGTCAGTCTTGCCAATATCATATAAATACTCCATGAAGCACCCATGTCCTCTCAGGGCTTGGTTGAGGTAATAGTCTACCTCACCATGCCTCCGTTTCATCCACACTCTGATGTTCGGGATGAGGCGTCTCGTCCACCTTCCCTTGTCTGCAATGTCCCATCGCCTCTGGCATCTTTCAAACAGCCTCTCCCTGGCTTCTGTCCTTCCGGCTCCTTCAAATATTTCCAGCCGTTTTTGGTCATCAGATCCAAAGGGGAGATCCCCGCCACAACCAACGCCGCCTTGTACGAAATCGTTTTATATGCACTGCATACCTTTAGTGCGGCACATCGCTAGATTCTAACCATTCTCCCCCTCGTCCTATCCATCTTCATCGCTCTTTCCCAGACCGGAGCTGCATACAAGAGGATAGAGTGCACGATGCTGCTTCTTGCTGGCTCTCGGTCCGTGCATATTGGCCATAAGCCTCCCAATGGCTGTGGCCGCCTTTCCCGCCTTCTCTGACGTCTTTGTGGTATGGACACCGAAGTTCATCTTGGAATCCAGCTAAACCCCTAGGTATTTCAGGTGGTTTCCTGGGGTTAGTAACTAACATTAGTACTATAATGTATGCTGATGATACTTCGTCAATCTTTCGCGAAGCCACTGAAGAACATTTGAAACAAACAGTTCTTGACACTCTAGACTTAGACGGATATTTTAATTCCTTAAATCTTACACTAAATAAAGAAAAAATGCAGGCAATTAATTTCGCCTATAACAAAAATAATAATAAAATCGCTCTCACTGACGGCACTAACACTTTAATATCATTTACTAGCACCTCTTTCTTAGGAGTAAATATTGACTCAAGACTCGATTGGAGACTACATATGGATTATCTTGCAAAAAATATGACCTGCTACTGTTATGCGCTTAAAGTGATAGCTCAAAATATCAATATAGCGACTGCTTTTATGGCATACCATGCATCAAATAAGATACGGAATTGTTTTCTGGGGTAACTCCCGTGACGTACAACGAATATTTAAATTACAAAAAAAATGTCTTAGAACATAAATTACATATGAGACAAACAGAGAGCTGCAAACAAATTTTCATTAAAAATCAGTTACTTACACTAACAAGTCTTTATATATATATATGAGTCAATAAAATTTGTCTCAGAAAATGGCTCACTATTTGAAGAATATGATAGAAATCACTTGTACAATACAAGAAACAAAAATGACCTAGTTACGGATAAACCTAAATATACCTAGGTACCTATATTAAAAAAATGTACCATTTTCTGTAATTAAAATCTTCAATAAAATACCCACAAATATAAGAAGTCTACCACACAGACAACTCAAAAGCAAATTAATAAATATTTTATACGAGAAAGTTTATTATTCACTGGATGAACACCTCAATGATAATATATTTTAACTAGTGGAAGCATTACACTCTTCGCCGATTTACTGAGCTTTTTATATAATTGTTACACATTCTATAGGATACTCTTCGCAGTTTTCTTGTAAATAATGTTATTTGTTGGATATTCTAAATTTTGTAATACCAACTTTGTTGTGAAAAAAAAACCAACCCCGTCAGGGATTCGAACACAAGACTTTTGGATTGCCAGACAAAACTTTAGCTATTGGGCCATCACACATCACTACGATAATTGAATGTCTGTGTCTGTAGTATATATCATGCCAGTATTATATTTCAACGAATTAGATATATTATGAAATATATATTAGTAAAATGTATAAAAAAAAATTATAGAGAATAAAATTTCGCAAAATTTCTATTTAAGTACAAATAAGAAAAATTAAGATTTTTTTTTAATTTAAATGATTAATAACTTTTTTATTTACTGACTGGTTTTTTTCAATAGGGTTCTTCCTCTAGCTAACGCTGACTTACTTTTCAAATTTCAATACAATCGGACTTTTCTTTCTTAAGTTATCATGCTTACAAAAAACGTGACGGACGGACGGACAGACAGACATTTTGAAAGTTGTTCAGAATTCGTTCACTAACATAATAATCTGAAAATTTTTTCTCCAAGAGTGATATTTACTGATTTAGAAACGTACCGATCAAATACAATATACTCTTCGTTTTTGCGAAGAGTATAATAAGTATAGTACTTTATTTTATTAATGCAACAATATAGTACACTAACACTATTGGGTTACCTTTTAATGTTTACTTTTAATTTTAATATTTAACTCTAAGGATAGTTTTAACCGCTTACTAATCTTATATTTTTAATATGTATTGTGTATGCCTTTTTATATGTGTATCATTTTGTTTGTCTTCATTTTAGCTTAGGTTTTCTCTATTTGACAAATGTATCTATCTATCTATCTCCACCTGGCCCACCTTAACTTTCATGGGTGGAAGATTTCTTTTCCTGATGATAACCAGGAGCTTCGTTTTCCCAACAGCTAGCTCAAGCTGCATTCTATTTAGCCATCTCTCAATCTTCCTGATGACCTCGTTGGCTGCTTCCATTATTTGGACAGTCGACCTTCCAGTCACCCACCCAAGTCGTCGGCACACCCGATGGACCTTCACATCCTTCTTCCAGGGCAGTCGAAAGACGTCGTCAAACATCACGTTCCACAAGGTCGGACCGAGCACCGACCCTTGTGGAACCCCACACGTGATTATTTTCCAGGTTATCTCTCCCTCTGTCTCGAATCCGATCATCATGTCTTGGAAGTAGCTCATCATCACCCTGACGAGGTACGGAGCCCAAGATCTGCATCTTCCTGACAATCACCTCCCATCCCGCCGTGTTAAACGCGTTTTTGACATCTAGGGTCACGACAGCACATATCTGTTATATTCTGTTGTTAATGTTTTTGTCGGTTTGTCCAATGTAAGTTTGGGAGCAGTCGGAGTAAGATATTTCGTAAACACCATGAAGACATTTGCTATAATAATTATGTTCTTTCATACTCTTCCGTTTTGAAAATGTCTCCAAAACAGGAACCGAAACGACGGAACTTCAACAATCTGAAACACAGTGGAATCTGACAACCAAGTAATTTTCATACAGATAACCGCGGAAATCTTTCGGATGCTGATCTCACCTTTGAGCTCAATATTTTGTTTCAGAATTTCTCACTATTCAGTGGAATCGTGAGATCATACCTAAGTAGTTTGTTGGCTCCAGTAGCTAAGAGATTTGCTGAGCCTGAAGTCTTTATTATTTCATGAAGTTGACTTCCCAAAAGTTACTTTGTCATTCTATAGATCTCAGTCATTGCCTCGCCCTTGATGAAGCGGAAGGAAACCGAGAATTATTTCTACGGCCGCAGTATGACTGGAGCTATGGCTACGGTCACGAAAATAAACGAATAAGTGTGAAGTGTGATATATCGTTGAAATCAGAACAACATAAACTTTCGAATTGTATAATACGAAAAATAAGCAAGTCTACGTGCCAAATGGCACTTAACGTCATCAGATCTGTATTAAAACTTTTTAAGCTCATGTACAGGGTGAACCAAATTAGATGGGATTTGGGGTTTTCTTTAAAACTATGGCAGATAGACAAAAACCAATATAAGTGTCCCGAGGTCGGTTTTCGAGAAACAAGCAATGGCGCAAACCGCGATCGTCTATCTTTTTCGACTATTGGCATTTTTGGGTAACCTCTATATCTCAATTACCAAGTCTCGAATCGAAAATGGAGTAACACATTCTAAAGGCACTTTTTTGAGTAGAAACCGTTGCTGATAAGAAGAAAGTTATGCATGCCTCAGTTTTCGAGATATAGATATAACTTGTGTTTTTTTAAATGGAACACCCTGTAAATTATTTCATTATTCGAACATTTATTGCAGTTTAATTTTTCCCATTTTCAGAAAAATTATTTTATATCATAAGAAGTGTTGTTAATATAATAGTTTTCCATGGCCTCCTCACAAATATATTAAATTCTTCGATAATTAACCACTTTTTCTGGAGATAAATATGACATATGATATATCGTTGGATAGCTAATTTAAATTGTGATCGAATGATGAAATAATTTACAGGGTATTCTGTTTAAAAAAACAAAAGTTATGTTTATATCTCGAAAACTGAGGCATACATAATTTTCTTCTTATCAGCAACGGATTCTACTCAAAAAAGTGCCTTAAGGATGTGTTACTTGATTTTCGATTCGACCCTTGGTAATTAAGATAGATAGGTCATCTAAAAATGCCAATTTTTCAAAACGCTCTGTAGCTCGGTAGTCGAAAAAGATAGACGATCGTGATTTGCGCCATTGCTTGTTTCTCGAAAATCGAGCTCAGGACACCTATATTAGTTTTTGCCTATCTGCCACAGTTTTAGAGAAATCCTCAAATCCCATCTAATTTGGTCCACCCTGTATGGTATACATATTACTCTTGCGCCAAATTTCATGAAAATCGGTTCGCTAGTTTCGGCGCTATCGTGTCCCTATAATACATACATACACACATACATAGCACAAACATCTCTTAAACGGAGGTGTCGCTAGGGGGGGGGGGCGTCCCATATCGTGGTCGAGTTGGGAAATTCAAGCTCAAGTTGGGAGAATTCGGGAAAAATTTCACTTCCCCGCTCATCAATTTTTATTTTCGAAGGAAATTTTTTTAATTTGTGGTTCGAGTTGGGAAATTCAAGCCTCAAGTTGGGAGAATTCGAGAAAAATTTCATTTCAACCGCTCCCCCCACACCAATTTTGGAGAAAATTTTTTTGAGGAGTTGGGAAATTTCCTGTAATGAGAGTTGAGAATTATGACCCCCCCCAAACCCTGTCGACACCCCTGCTCTTAAATACCACTTTTTCGTGTTGAGACCCCAAAACGTAAATATCTGGTACTATCTCGATTTTGAACTAATTATAGTAACCTTTTAACGAGTGGGATCAGGTCGCAGATGAATAGCACAATCTGAGATAATGGGCGGATCGGATTTCAGTAGTACTATTTAACCCAGTGTTAATAAGATCAGTATCCAATAAAGATAATGTACTCTAAGAGAACATTTCACTTTCAAGGTGATCGACGATGGTAAAGTATACCCGCATGTTTTTTGAATTCGGTAGAATTTTTAAAACTTGATTTAAAACAGTTCAAGTTATTTGCGAATATTTTAAGATCCCGTTCACCATAGTTGGTTTAATAAATCAAATCTATGATATCGATCAATATTTCTCAAAATATCGTCAGTAACAGTTATATCATGATGAAAAAAAAAAACTGAAAAAATATGTTCGTAATATTAATGAATCTACTCATCGGCTGAAAGTCCGTTTATTAGTATAATGTACGTTTACATAGTATTAATAAATGTGTATATTGTATTAATGAACGTACCGGGTTTAACAGGATCATGGTACACCCCCCCCCTTTTCTTTTTTAGTTTTGAAGATAATTGATTGAAATTTGGAATGTCCCATATATCGAATAAGCGGCACTTTTTGACACATAAGTGTTTTTTTTTCACTTCCGGTTTCGCCGGAAGTGACAATAACTTTCGATATTTAGATGGAATACCCTGTATATTATTGCATTTTTGAATTCTGCATAATTTTCTGAATCCAACGATACCAAATAAGTGACATTTCAAACGTCAATATTTTCTATAATATCATTTTTAATTTTCCATTTAAGTGTACCATAATATATAATAATAATAATAATATTGTTTATTGTAAAGAGAATAATAATTACATTTACATAAGGAACGTACAACAAACATAAAAATTAGTCTAAAAAGTAATTAAATACTTGCATAGACTCTTAAAGTAAAAAATTTAATGACAAAAAAAAAATCAAATTATATATATAATGTTAAATACAGTCAGTAATTGAAGTTATTTAATTTTCAAAATCCTACATTATTAAAATTAAAATTAGGTACTATTAATTAACTAATTAGTTGATATTAATTATAGGCTAATTTGCTTAAGCTACGTAAAATCCACACAATCATATTTTTCTTATATTGAAATTGCACAGAGGGCGTTTCAGGACTTAGCTGTGTGGAGGGAGAGTTAATCACTTAATACGTGAAAGTGTTAGAACAGTACTAGTCATAAATACCACAATTTAGAAAATCCTTAGTTTGAATTCACATATAATTTGAATATATAAAAATATTAATCAATAAAATTTAATAAAAATATTTAAAAAATAAAAATTTAACAAAGTAATAAAATATTAATAAAAAAATCAATAGAAACATTAAAGCTAATTTTTACTTTTAGTCAATCAGCTCGTGTATTTCTAATCGCCGCACTGAAGGCAGGTATATTTTTATTCTTTTTCTAAATGCTTGTAGATGTATTGCATTCTTTATTGCCACTGGTAAATGATGATACAATTTTGGGCCAAGGAAATAATAACTTTTTTGTCCAACAGTTTTATACATAAATGGAGGTAAGTAGTCATTTTTATGTCTTGTATTGTAAGTGTGTTCATTTCTCTTTAATAATGTTTTATTTTGGAATTGTTTGACGTTGCATTGGATGTAAAAGAGCTGACGCAGGTCCATTAACCCAGTCTCTTTATACAATAAGTCAGTGGGATAAGTATTTTCTTTGTTAAAGATTACTTTTATTATTCTCCCCAACCTAAGATGCCGTAACTAATATAGGGTTCTACTAAGGAGTAATATATGGTTTTTAGGTATCTAATATCTTTGATACTTTCTCTAAGCTTTTTGAATGTATAAATTAAACGTTGTAGTCTTTTTATGACGTAATTTATATATACGTCCCATTTTAAGTGTTGGTCAATCATTATTCCGAGATATTTTACTTCTTTAGTAGGATTTATGGTAAATTCATTATTTATATTGAGGTACTCGAAGTCTGGTAATAATGTTTTATTGCAGCTTAAAGGTAAGTAATACGTTTTTTCGGTGTTTAGAGTAAGTAACTTATGATCAAGAAAATCTTTAATTTTTTTGAGATCTAATTCGACAGCATCTTTTAATGAACTCCATGTGTCGCCTATATAAAATATAGCTGTGTCATCTGCATAGGTGACAATTTTACCACAGCTTTGGACTGAGAATAGCTCATTTAGGTATATGTTAAATAAGATAGGCCCTAGCACAGTACCTTGTGGCACACCACATTCAATTTCCTTTGTTGTGCTGTAAGTGTTATTAATTTTGACACATTGTTGCCTATTACTTCCACATCCAGTGGAAGTATAGTAACGACAAAAAAATTTTTAAAAATTTTTATTGTTCAAATAGGCTTAGAATGTCATGAAACGTCGAGATTTTAAGTTTGAGCGAAAAAAAAATTTCTGTCTGTCGGTCTGTAACTTTTTTTTGTGCGCACGTTTACTCTGGAACCGTTTAAGATATTGACTTGAAATTTGGTACACGTATGTATTTTAACGTGATCTGGAACTAGATTATATTTTCATCTTGTTCCATCGAAGGGTTGGGGGTAAATTGGGGTAAATTTGGGGTAAATAGGTAAATTAAGCAGGTCCAGAAAATTGGTATTTAGTATATTAAAGAGAAGCTAAGGTCTCAAAAAAAATTTTGGCATCAGCCACCCCCATTACCACCCCCACCCCATTATTAAAGGGGATGAAAAAAAATTGTGATTTAGTGTGTGTGTACAAGAACCAGAAACCTCAAAATATGTTTTTACTTCATCCACCCCCACTACCACCCCCTAGCACCACCCCCACCCCACTACCGATGTGGGGTATCGTTTTATAGGTTTTTGGGGTAGAGGATTTCAAATATTATATTATTAAAGTTCCATAAGCAATTATTTCCACGTATAAAATTTTTTCGTTGTAAGTGACTTGGATAGAAAATCTGGATGTGGAAGTAGTGATTCCTTGGGCAGCGGTTTTTTTAATATAACTCTTGAACAAGTCTAGAGCCTTATTACGTATACCAATGTTTTCTAATGTTTCTATAAGTAAAGTATGGCAAACAGTGTCAAATGCTTTTGACAAATCTATAAAAATACATAGAGCTGGCTTACTCTCATCTTTGTACATTTCAGATGTATGTAACTTTCATTTTATTTCCATTTTTATAAATTGGTAAGACAATAGATTTTTTGAAAGCAGAAGGGAAATACCCAGTTTCAATGCACATATTTATTATGTGCGCACATGGTTCACTAATTAATGGTGCAATAGCTTTTAAAGTTTCTGCTTTTAGTTCATCTATTCCTGGAGCTTTATTATTTTTTAATGTTAAAATAATTTCCCTTACTTCAGTAGAATTAGTTGGCGTTAAAAATATTGAATTTATATTTGTCACTTTTTTTCTTTTATAGTTTACATTTTTCTTTATCGAGCTTGCCAGTTTTTTCCCCATATTTATATATTCTGTGTTAAAAGTATTAGTAATTAATTTAATGTCATGTAGTGTTTCTCCGGTGTCACTTTCAATAGAAGATATTTTGTTTATGTTCTTTCCTTGTGAACATATTTCTTTCACTGTTTCCCCATACATTTTTTGAATTATTTTTATTTTCCTCTATTTTATCTCTATAATAATTACTTTTTGTTTTTCTTATAAGGAATAATGGTTCCGATTTATTCTAAATGACCCGTGTAATATTGATGTAATGTTAGAAAAATCGAAATCCCGTCAAAAATACTTAAATTACGTGATTTATGAGCAAATAAAGTTCATCAAAATTGTTTTTGGGGAGAAACTCATTTTTTTCAAATGGAACCATATTGGCACCGTGGTACCATTTATTAGTACTATTAATAAGGAATTTATTCATAAGTCGTATTAAAATGTGCGATAAATACAAACAAAATTACACCTAAAAGAAAATAAGAAAATACAATTTTGTTCTAATTAAATGTTATGAAGTAACTAAGGTGCCTTTGAAAACAATTAAATATTTAGCTTGTCAAACATTTGTTGGTTTACCGGTGTTTTTAATTGTGACTCTAAAAATTGTATAAAATTCTTGTTAATTGTGTTCAAAAGGCCGCAAAATAAAACATTGTATTTTCTTATTTTCTTTTAGCTGTAATCTTGTTTGTATTTATCGCACATTTTAATACGACATATGAATAAATTCCTTATTAAGAGTACTAACAAATGGTACCACGGTACCAATATGGTTCCATTTGGAAAAAATTAAGTTTTGCTCCAAAAACCATTTTGATGAACTTTATTTGCTCATAAATCACGTAATTTAGTATTTTTGACGAGATTTCGATTTTTCTGACATTACACGGGTCATTTAGAATAAATCGGAACCGTCATGGCACACTTAAATGGAAAATTAAAAATTATATTATCAAAAATATTGACGCTTGAAATGTCACTTATCGTTGGATTCAGAAAATTATGCAGAATTCAATAATGCAATAATATACAGGGTGTTCCATTTAAAAATCGAAAGTTAGTGGCAAGTGTTAGTGCCAGCGAAACCGGAAGTGAAAAAAAAGTGACAAAAGTGCCGCTTGTGTAAATAGGATATTCCAAGTTTCAATCAATTATCTTCAAAACTCCTATTACTATAAATAAACAAATTCATAAATTCTCAGCCAATGAACCTTCATTCATTAATATATATTTTTTTCAGTGAACTTCATAGGCGTAATTCGGGGGTAAGGGTTAGGCAACTGCCTACCCAATATTTTGAAAGAGCATTAAATTGTTTAAGGCAAAGTATGACAACAACGCCAATCAAGTCAAAGGTTTTCAATACGATTAGGCAAAATCCCTGCCTACCCAATAAAAATGCTGAAATTACGCCCGTGGTGAAATATATGATCCTCGAGAAAATTATATTAGTTTTGAAACCAAATGATGGACAAGCTTTATGGGTACCGAGTTCATTCAAGGTATATTGACTTTGTATATTTACAATCTCTAAAATTTCAGGGACCACAACCTCGGTAAATTTTATTTATTGTTTTGCGTAACATAAATACATTTTTATGACCAGAAAATACCTTAAAAAATGTGTGGGTGAAGCATAAAATAACCCATTAATACCTTACTCCTTGACCAATCGCAATAATGCATTTTTATCTAACGAAACTTGCTTGCCTATGTGTGAATGCGAAAGTATGTTAATTGCCAGTTTGAAATTCCTCACCTCAAGCATCTATGAACTATTCGCGTGGGGAAAAGCGAATGCCCTAGAATATAGATAATCGAATTATACTTATTGCGGTTGTCGACTGATTGAACAATCAAATTAATTATTTAAAAATACATATATACTGTGGCATTTAATACATTTTGCCAATTAAACTTATACATTACTTAGGTAAAAAGTTAACAGAAACGTATTTTTATTGAGATATTATAAAGCAGTACTTACTATTACAATATATAAGAAAGCAGGTGAAATGCGGGTCTCCTATCTGATAATATTATACATAACTGATTATTATCGTGTGGCTAGGCCCGGGGGGATCTATTGGGTACTGAGTTTAGGGGCCCGGGCTTCCGAGAGACCGCCAGAGATATTGACAACATTTTTTTTTCAAATTTCTCCCCTCACTCATCAATTATTAAGCGCGGGGGCCCGTTGGCATCCGAGTGGCCCATAGCAGGGCCCGCTAGTGAATTTGGTACCGAGGCCTATGATTTAATGTGAGGGGCCTGCGTGTGGACCAACTTTCTATCATGTGTTCCTTATCTCAGCTGGCCTATTTTATTCAAGGTCTTCCTCAATATCATAATTCATGATAATCCTTAATTTTAAAACTATTTCGCTCACACTTCATGAAATAGTTGTTTCGCTAACCAAGCTGGTACAATCGGCGTCAGCTTAAAATGACCGCTGTTGGAGATGCTCTCTTTCTAACGCGCGCTACTACAAATTAGGTTAAAAAGATGCTCCCTTTCTAAATTGGTGAGTTTAAGGTGACGGAAATCGTACTATCCGGAGTACTTAGGGCCGGTACTCCAGTTAAATCTATTGGATAGATAGATCCCATGAAAACAACTACAGAGCCCCATAAAAAGTGGTCCCTTAGGCATTTGGACCCGCCGAAACCGGATCCGAAGTCAGAATTGTCAGATTGGCTCGTTTTTCACCCCCAAAACAAAAAAAAAAGTGGTCTGTCCGGTGGACTATACTAGTGTATCCTTATGTATTTTGACATGCTGAATCCGAATTCGAAGTCAGAATAACTGACAGATTGGCTCGTTTTTCACCTCTAACCCCAAAAAACAACCCCCCCCCCCAAGAAAAATTGTCCGGTGGACCATACCAGTGTATTCTTATGTATTTAGATCCGCTGAAACCGAATCAGAAGTCAGAATTGTCAGATTGGCTTGTTTTTCACACCTAACTCCAAGAAACATTCTCAAAACAAAAAAGGGGTCTGTCCGGCAGACCGTACCAATGTATCTTTATATATTTGGACCCACTGAAATCGAATCCGAAGTCATAATTGTCAGATTGGCTCGTTTTTTCACCCCAAAAAACACCCCCTCCCCAAAGTGGTCTGTCCGGCAGAACATACCAGTGTATCCTTATGTATTTGGTGAGGATACACTGGTATGGTCTGTCGGAAAGACAATTTTTTTTTTGTCATGGGGTTAGGGGTGAAAAACGAGCCTCAGATTCGGATTATGTCCGCCGGACAGACCTTTTTTTGTTTTGGGGGTGTTTTTTGTGGTTAGGGGCGAAAAACGAGCCAATCTTATAATCTGACTTCGGATTTAGAGCGTTAAATACATAAGAATATACTGGTATGGTCCGCCGGAAAGACAACTTTATTTTTTGTCTTGGGGTTACCCGTATAACCACGCTTATACAGTTTATATAGAGAATCTATAGTCGTATCTTTACTTCGATATAGGTTATCTTTACGCTATGGATACAGCACGGTGGTGTAATAAAATTGCCCCTTATCCAGACAGGATTTTGTTTTCATAGTAAAATTACCGTCGTTGCGTGTAAAATTTCTATTTACCTTATATTTTGGGTAATCCTCCCTGGTAAATGGAATTTTACGCTCTCTTTTCGAGTAAAATTACACTAAAATTTTACACGCAACGACGGTAAATTTACCCTCATTATTTATAGTGTGGTGCTTTCTACACTTTATATGAAGAATTGCAAGAAGGCAAGGAAACATTTTTTAGTTACTTTCGTATGTACTGTATCAGCTCACACCTCTCCTCAACAATTTTCAGTCTCATCAAAATGGTGACTAAAAATTTTCGTGGTATCTTTTCAAGGACATCAAAAATAGTCAAATACAACTTTGCAGAAAATCCTAGCTGCTGCTTTTCTCAAGATATCGACAAAAACGTTATTTTTCAATAAAAAAACTTCGAATTTGCGAATTATATGCATACCTTTATATATTTATCGATAATATTTATATTTAAATATGCACTTACACTTCGTATACGTATGTGTATATGATTATTTCCACAAAACTCTCCTTTCCAGGACGTGATTCGTAATTTTGCTTCCTACTGTGTTAATAACAACTTTGATTTTCAGGCTGATATTAGGTTAAGCTGGAAGAAACAAATGTGTTTTCGTTCAAAAGGCTGACTCATCTCACGGTTGATTAGTTTCTAATTCCAACTGCTTGACTACATTTGCTCTAAAATGTCGAAGCCATTCTATGATCACGAAGACAACAGGTTAAAAGTTTGCGAAAAATAGTTTTTGTGGATCTAAGCTTTTTCAAGATTAATAAAGAGGGTAAAATTCTGATCCAGAAACACGTTGACAATTCGTGCAAGTCAGAGGACACGAAATTTCCTTTGACTTGGTGTAGCAATACCGTCAAAAAGTATGAAAAAAAAAATAATCAAGAGGCCCCGTATTAAAATGCCCAACTACGAAGATTTACAGCTGCAGAAAAAAACAAAGAGAGACAAAGGACCGTGCAATTGCTATATTTGCAAGATCTAACATTCATACGAAAGCTATTGCAGGTAAGGTCTTTATGCAGTCTCGGGCACAGAAAAAAGCGTTTCTGAAAGATCTGAAAAGAAGAAAGACATTAAAATCTGTAAAATTTTTTGGGGAGAAGTTGGTAAAGGCGTGCGTCATGATTACAATAAAGAAAATGTTTTGGTGGATAATTTACAAAGTATCGTAATGCACTATTCCGAAAAAGTCCAAGATAACGTTGTACTTTCTATTCTGAAAGAAGAAAGTAAGAAAAATTAGTCAATGCATAGTTGCACGTCCTCGAAAGGAGTTTTGTGGAAATAATCATATACATATATCCCTACATTTATATATACATACCTAGACACACGTATACGAAGTGTAAGTACATATTTAAACATAAATATTATCGATAAATATATGAATATATGCATATAATTCGCAAATTCGATTTTTTTTTTATTGAATAATAACGTTTTATCGATATCTCGAGAAAAGCAACAGCTGAGATTTTCTATAAAGTTGTATTTGACTATTTTTGATGTCCTTGAAAAGATACCATGAAAATTTTGAGTCACCATTTTGATGAGACTTAAAATTGTTGAGGAGAGGTGTGAGCTAGTACTTCTCTCGAAAGATTCAGAATGACTTGTACAGACAGACACGATGCACGATATCGCACGTTTGCATAAAATGCTCCATTTCAATAATATATTTCTATTATATCGTTTGTCGTTTGTCATCTATGTACTAGAGGTGCCTACGATGGTTTCTCTAAAACGCAACGACATGTTTACTGTACCACAGTGCATAAAAACGTCCATTGCTTACCATGCCCTTCTAGAACGCACGATGAAGTATCGTAATGCGATACACGATGGAAAACGCATTGCATAAAAGCGGTGTACAGCTCTTTTATGCATGCGTTTTCTATCGTCTATCGTACTACGATAGTGTTTCACACGATATAAAATCGTATCGTATTGTTCATTTTATGCAAACGAAAACGTTCGGTTTTGTATCGCATGACTAGTACAGCTTCGATGTTTTGTTTCAAAATGAAATGAAAGACAGTCGCTAGCGCAGGCGTACAGACAGGCACGATGCACGATATCCCACGTTTGCATAAAATGCTCCATTTCAATAATGTATTTCTATTATATCGTGGGTCGTTTGTCATCGTGGGTACTAGAGGTGCCTACGATGGTTCCTCTTGAACGCAACGACGTGTTTACTGTACGACAGTGCATAAAAACGTCCATTGCTTACCACGCCCTTCTAGAACGCACGATGAAGTATCGTAACACGATACACGATGGAAAACGTATTGCATAAAAGCGGTGTTATAGTGTTGCACAAGAGACAATTTTTCATAAGCGTCAAATGTTACCGGTACCGGCAATGCATCATCCGCAACACGTTGCTGTAAAGAATGTGTAGGGATGCGTGAGTTACAAAATCTTTTAATATGTAAAGATAGACTTTATAATCGGTAAATAGTTCTTTCGCCGAATCTATATCGATGTTCTGTACAGTAATCTGTCACGATGCTATATAGATATTGCGTGTAGAAACTATATAGGTAGGTTAAATGGAGGATACAGGAATTACATCTAATGTTTAAAAGGTAGACCTGTAAATACAACAGTAAAAGGTAAGATATAGACGCGATAAAGATTATACAATCTGTTTAGCTTGAGTACAGATTAAAATGTATAACATCTTGACGAATCTGTATCGAAAAAAAAAGCTTGTATTGACTGGTTAAACGGGTGAAAGGGGTGAAAAATGAGCCAAACGAGTCAATATTACAATTCTGACTTCGGATTCGGGTTCAGTGGGTTAAAATACATAAAAGGATACACTGGTATGGTCTGCCGGACAGACCTTTTTTTTGTTTTGGGGCTTACAATTTTGACTTCGGATTCGGTTTCAGGGGATAAGGATACTCTGGTCTGGTCCGCCGGACAAACCATTTTTTGAGAGGGTGTTTTCATGGGGTTAAGGATGAAAAACGTGCCAATCTGACAATTCTGACTTTGGATTCGGTTTCAGCGAGTCCAAATACATAAGGTCCGGTCCGCCGGATGGACCACTTTTTTTTGTGGAGATGTGTTATTGATACAATTGTGTCCAAGGAAATTATCTAAAGAAAAACTTTAACGGGACATGAAAGAACCGGCCCTTAAGAATATAGCAATTATACCTAGAAAATTTTAAAAAAGCTGCGAGTATCCCGTAGAATGTTTAACAATTACATGATTTCGGTGAACCAAACAAGAATATAATGTTTGTATTTAGTTTTGAAATAATCTTGGGCGACTTTATGGACTGTGAATTAGTTTTTGATATTGGTACTGAATTTTATATACTGGAAATATATTGTCGGTAAACCCTGACAAGTTATGAATATTTTCTTAAGAATTATTAAGCACCTCATTCGTTTCTAAACCAACTCTCTATATGTTTTGTAAGATGCTGTTATTTGCATTTATTTGGAATGACTTATTTGGTGACATTGTGCAAAATAAGATTTCCTTTATTATAAATAATCGTCCATGTTTTTTTATAAAGTAAAGGGGATAAGTCAACAGCATTCAAAGTTGCAAGAACATCTCTACCTTTCACCAAAAAAAATAAATAAATAAATAAACCGTCATGGAGCCTGTTCAAGAGGATATACATAGCCGTCATACTGCCAACGATATCATATGGAGTTAAAAATTTAAAAAGGAGACAGCAAACGCCAACAGAAGAAATCTGAGAAGAGCTGGAAGGGATATCATCCAACCTACTAGCAAAATAAGGCTAAACCAGCGACATGAAACGTCAGCATTAATAGGAGGGGAAAAAATAATTACAAAATGAATAAATACTACGCAGTGAAGTACTGCGGACATATCCAAAGAAGGGATCCAACAAATCTACTGAAGAAAGCGCTAATACTGGACAGCAACAAACTAAAAATGACCATGTTACACGTGGAAACAAGAATTGAGAGGATCACGAATAAACTAAGAAAGGATCAAATTCACTGGGAATAAACAGCAAAGGAAGAAATAAATACCATAAATAATTGCAATGATAAATACTCTTCTGGAATCAGAAATGAAGGAAACAGAAGATATAGAAGAAGAAAAATTCTAGAAGTAAAAACATAAAAAGAGGAACATAAACACTCCGTACTTCAAAGAAAAATATTGATCATAGATAAATTATTATTTTTCAGGTATCGCTTTGTTTGTTTGTTTTGTGTAACTAGAGGTTTTAATTTCGGAATGATGTCATATGAAACGGTTTTCGTCCATTTTTGGCAACTTAATAGTAACCGCATCAAGGAAAAGATATATAAGCCTGTATTATGCAGCGGTTTGCTAATTTATAGTTGCCACCCCCTGTTCAGGGGGTGGCAACCAAAAAAAAAAACATAAAAACGTTGGAGCTGAAAGAGAATCAAATTTTAAGAAGAAAAGGTTCTATGTTCATATAAATTGATGGCCTTTATGTTATAACGACTAAAAAATTGGGATTTTAGCTTGAAACAGAAGTTTTTCAAATAGGTTTTCGTCAAATAACTCGAAAGTTATTACATTGAGCGAAAACATGCTAGAAACAAATAAGGAAGCTTTTTTTTTTAAATTTGTGGCGTCCGAACGTTTATAAAACGAAGTATTTTAGTTTAAATATCCCAGAAACTATGGCACTTACGTCAAAAACACTAACAACTAAAATGAAAGACTATTAATTAGTTTTTCAAATGGTTTTTCGTCTATTTCTATGCAATAAAAAACAAAGAAGCTATGTCAGAAACAATGTACAACATCGCAATTTTGTTAATGTATGTAGTCAGTAATTAAAAAATATGTTCCCATATACTGTTTTTCGTTAATATACAATATGATCTAGATGCTCAATTTTTTTTATCCGCTTACAGCCCTTGTTTTAGAAGGAAATTACATTGTAAACTGTAAAGGGATTTTAGAAAAACGTAACATTTTTGTTTCTCTGCAAATATCTCCATAAATATTAGTTTTAGAGAAAATATGGTGGACATCAAAAATTAAGCTTATAATCAGATAATTAATTATTTTTTTTAAAATATTTGTGTAGGGTTGATAGTTTCGGAGATATTTAATTTTATAGATGGCTTACGACCGTTTTTAGGATGAAGTATTTATTATTAAATGTTGAATATGCCATACCCGGTTTCAAACCTGGATTCCGAGTCAAAAGCGTAAGAACTACACCACCACCCTACACGTAAAAAAATGTAATTTTTTACATTATAAGACACGAGCTAAAACCATATTTTCACAGTTGTATATTACATTATGAAATGTATATTTGTAAAATATATAAATCTTTAGATATTAAAATGAAATATCATTCCACCAGGTTTCTATTCAATTACAAAAACACAAAAATCTAAAAATTTTGTTTCAAATTTAAATCATTAATAACATTTTTATTTACCGATCGATTTTGTTAAAAAACAATAGGGTTCTTCCTCTAGCTAACACTAACTTACTGCCCAAATTTCAGTATAATCGGATTGTTCTTTCTTGAGTTATCGTGCTTACAAGAAACGTGACGGACGGACGGATGGAAATTTTGAAAGTTGTTCAGAATTCGTTCACTAACACAAAGACATGAAAATTTTTTGTCTGAAAGCGATATTTACGGTTTTAGAAATGTGCCGATCAAATGCAATAAATATACTTTGTTTTCGTATTTGCGAGGAGTATAATAATGCGTATTTTATAATCATGGAATTGACTTTTAGCTAGTTCGTTTATACAGTAATATTAAGATTATTTTCTTGGCTCTTTTTTCGAATAAAAACTTTACAAAAATTAAAGTATTTTTGTCTTTTGGGCCATTCAGATTCAAAATTATTCGACGTTGACAATCATAAGGTTAATAAATATGTGTTGTTTTAATAAATACAATGGAGAAAGTCAGCAAAAGTATATTTATACGGTATTTGATTTGAAATTTAATGATAGGTGATATGCATTTACGACAGCGACAAGCTTTTGTTAATTTCCTCTATATATCACATACAGGTATATTAAGTGTCATTATGTTGTAACTACCATATGTTTGTAATACAGTTATTTAAAACTAATAGATGATATACAATGCTCAAATAATTTTAAGTCGTATCTGTATTTATCATGAAAATTAATTTGCTGAAAGTTAGATATGATAATGCGTTTTACATGATAGCTATGTATTGATCATAACGCATTAAAACAATTTTGAAAAAAAATTGAACTTCTTTCAAAAAAGATCATTAAAAATTATGAAATATGAAATAAAATATCATCGCCGCCTAGTTAATTGAATCTTATTACCTAATATCAATATTGACGTCAATTAAAAATACGTTTGAATTGATTGATTCACCAGCGTGTGGTAGGCATTGCTGCCAATCCCAGTGTTATACAGCTGGGCCTTCTACGTCCACGCTGGGTTGGATTAGGGTCATGCGTGTTGCCAGCAGGGAGAGCCACATGGCGTATAGTAAAGGAATGTGTGATGGGAGGAGTATTTGTGAGATGCGTTACCGCGTTGTCGTGAGGGAGCGTTTAAGCTCTCTTTTTTGTGTTTTTGGTTCTGGACTTCTGCCTCTTCTGAGTCTTCTTGTGAAATATGTGTTATGTTGTGATATAGAGTGTTTATGCTCCTCTTTTGGTATTTCTGCTTCTTCGAATCTTCTTTTTCTGGGTCTTATAATTCCTCGGTTTCCATTGCTGGGCTGGATTTGGGTCATTCTTGTTGTCAGCAGCGACAGCCAGATGACGCACGGTACAGGAGTGGGGGATGGGCAGTGTAGGTGTTTGTGAATTGCGTTGCCGCATTGTGTTCGTGGTATTTAATGTTTATGCTCCTCTTTTTTGTGTTTCTGCTGTTTGTGCTCCTCTTTTTGTATTTCTGCTTCTGCAAATCTTCTTCTTCTTATGAGTCTTCTGATTCCCCCGTTTCTGATTCTGGTAGAGTATATATCGTTGCGATATCTTTGTGGAATTCATTTCTTTCCGTCACTTTTCTGTCCCAGTATGTTTGGTCCTTTCCCAGTTTGTTCATGATCCACTCGCCTCATTGATTATTTCGAGTTTAATTTGAATTAAAATTGGTTTGAATATTTTTAATAATTTTATGAAAAACCTTACTTGAAAATTTAACTAAGAAATTTATATTATGACCATACTTTAAGAGTATGCATTAATTACTGATTATTACTGGTTTAATTTATATTAAATTCGTTTCCTAAAGTGCCTAACTGCCAACTCTAGAAATTCTAACGGAATTTTACAATGGCGCCTTCGCCAAATAGTTCAGTAATCTAATTAATAATGATTTATATCGGACAAATTTCAGAAAGTTTTGAAAATTGGTGGAAATGTTAAGGATAGCATAAGAATTAGTAAGACGAAAAGTTCCAACCCCTAAATAGTGTGCTTCGTCCCCTAGGAGGTCGTTTCCACCCACATTTTGAGGTTTTCTAGATTATCTCGGAAACGGTGCCCTTTTCGATAAAAATACCTATATACAAAATTATTCCTTATAAAATTCTCTATCAAAAACGTATCTACACTTTTTTCCTAAAATTAATAGTACCGTGGTAAATAAGGCGCACACATAAGGGTTGGTTCCAGTTAACACAATAAATTGTAATCTTTACTATAATCTATTTTAAAGTTCAATGCTTAACGCAGAAGCAGTAGCTACTAAACTCCACTTAAAATTATAATAAATGTAGCGCTTCCACCCTCTCACCCCTAAAAAATACCGAAATTTTTAAACAAGCGAGAATATTGTATATTATACTTGTTGCCACGCCACCACAGAGGTAAAGTAATTGGCGCGGTTTTTTTACGTGGTGTCCTCTTTATACCTAACCCATTAATTATCAGAAGGTTACCTGCTCTAATTAATCTTCGTCGTATTCCATAGATTCGACATTCATGCATGCTTGTCCGTGGCAATGGTAACACATTGTGGAGCAACGTAAGCCTGCTCTTCTGCAACTGCACTTGCCTCTTTCGCACCCTAATTTGCATGAACAAGAAATTAATTTCAAAACAGATTCGGGAGCTGGTTCTTTATTTGTCATAGTTGGGATTAATATACCGCCGACTTTTTTCCATCTCCAATCAGTAGCCTCTAGCGTAACGTTTTTCCATGTTTGAATTTGGTAAAAAACGCGATATGAGTGTTGCCGAGCAGCAGCAGAAGTTGGTGGTAGTTTTGATGACATTACAGTATTGTTCGCTTTACCAACAAGTTTGTTAAAAGACATAAATCTGTATACATCTAGACTTTTTTCTGAGGAGGTAGAGTTGTATAAAGCTAGAACAAATCGCTCTCCTACGTCTACAATTTCTTCATGACTCTAGCTTTTTCATTATTAAAAATTTGCACGATGTCTTGTAAGTCATCTCTTTTATTAAGCACATTAATTGCATTTTCATTTGGAAAAAAAAACGTCGAGGTTGTGTCTCAACCGCTAATAGCGTGTGCAAATAATATTGTTTCTTTACAGTTTTTTAAAAAAGTTGAGGATTGTAAATCTCTTGAACCGTAAATCCTTTTGCTGGTATTACCTTGTTTTTGTTTTAAAAATATAATGTCTTTGTCGGAGGGATAAAGAGCAATAAAAAGGACTAGCAGGTCAATATCTTGCCTTACGACAACAGCTGTATCGCACTTATAACATTTTCGATAGCAGTTTGTACTATTAATAACTGATGTCATCCGTAGCAACGAACACCTCGATTCCTTCATTACTAAATTGTTTCACTAGTTCTGAAATCAAACGTTCTTTGTTAAACAAATTACTAAGGAACTTCTGCTGAGTTTCAGAAACAACAGTGTTTTCATCAAATATAATTTCAGGACAGGTTTTTTGCAGTACCCGCCTTTGTTGTTTTAGGCTCTTTGTGCTATTTGCATTATCCAAATAAGCATCGAAGACGACAGTTACGCTATTGCCATAATGTTTTCTTATGTAATTAACGTAAGCGTTGTAAACGTTATTAAATTCTCCTTTTTGGCCATATTACGTGGCGAAGCAAGTATCCTCCATCACATATCTACTCGAAAATATGGTCTCGTTCTGGAACAGTATTAATAATCTGGTATAAAGTTGCTTTTTTTCTCATTAGGCCTTTGTCATCCAAAAGGGAAAGAGGTACCAAAGCCAGTTCAAAACAAAAGCACGTCTTTAACTCCAGACTCAAATGAATTGTGCAAATAATTCTTTAAAAATTGCGAGGGGTGAAAAGGTGGAACCGCTACATTTATTATAATTTTAAGTGGAGTTTAGTAGCTACTGCTTTCGTGTTAAGCATTGGACTTTAAAGTAGATTATAGTAAAGATTACAACTTATTGTGTTAACTGGAACCAACCCTCATGTGTGCGCCATATTTACCACGGTACTATTAATTTTAGGAAAAAAAAGTGTAGATACGTTTTTGATAGAGAATTTTATAAGGAATAATTTTGTATATAAGTATTTTTATCGAAAAGTGCACCGTTCCCGAGATAATATAGAAAACCTCAAAATGTGGGTGGAAACGACCTCCTAGGGGACGAAGCACACTATTAGCATTTGGGGGTGAGAACTTTTCGGTTTACTAATTCTTATGCTATCCTTAACATTTCCACCAATTTTCAAAACTTTCTGAATTTTGTCCGATATATTACAATATTTGCTGTTATTTTACTGAACTAAAATGCTAGACTAAAAAATCTTATTTCCAGTTTTTGCTGACCTACACTAGACGTAGCTGGATGGCATTAGTGAGGAACCTTCGCTGAGCTATTTCTTGCAGTTTGATAAAGATTCTATAGATATTTATAGAAATCGCTTAAGCCAATCAGTAATGATTGAACATATATATAATTATTAAAACACGTACGGGTCGAATTATTATTATTTTTTTTTAAGTCGTTTAAGAGGTACATGAAAACACATTAATTTGGCGTTACACCGTGTCTCATTTTTCTGGAAATGTTTCATCATAATGTGTGGTCCCTTATATGGATCGTAAATATTATTCATGATCAAATAACTTGTCAAGTACTGTCTCAAATTAAAAAGCAAAAATATATGAATTTTGGAAGTCTTAAAATGATTGCTAGATTTATACCAATAATATTAATAAAATAATGTCAAATATTCTGGGAATGTTGTAACATGTTTTCTAAAATAATGAAAGAATATTTCTGTAAGATCTTACAATATCTGTTTTGAATATTAAAGGAATATATAAAAACTGTGCCATTTGCATAAAAAAATATTCACTGAATAATCGGAATATTTAGATGATGTTTAGGAATAACTGAATCTACTAAATGTAAACTCTAAGAATATTCTTAGAATTGATCTGTGCTATCTGGGATTGTTTCAATATGAACGAAAGGATAATCGAACAGTTTATCAACTGTGGACATTATGTTTATGGTAGCATCTTTTATAAAAAACACGAAAAATTCTCTTGGTGAAGTTCGTGGTCTTAAAGCTAGCAAGTAAGTATATCAGTTTACTTTATTACTGTTTTAAAATTGAAATAAATTCGAGAATAATTCAGATGATTAAATACTTAAGTTTTAATTATAAACTTATTATCCGCCATCTGTATGAAGAAAGTTCTGCTTTGGTGAAAGTAGAAAACACTAACTCCGTTAAATGTAAAGTCGGCAAAGGCGTCAGACAGGGCTGTGTTCTGTCACCAGTACTCATTAACATCTATAGTGAGCATACGTAATGTGACAGGTGCTGGGAGATTGGCACGGCGGAGTAGTTATAGGCGGAACCAAATATCTAACTTGAGATTTGCAGATGATACCACATTAGTTGCCGCAAGCGAGGATGAGCTTATATACCTGACACCAGACAATAAGCTCTCATTATGGACTCAGTGTAAACTACTACAAAACGAACGTTATGATTTTAGATCGAGCAAATGATAACCACACAGACACATTAAGGATAGGTGACGTGAGGTAGTAGGCGAGATGGTATGCTTGGAACCCTTGTGAACAATACTGGCGACTGCGAATATGATATTCGGAGATGAATATCACTAGGCGCAGAAAGATCAGATTTGGTAACGCCCTAGTAGCGGACGCCCTCCAAAGGATTGGGCTGATGTCGCCAAGAAGCTGATGGGAGAGAGCTTTAATCAGACTGTGCGCCTAACAGGCAATGCGACAGATGGCTTAATGCGACCAGGCGTGCTATACAGTAAGCGGAGGCAAACTAGAATAATCTTCATAAATCACAGATAGTCTGAGAAGGACGTTTATTTTTTCGTTCGACAACTATATTCTGCTACTTGTAGATAGAATGTGCCTATGACAAAGCAAAACGGAGCGCAAAACTTATGTTATTTGTTATTTAGAATAAAATAGGCATAAAATTTCTGTTAAATTCGGTTGATTAGATGTAATGTGTATATGACCTATATATATATACGAAATTGTAATTTGTAAAAATTGTATGTTGTATTTTAGTGTATAACTGTTCAATTTTCCATTGGGCACAAAAATGGGGCTTACATTTTATCCGGAGATTTTTATCTTCGGGTACACGAATAAATATTTTATTTGGCATTTTAAAAGACCTAGTAGGCTACATATTGGCATTATACAATATTTGTAATACGTATTTCTTTGAGTATTTTCATTATTTTGAAACGTAAAATAAACACAAAAATGTAAACAGACGCCACTACTACAATTTTCAACCCCGATGTCAATGCGAATGCAACGACTGCCGTTTGCTGTTCTTCATTCGGCACACGACGTGACATCACAGCTTCTTGCATCGTTTGAAATTAATAGCTAGCAATTTTGTGATTTAAGGGCTGATATTTGGATATTTTTCCATATAAATAAACACTGTAATAAAATAAAAACACAATCTGCAAGTTACCTCTTGCCAAGGGAGACACCTGCTACATTTTTAGTGGAACATATACAGGGTGGACACACTAAAAATATACTCCAGGAAAAGAATGTAATAGAAAAGAATAATATTTGGCGGACGATTTTTGTTGCTTTTAACCAAAAACATATTTCTTCTAGTCGAAAATAGTATTGTTACGTGTAGACCTGAATATCTCCTTCTTCTTCTTAACGGGGCGATGAAACGTCGCTGCAGTCAGACCCTGTGACCTATTTGTGTTGTCAATACGAAATCAGGAAATGTTTCTATTCGATTCTAATCCATAGGGATGTCCACAAAAAAATAATATTCATTAATATTAGTTAAAACCATACATTAGAGTCCCGAGTACCAAAATCAGATTTTTTTTTATTAATAAATATTTTAATTTTGTCAATTATTCGTAATAGAAATCACCCAAATGCAGCGAGGCTAAGAAACGTTTCCAAGCAGAGGCTAGTTATATGACGTCACTTACCTTGCAGGTACGCAGGCCTGTATGTGTAATGAGGGCCCGTTGTTTTTTTTATTGAAAGACGAATGTAATATTATTGATCAGCATGCTCTAGAATCTATATCCAAATTTTGAAGATATTTTGATTTATAATTTTCGAATTACGGCCCCATAAAATCATATTTTTCAAATATTAAATAATTAATAACTTTTAAACGAACTGTATTTCGAAAAAAAGTCATTCTTCATTTTCTATTTAAATTCACTTTTTCTACAACCCAGCGTCATCTGTACTTTCAAATTTTCATAAACTAAGAATTTTCATTGAAAAATTTCCAAAAATAATATCAAACAATGTATAACTTGGAAACGAATTTCTTTTCGAAAAAAAGTTATTTATCTTTTTCTGTTTAAAATCGCTTTTCTATCACCCACTGTCGTCCATGCTTTCAAATTCGGCAATCCTTAATGCTTGTTTAGTTTACAGGGCTGCTGGTTCAAAATTTTGACAATTTTTCAATGAAAATTCTTAGTTTATGAAATTTGAAAGTATAGATGACGCCATGTTATAGGAAAAGTGAATTTAAAAAGAAAATTAAGAATGACTTTTTTTCGAAAAACAATTCGCTTAAAAGTTATTAATTATTTAATATTTGAAAAATATAATTTTAGGGGGCCGTAATTCGAAAATCATAAATCAAAATGTCTTCAAAATTTGGATATGAGGGTTCTAAAACATGCTGATCAATAATATTATATTAGTCTTTCAATAAAAAACAACGGGCCCACATTACACACACAGGCCGGCGTGCCTATAAGTAAGTGACGTCATATTCCTCTAGCCTCTGCCTGGGAACATTTCTTAGCCTCGCTGCATTGGGGTCATTTATGTTATGAATAACTGGCAAAATAAAAACATATATATTATTTTATTGTTACATTATATAATGCCGATAAATCTATCATTTTCAATTAAAATTAAAATTTTGTGAACATGCCTATTGTATTGGAATCATCTCAATGTCCTCCCATCTCATATTAATCTATCTACAGGAATATCCTTTATCAGTTTGAATTATTACAATTATTGTGACTTTCGCAATATATGGACGATTTAATATTCATCTTTACATGTATTCATTATTACTAACTATTGTAACATGAACTGTATTTTATTAAACATATAGCTAAATAAATACCATTTAATAAGTAGAAAATATATGTATTAATAGATTATTTAGGTCGTACAAATTGTTGTATATTTTACGTTAAATGGTGTTTTACTAATTATATTATGGTTCAATTATTATCAGCTTAGTCACGCCTAGTTTCATTTTTAGTCATTTGGGAATTAGAACAATAAATGTCTCTCCACAAATTGCACAAAGGTAAAATTATCCAAGTAATATGAGGTACTTAAATGCCTTTTATAAAAGCAAATGACATTTTTAAGTATTCTTAGTGAGTATATTTTTATTTTAGTACTGTCTACTCTGGTGCTCTTTTTATGATTCATATTTTTTCAAAAGCCCTTGATTGGCTAGAACGTGGTATACGTTCTAAATCAATTGGGACAGTTTGAATTTTTAATTTAAACCAATCCATACTATACACTAACTTTCAGTTTAATACATTTACTTCAGATTTTGTAGTTACACAGGGCTCTCTTGTAAGACCCATGGGCCAAAAATAACAAAATCGGAAGTACGTCATACGATTTAAATCTTGAGGAATAGGAAAGATCCTAGTCTGGATACATTATATCGATTGTAGAAATATGAAAATAATAGCGATATAGCTATAATACAAGTTGTTTAATACAATACAAAACATAAATAATCCAGCAAGGTTGGGTCAGATCGCATTTATCACCTTCTACTTATTCACAACGCTTTGTCAGACCTTTTATGATCTATGCAGTATTCTAGTTGGCCTCCTCATGCTGTTTGGCACGTCTGACAGCATCACACAATTTGTCGCGATTGGCTGTAAGACGCACGGTTTCACCAAATGACTCCTTGGTGACATCAATTCGACGTTTTGGGGGGCGTCTCCTTAGTTTTTTGCCATCTGGCTTTCACTGAACTATTTGTCACTTTACTCAAAAGTTAAATTCACGAACATGTGCTGAGTGCAGAATTATCAGTTTAATGAGCCTTGCTTTGAAATAGTTTCTTAAAACATGTGAGAAGACAACAGAACATAGCCAATTTGGTTTTACAAATGGATTTGGCACTCGAGAAGTTTTGTTTGCATCCCAGTCCTGAAACGGAAGTGTGGAGACGTTAATTTTGGTGTCTCTGCTTGTTTTGTCGTTTACGATATGATCAAATTATTACAAGAAGTAGGCCTCGATGGACGCGATATCAGAATAATACTCAACCTGTATTGAAAGCAATCGGTCTCTGTTCAAGCTGACGGAGAAGTTCACATTGGTGGGTAACGGAGCTAAACGGATACCTGATTCGTATTCAGCATGTCGAAATACATGGGGTTTACCCAATGGAGTTCCAGAAACATAATCATTTTTTACTTTTTTTTGTGTCTGTGTAATATAATTGCATACCCCGATATTCTAGAAAATGGCGGAGGATCCGGTGATATTCATACATTACACAGACACACACAAAAAAAGATCTGTTTCTGAGGCTCCATTGGACAACCTCTAAGTATTTCGACATACTCAATACGAATCAGGTATCCGTTTAGCTCCGTTAATTTTTAGTAAATCGCAAAAATAACCTAAATTATGGCTTTTTTTAGGTTATTTTCGCGATTTACAAAAAAAATGGTGGCTAATGGAGCTAAACGGATACCTGATTCCTATTCAGCAGCTCGAAATATAAATGGGTTACCCAATGGAGTACCAGAAAAAGATCACTTTTTTTAATTTTGTGTGCCTGTATAATCTTAGATATGCATATGACACTATTTCACTGACAACTAGTTTGAAAGATCAAGAGGACTTACTAATATGGGTCGCAGATGAAACCAATGGTATACGGGTCGAAAACTAAGTGTGTACAAAACCAAATGTCCTGTTGTCAAAAGATCTTGGCAATATAGCTAGTGTACTAACAGTGGGTAACACTATTATTGAAAGAGTTAGTTCCTACACAGAGAAAATTTGAGTGACATTTTATCCCATTTGTAAAAAAATACACTACAAATTGGTCTTCAAAAAGTGACAATAACAATTTTGAAAATAAGTAATATATTTTTAGTTTAATGATATTGTACAATAAATAATTTTTTTTCTAATTTTGACATATAAAGTGACACTTTTCAAAACTTTTCACGTAAGTGTCAAAACGTCCTACTTTACGTAACCAGTATGAAAAGTAAAATTTTACGTAACTGGTGAGGAAAAGTTTGTTATGTCATCAATTAGGAAAGATAATCAACTTTCAAAAAGAAAAAGAAACGATGTTTATTCAACACAAAATGGAATACTGAGTCCATAAAGTGGAAGCTTCTAAATTCTTCTTTTCTTCAAAATATGCTAACAAAACTTTCTCGTTAATACGATTTTTTCTGAAATCGATCGGCAATATCTACATTTTCGGCGCGATTTCAGATCGAAAAATACACAATTCCAGTATTTTAGTCCGTTGCTAAGAAACCATAAGAAAACAGACTAGAAAAGATCCGTTGCCAAGCAACGATCAACAAAACTGTACGGGAATAGTTTATGTACTTTTGTTGTAAAACGTTTTCTTTTGCTGATTTCCATAGGACCTATAGATTTCGAAATATTCAAAGAAAACTAATGGAAAACACGGTAGGTATATAAATTAAATTGTTATTGTTTCCTTTTTTTTATAAACGAAAGCTAAACAAACAACATTTAAAAGAAAGAACATTCCAATAAAACAAAAATAAAGAAATTAAAAATTCACTGCAATTTCAAAAAAAAAATTAAACAAATTATTTCACGTTAAATTAAATGAAATAATCAAAATTTGCGAAAAGAGACGATTAATTAAAAATATATGTCTCGGTAAGGTGAAAATCGAGAGAGATATTGCGTTAGTTGTCTTAGTTACCTAGCTTGCGAAATACGATGAGTGGGAGAGGGAAATATTACCTGTCAACCGCGAATTATGATATGATTTCAAAGACGTTTTAATGTAGTTCTAAATTATTTTCAACTAGCTGGGACAAAAGTATAAGCACTGGGGAATAATCAGTCCGAATTTCAAGATGAAATATCAATTTGTTTATTTATAAGTGATCGAAACGCAAAAACCAACGTATCTCAGCTCCAAAAGCAGGCAGAGCATTAAGTTTTTTTTTGAAAGATGGCTTATTTAATCTACTTTCATAAATCTTTACCGATTTTGATTTCATAAAAAAACCAGAGAGTTATTTCAATTTGTTTATTACTAAAATTTCGAAAATTATAAACAAATGCAATAAAAACGGTTTAAATTTTGAAAAAAATTTTTTTCCTTCGTGATCTTAAAGCATATTTCTAGGATTTGATGGCGGTATTTCACAAGGGTGCAAAGTTTTAGGATTTGATGGCGGTTTTAGTATATTTGACCCGTTTTAATAATGATTTAGATTTGAAATTTTAAGCGGTGTACTTTGTAAGAGCTATATTTTTTCAAAATTTCATTGAAAATTATCCTTTATTTTTGAAATAACAGCAATTGCCATGTTCATTTTTTTTTAAATAATAATAACAATTGGAAAGAATTATAGTTTATGTACTTTTGTTCTACAACTCATAACGAACATTTTTCTTCTCTTTGTTGTTTTCCATAGGGCTTATAGATTTCGAGATATTCAAAGAAAACAGATGAAAAACACGGTCTAAAAAATTAAATTGTTTAAATAAATAATACGCCGACCTCGCAGAAACTGCAAAACTGAACTGTGAACTATAGTTGACCCACTGAATATGTTAAAACAAAAAAACCGCCCTGACCAGACAATTCACATTAAAACCCTAATTTGACTCCACTATACCCTATGTTATCAAATTAGAATTTCAAATAATTTTGTAACTTGGCTAAATAACGTCTGTCAATTTTGACATTAAAATTATAATGTGTGATAGCAGCAGAGGTAACTATGAAAAAGATTACTTAATTTTTAAGACCTTTAAATAGACCTATTTCATTTATGTTTAAAGGGTTTTTAGACTTTTAAAATTAGAGAAAACCATGTATGTAACACGTTTCGAAAGACAATCTTGTGTAACTCGTGTTATTTTGCGGGATCTCGCTTTGCTCGTCCCGCAAATTCCACTCGTTACACAAAATAACGTCTTTCGTAACTGGTTACATAAATAGCTATTAAACACTTTTGCTAAAAAATGAAAGATTATTTTAAAAATGCGACAGCACCATTTTCACAACTAAAAATCTCAGGCAGACAAAAAGTTAAAAGGGTCATGTACTTTTTTACCGACTTTCATATCTGTATGTATTTTGGGGCGCTAAACCGAATCCGAGGTCAAAATTACATGTCGTCAATATTTTCATGTAAGTTCAAAGAACAGCTTAGAACAAGCCTGAAACCGGGTAAAAAGTAAATTGACAGATTAGGCAAGTTGGAACATATTTCTATACGTATTTTGGGGCGCTGAAACCGAATCCGAGGTCAGAATTTACTTATCAGAATTTTGACATAACCTAAAGAGAATCTCAAAAACACCTCATAAATGGTCAACAATGCATTTAAAAGTAGATTTTAGCGTCTTGTGATCAGTTTAAACCTTCTTTTAAATACGTTTTTAACCATTTTTGAGATGTTTTGTGGTGATTTTTTGAGGTTATGTCAAAGTTCTGAACTGAGATTACGTTTCAGCATTCCAAAATTCATATAAATAAATTGGTTTGGTCGTTTTCAGTTTTTAAATGTACTTTAAAATCCATTTTTGACCATTTATGAGGTGTTTTTTGAGATTTTTTTAAAGTTATGTCAAAATCCTGATATGATAAGAAAATCCTGACCTCGGATTCGGATTCAGTTTCAGCTCCTCAAAATACATATAGAAACATGGGTCAGTATAATCTACTAATTTACTTTGTACCCGATTTCAGCCTTGTTCTAAGCTGTTTTTTGAGCTTACATGAAAATATTGACGACATGTGATAATTCTGACTCGGTTTCAGCGCCTCAAAATACGTACAGAAACATGGGTCCTCGTTTAATCCTTTAAATTACTTTTCACCCGGTTTCAGGCTTGTTCTGTTTTTTGAGCTTACATCAAAATATTAATGACATGTGACAATTCTGACCTCGGATTCGGTTTCAGCGCCCCAAAATACATATAGGTATGATAGTCGGTAAAAAAGTACATGACCTTTTTTATTTTTTGTGTCCCTGTGTAATTATCGCACAGGGCCGGCTCGATGGGCAGGCGGTCGCCTGGGGCGCTGGATCCTGGGGGGCGCCAAAACGCAAAAGACAAGTGATTTGCCGCAAATCGGTTGTAGTTTCCGAATAATTAAACTGGAAATTTTACCGCACGGCCGGCGATCGGCGGAGTACAAAGTTTGCGATGTGTCTGTGTGTCTGTGATATTTGCATTTTATCGTTTTTACATAGGGCGCCGACGCCGCCGACGCCGCCGACGCCGCCGACTGCCGGTCTCTCTTGACCGAGTTTTGAATTTCTAACTAAGAAAGCAAATTTTTCAAATCAGTCTATTATAGACATAGTGTTGGTAAGATCGATGATCGGTAGCGCGGTAGCTTGTAACTTTACTAGCTTTCTTCGGACTTTATATTAATAATTATAATTAGGTAAGTTAATAATTAAATGTTCAATTTGTGTTGTCTTCGTTGACGTTCAATATTGAAAATATTCAATAGTAATAGTGTATAGTAGAATAGCAAATAATGTCTTCGAAATTGTCTCTTATCAAAATCGTAAAATAAAAATGGTAGTTCTAAAAGAAGCTGAAAAAAGTTTGGATATAAGTGGTTTTAATACTTTTTTTTTACAAATTTATAATTTCTATCCAGGTTTTCCCTGTTTTCCAGAAAGTATACACCCTGATGATAGTATTAATTTTAAAAACGTGTTACTAAAATTTGTATCATTTACCTAAGAAAGTACTGAAAATTGGGAAGGGGGGGCGCAAAACTTAGAACTGGCCTGAGGCGAAAAATTTCATTGGGACGGCCCCCTGTTATCGCGGACGGATAATTCTATGGGATGTGTTCTTATCGTACCGTATCGCACCAATGAGCACAAGGTTAGATACTTGGTATGATGTAACTAATAATAAATTGGGATGCGGAATACAATGTAGAATGCTGCTCTTATATGTAAATAGTCCCTTGAGATAAAGTTTTTACCCCAAAAGTTCTGCGACCAGACCGCAAGACATTAACTTCTCCGTTTTCGAGGGCAGGGAACATGATGGTGACAATATTTTCCGCCCTAGCGTCCAACTGCTACCGCTAAATCGAAAAAACTACTCTTTTTTTCGGATTTTTCGACGCTAGGCTTGCAAGAGCTTGTCGGATCGGGTTTTTCTTGGTCACTTTGAATAAAATAAGTAAATATTGACCACAGGTGACCTAACTCACCCCCAGGGGTTGAAACTACCCCCCACCCCAATACTAAAGAACGAAAATAACGAAAATCAGCCCTAACCTGAAAACTACCCCCTTTTTCGATTTTCCGGTGCTAGGCTTGCGAGGGCTTGTCGTATTGGATTTATTTTTTGGTTCATTCGAATAAAATAGGTAAATATTGACCACAGGTGACCTAACCCACCTCCAAGGGGTAGTTTCCACCCCCAATGACGAAGTGCCACGAAAACAATGAAAATTAACTGAAAAGCGCTATACCCCCGTTTTCGAGGGCAAGGAATACGATGGTAATAATATTTCCTACTTTTCACCCACGACCTCTAAACCTGAGAACCAACCCCTTTTCCGAAGGCTTGCGAGATCTTGTCAGGTCGGTATTTTTTGGTCAATTGTGGCACTTAGTTATTGGGGGGTGGCTAGGTCACCTGTGGTCAATATTTACCTATTTTATTCGAATTGACCAAAAAAAAATTCGATACGAAAAGCCCTCGCAAGCCTAGCAACGATAAATCGGAAAAGGGTCAGGTTTAGGGGTAGTGGGTGAAGGGTAGGTCGGGAAATATTATCACCATCGTATTCCTCGCTCTAGAAAACGGGAGTATACCGCTTTTCAGCTGATTTTCGTTGTTTCCGTGGCACTTCGTTATTGGGGGTAGTTTCAACCCCTGAGGGTTGGCTAGGTCACCTGTGGTCAATATTTACTTATTTTATTCGAATTGACAAAAAAAAAATCCGATACGACAAGCCCTCGCAAGCCTAGCATCGGAAAAGGGGATAGTTTTCAAGTTTAAAGGTAGTGGGTGAAGGGTAGCTCGTGAAACATTATCACCATCGTATTCCTCGCCTTCGAAAACAGAGGTATACCGGTTTACAGCTGATTTTCGTTGTTTTCGTGGCATTTTGGTATTGGTGGTGGGGGTAGTTTCAACCCCTGGGGGTGAGTTAAGTCACCTGTGGTCAATATTTACTTATTTTATTCAAATTGACCAAGAAAACCCCGATCCGACAGGCCCTTGCAAGCCTAGCGTCGAAAAATCCGAAAAAGAGGTGGTTTTTTCGATTTAGGGGTAGCAATTGGACGCTAGGGCGGAAAATATTGTCACCATCGTGTTCTTCGCCCTCGAAAACGAGGGGGTTAATATCTTGCGGTCCGGTCGCAGAACTTTTGGGTTTTTTGCCTTTTTCTGGTTTATTTCAAGGGACTAAAAGTGGCAAATGGTAAGAGAAGGATAGAAGATCGCTCCTACCATCTACCACTCATTAGAAATAAAGGGGTTAGATTTTGCTCTGGAATATAATAGAGCAGAAGCTCAGAGCTCATGTGGAATTGGACATTCTGGCGCGGTCACTCGAGCGCGGGGAGACTCGGTCCCAGGGACATTTTGGTCGGTACAACATATAGCATCACGTTATGAATAATGGAAAACATTAATTGTTCATCCATGTAATGGAGTGGAAGTATACTGGGTAACCCAGCCCATAAATACAATCTTGTAACTTTTGAATAGCCGAATAGTTTGTTCTTTTGCGTAGTGATATGAAACAAAATTTCAAAATTATGTGAGGTTAAGTACCAAAATGGGTACTTTCCGGTTTCGATGCAATTTACATGAAAATCACATTTTTAAATGGGACAACCTGCATATTTTTACATGTTTGCTGTCGAAATACACAGTGTTTTGTAAGGTTAGTCCGGTTTTTTAATGGTTATAAAAATACTTACCATTTTTAATATAGGTACTATGAAAGGTCACTATTTGATGTTCAGACCAAAATGTCCCTGCGTCCCAGTGTCCCTGCGCTAGATCGGCCGCTCCCGAGTGGCTGCGTCGAAATGTCCTAGATCGTGGTATGGAATACAATCTACTAATAGGTAAGTCATCATAAGCATTCGTGAGGACATTTTAAACGCCCGAGGATATATCGACCAAATACTGCAGCCTATCATAATTTCAATAATGGAAGGCGTGAAATATGGCATAGATAATACGTGACTACATACATGTTTCTTAGGTTTTTCAACGATCCATTCTATTTATAGCGTGCATAAAAATAAGATGGACTGGTGGGCCAATCGTTATTAGGTTAGGTTAGGTTGGCATGCAAATGAGTTTATAATCAAACTCTTCAGTGTAACCATTTGATCTATTGTGGTTTACTCCTAATCATATTTCACCCAGTAAGTTCAGCTTTTTGATAAAGTCGATAACTTTATCGGATGAGAAACCGTTCAGATCCACTGACAAAAGTTATCGTTTGCCAAATAGTAAGAACCGGGCTCTTTTCGCAGAGAAACGTGTATATAGTGCTTTGCCATTTCATCCTCCTCTAAATACACACGGCATTCGGCGTTTTCTGCTAGTTCAAGTTTAGTAGGTGACGATTTAATCTGCAGTGCCCAGAATATAGGCCAATTAGAATTTTTGGATGTAACTTTAACTCTAATGATTTTTTAGTTCTTGATTTCAAAAGATACCTAATGAACTTCTTGAATGAATGAACTAATTTTGGTTGTTCCTGCCAGTGCTAGAGTATTTTCCTCTTAGTTCAGACTAAATTGGTTGTTTTTACAGTGCTTGAAGCTATATACAAATACTAATTTTGATCGAATAAATTTCAATACCGCACCTTCTTTAGCTAAAGAGTCGTCGTATTTCGTTGGCTTTCATTCTAGGTATCCAGACCAGAGTAAATTTGCTATTTCTGCCCAATGGGTTAGAGTCTTCTGGCAGTTCGAAACTGTTTTAAAATACAGCGGTACGATTCATGTATTAAGAGCTACTTTTTCTATCTGAGAATATTTTTTATACTTCGATGTTTCAGCATGAAAGACAGCGTTACTCCCGGGTTACGACTGTATCTTCTGGCTCTAGTTCCTTCAGGAATTTTGGAGCCAATCGTTATTGCATCTAATAAACAAACTACCTAACGTGATTTTCGCTAAACTAAACATTATATTAGAAAATCATTCTGTTCCCTCATTGTAATTAGTTGTAAACTTTTTACCTGCAACAGAATATTGGTAATTCAGAACAACACATAACACCGATAATAAAACATTACAATTACTAAAAACGCATATAATAATCAAAATTGGAAGTTCCAAGAAAATTCTTAAACTCATTATTTGTGGTTTTTACAGAAATACTGTTCTTTTATGTAACCGCTAACCATATACTTATTGTAAAAAGACATACTAATATAATATACAGTACATACAAATATACAGTTGACGAGGACGTGATGAACATTATTTATCGAAGAATATACACGAATACCTACGTCGTAACTCACTGTTATCTTAGGACGCCATATTTAGATACGCTAACAATAAGTTGCGAACTATAGGATTATGATGAGAATAAGAAATTAGCTACGGATGAAGCACCTTTATGAATAAAAATGAAAATTTATTATGGTCAACAGCCTACTGACCACTAGACAATAATATTAAATTTATTATAACCTTGGATCGTAATATGCTGTAACACAAAATTGTGATGAAATATAGATTTGATTTTTAATTGCCATCCTTCCTACACAGACATTCTATAAATATAACATCTCTATGTAGTGTATCAATATTAATAACCAATAAATTTATATGTACCTATCATTTGAAATGAAGATATATGATTTAGTTGCTGTCTATAAATTATTTCGAGTGTAAATTATTCTACGTTTATTTTATTATCTAACACGAGACAAGGGAGATTTGCTATGTAGGTAGGTATATGATATTGAGACACACAATCAATTTCGATTAATAACAATGTGTTTCAGAGTTGACCTGGTCTCCACAGATTTTGGATGAAATAAACTTTTGCATAGAGGTAGGTTTCTGGTAGCAAAAACAATTTTTCCGAGTTTGCCATTTTATTTTAGGCTGCAGTCGCGGTAGCTTTGAGAACTTCTTTATATTTTTCTACTAAAAAAATTTACTTCTGTTCAAAATTTCACATAAGGATTAGTTAATTTCAGCTTTTGCCGTTATTTTAGTTTCAAAGCAACGTAATGGAGTAAACATATTTCAACGGTACATTTTTTTTTAGTGAGATTGACTTAAAATTTGATACACTTATGTATTATAACGAGATCTGGAACTAGATTAAATTTTGATCTTATTCCGTTGAAGGGTTGGAGGTAAATCTTCGAACGACCTATATAACGGATTTCTTTTACGCTTCTTGCTCTATATCACGTGTTCCCCCTTCAAAATTCAACAAAAGTCTGCCATCATATCCTATCTTCCTTGATATCGTAAGATAAAAGAGTTCGCAAAAGCAAGAGATCAAAAGAAGTCACCTAAACAGAAATCACCTGAAAAGATACTCCACTTCCAAAGTTACATTCTCATTGAATCCTCAATTAAGATTCCCTAATTTGCTTTTATTGATTACCCAGAATCACGGGTATTGGAGTAATTTCAGCATTTTTATTGGGTAGGCAGGGATTTTTCACCTAAGAGGTGGAAGCAAAGCGAACCCTGTAATTCTTAAACGATAACCCTATAAACCCACATGACCGAGGGAAAACGAGTGCTGCAAAAAGTTAAACCATAGACAGGAAATTCGCCACTGCCTAATTAATTGTATTGAAAACCTTTGACTTGATTGGCGTAATTGACGTACTTATTATTTTTTCCGGAAGAATTTCCGAATCCGCCAGATTTGCCTTAAACAATTTAATGCTCTTTCAAAATATTGGGTGGGCAGTTGCCTACCCTTGCCCCCCCCCCGAATTACGCCACAGGGTAATAAGGCTAAAAGTTTTGCTGCTCAAGAGATAAGGCTACTCGATTTCAAGATTCCGAGAACACAATCTCATGAATTCCCCTCTTCGGATTCTTCACATTCTTCTATTATATTCACAGAGTTATGCAGTTATGGAATTACGGTGTTACTGGGTTATGAAGTAGAAGAGTTTTCTGCCGGAGTGCTATAAGCTTACTTGGTAACAAGGTAACGAGGTTCTGAGGGCACAATCTAATTGATTCCCCTATTTTTTTCACTGAATCCTTAAGGATACAGGGATTGCCGTTGAAGAGCTATGGCACCATAAGGTGCTTGATTCCAAGATCCTAATGTCACCATGACACGAATTTCCCTACTTAGAATCTCCATTTCTTCCGTTGGATCTTCAGAGTTAAGAAGTCATGGGGTTATGGGATCATGAGGTTGTGGATGTATGACACTCAAGCACAAGAATCTGAGGTCACAATCTCATTAACTCCCCAATCAAGATTCACCACTATTTTCATTGAATTTCCAGGGTTATGGGGTTGAGGGGATAAGGAGTCATGGGGATTACGGTTTCTTAAGTTATGAGGTCAATATTGAAGTACCACCATGTTATTAGGGTGAAGTTTTAAAATTGAATCACTTTTGGAGTCTGATTTAAATGAGCCGGGTAACGATCCACTTTTTTGCTGTTAAAAAAAACTTGACGTACTGGAGAAAACCTCGAGGTCAGATTCGTGTTTAGCGGCTCAAAATACAAGGGATTGGTATAGTCAGTACCCCAGCATAGACCACTTTTTTGTGGGCCTGTGTTCTCATTCTAATTTAAATTAAATTAAGTTTCTTGTGTTGTGCAAAAAGTTTGTCTTTGGTTGTCCGTTTATTATTTTAAGATTGATCATTTTAAACTGATATTTAGCTAACCAATCGGCAAACTGACCCAATTATTATTTCCTGTATTTTTTAATTAATGCTCTACATAAGTATTACTAGGCTATAATAAATTAGGTTTACGTTGTGGAAGTCACGAAGGTCATAATGGCCAGTACGAATATGCATAGGATATCCGTAGATAATTATAACTGTTTGGTAATGATAATATGCATGTATAATGTTCAGTAGAATTATTTTAAAATATTTCTGTACTTCGAATCTAATTTCTGAAATTGGTTGTTGACATCTAATGTACAGGGTGTATTTTTAAGCAGGTACGTGTAAAGAATTTTCAGTAGCTTATTCCTCGAACTGCTGCATGGAAATAGGTATATTTGGGCATTTGTTAAAAATGCTAGCCCTAAAATTAGGTTGAAGGTCTCCATTAATCCATTCATGAAAAACAGTCATATACTAACCAATAAGAGTCGTTTTATATATCTATAAAACACAATGGAATAGAGAAATATGAGATAACGTTATAAAATCTCGATCTACAATTTATACAGTTACAAGATTAATTTGTTAAATAAATACAATCTTCATCAGATATAGTTAAAACTAGTAGTGAGCTTATTGTTGATACTAATGCTACTGGCACGGAAATTATTTCAGGTCATTCACTAGTTACTTGTACTCTAAAGATTGCTAAAGAAAAACATAAACACAATTTTCACACGTATAGAGATTTTTGTAATTTAACTATCACTATTTTTTGGTGAATCTGAGATCAATCAAGTGGAATTACATTTATTCACTTCATTATGTTAATAAAGAAATTAACGAGTTTTGGAATGTCAGTATAATTTCTCTGTACGATTTACAGTTAGGACAACAAAACCTCCGGCTCCTTGGTTAATCCCGATAACTTGAAACTAATGATAAAACTAAAAAATAAATTCGACACCCTGTGATTAATGGCACATTCTTGAATGTATGTTGATTAAATTACGAATAATAATGTTAATGTTAATCTACCACGTATTGTTTTTACCAGGTGATGAAAGAGGCAACTTGTCTTTTCGAGACTAACCTGATTTTGAATGTGGGCGATGCATTAATTAAGACCGTTTGTTTCTCAATCAAAACATTATGCCATCTTTAATTAATTTGATGTCTACTTTAAGGTATATTTATGGGTAATATGTTAATATGTTCTCCAGTTAGAATAAAATCTTTCGCAATATTCACGAATGTTGACTCTGATCTAGTTCAGCTTAATATTGACCTTTCAGTTCCAGACTGGACGATTTAGAAATTTTATAACCAGTATTCTAAATCCCATGTAAAATATTAAAATCATTTACAAACTCAATAACCCAATGTTGCAAAGTTTTACAAAACGATATCTATTGACATCAATAACGAATTATATGTTATCAATGTTATCATGTATGCGGGTTTATTCTCTTAATTGCAGGGAAATACTTTAGGGGCCGATAGTAAACGAAATATAAAAAATTGTATTTTAAAAATTAAAGTTATAAATGGTAAAAGTAGTAACAATTTTCTGTTTCTTTGAAAATATAGACACTTACGTAGATGCGAATAAAAAGAAAAATATTAATTTATCGATTTTTTTATGGATTATTAAAAATATAACAATTTTTAACCCCCGAAATATTATAGCTCCACATAAAATAGATATAGTATTGAGATTTGACATATTATTAGCAAATCATGTAACTAGAGGTTTTAACTTCGGAATAATGTCATATGAAACAGATTTCGTTCATTTTTGGCAGCTTAATAGTAATGCATCAAAGAAAAGTTTCTATATTATATGGTGATTTGCTAATTTATAAGGGGTGGATGCCATCCTTTTTCAGGGGGTGGCAACTAAGAAAAAATTAAAAACACTAGAGCTGGAAGGAAGAAGATCAAGTTTTAAGAAGAAAAAGTTCTATGCAACTTTTCATAAAAATTGAGAGTCTTTAAATTATAACGACTTGAAAATTGGGATTTTAGCATAAAAAAAAAGGTGTTTCAAAACAATATTCGTCAAATAACTCGAAAAGTATTACATTTAACGAAAACATGCTAGAGATAAATAAGGAAGCTACTAAATTGAGAATAAATTTAGTTTTTTTCTATTTTCTGTAGACTTAATATTTTCGGAAATCTGGAAGTATAAACGTGGCATTCGAACGTCTATAAGACGAAGTATTAAGTTTACATGTTAAATATCTCAGAAACTATGGCACTTAGTCAAAAGCGCTAACAACCAAAATGAAAGACTATATTAATTAGGTTTTCAAATGATTTTTTTTTCTACTTCTGTAGCACAAGAAACAAAGAAGTTATGATAGACACAATGTACCTTTTAAATTTTTTTTAATAAAAACGCCGCCATTTTGTTAATGTAAGTAGTCAGCAGTTAAAAAAAATATATTTCCATATACTGTTTTTCGTTAATATTATGATATGACCCTAGACGCTCAAATTTTTTCTTCCGCTTACAGCACTTGCTTTAGAAAAAAAAAAATGCATTTTAAACTGAAAAGCAATTTTAGAAAAAACATAACATTTTTGTTTTTCTGCAAATATCTCAATAAATATTAGTTTTAGAGAAAATATAGAGGACATCAAAAATGAAAAGCTTATAAATTGAGAATGAATTTGTTTTTTTTATGTATATATATTTGTACTGAGTTGATAGTTTTGGAGATATTTAATTTTGTAGATGGCATTCCACCGCATTTAGGATGAAGTATTTAGTTTATAATGTTGAATATCTTAGAAACTGTGACACTCCGATCAAAAATTCTAAGGAACAAAATTAAAGACAATTAATCAATATTTAAAATGATTTTTTGTTTGTTTCTACATCACAAAAAATAAAAAAGTTATGAGCGATTAAATGTGCATTCTCTTATTTTTTCTTTTATCAAAACGTCGCCATTTTGTTATTGTAATTGCACAGTAATATTTTTTTTTCAAAAATGCTATTTTTCGTTAATATCACCTAGATCAGCATCATCAGCATCATCAGCTGAGCATCACCTAGATGCTCAATTTATTTTGTCCGTTTAAAACATTTATTTTAGAAAAAATTTTCATCCGCCCTGTTGGAGCCACCATTTTTTTATTTTGACTTCAGACTTAATCAACGATCCCAAAACATAATTATCCTACGTTTCAAAAATAAATTAGTAATACTTTTGCAATTATCCAATACTCAAATTTATATCATTCATGTACCCTTCTTTGAATTTAATATTTCATTAAATGCAGACGATTGTTTAGAATTTAAAGTATTTAATCACGGTAGCTCAGTCGGCTAAGACGTATTCTGTGGCGAATATGCTGGCCGACTGTTTATCGCGATCTGGATTCGAGCCCTAGCCCCGGTACTGACAATGCCGTTGGGTATGGATGTATGGCTGCGTTTTTCCAAATATGTAACCACCCCCTTCCGGACAGCCTTGGTTTGGTGTGTAATGTTATGTGTTATGTATTATTTAGCGGATAACATAAAATAGGCCAAAACCTTAAACAGCCCTAAAGTGTAGCTAAGATTACACAGGCACACAAAATAAAAAAAAGTCGAAACCTCTACCTCTATGTATTTTGGGACGCTGAAACCGAATATGGCAATAAAAAAGGTTTTCATGTTTTCATTACCCAATTTTCCCCTAACATCCCCTTACAACCTTGGGGGATTGAAATTCCACTTGTTCTAAAAATCTGAAAAGCAGGTTTTTTGGTGCGCTGAAACCAAATATGACGATAAAAACTGATTTCAACCATCCAATCACCCCCTAGTACCCCATTACCTCCTGGGGCTTGTAGGGGGTACTAGGGGTGACTGGGTGGTTCAAATCAGTGTTTATCATCATATTCAGTTTCAGCGCACCAGAAAACCTACTTTTCAAATGTTTAGAACAAATGGAATTTCAATCCCTCAGGAGGGTTGTAACGAAGGGGAAAATTGAATAATTGAAACCTTTTTTTATTGTCAGATTCGATTTCAGTGTCCCAAAATACATGGGGATACGGGTGTGCCTGTGTTATTTATATTGAGAAATATTGTGACACATTGAGTAAATCTTTTGTATCTTAGATGTGAGATAAAATTTGATGGAATATGTAAGCTGCCTAAAAGAACAATAAATGTATTATTATTATTTATTAATCATATAGGTATTAAAAAAATGAAAAATATTATAATTCAGTTTAGCTCCAAATTGATTCACGTAGGCGTGATGGAAGCCAAATAATTTGATATATTATGCTTCTTCTTTCAATGCATGTTTTCTATAGAATGAAGATGTAAGATAAAACTCTGGCGTGTCTTTAATTTAACGATAATATATTGCATTTTCAAGTAACCTGACATATGTCTATATAGACTGACCGGCTTAACCATTAACTTTGATCACAATCTGTTTATCTTATTGTTCTCAATTTGACATATTTTTATAATTTGTGTATATTTTGTTTTGTTGTGTGACTAAATATATGCATAATAGGTCAATCATTTAAGAATAAAAATAAGCACTATAATAGTACCTTGAAGGCTGGAGTAAAATATTAATTTCAATTTTGCGGTTGCAATTTCAGTAAGAACTGAATCAATCATCTAATTTTCAATCATCTAATCTATAATTATAAACTAATTTTTTTGTTACTCCAAATGATACACAGATACTGAACAAGTTTCCCAGAGGCTTTTCACACAATTTTCGTTAAATTCTCTCTTGGAAAATAATTCCACCAGATGGCACATAGTAAAAAATATTATTTTGGGTATTTAGCAGATAACTTCTTTTAATTTATGTAAGGAGGGTTCCTTGTAATATGTTAGTATGATAAGACTTAGTTCATAAGTACTTATATAGACAGAGTAATTATTTTCTTGTTTTCATACTGAATGTTAGATAATAAGTGCAAGCAGGAAGTTGACAAGATGTTTCGTAGGGGGAACTCCTTGTTGATATAGATCAGATTTAGATCGTCAGTAAATAGAAATAATGGTTAATGATTTTTTTTTGTTTTTCATACTGAATATTAGATATTGAGTGTATGAAAGAAGTTGACAAGATGAGTCGTAGTGGGAACTTCTTGTTAATATATTAACGTAATTAGACTTGGGTCAATAGTATATGAAGAGAACTAATGGAATACATAATATTTATTTTTAAATGTCACATAGGTTTTAAAAAGAGCCAATAATAGCGTGTACGTCAATACCTAATAATGTTTTCTTCATGACAATAGTTACTGTTTTCCTCCGTCAAACATTTTTTAGATATAGAGCTAATAGACAGTCGAACTGATGGAATCGATACACCTTGATTATCGTAATGGCGTAATATTGGAATAAGTAGAAGTTTTAATCGGGCATGGCCGACGATTACGAATATTTGATTAACATTTAATTCGAATACGGTATAATTCACTTTTACGTGGGCCACTGGGATGGAGTACATTGCCAATATTTTGTCTTATTATTGTTGCTTAAATAGGTATTTACAGTCTACAACGCGCAACGGCGGTGTGTTCAATTCACACTTGTTTCTTATTAAAAATACCTTCTAACAATATTTTAATGTTATTATTATTGTGTTATTATGATCTAATCTACGTAAACGTAGTTCGAATCTAAGAGACAGTGCATATTTTGCAGTTTTCTTAATTAACTACTTTTTTAAGGTGACCACACTGTATGTTTAGCTAAAAGTCTAACAGTTTTTTCCTTGATAATATGGGACAATTTCAGCAGTAACAGATATAGACCACAAGCCCATGCTAAATTTTTAGGGGGTCACATGATACCTCTTGAAAAGGTATAATTTTTGTAGTCCTACAAAAATAAATCACTTTGGGCCCTATGCCGTACATTTTAGGTGGGACATGGGAAAGCCGCGGAAAAGTGAAAATCGTAACCCACGGGGGTTGCATTTTTTCAAACGATTCTGTACGGCTTACGTTTATTTGGACTGTATTTATATCTGTGAGTTTTAAAAAAAGAATGCCGTAGAAAATTATTGGAACAGAGGTACAGGAATAATTTTCGTTTTCCGAAAAGTAACCACTATTTACTAAGGTGATACGATACCGTACAGCTTTTATGAAATTCGATTTTTATATTAACAAGGATGAACTTTTTTGCTATGCCGTACAAATCAGTTGGACTATGGGGTGGCCAGCGCGAGATCAACCCCCTTCCTAGACCTCTATTAAGGGTGGTGATTTGATACCACATAAAGCTCGATTATTTTAATACTATTTTATATAATAATAATTTTTATTACTATGCCGTACATTTTAGTTGGTACATGTGTCTGGAAAATTGAATTTTCCGCCCCAGAGTGAGCTTTTCTGAATAAAAAATTATTGTAAGACTTTATTACATTCGAGCAATACGTGATATTGTAATTATTCGAAACCAATAATTAAAAATTAATGGACCTGAAACGCAAAAGGATTTTCCGAAAATTTTCCGCTGTATTATGTTGAAACAGTGCGTAAATAAATTATACCTTAAGATGTAATAGAAAAGCTGAAAGATATTATTTTCTATTAGCCGGAGAGCGAGACAGTGGCGGATCTAAGGTAAAAGGCTCAGGTGGCAAACGCTTTGAAGGGCCCATTTTTTCGGATGATAACCTATATATAATCCACAGTATAAGGGCCCTGAGGTGACATTTGCTCATTTGCCGCCCGGTTAGATTCGCCACTGGAGCGAGATCCCCAAATTCGACACATGCTATACAACTCTCGAACATACAAAAACAGACAGTTGATTCTTATGTAAAAACACCTCACAAAACATATTTTTGAGGTCGCATTTTGTTTTGGAATTGCGAAATTGGAAAAAATTGCACTTTTTCATACTTTTTACGAAAATCACTATTTTCGCATTTTTAATGTTCCCACTCCTCTATATCTGTTATCCGTTGTCATAAAAATTTGACATTTTAGTATTGCAATATTCAAACATTTCGCTTTCCAACGGTGTATGCAAAAACAATATATATTTTGATGTGACTGAAAAATAAATAAGTATTAATGAAAGAGTTACCACTTTTGTATACTTTACAGCGATAAAGTGTGGACAGAGGTAACTTTTTATTTCTCAAACTAACTGCATACTATAAACGAGTAAGCTGTAGCTAATGTAATGAGGATTTTTTTTTATTTGGAGCGTTTTTTTCATAATATTTATATTAAGTGAGAAAAAGGCCGTGTAACATGAATCATTCAGAGACAGACAGCAGTAATTTCGAAACTGACAGTGGAGATTCGGATAGTGAATATTAAGATTACTTCAATAACGCAATCAATTAGCGTCATAGTATTCTTTCGAAAATTTTGCCACAATTTTTTAGTTGGAAAAAACGTTTGCCTAAAAATAAACTTATGAAACATGCCAAAAAATTTTACCTTGCAAAGACTGTAACACATAATTTTTTCATAAGGTTTCCAAATAAATTAACTCAAAAAAAGAAAATTTTAGGTAATTTATACACATTTTTTATAATTAATTACGTTACATTGTATTTTAAAGTTTAAAAGTAATATGCATATACCAATTTCTTACTTTACTTCAAGAAAAATTCGTCTCTGAAAAATATATTTGGTTATGGTATTTCATTGCAGCCCATCTAAAATGTACGGCATTGTGATTGTTTATCATCTTTTGCTATTTTCAATGATATTTTGCAAACGCCGTATGGTATCTAATGACCATTAAGGGTCGTGTAAATCGCATGAATAACGTAATTTAGTGTCTAAAATCCCAACAATGAAAATGTCCGGCATGGACACATTTGTATTCTTTTATAGTTAAGGAAAGGAAAAACGATGTAAAGTTGAAAATATGTCTATTGTATTAAAAAATAGAGTATTTTTAATTTGCATAATTTTTAAAACATTTCACTTGTCTTGAAATTTTCTAATTCTATTATTGTCCATTATTTTTTGTAAGGCTACTAAATAAAATAAAAATTCTGACCTATATTAATCCAAAAAATAAATAGCCGTTCAGTATCAAATAAACATGAGTTTTTCCCTTTCTCGGGGATGATTTTTTTATTTACATTGATAATACCCATTCTTTTTAGACGGGTCATTTTTTTTAAAGATTTTAAATGTCGCATAATATTTTGGAATTGATGCCATACAGGATCAAATCACCACCCTTAATAGTCTAGAAAGGGAGTTGATCTCGCGTTGGCCACCCCATGGTCCAACTGAATTGTACGGCATAGCAAAAAAGTTCATCCTTGTTAATATAAAAATCGAATTTCATAAAAGCCGTACGGTATCGTATCACCTTAGTACATAGAGGTCACTTTTCGGGAAACGAAAATTATTCCTGTACTTCCGTCCCATTATTTTTGTACGGCATTCTCTTTTTAAGAGTCACAGATATAACTACAGCCCAAATAAACGTAAGCCGTACAGGATCGTTTAAAAAAATGCAACTCCCGTGGGTTACGATTTTCACTTTTCCGCGGTTTTCCCATGTCCCACCTAAAATGTATGGCATAGGGCTCAAAGTGATTTATTTCTGTAGGATTACAAAAATTATACCTTTTCAAGCGGTATCATATGACCCCCTAAAAATTTAGCATGGGCTTGTGGTCTAATATTGTTTATAATTCATTATTTGTGGCATATTCATAATTTCTTATGTTTGCTGGGTATTTTGCCACTGTAAAAATATTCAAAAATTTTGATGAAATAAACCTCTGCGTCAAAAGGATCAGACTGGTTTTTAATATATATATATTACAAAATGTCTCACACCTAAAAATATATAAACTGAAACAAAAAATGATGACAACAGTTAAATCGAATATTTCTTTTTCCGTTATCAAAACTTTCACTTTTAATCATGTCAAACATGACAGTTTGTTGTTTATGTATTTCCATAGTCACGTGAGACATTAAATAATATTTATTTTATTTTTACTTACTTCGTCTCTGAGGATTGGCAACCAGCTGGTACAGAAATCTATAGAACAATTAGAAACAGAATTAGCCTCATTTAACAAAATAATAGCGGATTCCATAAGTTTTCTATTAGTTGAGTTGCTTTCTTTTTCCAAAAATTTCGCGGAGTCCCACTGGATCCTATGATTGTTATCCCACGCGTGCTAACAAATTTTTGACTTCTGGAGTTCCCACTTTCTAGCATAATGTCTGTGTTCACCAAGCTTTACGTTTAAAGATCTAGATGACTCACCTAGATAATGTTTACCGCACTCACACGGAAACGATACGATTTTTGGAATTTTGAACAATATTTACCGGCTTAGTTTTTGATAAAACAGATCTTAATGTGAGTCCCGTTTGAAAAACCGTTTATACAGAAAATCTATTTCCTATTCTTCGCAATTTATCCGGTAAACCATGTATATAAGGAATTATTGCTAAAGATCTAAATTTAGGCTGTAAATGTTGAGTGGTTACTATACTTTCTGCACCAGCTGGTTGCCAATCCTTAGAGACGAAGTAAGTAAAAATAAAATAAATATAATTTAATGTCTCATGTGACTACGAAAAACTGTCATGTTTGACATGATTAAAAAAAGTGAAAGTTTTGATAACGGAAAAAGAAATATTTTCCGAAACTTTACCAGCCTCCGATTTAATTTTTGTATTTATCATTTAACATTTTTGTTTCAGTTATATATTTTTAGGTGTGAGGCATTTTGTAATAGAAGTATTAAAAACCAGCCTCCGTCTGATTCTTTTGGCGCAGAGGTTTATTTCATCAAAATTTTTAAATTTTTTATAGCGGCAAAATACCCAACAAACATAAAAAGAAACCTCAATAACATTTTAAACTAAAATTGATATATGACCTAGACTACGTAAGGTTCGTTCGAATCTGAGATACACTACATATTGCAGTTTCGATATCTCACATTTCTTTGTATTTTTGTGTCGAAAACCTGAGTTTTATAATAAATTATAATAAAATTTAATTTATGTAAAACATGACTATTTACTTGTTTCTAATGATCATCCTGTATGACAAATATGGCCCTATTTCAATAGAGACTATTCTACTATGTTATTTTGGAAATCTGAAATAAAAGGAATTGTAACAAATTATGAAATTAAAACCAGAGCAGGAAGAAGTGTTAAGAAACCTAGATATTTGAACGATTATGAGACATAGCTGTTTATTGTCTACTTTCATAATTGATTCAAGAACCTAAAACATGTGAAGAAGCATGTGAATTACCAAGAGTGGATGCAAGCTGTGAACCAGACTCTCACGAAAAACTTCAAACATGGGCGCCAACTTAATCACTTAAAGATTACTTAATCACTTAATCACTTAAAGATTAAGTAGCTATTGATACTCGTTGGATATTTAAAATAAAGGAAAATGGAACGAGAAAAGCAAGATTAGTTGCCAAAATTTCCATTTATACGAAGAAGGTGGTGAATTTATTTATGCACCTCTGTAGATTTCCTACAATAAGAATGTCGATGTCCATATTATCCATAGATGTTCAGAAATACTGAAAATTAAGACAAATAGACTTGACTTGACTTGATGTTGGAACATAAAGTGCAATGAAGTCATATCTAAGTTACGTGTTAAGAGATCCAAACACGACTTCATGTTTATATGTGAAGAACAATGTTTATTTGATGCTATTTGTAGATGATGCACTCATCACACGCTTTGATGAACTGGTTGATCAACTATTAAAGGACTTATACAGTGAGTTCAAAGTCAAGATTATTGGTGAAGTTTAATCATTCTTAGGAATGGAAGTATCTAGGTAGCCTTAAAATCCAAGATGAATGATCACTTGGTGAATTAATTTGGCATGGGAGAATATCGTGGAGTCCCATGGAGACAAATTTCCATTTATATGAAGACGATTTGATTAAAGATGTGCCCTACCGGTTCGGCGATTGATTTATAGCTTAATGTATTGTAAAGTGTTTCCACCCCTAGGAAACCGCCCTTGCAAATTCCGTGGGTTCCAAAAATTATAACAAGAGATGTCCACTAACACACTTTATTAAATAATTTTCTGGATACTTCACAATACTATTATTTACTAAAATGCACTTTACTGACTAAAAATAACAATGTTTATCACTTTGTTTTCACTTTGTATTCTTAACCTCACTTGTCAATCAAACTTCAAAACTACTTCTATACTTTCTGAACTACCCGCCGAGAATGCGGTCTTTTATACCTAAAAATGACAGATCTCGATTTTTCTGTGATGATGCCACCATTTTCTAGATAATTCCAGATGTCACTTTAGAACTTCTGGTAGGTTCTTTCTCAAGTAAGTGCAAATACATCTGAATTAATTGAATTCATTCTAGGGGTTGCAACACATCACACTGCCCCCTCCTTAAGCCTGAACGTCCCGGTCAGGCAATTCAGCCTCTTTCACATACTTCGCCAGTCTATCCAAGTGTACGATCTTCATCTTGGACTGTTTGTTTCGTTGAATCCGATAGACGACATCATTAATTCGGGTAATAACAGTATACGGCCCTTCCCAAGAAGGTTGAAGTTTCGGTGAGTTCCCTTTCTTTCGCTGTGGGTTGTACAGCCAAACCAGATCTCCTGCCTTGAACAATTCTGAACTACCCTTACGGTCGTATCGAGCCTTCATTCGGTCACTGGCTATGGTGATGTGGTCTCTAACCAGCTCATGAACATTTCTTAGCCATTCACTCATTTCATCCACATAGCTGTTCACAGGAAGCTGTTCTCCGCCTGGTGTTCCGAAAATCAAATCACACGGCAGTCTGATCTCATGTCCAAATACTACACGGGCTGGTGTTTCTTTCGTAGACTCGTGGATAGCAGCTCTGTATGCCATGAGGAAGAACGGTATGTGGAGATCCCAATCACGTTGATTCTTATGAACCACTTTAGAGAGATGTTCTTTCATGGTCTTGTTATGTCGTTCCACCATTCCATCTAATTGCGGGTGAAGGGCTGTTGTCCGTGTTTTGTGTATCCCCAATAACTTGCAGATTTGCTGAAACACCCCTTACTCAAAGTTCCTCCCTTGATCTGAGTGCAGCTCCAGGGGTACACCAAACCGACATATCAAATTATCTACCAAGACTTTGGCGACAGTGACTGCTTCTTGGTTTGGAATCGCATAGGCCTCTGGCCACTTACTAAAATAGTCCATGGCAACCAGTATATACTTGTTACCATCCTTGGTTACTGGGAATGGGCCGGCTATATCGATCGCGATCCTCTCGAAAGGAGCTCCGACGTTATATTGTTTCATTGCACCCCTACTTCTAGTCTGTGGTCCCTTACTCGCTGCACAAATTTTGCAATTGCATCACCAAGCTTCCACATCTTGACGACTATTTACCCAATAAAATCGTTCTCGTACTTTATTCAGGGTCTTATTAACGCCGAAGTGTCCACCGGATGCTCCATTATGCACTTCCTGTACTCGACACCTGGGAATCACTAGACGCATAACAACTTCCCTGCTATCCGGGCTTTCCCAAGCTTTCTTTAGCAGCCGTTCATGACTTTAAGTGAATCCCATTGAGCCTTTGCTCTCAATATAGCCCCAATCTCTGTGTCATTCAGCTGTTCTTGTCTCAGGGCTTCAGTTCATCCGGAACCTTTATTTTAATAGTGTTGACGGCCACCATATCCTGCAATTTCTCAACGTGGCGGCACTGCTTGCAATCTTCCTTGCACGGTCTTCTAGATAAAGCGTCTGCGTTCTTATGAGATCTTCCAGGTCAATGTTCGATTTTGAAACCATACTGTTGCAGCCGTTCTATCCAACGAGCCAGTTGACCTTCAGGGGTTTTCAACTGCAACAGCCATTTTAATGCAGCATGGTCGGTCCGAATCTTGAAATGTCGTCCATAAAGATATTTATGAAAATGATCCACTGATTTAACGGTGGCCAGTAACTCTTTCCGGGTTACACAATAATTTCTTTCCGGTTTGGACAGCACCTTGCTGAAGTATTCGATCACTCTTTCCTGCCCATTCTGGATTTGGGATATTACACAACCGACCGAAGAATTGCTGGCATCCGTGTCACAAATAAAAAGTCCTTCCCGTTATGGGTACGCTAGCACAGGACCAGTGCATAGAGCTGCCTTCAATTTCCTCCATGCCGTTTCACATTCTGGTGTCCATTGGTACTGCACTTTCGCTTCGCAATTTCTGCAAACCCTTCCACAAAGCGCCTATAATAAGTGCAGAGGCCAAGGAAGCTCCGTACTTCATGAACGTTAGATGGTCTTGGCCAATCTCGTATGGCAGAAATTTTGTCGGGGTCTGTTTGTATTCCATCCGAAGACACAACGTGACCAAGAAATTTGACTTCTTTCTGGAATAACAGGCACTTCTTCGGGTTCAACTTCAGATGGGCATTCCTGACTCGCCCAAATACTTCTTGAAGATTTTTCAAATGTTCTGTAAAGTCCTGTCCCATAACAAGCACGTTGTCAAGGTAAACCAGGCACGTCCTCCAGGTTGGCCCTCGCAGTACGAATTCCATCAATCTTTCAAAGGTAGCTGGCGCATTGCAAAGTCCAAAAGGCATCACGGTAAATTGATAAAGACCACTGCCTGCTGAAAACGCTGTCTTTTCCTTATCATCAAGATGTAGCCCCACTTGCCAGTATCCACTCCTAAGGTCTAACGTAGAAAACCATCGTGAGCCTGCCAACGTGCTTAACGTGTCGTCAATTCGTGGTAATGGGTAACTGTCTTTCTTCGTGACATCGTTTAATTTTCGATAATCGACACAAAATCTTAATGTTCAGTCCTTCTTGGCAACCAAAACTACTGGCGATGACCAGGGACTCGTTGACTCCTCAATGACTCCATCTTGTAGCATCTTGTCTATCATTGCCGAGGCATCTTCTTGTTTCGCTAGTGGAAGCCTCCTAGGTGGTTGTCGAATAGCGGGTGAGTCGCCAGTATTTATCCGATGCTGGACTATGTCTGTTTTTGTAAGGGCCTCTGTATTCTTGGCAAATACTGAACTTTCCTTTTCCAGGAACTTGATTGCCTCCCTTCGTTCATCCTCAGATAAATGCTCCAACTGGGTACTCAGCAAGGTCAAAACTTCCTGGTCTATTTTCATAGATGAACTTCCCTCTGTTTGTTCCTCGCACCTCGCTAACCCATGTGACCGGTTCATAGGAGCCAATCGGTTTGCCTTCCTTAATTCTCACTGAGTGGGAATTTAAATTAACGACTTGAATTGGGATTTTGTAAAGAGTCCGGGTTAAAGTTTTCGCCACAATAATATTGGGTAGGGACTTAATCGATTCGTCATCTTCTACCAGGCCAACACGGTACCCTCCAGGATTTCCTTCTAAGGCAGCATCGATTATTTGTTCTGATAAAAAAAGTGAAAAGAAAATTTTTTTTTACCAATTTTTTCAGAATTTTTAAATTGAGTCAGGCTAGAAAAAAACAAAAAATACAAGTGTGTAGACCACGTGCTTCTGAACAAAAAATGTTCTAATAAAATTTATCGCTAAAGTCACGGTTTTCCCGGAAAAAAATAGTGAAGTAAATTTGTCACTCTGCTCGACCAAGCGCACGGTTAAATGCATACTACGGAACCTCTAAAAATTCTTAGCAATTCTATCGAGTAAAATAAAGTTTTTTTCTCTTTATGTACTTTTTTTGAATCAACATTACTACAACTTAATAAACCATAGTAATCATGAAGTGTACTTACTTTTTAACAGTTCTCAATGAAGAAGGAATTTTTTTGAAGGACTTTTATTTTTTTCGATATTTTTTATTGCGACGATTGAGTTCGGGTATATTTTTCCCATCCATCCTCTGCTTGTTTTGCTTAAAACAAAAAAGCATCAGAAAGCTACAATTTCCATCTTTTATCTGATTCAGTGACCTGTAATTCAGTGCGTCGGTGTCACAGTCATGCGTATTCAAGCGCGTGCACGCATGGATCTCGCTCCGAGTTATAACGTTACACTTGACTATTTTTTTCCGGGAAAACCGTGGCTTTAGCGATAAACTTTGTTAGCGCATTTTTTGTTCATAAATACGTGATCTATTCATCTGTATTTTTGCTTTTTCCTAGCTTGACTTAATTTCAAAATTTTGAAAAAATGGATGAAAAAAATTTTCTTTTTCACTTTTTTTTTATGTTCTGCATCCGAGCGAAATGTAAACTTTTCAGGATATTACACACTTTCACGAACTCATTAAAGAAAAGTTTACACAGTTTGCAACTTTTTGTGGATAAATACCTTCATCGACTGGGCTATTTGACTAGATTAAGAATACCCACTATTATCTGACGTCAATATTCTAATTGAAATTTAATTTCTCATCAATAGTTTATACCAGAATGAGTAAAAAGGAAACTCGGTTAATTCCCAATGAATCGCTGATATGAATTTATAATCTTATGACATTTTATAGATTATTGGAAAATAATGCCCAAACTTTAAAGTAGAAGCTCCTATTTCAGATTTGCCTTTGGAAATAATTTGAAGCAGACTGAGATTTTGGACACTTACCGATATGAATTTAATGAATTCAAAATCAACGTCTCTACAAAATCAGTTTGCTTTTTATTTCTTTAAACCAATTTTATATTTAAATTGTGAGAAAGTTATATAATTAATTGCAATTTATAATCATGAAATTTATATATTATAACTGAGCAATCAGTTTTAATCAGTCAAACTAATTTAGAAATTTATTTGGCGTTTAAAATAAGAAATTAACAAGAGACATAATTTATTTTTGTACAAGAAGCAATTTCATGAACATCTTTGTTAATTCCGCGTAGTCGTCCGGCAAAAGAGATTTGTTTGTCAGATAGCTTTTTTATGGATGAACATGGACCATTTATTTTTATACAGCAAAGGTGTCTGCATACTCTTAATTTTTTTTTTATTTACACTGCTTGAAGAATCACTATCTTAAGAAATCTTATTTTTTGAAGTATTATGTATGCAAATATTTTTTATCTTCTGTGTGTAGTTGAAAATTTGTAAGTAACTTTCAATTGAATATTATATCATATACTAAAGGAAACATGTTAGAATATCGATAAACAAATAATAAAATATAGTCTGCATGCAAGATCACGGGGATCGATTCAAAACTTCCTAAATTCCGTATTACAATAAACAAATAGTAGACTACTGTTTGTTGGGTATTTTGCCACTGTAAAAATATTTAAAAATTTTCATGAAAGAAACATCTGCGCCAGAGGCTAGTTTCTAATACTTGCAGTCAAATGTCTAACACCTAAAAATATGTAAAATGAAAGAAAAATGTTAAATAATAATAATTTAAAAAAAGTACTCAGATCTAGCTATACTCAAGTGTGAAATAATGTTACTTTCTTTCACATTTCTTACGTTTCTTCACTAATACAATACCATAAACATATGTTTTACGCAAAAAAATAATGAAGAAAGTACAGTTTTCTTAACAGTCGTAGAAAAATAATATTTAGTTTTTTGTTCAAAAATTAAGAAACAAGTTAAAAGCTATTTATTGCATTTTAAAAAAATGCATATCTGAGGATTGTTTTCAGTAGCCACAATTTTTTAATGGTTTTGTTCATATATAGACTACCTTGAAGAAGATCAATTATATTCATTTTGGCATGATCAGTTTCTAGTTTAAGAATTTACCTCAAGCTACTTGTAATGAGACGGTGGCGGAGTTTCCCTAAGACATTTTGGGAATACAATGTACATATTGTATTGAGGAGTTCTATTTTCTAGACATTTTTTTAGAAGCTGAAGAGCTTGTCCCCTGATGCCAACGGCATATATTGACTTCCTCCTTCATGAAAATGGGGAGGTTACTGCAACTGATTCAAAATCTAAAATTGAAATAAGACCAAATCTTTACGTTTGAAGGACCCAGGAACAAGGTAAACGTTCGTTTCTACACACCGTAATCGTACATCCGACATATCCATAATATAAGTTTTAAGCGTACATTTGGCATTAAAGATACTGAAAGCAATGATATGATTATTATATTATAGGTATTTCATTTCTACAAAGTTTGGTAATTAGACGAGTTGATCAACATGTGCAGTGACTTTTTACTACTTATGATACCAATTTATTTTTTGACATGATACTTTTTACCGTCTCTATATGTAAATTTACTTTGTCGAAATGAAATACCTCTAATATAATAACCATATCATTGTTTCCAGTGTCTTTAATGTTAAGCAAACTATAGTAAGCTTAAGCTTTAAGTTTTAAGCTTACTTTAGTATGTTTGGCATTAAAGATACTGAAAGCAATTATATGATTATTATGTTATAGATTTTTCATGTTTACAAAGTTTGGGAATTAGATAGCTGTGTAGTGACTTTTAGTGATACCAATTTAGTTTTCGCCATGGCACATTTTACCAACTTTCCAACGTGAAAAGGTCAATTACTTACTTCATCTTTTCTCGGGTTATATAGGATAATTTCTTTATCGTACAGCCATGGTAGGTGCTATTACATTTTTTTCTATAACTGGCTATATAAAACAATTATTGAGTTGTGTTAAAATAATGCCGCTTGCACCTTGGCTACTGTTTTTCTGTGTATGCAAGAGCGTTTCTTGAATAATAATATGCATCAATCCTTTGAAGCAAAGTAGAAATTGATATTTATAGCCAGCTCACATGCATACAGAAAGCGATTTGATGCATGCTACGATAACCAGTCAGAATAATTGTGTCTCAAGTGATTGGATAGAGAATGTAATTAGTGTCGCAGAAAATTTCGATATTATTTGAAAACATTCACATTTTACATACTTAAATTGAGACTCTACACGTTTTACTATTACTTAGTATGTTAAATACTTACTTCTGGCGGAAAATAGTTATTCATAATTTTATTTTGTGAATCACCACATATAAGAAAATCTGTAAAGGTATACCTTTAAATATACAAAAAACATTAAAAAATGGACATTTGGATTTTTCTACTACTATTTGGGGGAGAAAAATGTAATCCATCGATTCTTTAAAAATACTACTTTTAATAAGGGTTGACAAAATATTTTTTAAATTTTTCTTTCTTACCTAATTGTTTACTTTTTAAAACAAAACAATTTACAGCAGATGTATTTTTCAAAAATATTTTTTCAGTACTCGATAAGGCGGAAGAATGCAAATCAGAAACCTATTTTTTTTTTAATATTGTAGAAGTTTATATTTTTTTACTAATAAAATATATACAATCAAATTCTTTGGCAATTCCACGCTTAACCTACTTATTACGCCGTTCCCCTTGTTGGAGATCCCATGAAGATCTTATTGATTACGATGATTGTTTCAAAAGAAAAATGGAAGAAATTTGTAATTGTACTTTCAAGGAAAATTCATGGCCTCAATCTACATTACCTGTAGCTTTGGGTGGTCTAGGAATTCGAGACGTAACTACATTATGCTACTCCGCCTTTTTGGGTTCCATAAATGGGGTTTCACAATTACTACTTTCGATTCTCCCCTTCTACATCTCTCAATGTCCTGACAAAGCCTTTGATGAAGCTTTAGCTAATTGGTCTACTCTAAGTTGCATGGATTCAATTACCAGCATTTATCAGAGAGATTGGGATAAACAAGTATGTTTACGTACACTCAGCAACCTACTGACTGAAAATCAAGACCTAAAAGGAAAAGCGCGTTTGCTCGCAGTTCAACAAAAAGAATCTGGCGCCTGGCTGAATACATTACCATCGCCTTCAATAGGAACTCTCTTAGACGACTCATCTTTTCGTATCGCCGTTGCCTTACGAACTGGTCAACCCCTTTGCGAACCCCACAACTGCACTTGCGGTGAACCCGTAGACATTTTTGGTCATCATGGCCTATCATGCCGCAAAAGTACAGGGAGGTGGTCTCGTCATGGAAATATAAACGACATCATCAAGAGAGCTCTGGTTTCGGCAGAAATTCCTTCAGTACTTGAACCAGTAGGGTGTTGCAGAAGCGACGGAAAAAGAGCGGATGGAATGTCCCTTGTACCATGGAAAGGGGGAAAGACCCTTCTATGGGACGCTACATGTCGTGATACACTAGCACCGTCTTATATTAAATATACATCCCAAAAACCTGGAGAAGCTGCCCGCATCGGAGAAGATAATAAGAGATGTAAACATAAAGAACTAGAATCGCGTTTCTTTTTTTTGCCCTTTTCTGTTGAAACATTGGGTCCATGGGGCGATGAGGCTAAAAAATTTATCAATTGTATAGGTAAGAAAATACGCGGCATCTCAAATGAAAAGAAGAGCACTTGCTACCTGATACAGAGAATCAGTTTGGCGATTCAAAGAGGTAATGCCGCATCAATTCTGGGCACCATACCACCTTCTGCCAACTTGGGAGAAATTTTTTATATTTTAAATTAATTTGTTTATATCTTTTTGTATATTCTTCTTGTATTATTCAGTCTTTTATTTGTATATGTAAATCTTCACCTTATTTTAAAAGTCAAAATATTTTTAAATAATTTACAATTTCTAATAAATTTATAACTTTATATTAAGGATAGGATTTTGCAGAGTGAGAGGGATATTCGTTTATTTTCTAATTATTATAAATATTTAAAAAATCCATATGCCATATTTCTTTTAATAGTGTCTTCTTTTTTGAAAATGGAACTATTCATTTGAATTACACAACTATTTTTTAATATTATCTAATTTTTTGCTTTGACAAATGCACATTTAAGAAAAATAAAGGTTGCCAACATGTAGTGCGACCAAAAAACATAAGTAAAGATATCAACAACTTTTAAGTTTCCATAGAGGAGCTAATATTTAACTGCAAATTTTAAAATTAAGAGGTGACAAAAATTCGAAAAATGTCAGAAATCGATCCAAATTTCGCCAAAAAATCATACATGAGATTTAGAAACTCCATGAACTTTCAAATTTTTCCGACACTTTCTTTATTTTTTTTTTTTTTCGTTTGTACCATTTTTACATCTGCACGCGGGCACCTGTAGCTTATAAACTGTAATAACTATGATCTGGTTATTGAGAAAACTCAATGTGATTCGATTCTTAAAAATGCTCACAAATACTATTTCCATCTAACTGAATCCAAGGCACCAAAAAATTATTTTCTCTAGTACCAGGAAATTAATTACACAGGTCTACAAAAAAAGGGCCTGTCTTAAGGTTCTCATCTAACTTTTCTGAAGTCTGGCTGCTGGTTTCCGGGTCTTCTTCCGCGTAGACTTGGTTGAGTGCTTGACGTTTCGACCATCTTGTCGTGGTCTTCTTCTGAAGCGAAGTGAGCTCTGCTGGACTGAGCTCCTCTATTTATACAGGTTATCAGGAGGCGTGTTGCGGATCATTGCTCATGCGGAACATTGACTTCCACGTTATTGGTAGTTGTAGTCCGTTGTCACGGTTATAGTTATTCGGATGTTTATTTATTTCAATGGCTTCTCTGTATCTTCTTGGCCAATAGTTCTTGGTGTTGGCTAATTTCTTTGTTTTGTCGAATTTTATCAAATGGCCGGTTTCTTCTGAATGTTCGGCAACTGCTGATTTTGTAGAATTTCCCTTCTTTGTACTTCTAATGTGTTCTCTGAGTCTGGTGTTTATACGTCGTTTGGTCTCTCCGATGTAGACTTGTCCGCAGGAACATGGGATACTATATACTCCTGGTGTTTCTAGTTCTTCAGGACCTTGGTATTTGGGAAAATGTTGTGCCACCTTCTGTTTTGCATTATAGATTACTTTGACGTTCTTTTTCTCCAAAACTCTTCCGATTCTGTCCGTACATCCTTGTATATACGGTAGGTAAGCTGTTGCCGTGTATTTCTTTTCTTCTTTTTCTTCTTCTGTTCTGGTTGTATCTTGTCTCTTTATTGCGTTGTCTATGTCCTTCGGTTTGTATCCATTTTTCTGTAGTGATGTTTTTAAGGTCCGATATTCTTCTTGTAGATGTTCTGACTCGCAAATTTGCTTTGCTCTATGTACTAGTGTGTTGACGACGGCCTGTTTTTGTGCTGGGTGGTGGTGAGAATTGGCGTGCAGGTATCTGTCGGTGTGCGTTGGTTTTCTGTATACCTTGTGTCCTAATCCTCCATTATCCTTCTTGAACACGAGGACGTCTAAAAATGGAAGTTGGTTCTCTGTTTCTATTTCCATGGTAAATTTAATCTTATTATGTAGGCTGTTTAGGTAGTCTTTGAAATTCTCCAGTTCCTTACGGCCATGTTGCCATATAATGAAAGTGTCGTCCACATATCTAAACCAACATTTTGGTTTTAATTGGTAGTTGTCCAAAGCATATATTTCGAAGGCTTCCATGAATAAGTTAGCGAGTACTGGTGATAAAGGTCAAGCACTCAACCAAGTCTACGCGGAAGAAGACCCGGAAACCAGCAGCCAGATCACCAGCTCCGCGAAAGCCTTAGCACTAAGATTTTCTGAAGTATTTTGAATCACTGAAACCAATTTTGGACACGAAAAAAATTTCTATCGTGTTAGTTTTCCTCTACCACCCTCTTCTACCCCCTAAAAAGGACAAGAAAAGGTCTTGACCTAAGTAGTGAGGACTGAAGTGTAAATTCGCTCAGAAGATATGTTAAAGTAGAAATTATTACTCCATGTAATAATTAAATAATTCAAGGTCAGTTCAGTTTCTTTCAAAAAATGCCAAATGCCAATGTCAAACTCAGAAACGACTGAAGGTAGGCCTACATAAGGTTAATAAAAGTGGCACTACATTTCAATTTTACATTAATTTCTGGCGCCAGAAAGGTAGGGGCCTTTTGAAAAAACGAAGTCTTTAACATTTTTTGATTGTCAACTTGAAAAATGAATTGAAAAATCGCAGTTGGCCATGGAACATAACAAAAGCGACAGTAACGATGCAAAATATCGGCCAAACCTTTAGAAATTGAAAAAAATCCATTTACTTATATCCAATGGTTCAGGATTTATGAATTTCTTAATGCACCAGTACAACCATGACTATTTGCGAAAGATATGACATATGTCAAAAACTATGACAGATAAGTGTTGACAACTGGGACGTTCTGAACTCCAAATATGAAATTAAAATGAGCTTTACCATTAAAAAAAAAAACAAATATTGCGTCGATTTTCGGTATTTGTCGCCATTTTGGAAATATTTTGTTTAGACTTGCAGCAGTCGATTATGGTCGGCTACCAAATTTCATATTAATACGATTTCGGGAAATCAAAATATTCTAAAGAACGGGCTACGAGAATCACCCTATATACAGTGTGTCCACGGATGTAAACTTTCTTATTTTTGATTTGCCGAAAAAAGTCACTTTTTATAAAAAGTTTTGCAGTTGTGAAGCTTAAGATACATTATACAGGGTACTCTAATTTAAAAAAATATGAAATCGACTTTTTAAGCAAACTAACTTTTTAAAATATTTTTATTGAAAATTTTATTCAACAAAGTTTTTCCAATTATGAAGAAAAGCTTAGATATGGATTTTTTTATCATAGAATTTTAATGAAATGAAACTTCGCCAAATTTTCCACTAAAAAAAATGATATTTCAGATATACATAGGGTTGAATTGAGAAATCAAGCTTTCGGTGGGATCTGGTATTCAACTATAGTTATTGAGATTACATTTATATTCGACGCGCCAAGCAAATTAACAATAATTTTCAAAATTTATCAACTGTCACTTTTTCAAAACAACTGAGAAAAAATCACTACCTCACATCACTACTTCCACATCTAAATTTTCGGTGGGGGTGGTTGATGCCAAAAAAAAGTTTGAGGCTTTTGGTTCTTGAACACGCAATGAATCGGGATTTTATTTTTTCACCTCCTTTAATAACAGGATTGGGGTGGTAATGGGAGTGGCTGATGTCAAAAGAAATTTCGTCGTATATATATTAAATCCCAATTTTATTTTCTCTTATTTCCTTGCTTTGCCTATTTACCTCCCATTTACTCCCCGAGTCTTCAACAGAATTAGATCAAAATAATTTAGTTCCAGATCTTGCTATAATACATATGTGTACCAAAATTCATGGCAATGTCATAAACCGTTTCAGAATAATCGTGCGCACAAAAAAGGGTACAGACGGGCAGATCGCCCGACCGACAGACATACACTGAATTGTTCACATACCATTTGTATGGAAAGAATAAAATAATTGTTTGACGCCATCTTGAAATTCCTAAATATCATGCGATTTTCAAAATTGGTGATAAGTTGTTTCTCACTCTCTGAATGATAAGCTATCTGGCAAAATAAGCAGATCAACTTTAACACATCTGAGCAGAAGACAACATTTTAACATAATCAGTCCACACTAAAGTTTCTGATCTATATTGATCTTTTCTGAAGTATATTGATGCGCTGAAACCAATTTTGGACACAAAACTATTTTCTATCCCGTCAGCGTCCCTCTACCACCCCCTTTTTTTCCCTAAAAAGGGTAGAAATGAGATTTTCCTTCATATACCGACAGTTAGTAGACAATATATTATTTTTAATTTTGTAATGGAACTGAGCTAATGATTTATTAAAAAATCAAGGCCAGTATAGCGAGCACCACTACTACCAAATTTTGTAAAGTTATGTATATGATGATGTCGACATTACCTTACCAAAGTTTCAATCTTCCACCCCCTAGCATCTCTCACTACCTCCTTAGTATTTTCCTGCATTTGCCTATACAATCGACATTAAATGGCTAACAAATACGATAATGTCGACATTATCGAAGGTTGAATCATTCAACCACTACTCCTCCTTCAAAATACTTCAGAAAAATTAGATCAGAACATTAATACAAGACCTTTTTTTTGTAGACTTGTGTTATTATCGTCACTGGTACTTGTATGTGGGTAGACTCTTTCGAAGGGGAAAGGGCATTTATTAAATTACTGATTTTATGGGCAAAATGTAATAATAGATAAACCAACTGAATAAATACCTATACATTTTTCAAAATCGATTAGAAAAATCTATTTGAGCGTGAAATAATTCTCAACACTTATTCTTATTTGGCATTAGGATGTTTATAAAGAATTGTAATGAGAATACACTATCCTCTTCGTTTATTGTGGTAAAATACCTGATTATATTAAATCGGTTTAATTCTCGGAATCGTGATGTTTTAGTCATTCCAAGAATTAGTTCGAAAGTAATCGAAAAACAATAAAAACGCACAAGCAAGTAATAACAGAATTACGTGACTCTTCTGAATAGATTGTACATTTTTATTCTGGAGACAATATCTTTAGGTATTGTGGTTCTCACTTATACCAAAAAAAAAGGTGATTAAAATTAAAGTTATAACCTATATTTCGTGTGAATGTATATTTCAGTAAATAAGTAGACGTCTGACATTTAATAAAAAGTGAGAGGCTACACGACTACGAGTTGATTTTCTTCTCTGTTTATCTTAATACAGGTATAAATTAATCATTCTATTCAAGCCATCCTACTGAAGTTTTTTCTTATTATATCATTTGCGTAAAAGTTAGTCAGATATTTCTAGAAACCTTAAAGGAACTCTATATCTAGTTTCCGAGATACAGCTCAAGAAATGTGCAAGAATGACCTCTTGTACAATTTAAAAAAAAAAAATCGAATTAGTGATTTTTCTCATACATTTTATATTGTGACACGTTCTAATAGATCTTTGTAATATTTTGACTAAAAACATTTGTTGTTTTATAGTGGGAGAGCTACGTATATAAAAACTGCAAATTGTGATAAGAATAAGCCTTTTGGTATGAATTTAGGTTATGGTCAGACAATGAAAATAAGATGGGGAGGCATTGCCCAAAGTTGTTATAATCCGAAATGGCGGCTATGTCTCAAAATGGCTATCCGTATTTTGTATTTGCTACACTTTTCTTCATACACATCATGCAAAAGTGTGCGTTATATGTATTTACATATTTCTCAGGTTTCATTTTTCATGTTGGAAACTGGATTGTTGGACTCCATCGTGAGCAGTACCAATCATTTCAAGTCAAATATGTTGCTAATTTACGAGCACTTTACAGCACATTCAAAGAGCTAGGAAACCCATTTTTGGAAACTGACGATGACCTTATTGTCATTGATAGCAGGGTTATTGTACACAAGCAAGTTAATGCAAAGGTTAATTCAGCAGAGTCAACTGGTGTTAAGTTATTCCACATTTTCATTGACGAACGACTAGTAAACAGCTCTTCAACAATATTTGAACCTTTGAAAAAGAACAACGTTCCCCTGTTCAGTACTCCTGAGGTAACCCTTAGCAAGAAAAATAGTACACTCAAGATTTTAAAAGCAGATGTTCAGCTGTTTTCCAGGTTCTTTATAGTTACACAGAATCGTCAGTTAGATATGAAGAATTTTTTCAAACATGAGAATCAGCCATTTCCACCTGCACTTTCTAGTAATGGTAAATTTCAATTAGGCAATAAATCTGACCTTGCTCACATTTTGGAAGACACTGTAAACATAAATGAGCATGCCTTTCCAGGAACCTGTGACGCTTTAGTTTATGATGGTGCAGTTCTTATTAACATATTGAGGCCACAAGCTTCAAAGACATTTGCTGATTATTATACAAACCAATTTCTCCCTCACATTCGTAACGATATCGCAGCCTTCGGATGTCGAAGAATTGATCTTGTTTGGGATAGATACGTTACACCAAGTATCAAAGGTGAAACTAGAGAGGGGAGCAGAAACTAGGAAACAAGTACTTCCACATGTACCTATACCTAAAAATTGGCACGGTTTCTTGAGGAATTCAAAGAACAAAGACGAGCTCTTCAGTCTACTTGGAAATCTATCTGCAGATACCATCACAAAAGTACAGGTTGTAACAACATCAGGTGAAGACGTCAAAGAAAATATCAATGTACAAACTTCCCTCATAGGTGCTACTTGTACTGGTCATGAATAAGCGGACTGCATCTCCAAGATTTGGTAGAAAACGGCTACAAGAATGTTGCTATACGTACTGTAGATATTGATGTCTTAGTTTTAGCAATTGCTTACTTCTTCACCTTGTCAACAGCGGGTCTTGATAAACTTTGGATTGCGTTTGCAACAAGAAAGAATTACAGATTCATTCCAGTTCATGCAATAGCTGAAGCTATTGGGATGGAAAAGGCTATTGTTTTACCAGGATTCCACGCTTTCACAGGCTGTGATAGCATTCCTAGTTTCACAGCAAAGTCCAAAAAATCAACTTGGAAGACATGGATGCTCTTCAAAGAAGCTAGAAAGTCTTCCGCCAACAAAGGGTACATTACTACAACAAGTATTGCGTAGTGCTTTCCAAGCTGGACACATTTGGGGACAAGCAAATAAACGCACAATATGTGTACCATCACCAAACGATTGGGGATGGTGGTTGCATAATGCATTTTGGCAGTTGAAATGGTCGGAGTTACCAGAAATTTCTGATTCCTGCAACGAACTTATAAAATGTGTTTGCAAAATCTGCAAAAACAAGTGCAACAATAACAATGGTGTTGGTAGAAATATTCTGCAGAACTTATAAAATTAAAAGTGTACTTTTTGGTTTGTTATATTTATGAATTAACACTTTGTGTAAATAAATTTACGTTTAATACATTATTAGTCTTATTATTATAGATTATTATTAATCTATTTACTTATACTAGACCTAAAACATATAAATTGATATAAAACACTATTTTGCATCATGTGTATCAAAGAAAATGTAGCAAAAACAAAATACGGGTAGCCATTTTGAAAAATAGCCGCCATTTTGGATTATAACAACTTTGGGCGTTGCCTCCCCATCTTGTTTTGATTGCCTAACCTTAATCTACATTCTCACCAAAGGGCATGTTCTTATCATAATTTGCAGTTTTCTTATGGTTTTTGTTGTATAGTTCCCCCACTATTAATAAAAATACCATAGAAAAAAATTAACGTTTGATAAATGTTGGCGAAGGCGCCGGGAAATATATATAAAAATAACAAGTGAGAAGAATATTCGGTCAAATTGGTTAAAACATTTTTTACATAAAGTACGTATCTTCCCGATCAAAATACTTTAATTGAAAAACTTTCGGAAATTGCTCCTTTGACCTTTAATACCTCATCAACAAATTAAAAGTTCGACAAGATACAGAATTTTACAAGAATTTATAGTTGTATCTCGGAAACTAGACATAGAATCAAGTTGAGCCCACAAGAGTTTTTGATCAGGAAGTCGAAATCTACAACATATTAAAAGTTCAGCCAATTTGACTGTAAGCCAATTTACATAAGAAATGTCCTTCCTATTGCTTCGTCTATTGAAAGCTGAGTGGTTGAAAAAATGAGAAGTCCGTTTCCATTATAACTCAGTGCCCGGGGGGTTTAATCTCACATTAATTACAAACCACCAATGCTCTTAATAGACTAAAAGGACCTTCGATTATGAATTAGGATAGTAATAAACTCCTGGAAGCAATAGAATTCTTAAACTTAATCGTTCTAAAGGGTGGTCCGTCTAGTCTCTACGAGACTTGTTACACTTAATTCTCAAAATTCAAACTTTCACGTTAGTTTAACAACAACCAGTACTGCTCCTCTCATACACTGAAATTTATGGAGTGTGGTTCCTTAGGAATGAATGTATGTGATTAAAATATAATTGGTCCAGCTAGACAGAGACACCTAGATACAGCTCAATAGGATTTATATAATTTACCTTAGAAGGTTTTATTCATTCGGGAGTCCAATAATGTAAACGAAAAAATTTCTGTATAAGCAATGTTGGGACCAAACTGCCATTGTGCAAAATAAACTATATATCCCCAAAGAAACTTCTAAACCAACAATGGTGAGATTGAAAAACTTATAACCTTTTATCATTTTGTAATTTGTAATTTTTCTGAAAATTTTGTAAGGAGCAACTGGTCTAATAAAACAAATGGAGATTGAAGCTATGTGAAAAAAGTGTGGAGTGTTCATGAGGGTCTAACACTATACCATTAAACATTTCAATTCCAATTCTTATGTGACTTAATTCAAAACAAACAATTTTTTAGTTTTTTGTGAAGTAAAATTGTATTCACATCCAAATATAGCTTTCCACCCGTTGGTACATAAGGGTAGCAACTTCAACATTTATTCAGAAACCTTATATAAAGACCCTTGATATTCTAGAATTCTTATAGGTGTCCAAGAGATAAGAGAAATGACGGCGATCATGCTTGAAAGTTTATATTCTCCATACCTACACTGAAATATTTTGAATTAAAAGGATTTGTAGTAAAGAGGTGGTTTTACTAAATAAACTATAAAGGTGATAAGATTGAGTAATTTAACGAGTGTCAAATAGCACCGTATTTAAAAAACAATGGTGCTTTTGTAGAAGATGCGTTAAATAAACACAATTTGAGCTTTGAAAGTTTTGTGCGCACTTTATTCAGTTAACTTATTTTTTCTACCCCTCTATCAGAACTACAAGAGGGAGATCATAGATATTCACAATTTGTACATTTTTCTGAAAATGTTGGCATATCGCACGATATTGCATTACAAAGTTGCGCACATGTTGCAGCATCTGACAAATTCAAAACGGACTATTAAGCAATTTCTACAGATTCGGCCAATGTAGTTTCGAAGTAGTTTTATATATTCTGAGATAAACGAATGCAAGAAAGAAAACAGGAAATTAGGGAAAGAAAGACGGATATACTGCTCACAGCACGTCCAATAGTTCGTGAAATCTTATTTTTATCATCTTGTCGTGTATCAACGCAGATATAGTTGTCCACAACTGTATTGGGCATATAAAAAATGCCATAAAAACCAGCCATAAACATATCAAAGTCGGCACTATTATATGCTCAGAATAGTACTATATACTTCAAATGTTTACATATTAGAATGACAAAATAATATTAGAGACTTAAAAATTGTGTTTTTGGTAGAAACTTAATAACGTTTCTGGTAAATAAAAAAATCTTACCCTGGTTTGCGTCAGATAGGAATATCTTATGCATTGGTGGACGCATTGCCCTTCCCTCGCGACATTGGCATATAAACTCAAAGTATGACTCTGATAATCTGTTACCCTGGTATTAACGCCGACAATAAACTCCGCGCCGTTCTAGTTAGAGGTGATTCGCGTAACTATATCACAAGAGTTAGAAATCCTAATTAAAAGAAGCTTGTTTCCGTTTTTTTTTTATCTTATTCATGCCAGAACGTACTTTACATAAGAGGAATGATGTTTTATCTATTAAGTAATACTGTATATTTATTATAGTGTAGAAAAATAAAGCATGCCCCAGTCTCCCCTTATGTTAGCTCGGTCGGCAGCTTTGAGTTTTTTATATGCCCAATACAGTTGTAGACAACTTTATCTTTGGTCTCTAACCGCGTATGTATTGTAGTGGGAGTGTAAATCCGCCTTTCTTTTCCTAATTTCTCTGTTTTCTCTCTTGCGCTCATTTATGTTAAGAAGCACCACCAAATTTTCTCAAGACCCGCTTTGGAAGCGAAGTGTCTTTATATACCTTCTCAGCATTACGCGTTGCTTAGCTAGGAAACTTCTCATCTACAATATTTTACCAATTCGTTTTGGTGTAAATACACAGTTTTTACTGACACCTAGCTTCCTGCTAACGCCACGGAAGCTGTATATGTTACTATGTTACTATGGGACCGTCCTTCACCTTGAGACTACTAACGGGCATCATATGAGAAAATCTCAACTCAGGGCGCTTCGCATGCTTTTTTGCTGCCAAACACAGATTAAACACATACCTAAAAAACCGCTGCCCAAGGAATCACTACTTCCACATCCAGATTCTCTATCCAAGTCACTCACAACGAAAAAACTTTATATGTGAAAATAATTGTTTATGGAACTTTAATAATATAATATTTGAAATCCTCTACCCCAAAAACCCATAAAACGATACCCCACATCGGTAGTGTGGTGGGGGTGGTGATAGGGGGGTGGTAGTGGGGGGTGGATGAAGTAAAAATTTTTTTTGAGATTTCTGGTTCCTGTACATGCACTAAATAACATTTTTTTTCATCCCCTTTAATAAGGAGGTGGGGGTGGTAATGGGGGTGGCTAATGCCAAAAATTTTTTTGAGACCTCAGCTTCTCTTGTATATACTAAATGCCAATTTCATGGACTCTTACCTGCTTGATTTACCCATTTACCCCAAATTTACCCTAATTTACCCCCCAACCCTTCGACGGAACAAGATGAAAATATAATCTAGTTCTAGATCTCGTTAAAGTACATATGTGTACCAAATTTCAAGTCAATATCTTAAACGGTTCCAGAGTAAACGTGCGCACAAAAAAAAGTTACAGACAGACCGACAGACAGACAGAAATTTTTTTTCGCTCAAACTTAAAATCTCGACGTTTCATGACATTTTAAGCCTATTTGGACAATAAAAATTTTTAAAAATTTTTTTGTCGTTACTATACTTCCACTGGACGTGGAAGTAATTGAGGATCACTTTAAGCATTTGTATTTTTCTAATTACTTTAGGTGAATAATTTTTTGAATGTAGATTACATAACATATGTTCAATAAGAGCATGCAATTGGTTTTACACGATCTTGAAAAGAGTTTTGTCCACTTAGTTCTTGTAAACGATTCGCTGCGCATCGCCAAGGTTGGATACACATGTCTTCTTTGTATCTTTTACTGTGTTAACATCCTGTATATCGCTGTATATTATATTGTAGTTCTGGTGTTTATTTTCCCTTATTGTGACTATTTTCAACATGTATGTTCTAAATGATAAATATTTATTTAATAGTGTTGTATTGTTAATTAAATAAAAAATTAACGCTGAGAAAAAATTAAAATCATTAGATTGTAAATTGCATAATTATTATTGGTACATAGATCAATTAATTAGGGCGCGATTGGAGATGTAATATTTGCTTTCAACTTATTGCATTTACCTTTACCATAACTAAACATTAAATGCACATGATAAACGTACAGTATTGTACTGGTTTCTACACCAAACCATTCCTTTTAAATACGTTTATATAATTTTTTATATCTTGTAGGAGACTGTAAGCTGTTTCTCACCTTTCAATATTTTTCCTTCTGCTTAGAAACTGACAGATTTCTCTATGATATGCTCTCAGCAGATTTATTCATATCATTGTCAATTTTCCATTAGCAAGTTCAAAGTGGTCTCATAATTTAAATTAAATGAATAATTGCATAGTTCCATTATTGACATTTACAATTCAGAGTCGATTAACTTGGTGAAAGTCAGATTACTCGCGTATCACTTAGAACATCAAGTGAGTTTATAAGCCAGTTAAGGGGATGTGTACTTTTTGCACGATCGAGCTTTTTTGTCTATTTATATCTGTTGAAAAAACGGTAGCTTATGTTTATAAAGTAAAAAAATATTTTGAGGTTTCTGGTTCTTGTACACACACTAAATCACATTTTTTTTCATCCCCTTTAATAATGGGGTGGGGGTGGTAATGGGGGTGGCTAATGCCAAAATTTTTTTTGAGACCTTAGCTTCTCTTATCTATACTAAATATCAATTTTATGAACTCTTACCTGCTTGATTTACCTAATTACTCCAAATTTACCCCAATTTACCCCCCAACCCTTCGACGGAACAAGATGAAAATATAATCTAGTTCTAGATCTCGTTAAAGTACATATGTGTACCAAATTTCAAGTCAATATCTCAAACGGTTCCAGAGTAAACGTGCGCACAAAAAAAGTTACAGACCGACAGACAGAAAATTTTTTTTTCTCTCAAACTTGAAATCTCGACGTTTCATGACATTCTAAGCCTATTTGAACAATTAAAATTTTAAAAAATTTCTTTTTGTCGTTACTATACTTCCACTGGATGTGGAAGTAAAATAAGGAATATTTATTTAAAGAAGAATAACATTATTTTCTACACAATCGTATTAAATTATACTTCAAATAAAATAATTTTTCGTCATACCTCCCTCGAAAGTATACTCTAATTCCATTGTTTTGTCGACAGTAAGTGGCGCTTTATGTACCAAATACTTGTTGCCATTGACAACGGGTCATTATTTTTCATATTCATTCCATTTTTCAATGAAAATAATGAATATTTCATATTCGTTATTTTTCATTCCCTAAGAAAAAATTTTCTCTTTTATATAACAGGTACTAAATGTTTTGGAAATAAATCCAGATAAGCCTCACTTATTATATTTTCTATATCCGGCATTATTTTCAAAAATGTTCAAAGCTATTATAATAATATGATTTAATTTATCTTGACAGTAGTTGGTTAAGCCAGCAGCTCAGGGCTCTAATAAACAAGTGGGACTGTATTTCCAAAATGCTAAATATTTACTAAAAATCAATAAATCTAAATTATATGTCGAAAACTTACCAATTTTGTGTTGTGATGTTCGGATGTTCCTGATGACTTTTAATTGGATTAGGACAGGACAAGTGGGGAAGGAAATAGTTTTCGACACAATACAACTAAACTTCGATATCCACGAAATAAAACATTAATTATTGCAATTCACTTCAATACTCTAACCAACTAATTTTGAACAATTAATTTTATATGCGGGAGCTACTACTATTTGAGGCGACAGCGAGAATCTAACTCGTTCTACTACGGCACACACAAACGAACTTTTTTGTCTATCTTTTTATCATATTTTTTAATCCTAAATTAAATTTCTAATTTCCCAAGTAAATTTCTAAAGGCGCGCACCAGTAGTTGTCATTTGAATAGAAGCCGCGTCCTAAATTTATTTTATTGACGGTTGCCATGGATATTCCAAGCATCGCTATCTTTAATTCGCTTAGCAAGTATGAAACCTGACTCAAATAATTATAGTTTTCCACTAGTTTTCTCAAGTTTCTTTCTAGTTTAATGATTCATGGGTATGACGAAAAATATAATATGCTCTGCGCAAGTGCACTTTTTTTGGTCCAGAATGCAGTTTACAAGCCGAGGCCCGGAAGGCCGAGGTTTTGCAAGTATTCGAGACGAAAAAATCGCACTTGGCACCAAATAACTATTAATTTATCTTGACAGTAGTTGCCATTTGAATAGACGCCGCGTCCTAAATTTATTTTATTGATGGATATTCCAAGCATCGCTACTTTTATTACTTCCACGTCCAGTGGAAGTATAGTAACGACAAAAAAAATAAATAAAATATTTATTGTTCAAATAGGCTTAGAATGTCATGAAACGTCGAGATTTTAAGTTTGAGTGAAAAAAAATTCTGTCTGTCGGTCTATCTGTCTGTCTGTCGGTCTGTCGGCCTGTCTGTAACTATTTTGTGCGCACGTTTGCTCTGGAACCGTTTAAGATATTGACTTGAAATTTGGTACACGTAAGTACTTTAACGAGATCTGGAACTAGATTTTCATCTTGTTCCGTCGAAGGGTTGGGGGGTAATTTAGGGTAAATGGAGGTAAACAGGTAAATGAAGCAGGTAAGAGTCCACAAAATTGGTATTTAGTATATACAAGAGAAGCTAAGGTCTCAAAAAAATTTTTGGCATTAGCCATCCCCATTACCACTCCCACCCCATTATTAAAGGAGATGAAAACATATTGTGATTTAGTGTGTGTACTGTGTACAAGAACCAAAAACTTCAAAATATTTTTGTACTTCATCCAAGATATAATATGCACCGCGGGTTGTACAGTGCGATTTGTTTGTCTTGAATACTTGCAAGCCGCGGCACTTACAACCCAACTATAATTTGTTCTAAATAAACGAAAAGTCAAAATACAAATATCATATTTGACAAGTTGAACTTGCCACGAAATATGAACTTTTGACTTTTCGTTTATTTAGTAGAAGTTAAATTATTTTAACTGAAGTGAAATTTAATACGGTCGAGCAAAAAATAATATAAGCATCGCGAAAGTTAAAGGCTGTATCGGTTTTCGGCAACTCTGGTAAACGTCTTCTTTTAGAAACTTTGACTTGGCCGTACGCCTCATATGACAGTCAACCGCGATATACGGCGAGGTACTGTCATACGTGTCATACAACAAAGACATGCCAACTAGAATAATGTAGAAAACGTCTGTCGAGCTACTGTCAATACGAAAAGTAAGAGTATTTTACAGCCTGAAAAGTTTTTTAAATGAAAAAACATATTTGATTACAAACTGAGCGAAGACAAAGTTTCATTTTAGTTTCTTAAATATTTGAAAAACGAATTATTTTCGCGCTCATATCTTAATTATTTTACTCTTTAAGGATGTTTCGTGAAGTTTTATTATTATACAGGGTGACTCAGAGTAAAATTCAGTTTTTAAAAAATCATAAAGTTATTTAAACTGTTCAAAAAATTCTATTTTAAAATTAAGATACTACATACTTGAGGATTTTATTTTTTAAACACTACGTTATCCAAATGTCGACCATCTTATCTACAGCACTCCTCCTCCAACCTGGTCCTTAAATTTTGGAAAACTCGTCTACACATTTCAACATTCGCACTTTTTTTATTCCGACTCTTCAGAATTTTCCTGGATACGATCCCAATTGGACCTGGTTTCAACAGGATGGTGCCACGGTACACATAGCAGCAGCATCAATTACCAGTCTACGTGAATTGTTTCCAGGAGTGCTTATTTCCAGATTTGGTGATATCCTCTTCCCTCCAAGATCGCCGAACCTAGAGCCCCCGATTTTTTTTTGTGGGGACACTTAAAGAATATTGTTTACATCAATCCCCCGGCCAATACAAACCAGTTAAAGAATAACACTCGGGAGGCCATTACTAATATTCCTGTTGAAATGTGTCGACGAGATTTCCAAAATTTAAGGCCCAGATTGGAGGAGTGCTGTAGGCAATATGGTCGACATTTGATAACGTAGTGTTTAAAAAATAAAATCCGCATGTATGTAGTATATATTAATTTTAAAATAGTTGAACAGTTGAACAGTTTAAATAACTTTGTTATGACTTTTTAAAAACTGAATTTTACCTTGTATATTAAAATATCTTTGGTGTTGTGCTGTCTCAGAATCATTCATCAGTTTTAATTTGTATTTTTCCATATTAACATAATTTGACAAACAGTAATAATCAAAGTAGAATGCTGTGTAAGGAATCACTATTTCCACATCCAGATTTCCGTGCGGGGGGGGGCTTCTCGTGCATACACTACGTGGATATGCAAGTAATAAAGTAAAATTGTTTGATTTTTAACTGGCTTCATAAAATTTAAAAAAGCAGGAGATGGAAATATTCAAGGTACCTAATTAATTAATTTATTAATCATCTCTCTTGGCTGGCGAATATCTCTTCTTGTAGAAAATTTAATTATGTTTAAATATTTAATTTTGCATACATTACCTTTTCCCGTACGACGCGACGCATCATTTCCGAGTTATAAGCGAAGAATCGAGAAAAGCCCCCCCCCCCCCTTGAAGCGGCTGGGCTAGGGGCGGAGACTTTTAGTATGTTTACCTCCTATCTATCCCCAACACATTTCTGAAGAGGAAAATTCTCCCCCCCCCCCTCAATGTCCTCTGCAATCCCCTTTTGGGCATTCATTGATTGGACTAATAGTGATATGATTAATTTTTCAAATAAAAATCTCTCTCTCAGATTACTTTGAAAGAGTAGTAGAACCTGCTTCTTTCGGAGCCACTGCCCAGAACGTTTCCTTGTGATGTATCATATGTGAACTTAAATGTGGGAGACATTGAAGATACACATTTTTTAAGGAATATGATGATCTGACCAAGAAATTTTAATGAAGCTCACTGCTAACTGATGATAAAGAATGTCGATTTTTGACGTTTTTAATAATATAGTTTTTTGTCCGCTATGCATCCATAACAAGTTCAATCAAGAGATAATGCAACGCATGGAGAGAAAAGTTTATATTATTGATTTCGATTACTTTTTTGTTTTTCGTGAATGTTCAATCACTACTTATAGATTGACAAACGATTTCTATTAAAGCTTCTATAACTGCAAGGTATGTCTCGATGGCGGTCCCATAATAATTACATTAAGATACTCGCAAGGTGAGCCAAAAAAATATAAGTAAAAAAAATACTTTCAAAACCTTGCTTTTTTTTAATAAAACATACTAAAAAGTAAAAAATAACTTAAAATTTAAAATTCAAACTTCTTCACTATGGTCACCGATCATAGGCGAAGATAGGTAGGTATAACATACACTTTTTAAATGACATATAATACATAAAAGCTTGAGGCGTTTAACTTAGATAGTCGAGTACTATGGAATCAGATATCGGATTTGATTACTTTTGTCTCCAATGAAAAGAATTCGTAACGCCTCAAGTTTTTATGTAAAATGTATGTTTTACCTACCTGTGAATCTTCTGTCTTCGCCTATAATTGGTGACCAAGAAGGGGCTTATAGCGAAAAAAGATTGAATTTCAAGTTATTTTTTACTATTTAATACGTTTTTATCGAATAAAAGCTTGATTTTAAAAATATATATTTTTTACTTAATATTTGTATTTTATACTTTTTAGTCTGAGTTTTGAGTGATATTCCTCATTCTATTCATTTCTGCTAGAGCATTGTTGTTGCATGGCGTTTTGTCAAATCATTTGGAAAAATCTAACTCTTGATTCATAAGACCATTTAAGGTAGAACTCTGCTGAGTGTGACAAGCTTGCCCAGTGGCGAAAACATTTTGATTTTTCAATTTTGATAAAAAATTGTAATCCGCATCTCCGAAAACCCCCAAATATCGATTTTTAGTCGTATCGGATAATAAATGAAAAAAATGGCCCGCCATCTTGGCGCTTGTATGTTGATTTTCCAATTTTTATCAAAAAATCATAATCGGCATCCCCGAAAAACCCCAGATGTCGAATTTCAGTCGTACGGGACTATAAATGAAGAAAAATGGTCCGCCATCTTAGCGCCGCCATTTTGACTTTTCAATTTTTTCTCAATAACATTGCATTGTCAAAGGACTTATACAAGTGGGCAAAATTTCAGTTTGATAGGATAATAGAAAGTGCGATAAAATTCCATCACAAATTTTGAACCGGAAAGACATATTTACAAACATTGCAAGTTAAATACAATAAAAATAAAAACATTGGGAACATATGATCTTAGATTTAGTTGAAACTTGATCACCAAAATTACAAATTACAAATTCAAAACGGTGAATATCAATTCATGTAAATCTGAAATATAGTTTTGCTACAGGGCCGTGCGGTACAATTTTTTGAGGTGAAACGAGTTACAAATTTGCCGCCCTAATTTTTTTCTAATAGTATTTTTAATCGTTTTATCATTTCCCTTCTTATTTCAAAATAAAAACTTATGTGAGGGTATTCATTGTTTATTGAAACATCAGAAAAATGAAAAAAAAAATCGAAACTAAAGATAAAAATATAACAAAAAATAATATATTTCTATTTGGTGGTATTTGGCATTATTTTTAAGACCTCATGTTGCCCATATTTTTTTTCAAAGTTTTATCCGTCGCCACTTCAGTTCAGCAAATTAGGTCATCATATAGTTTACAGAATCCGTAAGCTCTGACTCTATTGTGACTCTAAAATGAAAAAAAAAATAGAGATTGGTCTATTTAAAAAAATATTCTAGGGCCACATCAGTAAAACCGGAATAAGGAGGATAGGTCTCGAAAAGTTGAAAATCATACCTAACTTCCCCTACAAAATTTCATTACGATTTCTTTAAAAATGTACTCACATCGGTGGTCCACCATTTATTTACACTTTGTATACTCCTACTTTTTTGAAGCTAAAAAAAAATTAATTGTGACCGACGCGAATTAGCGATGCACTCCATCCGGTCTTACTTTTCGTGGACGAACCCCATAAAAATTCGTCTGAATTACATTTCTAAATAATAGCAACAATTTAATAACTGTTGCAAAAATTGAATTATAACAACATATTATACAATTCCTTATGGCATGCTTTAACTTTTTTTAAAATTATTTTTTATTTCAAAAGCTAAGCCTACTACGACAGAAAATATATGCGAAAAATAATGAACAATTAAGAATTTGATACTCTGATAATGACACTTGTAGTTGTTTTAGATTATTATGGAATATAAGGTCGGTTTCTTTAGAAAAATTGTAGAAGTATAATATATAAAATTTTATACTAGTACTAGATATTGAAAATACAATAAAACATGAACAGATGAAAAGGGATAAATACATTATAGCTTGCCATTTTAAAAATAATGTTGGTGCCGTAATTTTTAAGTTGTCAAGCAACCACTCCGGTGAAAAAATACGTAGTAGATATTCAAACTTTCTGAAGAAGTTAAAAAGTTATGGGAGGAATTAAGTTATTGCTTACTTTTGCCACACCCTGTATAGTTTTATTCTAAATAAAATACTAAATAGGTGACTACTTACCTAACTTAAAAACTGTTTTGAACTACCCGCCGAAAACGACGGTTTAATACAATAATAACAGCCTTGATTACTAAAAAGTGTTCTAAACTATAAATAACTGAAAAAATGCGATTCTTCGGTAGGTAACTTTTGAACACCAACTTCACTTCAACAGAATTAAGCCAATCTACCTTATGCAATTGAATTTTGCGAGTTACAACCAAAACATGTGCTAGTCACCCGTTTTTATTGCCCTCTCTTGGAAATATTTTTAAGTTAGGTACATATCTTTTTGTACTAGCGTCGCTTTTATTACGCCTCTTTTTAAGATCCAGACCTTTCTTCTAGCTAAGTAGGTATGTACACATTTACTATTTTATTTTATGAAATTGAGAAAAACCTCACTATACTTAAGATGCGCTTACAATTATTTATTTTTCTTATTATTAAATTAAAATCCTCACTTTTATTTCACATTTTGACGCCTCCCTAAATGTGGAGCCTGCGTGTAGAACACACAATTTCCCCTCGGTAGGAACGGCCCTGATTAACGATGACAGGTTTCTGGTTTCTGGTTTCTTGATAGGCAGCCAATAAGGCACAGTTTTACTGTTTTATGGAAATTTAAGGACGAACATAACGAGTTTACAACAAAAAAATATGCTATGCTCGAGAATAATTTTTTAACAGTCAAAAAACTACCGCATGATGTACCCAATTTTGCCGCCCCTAAACGTTTGCGCCCTGAAGCAGCCGCTTCTTCGCTTCACCCCACCGCACGGCCCCCTGGTTTTGCAGATTTACATTTGAAATTTGGTAAATGGAGATTTCAATTCTCGATAGTGAGCCTGACGTTAAAGCATACTATAAAACCATGGATATGTGTCTTTACTGGAAAACTAAATAAGCAAGACACTAGAAAGTCTCTGCAGTAATTTCCACAAACACCAAAGCACTTCAATACTGTTATTCGACGCGTGTTTCGCCATTCAAGTTGGCATCATCTGCAGATGATTAAAACTTGGTTTTAATCCTCAAGTGTTTGTGGAAATTACTTCAGAGGCAGCTTCATACCGAAGGTTCCAGCCCGCTCCAGGACTAGAAAAGGTAAAAAAAAAAAATACAAAATATGTTTGTTTTTTTTTACGTAGATCAAGGTTGCTGAATAAATTGAATCCAACAGCTGATAAAAAATTCTGAAACAATTCTTCAAGGTTTAATAAATCAAAATAAACATTTGTCTTTAAAGTTGATGGTTTTGGCTAAAGTATTTTTGAAAGACAAAAAATACGTAGTTATTTTGTTTATTTTGCAAATGTGGTATAAAATAATGTTCGAGACAAAAATTACTTGCTATTTTTCCTAGAATAAAAAATACAATTTTCTACATGAAAAAATAAAGTTGACCTTGAAATGATATTGAAAACGCCCACCGAATAAAAAATAAATAATGCCATTCTGGTTCTCCATCGAAACCAAGTAACTTTTGTTTTAAATTTTTTTTTTGGAAAATACGTTGTTCTCGAGATATTTCGTGATATTTCGTTGTGTCGACTTAAACGGGCGACCCTGTATATAGATCGATAAAAATGGGAAATACAAAAGAAATAGAATGAATTCAATTATAGATGTTCATCAATATTAAAATTTCGTTCTACAGAATTTATTTAAACAGCAGAAAAAAAATATAAAACTGCACATTTCAAATGTAGTGAAAAATATATGGATATAGTAGATTTCCATATTTCCTAACATATTTCTCCTCGCAAACATTTTCCCTTAAGCAACAAAACTATAAAAACCGCTGCCCAAGGAATCACTACTTCCACATCCAGATTTTTCATTGTTCCTCACAACGAAAAAATTTTGTATGTGGAAATAATTGTTTATGGAACTTCAATAATATATTCAAAAACCCAAAAACGATATCCCACATCGGTAGTGGGGTTGAGGTGGTAATAGAGGGCGGTAGTAGGGGTGGATAAAGTAAAAAAATATTTTACGGATTTTGGTTCTTGTACACACACTAAATCAAATTTTTTTTTCACCCCCTTTTATAATGGTCTTATGGAGGGTGGTAATGGGGGTGGCTAATGCCAAATCATTTTTTGTTACCTTACAGCTTCTCTTGTATATACTAAATACCAATTTTATGGACTCTTACCTGCTTGATTTAACTATTTACCCCCATTTACCCCAATTTACCCCCCAACCCTTCAACGGAATAAGATGAAAATATAATCTAGTTCCAGAACACGTTAAAATACATACCAAATTTCAAGTCAATATCTTAAACTGTTACAAAGTAATCATGCGCATAAAAAAAGTTACAGACAGACCGACAGATACAATTTTTTTTCGGTTAAAATCTCGACGTTTCATGACATTTTAAGCCTATTTGAATAATACAAATTTTAAAAACTTTTCTTGTCGTTACTATACATTTAATTGAATATCAATTTTAATCAGGAGTTTTTAAAATGTTATGACATATTTTCTCGAAATGGCAACTTTTTAAAAATAAAAACATATTTATATGTTAATTTTCATCCTAGGTACATTAGAATTAGATAGAAATAAAGGTATACAAACATTTAATGAACTGCCGTTTAATTATTGAATAAAGTGAATAAATTAACTACAAATAAACCATTACACACAATAATACGAGTAGACAAGTTGTTAAAATACGTTAAACACTACGCATTTCCTAAAATAAGACACAATAAGACCAGGTAATATACACAGACTTTAGTAATTTTTAGTTGTAATTATAAAATAATCGTTATTTTTTATTATTTCGTCATCACCACCACAAGCAGATATTTAAACAATTATTCATATGTTCTATAATGTTAGTCAAGCATTTTATCTCTGAATCTTTTATTTATTTTCCAAATCCAAGGTGTTATTTCGGAAGTCAAAATGAATATTTCCCTAAATTTTCAAAACTTGTCTGATTTTTTCCGACAACTTTCCGTATATGAGAACTATTACAATAGTCGGATTTTTAATGAAATTTTTTGCTGTTTATTAGATGCATATTTTAAGATGCCCTAAAAAATCCAAAATACCTTTGGCATCATTTTTTGTGGTCACGTCTGGCGTCCAGGTCTAACTTCCGAAAATTCGAAAAAACGGCTCCCGTGCCATGATGGAACGTGACGATTTTTTTTTTCCAAAATAGAGATATTGTTTAAGCGTGGTTTTTATGAAGCTAATATACTATTTCCAGCATTTTTGTCACAGAAAGGGTTAATATGCAAAAATGGGTTTTGCCAGGTCGTCCAAAGAAAGCTGTTGTTGGCAGAGGATCTAATATCAGAACCAATGTTCTAAAAAAAGGTTTTTTTGGCTCTAAAAACGTTTGTATAGCTCTTAACTAAAAATTTTTAAACATGAGAACATTTTTCTATGTAGTGGTATGTTTTAATTACTTAATTTGAGCAAATTGCGGTTATGAATTGGGTTATTTCCAAAAAATTTCTTTTAAAACACATGGTGGATAGAGAGGTGAATGAGATAAAACCATTACTATGAAGTATTATTGTTTTTGTAGAATATGATCAAACTGTCTTTAAGTACATTTTTTTAATCAAAATATTAAGGACACATAGAATAAAACAGATGTAAGCATTCGCTGATTTGAAGTTTTTATAAAATTTTTGAAAATAAGTCAATTTCTTAGGTATGCTTCCCATATTTTTAATTTCAATCATCTGCTCATGATGCTACATTAGTTGGCGAAACGTTCATCATATTTTTGTTCACATGGAGTCTTATCAAATGTTGCAATCCCCTTCATACATATTTTTTTAATCGAAATACTTCTTGAATAACATTTATACTTACTGAGCGATTTTTTCAAAAACAATGAAGGTGGTGGACGTACGGACAGCAGACAGACAGTTCGAATGTTACAAAATTCGATGACTAACAGTGAAATGAGAAAATATTATCTACAGTTTTAAAAAAGTGCCTGACAAATAGAATATATTCTTCGTTTTTGGGAAGAATATAATAAGATATAACAAAAAATTAAAAACTAAATATGTTATGTTAGTTACATAGTCAGCGCCCGCTCTAGGCAAAATTTACGATTAACCTGTCCCTCTTGACGCAATGTGTCAACCAAATAATGCCTCCACTGGAAGAGTGGAACCCGAGAAAAGCAGTCTTAGTGTACCTCAAGGAATAAAAACAGCGGGTAAAAGATATGCCAAAAGTCAGAAATGAAGACTGGTATATGGAAGGACATATTTTGCGAGGCCGAAACGGGTACAGTTGAGGATAGACTCACTTGTATCTATCTAACGTAATATCAATACACTCGTTTTTTTAATTTTGATTATTTTTTGTAAAATGTAAAACACTTTTGAACCCCGTGTAATTTTGCCTTTTACGATTGCTCATTTTCAATTTACAACTGCCCAAAACAGCCACTACTGAACGTTAGAACAGGTCCTGTCAAATACAGCAAAGGTGGACGGACATACGGACAGACGTATCGTTTAGAAATTAATCAGAATTGGGTAACTAACAGTTATGTGAAAATTTTTCTCCCTAAGCATTAGCTACGGTTTTAGAAAAGTACCAGACATATAGAATATACTCTCCGTTTCAGGGAAGAATACAATAACTAAATATAATAAAAAATAAATAAAAAAAAGACACTACATGTTGATTACATAGATTAATCATAAATTTGAAATGTTTGTTAAAATTTAGGTAAATTTCGACTATTACACTATATTATAGTGATTAATATCATATAAATTTGACATAGACACTTTATTAAAATTATGTAACGCATAATAACATGCGTAGAATATTGTCATATTTGATGCGTATGAAGACAAGTGTATGAAGTATATTTCCATGGGAAGAGTTAATACAATTTATATTTCCTAATAGTTTATATTCATAAGTTATTTTTAAACAGCTAAATCATAATTTGATCCCATCTTGACATTTTTGGGGTGGACGCGGCTTTTAAAAAGCTTTACATATTTTTTTAAACAAAACTAACATTATTTCATTCATCATTCATTCAAACTTACCTTAGGCAATCCTCCAGAAATCGAGTAATAAAATTTAAAAGGCTTGTAAATCCCACATAAAAAATACTTTAATATTCACAGAACTTCCCACATTGGAACGCAACCGAATGACTGAGCTAAATCACTTTCGTTTTTAACAAAAACAAAAAATTAGCTTTAAACGACACATATAGTCCCTTCACTTTCAGTCGAGGAAGTGCATTTTACCGGCAAAAATGATCAGGTACTAGACCGAGGATAGCCCAGGGCAGAATGCACAATACTTTTACGATTTTCAGATCTTTAGCACTGTCGAGTACCGACCAGCGCTGCCTGTGGTTGGAGAAAGCACATGTTGCAGGAGTAATAACAAACTGCTGTAATAAGGTGGGCTATGGTACTATTGCTCCATTGGTAGTAACTTAAAGAAATTAATTGTTGACAAATCCAAAGGTGCGCTCTTCGCAATTGTTTATTCAATAAGTGCTATACGTATACTCGGTAATTCTGCATTTTAGCGGGGCATCTTAATTATTGCGAATTTTTTTTTCAGGATACACTAATTTGGGGTCGTAGAACACGAATCTGAAATCAGTTTTCCGTGCAAATGCATAGTTTTTCCAAAAAAAATTTTTTGAAATTTTCCACCATAACACTCACTCTCCGTCACTGTAAACAGTAAAATTCTCCATTTCGGCCAATTTTCATGTCATGTTCTCCATGTAAAGTGTTCCTTAGAACAAACACACCAAAAAAATTGCTTTTTTATAAAAAGTAAATTATTATTTACCTATTTACCAAAACTCTAGAAACCAGAAAGTGAAAAAATCATCAAACTGTCAAACTAATGCGCATGCGTATCCTCACTTTAAAGCTGTGTCTAAGATATCAGCAAAATCAGCAGGCGATTGTTGCCTCTGATTTTGAAATAATATTTGCATGGACGAACGATGATGTCACGGTAACATTTTTGGGATATGCTAATTAATTTAATTACCTACAAATGTTTGATCAAATAAATATAATTTAAATATGTACGTTTTTATGATCAGCCAATACCAAAAACTGGTGTTCAGTTAACAATATTTCTTTTATGTGACATGCAGTAGATACTATTAGAGGTATAAGTACCTAATGAAATATTGTGCAAATAACAAATAGTCCTACAATCTTACGGAAACGTGGAGCGAGGTCAAGGTCAAGGTCGCCTAAAATATTCCTTGCCCTTCTCGGAAAAAAATTTTTGCTCGCGCAAATCTAAAGGTAAATTCACACCTGAGGGTGCTCACTCTGCATTCTTCAGGCATGTAATTTTGAACAGGCACATGCAGTTTTAACGCAATGCCTTTAAATTGCACCATCTCTCGCACTTATAGAAATTGTGAACAGAAGCACGTACTATAAAACAGTTGGTACTATATTTTTAAGCTTTTTTAGTTTGTTGTGTGGCAGTTCAACTGGTAGAGCGCCAAAAGCTAATTGTAATACAGCTAATAATATAATATACCTAATAATATAAAAATAACAACACAATTTTAGATTTGGTAAGTATATTTATTTATTTTGTAGGTAATGTAGGCATATCAATCGCATTTATAGGGAATTTCGCTAAACTGCATGGTTCTCTGGGGGAAAATAGAAGCAGCCTGCATTCTTAACGCATGTGTAAGAACTCATAAGTGTGAATAAGACATGCATGCATTTTACATGCTGCGTTAAAAACGCAGAGTGAGCACCCTTAGGTGTGAATGTACTGCATGTCACATAAAAAAAATGTTAACTGAACATCAGTTTTTGGTATTGGTTGAGATGATCATAAAAACATGCATATTTAAATTATATTTATTTGATCAAACATTTGTAGGTAATTAAATTAATTAGCATATCCCAAAAATGTTCCCATGACATCATCGTTCGTCCGCAAAAATGGAAATATCATTTCAAAATCGGAGACAACAACCGCCTGCTGATTTTGCTGATATCTTAGACACAGCTTTAACGTGAGGATACGCATGCGCATTAGTATGACAGTTTGATGATTTTTCACTTACTGGTTTCTAGAGTTTTGGTAAATAATAATTTACGTTTTATGGAAAAGCAATTTTTTTGGTGTGTTTGTTCTAAGGAACACTTTACATGGTGAACATGACATGAAAATTGGCCGAAATGGAGTTTTACTGTTTACAGTGACGGAGAGTGAGTGTTATGGTGGAAAATTTCAAAAATTTTTTTTGGAAAAACTATGCATTTGCACGGAAAAATGACTTCAGATTCGTATTCTACGACCCCAAATTAGTGTGTCCTGAAAAAATTTTGCAAAAATTCCGATGCTAAAATGCAGAATGATCGTATACTCATACTCATATTTATTTTATTTGACTACATTATATATACGTCAAGTACATTTGTAGCATGTCGAAATACAATTATCTACAGATAAAGACAAATATAAAAATTTTATAAAAACATAAAAATTTCAGTCAAATACAGATTAAAATACTACAAAATAAAATTATTATACATATAAATACAAACAGAAATGCAAATACAGATACTTAAATGCATTCCACATAAATTTACATACCATATTATTACTATGAAAAGTTTATTAATTTATAAATTTAAAAAGTCAGGGTTTTGGGGCTAAATAATCAGCCACCGAATAAAAATAGTTCTTTAAAATAGAATATTTTACTTTACGCTTTTAAAACAGCTGCTTTTGCCATACCGTACATTTTTCATGGAACACATGGCTGCGTCAGGAAAATTTATTGCCCCCTGAAAAGGGCAATTTTAGGGTGAAAAATTTATTTACGGCATTAGCATAGTTTGTTAATAAAACAATAATCAATAAACACTAAATGCCCTACAAAAAGAATGGGTCCAGATAGCTGGAAAAGTAATTTGTTACCCCTTAGATTTTATTTTATTTTTGCAACTATTTTCTAAAACATTCACGTCACCGAGATAAAACTCCCGAGCTCTGTTTATGAAAGATAATACTGTCCGTCACATTCAATGATTAATATATTTGCCCCCTTCAAGCTAACAATAAGTCAATACGGCTGCCACATTGAACGGGCTAATGTGAACGGCATCACAATTTTCAATTACTATTTGATATAGTCGATAACATTTTGTAAATGCCGTACAGTAATTAATGACCGGTGAAAATGCTATGGAAAATCTCATCAGGTGTGGAAAATCCTAAAAGTATAAATGTACGGCATCTATTTTTCTTTATATTTCCATTTTTAAAGAATTCAAAACAGCAATAATTTTAGAAATATTACTTCTTTTATTAATATACAGCGCATTTTGAAACTCTTTTAAATTTTGAAAATTTTATTTATTTTTTTTAATGCATATTTTCATTTGGTTCCATTAATTATAACCGGCTATAAAGTACAATGACAATATTTTGTTACATCATGTCAAAAAATCGGTTGCCGTACAGGAATTTATGATATTATTGTCAAAAACTGAGAACACAGGTAATTGTTTATTTATAGTTAAATAATTTTTAGACGGCACGATTGTTAAAAATCATTGTAAACGTTGAATAATATTTTAGAATCGATGCCGTACATTTTGCAATGATCTTGCACCTACGGGTCTAGGAAAGGGATTTCTCAACATGTAACCACCAAATATGTACGGCGTTGCTGAATAATCAATCTATGAAAGCATACAAATCTAATTCTTCTGGCTTCCGGTCTCATTATTTTTGTACGGCAGTAGTTCTAGTTGATTATTTTCTTTAAAGAATTATTAACGAAAGGAATGACGTACAAGAATATTTTGTCTGAAGAGCGCATTTTCGGATGGAAAATTCAATTTACCTGTGTACTAACCTGTACCGCCGGCGTGACGGCATAGGGCCTAAAGTTATGGTTTCATAAACTAGCATTGTACTGAATATAATCCATGCTGAGTCACCTTAAAAATTACGATGGGCTTGTAGTCTAATCCTGTAGAGACACATTTTTAAATGAGAAAATGTTAATGTTTCCATGTCTATATATTTTAGAAATATTTATAAATTGCAAAAAAACAATCCAGATAAATTTATCTTTCAAAATGTTCACCATGATTATGCCATAGGACATGGCTTTAATTTGCAATATTCTACACACAGGTTAGAACTGTACAAATGGGATCAACTTTGTACATAGGATCAACTTTATATAACAAGTTAAATGTAAATATAGAAAACATTAATAATATAAAAAAGTTCATGTCAGCTACAAAGTCTTTTCTGGTAAATCATGCTTTTTACTCCGTAAGTGAATACTAAAACTGATGGTTTATTGTTTACTTGTTTTTATTTTCTGCTTTTCTATATAAATGTATAAATACTTTTTTCATTTGTATTTCTTTATATTGATGTCCTAGATCATTGTAATAATAGATTTGATTAATAAATGGCTATTCTATTCTATTCTATTCTGTTCGATGTGAATGAGCTAACATAAAGACCCTCCACTATCATTTGGTCCATTGTGGCTCACTCCTAATTGTATTTTACTCAATAAATTCAGCATTTTAATAAAGCCGATCACCTTATTAGGTGATAGATTGTCCAGGTAGGTCCTCTAGCAGCAGTTGCCCATTGCCACAAAATAAGAACCTGATTCTTTCTGCAGCAGGACAGGTACATAGAACGTGCGCTGCCGTTCCATCCTCCTCCACACATAGTCCGCATTCAGCGTTATCCGCTATTTCGAGCCTAAGTAGGTGGTGATTTAGTCTGCAGTACCCGGTATATAGGCCAACTAGGGTTCTTAGGTGCAACCTGTTTAATTTTAATAGTTTTTAAGTTCTTGATTTCAAAGGATATGAATGAACTAATCCTGGTTCTTACCAGTACTGGTGAATTTTCATCTCAGTCCAGGGCAAGATAGTTGTTTTCGGGGTGCTTGGCGATATGTACTGGTTCTGGTCCGATAAATTTTGAAATAGTTACTATTGAATTCATATTCAACGTTATAACTGCTTTGTATCTTTTCAATATTTTAACATTATCGTCTTAGAATGAATGGTGTTTTCTCAACTAACTTACTCCTTTAGATTAGTTCAAGAATAAACTCGCATCAGAATACGTATTGTCTGTGCTCGCATGTAAGAAAGTAATCGAACGACATTGACAAAGTCCTATTGTTTCGGAATAGCAGTAAAACAGAGTAAGACACGATATATCTTTTTACCTGCTTCCACTTACGAGAGAGTGTTAATCCGCCGCCAATATTCTTGGCTAAAGATGCCGGTCTCGGATGACTGGGGCCGGGCAAGACTATTGCCCTTTACCCCAATACATCGCTGTAGACCGGGGACCAGCCTCGTGCAGGGCGGGCGAGCTTACTTTACATCGGCCTCACTCACAAATGTGAGCGTGGCAGATGATTTCGGCCCACCTCCCTGGGTCCTGGCTCATTGGACCTTGCTGGCTACGGTCTTCGTTTTCTTTTCTTCGCCAGCTTGTCCCCCCCCACCCCCCCCCCCCCCCCGGGGGTAGTAATCGGTCAGTGGGATGTTTTGGGGTTTTGGCAGGGATTGACTGCCGGTAGACAGAATGCCAATTGACATCCTGTCATCCGGATCGTCGGTAGGGTAAGGATGAGCTGTGTAGCTCGGAGAAGGGCAGACCTAACTGCTTTGGTAGCTTTTTCGGTCTGTCCGGAGTCGTGACTACAGGTAGTGGACGGTTGTTTGTCCGGGGTACCCGCAGGGTTTTGGGTGGGTGGTTGGGTGATCATCATGTCTCTTCCGTGGGGTGTCTGCATCTTCGGCCGCTTGTGCCTCGGAGCGTCTGCTGGGTCAGAGTCAGTAGCCTCCCTGACCAGCGGGTTCCCATGCTCGCGGCAAGGGCGTATATCTTCTTGGCTCTCTCCTTGATGATTTCGGTGACTGGGTGTACTCCAAGTCCCTGAAGATGTCCTCGTTGCGCACGAACCAGGGTGCGTTGACTGCTGTCCGGAGGGCGACGTTCTCCACTCTCTGGATTTGATGGAGGTAGCTTATCGCTTGGTAGCCCCATGCTACCGAAGCGTACGTCAGCTGGGGCCGGATGAGTGACCTGATAAGCGTGAGCTTGTTCCTCAGGTTGAGTCTGCTCTGTCTGCCCGTCATCGGGTAGATTAGAGCTCTCGTCCTCCTGGCGTTTTTGACGATGGCTTCTGTATTCAGTCTCCATGTTAGGCCTTTGTCCATGATCACGCCAAGGTAGTTGGCGGTATCGTGCCATTGGATGTCTTCACTAAACATGGAAACGTGACCTGTGGGGTTTTGTTTCCTTACCTTCTTGAAGAGGACCGCCTTGCTCTTCTTGGCGTTGACGGCTAACTTCCATCTGTCGCACCAGTCCTCTAGGAGGATTCTGGTGGCTATCCCTGCGTTCCAGGATCTGGCTATCAGGGCTGTGTCATCAGCGGTTAATCCGCATGTACCACGCTCCTAATTTACCAACAACTAATGCGTATGAGTTAAAATGAACGATATATTTCCCGTTTTACTCATATTTTATTGCCCAGATCGTCAAACTAAAACGACTGAGCTTTATCACGATTGAGAACCATTTCATTTACTATTTATTTCTTAAATCTACGGGTATGTTGCCGCCAGTGTCAGTAATTCAGCTTTTAATCAGTGCACGTTGAATGTTATCTTTTTGTCAGCCAATTGCTTTTGAATGCGATTTTTTCACCTTGTAATTATTGGTAGCTGCAGCACTTCGATTGTGACGCGGAGCATTAGTCATAATGATTATAAATGCGGGTTCAATTTTATTTAAAATATTTCATAAAATATTACAGAATTCATATTCTCATCGTAGTATTGTGCATGTTAAAGAAATATTTGTTTTAGCACAGACAAGAAATTTTGATAACCTGGTTTTTATATTATAAAAGTTACTTCCATGAATTAGTTAACAGACGTAGTATATAAGGGATGTCTGGAAATACGGTTACAAACTTCTGGTGCAGATTCTACATGCAAAAATATGAAGAAATGTTAATATAAATATATGTTCGCAAATGCTTCCTAAGGAAGCTAGGGCCCTAATAATAGATTTTTATTTATTATTTCAGAAATACTGTGCTCCACGTTACGGGTTAAATTGAATTTACGTATCAACAGACTTTAAATAATGAGATGCTTTTTTAAATCTTAAGGTCGGCTTGCTCTAGCAATGAAACCTCAGAGTTAAGGTCTTTTTATTTTTTAACGATTCTGAAATTTTGCCAATAAAAATGGCGGCACGTGGCCTTCTATCAAACAATTTACAACTTCCAAATAAAAGCTATAGGACATTCACAACTCTACAACGTTACAACTTGACGACTTTACGACTTGCCTACATAAAAAGAATAACGCGAATTAGGATTGGGTTTTCCAAGAATGTACAAAATCGGCCTGGGTACAAAAAAATGATTCGTTAACGTCGCTTTCCTCGTTTATTTAGAAATTCCTCCTCACCATATTACAATATTCGGCTTCAAACAGCTCACATAACAGTTGGGCACTCCAAAACGTAAGATTTTTATGGCATAATCCCCGAATTAATATTGGGTCGCTTCTTCAAACAATTATAAAAATCTCGTCTAAACAGCTAAACGACGCGTTAAAGAATGAAACTTTTAGAAACCAAGCGTCTTTTGCTAACCACCTGTTCTTCAATCAACCAATCACAGACTGACATTCAATTAGGAAATTTACCTATAATCCTATAAGTTATACGGGAAATAGAATGATTAAAACCATCCTCAAAATAAATACTAATAAGTGCAAAACCCATTATTGAACCATATTTACAGTAAAAATAAATAAAACTAGGATTAATAATTTAAATGATGCCATAAATTTTCCTCCAAAACCAATGTTGGTAACATCAGAGCCGGATCTTGAATCCTGCGAACTACGCGGTCGCAGAAGGCGCCAACAGAAGGCGACAAACAGAGAAAGGGAAAGGCGCCAAACACTGAACGAACTCCCCCTCCCCACTAAAAATTAACTTAATTCTACTACATTATTTCTATCAGTAGAAAATACTGTGTAAATCTAAATATGCTTTTTAAAAAACCTGTGTTGTATGTTTCGACTTGTTTCAATTCTACTTGTCAGAATACATTTTAACTAGGTATAGTTTGTACCACCGATAATCCAGCGATATAAAAAAGTTCGCAAAAAAACGTAAAACTGTATCAATTTCAGTCTATTTATTTAAAAGGCCATAAAAGTGTTCGGCTTCTTTATTATCAACACAAAAAAAATGGTCACATATTTCCGAACAAAAATGTAGGCCACTCCCACTGAATATAATTGGTTTAAATTTTCTCTACCGGAATTATGATAGGTTGGTGGTCAACGTGGACTAGCGTTGTCAAATTGGACCGGCGGGCGGTACACTAACTAGAAAGCGGTCGGCATCCTTTATGCTTTTTTGCGAGCTTTTTTGTATCGATGAAATATTTGTGGAATACACTATAGGTATACATTTTAGTTGTGATTATTATTTAATAAAAATTGTTCAATTAATTATTAAAATTGAAACTTTGTACAATATTTATTCATAGTTATAGTTTCGCTATTGGTCGTTAATATTCTTGGGAAAACTATGGATATTGAAGAAAATTGCAATTGTAATAATAATTATTTCCAGAATTTTTCTCCATTACAAGTTCCTAGAGCTTTATTTCATTGAGATGGGGGGCGCCAAAATATCGTCCGCTTACACTTGAAAAATGTCTAGAACCGGCCCTGGGTAATATTTTCCCTCAAACTGACATATAACAGCTGAGAAAAAGGAATGGTAAAAAGATCTACCAGGCTAATTTATTTAAATAAACAAATAAGAACTTCTTAACTACAGGTAAGAGAGTATCGTATTGTTTTAACCAATAGAAGTGTAACTAAATCCTTTTTTCCAGCCAATACACCCTGAAATGTGTACATTTGCCTACACTTACATACATTCAAAGAGGTGTGTTTACACACTCCATTAGAACCAAATTCCAGAGAAAACTAGCAAGGAAAAATGACAGACATGACAAATCAATGAACCTAAATTATAATGATTCCATGAAATAAATCCCATTGCAAACAAGAAGGTTTCCGGAGTATTTTTATTTAGCCATCGATATACAAACAGTAAGTTACCTTCTCTATTCTCTTTGCTATCAACAAAAGGAAAGTATTTAAGCAAGCAGCAAGCATTTAAAAAAACAAACGTAGCCTCACTCATTTTTAAATTTATATTTGCATATGCAAATATAAGATCGGAACCTAATCTAACGTTCCATACAGTGATAAGATTTGGTACATTATTAAGTAACAATAAGGGTCAAATTGAAATTCATCCAGGGATGTAAATAAAATCCAACATTTTTTGTTCTGTTTTTGTTTTTTAAATTTTGGCACCGGAACAAGGTTCCGTGATCAAATTTACATAAAGAAGGTCCTCTTTGCCGAATACCAAATTTAAAAACTAAAAATATTAACGATCATTCACTAATCACTGACAGATTAATTCGTCTATAACTCCAAATCATGACTGATGACATGAAATTACCCATACACCATTAGGTCCATCGTTTCTCAAACCGTTGGTGCTACAGGTCTCCAGATATGGCAGTAGCTACCTTGCTGCTGATAATCATTGAACACCACCGAGTTAGTCGCGTGTTTGTTTATCTTTTAAAAAGTTTTCTCTTGAATTTCTCCTATCTGATATTACTAAGTGTATTCATGACTTGTATCTAGTGCTTCTTCTTTTTTATCGTAATTTATGTCGTCTGGTGTCTTGAAGTTTTACCACATGTCGATATAAGATGATACTTATTAGCTATTAGCTATTAGCCAATCTGCCCTAGTGTTTTAATGCCTACAGTCAGTCAGCTGTTTCTAGACCGGTATACAGGGTTATGATAAATTCGATATCATTAGAAAATAGTTTTTGGAAAAATGCCCAGACCTGTTTTTCAATAACTGCCATAACAATTGTTCAATTTATCATCGTGGATCATCTATCAAGTCTTGTACTAATATCATCGTTCACTAGGAACAAACTGTGCCGAAACTTTGTCATACCGATACCATGCCCACATAGCAAAATTATATTTAAAAATAGTTCCTTAATGTTTTTCCAACTATTTCAACATTTTAAAAACAATTTTGACAATGTCTTGAAGTTTTACCACATGTCGATATAAGATGATACTGATTAGCTATTAGCTATTAGCCAATCTGCCTCAGTGTTTTAATGCCTGCAGTCAGTCAGCTGTTTCTAGACCGGTATACAGGCTTATGATAAATTCAATATCATTAGAAAACAGTTTTCGGAAAAATGCCCCATTTTACCTCTCAACCCTTCGACGGAATAAGATGAAAATATAATCTTTCAGAGTTCCAGATCCCGTTATAGTACATACGTGTACCAAATCTCAAGTCATTATCTTAAACGGTTCCAGAGTAATCATGCGCACAAAAAAAGTTACAGACCGACAGACAGACATTTTTTTCGCTCAAATTTAAAATCTCGACGTTTCATGACATTCTAAGCCTATTTGAACAATAAAAATTTTTTAAAATTTTTTTGTCGTTACTATACTTCCACTGGATGTGGAAGTAAAAATTAAAAAAACCATATAATGCAATTTTTTATCGAAAAATTTCACTTCTGAAATGCCCAAAAGCTTAAATCCACAGTTGATAAACTTTTAAAAAATATTGAAATTTTGCTTAAAAAACCCGAATGTATCATTTTAATGGATTTTTACGTTTTAAAAAGCGCGCTGTGAATTATTGATGTTTTATTATTAAAATAAAATGTCAATATTTTACCTGGATCAAACTTTGGATTCGAGTTTGGATTTAAGTTTTCTGAACAATCCTGAATAAATTTTATTAGTAAAATTTTCGATAAAAATGCCTAAATATGATTTTTTGATTTTTTCCATTTATTTTAGACTAGCTGATGCCCGCAACTTCGTCCGCATGGAACTTCGTTCGGGTGGAATTTCGTCTGCGTGGAATTAAGAACATTGAGATACTAACCCACTGCACATTCATTGCATTTAAGGAAGCCGTCTTCCCATCAAAAAAAAAAAAATTATTTTAATCGACAATAGAGCACATGGGTGCATATGTGTCAAATTTCATGCTTAAAAACATCCCGCTCCTTGTTCACTCGTTCGGGGGAGGTCTCTTTTTGAAAACCGTCGAATACGTGTCTCCTTATTTCCTCAGAAGATCCCGTCACTTGAATATCACGTTTCTGACTTTCGCGATTTCCGAAATACGGATACCTCAGCTTATGTGGAGTAATTGTCGCCCTCACTGTTATGGAACATAATTAAAAATTCGTTCCAATTGTCTAACACAAAGAGCTGACTATTTGTTTACGAACCTCCAACGCCCTTTCTTGTGAGCCGTACGTTAAGAATGAAAGGGAACGGAATGAACAGACTCCGCCACCTACAATTGTGACAACAGTATGTTGTACAACTTCTCCATTAATACCTAGATTTTCTTAAAAATTCACAGATTTCTCAATCCTTGCAACCATTGGAGACATTGGAAATGATAACACCATGTATGAAACATAATAATAATATTTTATCTTCTGTCGTGTCAAAATAACTTAATTATAGACGTCATTTTCAGTGTCGAAATGATATGCTTTACCGGACTGACGGCCGTTTGCACCGTATGTGTTTAAACCATCTACCCGTTTTCACCCCTACAAAAAGTGAAAATCGAAATTTCGTCTTACATGTATCTAATAGATTTCAACAAAAAATATTTCTGTCAAATTTCACGTATCTAGATATAACAGTTTCCGAAAAAGACTAAAATTTCAACCCTTTTTTTTGCCCTTTTGGGGGTCGAATTTCGAAAAATTCCTTCTTAGTGGATGCCTACGCCATTCGAGGAACCTCTATGCAAAATTTGAAGTTTCTAGACTCAGCGGTTTGAGCTGTGCGTTGATAGATGAGTCAGTCAGGGTATTCTTTTCATTAATGTCATGAGTTTTTTTGAGAAAAAAAAATTGAACCGGCCAATTTAAGTTAAAATAAATGTATATATCCCAGACAATATGAAAACGGCACCAATCGTTGGTATAATATTTTCTCATAATACGACAGCAAATGGAGCTCTTGTTAAGTCATTTGGCCTACTAAATCAGCTGATGTTCATGTGCTCAAACATTAAATGGTTTTATATGTTATCTTCGTTTGTGTAATAGATTTTTTTCAAGTCGATATGGAGGACCAAGATATGTACTTATATCTTGTTTCACTCTAGCTTCATTAAATAATTTATCTTGCAATTAGGCTAGAGTAATATCAGACAAAGTAAATGCTAATGTTTTATAAAAGTGTTAAATATTTTGGGCTGCATCATCTTTTTTGTACGCATTTGTCTGTTAAGAACTTGCATTGATAATAAAACAGGGTTCTTTGGGATTTCAGAAAAAAAATCATGTGCCCATCTGTGCTCATTAACTTAGGAATTTTATTTTTTCTGCAGCTTGTCAACTCTTTGAAAAAAATCCAAGGAAGTCATTATTTGGAAAAATACTGTGATAATGAATTTACACAATACATTAAAAATTGCCATTGTATAAGTGACTGTAACGACCACCTAGAGTTTAACTATCAACTGGTGGATGGAGTAGCGGTTAAACTCCAAGCTTCGGTTAAATACATGCGCAAATTGACAAATATGTGTTGTGTGAAGTTTTTATAATCTCAATACTGTGCAGTCCTTCTTTTCACTGGATCCATTTTTAAGGAGTAATATTCCAGCCCACAGAAAACATATGTTTTATTATTATATATATTTTTTCTATGTTCCAACCAACAAAATACAGCATGCTACAAAATACATGTCGTAACATAACCTAATTAGCACATAATTTGATTGTCAACTGCCAGCAATAATAAAAAGAAGTATTGATATTTTAGGGAAGTTTGCGTAAAAACGGAAGCATTCATATTTTAATAAAGTTCGCTTAAATTAACTATAAGATATACAAGGAGCATACTGCAGTTAATCTAATTTAAACTTTCGATTAAACTTTTGTTTAAACTAAAGTTAAACATATCCTATACAGCTGGCCCTAAAAGTCACCGCACATGTTGACTAAGGGCCAGTTGTATAGGATATGTTTAAACTTCAGTTTAAACCCAAGTTTAAACGAAAGTTTAATCAAAAGTTTAAACTAGATTAGTTGCAGTATTCCCCTTGTATATCTTATAGTTAATTTAAGCGAACTTTATTAAAATATGAATACTTCCCGTTTTACGCAAACTTCGCTAAAATATCAATACTTCTTTTTAATATCACTGACAGTTGATAACCAAATTGTGTGCTAATTAGGTTATATTACGACATGTATTTTGTAGCATGCCGTGTTTTGTTGGTTAGATCGGTTAGAATATAGAAAAAATATGTAAAGTAGTAATATACACATTCGGAAAATGTTGGATTTGGGTGGCACGCATAGTTTCAACGGCCTGACAGACCCGCCTACAATAAAGGCGTGTACCAGTGCTCTAGTAGAGGGAGCAAATAATGACGCGCTATCAAGAAAACACGTACATACATCATTATTGCTATTAAAAATTTCAGTACCATTTATTCAAAGGAAGGATGTAGTTGGCTCTGTTCAGTATAGGTAATATTATTACGTGCTTTAATAACTGAAATTATTTAACCCGTTTTACTTTCAAAACGAGTCAAATAATTCTTTACATTGCAAGTGGAAGACGGAAACAAATTGAAATTCCGCAAGCAGAGTTGCCCACGCACATGTGGTGGGGAAAGCAGGTGGCATCAGAAGGATGTGTTATACGATAAAAAAGAATAGCCTAGTTGCTTCGCTCTCGCTTGCTCTCATTGCCGACCCAAATGAAAAATTTTCTGACTCTGTATATGTTTTCTGTGGGTTCGAAATATTACTCCTTAAAGGTTAATTCACACCTAAGGGTGCTCACTCTGCATTTTTAACGCAGCATGTAAAATGCATGCACTGTCCTATTCTCACTTATGAGTTCTTACACATGCGTTAAGAATGCAGGCTGCTTCTATTTTCCCCCAGAGAAGCATGCAGTTTCGCGAAATTCCCTAGAAATGCGATTGGTATGGCTACAGTACCTACAAAATAAATAAATATACTTACCAAATCTAAAATTGTGTTGTTATTTTTATATTATTACGTATATTATATATTATTAGCTGTATTACAATTAGCTTTTGGCGCTCTACCAGTCGAACTGCCACACAACAAACTAAAATGACTTAAAAATATAGTACCATTAGTACCAACTGTTTTATAGTACGTGCTTCTGTTCCATAGATTAAAGAGTTCTACTAATACTTATGTTCACTATTTCTGTAAAAACCCACAAGTGTGAGAGATGGTGAAATTTAAAGGCATTGCGTTAAAACTGCACGTGCCTCTTCAAAATTGCATGCCTGAAAAATGCAGAGTGAGCACCTTCAGGTCTGAATTTACCTTAAAAATGGATCCAGTGGAAAGAAGGACTGCACAGTATTAAGGTTATAAAAACATCACACATAAATATTTGTCAATTTGCGCATGTATTTAACCGCAGCTTGGAGTTTAACCGGTACTCCACCCCCCAGTTGATAGTTAAACTCTAGGTGGCCGTTACAGTCACTAGTACTACAGACATTAGAGGCTTAACCTAAGTTTAACTGTAGCTTGTAGTTTAAACTAAACCTATACAACTGGCATAATTCTCAAATTTTGTAAAAATGAAATACCCATAATATAATAATATCATATCATTGTTTTCATTATCTTTAATGTTGAGTCTATCTTAATTGATCAGAGCCAATTTTCATAAGTTTGTTTTGTAGTCTACAGTGTTTAAAAACAATTTATACAATTTATCACTTCATCAGAACTCTCAGCTAAGGGCCAGTTGTATAGGATATGTTTAAACTTAAGTTTAAATCCAAGTTTAAACAAAGGTTTAACCAAAAGTTTAAACTAGATAAGTTGCAGTATGCTCCTTGTATATCTAATAGTTAATTTAACTTTATTAAAATATGAATATTTCCGTTTTTACGCAAACTTCACTAAAATATCAATACTTCTTTTTATTATTACTAACAGTTGACAACCAAATTGTGTGCTAATTAGGTTATATTACGACATGTATTTTGCAGCATGCTGTGTTTTGTTGGTTAGAACATAGAAAAAAATATATAAAATAATAATATACATGTTTTCTGTGGGTTGGGAATATTACTCCTTAAAAATGGATCTAGTGAAACGAATTACTGCACAATATTGAGGTTATAAAAACATCACACCACACATATTTGTCAATTTGCGCATGTATTTAACCGCAGCTTGGAGTTTAAACAGTACTCCATCCACCAGTTGATAGTTAAACTCTAGGTGGCCGTTACAGCCACTTGTACAATGGACATTAGAGGCTTAACCTAAGTTTAACTGTAGCTTGTAGTTTAAACTAAACCTATACAACTGGTCCTAAGAAGCAAGGTATTTTATTTTTAAAGTTGGGAAATTAGTCGAGTTGGTCAACATGTACAGTCACTTTCTACTAGGTACTTTTAGTAATGCCGGTCTAGTTTTCTCCATGACTAGGGCCGGCCTTAGTTCCTCGAGCGCCCTCGTGCGAAATTTTAAAAGGAGCCCCTTTTTCTGGTCAGGAAAAAAAATTTTTCCGTCCTCATTTCAAAGTTGAAGTGCGGGGCTGATGAAATTAAAAAAAAGTTTTTTCGTTCCTCATCTCAAAACTTATGAGTGGGGGTAAAATCCAAAAAAAAATTTTTCGTCCTCATATTTCTCTCTCTCGAAAAAAAAAAAGGCGTAAAAAAGTGTATTAAGCTCGCTTATATTAAGTTCATGGTGGACTCGTGCGGTACACTGTCGCGTCCCACCAAAGGCCGGCCCTGGCCATGACACTTTTTACCAGACTTTCTAACGTGAAATAGGTCAATTGGATGTGATTTTTTCTTCCCCAGAAAGTGAAAAAGTGTAGGAAAATGTTGTAAAGAAGGAAATATCGAAGTATTCTCTTCTAGAAGCTCTGGTACTGATGACTTTTGTAAAACTGACCAAGATTCAATACCAGCTCATGTGAATAGGAGCTATATATAAACTTCATGAGAGTTCGGACATTTCAAATGACAGTACAGAAATGTCTAATTTTGAATAAGAAGAACAGGAGAGCTAGTAGGTGGCTGGAGCATAATGAAAACTACGTAGATAGTCCGATCAATGAATGTCTAAAAGGGGAAAAGTGGTGTATGTACGTCTGTGGCGGCGATCGGATGCACTTTTTAGAATTTGTAACATTCAAAATAGTTTTATTTTTTTCAACATATTTTGGTATCGCAGGTGGCTTTACCTTTGTAGTAGCCGAATTTTTTTCTGATCACAAGTAGATTCTAATTTGTTCTATACTTGAGTAAAGTTTGATTCAAATCGGAAACAAAATGAAAAAGTTATAAGGGTATCTTCATTTTAAGTGTCACATTGTATATTTAAGGAAATGTATAGATTTCGACAAAATATTACGTTAGTAAATACGTCCAGTGTTGTAAAATAAAGATAGTTATGTGACTGTGATTTATTAGCAGACCACGGTACACCGCTTTAATAGAAATATTCAAGGTACATAATTGATTTTTTTTTTTTATTAACTATCGATTTTCGCTGGCGAATATCTCGTAAACTATAACACATAGGAATAAAATGAATATAAACATTCTTGTGGGAAATTAAATTACGTTTAATTTTGCATAGATTACCTTTTTCCGTACAACGCATCGTTTCCGAGTTATAAGCGAAGAATCGAAAAAAGGAACGTTTCCACCCCCTCTCCCCCTGAAGCGGCGGTACTAGGGGCGGGGACTTTTAGTATGTTTACCTCCTAACTACTCCCAACACATTTCCTGAAGAGAAAAATTCTCCCCTCTTCAGTGTTCTCTACAACTCTTTCATTGACTGGACTGAGAGTCATTTTTCTTTGTTACATAAGTGAGTTATATTTTCGTGTGTCATTGTCTTTTATTATCGCTTAAAGTTGCCAAAATTTACAGTATTTCATTTTTTATAATATATAATAAAAAATAACACACCCACACAAAATAAAAAAAGTGACCTTTTTCTGGTACTCCATATGTATTTCGACGTGATGAACACGAATTAGGCATCCGTTTAGCTCCATTGGCCACCATTTTTTTGTAAATCGCGAAAATAACCTAAAAAGAAACTGATAATTTAGGCTATTTTCGCGATTTACTAAAAGTTGGTGGGTAACGAAGCTAATATAAATAGATACCGGATTAGTATTCAGAATGTCGAAATACATTGGGGTTACCCAATGGAGTCCCAGAAACAGATCACTTTTCACTTTTTTTTTGTGTCTGTAATGTATTTACATACGTGATTTTCTAGAAAATGGCGGAGGATCCGGTGATATTCATATATTACACATACACACACACAAAAAAAGGTCTGTTTCTGGAACTCCATTGGGCAACCCCCATGTATTTCGATATGCTGAATACGAATCAGGTATCCGTTTAACTCCGTTACCCACCAATCTTTAGTAAATCGCGAAAATAACCTAAATTATGAGAGTCGAAATACAATGGAGTACCAGAAAAAGATCACTTTTTTTATTTTGTGTACCTGTCTAATAGATCTATCCACTTTCAAGGGTAAAATAATTTTGGCGTGCTAGAAACCAAAGTTGGCCCACTCTTAATAATTTTTGTCTCTTTCAAGGTACTTCAATTTTTTTTATTCTTTTTAATGACCTCTTTATTTAGCCTCTAGACATTAAAAGGAAATATTTTAAATTTTCAAGCTGAAACATCAGGCTCCTTATCCTGAAATCAAAATGTACCAAATTTTATATAAATCTGCAACATATTGCAATTGTGCCATGTTAAATTCGCCATTTTAAACTCTTAACTTTTGACATCAGCTTCTCCTAAAATAGCTAACTACCAATTTTAAAACAACGACATTTTACACTAGCGCCTTCGTTAAAAAAATCTTTTAGTCAGTTAAAAATGTTTTAAGTAAAATTAGAAGTAATTTCAGAGTTTATTTAACCTTATTATTATTTACAGGCCTGTTTTTGTCGGTTAAACTGATCAGAAAAAAATACAAAATCTTTTTTAACTTTAGTCTCCACTTATTTTTTGTTAACTTCTTCAGTACTAGTAGTAATTTTATGTACTTTTTAATGAGAAGTTAGAAACAATTAAATATTAAATAACGCTATTATTATTGTTAATATTGGAATTGTTATTAACTATACGCTTTTTGTAATATGTTAAAAATTTGATTATTAGAGCTTTCTATCTTACGTGTCAGATAGTTAAGAGCACTAAAATAATTTACCTAATTAATAACAATAACATTCTAAAATTTCTATATTTTTCACTAGATCTGCCGGCATCGTAAAATTTCAAGGCTATTTAATAGTTTTGTAATAAGGATTTTATTTGTTTCACAAAAACGGCAATTAAACAGCAATTTAGAGAAACATGTTTCCTAATTAAATTTTAAATTTAATAAATCTAAAAATTTCTAATTTTATTTGTACACCACATGGAATACAGTTTTTATCTCGGATTGCATTCAATTTTAGAAACATTTTAAAATCAAATTATACTTAAATAATTTGTGTAGCTAAAGCTTACCTTACTTTTGATCAAATTAACACCACGTCCATTGTGTTGGATGTGATGATGGGATTAAACGGATGTTTCTTTTTGGTATGTAGGACAAAGTATTTAAAACTTCATAAACATTACATTGAATAAGAAAAGTACGGGAGTCAAGCGGAAATTTTAATAAAAGCGACATTATCCTTGGAAATCTTAAAAAATATATATTTTTGTGGTTCGTTGTGACGTTACGTGCAGATGCTCTCTCTATTAACATGAAATTTTACTAGACAAAAATGACGGATGAGATTTTTTCTGGATTTTATGAAGAAAAGGTTTATGATGTGCATAAATGAGTGAGATTTTATCTAAATATGTCCATGAAAGTAATTCCACTAATGCTTTTTTATTTATTTAAAATAGAATACGAGTGGAATTTATAGTAGATTTATAATACTTGACATGTATATGCACCCCCTAAATTCGTCTAGCGATATCGTTGTCCAAATAACCCCCAGGAGTGAAAAACCGAAAAAAAACCCGGAAAATTAGGGTTTTCCAATTTTTGATGAATTATCCATAATGACAAAGTTATGGGTATTTATATACAAAAGAACTGTATTGTTTAAAGCGTAAAATATTCCCCAAACCCTTGCGTAGCTCTCTTATTATGCGAATATTTATTTTGTTATTTTCGCAAATTCGGTCCACTCGTGATTAAAATTTTAAAAATTTACTAAGAATAAAAGTATACTATCAAGATTCGATTACTTTTTCAGTTTTAAATTTCGGTCATAAATAAGCGAGTTATGAATTAAATAGTTAGTTGTTGTCTAAATTATATCTCAACTCACCTGCATCTGTCCCAGCTTCTACGTTTCCCGTCACACTCTTATAAGGTACGTACGCACTTGTAACAGAACCTCGATGCGTAACTCCGTCGCGAACAGGGTCAAAGATAGGTCATGATACGCGTTAACATGCGACGAAAAAATTCTCCCCGAACAGAACTCCGTTGCGTCGCGAACATTCCGTTTTCCATATTGCTCGCAGTCCTGCCAGTTACTTGTGTTTGGAAAATAGGTGAAGATAGACGTTTATCGAAACCATGGACAATAATAAACTGCAAATTGCGGCTGCGGCATATATTTATATTCATTATGCAACAAAAACGGAAAATCCGAAATGATGGTGGGAGACACGTTTGTATTCTAGAAATGAAGTATAGTGGTTGTAAGTTGCTGAATGATTGAAAGTTTCAACATATTAGCGGCCTGTACAAAAAAGAATAGAGTTTTCTTCCGTCCACTCCATATTTACAACACCACTGTGTATTCTATACGTAGGGAATATGAAAATATTTAAACACCTCAAAAGACGATACACGAAGAAGCTGGGACACGTCCAGACTTTGCGTAACCGCATACAGTAACATCCTTTGAAGAGACGCGGGAATACCGATAACTGATGGGAAAGCTGCGAACCTCGGTGTGAACACCCGTGTTCGCTCTGACATTACACAACGAGGTTACATGGTCCCGTCCACACGGTTACACGACGAGGTTCGCAACGAAGTTCTGTTACAAGTGCGTTAAAGATACCTTTAAAGATACGTCACCTCTAAAATTAACTCTGACTACAGACCGGTGAATACTGGTGTCCCTCAAGGGTCTGCATTGGGGCCAATACTATTTATATTATATACGAATGATCTTGAGAACTGGACACCGAACGCATTTTCAGTACTATATCCCGACGACAAATCTTTGTTGGTCTCCGATATATCGGACGATTTATTGACATATGAATGTAATAATGTGATAGATACTTTATGTAATAGGTATGGTAATAATTCACTTTTTTTTAACAAAAATAAGACAACTGTTATAAGGTTTCATAACAGGCAAAAAGAATGTTCCAAATTAAATATTAAAATAAATGGTGTCACATTAAAAAGTGAGGAGCAATCACATTGGATGGATGTTTAAACTGGAAGGCGCACTGTGGCAACTTAATATCAAAATTAAATACAGTTTATTATTTGTTCAGAAATATTAGATCAGTTATGACACGTGAACAGTTAATAAATATATACCACGCACAGGTAGGATCTAGATTAAGATATGGAATATGTATTTGGGGTAGTTCCACCCTATTCCCAGATGTTTTTATCGTTCAAAAACGAATTTTAAGGTGCATTGCAAATGTTTCCAGAGTAGAATCATGTAGAGGATTGTTCAAAGGATTTTAAAATTTTAACTCTTGTATGTGTTTTTATTTATGAACTGTGTGTATGTTTTTAAACATAAATCCAACTTTATGTTAACCAAAGATGACCACAAAATTGGGACTAAACAAAATAATAATTTTTATATTCCCTTTTGTGAATATAAAGTGTCTAAGGATTCACTCGCTTATTTAGGTCCGAACATTTTTAATAAACTACCTTCTGCAATAAAAGAGGTTAGACAATTGAATTCTTTCAAATTAAACTTGAACAAATACTTGTTAAATAAGTGCTATTATACATTAGGGAAATTTTATGAAAGTTGTCAGAATTAGCATAAGTTAGTTTGTAAGTACTACCTGGACTTTTCCTATAAAAATGTGTATTTGTTTAAGAGGAAAATAAATATTATTATTATTATTATTTTTTTTTGTCTGCATTGAAGTACTACCTTTAACTAAGAGATAATGCATTTATAACTTATATTAAAGTAAGTTATTTTTTATGGGCCTGTGAATAGTTAGAGACGCAAAAAATTAAGAGATAACTATATTATATTGTTATTTTTATATACTAATAAATATCAATAGCCATCAAAAATGGCAACACAAGAGAGTATTTTATATCCCCTTTAAAATCCATTTTAATTTTTCTTCCTAGCTTGTATGGTTTTCGAGCAATTCAATTTTTTCTATAGGCCGCGCGCAATAAATTTCAAATAAACGAAAATTCACGCGCATTAAAAATACAAAGTTTGGAATTTTTTTTATATCGATTTTCTCGAAAACCATGGCATATACAACAAAATTATAATAGGAATTTTTTTAGGAAATTAGTCAAGCTTTCTTTTTTATGATGAGCAATTTTTTTATATCTTCAACGGTTATCAGTAAAATAAGGTTTTTTTCACCGAAGGGATGGTTTTTTGGGGGGGTTGCTCGGCACCCCCAGAACGGATTTTTGTGGTTTTGTGATATATAACCCCCCCCCACTAACAGTTACTGAAGGAAAATCTCAGATAACATTTTTTGTGATAAAATTTTTTATAATTATTGGACTATAATGTTAGTGCATTAAATTAATTAAAGTTAGGTAGTTTGAATTATATTTGTTCACATTTATGTAGTATGTTATCTTGTTTTAGAACTAACACCATGATAATATCTTTATTTATGTAAAAAAGTCACAGAAATAAATATCTATTTATCTACCTATCTAGTATTTTACTATTCTTGTTACAAACTGTGAAAAATATTGATTGCACCCTTTAAAAATTATTTTACATTTTTTTTATTTTTTTTCTTACGTAAAACCCTCGAAAAAAAAACCGCTGCCCAAGGAATCACTACTTCCACATCCAGATTCTTTTCCAAGTCACTCACAACGAAAAAGTTTTTGTATGTGGAAATACGGATGTGGAAATACTCTACACCAAAAACCCATAAAACGATACCCCACATCGATAGCGGGGTGGGGGTGGTGATAAGGGGTGGTAGTGGGGATGGATGAAGTAAAAAAACATTTTGAGGTTTCTGGTTCTTGTACACACACTAAATCACAATTTTTTTTCATCCCCTTTAATAATGGGGTGGAGGTGGTAAGGGGGGTGGCTAATGCCAAATTTTTTTTTGAGACCTCAGCTTCTCTTGTATATACTAAATACCAATTTTATGGACTCTTACCTGCTTGATTTACCTATTTCCCCCAAATTGACCCCAATTTACCCCCCAACCCTTCGACGGAACAAGATGAAAATAATCTAATAATCTAGTTCTAGATCTCGTTAAAGTACATATGTGTACCAAATTTCAAGTCAATATCTCAAACGGTTCCAGAGTAAACGTGCGCACAAAAAAAGTTACAGACAGACAGACCGACAGACAGACCGATAGACAGACAGACCGACAGACAGAAATTTTGTTTTCGCTCAAACTTAAAATCTCGACGTTTCGTGACATTCTAAGCCTATTTGAACAATAAAAATTTTTAAATTTTTTTTTGTCGTTACTATACTTCCACTGGATGTGGAAGTAAAATAAGGGAGAACCATTCTAGCAGCTTTTGGTTGACACCACCCAAACGACCAAATAAATTAGTCACTAGGTATTAGTATATTGTGTATCTAGGTGTGAAAGCGATACATTCCCGGACGACGATGCAATTGTAGGCCGAGGCGCTAGCCGAGGCCAACAAGCATCGAAGTCTGGGAATGTGCTTTCACACCGAAGTACACATACTATTTTTTCTGAAATCACAATAAATACTATTTTAAACGTATAAAAATCAAAAATAAAAACATTTAAAAAAATTTTTTTCTGAAATCACAATCAATACTATTTTAAACGCATAAAAATCAAAAATATTAACATATTAACATATATATAAAAAACCGTACGGGAATGTTACTTCCCGGCCTAGGCCGGGAAGTAACATTCCCGTACGGCTTTGTTGATCGTTTCTTGGCAACGGATCTTTTCCGGTCGTTTTCTGATAGTTTCCTAGCAACGGACTAAAATACTGGAATTGTGCATTTTTCGCTCTAAAATCGCGCCGAAAATGTAGACATTCCCGATCGATTTCAGAAAAAAATATTTATATTACCTTTCCTGTTTATTGGTATATAATTTGTAAATGTTATTTATTTAAATAATTCCACTAATAGTGCGCACAGAAAAACAACACATGTAGTTGCATCAGAACCTATTTTTAATAAGAGTATATTGAAATCCCAATATTTTCACTATTTTACTTCCACAACCAGTGCAGTGGAAGTAGTAACGATAAAAAAAATTGTTTTAAATTTTTATTGTTCAAATAGGCTTAGAATGCCATGAAACGTCGATATTTTAAGTTTGAGCAAAAGAAAATTTCTGTCTGTCGGTCTGTCTTTTTTGTGCGCACGGTTACTCTGGAACCGTTTAAGATATTGACTTGAAATTTGGTACACGTATGTATTTTAACGAGATCTGGAACTAGTTTATATTTTTATCTTATTCCGTTAAAGGATTGGGGGTAAACTGAGGTAAAGGGAGTAAATAGGTAAATCAAGCAGGTAAAAGTCCATAAAATTGGTATTTAGTACATACAAGAGAAGCTAATGTCTCAAAAATAATTTTGGAATTACCCACCTCCATTACTACCCCCACCCCATTATAACAGGTATCAAACACTTAATGATATTATTGAAGAACACCGTATATGGTTACATGCGACGTTTATACCCTAACTAACATCACAAATTGAACAACATCATATACATATGTCTACATATTCACACAAACAGTACAGCTGTAAAAAATATATTGTATCACAAATGACAATATTTCAAATGTAATTTTTCTCGTCTTAAATAAAAGTATTAAATTTTATTTTCATTTATTTTTAATCACTGTTGATTACAGAAATACCACTGACGCAATTTGCTGGAAAATGTAACATTCAGCATTTATTTTAAGGGCGGCAGACTTCCTGATCGTTTTTTTTTTTCAGTTTGGTTCAAAGAAAATGCCGCAAGGATCTAAAACTAGGTTTTCGGTTTTTCATCACTCACCAAAATTGTTAATTGAGTTGTTGACGAATTTTCAAAAATGGTGAAATATGGTAGTGGAGGACTTAATTTAGTTATATATTTAATTTGGAAGAAAAATTCTTAGCGCAACATATTTTAAAAAATTAAACTTCGACTATTTGAATGTGCCGCGAAAACGGTAGTGACATCATAACGGCAGTTAGATGTGAACTTATAAGCAGAACAGATGAAGACGACTAAGTTGACATTGCTGACAAGAAAGAAAATAACCTCATACTTATGTCAAAAGTAAATTTGACGTTTAGCTAGCAGTGATTGATGTTTACAGTTATTGTTAATATTTTTTTACAAAACGACTAAGGCAATAGGTATATCTGTAAAAGCTAATTCTGACATTCTACTTGCGGTAGATATATTTATGTCAGCGAATTTTTAAAAAGAGACGATCGTATTGACATTGCAATGGTTGGAAGTGCAAAAGCTGCAAGGTACTTACGTTACAGCTGCTATAGACAGTACAAACTATTGTAATTTCTACAAGAACTTTCTTTATCTTATCTTATTAATATTACATAATATGTCTAATATGTATATTATTTAATTTAGGTGAATTTGTTAACTATACTTTGTATTTTATTAAATATTTCCTTTTCATTGTTTTATTTCCTATTAACTATATACATGCGTATCTAACTGAAAACAACAAAATAAGTTTATCTACTAAAGAAATTATTTATTATCCATTGATACTCACTTCTAAGAAGAGTCAGAATGAGACTTACGAAGATATCAAGAAAGGTCTGTATTATAACAAAAAATAATAAATAGGTAAGTACTTTATGCTAGTATCTATCTAAGCAATAAACAATGATATGTATTTATAACACACATAATTCAAAGGGCATTTATAACTAAAATCCAACGCATTCGTAGCCATTTCTGACTGATTGTGTTCACCGACTTTCACAGTTTGTTTCATATAGTTTTTCAACGGCGAGTTTTTAAATTTCCTTTCTTAATTTATTGATCATCCTAGTATTATGGGGCGTCTAGGGAGCTTCATAAATAATCAATAGCTAACAAAAACAACTGCATTTTATTCCAACATAAACTAGATAAAATACATAAAAGCAGATTAAAGCCATTTCCCTCCTTTTAGGAAGTCAAAGCATGAATAACATTCTAATCTAGAGCCGTTAAGAATACAGTAATACACCCTGTTTTATCCACCAGTTTGGCGGGTAATTTAAATTTGTAACAGCTAGAACGCCACACAAGTCTTGTAATGCGGCCGTTTTTCCTACAACATAAACCCATATTAAAAATCAAATTCCTACATACAAGATACAACTTACCACAAATAAAACGCTTAGAATACATTGTAATTTGTTACTTTACTTGATATTGAAATGGTCTCCACAATAAGAAGACTTGTCCTTCTCTGGTGGCTTTGAATCATTCATTATTACGTTCAGCGTTTATTATTGGAACACAACAGTTTTTCTGGTGAATTGGTGATATTATTTACACAGTACGGCAGAAAACACTATCTGTACTTATATTTATCCATAACTAGATGCTGTTAAACTATACCGAATTGTAACCTATAAACGTCAGTTGAATTTGACGTTAAATATAATGTCAGATTAAACTGTCGTGATTGTCTTTTTTCTCCGTCGCTATCAGCGAGTTTCTAAATTAGTACCCGTTTCTCGTCGTTTTATAACTAACTTCTCTACAGACTGCCGTTATTATGTCATCTTCGTTTTAAATGCATGTATTTTTTATCAACTTCTACATGTTTCTAATGATTTTTTATGAATAATTGTTATTGTTTAACATAGATTCTCCTCAAATTTTAACTTAGTGCAATAACCCAATTGAGCAGAAATTGGTTTGAAATCAGAGCAATCGGGTCCTGAAGATGACAAACTTCCGGAATAAAACTTTTTTTTTCTTTGTTGGCTTTGGATGTCTCCATTCAGCCACGATGATTTTTATAACAATAATAACAAAAATTCAACCATTTATTGAATCTGTAGGAATAAAACCTGTCTAACAATATTTGAAGGGTCGGGTTTCATGCGTCAACTGAAGGATAGATTATCTTCTACTTCTACTTCGAGAAAGTGCTCCGTTCAATATGTAGGTAAGTATTATTAGTTATTACTTATCGTTGTGTCTAATATAACTGAAAATCATTTGAAGATTTATTTAAATTATATGGACAACTTCCTCCGAAATAACTACTTAACACATGTAGTTTCCGCCTTTTGAGTTATGGAGCTACAATGTTTAAAGTGAGTTTTTTCTGCTCATTCCTTCCCACAAACCTTACCCGGCTGTATCCGGCCATATTCACTCCTGTTGTGTTGTGCTAAAATATATCTGTAGAATACAGTTTATAAGGGAAGGCGGGTTGTAAATATTTGGAAATTGTTCATATAATTAAATTAATCTTCTACCTGCAGATTAATTTAAATTATTAATTTTTCAATTATATTTTACAATTTCCTCCTTCATAATAACATCACATATGTAGATGTTTAAAGAAATGAGACGTATTTAATGCAATAGTATTAATTATGTGCAAAATCTACCGATATTTGAGTTTTTAGTTAAAAACTGAAACATTATAAAAAATAGTAGTTAATATTCCCATTGTATAATTGTAATGTGTAATATTTTAATAATAATAATAATAACACAGAAATATTCTACTATATGTTATTTGATTATAGCAACAAGTATTTTAAAAACTTATCCATCATTATGTTTAAGGATAGGGTTTTGCAGAGTGAGAGGAAAATATGCGTTTAATTTCGGTTTATTATAAATATTTAAAAAATCATAAATGGTATAATCTTTAAAGTAGTTTCAGATACTTTCCATTGCTTTAAGGAATACAACCATATACAGTTTTTATCATAAATTTTGTATATAGTTAAATGCCATACTCTAATAACGAAATTGCGATCGATTTTCATTGACAAACTACGATACTCAAGTACAACAGAAATTTACAATAAAAAAATATAGTTGTATTCGTTAGAACAATAGCAATTATTTAAAACAGTTTTACAAATTATACTATGTTTGGTTTTTTAATTATTTATAATAAACCGAAAATAAATGCATATTTCCCTGTCACTCTCTAAAATCCTATTCTTAAGCTTGTAGATTGTAGATTGTTTAAGGGGCCCTGAGTTGACCTTTCCTCACCTCGACCTAAAAGGTCTTTTGCGAATTACCCTACAACTAGTCGTTGTCCAGGATTCCAAGACTTTTACAAAGCTTGTGATTTTTCTGAGAGCTAATTTCTCTATGTTTTCAATTCCGCCTGTTTTAGGTACTTTAGCGAAATGCGGATTAGTACCTTGCATTCACAAAGTATATGTTCCGCAGTCTCAGTTGTAGCTTCACAGTATCTGCATTTGTCATCTTTTTCTATGCCCATGTTCTTGAGATGATATCTCAAGAGGCAATGGCCAGTTAGAAGGCTTGTGATCAGCCTTAGGTCAGACTTTTCAAGTTCGAGAAGCCTTGTGGCATTCTTTGTTGAATAGGTTATAAATCTTTTCGCTTGTCTTTGGCCTGGAGTATTCCTCCAGTAGGACTTCTTTTGTTCCTTTTCCCATTTTTGGACCTCCTTCGTTATGTGTCCCTTAGATAAGCCACAGAACGGTTGGGGTCCAAAAAAGCTTAAGTATCATAAACTGTTCTCAGAATGACGTCGGAATGTGATTTCAGGCTCTAGCTCTACAGGATGCTGTTTGGAAAAAAAGTTGAAGGTGGTTCTTCGCGGTTGCAAGAAGCAATACGATTCCAGAGGTGTTATCAGACGGAGTTTTTCATGTCTTCGCAGATTTTTATATAATGGAGATATCGCCTGTTAACGTAATTTTGGGACACCCGATATATAAATGAATATATATTATTTACATGTGTTTTGTAATTATAAGGGAAGAAATTTAACTTTAAACTAAATAAGGCAATTTAAAAAAAGTGAAATAGAATTGAAAAATTAATCGACAAATCCTATTTCACAGATCTATTTTAGCGCAACACAGCAGAAGTGAATATGATTTGGTACATCTGGATAAGGTGTGCAGAAGGGAATAATCAGAAAAAACTCTCTTGAAAGGGCTCAATAACTCAAGAGACGAAGACTATACGTGTTATTGGAGGAGGAAATTGTGAAACATATTTGCCTTCACTTGTTCATTTAAATTCAAATTATTCGTTTAAAATTCACTGTCTTCTCCGTAGATATATTATATATTGTTTTAATAAAGATGATATTGAAAATGAGTTCATCCTATACAACCCCTAAACAACAATCAGTTTTATTAAAATTTGTCACCTGCTTTTTGTATATAAGAGGAAACAAAAATAAGACGTAACACCCAAAACATAACACTTGAATTTCTGGACTACCCTAACATGGTACCTATATTTCTGATTAGAAAAGTAACACACTATTCTAAACACATTCCGCCGTTACAATTTTTATTCCTATTTATAGCTTATTCGATCGGACTATATCAAGGGTTATTGATTTCCTAGAGAAACTGTTTTGTTATTCAACAACCTGTTAGACTGCCAGTGACAAGTGGGTATAGTGTCTTGATAGATGTGATCTAAATGCAAAAATCGTAACAAACTGAATTTTCATATAAATAGATCGATTTAGTTATACAATCATTTATATAATGGGTAGGTATGTTTTCAATCATTGCTGAAATTTGACATTTATATTATGTAAATATTTAGTTTATGTAAATATTAATTATGGAATATTTGTATATCAGTGTATGCTCTAATCTGACAGATTCTTATTCAATCGTCTCTTAAAGTTTGTGTTCAGTTCAGTATATAGTGGTTAAATCTTATTTGGATATTACGGAATGCATCAAACAAATTTTTTGAAATAGAAATAAACCGCCTTCAAAAAAGATGCTAAAAATTATGAAATCAATTGAACCTTATTACCTAATATCTATATTAACGTCGGTCGCCGTCGCCCAGTGGGCCAGATTATTTATAGATAAATAGATTTTTTTTTTCTATTATTCACCAAACAGAAAGGGGTTACTGTTAATGGATTTACAGATAACTAAAGTAAAATCGTGCATAGTTATTTTTTTTCAAAAACATACCGTATTCGTTGCTAAACCCTCCTAAAAAGTAGGCTTCAATAACACGCGCAAGAGTGGTTAAAATTAGTCGCAAATTGGTGTTCACTGTGAGGAGGTACGTCGACTTAATTAGAGAGGTACTGCGAAGTTTTATCATGGCAACTGTTACTGACGGTATGTATCTTCGTGGTTTATATCATTATACATGCATAAGATAGCACGTTTATATAAACTAAATTAATTTGTTAATTGAAGTTGAGTTAATTAAAATACAAATATCATAAAGTTTACTTAGACTTGTACTAAAAGGTAACAGTCAGGAACAGTAACTATTTACTACGTTGGAAAGCATGTTCAGTGTTCTGTGAGAAAATCTACATTTTCAGTGGTAGCGGGTGGTAAAAAATTTTAAAAAATATTTTTAGAGAGGCGCATCCACCATTGCTCGTAGGGAATTGTTTGAAGTTCTTATGACCTTATTAGACCCGTTCAACCGCAGAGTGCTGACAGTCAACCCCGGTTGATTGAATATAAGATTTCCAAAGCCGAATCGAATGGGGGGAAAAGCAATTTCTCCAATTTTGGATATTTCTCTTATTTTATAAGATTTCGATTTCTTTTTAAAGTTAGGCCTTATTGAGTTTTAAAATAGTAATAATAATAAGCAGATTTTTTAGAACTTTCAGTTCGTGGTGATCAATGGAGTACCCAAAATCGGTATATGTTCACGGGTTGGTGACCCTTCTTTGGGTTCCCTACATCAAAATAAAAAACGGAACTCCAATTAGGTATTTCTGGAACGGTTAAAGATATCAAGTTGAAATTTGACACGTGTGAAGGGCCTTACCTGTAGACCCAAACAATATTTTTTTCAAAGTTTCTTGATGTATTTCTCATTCAAAAAAATATAAAAACATGCGAAAAATTGTATGTATGTCTTTTTAATGGAATAAAATGGAATCTAAATAAACAATAAAAAAACATTTATTTATTTATTTTTATAAGCACTATGATTATTTACAATGTCAACTAAAGAAAAAGGGAAGAAACCTTTTTTTTACTAATGATGGAGCAATAAAAATGTATAGTAGCAGGAAAACATATTTATTCACCATGAACTGGAAGTCCAAAAAATGTACTTCTTCTCCTTCTTATTATTATTATTATTATTATTTTAGAGAAGCCATCCTAAGGTATTATAATAACCTAGAACGATCTGCTCTGATGAAACCCAATAAGGCATAACGGCAAAAAAATGGTAAAAACGACAGGTTTTTAGAAAAAAATCGGTATCTTATAAAGAGACATATCAAAAATTTGAGAAAATGCTTTTCTCCCCATAAACCAGTGACTGAAATAATGCGCATTAAAAAAACATAAAATAGTTTTCGTGGAATCTCAGAAGTTATAAAGTTTGGTAAAAAAACACAGCTTTATCTCACACCCTGTGCTTCAAACTAAAAGAATCGGGCAAAACCCGCTGTTTTGCAAATTAATTATCAGCTATAATATCCCTAGGACATTGATAATGTACGAGATAATTTTATGACAACCGAAAGCACGTTGCTTGGTAAAATTACCAAGCAACGTGCTTGAGATTGTCATAAAATTATGAGGCATTTGTCAGAGGGATATTCGGTCAGAAAATTTTTTGAAAAAATAAAATCAAAAAGTCGCGACACAACGAATCAATTACTTATTTATTAAAAGTACAGTGGGTAAAGGTACAGTTACTAAAATTTAACGCAGCATTAGATTGGTTAAAGTTAAATAATTTTATTGTCATAGTGATTGAAAATTTCCTTGGATGGTGTTATCAGTGTAATGTTAAAATGATTGGGTGATTTGTGTCACATGACAAGAAATAACGAAATATAATTGGTTGTTAGAACTGTTAAAAAAATTTTCTCTTAAATTCTGAAAACCGCACATTGATATCTATTCCCATTTTCAAAAAGTGTGAATTTAAATTGAGCCTAAAAATTCGCTAAAGTATTGTAAAGGGTTTTTGCATTTTGAAAAGCGTGCTGAGAATTATTAATAATTTTTAAAAATAACTAAGAAATTATTTCACAAGTAAACGCTCATTATAATGGTATTTTTAAGGGGAGGGGGGCTGGGGTTGCATCAAGTGTTACGTAACGTAATATTCTTTTTTCCACAAAAATTCTGATCTAAAGAAAACAGCTATTTTTGTATAAACTGTACAAGGTTTGTCCTTAGTCACAAGACAAACCAGTTTGCACAGGACTTTAATACAGTGTGTCCCCGGATTGTGTTTGCGATAGGTGTAAAATACCAAAAAAAAAATTAGTACAGCTTGACGTAAATAGATTTTTACAAAATTTCAATTAACTCGCCGAGTTAATCTAAGAAGAAAATAAAAGATAATAAATCATTATAGGTAAACTGGTCTTTCTATTAATATTATTAAAATTAACAGAAAGACCAGTTTACCTACAATGATTTATTTTATTTTATTTTCTTCTTAGATTAACTCCGCGAGTTAAATCCCATTTTAACTGAAATTTGGTAAAAATCCATTTTACGCCAAGCAGACCGAGACTGCAGAAAATGAAAGCCGTACTAATTTTTTTTTTTGTATTTCACACCTATCGCAAACACAATCCAGGGACACACTGTATAAATGAAATTTTAAAAAAATCTTATTTTGATGGAGGGGAGGGATGAAATTTGTGACGTAATTTATTTAGGGGGGTATCTTCAAACATGTGGCAAGGGGGAGGGAGGGGGTCAAAGGACGGGTATCTATAAGCTAAGAAAATTGACCCCAATATATGACAAAAAATGCAACTATATTTTTTTTTATATTTCTCATTATTTTAGTAAAATACAGGACACTAACTTAACGCTACAATAGATTAAAAGTAAAAATGACTACGTTTTCTTCACGAAAAAAATCGACAAACTCAGGTCAAAATGGCTTTCTTTGGAAAATTGCACCCTTTTTTTATTATATCGAGTTTTTTTAGACATGAGCGCATTTTTTTAGCATGGTGATTTTTTTACATGTTGTTCTTTAGACGTCAACAAATATAGAAATACAAAAATTAAACTGCTAAAAAAATGCGCTTATGTCTAAAAAAACTCGATATAGTAAAAAAAGGGTACAATTTTCCAAAAAAAGCCGTTTCGACCTCAGTTTGTCGATTTTTCTCGTGAAGAAAACGTAGTCATTTTTACTTTTAATTTATTGTAGCGTTAAGTTAGTGTCCTGTATTTTACTAAAATAATGAGAAATATAAAAAAAATATAGTTAAATTTTTTGTCATATTGGTCAATTTTCTTAGCTTATCGATACCCCTCCTTTGATCAAAATTTGTGTTACGTAATTTTTGAACGGCTCCAAACAAAATTTCAGTATTTTTAATTTTGACGAAATTTTGAACGTTAGGGTTTCTGATTTTGCGAGTTTTTTGGTGTCTGGGAATCGGGAAATAATAATTAACGTTTCCGGGAATCCCGAGAAATAATAAATTTTATATATATATATATATTTGCCGAAAATCACAACTTTTTTGTTTCAAAATGTTTGTTAATCTTGTCATCCAAATACAGAATTTTTTAAAATGTGTTTATTTTCTTTTTTGTAAAAAAAATCTCGGACTGTTTCATGTTTCATTTATAATTAAAAATAAACAACAACACAACAGGACAGAACATAAAAAGTCTCACGAGCAAAAATAAAAATACTTTCTTCTCTAAAGAAAAACATTATAATTACTATAGAGACGTTCAGGCATAATCCCACGGATGGTAGCTTTGCACCACCCCCCGCTCGAGCGAGTGCGTGAACCAAATGTCCGAGCCTGCGGTTCCTCTCATACTGAGCAGGATTACTATCGCAACGACGAGTCATCAGTAGGGTACCTATAACTAACCTGTCTCACGTCGGTCTAAACCCAGCTCACGTTCCCTATTAGCGGGGTATTTGATTATGTTTTTAATATTCTTAGACGTCTTTTTATTCACGAGTGTCCGGAAAATTCCGACTGTTACTTCCCTGGAACAGAAATCCTAAATTAACATTTCTTAACAGCGTCCATTAACGAAATTGTTTGATAAAAAATGTCTAATATAATTTTTTTCGTTCATTTTGGTATCGCAGTTGGCTGTGCATCTAGGAGGCGAATGTTCTTTTGGTCATAAGTATTTATTCTATATTTGGGTAAAATTTGGTAAAAGAAGTTATAATTGAGTTACACTCTTAAGTGCGACACACTGAATATAAAAAAAACATACATATTGGTCTAATTGAGAACTTCCTCCTTTTTAATTTTCTTGAAGTCGGTTAAAAAGGAACTGAATACAAAAAGGAACTGAATACAAAAAGGAAACCGCTGAAGTAGTGAATAATCTTTGTGAAAAAAAAAAAATGTCTGTGCGTAGGTATGAGCGTACGTATATATGTATATGTGTATGCGGATACGATAGCACTGAAATTAGCGAACCGATTTTGAAGTTTGGCACAAAGATAATATTGTATTGCTACCATTCATAAGCTGAAAAAGTTTTGGTGTAAATCAGATGACGTCTAATGTCCTTTTGACACATAAACTTTTTGACTTTTTAACAGAGTATCCATTTTTTATTGTAATATACAAAAACACTTGTTATATTGATTCAACTATATTATCACACTTCACTCTCTTCCATATATTTTCCATAAAAAAATTATTGTTCAGGTTCCGCGATTAGTGGTGAGTCGTTAAAGGATAGGATTTTTCAGAGTATGAGTTTATTTTCGGTTTATTATAAATATTTAGAAAATCGTGAATGGTATAATCTTTAAAATTATTTCAGGTACTTACCATTGCTCTAAGGAATGCAACCATAAATAGTTTTTATCATAAATTTTTTATATAGTTAAATGCCATACTTTAATAATGAAATTAGGAACTATCTTCAATGGCAAACTACAATATTTAATACACCAGAAATTTACAATACAAAATATATATAGTTGTTGTATTCGTGCCCTACGAAAAATTGTCTCTTTATTATGTTTATTTAGACGTCTTGAATAACACTTGGTAGTTACGCCACGAAACACCTGGAGGATTTCGTGAAAACTTCGTCGGAAGGTCGCGAAAACCGCGAATTCGGGATTAACTCAGTTTTTATGGCCCAAACGGGAACAACACCTATTATAAACTGGAAATGCTCTAACCTTAAAGGTTCTATACATTTTTTCGTACGCCTAACCATTCTGGAGATACGAAGCGGACTAAGCGAAAAATGCAATTAGTTCCACCAAACCTCTTTCGCACCACATATTTCTCAATTATCTTGTTTTCTATGTCTCGAATGAAAATTCAATATTATCAAGTTCAAACCTGGTTGGGAAAAGACATTGATCCTGAGCAATGGGGCTGGATTGGGAAGAATGTTATTTTGCAGCCAGTACCAACGCATCCAGATATATTGTTAAATTCAATTTTTTGCAACTGTACGAAGGGTTGAGCAGGAAAATGTAGCTGAATTGTTCAACAGCTTGTGGTCATTGCTACGGTTACTCCTGCTTGAATACCGCACCTATAATTGCTATGAATGACGAAATGAACGACGTAGAATCTTATCAGAATGAAAGTAATGACAACGATTTGTCATTGGACGATAACGTTTCAGATACCGAAGGAGTCGGAAATATTGACTAATTTAAGATCCGGCATGGATTAGGCCTCCTGGAGAACCATGTAAAAAAAAGCGCGCCGAGCATTCTACCTCTAGGGTGGTGCGGAAACGAATGCATTTTTTGACCTATTCACTCTAAATAAATGTAAATAAAATCTATAAGACATTTTGGTACAGAATAAAGGTCACAGAGCTCTATAACAGCAATATTTAATTTTCATTCTGAGACACAGAAAGCAAGATAATTGCGAAATATGTGGTGCGAAAGAGGTTTGGCGGAACTAAATGCATTTCTCACTTAGTCCGCGTCATATTTCCAAAACGGTTAGGCGTACGAAAAAAATATATAGACCTTTAAGGTAGAGAATTTACAGATGTACAACTTTTATAATAGGTGTTGTTCCCGTTTGGGCCAAACTGAGTTAATATTGCTACGATATTTGCACTTCATTCTGTGGAAATAATTGTTCATAGAACTTTAATAATATAATAATTGAAACCGTTGAGCCCAAAACCTCATACAATGATATGCCACATCGATAGTGGTGGGAGTTGCTGGTACCAAAAAAAATGCTGAGGATTTTGGTTCTGGTACATGCACTAAATCACAATTGCATTTATTTAACCCCTTTAATAAAGTGATGGGGCGGTAATGGGGTGATAGAGAGGTTTGATGTCAATAAACCTATTCATCCTCATTCACTCCCAATCCTTCAACGGAATAAGATCAAAATATAATCCAATTTCAGAACTTGTTAAAATACATAGGTGTACCAAACATGTCAATATCATAAACCGTTCCAGAGTAATCGTGGGCACAAAAGTTACACACGGACGGACAGACAGAAATATATTTTTTTGCTCAAACTTAAAATTTCGACTTTTCCTGACTTTCTAAGCCTATTTGACCAAAACAAAATTAATTTATCTTTGCCGTTACTAGATTTCCACTCCACTTCGTGGATGTGGAAGTAAAAGGCACAAAACCGGCTTGGACTATTTTTAGTTGTACATATAATCTGTCACATATGCGTACTTTTAAACATTTAGAAACTAGCATTTTGTCAAATGAAACATACCACAACGTTAAACCTTATCTACAAAGAAATTTTGAAAGTTGCAAAATTTGTTGCAACGAGTGTCTCTGTCAATCTTAAAACATCCCAATTACATTTTCTTTTACTTCGTAACAGGGCCGCAGCTACAAGACTAATCTCTATTACAAAAATATTTGAGCCCTCTTAAAAAATACTGGCAACCTTTTTTAAGTGCAAAATGTCAATTATAGCCCAGGAGCTTCAGTCAATATAACGCTTCTACCCGGAATTAATTATTGTAAAGTAGTATTACTATGAGAAGATGCCAGCAAAAAATATGCTCAGAAACGAGTTTGTGCGCTCCATCATTCTAAACCAATGAGAAAGAATTACGTGACATTCAATGTCAACACCAGTGGCGGCGGTGCTCTGCAGTAGAGCGGCGGCGACGGTAATAATAATAATAAAACAACTTTATTAGGCAAAGTTTAGTAGAACTTACTATTCTTACACTTTACACTTCTCCTGAACAAAGGTTACTCGTAACAGTTGGCAAGTTTTAATCTACTCCATTTTCACAGTTCCTTGACCGCGAAATTTTTATTGCAATTACACATTCCTATACCCCAGATAAAGCTACGCCACTGGTAAAAATATACACGCATTTTGGCTCCACCCTGGCATCTTCTCATAGTAATATTAGTCTAAAGCTTAATACTTTGGGCTATCCATTGGTAATTGGTATGTCTACCTTCTCTGTAGCGTCACCCGTTACGGAGCTACGTCACTCCGAGTGTCGCCGCGCGGCGACACTTGGACAGTTAAGTGCATTCATTGTTGCGTCGATTACATCTAATCTAGACAATCAAGCAGGCACACGGCGGGGTATGTCTTCCTAGTTCAGTAGCTGTGACAGTCTTCGGAGTGTGTGCATTGATTCATTGGTGCGCGAAAATCGAGTGATTGTAGTTAAGTCATAGTGGACACAGGCATCAGCTCTGTACAGAATGGGGAAGCAGAAGGCGTGGAAGCTCCTGAATAAGGGACAGAGCTACAGAAGACTACGGTCTTCTCACATCCTGCATCTGGCAAGAGGACTGTGGCCGCTGATGGGGAAAGGTTTATCGTAGCCCTCTATGGAGGCAGTGAGCAGAAGAGCTTGGACCAGCTACAAGTAGTCCAATACAACAAGAGCGTGGCGAAGCAGTTGGTGGCAGCCTCCTTTGATTTGTCAAACCTCCCGCCAACAAGTGCCGCCTGTGAACAACATTCGTTCCGCTCATACTTTCAGGTGTAGGCGTTAGGGAGAATAGTGTGATATTTAATCTCTCGAAAAGTTTGCAACACTCAACTAATGTGCATGTGCTTTTTTGCAGGTCCAGCAATGGTTAGACGTCAACCTCAACCCGGAGGACTGTTTCCGGTTCCTACCACAAGGCAGCCAGCTCCCGATAGCCTACTATAGCTAATTTCCTGTGCCTGCAAGGCGGATTGCGGTGCCCGGTGCGAGAGCAGGAACTCTGGTCTGAACTGCAGCATCATGTGCAAGAGCTGTAGAGGATCCGCTGCAGTCAGTCAGTGGATATGGATGATGACCTGGGCTAGGCTTAATTTTTTGGGGGGGGGAGGTTAATAATTCCCAACTCTCATTGCAGGAATTTTCTCAATTCCTCAAAAAATTTTTATCCAAAATGAAAATTGATGAGCGGGGGGGGGGGTGAAATTGTTCTCGAATTCTCCTAATTTGAGGCTTGAATTTCCCAACTCGACCACGATATTGGGGAGGAGCGTCCTCCCCCCCCTTAGCGGCACCCCCGTGACCCGGATGATCCTACTTCCCAGTAGATCAATAGTGTCAACGGTCTTGCCGAATAAAGTCATTTTCTGTCTGACAAGCTAAATTTCATTCAATAAATCTTAAGAAATACCAAATAATATATAAACAGGAAATCACAATAAGTCTCATGAGCGCAGCCAGTGCAGGTTAGACCGGGCGTGCGACACTTGGAGTGACGTAGCTCCGTAACGGGTGACGCTACAGGGAAGGTTAACATATCAATTGAAAGCCCAAATATGAAGAGAAATGTTTATTCAGGTACGTTTCCCCTCCGAGTCTTCATTTATCCGCAATGGCACCATTTCGAATTTTTTTCAATTTTTAAAATTTTGACAGCACTAGAACGGAATATGCATGGAACATCTGAAATACGAACGGATATGCTCCTTCGAAGCTTTTATGATCATTTCGATCCAAATGGGACTAGTAACAACCTTTCTGCTGCACTTTATAGCCAGCTCTGCAATTTGTGTGACTTAGGCCCTTGTTGCTCCGCAAAAACAGGGAAGCCGACAGGGAAGAGTAGGGGACTTTTTGGTACGTGTTATCCTGAACCAAAACAACAATCATGCAAATTTTCAGCTTTACAATAATTAATTCCGGGTCAAAAGCTGAAATTCCTAGGCTATTACGAACGTTCTCATAGATGGCAAGAAAAAAATGAGCTCATCTATTATTTAGTTCTGACTACGGCCCTGCGTCGAAATAAAAAAACATTCTTTTATTTATTAAATAGAAATTACACATTACAATTATTTGATTTATCGATATCTGCTATTTGACCTATAAATCAATGATAATAACCAATCCAATATTTAAGTAACGCTTGCTGGCAAAATTTCTCCTCAAAACATTTTGAGAGTCGACAAAGAATATCTTCAAATATTTTATTTATGTTCATACCATATGTTTGACATTGAAAATAAATAATTTTCCATTGAAATTTAGTTTAGGTGAAAGTTTTTGAGAGAAATAACTATAATGTCAAGGTTAAGTGAGTTTAAACAAAAACTTTCTTATGAAAACCATAACAATAATTGTTTGGTAGCCCACTCGTGCCACATTTGCGTGCAATAGAATCGAATACACTAGAGTATATTTTTTCAAAGAATGCATATTTTATAGTTAGGATATACTATACCCACATGATTATAATAATGCTTTTGACAACTTGAACGCACAATTTTAATTTTGTTCATCGCTTGCTGTTGTTAATTTATCTAACTACATATATGAACAATCGATTATAAACTCTGTACCGTATGTTTGTATCGATTTTTTGAACAGTTTAGTTGCAGAAAAGATCAGGTAAGTTCATCTTTTGTCACAGTTGAAACTATTTTTATTGAGAAATACAGATCAATTTATTGATATGTGTCTGTAGGTACTTGTTATGAACTTGACCAACAACGATTTTGTATTTTTTTACTATTACATATATTACAGAAACTACAAACATGAATATTTACAAGATAAATATTATCTTATGATCAATTTATTAGTCATGCTGGATCAAAATAATAATTATTATTATAGTTAATCCCCGTATTAATCTTTTATTACGATATATAGAGGCTATAATTACTGGGCAAAAAGTAAAGATTGACTGAAAAAGTTACTCTTATTTTTACTGCAATTTGAGGATTAATATCTACAAAATTATTAGTTATAGAAAATTCTGTAGATGCTCATTTTGTTTGTAAAGAGTGTGGAATAATTTTAGTTCTATGCACTTTTCCCGTTCGACGCATTACAAGGTGTCTGCTGTATAAAGATATACGTACAAATATTTTGCAGGATGACACTTTCTCCCAAAAGAAGTAAAAAAAGTCGTTTTAGTTTTTTTCTAACTTAAACCTATTTTTTTATTTAGAATTAATTAGAAATAGGCAACGTCTTCAGTTTAGACAGTACTACTATAAACAGAAGACGGAAGAGACAAGGATGTTTGGTTCACTTGTCCTGTCAATTACATGGGCTTTACAGCGTTGTGACACTGTCATTTAAAAAAACCGCTGCCCAAGAAATCACTACTTCCACATCCAGATTCTCTATCCAAGTCACTCACAACGAAAAAACTTTGTATGTGAAAATAATTGTTTATGGAACTTTAATAATATAATATTTGAAATCTTCTACTCCAAAAACCCATAAAACGATACCCCACATCGATAGTGGAGTGGGGGTGGTGATAGGGGGTGGTAGTGGGGGGGTGGATGAAGTAAAAAAATATGTTGAGGTCTCTGGTTCCTGTACATACACTAAATCACAATTTTTTTTCATCCCCTTTAATAAGGGGGTGGGGGTGGCTAATGCCAAAATTTTTTTTGAGACCTTAGCTTCTCTTGTATATACTAAATACCAATTTCGTGAACTCTTACCTGCTTGATTTACCCATTTACCCCAAATTTACCCCAATTTACACCCCAACCCTTCGACGGAACAAGATAAAAATATAATCTAGTTCTAGATCTCGTTAAAGTACATATGTGTACCAAATTTCAAGTCAATATCTTAAACGGTTCCAGAGTAAACGTGCGCACAAAAAAAAGTTACAGACAGACAGACCGACAGACAGACCGACAGACACAGACATTTTTTTTTTCGCTCAAACTTAAAATCTCGACGTTTCATGACATTTTAAGCCTATTTGGACAATAAAACTTTTTTAAATTTTTTTTGTCGTTACTATACTTCCACTGGACGTGGAAGTAATAATGAAACAGTTTTACTTCTACCTTGTTTAATCAGTGTAGAAATGAAAAAACTGACATTTAATATTAATTTACCCATTGCCATCTTAGCAATTTTCCACAAACCACAATTATTCCATAGAATTAATTAGGAAAAGTAGGGCAACCAGATCGATTTTTTGAAGCTCCTTGTGTTTTTATTGAAAAAATGTCAATAATCTCAGTAATTTAGCGCCTTTGCTGATAGCCTCGCAAGAAAAGGGGCTGAAACTCCATTTTTTGGACCCGAACCGTTCTGTGGCTTATCAAACGGACACATAACGGAGGAGGTCCTAAAATGGGAAAATGAAAAAAAAAAGTCCTACTGCGGAGGAATACTCCAAGCCAAAGACAAGCGAGCGAAAAGGTTTATAACCTATTCAATAAAGAATGCCACAAGGCTTCTCAAACTTGAAAAGTCCAACCTAAGGCTGATCATAGACCTTCTAACTGGCCATTGCCCCTTGAGATATCATCTCAGGAACATGGACATGGCAGAAGATAACAAGTGCAGATACTGTGAAGCTGCAACTGAAACTGAGGACAATTTTAATTTTGTTCATCGCTTGCTGTTGTTAATTTATCTATACGAATGCAAGGTAGGTACTAATCCGCATTAGGCTAAAATCCAGTGGCGGCTGGTGAAATTTCAATATTTTTTTTCTAGTCTATGGCGCATGGGACCCATACGAAATTTGGGAAATAACATCTAGAGAAGCACTTCTCTAATGACCCCTAAAAAATTTTGAAAAAGCAGTTTGCGAAAAAATTTTTGAAAATTCGTTAGCCTCCCCTGGGTCTAGGAGCTCCTGTTTATTTTTATTTTTTTTTTTGTCAGATGCATTTGACTTTTCATAAAAATACAACAACAGATTTTGGAGTTTATGAAAATATTTTCATTACTAACTGAAATACAATGAACTGAAATTTTGTAATTTACAATTTAACAAATTACAATATTTCAATTTGTTGTATCTCAGTTAGTAATCAATATATTTTCATAAACTTCAAAATCTGTTGTTGTATTTTTATGAAAAGTCAAATGCATATGACAAAAAAAAATAAAAATAAACAGGAGCTCCTAGACCCAGGGGAGGCTAACGAATTTTCAAAAATTTTTTCGCAAACTGCTTTTTCAAAATTTTTTAGGGGTCATTAGAGAAGTGCTTCTCTAGATGTTATTTCCCAAATTTCGTATGGGTCCCATGCGCCATAGACGAGAAAAAAAATATTGAAATTTCACCAGCCGCCGCTGTAAAATACCTAGAACAGGCGGAATTAACGCCTGAAGACAGGGAAATTAGCTCCTAGGAAAATCGCAAGCTTTGTAAAAAGTCTTGGAATCCTGGGCAACAACTAGTTGCAGGGTAATTCACAAAAGACCTTTTAGGTCGAGGTGAAGAAAGGCCAACCCAGGGCCAAGCGACCCCATAAACAATCTACAATCTACAATTTAATGCCTACAAAAAATGTATTTTATCGATGAGATTCAAAAATTACCATTTTTTTAATTTATTATAGAATATTTCTTTAACTACTTTAATATTTAAATTTTTAGCGGTTAATTTAATTTCAATAAACACTTAATTTTATTACTCGTTCATTACATCGTTTTATTCTTTTACTTCCACATCCAGTGGAAGTATAGTAACGACAAAAAAATTTTTAAAAATTTTTATTGTTCAAATAGGCTTAGAATGTCATGAAACGTCGAGATTTCAAGTTTGAGCGAAAAAAAATTTTCTGTCTGTCGGTCTGTCTGTCGGTCTGTCGTTCTGTCGGTCTGTAACTTTTTTTGTGCGCACGTTTACTCTGGAACCGTTTGAGATATTGACTTGAAATTTGGTACACATATGTACTTTAACGAGATTTAGAACTAGATTATATTTTCATCTTGTTTTGTCGAAGGGTTGGGGGGTAAATCGGGGTAAATTTGGAGTAAATAGGTAAATCAAGCAGGTAAGAGTTCATAAAATTGATATTTAGTATGGACAAGAGAAGCTAAGGTCGCAAAAAAAATTTTGGCATTAGCCACCCCATTACCACCCCCCACCCCATTATTAAAAGGGATGAAAAAAAAATGTGATTTAGTGTGTGTACAAAAACCAGAAACCTCAAAATATTTTTTTACTTTATCCACACCCCACTCCCACCCCCTATCACCACCCCCACCCCACTACCGATGTGGGGTATCGTTTTATGGGTTTTTGGGGCAGAGGATTTCAAATATTATATTATTAAAGTTCCATAAACAATTATTTTCAGATACAAAATTTTTTCGTTGTGTGACTTGGATAGAAAATCCGGATGTGGAAGTAGTGATTCCTTGGGCAGCGGTTTTTACTATAAATTTACTTTAAAACTAGATAAATCGAACACATTGAGAACACTGTATGATTAGAAGCGGCAGCCTACCTGCGGCTAAATAACGAAGTATGATAAAGACATGATTTTCTTTGAACCGCAGATGCCGACACATTTTATGAAAGAAACACCAGCGTTTTTTTAAAGTTTATTATGTCTCAGTATCAATACAATAATAAAAAGGGAGATAGATGTAGGCACAAGATATTGAACCTGATTTTAGTTTCTAGTGCAATATTTCTACACAATATTATCTATATACTGGCCTGAAAATATCGTAATTTTAGAAAATAATTCATTTAAGCAAAACCGTTGAACTAAAGCAAAAATTGTATAAGACTTTTTTTGTTTCTTTTCGGACAATATATTATTATGTAAAATATTTGTGCGTATACAGCAGACACCCTGTATAAAGAAATAGACAAAGGAAAAATAGCAATATTGGGTCTTACGAACCCAATTGTGGCACTATCTCTGAAATTATTTATCGCAGGAAATTGAAATTATACTCATTTTTCTTCTTATATGTGTAGTCTAGTTTATTTTAACCGACTTCGCAAAATTTAAAAAAGAAAGTTTTTAATTCGACCCGTATGAATATTTTTAGATCCGCTTTTGTCTACAAAGTTATCAGAAAAAACGTACAAAAGCACGTTTTTGGCCTGGTCTTAAAAAAAACTTTTGATCTCCATCAGCAGGCGAAAAGTAAGACTTTTTATTACGCAGAAGCTAGGTGGCGTTTTTTGGAAATCGTTAAAAGCATTTTCTGTGCATCGATTAATTATATCGAACTTAAATCACAACAAAATAGATCTCTGGTATGTCAGCCAGTGGCGGATTTAGAGGGGGTGACTATAGGGGCTATAGCCCAGGGCGGCAAAATCCAGGGCGGCAAAATCCAATTTTTTGAAAAATACCAAAGGCACTTTGGGTATTCAGCAGATAACTTTCAAAGAAATCATTCGTTCCTTTCATATATTATCGATCTAAATCTGACCAAGCTAGAATATCAACGAGTAGTTCTCTTACGAACAAACTTGTCAATTTCTTTATACATTTACTATGTCTAACATTCAATATGAAAAACAAGAAAATAACCATTCTTTCTATATATTGAAGATCTAAGTCTGGTAATGCCAATATATTGTCAGAAATCCACCCTTGTTCCTAAGAGGACTACTCGTTGATATTCTAGCTTGGTCAAATTTAGATCAATAATATATGAAAGGAACGAATGATTTCTTTGAAAGTTATCTGATGAATACCCAAAATAATATTTTATAACAATGATGTAAGCAGAAATACAAGATATTTATTTTTAAAAACCAAAGGCACATAAAAATAAAAAGTTATTATTATTAGTATATACTATCAGAACATTTTTAATTCATTTGAGAACGTATTTTTTATTTTATTACTTCCACATCCAGTGGAAGTATAGTAACGACAAAAAAAATTTTAAAAATTTTTATTCAAATATAGCGCAGGAGTTTTAGTCAATATATCGCTTCTCCCGGAATGAATTATTGTAAAGCTGAACATTTCCAGGATTGTACTTTTGGTCCAGGACAGCACATAGCAAAAAGTCCCCTACTCTCTCCCGTCGGCTTCCCTGTTTTTTCGGAGCAACAAGAGTCTAGGTCGCAAAAATTGCAGAGCTGGCTATAAAGTGCAACAGAAAGGTTGTTACTGGTCCCATTTGGGTCGAAATGATCATAAAAGATTAGGAGAAGTATATCCGTTCATATTTCAGATGTTCCATGCACATTTTTGTTCATAATTTTCCGTTCTAGTTCTGTCAATATTTCAGAAATTTTAAAAAAATTTTAAAAAAATTAAAAACTCGTACCCCAATAAACATTTCTCTCCATACTTTGGGCTTTCCATTGGTATATCTACTTTCTTTGTAGCGACACACGTTACGGAGTTACGCCACTCTGAGTGTCGCAGCGGCGACACTCGGACATTTAAGTTCATTGTTGCGTCTATCACAATCAAGAAGGCGCAAGACGAGCTATACCCTTAGTTCTTTAACTTTGACAGTTGTCTAAGTGTATGCATTGGTTCGTTGGTGCGACAAAATTGTGTGATCTTTGTTAAGCCATGTAGCACAGAAATTTTAGTTTTTGACCCGGAATTAATTATTGTAAAGCTGAAAATTTGCAAGAATGTAGTTTTGGTCCAGGACAACATGTACCAAAAAGTCCCCTACTCTCCCCCGTCGGCTTCCCTGTTTTTGCGCAGAAATTGCAGAGCTGGCTATAAAGTGCAGCAAAAAGTTGTCACTAGTCCGATTTGGGTCGAAATGATAATAAAAGCTTCGGAGAAGCATATCCGTTCGTATTTCACATGTTCCGTGCATATTTCGTTTATAATTTTCCGTTCTAGTGCTGTCAAAACTTCAAAAATTGAAAAAATTTCGAAATGGCTCCATTCCGGATAAATGAAGACTCGGAGGGGCAAACGTACCCAAATAAACATTTCTTTTCATACTTTGGCTTTCCGTTGGTATGTCTACCTTCTTTGTAGCGTCATCCGTTACGGAGCTACGCAACTTTGAGAGTTAGCGTGCGGTGGCCGCGCCCGTCATGTGCCCGGTGGAACTGCCCTGGCTGCGCTGATGAGACCAGTTGCGAATTCCTGTTTATATGTTATTGGTGTTTTATTGAATGAAATTTAACTTGTCAGACTCAGAAAATGACTTTATTCGGCTAGACAATTGACATTATTGATCTACTGGGAAGTAGGGTCGTCCGGATCATCATCCATATCCACGACTGGCTGTTTGTGCAGCTGGATCCTCTACAGCTTCCGCACATGATGCTGCAGTTCAGACCAGAGTTCCTGCACTCACACCGGTCACCGCAGTCCGCCTTGCAGCGCAAGAAATTAGCCATAGCAGGCTATCGGGAGCTGGCCGCCTTGTGGTAAAAACGGGAATCGAAACCAGGCCCTGGAGTCCTGATTTTCACCCCGAATTGAGGTTGACGTCTAGCCATTGCTGGATCTGCAAAAAGTACATGCACATTAGTTGAGTGCTGTAAGCTTTTCGGGAGATTAAATCCTCACAATATTCTCCCTAACTCCTCTCCTCTCCTCACCTGGAGGCCTGGGGGGTGGATATCAGGACTCCAGGGCCTGGTTCCGATTCCTGTTCCTACCACAAGGCAGCCAGCTCCCGATAGCCTGCTACTGCTAATTTCTTGTGCCTACAAGACGGACTGCGATGCCCGGTGCGAGTGCAAGAACTCTGGTCTGAACTGCAGCATCATGTGCCAAAGTTTCACAAACAGCTAGTCGTGGATATGGATGATGATCCGGACGACCTTACTTCCCAGTAGATCAATAATGTCAATTGGCTAGCCGAATAAAGTCATTTTCTGAGTCTGACATTCAATAAATCTTTTAAAACCCCAATAGTATATAAGCAGGAATTGGCAACTGGTCTCATCAGCGTAGCCAGGGCAGTTCCACCGGGCACATGACGGGCACGGCTGCCGCGCGCTCACTCTGAAAGTTGTGTATCTCCGTAACGGGTAACGCTACAGAGAAAGTAGACATACCAATGGAAAGCCCAAAGTATGAAGATAAATATTTATTGGGGTACGTTTTCCCCTCCGAGTCTTCATTTATCCTCAAAGGAGCCATTTCGAAATGTTTTCAATTTTTAAAAGCTTTTATTTAACTTGCAATGTTTGTTAGTTTAGGTCAAATCTTGCAAGCTGAATTTCGATTAGTACTAATTAAGCTAGAGCTTTGAAATTTGGCACACGTATATAAGTCCGGTGACAATGCAACATAGTATAGCCATTATCGGACTAAATTCAATGTGGCGGACGTCCCAATATGGCGGATCGCCTTTCTATTCACAACCCCCTTGATATGGGTATCAAATGAAAGGGTTTGACGAGTAAAATACGATAAATTATGTGGCGTCATTCTAAATTCAATATGGCGGACGTCCCAAGATGGCGGATCGCCCTTCTCTTCACAACCCCCTTGATATGGGTATCAAACGAAAGAGTTTGATGAGTAAAATACGATAAATTATGTGGCGTCATTCTAAATTCAATATGACGTACGTCCCAAGATGGTGGATCGCCTTTTTCTTCACAACCTCCTTGATATGGATATCAAATGAAAAGGTTTTATGAGTAAAATGCGATAAACTATGTGACGTCATTCTAAATTCAATATGGCGGACGTCCCAAGATGGTGGATCGCCCTTCTCTTCACAACCCCTTTGATATGGGTATCAAATGAAAGAGTTTGACGAGTAAAATACGATAAACTATGTGGCGTCATTCTAAGTTCAATATGGCGGATGTCCCAAGATGGCGGATCGCCTTTCTCTTCACAACCCCCTTGATATGGGTATCAAATGAAAGAGTTTGACGAGTAAAATACGATAAACTATGTGGCGTCATTCTAAATTCAATATGGCGTACGTCCCAAGATGGCGGATCGTCTTTTTCTTCACAACCCCCTTGATATGGGTATCAAATGAAAGAGTTTGACGAGTAAATTACGATAAACTATGTGACGTCATTCTAAATTCAATATAGCGGACGTGGGAGAGGTGGGGAAGGGATGGGAAAGGGGAGGGGAATGGGTGGGAAGAGGTGGGAAAGTAGTGGGAAGGTGTGGGAAGAGGTGGGGATGGGGTGGGAAGAGGTGGGAAAGGGGAGGAGGTGGGGAAGGGATTGGAGTGGTGAGAAGAGGTGGGGAGAGGTAGGATGGGGTGGAAAGAGATGGGAAGAGATGGGGAAGGGGGGAAGAGGTGGGAAATGGGTGGGAAGAAGTGGGAAGTAGTGTTGGAGGGGTGAGAAGACGGAAGAGGGAAGGGGTGGATGGCGATGGCAAATGAAAGGGTTTTATCTGTCTGTTTGTCTGTAAAATAAGTAGACTAAAAAGTACAAAATATAATTATATAAAAAAAAATTATGAAAAAGCTTTTATTTGAAAAAACTACTAAAAAGCAAAAATATTTTTTAAAAAATTCATATACCTGGAAACCAAAAGGTTTGGGGGCGGTTAATTAAGCAAAGTAATTATGCAATAGCGAATAGCGCTATATGACCATTCCCAAAGCTTTTGGTTTCCAGGTGTATGAATTTTAAAAAATTATTTTTACTTTTTAGTAGTTTTTTCAAATAAAAGGTTTTTCTTAAATTTTTTTTTTATATAATTTTATTGAAGTTTTGACAGCACTACAACAGAAAATTATGAACGAAATATGCATGGAACATGTGAAATACGAACGGACATACTTCTCCGAAGCTTTTATGATAATTTCGGAACAGTAACAACCTTTTTTGCTGCACTTTATAGCCAGCTCTGCAATTTCTGCGACTTAAGCCCTCGTTGATCCGCAAAAACAGGGAAGCCGACGGGGGAGAGTAGGGGACCTTTTTTGGTACATATTGTCTTGGGCCAAAACTACAATCCTGCCAATTTTCAGCTTTACAATAACACAGGCACACAAAAAAAATAAAAGTCGAGTTCTAGAAGGCAGACCTATGTAATCCCATGTATTTTGACCCGCTTAACACGAATCTGATGTCCGTTTTGCCCGATTGGCTCTTGCATTTTTGCTAACCTCAAAAAACACCTTAAAAATGCCCGAAAAATCCCAAACAAGTAAATAAAAAGCTTAAATGAGCTGATCACTATATCTATACGTAATTTGGGGCGCTGAAACTGAATATGAGGTCAGAATTAACCGATCAGTTAGATATTTTGACATAACCTCAAAAAACACAAGTGCCCGATAAATCCCAAACAAGTAAATAAGAAGCTTTCATGAACTGATCACTATATCTATACGTAATTTGGGGCACTGAAACCAAATCCAAGGTCACAATTTATGCGCGACGATCGAATATCTTGTAAAATCCATATTTAGTCAAAAATGACTGAATCATAGCCCGAAATTGATTTTGCTCTATATAATTTCCGACATATTTTCACGAGCTGAACACAATACCGGAGTCAAAATTAAAGCGCAATCTGCAAACTTCATAGAGAAATATCATTTCATCATATATTCTCATCAACTCTAGTAAGCGGAGATGAGTAACTTTTAAATTTTCAAGTATCGAAAAGGAAAATATTACTGAACAGTGACATTTTTAGGAAAAATTTTTCGGACAAAGTTTGCTCTGTTGAGAGAGAAATATCGTTTGGATTTAACATTTACCTACACCCTCCCTTGATGATTTTTTTACTTTTCTTTTCTTAGAGCTGTTTAGAATTGTATAATTTTCTTTATTCTGTTTGATTGCCATATGCCATTTAATTTACTACAGACAAAACAGAGGGAATTCGCATTACACATTAAACAGTTGTGCAAATTTCTTGTAACCCTATACTCATAGGAAGCCAAGTTTCCCACTTCACTAGAGCTGCGGTTGCATGATGACGACGCTCGCGGTCCCGCTTTCCCAACCTGACCGGCCGCCAATACTGGGGTTTCCCTCCCCTGCATCGTAAACTCTTTCTCTACTTTTGCCATGACGGCATTTTTTTTACCTAGGAACTTGGCCGAAATAAATCGTTGTCCGCCGTCTCCACGTGGAGGTGTCCTAGTCGCAAAAATGGAAAAAGAAACATATGACATATGACAATCAAACAGAATAAAGAAAACTATCCAGTTCTAAACAGCTCTAAGAAAAAAAAAGTAAAAAATCATCAAGGGAGGGTGTAGGTAAATGTTAAGTCCAAACGATATTCCTCTCTCAACAGAGCAAACTGCCCGAAAAATTTTCCTAAAAATGTCACTATTCAGTAATATTTTCCTTTAGATACTTAAAAATTTGAAAGTATATGCTGAAATGATGTTTCTCTATGAAGTTTGCAGATTGTGCTTTAATTCTGACTACGGTATTGTGTTCAGCTCGTGAAAATACGTCGGAAATTAAATGTTCAGATATTATGTAGAGCAAAGTCAATTTCATTAGGTTAAAATGCATGGGAGTACATAGGTTTGTCTTCTAGCACTCGACTTTTATTTTTTTTTGTGTGCCGGTGTAATTAATTCCGGGTCAAAAACTAAAATTCCTGTGCTACATGGCTTAACTAAGATCACTCAATTTTGCCGCACCAATGAAGCAATAGATAACTATCAAAGTTAATTAACTAAGGGTATAGCTCGTCTTACGTCTTCTTGATTGTGTAGACTAGTCGTGATAGACGCAACAATGAACGCACTTAAATGTCCGAGGGTCGCCGTTGCGACGCGACATTCAGAGTGGCACAACGGGTGACACTACAGAGAAGGTAGACATACCAATGGAAAGCCAAAGTATGAAGAGAAATGTTTATTGGGGTACGTTTTCCCCTCCGAGTCTTCATTTATCCGCAATGGCGCCATTTCGGAATTTTTCTAATCTCTTTTTAAAAATTTTTCTTGAAATGTTGACAGAACTAGAACGAAAAATTATGAACAAAAATATACATGGAACGTCTGAAATATGAACGGATATGCTTCTCCTAATCTTTTATGATAATTTCGACCCAAATCGGACCAGTAACAACCTTCCTGTTGCACTTTATAGCCAGCTCTGCAATTTTTGCGACTTAGGCTCTTGTTGCTCTAAAAAAACAGGGAAGCCGACGGGGGAGAGTAGGGGACTTTTTGCTACGTGTTGTCCTTGACCAAAACTACAATTCTGGAAATTTTCAGCTTTACAATAATTAATTCCGGGTCAAAAACTAAAATTCCTGGGCTAATAGGCTTAAAATGTCATGAAACGTCGAGATTTTAAGTTTGAGCGAAAAAAAATTTCTGGCTGTCTGTCGGTCTCTGTCGGTCTCTGTCGGTCTATCTGTAATATTTTTTGTGCGCACGTTTACACTGGAACCGTTTAAGATATTGACTTGAAATTTGATACACATATGTATACTTTAACGAGATCTGGAACTAGTTTATATTTTCATCTTGTTCCGTCGAAGGGTTGGGGGGGTAAATTGGGGTAAATTTGGGGTAAATGGGTAAATCAAGCAGGTAAGAGTCCATAAAATTGGTATTTAGTATATACAGTGTGTCCCACTTCGTACTTGGCTATTTGTATTTGGATTTGTATATGTTTTTATAGCACATAATACCCATAATGAACTACCTTTGCAAAGTGGAACTGTTACTCAATCTCTATTTCAAAGCCAACTGTGATGTTTTTAAAATGGGAATTTTGCAAAAGTAACAGCGATTGAGATAGAGGAAAAATGTATTTGGAAAAGTCGTTCAGAAAAATTAGGTAAGTTCAAATATGAATTTTCATTTAAAAATATTGATTTTTTTTTTTGAAAAATATTGTCAGAAAATTTTTTTCTTTTAATTGAATAAATTATCAACATTATGTAAAATGGTTTATTAAATTAAAAACTTCCAACTATTTTCTGGAATTCATAGCAATCTGGATGCTCTAAACTAACCCAAACCTCGAATTTTTCTGACTTGCAATATTTTTCAAAAAAAAAATCAATATTTTTAAATGAAAATTCATATTTGAACTTACTTAATTTTTCTGAACGACTTTTCCAAATACATTTTTCCTCTATCTCAATCGCTAATGTTACTTTTGCAAAATTCCCATTTTAAAAGCATCACAGTTGGCTTTGAAATAGAGATTGAGTACCTACCTTCCAAAGGTAGTTCATTATGGGTATTATGTGCTATAAAAAATATATACAAATCCAAATACAAATAGCCAAGTTATAGGGGTGGCTTAGTACGAAGTGGGACACGTACACGTACACTGTACCAGAGAAGCTAAGGTCTCAAAAAAATTTTTGGCATTAGCCACTCCCATTGCCACCTCCACTCCATTATTAAAGGGGATGAAAAAAAAATGTGATTTAGTATATGTACAAGAACCAGAAACCTCAAAATATTTTTTTACTTCATCCACTCCCACTACCAGCCCCCCTATCACCACCCCCCCTATCACCACCCCCAACCCACTACCGATGTGGGGTATCGTTTTATGGGTTTTTGGGGTAGAGGATTTCAAATATTATATTATTAAAGTTCCATAACCAATTATTTCCACATACAAAGTTTTTTCGTCGTGAGTGACTTGGATAGAGAATCTGGATGTGGAAGTAGTAATTCCTTGGGCATCGGTTTTTATTTTAACTAGACTAGAGTTCCTTATTATAGTCAGCTGTACAGGGTGGTCGCGCGAACATCAGAACTCCATTTAACTTCTTTATTTTTGAAGTTACGTAAAAAAGTTCAAAAATAAAAGTTATGAGAAATCACATGTATTTTCCAAAAATCAGTTCAGAAAAACAAAAGTCGAATTTCGGAGATATGAGCTTTATTTTGTTTTTTTTTTAAATGGAACACCTCAGATATTTCTACACTATTCGAAGGGTCATGTATGACACATAGCATTTTTCTTAAAAACTATAGTAGATATTAAGTTTTATATTTTCTTACATTAAGTCATGGTAGTCCGATATATATCAATTATTGAAATTCTACATTTTATTTAAAATAAAGTGAAATTAGATACTAACAGGTATTTTGACAGAACTAACTAACTAACTGTTTATTTTAATTTACATACTTTTGTTTTCCATGGCTAATTTGATAAACTGTAAATTTATAGTAAAGTAGACAAATTTTTTTTAAGATAAATACCATGTATTATATATAATTAAAAAAATTTTTTATGGCCTTTCAAACTGTGTAAATATTTATGGAGTGTTCCATTTAAAAAGACCAAAGTAAAGTTCACATTTCCGAAATGCGACTTTCAATTGCTATTCTGAAAAATTTTTTGGAAAATACATGTGATTTTCTATAACTTTTATTTTTGTACTTTTTTACGTAACTCCAAAATAACGAAGTTAAATGAGGTACTAACGTTCGCGCGACCACCCTGTACATAGAATTTTCTCAGTATCTGCCATAGAACTTAAATTAGTAGGAGTTGTTTTTCTGATTGCTGATAAGCCTATCTGGCCTATGTCTAAATGAATAACACTTTAAATGCATACCAAAGTTTATTTCAAATTTTATTTTGTTCTCGTTCTCATAGTTTAGCTTTCTGCTATTGACAAACCTGTGAGGAGAAAGAAAGCGTAAAAGGGGAGGTGAGGTGTAGAGGGAATATAATTTTCTACTGCTGAGGCAAGGAGCAGAGAGTGGGAATGGGGTGGGAAGGCGCCAAGTTTCCGATAGCCCCTAGGCGGCAGAAGTATAAATCTGCCACTGATGTCAGCTAGTTAGTTTGCGTTAGTTCAAGATATAAAAAAAACAGTAATTGTGTCATCATTACAAGGACTACTTTTTATGTACGTATGAAGCTTATATTACTTCCACGTCCAGTGGAAGTATAGTAACGACAAAAAAATTTTTAAAAATTTTTATTGTTCAAATAGGCTTAGAATGTCACGAAACGTCGAGATTTTAAGTTTGAGCGAGAAAAAAATTTCTGTCTGTCTGTCGGTCTGTCGGTCTGTAACTTTTTTTGTGCGCACGTTTACTCTGGAACCGTTTGAGATATTGACTTGAAATTTGGTACACATATGTACTTTAACGAGATCTAGAACTAGATTATATTTTCATCTTGTTCCGTCGAAGGGTTGGGGGGTAAATTGGGGTAAATTTGGGGTAAATAGGTAAATCAAGCAAGTAAGAGCCCATAAAATTGGTATTTAGTATATACAAAAGAATCTCTCAAAAAAAATTTTGGCATTAGCCACCCCCATTACCACCCCCACCCTATTATTAAAGGGGATGAAAAAAAATGTGATTTAGTGTGTGTACAAGAACCAGAAACCTCAAAATATTTTTTTACTTCGTCCACCCCCACTACCACCCCCTATCACCACCCCCACCTCGCTACCGATGTGGGGTATCGTTTTATGGGTTTTTGGGGTAGAGGATTTCAAATATTATATTATTAAAGTTCCTTAAACAATTATTTCCACATACAAAATTTTTTCGTTGTGAGTGACTTGGATAAAAAATCTGGATGTGGAAGTAGTGATTCCTTGGGCAGCGGTTTTTTTTAAGAAGATAAGATTATTAGAAAGAAACAAATGTTGATAAACCTCTTAAGAAGATATTTAAAATTGGGAATTGAACGCACACATCTCGAAAATACTATTAGACTATTTGTACACAATAGTCGAATTATGTCGTTTATGAAAATATAAGTTTTCAGGCCTCCTACCACTATATTTCAAATTTTTTTTATGACATTTTATGACACAAAATTTGAGTTTTAATGCCTGAAAAATGAACTAGAAGCTATATTATATTAATAGTTTTTTATTGAAAATGAAAATATGTTATAATACTTTGTATTTAGGTAGTAACGTTATGTGAAAATCCTTTCTCTTTTGTCAATTGTTTTAAAAAATATTTCTTTAAGCCCACTTTTTCAAAATTCGGGATAACAATTTTTTTAAAGAGAGCCATCAACTATTTACGTGCCATAACGTGTTTCGTTACAATATCAGTAATCGATGCAACTACATCAAATTTCGATAGGAGATAAAATAAAATATTTACAAAATGAATTGTAAGTATAATTTATTTACCTATATTTAAAGAAGAAATGCACATCTTGCGCAAAAGAATCGAAATCAAACAAAATTCTTTTAAAAACTCGCCAAATTTTAATGTTCTGATTTGCATTAAATTTTAAATTGGTTTAACAATTTTATGCATGGTTGAAAATGGTAACGGAAACAATTTTTTTTTATGATTTTTATGACAAGAGAACGATTTTATGACAATTTTAGGATGTTTTGCGTATTTTATGAAATTTTAGGATTTTATGACAAGTATGACCCCCGAGTTTTCATTATCACTTATTCTTTCTTACATTTCTCTGGATCATCCTCATCCTAACAAAAAAATTGGTCACAGTCATCCACATTTTTTCCTGAATTAAAAAGTGGTAACAAACACATCCATTAGTTTTCTCGATTAATACAAATTTTGCAATGTTAGTGTACAACTAAACTAAACTAAAAACATATCATAAAAACATATCTTTATATGTGTACCAAAGGAGGAGGGTCTCTAAGGCCGGTTTTCGGCCTAATTTATTTCTTGAGGAAAAAACTCGAAAAACATTTTTTTTTGAATCTACTAACAATATTTAATCGATTCCACCCCAAACGAAACTTTCCCGCTCTCACCTCCCCTATTTATACCACCCTAAATTATTAAATAATCAGCATTGAGTTGATTTTTTTTCAGGTCACTGAAACATTTTAATATGACTGTTGAATAAGGATATTTTTGATTTTGTACGTGTATTTTCGTTGTTTAGGAAGATATGGGAGGGGGGAGGAGGGTAAAGGGGGTAAAAAGGGAGGGTGGGGGAAAATTTCGTTTAGGGTGGAATCGATTAAATATTGTTAGTAGATACTAAAAAAATGTTTTCGAGTTTTTTCCTCAAGAAATAAATTAGTCCGAATACCGGCCTTAGAGACCTTCTTCCTTTCACATGCCTATTACATCAACAAATAAATCAGCCCTGTTTACTCCTTGATACGGCGCCACTATTTAAGTTTTATTTAATTACATTCTGAACATCCAGGATGCATTAGGTTAGGAGTTGTCAGGTTGGGATATAATATTCCAATCGCCACCACCCCATCCAGGTCACGTTAGGTTAAGAAACTATTCAGAAACAGAAAGGGTCATTCAGATTTAGATTCAGATTCAGATTTTAGATTTATTTATTTATGTTATTTGATCTGCAACAATCATTACATTCGTCAATGAATTTAATAAACAAACATCAAATATATAGTAACAAAATTACAACACAAATATTGCTACTTATACATACAAAATAAAATAGTCAACTATACAAATATGAAACATAAAAACCTATATCAATGAATTGCACTGCAAAAATTCAGTTGTGCTATAGAAGGCTTTTCTGACTGGTAATTCTTTTACTTTTGCCTTACAATTGTTTAGAGTTAATCCTTTGTAGTTATTTGGTAGCTTGTTATAGAATAGAGGCTGTAGTAATTAGTTGCCAATCTAGTCTCTGGTCAGATATTGATGAAAATTATTATTTCTATTATAGACATCTTGGTTAATACAGTGCGTGTAATTGTCCATTAGGCATGTACATTCACGTAGCGCGAGAGATTTGACAACACAGCAGCAGCAAATTCGCCCATTGGCGAAGTATCCCAGCTCATTTCAACCAGCGGGCACACGCGATGTTGTAATTCTTACTCCCTATGCCTAGCCCTATGCCTAGCCCGCCACTACACGCACTGTATATATCAGGTATTTCTCTGGGTTCGACCCCCAGCCCCGGTATTGGCAACACCGGTGGGTGTGGATGTATGTCTGCGTTTTTCCAAATGTATAACCCCCTTCCGCACAGCCTTGGCTATGGATTTGGAGGTTGTCTACTATCTGTGGTGGTGTGGTGTTTATTTATATCATTTATATATATTAGGAACAATAAAGGCCCTAGTATAGAGCCCTGGGGCACTCCACATTTTATATCTTCCCACTCAGATATTGATTTTCTGTAGAATGTTTTTTGTTTTCTCGCAGATAGATAACTACTAATAAGGGCTAAGCTTTTTCTATTTAATTCATAGTATGATAATTTATTTATTAGTATTGAGTGAGATACACAATCGAAGGCCTTCGAGAGATTGCAGAATGTAGAACCCACATAAAACCTCCTCTCGAAGGCTTCCGATATGTACTCCAAAAGATCCGTAATAGCAGAAGTAGTAGAGTGATCGAAACCCATATTGGGCACTTGTAAATAAGTCATAGAGTTGACTTTTTAATAAATATTCGTATACTTTGGATAGTGCGGAAATAATTGTTATTGGGCGATGATTATTTATGTCCGTTTTTGATCCTTTTCATCATATTCGTGTTCGTTCGAAATTAAAATAACGATTAAATTTCAAATAAATCATCACATTACGCAAAGCGCAAATCTACATTTAGTAAATTTTAAGAAAAACTTCTAATAGTTATTAATTGAACTCTGGTTTTTATTGAATCCAGACAACGTGACGCTCCGGACAACCGCTCGGTCCTTAAAGATAGGATTTTTCAGAGTGAGAGGAAAATATGCGTTTATTTTTAGTTTATTATAAATATTTAAAAAGCCATAAAGGGTATAATCTTTATAATAGTTTCAGACACTTCCCATTGCTCTAAGGAATACAACCTTATACAGTTTTTATCATAAATTTTGTATATAGTTAAATGCCATACTCTAATAATGAAATTAGAAACTACTTTCATTGACAAACTACGATATTCAAGTACAACAGAAATTTACAATAAAAAAAATATATATACAGTTGTGTTCGTTAGAATAACAGCAATTATTTAAAATAGTTTCAAAGATTATACTACGTTTGGTTTTTAATTATTTATAATAAACCGAAAATAAACGCATATTTCCTTCTCACTCCGCAAAATCCTGTCCTTAAACCCCCTCTGCTCCTGGCTGTACGTGTACAGATATCGAAAGAGCGAGTGCCCCCTTGCAACCCCCAAATACTCCCTGTCAAAAAATCCTTATAAAATCTTATAAAAAAAAATGTATAAGTTTTTATAATTTTTGATGTGTGTATTTGAAATGTGTTTTAACTGTAAATTCTCATATGGTATCTACCAGCATTGATGAGTTGTTATAGTATATTTAATTAAAAGTTTTTATAGGTTTTTATAGTGTTTTGAATATAAATTCCCATATGATATCTATTAGTATTCATGAGTTTTTATAGTACATGTAATTAAAAGTTTCTATAGGTTTTTATAGGTTTGTATAGTGTTTTGAATGTAAATTTCCCATAGAAATTCTATTAGTATTAATAGGTTTTTTTATAGATTTTGGTTGTGATTTGAAATATATTTTTAATGCCAAATCCCATAAACTTACATACATTTACTTACTATTAATATTTCAAATATCAATAGTAATATAGTGGTAAACACTAAATACTGCAAGAGTCCTCTCTTGTATCCTCTAGCGTTCTAGCCTAAACGCAGTAAATAAGTTAGCAGTGAAAGATACTGCTTTACTTTCAATTTAACGCCGCCAATATTCTTGGCTAAAGATGTCGGTCTCGGATGTCTGGGGCCGGGCAGGACTATTGCCCTTTACCCCAGTACATCGCTGTAGACCGGGGACCAGCCTCGTGCAGGGCGGGCGAACTTACTTTACGTCGGCCCCACTCACAATTGTGAGCGGTGCAGACGATTTCGGTCCACCTCCCTGGGTCCTGGCTCGTTGGACCTTGCTGGCTAAGGCCTCTTCTGGCGTTCTTCTTTCTTCGTCTTCTGCTCTTCGCCAGCTTGTTTGCCCCCCGGGGGGTAGTCATCGGTCTGTTGGGTGTTTTGGGTTTGTGGCGGGAGTGACTGCCGGTACACAAGATGCCAAGAGGCATCCTGTCATCCGGATCATCGGTAGGGTAAGGATGAGCTGTGTAGCTCGAGGAAGGGCAGACCTAACTGCTTTGGTAGCATTTTTGGTCTGCCCGGAGCTAGGGGGACTACAGGTACTGGACGGTTGTTTGTCCGGTACCCGCAGGGTCTTGGGTGGGTGGTTGGGTGTCGTCATGTCTCTTCCGTGGGGGTGGATCGTCGGTTGGTGGTATGCTTCTCATACTCACCCGTTATCCAGGAGCTGCACCTTCGGCCGCTTGTGCCTCGGAGCATCTGCTGGGTCATAGTCAGTTGCCTCCCTGACTAGTGGGTTCCCATGCTCCTCGGCAAGGGCGTACATCTTTCTGGCTCTCTGCTTGATGATCTCAGTGACCGGGGTGTATTCCAGGTCCCTGTAGATGTCCTCGTTGCGGATGAACCAGGGTGCGTCGACTGCCGTTCTGAGGGCGACGTTCTCCACTCTCTGGATCTGATGGAGGTAGCTCTTTGCTTGGTGGCCCCAAGCTACCGAAGCATACGTCAGCTGAGGCCGGATGAGGGACCTGATAAGCATGAGCTTGTTCCTCAGGTTGAGTCTGCTCTGTCTACCCGTCATCGGGTAGATTAGGGCTCTCGTCCTCCTGGCCTTCTTGACGATGGCCTCCGTGTTCAGTCTCCATGTTAGGCCTTTGTCCATGACCACGCCAAGGTAGTTGGCAGAGTCGTGCCATTGGATGTCCTCACCAAACATGGAAACGTGACCTGTGGGGTTTTGTTTTCTTACCTTCTTGAAGAGTACCGCCTTGCTCTTCTCGGCGTTGACGGCTACCTTCCATCTGTTGCACCAGTCCTCTAGGAGGGTGGCCGCCTCCTGGAGGTTTCTGGTGGCTAGCCTGGCACTCCAGGATCTGGCAGTCAGGGCTGTGTCGTCGGCGTAGAGGGCCATGGAGGTCCTCTCCGTCCGGGGTAGATCGGATGTGAAGATGGAGAACAAGTGGGGGGACAGCACTGAGCCTTGGGGGACTCCTGCCTCCATTGTTCTGTACGTGGACACCTTGTCCACGATCTTCACCCTCATCTGTCTCCTGTGGAGGTACGATCTCACTAGCTTGACGAGTGCAATGGGGTAACCCATACTCATCATTTTGGCTAGGAGACCGTCGTGCCAGACCCTGTCGAAGGCTTTGGCAACGTCCAGGAACAGTGCTGCCGTGACCTGTCGTTGGTTGAACCCCTTCGTGACCTCCTCGGTGAGGCGGAGCACTTGGAGTTCGGTGGAGTGCCCTGTCCTGAAGGCGAACTGCTCGTCTGGGAGGACTTCCAGCTCTTCGGTCTTCTCGGCTATCCTCTTGAGTATGACTCGTTCGGCTACCTTACTCATCGCTGGGAGTAGACTGATTGGCCTGTAAGAGGAAGGAAACATTAGGTTCTTACCTGGCTTTGGGATGACTATGACGTCGGCCTTTTTCCACCTGGAAGGGAAGTGTCTCAACCTCAACATTGCGTTGATGATGTTGACCATCGCCGCTACTCCTTTCCGGGGCAGCTTCTTGAGGGCGATGTTCCCAATGCCATCACATCCTGGAGCTTTCCTGGGTTTTAGGCTCCTTAGGATCTCCTTGACCTCCTCGGGGGTGGTCGGGGGGATGTGGTCTTCATCTGGTAGACGGTTCATCCTACGTACCCTGCGCCTCACGGCGTCCTCCCAGTCCTCGTCCTCATCATCGAGTTGGTTTTCCCTACACTGCAGTTCCAAGCTGTCGGCAAAAGCCTCGGCTTTTTCCTGGCGAGTGTAGACAACACCATTCTCTCCGTGGATCGAGGGCATGGGAGTCCGCCGGTTTCGCAGTGCCCGTTGGGTGGTCCAGATGCTCCTGTCCTGTGTGTCCAGGGATTCCAGGTGGCGTTGCCACCCTTCTTGTCTGTGTTCCTGAAGGGCGGCCTTGACTCTCCGGCTCAGGGTGTTGTAGTGTCTCCTGTCCTCCGGGAGTCGGGTTCTCTGGGCCCGTTTCTTGACACTTCGTCTGTCCCTTATCAGCTGCCTGGTTTCCTCTGGGAGGTTTGCCAGGGGAGCTGGTGCCCGCCTTGTTTCCGTCTCGGTGGTACTTACCCTTAGTGCCGCCGGGATCTGGTCCTCCAGGGAGGTGATGGCCCTCTCCACGTCTGCCTCGGTTTCGAGTCTGGGAATGTGTGCGATGTTCCTCTGCAGTTCTGCACGGAACACTTCCCAGTCCGTCCTCCTTTTGATGAACGTTGTCGTGTTCTCACCGTCCTTTTCTCCTAGTTCTAGGAGAATGGAGCTGTGATCGGTGGAACCATCCATCATGGCGGTGATTTCGGCTTCGAGGGGGATCTCCTTCAGCATCGCAATGTCCAGGATGTCCGGCCTCCCAACACCATTGTCATGGGTCGGTCCCTCCGGGCCAAGGACCAGCAGGTTGCCATCGTGTCGTCCCAGGAATCGCAGTAGCTCTCGTCCTCGAGTGTTTGTAATCCTACTGTGCCATTCCGGGGACTTGGCGTTGAAGTCGCCGATGGCAACCGTCTGGGTCCCTGGGGGAAGAACCAAGTCCAGGTCTGCGTCTAGCAGCATGTTGTTGGGTGACTGGTAGCAGGAGACCACTCTGATGTCGCCATTTCGTGCCGTGGACACTACTATGGCTGTGGCCTGCAGGTTCTCCGTCTCTGGGAGTAGGATCGGGTGGTGTGCGATGCTCGTCTTCACTAGTAGGGCTACTCCTCTCATCACTCGTCTGTATGGCCCGGTCCAGTCCTTCCTGTATACGTGGTAGCCTGGGCAGTTGATAGCCTGGTCTGGTCGCAGCTTCGTTTCCTGCAGTGCCATGATGTCTATGTCACCCCTGGCGAGGAGTTCCTCTACCTCGAGTTTTCTCTCTCGCAGTCCGTTGACATTCCACGATGCGACCTGCAGGAACCCTGGTTTGACCTTAAACAACATTATACATTAGTAAATGCTGGCATTTGTGCAAAAAATGCGCTCATTGCTGAGCACATTTGTTGCATTTGTGCAAGCACCGCGGTGAGGTTTTGGGCCTCAGCGGGTGCCTGCTGCCTGGGGGCTGGGCCTGGGTTCTGTCCCTTCCCTGCCTTGCCCTGAGCTACCCTGGCGTAGCTCAGGCCTCCAGTTGTGGGTGTTGCCTTTTTAGGGGCAGCACCGGTCTGGGTTGGCTTGGCTGCGGGGGCTGGTTTCGCCGCCGCCGTCTTCTTGGGGTACTTGGGGCACCCTCTGTAACTGGCTGGGTGTGCCCCCTGGCAGTTGGCACACTTCGCCGGTACATTTCGGAGCTTCTCGCAGTCCCCGGAGTGGTGTGGCTCTGCGCACTTCACGCACTTGGCCTGTGCGGTGCAGTGTCCTTGGGCATGGCCGAACCTTTGGCAGCGGTGACACTGCGCAATTGCCAGGGCGGCTTTCTGCCTCTCGGTCCTAACTACCAGTGAGCAGCAGCGGCTCACCGATAGTATCCTCTCCTCGTGGACGAGCATCAGGGGGATCTCTTTCTTGGTCCTCCTTGAAGTCATCCTATGGACGGCCACTGGGTTGAAGCCCCGGGTCTGGAGGTCCTCCTTGACCTCCTCCCCGGTGACTCCGCTGGGGATCCCTCGGATCACTACTCGTAGTAGTCTGTCCTCTGGGAGGGCATATGTGTGATATTCACGCTTTTCCTGCGCGAACATCCTCGTCATACGCCGGTAGTCCTCGGGCGTTTGGGGCTCGATGGCGATCCCCTCTCGCACGGTCCTGGCCTTCGTGAATTTTATCCCTGACTCATCCAGCCTCTGCCGGACAGCCGACCAGGTCTCCGCCTTTCGGAGGATTACTGGTGGGATTTTGAGGTCCTTTTCCTTGGGGGTTGTTTGGCTGGGGGCCCTCTGCTCGACCCGGCTGGTGGTTGGGGCCTCCTGGGTGCTGTTCTGCACCTGGGACTCCTGGTTGGCCTGCTTTTTCGCCCTTGTCCTGGTGACAAGGGTGAAGTCACTGTCGCTGGGCCTGGGGCTGGACCTGGGCCTGGGACGGGGCCTGGGCCTGGGGCTGCGAGGCCTGGAGGGCTCGCATGGCTGTTACCAGTTCCGTTAACTGGGCACCTTGGACCTCGTTTTTAGCTTTCTGCTCCTCGTACTGGGTACGTTGAGCTTCCAGCTGCTTGGCCATTTCTGCTCTAAGCTGGGCCATCCTCTGCGTGACATCTGTCAGCTGAGCTCGCAGGGCTGCGTTTTCGGCCCTGAGGCTGGCGATCAGGCCCTCTTGGGTCTCGTACTCCATGTTTGTTGGAGTTGGCCCTCTGGGGTCCATACCGTCCTCCACGGTATGTTCCTGGCTATCTGAAAGAAAGTTTATATTAATATCTGGCACAAAGTTATTATTAGTCCTGAAAGAAAAATTGTTATTAGTTGAAATGGTTGGGAAGGGGAAAAAGGTAAAAACAAAGTGTCCCCAGGCGGGGGACTTTATTTATCTTTTTCTATTAGTGTCCTAAAAAGGACATCTAATAGTTCTCCTCTTCTTATACTTCCTTGTCTCCTCTCTCTACTCTCACTGTGGGGCTGCCACTTCACTGTTCGCCTGGCTCCGAAGCGTCGACACAACACTACACCACTGCACTACTGTACTGCACTGCACTATTGATATTCTCTCTTCGGCTGCTGGTTGAACTGTGTGTTCAATTTAACAAACCCACGGTAGTTTCTTAGGTCACATTAGATTAGATATGAATTAGCGACATGTATAACAGCTCCCTCTACTGGAGGCTGGAGTATGTAACACTAAACTTTCATAAGTTTTAATTATGTGTGTGTGTGTTTTAAATGTACATTCCTCGTATGAAACCTATTAGTATACGTAAGTTTTTATAATATTTGAAATACAAAGTTTTTTTATAAGTTCTAAATGTGGTCTGATGTGCGGCTATTTGAAATGTGTTTTTAATGTGAATTCCTTGCCTGAGGTCTATCAGCATTTGCATATATTAATAGGAAATGCGAAGTTTTTATAATATTTGCTGCGTACAATGGGTTTTTAATGTAAATTACCTATATGGAGTCTATCAGTAGTTATATGTATTAGTATATTTAAGTTTTTATAGTATTTGAAATACAAAGTTTTTTATAAGTTCCGAATATGGTTTGATGTGGCTATTTGAGATGTGTCTTTAATGTAAATTCCTTATCTGAGGTCTATCAGCATTTGCGTATATTAATAGGATATACGAAGTTTTTATAAGATTTGCAGCATACAATGGGTTTTTAATGTAAATTCCCTATATCAGTAGTTATACGTTTTCACGGTAATTGAAATATGAAGTGTTACAGGTATTTTATATGTATTTGAAAAGTATTTTTAATGAAAATTCTCCATACAAGGCCTATCAGTATTTGTAAGTTCTTATATGGTGTTTGAAATACGAAGATTTTAAAGGTTCAGATGTGTCTAAGTTCTTGAAGTATTTGAAATGTGTTTTGAATGTAAATTCCTTGCCTGAAGTCTATCAACACTTGCACGTTTTAATAATAAACACGAAGTTTTTATAAAATTCTATGAGGATATGCAATGGGGTTTTAAAGTAAATTCTTTGAATGAAGTCCATCAGTATATTTATAAGTATTTATGGTAATTAAATTGCGAAGTTTTATAGGTTTTTATATGAATTTGAAAGATATTAATGTAAACTCTCAGTACGAGGCCTATAAGTATAAGTTTTTATGGCGTTTGAAACACGAAAATTTTATAGATTCTGTGAGTTTTTAATATATATTCCTCGCTTGAGGTCTATTGTAAAACTTGTATGCTTTTATGGGAATAAGATGGTTTTCTAAAATACAATGTGTATGTATATACTTACAATGGATTTTAATGTAAATTATATGAAATCTGTTGTATTAGTAAGTTTAGTTAGGAAGTATTGTAACTTTTTTAGGTTGACTACTATTGAAATCCCATGAAAACTTTTCAAATTAATAGTTGTAAATAATACTTTTCAGTAGGTGCACTGAGAAATCCTTATTAAATTCTTATATAAAACTAAACTAATAATAACCCTTCAAATTCTTATATATACTGAAATACACCGTACCTAGGTACATTATTTTTCAAGAATTTTCTGATTTATTAATCTAATTTTATTTATTTTTGGACTTTAAAAGGATTCTATCTAAAGTTAAATCACAATTCCTAAATATTTCATACATAATGTTACTTGAAATGCTTTTGTTCTCATAAATACGGAAATATTAAATTCATTATTTAGGTAAAGAATATATCGTACGGTATATAAATATATTTTAAAAACGTTCTAAAAACAGCAAAGTCTTCACGCACAAAGTGTAACTGCTAGGGTGGAAACATAAACAAACAGAGTAGTACCGCAAACGATAAAGAACCCTATTGTAAATTAACGGTGTGTTACAAATCCATTGGGAAAGAAAGCCTTATCGAACCTGGAGGAATTTTAATAGCGAACGCTAGCTAAAGGGTATGTCGTAAGGGGATGACGTAAGCACGAAGCAGTTCCTTAATGCAAGTTAACATAAGGAACTCGCGAGCATCGGGAACCATATAAAAACGCCGCGAAACCAGCCACAAGGTAGGGATGGCTGATCCGAATATTTTTACGGATCAGTTCGGACCTAATCCAGTCCAGAGAAGAACCTAGTCCAAAGATCAGTTTTAGTTCCTAGTCCATGCTAACTAACTCGCACGGTGAACGGCTGAGCGGACCGGCAGACAAACTAGACTCAGTGGACTGGACTGATGCAAAGGGACTCGTAATCTTGTACTGTACTAGTCGTACTCGTTTAGTTCAGCCAATCCATACGTCTATAAAGTGCGCGCACCGCACCGGGTCTCTAAAAAGTTCAGTCGGACTCGGAGTACTCGGACTAATATTCGTACCTGCCGTATTTATTAGTTGAGATCAGTTCCACTAGTCCAACCCACCGGACCTGTTCCAAAGTATCAGTTCCAGTTCGGGTTAGCCAACCCTACCACAAGGGTCAGTTGGCAGTATCAAGTTTGGTAACCCACTGGTCAAGAACCCCCGGGACGAGAAGTTGTCTAATAAGAGCAACGCTTGTTTCTGTTAGTTAATTTTAAACTTTGAGAAAAACTTTAATTAATCACGAGACGAGTTGTCTGAATAGGCAACGCTCGATCTTTTGTTTAACTCTTAATAAGAATTCATTTTTATATAATCCCGAGACGAGTTGTCTGAATAGGCAACGCTCGATTCTTTTGTTTAACTCTTAATAAGAATTCATTTTTTTATATAATCACGAGACGAGTTGTCTGAATAGGCAACGCTCGGTTCTTTTGTTTAACTCTTAATAAGAATTCATTTTCTACAACGAAACTAGAAGATTATTTTTAATCCAAATTTAATTATCCGTTGGTACTCGGACAATGGACGGTGTAGAGAACAATCACGAAGGCATACAAGGTACAGGGGGAGAGAATCCTGGTAATCTTACTGTGTACACAGGTAGAGGTAATGTAACTTAAGTAATTATCGCAAAATGGCCAATTAACTTTAATTTGTATATTCATTTCTATCTAAATTTCTATAAATTCTTGGCTACGCGAATTACAATTCACGACTTTATATTAAACCACCCCAACGTAATCGGTTACTGTGATACCATGATGGTAATATTAATTGAGGGTAATTATTTACTTATAGTTAATTACTTATAGTAATTTGTTCTCCTTCATTTAGGGCAAACTATTTGAATAAGATACAGTTAATTAAGCGTAATTCTTTTGCCTTTTATTTTACTGATGAATTTTGACAAGGACTACGCGGGGAGAATCTATTTATATTGTACCAATCAAACTGTGAAATGGTCGACACGTGCAAACAAACTTCTTTGGTCACTAACTTTTCGGACCGCGGCCAACTGTGTTAGACATTATCCTTCCGATAATGTCCACCCCTCTAGACACTCCGGTGTTGAAGTTTATGAGCCATCGGTGGTTAACCTACTTTGTTGGCTTTTAAGTGTTCGACGCAGGGGGTATTGTAAATAAGGATGCTATTTAACAACAATAAGGTTTGACGATAGCTCTTTTCTCAAAGTAATGGATTCGGTTATTGTCCGAATGCCTAACACAAGATTTTATTGATGGTGTTGTCAATTTATATAAAATGAATAACTACGAAGCGTATCATCGGGCATAGACAACTAGTTTTGTCTACCCCGCCAGCGAATACGCCAAGGTCCCTGTTGGCCTATCTACCTACACACCTCCCTGTTGGGGTGTGTATGCTACGAATCCTCGAAAATTGTAAATACCATCACATGGATTTTTGTGTGGGTTTGGTTGGTCAATGTTGCGGGAAATTTCCCGGAGCCTACTGTGAAACTTTATGTTGACCGAACACAAAATTACAAGTTTTCGAAAAACAAACATTACTGTTTGTTTGCTTATTTGTGTTGATCATTTCAGAGTCGTAAGTGGCAATGTTCCCCTACGCACTCTTTATCTTTATTTTCATTAGGACGATTTGTCCCAACAATGATTATACATCTATATATCTACTTAGACATACATTTTACCATAATCGAGGCTGTTTGCCCCAACTTATGTTCATATAGTATAAAATAAACGTATTAAAAGGTTTTCTGTGTTTTTTCTTCCATATTTTACTTTTTCAGGAATAAGTGAGATTAAATAAGATTATACTTCTTTAAACAAATAAAACAAGTACTAATAAAATTTGTAATTACAGTGAAATCAGTCTTAAATAAAGTGTAGAACAAATAAAAGATTACAGAGGTAAAAGTTAACATTAAATGAGATTTTCCAAATAATATAATTAATGTAATAATAATAATTATTATATTCCAAGCAGTAAATAGGAACAAGTAATATCAAACTTTATAAAAAGAATCTGTTTTAAATAAAATTACTATCACAACGTGAATTTGGGTCCTAACTTTAAAAATATAGACGATCACGTAAACTGCCAAATTTGTGTATTTTTCTGTCTCAACAAAAAGAGAGAGATAAATACACGACTGGGGTTAGGGGTGTTTCAATACTAATTATTTCTTATTAAATGTTATAAAATTCATCCCTGGTTTCCTGATGAAACATTATTAGTTTTACTACTATTGGAACCCCAAGAACACTTATCAAATTAATAGTTGTAAATCATTATTAATATTTTTTAACAGATGTCCTTATAAATCCTTATTAAATTCTTATATAAACTTTTTATATAAACTAAACTGATATGGACCCATGAAGTCTTATAAAAATAAGTACAAATATATCCTTATAAAAATGTATGAAATGCCTACTAGGAACTCCTTGGTATATCTTTTCAATTTCATTATTCTTCAGATTTCAAAGAAACTCACAAAAGTATTCGATAATACCTTATTCATACTTTTTAACATGCATCCTTACACGTTTCCATTAAATTCTTATATAAGCTAAACTGATATATACCCATGTAGTCTTATAAAAATAAGTACAAATATATCCTTATAAAAATGTATAAAATGTCTGCTAGGAACTCCTTAGTATATCTTTTCAATTTCATTACTCTTCAGATCCCATAAAAAGCCTCAAAAATATTCGATGTAATACCTTATTAACACTTTTTAATACGTATCCTTATAAATCCTCATTAAATTATTATATAAACTAAACTGATAACAACCTCTCAGATCTTACAAAAACCATATACTAATTGTTTCTTATAAAATATTACAGAACTCGTATTTGATTTTACTGATGAAACCTTTTCAGTTTCAACACTATTCAGATCCCATGAGAACTTATCAAATTAAAAGTTGTAATGCCATATAAAAACTGTTCTTAGTATAAACACTTATTTATTTATTTATTTATTTAGTTTACAATACCCAACAGGCATGCCCAATTACAGGGTAAGGTACAGAAAGACATTAGTTACATATCAATTAATAAAACTTACAAACTAATAAAAACTTATAATCTAAGACAATAATAAAAAAGAACAAGAACAAATGCATGTATATGTATGATCTAATTAATATAATAGACCTATAATAAACCTTACTATGGTGTATTACTTAATTTAAAATACTGTTACTGCTTAGTCTGTCCAGACTCAACTTCCGTACACTAGTGGTAAATTTTCTTAAAGTACAATTGAACAAGTCAATATGTTTGCTAACTTGATTTCCAAAGAAACCAAGTTGGTTTACCGGTGCCAATCCAGACATATTAGTCCTCGAATATGACAGATAGAACATGTCTTCAGTGCGGCTATTCATTCTTGGTACTCTAAAGGGTAATAGAGATAATATATACGTGTTGTCGGTGAAGTTATTTAGAATTTTATGCAAAAGTATAACACATGCTTGATATCTTCTTTGCTCCAATGTTTCATATGAATAATTGTTTAGTAAATCAGTATAGTGTGCAAAGTTATTGTATACATTGGTTTCCTTAAAATCAAGATATTTTAAGAATTTCTTTTGGGGTTTTTCCAAATAATTGATATGTACCAAGTAATATGGTGACCAAATTATACTGCAATATTCAAGACTGGATCTAACTAGACAGTTATAGGGTATTTTTATGGCCCTGATGTCTACAAACTCCTGAGTATTCCTGACCAAAAAGCCAATCTTTTTTAAACATTTTTTTGTTGTTAATTCTATGTGGTAGGTAAACGTCAGTTGGCAGTCCATATGTACTCCTAAATCCTTGATATTGTCCACCCTTGTCAGGGGTTCACCATTCATCTGGTAATTAAAATGCACTAGATTTTTTTTCTGCGATATGGTTAAGACAGCACAATTAGTGAAATTAAGCTGAAGTTTATTTTGTGCACACCACTTCACTACTCCATTAATGTCATCTTGCAAAAGAACGCAGTCATGAAACGAGGTAATTTCCAGAAAGAGTTTTAGGTCATCTGCGAAGAGCAGTTTTTCTGCGTATTAAATGACGACAGGTAGATCATTTATGAAGAGTAAAAAAGCAGAGGTCCCAGGTTGGACCCCTGCGGCACTCCAGACGTTGGTGTAAAAAGTTTGAACTAAAACCATTTATTTTAACAGTAATTTTCCTGTCTCTTAAGTAAGAACATAACAAATTAACTATAGTGTCACTTATATCAAACTTTTTTAATTTATAAATAAGTAAATGATGATGTGTTTATCAAACGCTTTTGACATATCCGTATATACTACATCAAACTGATTATTACGGTTTATTGCGTCCCTCCCATCTTGCACTAAGTTCATTAAATTAGTTACCGTTGATCCTTGAGGCATGAAACCATGCTGCGAGTCTGTAATTGTTAGTTTGACATCAGCAAATATTATATCATATAAAATAATTTCATGAACCTTCGATACCGCACTGAGAACTGCCACTGGTCTGTAATTAATAATTAAGTTTTTGAGTCCTGATTTAAAAATTGGAGTTAATCTACACTCTTTCCATCTTTCTGGGTATACCCCTTGCTTAAGGCTTAGATTGAATAAAAATGCAAGTGGCAAAGCCAGTGCATCTGCACAGCCTTTTATGATGTAGGAGGTACATTGTCGGTACCAGCTGATCTGCTTGACTTTAACTTTTTTATAGCCTGTTTTACTTCCTCAGTTGTTATTATTATATCGATTTCTGTATTATTATTATTTAACAAACTGCTATCCAGTGTCTCTGGTTGATATACTGATTGAAAATGTTCAGCAAATGCATTGGTGATATTGCTGCCAGTTTTATATTCTTTATTGTTTAGGTACATTATTTGAGGAATATTAACATTATCTTTCTTTGACTTCACATAATTCCAGAAATTACTAGGGTCATCTATGATTGTTTGCTGTACATGCAGGATGTAATTGTTATATGCACACCTTATTTCTGTTTTGACGATATCTCTAACCTCTGTGTATTTATTTTTATAAAATTCATTGTTTGTGGATTTGTATTTTTTCCTATACTTCTCCTTCAAGTTTATTTTTTTTATGATACTTCTGTTGTACCAGCAAGGATGTTTGTTGGTGCGTCGTAACTGTTTCGGTACACATATATCAAATATTTCCATACACTTATTATAAAAATGATGGACAGCGCGAGGTTTACGTCTTTAATGTCATATAAAAAATTCCAATCAGTTTCCAAGAATATATTGTGTAGAGCTAGAAAGTTGGCTTTTTTGAAATTGTAGATGTAATCGCTAGCGGTAGTACATTGTTTAGGACACTTAACATTTTTTATTTCAACATCGAGGGCGGGGTGATGGCTGTCCTCCCTTGTAAACGGAGATTCACACTTTTTTACAGTAACGTTGATATTACTTAAAACAAGATCTAACATTATATTGTTGTTATTTAGTATGGAATTATATTGAGTGATATTTGCATACTCCATGAAGAACTGAACATTTTTTTTAATTAAGCTACCAGAGTTATTGTCTACAAAATCGGAAATATTAAAGTCTCCAATTACGATCATTTTGGCATTATTTACAACTAACGATTCTAATGATTGTATCATAGATTCATAAATTTTTAAGCTGCTCCTCGGTGGTATATACACACAACATAAGTAGAAGTGATTAGTTGTTTTTATTTTTAAACAAATACCCTCAATATCATCCTCAAAAATGTTAACCAATTCACAACTAATTGTATTCAAGACTCCGATGAGAACGCCCCCACCCCTTTCCTTATTAGCTAAAATTGTGTTCCTATCCTTTCTGAAAATATTATATTTTGAACAAAAAAATTCTGAGCTGCTGACCGAACCATCTAGCCAAGTTTCAATCAAGGCTAAAAATTCATATTCCTCTAGGAGTGTATTTTCAAAAAATTCTTTACGTTTAGATCTTAATCCTCTAATATTCTGATAATATAAATTGAAATTTTTTAATGCATTGACTTGGATGTTGCTACTAGTTTCAAATTGCTATTCACCATAATCTGTTTTAGATTTAAGATCTTCGATAATTTTTATATAACAAGGACAATTTTTACTGTTTGATGCATGTCTTCTATCTAGATTGGATTTATTAGTCTTATTGTACCTAATACAGTTAGCACATTTTTCAGCCTCTGAAGTACACACCTTTGAGTCATGTCCTTCTGAACATATTAAACAGACTGTATTGTTTTTACAATCGTTTTGTAAGTGCCCATAAGAAGCACACTTTCTGCAACGTTTTACATGAAAAGAATCTCTTACATTACATTTTAACCAGCCTACATATAACCCATTTTGTTGTAATATATATTTCCTAGTACAGCAATCAACCATGACAATTATATTTGTACTATGACTATCATCGATTTTTCTGACAATTTTAAATACAAAATACTTATACTTATGGAAACACACCAAGAACAACATGGTATTCCAACTCAATTAAGACTCCTTTAGATACTTATTCATCCCAATATAATTTCTATATGGCAAAATTAATGTAATGTATAAAACCTTATAAACCAGATAGGCTCTTATGATTACCCATAAAAAATTTATAATTATCTATAAGTTTGAAATAGGATTTTTTGACAGAGCTACCTCTGAGTAGAATACATTGATTGCTTCACGTTGCCGTGAACCTTTTAGTTTTCAAATTAATAAGAGATAATGAATATCCGGTGTTCTTGTAAGGTAATTTGCTAACAGACGAGAAATTCGACTTAAATCGTTTAATTAACTCATAGATTTAAAATTCTGCCGTATTTATATAATATTTATGTTTGATGTAGAAATAGAAAGCTAATAAATTAAGAAAAAATGAAAGTGAATCTTTATTAACGGTTCATGGTCTATGAAGATCATTTGGAAATTACCAAAAATATGGAGCAGTAACAGTGATGACTTTGTGGAATTTTTATGCGCTAGCCCATTTAAATTAGATAAAATCGTTTAATAAGAGAAATACATTACAATATTTTAAAACGTTGGAATTGTACTCGTTGAAATAGTAGAAAGGAAAGCAGAAAAGCTCCCAGCCTTCCGAAGAGAGCTTCACCCCGTTCACTATCCAAAAACCATCCCCCCACCCCGTGGCATTTTCGCATGTATGCTCGGAGTGGTTAGTGGCATGTCAAATCAAAACAAATAAAAACGTTCGATATAAAAGAACTATGCCAAGTTTGGGCCCCGAGCGAACAGTGATATAAGTCATAGAAAGCAGAAAGTGTCCAAAGAACAGAAAAAAATAGTTTTTCTTTCGAACTTAAGCAGCTTTAAGCCAGGGGGGTAGCGACAGTTTTTGTGAAATCATTTCTATAAAACTAGATTTTTTTCCCAAGAAAGTTTAGATTGTATCTGTGATGATGGTGGAATTCTACCAATCTATAAGTGTTGCAAAAATGAGTACAAAATTAAACAACATGTTGTAAAAAGTTGAAATTTTGCATACTCACAGATGACATAAAAACATACCGGAAAATAATATACTACCGCGTCAGAAGCGTTGCCATGTCAAATCTACCACCCATGCAAAGTGTGAAAAAAAACGAACAAGGCTGATTTTTTTTTAAATAGTTTATTGAATAGGACATCCAAAAAATACAGTCTACTGATCGTCTCATGTTGCTGAAGTCTCAATAGATGAAATGGAATGCAAGCGTGTGACTGCGGCCACTGCGCTCCGGACCATTGCAGTTCGCGGAGAAGTTTTGCATTTTCCGCCGCGGGATATTAAACTACAAAGCCAATTTTTTTTGTCTACAACCAGTTTATACACTATTTCGATTAAAAATCACATTCTACCTCCGCTGAAAGGTAGCTGAAATTACAGGGCATAAAAATTTTACAGTTCCCATCATTTCAATTCCTTCTTTTTATTCAATTTTCAATAGTAAAAAGCATGTATAAAAATGTCAGATGGTATAGGAACTTTGTGGATAGAAATGTGAGAAATAAAGCAAGCTTATTTTCAGTGGATCGAAAGTAACTTTTTTACATGCACCCATTATCGGTGTATTATTATAGTTCCATGTGATATTTTTTATATAAATTAATAACACACAATATTTTAATAAAATAAATTTAATTATCATAATTGAATTAGTGCACACATAGTATTTTTATAATCAAGTTAAGTAACTGTCGAATTCTTCGCCACTCATATCTGAATCTCCATATTCACTCTCGTGGCTGATATCAGAATAATTTTAGCATTTAACTGACAGTAACATTGGTAAATAGTAATAAACTTTTAAAGAATGAATTTTTTATATAAGTTATAAGAAACAATCATTTTTTACAATGAGATTTACATAGGATCGTGAATTTATTATTTATTAATATGTTGAATATATTTTCTTTGACAAAAAAAAAAAATATAAATTGAAAGATTTTCTTTACCGAAACCTAGATCATAATGGAGTAAATAAAAATGATTATTAACATATTCTATATATAAGAAAAAAAATATCTGTTCGTTAATATTAATGAGGAATATACTTGTCATGATTTTGGCAACGTCTGCCAAAGGTTTAGCCACCTTTCAGCGGAGGTAAAATGTGATTTTTAATCTAAATAGTGCAAAAACTGCTTGTAGACAAAAAAATCAACTTTGTAGATTAATAGTCCGCTTCGGGAAATACAAAACTTCTCCGCAACCTGCAATGGCCAGAAGCGCAGTGTCCGCGGTCACGCGCTTGCAATCCATTGCGTCTACCGAGGCTTTAGCAACATAAGACGATCGGTAGACTGTATTTTTTGGATGTCTTATTAAAAAAACTATTCCAGAAAAAATTTTTAGCCTTGTAGATATAAGTAAAAAATGTTTGTTTTTACCACACTTCGCGTGGGTGGTAGACCTGACATGGCAATGCTTCCGACGCGATAGAATATTAGTAAGTAAGTACGTAAGTAAGTTTTATTCCATATTATCAGATATATTACATTAGATAAGTGTAAAACACGCGATTAAAGGACAAATAGTAGGTGAAACTACGAAAAATACAGTAAATTAACAAAGTCACATTAGAATACAATAGTTAAAATTAGAAGGTGTAAAGATAAAACTTACAAATAGTCATGATTGTTAAAAATCAAGAAATTCTTGAATTGAATATGGTTCTATATTACAGATACATTGGAAAATATGTTCTCTGAAATCCTTCAAAAGGATTTTATTTTTAATAAAATCAGGAAGTACATTGAAGAATTTAATTGCTGAATAAAATGGTCCTCCCTCGGTGAGAGTTAAGTGGTGCATCGGAAATGCATAATTGCTTTTGTGTCGAGTATCATAGGTATGGATTGGAAATCATATTATTTTCCGGTATGTTTTTATGTCATCTGTAAATATGTAAAATTTACAATCTTGTAGATATAATACATTTACGCAACTTTTTGTAACATGTTGTTTAATTCTTTACTTATGTTTGCAAATTAAAAGTTTGGTAGACTTGCACTTTTATCATTAATACTGTCTAAGCTATCATGGGAAAAAATCTAGCTTTATAGATATTAACGCGAAAAATCTGTCGCTGCCTCCCTGGCTATCAATCTGAGCTGTCTAGTGCGACGAAAATATCGTTAGCTGTTCTTTCTGGCATGAAACACTCGTTACATGCGTATAACACCCAACTAGTACAGTAACTAGAGGTTTTAACTTCGGAATAATGTCATATTAAACGGATTTCGTTCATTTTTGGCAGTATAATAGTAAATGCTTCACAGAAAAGTTCCCATATTGTGCGGGAGTTTGCTAATTTATAGGGGGTGGATGCCACCTCCTCTCAGGGGGTGGCACTTAATATATATATGAAAAATACTAGGTTCACGGGTTGGACCGCGTCTGAGATTATTGGAGTCTCGACGTTTCGGCTCCCACTTTGGAGCCATTTTCACTTGAAAATGGCTTCAAAGTGGGAGCCGAAACGTCGAGACTCCACAGTTTCTGGGATATTTAACACTCTAAATGTCTGCGTTTTTCCGAATGTGTAACCCCCTTCCGGACAGCCTTGGCTTTGGATTTGGGGGTTGTCTACTATCTGTGGTGTGTTTATGTTAAATAATTATCTTATGAACATTTGGATGCCAAATGTAAACTTAAATATCTCCAAAAATATTAATCCTACATCAATAAACAAAAAATATAATTAATTCCCAGTTTGTACTTTCTGTAGTTGGTCTGTAATATTTTTTCGACAAAGTAATACTTTTCGAGATACTTGACGAAAGCCGTTTGGAAATACCTTTTTTTAAGCTAGAATCGCAATTTTGAAGTCGTAATAACTTAAAAACTATCAATTTTTGTGAAAAATTGCATAGAACCTTTTCTTCTTAAAATTTGATTCTACTTCAGCTCCAATAAATATATATATTTTTTAAGTGCAACCCCCTGAGGGTGTGGCATCCACCTCTATAAATTAGCAAGCTCCCGCACAATATAGAAACTTTTCTGTGAAGCATTTACTATTATACTGCCAAAAATGAACGAAATCCGTTCAATATGAAATTATTCCGAAGTTTTGCATATTTTTTACCTCTAGGTACTAAACTGTGCGACATCTATTTTTACACGAGCAGTAGTAATCTGAATGGAAAAAGTTCCCCTAAAACGTCAAACTTAGAGACTTCGAAAACTCCGCAACGTATTGAAACACTCGTATTTGGTTTTGGAAAATTTATAATCATGTATACTTGATTTTGGAAATAAATAAAAATATTTCAACCATATCACAAACACGGCGGCTAACGGCTATCTGATCTCGTGTGGGGCTGGGTTCGGGGATCCAGGTTTTGTATGAGTTGGAAAGAGAACTAATAATTTCACAGGTATTTGCCCAACTTGAGGGAATAAAAATATCGTTGTTAATAAAAAGGGCGCCATCCACAATAAAATTGATAATAAACTACCCTCGTTAATCACAAAACCGATTGCTGTGGAAAAGCTTGATAATAAGACAGAGAGAAACAAATAAATTAAAAAGAAATAAATGTATCATTTACTAATCATCTTGTAAAATTGTAAAATTCAGTGAATTACAAAGAAATAGAAACTAATTCATAACAGCAAAAATATATAAAAATATGACCACAAGGTCCAAATGATCATGGTTAGTAGTATTTATTTAAAAGAACAATATTAAATATATAATTAGTAAAGACACCGTAATATCATATAACAATCTAAAAATGCAGCAATAAATATTCTAGATCAAAAGTTATTAAAAAAAATTAAAAATATATAATTTGCAGAACATGAAGAGTTGATGAAAATAAATATTCACTGATATATTGCGATAGTACAATTGTAGCACGATAAATACTAAAGAAATATACACATTTCTCCCACCCGATGATGGACGCATTGAGGATGAATCCTGGTGAGACTCCTCAGCTCCTATCAAATTGTTTCATACAACGTAGGTAACTGCATAAGATGGTAGCATGGCATATATCTGCTACTCTGGAACACCTGGATAACGCTAACATTAACGCCGCTAACATTAACCTGTATAACACTTGCTTTTTGCGTAAGTTGAACTTAATTACTCCAAAATGACTGTATTTTTTTTTTATTATCAGCTAAATTGAACTGGAATTTACTAAAATATACTGAACTCGAACTTGTCTCAAAATTAATGAAGATGACTGGACTATAGTTGAATAATTCTTGAATAACAAGTTGACTTAACCATTACTAATATAACATTTAGTATTTAAGAATTCCAAACTGATTATAGTAATTTATTTGGATCCATCTCGTACAATAAACATATTGTTACTTGATATCTTTTACTCGTTTTCAAAATAAATGTAAGTTGGTAAAGTTATTACTTCCAAATACTAAATGGATTTCCCATATTAATTAAATAGAATTACTTAAATAAATATTTAAATTCGGTACAAATTTTCAACGACAAAACTGCGTTAGAAAAGAAGAAAAAATACTTATTATAACACATGTTTGTAAGATAGAAGTTATCATAAGAAACAAATAATTTTTTTTTTTTTTATCTATTTATTTAACGTCGGCCTATTTCCGCTACCAGGGCCTATCACCGACGCCAGGAGACGAGCTACCCCAACTTGGAAATTATGCCGAACCTCTTTTCGTAAGAATAGTAGGGATCTTTTACTTGCCTAACATTTAATAGACAAGGGACCGGCTGCTTTACATCCCCTCCGAAGGGTGGTATATCCACTACGTAATCCTCGTCTTGAAATTACATAGCTTCCGCGTATACACTGATATACAAGCCGCTAGATGGTGGGACGAGATCGCTGTGTTTCCTAAGTACTAACCGCGCTGTACGTTGCTTCACTTGGAATATTTACCAATTACCAATTTCTTTATTTTATTTAACTACTGCTAACAGATCATTTAGATCGTATGTTATTTATTTGATTTCACAATTATAGTAATAAAACGTTACGTAACATTACGCGCTAGAGCGCGCGGAGCGACGCAACGGCCGGGTGTTGGCGGCTGACGACTTTCAGAAACTGTTGGTCTATATTTTAAACGGCTTCAGTGAGTTAAACCGTATTTAGAGGAAAAAATATCCAAGGGATTTCACATTTAAATTGTGTTTTTCAAAGTAGGGTAGTAGGTAATATTTTTATTGTGCAGGGAAAATTTCAATAAAAACCCTGCTTCTGCTGTCAAGTTGTTAAAAATAGTTATCTGCACTCAGCAGATTGTTCTATGCGTATACAGGTTTCAGCGAGAGGTCAAGGGGGCTAGAGGGATGCACTTGGAGTATCGAGGATACATACACAGTGAAGACGCATCTACGCTCGCTCATAAATTAAATTAGTTTATACAAATGAGAAATATGCTTTCTATGACAAAATGTGGGGTTAAGGTATGAAATAAATAAATTTAATTACCTTTTCTTGATGGGTTCACTATGAAAAATCAGATAATTTTAAACGTGTCTATCGATTATCTTGACTAGAGAGATGGAAATGGTTTTCCACAAGAAATAAACTCTGACCCTACTCTAAAATCTGCGCAATATTACCATATTAAGTTAAAATAGAAATAAAACTGAGTAATTACTAATTACCATATAGCGACGCTTAAGAAACAATACCTCTTATCCAAATTAGCCTCCACCTCCAAATTAGCAATTTTACAGGAGACAAGAAAAACTAATTTCTCTTAATATGTATGAAACCTACATGTTATTTTTTTTCTTTAATCATTTATTCTTTTAATTAGAAGTTTAAAACCTCTACTAGGTTTAGGTATCTATAATAATCTTGGAGATAACAGCTATTAGGAACTGTTTGGCATAGCAGTGGACATCGATTTAATTATAAAAGAAACAAATTTTAGCAAAAATGGAGATATGAGGTACTCTGTTTCTGAACCTAGTTTTAGATATCAATATTAATCTTGGAGATTCCAGCTATTAGATACTGTTGCTTGTTGCACATGGAAGTTGACATCAGTTTAAAATTCCAAACCAAATTTTGGCAAAAATGGAGATGAGGTATTGTTTCTTAAGAGTCGATAGGCAACTCACAATACTAATATGTGTAAAATAAATCATAGCCTCTATCTACAAATTGTACCAAGTCAATGGATTAATACTATACGTAATAATTAATTAATTAATAATTTATATACGTAAATTGATGTTCCTTTTTTGTGCATTATATGAAAAACAATATTGATAAGAGCTATAACATAAAGATAAATAGATGGTTTAAATATCTATCTATATCTATAAAAGAATAGGTACCCTGACTGTATCACTGACTGATCTATCAACGCACAGCTCAAACCGCTGGGTCTAGAAACTTCAAATTTTGTATAGAGGTTCCTCGAATGATGTAGGCAATCATTAAGGAGGGATTTTTAGAAATTCGACCAAGAGGGTGAAATAGGGGGCTTTTTCGGAAACGGTTAGATTTAGATGCGTGAAATTTGGCAGAAATATTTTTCGTTGAAATGTATTAGATACCTACGTGTAAGACGAAATTTCGATTTTCACTTTTTGAAGGGGTGAAAACGGGGGTTATAAATGGTTTAAAGCGCACCTGTATTTTTGAAATCGCGTAAGTCAGAAACGTGATTATTCGAGCGATGGACTCTTTTGAGGAAATAAGAAGACACGTATTCGACGATTTTCAAAAAGAGACCCCCGAAAGGGTGAACGGGGAGGGGGAGGTTTCGGAAACGGTTAGACCTAGAAGCATGAAATTTGGCAGAAATACTCTTTATTGGAATCTATTAGCCACGAGTAAGACAAAATTTCGATTTTCACTTTATGAAGGAGTGAAAACTCTGAAAATGTATCTCTGAAATCGCGTAAGTCAGAAACGCGATATTCCAGCGATGGACTCTTCTGAGGAAATAAGGAGACACGTATTTGACGGTTTTGAAAAAGAGACCCCCGAACGGGTGAACAGGGAGAGGGACATTTTTAAGCATGAAATTTAGCACATACACATCCATGTGCTCTATTGTCGATTAAAATAATTATTTTTTCTACTCCCTTGTGTAAATTTGCTGTTTTCTGTACAGTCTGTAGAATGGATAAGTAGGCAATTCCAGTTAACTGAACGGATATATTTCATATCAGTTCTAGGATGGATATGAAATGAAACCGACCAATCACAGTTCGTGTATTAAGTACATAGACAACTATTCGATTTAAAATCAAATTAGTGCGTAAGTTGTCAAAGTAACTGTCAGAGTGTATTTGTGTAATATATTAATGTTTAATAAATTTTGTACTTTTTTTAAGCTGGTCGTAGAAAAAGTATACTGTACAACTCGAGTGGATTATCCATATCGCACTCAAAAGATTTGAAGCACTCCGCCTACGGCGTCGTGCTCAAACTTCTTTATCGTGCGATATGGATATCATATCCACTCTTGTTGCACAAACTACTATTTTTGTTTAACTCGCTCTAACACAAAAATAGAATAATGAATTGTTATCAAATTGCGATGCGCAGTAGGTTTCCTTGAATGCAATGGATGTACAGTGAGTTTCTCCGAGTACTATGGATGGGGTTTCCTCGAGTACAATTGATGCGCAGTGGGTTTCCCTGAGTACTATATGCGCAGTGGGTTCCCTCGAGTGTACTTCTTGAGTATTATAGGAGTACTCAGTGAGCATGTAGTGTACTTCTTTATAGGCATAAGTTAGATATGTCAATGTTCTTAATTCCACGCGAACGAAGTCGCGGGCATCAGCTAGCAAATATACAAAAGGGTTATATCTTAGATCTAACACAATAGCTATTATCATGTAATTAAATGTCTGGACATTATTAATTTAAAGATGGTAAATATATGTACAGTGTGTACTAAAATAAAGTGTGTTTTACTAGATTTTAATTAAAAATGAATTTTAATCTAATCAGAACGCTACAGTATTCGTATTAGCAACGTATTCTGTTTAGAGAAATTTAATACTATCACACAACTCGTTTCTCCATTTAGGCATTTCTACTCGGGGGTTGAAGGGCGCAGTAGTTGATTGCTAGGGGGTGCAAATATTGCCAGAGAGTTCCTCAGATGTCAGAACTGACTATTTTATGCATGATTTCTCATAAGTGTAGCGTTTAAGAGGTCTTAATCGCCTACAGTAGATGATTCCAATGATGAAGATTGCACAGCCTTACGTCCTAAGGCACTCATTTACAGGGTTAATCCTATGAAACTTCTTAATCCCTACTCTTTTATCCTAAATATGTCTAAAACCTGTTGGCTCGAGGTCAAAAGTACATGAAGCACAGGACATAGTTCTTTGCTACAAGTAATGTCCTATGCCTCTTGGCAACATGAGCAATGGATTGCCAGTAATGAGTTACCAACCGGAAAATCGTCTTCAATGAGCAGCACAAATTCGTCAATTCTATTCAATTTCAAGAGACTATTTTTAATTACAAGAAAGTTTCTCTGACTTCCGTATCCGGAGCCAGCCAGACATCTACAACACATAGCGCCGTGGCGATTGAAGGAATGAATGAGACAAGACCAAGGCACTCAAAGGCAATCAATGTAATTAAAACAAAAGCTTCTTTTATCTGAGATTAATTAAAATTGTGTTGAGAAATAAGATTTCCGAAAAGAATTCTAAAAACTTAATCTAATTTAAATTAGTGTCGAATCACTGTGCGTAGTTAATTGTTGCCCCCAGGAAAAGACACTAAAGCGACGCTTACGTTTTCGTTTAAAATGTTAGGATTCATTTGAGAAATGGCTCTGTTCAATATGTTGTTGTGAAGAGAACATTTGGAAAAACAAAAATTGGAAAAAAGGACAAATAGAGACAAAGAAGAGTATAGCAAAGAAAAGAAAAGAAAGTTATAATATTTGTGATTTAGCGAAAGGTGACAGAGTTGTCCAGAGCGGCAGCGGAAAATTGAGCATAGCCTGACATAGGAGTGTGGACACATTGCCCTTCTCTTATTTTGCTTATCGCCTTTAGGAATATCACATGTCTAAAATTTCCAAAAATTACAAAATGTTTTGACATGTCCGAGCATTTATTCAAAAAACTAACCACTTTTAAGATACAAAATATTTTAATATATAAGGGGCGGTTTTATCCCTTGACTTTCAAACATTCACATAGCCTTCTACACACCGCAGCATCTTTTACAGGTGTGGCAAAAATAAAAAGAGGCACCACCAATTCATGGTGATCTGAGTGTTCAGGTGACCATGTATTGTTTTTTCTCCAGACTAATTTCTCAGATTGTACTCCATGCCACCTTTGTATTTGAAGAAATGTACAACATATAGGTTAACGTAGTACAGCAGAAGTTGATAATTTTGACGAAATTACGGCATTACTCGCCTGATCGACAAATTGCTTACTTTTTGTACGAGCGCAGCCACTTCTTATTTCATTCCTAGTCCTGCTGCCAGTTATTTCCTGTATCGCCCCTCTCGAAAATATTTTCGCAATATTGGCGCCAACACTGAATACTCTGATCCCTGTGTTCTTAACTGACCACGTTTTGGGTTTGAATTTACGTATAATCACCAACCCTGTTCTAAAAGAGACTCCAGTTTTCTTTACAGATGCAAGGGCGGATCTATGGGGGGTAATGGGGGTAATTAACCCCCCCCAAGATTCCGTAAACCAATAAGGCGTCTCGTACCGACAAAACCTGCGTCACCCCCCGTTTTCGAGGACGCTGAACACGATGGCGATGGTTTAAACTTTTTTCGAGTTGACCCCACCCCATAAACGGCCAAAAACAACCCCCGAAAGCGGTGAAACGCGCATACGCCGTCTCATCCGCGTTTCACCCCTTTCGGGGGATGTTTTTGCCCGTTTATAAGGTGGGGTCAACTCGAAAAAAGTTTAAACCACCGCTATCGTGTTCAGCATCCTCGAAAACGGGGGTGACGCAAGTTTTGTCGGTATGAGACGGCGTATCCGCGTTTCACCCCTATCGGGGGTGGTTTTTTGGCCGTTTGGGGAGTGGGGTTAACTCGGAAAGAGTTTAAACCGCCACCATCGTGTTCAGCATCCTTGAAAACGGGGGGGAGACATAGTCTCCTTAAGCTATAAATTAGTTACACTTTTCGAGATTTTTTTCGCCACTATAAGTAAAAGACGCTATTGTAAAATATGTATTGTGACATTCCTACCACCAGAGACACCTATGAGCGTTCCCTCAAGTTCAAAAAGGTAGACAGTAAACAGAGAACAATTCAGTTGGTTGGTTCGGCAATCATCCCAGAGATGGCGCGCGCGGTGTTATAAATTGGACTTCTGGTAGTATCTACAGAGTGATGACATGATAACAGAATATTTTGGATCCCTCATCTTTGGGTATATAAAGACATGGAGAAGCCTAAAGTGGACAATTTTGAGTTTAGTTAAGTACAGTTCAGCTGAGCAGAGTAATTCAGAGGAGGTAAGCAAAGTGATCAAGTGACTGAATAATTGAAGTATAGTACTCAGTGTTATCTTAGTCGCCTAATTAATCGTTGTAATTAAGTACGTAAGTTAATAAATCAATGTTTAGTGTTAACCTGGTGTTATAATTTTCGGATCCACAATACAGGGTGTTTACAAAAACGGGTGTAAACACGTAACAGTATAAAAGTATATTGATGGTAATGGAAAATTCGCTAATAAATAAACTCTCTCTGGCAATGCGAAAGTGTGTGCGGTTAAATTATGCCACATAAATTTATGCCTAAAATGTTCCCCTTTTCAAGAATTTATATTAATCATTCAAAATTGTGGCAGTGAAAATGAATTTACAAGGACAAAATGCAATGAATAACATAAAATGGCAAATAAAAAAAGATCATGAAACTGTTAAAATTGGCAGTTGTGTGAGTGCGGATTGCCTAGTTAAGTTGCTGAATGGGCAACACCTGATATGGTAATTTGTGTGTCATCCTAAATGGTGCATTATGCTCTTTGATATGCGTGATGTTGTTTGATAGAGGCACTATCAAGTTTGAATAAAATTTCTCAGATATAATGTTGGTATTGTCCGGTAGTGGTGTTATATCGTTGCAGTGTTTATAGAAATCTCTGAGGGAGGTGTATCTAGATGAATTTGATATGAGGTTCATAAATTTGTATTCCAAGACTAGGTTTATTAACTGTCGTCACTGATGCGCTGCAGCACACTGCTGTTGCATATGTGAGGGTCGACCTCACTATAAAGGTATACATTATTTTTTTATTGTGTCTGTTTAGTCTGCTATTTTCGACCACAAGCGAATAGAAACAGACTTTTTGTCATATAATAGACTACCCGTTCATTTTCATTAATGCGTTTAGAGAACGTCATTCTTTTATAAAGGTAAACCTCTGAGTAGGTACTTCATGAAAATCATGCACTTCCTAGTTGGAATTTGATTACCCCTGATTGAAGAAGTCTTGTGAAAATCTGTTAAACTTACTCTTCCAATTGCAATGCAGAACCATGAATTCTTAGGGTTTTTTTTTGCTTATACTTGAGTTAGAGTTTTAGCCAAGGTTGTTTTTAACCCCTCATTTTTCGCTTTGTGTTCCCTTTATTGTTTGTGTGATATTTTCTTTTAAAAATTTTCACAAAGCACTTGAATCTTCGTCATGTACTGGGTTGATTCAGCTAATACATTCTCAGAATTAATTTTGGAGGGCTGAACCGTTGGTAATTAAGGGCAGACATTTTTGCATTTGCCTTTGACATGTTTTAAGCTTCAACGAAAATTGTATATGAGTAACTGGTCTACTGAACCACAGTCAGAACTAGTTAACATTTTACAAAGTTTTACTGATGATCTCCTCCGAGTTCCTATCATGATACAATCGGCAGGGTTTTATTTTGAAATCTACCACCAACTAGCAGCCGATTATAAAGGCGTCGTGAATTTTGGTAGCACATTTTTTAGTTAGCAATAATATTACGAGTTTATCTTTTTTATGCCCATCTCTGCCCATAACAGAGCGACTTAATTATTTTGTAAATAATTTCAGTTTTTTTGCCTGATAAGTAACTAAATTTTACAAGATAAATATAATTTGGCTCTTAAAATAGTTTACCTAAAACAAATAATTATTATGGAGTAGTGGACAAATCAAGACGGATTGTTTAAAGTGAATGGAATAATACAAAACTAATTTTATAGAAAATCCTTTATCAGATATCAACGTATTCTATAGTAACAAATTACACTCGTCAGATTCTTGGGATTTCCAAGTGAAATTATTAATTATGTCAACGTGGTATATTTAGTTTTAAATAAAATTGTTTTTCATAAATTACATTTCTGCTTAAAAAGAAAACAAGTAGATCAATTTTTTTTCTTTTACTAAAATAATATCATATGACGATTTTACGAAAAATCTTGTTCGATACATTGGTTTTGGACACTTGAGGTGTTGTCAAACTCGGCCTACGGCCTCGTTTGACAATCTCCTCTTGCCTTTGGTAGATGGATATAAATTGACATTTAAGAAAATATTTGTTGTGATTTTTTTTTTCATAGGACTGTTGAACTGCATTCCTACACGAGCCATAGTACTTACCAATCCGGCCTGTGTCGTTCACCATCTTGAAAAATACCGCATCTTTGTTCGATATTTCCGATATCAGTTAAACCGTTCATTTTATGGAGAGAATGCATAGCACTAAATTCAAAGACCTATAATATTTTCTACAAGATAGCTGTCTGAGTTTTCCTTGATGTTTTCTCATTGTCAAGGAAAGTTCTATTTTCAAAAAAAAATGTACACAAGAAACTTTCAAACATTTTTTCAACGGCTGTGTTAAATTTTTAGTTTATTATTTAAGATAGCTGTTTGAGTTTTCCTTGATGTTTTCTCATTGTCAAGGAAAGTTCTATTTTCAAAAAAAAAAAAAATATACACAAGAAACTTTCAAACATTTTTTCAACGGCTGTGTTAAATTTTTAGTTTATTATTGTAATATTATCACTAGGTAAACTTCTACCTCCTAAAGTGTACCCAATTGGAAGCTCCCTTTCTTTCCTAAATCGGTGCGAACTCAGAACTCTGATCACGCCCATGAGTTAGCCCATTTTAACATCATCTTTACGTATGCGTCGGTTTTCTGTATACCTTGTGTCCAGCGGCGGCTGGTGAAATTTCAATATTTTTTTTCTCGTCTGTGGCGCATGGGACCCATACGAAATTTGGGAAATAACATCTAGAGAAGCACTTCTCTAATGACCCCTAAAAAATTTTGAAAAAGCAGTTTGCGAAAAAATTTTTGAAAATTTGCTAGCCTCCCCTGGGTCTAGGGACCCCTGTTTACTTTTATTTTTTTTTGTCATATGCATTTGACTTTTCATAAAAATGCATCGACAGATTTTAGAGTTTGTGAAAATATTTTCATTACTAACTGAAATACAATGAACTGAAATTTTGTAATTTACAATTTAACAAATTACAATATTTCAATTCGTTGTATCTCAGTTAGTAATGAAAATATTTTCACAAACTCCAAAATCTGTCGATGCATTTTTATGAAAAGTCAAATGCATATGACAAAAAAAAATAAAAGTAAACAGGGGTCCCTAGACCCAGGGGAGGCTAGCGAATTTTCAAAATTTTTTTCGCAAACTGCTTTTTCAAAATTTTTTAGGGGTCATTAGAGAAGTGCTTCTCTAGATGTTATTTCCCAAGTTTCGTATGGGTCCCATGCGCCACAGACGAGAAAAAAAATAGTGAAATTTCACCAGCCGCCACTGCTTGTGTCCTAATCCTCCATTGTCCTTCTTGAACACGAGGATGTCCAGAAATGGGAGTTTGCTATCTGTTTCTATTTCCATGGTGAATTTGATGTCATGATGATGATGATGATCTGTTTCTTTGCTCAAAGTTAAAATATCGATGTGGAAGTAATTAAAGAGCGATTTACAATTTTATGTTGTATACTTAGTTTAAACGCCGTTTTAATTGAAATTTCGTATAAACTTGAAGATTTAGTTACAGATTAAAATACATATTTTCTTAGTTTGTTGAGTATTTTTACAGTGGCAAAATACCCAACAAACTAAGAAATCATGATTATGCCACAAATAATAAATTATAAACAATATTTAAAATACATATGTTTGATGAAGAAATAAGCTTTTATTTTATAGCTTATACTTCATTAAATAAATGCAGTATTTACCATAGGTATGACTCGAATTTTGTTTTGCTAGTAAAATTTTAGGTAAAACAAAACCAAAAGAACTACTTGCATAATTCTGCACAAGTTATATGACGTACTTCGTGTTATACGTTATATGTACTACAATTCTAGTGGCGCAGCGTTGAGCTTGCTGTTTGCTCCGCGACTATTAGTCATCAATTTAGTCATTCATTATTAGTCATGACTAATGTAGTCACGACTAATTTAGTCGGTCAATTTGAATCAGGACTAACAATGTATTCAATGAATGCCCAACTCTGCTTACGCTTCACATTTTATCATCCGCCGCTTAACAAAAATAATAACTAGCTTAAATTGCAAAAGAGAATTTGAAAAACCGACACTCTTTGATTTCTTTAAATCTATCTAAATATTTTCTTTTAAGGATAAGATTTTGCAGCGAGGGAAATATGCGTTTATCATTAAAATTGTTTCAGGCACTTTATACAGGAAAAGATTGAAAAAAATGACCGTAACTCGAAAAAAATTTGTGCAGACTTTAAACTTTAGTTATAAGTTTAAAATATGTCAAAGTTCACGAAACAAAAAAGTTTATTATATGGGAATATATTTTTTTAGTTACTCACTACTTACATTAACAAAATTGCGACGTTTTTATTAAAAAAAAAAAAAAAATGTGAAAAGGCACATAGTTTGTGTCATAACCTCTTTGTTTTTTTTTTGCTATAAAAATAGGAACAAAATTATTTGAAAGAATATTTAATAGTGTTTCATTTTGATTATTAGCGTTTCTGGCCTAAGTCCTATAGTTTCTGAGATATTTAACATTTAAACTAAATACTTCGTCATACAAACGTTCGGTCGCCACCTTTAGACTTCCAGATCTCCGAAACCATTAACTCTACAAAAATTAGAAAAAAACGAAATTTATCTTTAATTTAGTAGCTTTCCTATTTGTCTCTAGCATGTTTTTGCTCAATGTAATATCTTTCGAGTTATTTGACGAAAACGTATTTGAAATACCAATTTTTCAATCTAAAATCCCAAATTTTACTTCCACATCCAGTGGTATAGTAACGACAAACAAATTTTAAAAATATTTTATTGTTCAAATAGGCTTAGAATGTCACAAAACGTCGAGATTTTAAGTTTGAAAGAAAAAAAAAATTCTGTCTGTCGGTCTGTCTGTCTGTCTGTCTGTCTGTCTGTCTGTCTGTCTGTCTGTCTGTCTGTCTGTCTGTCTGTCTGTCTGTCTGTCTGTCTGGCTGCCTGCCTGCCTGCCTGCCTGCCTGCCTGCCTGCCTGCCTGCCTGCCTGCCTGCCTGCCTGCCTGCCTGCCTGCCTGCCTGCCTGCCTGCCTGCCTGCCTGCCTGCCTGCCTGCCTGCCTGCCTGCCTGCCTGCCTGCCTGCCTGCCTGCCTGCCTGCCTGCCTGCCTGCCTGCCTGCCTGCCTGCCTGCCTGCCTGCCTGCCTGCCTGCCTGCCTGCCTGCCTGCCTGCCTGCCTGCCTGCCTGCCTGCCTGCCTGCCTGCCTGCCTGCCTGCCTGCCTGCCTGCCTGCCTGCCTGCCTGCCTGCCTGCCTGCCTGCCTGCCTGCCTGCCTGCCTGCCTGCCTGCCTGCCTGCCTGCCTGCCTGCCTGCCTGCCTGCCTGCCTGCCTGCCTGCCTGCCTGCCTGCCTGCCTGCCTGCCTGCCTGCCTGCCTGCCTGCCTGCCTGCCTGCCTGCCTGCCTGCCTGCCTGCCTGCCTGCCTGCCTGCCTGCCTGCCTGCCTGCCTGCCTGCCTGCCTGCCTGCCTGCCTGCCTGCCTGCCTGCCTGCCTGCCTGCCTGCCTGCCTGCCTGCCTGCCTGCCTGCCTGCCTGCCTGCCTGCCTGCCTGCCTGCCTGCCTGCCTGCCTGCCTGCCTGCCTGCCTGCCTGCCTGCCTGCCTGCCTGCCTGCCTGCCTGCCTGCCTGCCTGCCTGCCTGCCTGCCTGCCTGCCTGCCTGCCTGCCTGCCTGCCTGCCTGCCTGCCTGCCTGCCTGCCTGCCTGCCTGTCTGTCTGTCTGTCTGTCTGTCTGTCTGTCTGTCTGTCTGTAACTTTTTTTATGCGCACGTCTACTCTGGAACTGTTTGAGATATTGACTTGAAATTTGGTACACATATGTACGAGATCTAGAACTAGATTATATTTTCATCTTGTTCCGTCGAAGGGTTGGGGGGTAAATTGGGGTAAATTTGGGGAAAATAGGTAAATCAAGCAGATAAGAGTCCATAAAATTGATATTTAGTATATAGAAGAGAAGCTAAGGTCTCAAAAAAAATTTGGCATTAGCCACCCCCATTACCACCCCCACCCCATTATTAAAGGGGATGAAAAAACATTGTGATTTAGTGTGTGTACAAGAACCAGAAATGTTTTTTTTACTTCATCCACCCCCACTACCACCCCCTATCACCATCCCCACCCCGCTACCGATGTGGGGTATCGTTTTATGGGTTTTTGGGGCAGAGGATTTCAAATATTATACTATTGAAGTTCCATAAACAATTATTTCCACATACAAAATTTTTTCGTTGTGAGTGACTTGGATAAAAAATCTGGATGTGGAAGTAGTGATTCCTTGGGCAGCGTTTTTTAAGTAGTTATACCTTAAATCTATCATTTTATATGAAAAGTTGTATAGAACCTTTTCTTCTTAAAAATTAATTCTCTCTCAACTAAAATGTTTTTGTTTTTAGGTGCCAATCCCTGAAAAGGTGTGGCATCCTATAAATTAGCAAGCCCTCGCATAATATAGAAACTTCTTTTTTTATATACATTTACTATTAAGGTGCCAAAAATGAACGAGATCTAATTCATATGACATTATTCCGAAGTTAAAAACTCTAGTATTTCGGTTAATTATTGCTATAAAATTAAATTTGAAAACACCAAATTAAAGATCATTTTGTCAGAAACAACTTTTATTTGAACTATTTTTTTGTAAATACCATGTTTCCCGAGAAAATAGAGAAAAATCGATTTTTTTATTAAAAATACCCCTTTTCACCCCCTATATTTTTTTTAGGTTCCCGCGGATCCGTAAAATTCCTAAACTTTTTGTTTCGTGAACTTTGGTCTATTTTAACCTATAATCAAAGTTTAAGATCTGCACAAATTTTTTTCGAGTTAAAGTAAAGGTTTCCTGTACTACTTGCTATTATTTTAACGAGTACAACACTATATTTTTTTTCTATTGTAAATTTCTGTTGTACATGAATATTGTAGTTTGTTGGTGAAAATCCTAATTTCATTATTAGAGCATGGCATTTAACTATATACAAAATTTATAATAAACTGTATATGATTGTATCCTTGAAGCAATGGGAAGTATCTCTGAAACTATTTTAAGGATTATACCATTTATGATTTTTAAATATTTATAATGAACTGAAAATAAACGCATATTTCCCTCTTTCTCTGCAAAATCCTATCCTTAATTATCGACATTGTTACTTAAACAATTGATTTATATAACAACATAATTGTAACATTTTTGCAATTGTTACATTCATTTAAATTTATTTTTTTACTGATGATTTTCTGAGGTTTCAGTTTACACACTTTTTTATTCTCAAAACTGATTGAAAACATTTTACGATACTCTTGAGACAAAATAGTAATTTCTCACCATTTGTTTAAATTTGAATGATGAAGGGCAATATTGTTTTCAAAGATCTTTAGTATGTCATTATTCTAATAATGAAAAAATTTTCCCGAAAAGTAAAAACATACCTATTTCTTTGCTCAACTATAAAATTAATAAGTTTTAGGTGCGCTACTGCTCGGTTATGTCACAATCACTCATGTTATTTTACCATAACATACAGGTAAGTTATAGTATTGGTTAATAATAATATTCCTTTTTTATTTTAGATTTTCAATCTACCTTAAAGTAACCGTTACCACAGTCGATAAACCATCCTGGAATATAATTTTCTAACGGAAATAAATATGATACAATTTTAATACAAGAGCAAACACACGTCATATTTACTGATAAGGTAAACAAATATACCTACATGTAGATTCTACGATGGCAAAAGATAGGTTAGGTGAGCTACTAAAGGTAATTTATTTATTAAATTAATTAACCATTATTATTAAATGTCTATTATACATAAAATTCCCCCTCAGGCGCAAGGAAAGAACCAAAATGTTGCCGTTGATGTCGAAAACGTAAGTAATCTACTTATTTTAAATAATAGTAATACAATCCAGAAATGTTTTAGGGCAGCAACCATACCGACGAAAATAACTTAAAGAAAACCTTTGAGAGGGCTGAAGTTTTGGGGCAGTGGATTGAAGGCATAGAAAAGAACGTCGAAGCTATCCGACATTATGTAAATAGACTGGATGACTTAAGTATTAACCAAAAAGGTGCGTAAGTAAAATATTTACACAATTTCCGGTTTCAACAAATTTTATTATTATGCACTTATCTACGGGTATCATAATAATAATATTAGATTTAATTACCTACAAACTAATTAAAAATCTAAGGATATTGCGTTAATGATATTATTAGTAGGTACCTAGGTGTACTTAAATTCACGCAACACGCAATGACTGTGTGTCAGTGTCCACCCAATGACATAGGCGTAGATATAGTAAATAAAATACAGGTAATTTATGACAAATATGAAAATCGGATTAGGTATGTTTTTTTAACAATAATTTGGAATTATGACTATTGATTGATTGATTGATTGATTTACCAGCGTGCGGTAGGCATTGCTGCCACTCCCAGGTTATACAGCTGGGCCTGCTACGTCCACGCTGGGTTGGACTAAGGTCATGATTGTTGCCAGCAGCGAGAGCCACATGGCGCATGGTAAAGGAATGTGGGATGGGAGGTGTAGGTATTTGTGAGATGCGTTACCGCACTGTGTCGTGTGTTTTTTGTATTTTTGGTTCTGGACTTCTGCCTATTCTGGGTCTTCTTGTGAGATATGTTGCCGCGTTGTGTCGCTGCTGTTTGTGCTCCTATTTTTGTACTTCTGCTTCTACAAGCCTTCTTCTTCTTCTGAGACTTCTGATTCCTCCGTTTCTGATTCTGGTAGAGTATATATCGCTCCGATTTCTCTGTGAAAATTCATTTTTCCCCTCGCTTTTCTTTCCCAGTATGTTTGGTCCTTTCCCAGTTTGTTCATGATCCTCTCGATTGTTGTTTTCCACGTGTAATATGGTCTCCCTATTTTTAGTTTGCTGTTTGATTTATTGATTGATTAATTGATTTACCAGCGTGCGGTAGGCATTTCTGCCACTCCCAAGGATTATACAGCTGGGCCTGCTACGTCCACGCTGGGTTGGACTAGGATCATGCTTGTTGCCAGCAGCGAGTGCCACATGGCGCATGGTAAAGGAATGTGGGATGTGAGGTGTAGGTATTTGTGAGGTGTGTTACCGCGTTGTATCGTGAGGGAGCGTTTTTTGTGTTTTTGGTTCGCCTTCTTTTTCTGAGTCTTCTGATTCCTCGGTTTCCAATGCTGGGTTGGATTTGGGTCGTGCTTGTTGTCATCAGCGAGAGCCACATGACGCATGGTACAGGAGTGTGGGGTGGGCAGTGTAGTTGTTTTTGAAATGCGTTGTTGCATTGTGTTCGTGATGTGTCTCTTTTTTGTGTTTCTGCTTCTACAGATTGTCTTCTTCTTCTTCTGAGTCTTCTGATTCTTTCGTTTCTGCTTCTGGTAGAGTATATGTGAAATGCGTGGCCGCATTGTGTCATGCTGTGGAATTTTTGTGCTCCTCCTTTTGTATTTCTGCTTCTACAAATCTTCTTCTTCTTCTAAGTCTTCGGATTCCTGGGTTTCTGGTTCTGGGTAGAGTACATATCACTGCAATTTCTTTGTGGAATTCATTTTATTTTTCTCCTTTGCTTTTCTTTCCCAATATGTTTGGTAGTTTGTTCATGATCCTCTCGGTTGTTGTTTTTCACGTGTAACCTGGTCTCGCTGCTTTTAGTGTGGAATTTAATGTAGAATTTTTCACTTAACAACGAGCACAATTTTGACCTAAAAACCATCACTTGATAATTTACCTAGGAAAATATTATGAAATTAGATTTTCAACACTATATTATAACACCCACAGCGCAAAGAACATGCAATATCATAAAACACACTCCTATTAAACCAGACATCAACAAAAGTCAAAGATCAGCAATCCCTATCTGTGATGCTTCTCTTCCCTTCCATTCTCTTCTCTTTTTGACTTGTTCTATTGCATTACACCAAAAACTGTACCTAGGTCTGGATTATGTACGAAACCAATCGCTACTCACAAAATCGTTAATCGCACGTCCCGAGGTATGTATTACCCTTCAAACCCTTCCCGAGGTATATATCACCCACATGACAGCTCAAAATTTGTTATCTCTATTATTTCCCTGCTTCCTGTACACAGTCTCAATTGGCGTGTTGTCGTCTTCTTGTTGATTGTTGAGGTGAAAAGTCATGATTTCGCCCTCCTCTTGGTGTATTATTATTGTTCTCTTCAAGTTTGCTGTTACTGCTATCATCTCCTGCCCACCCCAGAAACCGTCTTTTCTCAGGTCTCCGATAAACGCCTCTGTCTTTTCCTTGTTGATGCTGTGTTGATTTTAACAGGGTTCCGGTTCGGTGATGGATGCTAGCATGAACAGGGTATGTTATTTTGTATATAGTCCGGTACTTGTTTTCGTTTATTTTTTGCTTTCTCTTCTTCCTCCAGTTTGTCTCCACTGTTGCTGTGGTATGCCTCTTCTCGTGTATGTGTTATCATTTCTTCTGTATTTCACACCCACGCTTTAACGCCCCTGACTCGTTCCCGCGTTTCTGTGCCTACCATATGATCTTTCGTTCCTACGTTCTGTCTTCGATCCATCATTCTTGTGTATAGATACCATTTCCTAGGAAAATCTGTGCATTTCCATTGAACTGCAAGAGGTTCAGCGCCCCGGCGTATTTTACCACTAGTACGCCTCTGGTTGTCCGGTTGTCCATTTGTTACCCAAGTCGCGGCTTGTTTATCTAAGAAACCCTGTTTATCTTAAGGAATAATACACTTCAATAATGCCATAAATTTATAGTGACAGCTGTCTTCATTTTCAAGGGTTTAGGTGTACACTTCTCAGATTTTCTAAGAAAGTCGTTTGAGTCAGCCCCTCAGCAGTTTATTACAGCATTTATAATGCAAAATATGCAACACCACAAAAACACACTCTTTTTAATGCAACGCAAATTATGTCACTCACTTAACTTTAAAATTATATCATTTACACTTTGTATATAGCTAGAATTTGGACCTAAAAACACTACAGGCACTTCTTGTTAGTCATTAAGAAATAAATAAACTTGGATAAGTAAACTTGGGTGGCGAATAGGTACTTTAAAGATGAAAATGGGTATACTTAGCTTATATTCCCGTTATTTATTGCCTGGTCCTTTAAGCTTGTTTCTTTATGCATATCACTGCACTGGTCGGTTCTGCCACTAAATAACTCTGTATTAGTTATTTTTAAATATTAATTTTATTTCAACTTTGTTCTTTTGTTATCACATATCAATTTACGCGGAATGTTTTGGGCTATAAATTCACCTAAGTTTTATCAATATTAAAACTAAAATAATATCTATAGTCGGGAATCCCTCCCTAGCTGTACGTGCACCCCCCTCCATCATTGGGACAATGTTTTTCATAAAGATTAAAACTAAGGAACAATTTTAGACATGTCCCCCCCAAAAAAAACTGGCTGTACTTTCAAAATGGCGGCCATATGTTAAAAACAACTGTTGCCAATGTGGTTTTTGTCATTTAACACAAAAATTAAAAAAGATGGACAAAAACCTTTTTCACAAAAAACAACGTGCAAAATTTTCCACAATTTTGTTCCTATACAATATTTTGATAGGAGTTACCATTCCAGATAAATGAGTCCAAAATTAAGAAAACATGGAAATTCATATATCGGCAAATCATTTAGAGGAAAGAACTGTGACAATTATTGTAAGGCGTATAATATAACTTTATATTGTTAACATAACAAAAAATAAAATAAACGGAAAAAAATAATAATAATAATAATATAATTCATTCATTTACTGGATGCAACTCAGTCAGCGCCTTTAAGGGAAAAGGAAAGATAAAATCCCTAAAAATGTCACTTTCTCCCAAATATATCAAATATATCCGAACATTTCAAGATTTGGAGAGCAGCTGGAATATTCATGATAAATTAATCGCATCATTAGAGTAGTTTACATGTGCCATATATGGATCAAAGAAATGCTCTAGCGTGGACGAGCTTCTCCTAATTGCCATTAGACAGAAATATGGTGACAAAGATTTGTCTTTATCAATTGACACTAAAGTTGATTTTTCTTTGATTTCACCAACGAGAGCTTATCTTATCGAGTATATTAAAAGGAGTATTTACCAAACGTGTATTTGGCGATTAGCCGACGAAGGTATTCACAATATTCCAGACAGGGGCGGCTTAAGGTCCGGGCAACCCGGGCGGCTGTCCGGGGCGCCGGCTCTGAGAGGTGCCAAATTGAGGGCAAAAATTGCTTAATTTTTTTTTTGTACTCTTTTTATTAGTTTTCTTTGGAAGATAATAGCAAATAATATTAGTATAATATTAGTATCGTCAGTTGAAATGGTAAAAATGCAGAACAGTCGAATAACATTAAAATCGCTTAAATAATTCAAAAATGTAACAAACATTTTTGTTTAGATATGAAATAACTCACTACTCATACCTCAAGCTTCCGGCCCTATTATTGACTGACACGGAGTCGATCATTAAAGGTTTTAGATAAACAAAGGCCGGCAACATGTACTTTCATTCAGAAAAAATTCAAAATACAGATGGTGTAGACAAAATATTTCATGTTACATAGTAATTACACAGGTCTACAAAAAATGGTCTCTGAAACTCTTCTGAAGTAAATTTTTTTCTATTGTGTCAGTTTTCCTGTACTATCTCTTTCATCCCCTAAACAGGGCAAAAAAGGTCTCGTCCAACTTTTCTAAATATTTTGACACACAGGCCAATTTTGGACACAATTTTTTTTTCTGTCGCGTTAGTTTCCTTATACCACCATCATCTTTTATACCCTAATTTGTTTTTGTTCAAAACTGGTTTCCACACGTCAAAATTCTTCGGTAAAGTTAGGTCAGAACCTTTAGTACAAAGCCATTTTTTTTGCTATTTTTTTTAGGGGTGGTAGAGAAAAACTGACATGAAAGAAGTGTGTCAAAATACTTCAGAAAAGTTGGACGGGAACCTTAGGACAAACAAGACCTTTTTTTGGCATCTTTTAAGGAATAAAAGGAGAAACTGATATGATAGAAAATTTGTTCAAAATTGATTTCAGCGCGTCAAAATACTTCAGAAAAGTGAGAACTTAGGACAAGACTTTTTTTTATAGATCTGTGTTATTATTAATAAAATATTGTAAATACACATTGTTGTGTCAACATAAATTACTTGAGAATGGTTTATCGAAATGCAATAAGAATATCTTTTTTTATTTCTAAAGATCTGAAAATTATTTTTTTAAGAACTTTTAGAAATATGTAAAAAATAAAAAAGTTAGAGGTAAAAAATAAAAAAGTTATGGGGACAGCCACCCCCTTAAGCGGCGGTCGGAAGATATTGCAGAAGAATTGATATTTATTGTTCCCCTTTAAAGGTCATTATTCATTGAGGGTACCTTATTTTTAGATGCACTATCAGCCACATAAATATCGAGAGATAATTTTGTGTTAACTTAAAGAGTAGTGAAGATCCTTGGGCTTTAGTGCGTAGTACGTCTGTGAAATTTCCGTGTTTATTTTAGGGAGGGGCGCCAAAAAGTGCACCCGCCCGGGTGGAAAATTTACCTTGAGCCGCCCCTGGAAAAATATACTTATACACTGTGTGTAGTGGCGGGCTGGGCATAGGGAGTTAGAATTGCAACATCGCGTGTGCCAGCTAGCTGAAATGAAATAACTGAGAACGGTGGTCTAGCGCCGACTCTTTAATCTATGCCGCCAACGGGCGAGATTGCTGTTAGCTGGGTTGTCATATCTCTCGCGCTACGTGAAGGTACATGCCCAGTCCGCAATTACACGCACTGTATATATTATCACGCTCGAACGCAATCGTCGCAATAAAAAATATAGAAAAAAATAGAAGCCCTTCAAAAAAATTCTTTCTTCATTGTAAAAAGTACGTACACTTCATGATTATGGTTTACTAAGTTGTAGTAACGTGGATTCAAAAAAAAGTACATCTGAAATCATTTTAATTTCCTTGCTTGATGATTTTCTTGATAAATATGTATATTGGAGGCTGCAACTTGCCGAGAAATTGATCCATTTGAAAGAATGAAATATCACTATTTCGGAAAAAATTTATACTTTTCGAATGTTCAAACACAAATTCGTTTACTTGTATGCATTTTTTCGAAAATATGATTAATCAGAACGTGATAAGAAATTGCGATTTTCACGCACGCATCCTTATAACTGTGAAAATATCTTTGATTGTTTTGAATATAAATTCTGGACCTTTTCCAATACATTAATTAACAAATGTATAAGGCAGGGATTCCCAACAAGATTTTTTCAAGGATCCCCTCATCGGTCGCTATACTGACAAGGGCGGATCTGGACCTTGAGCTTGGGAGGGTAACACTGAACCCAAAATTTTTTGATGAGCGGGGTAATGAAAAAAAATTTATCCGAAAAAAAATATTTTCGTCCCAAAATTTTTTAGAAGAGCAGGGGGGAGAAATCCGAAAAAAAATTTTTATCCTAAAATTAAAATTAACTCACAATCTTAAAAATTTTTTTCTTCCCGAAATTAACAAAAATCATAACATTTTAAAACAAAAGTTGATGATTTACAGAATCTTGGGGGGGTAATTAACCTCCATAAATCCGCGCTTGGATCCCTTAAAAGCTTAAATTCTTCTTAAAATGAAGATTATGTAGAATCTACCACTGCAAGTCAAGTGAAATACAAAACAACTGAATATCTCAGTGACATTTCGCGGACCCCTAGGGGTCCGCGGATCACCTGTTGGGAATCCCTGGTATAAGGAATCCATTGGATATACCTAGCTGAAATGTGAATAGGTGTACCTGTAATAAATACAATACAGTAAAGGCACGTAAAAATGCATGGTGGTGTCTGTGTATGTGTTCATAATTATATATTTTCACTCAGGACTCACTATTTATCCTCCTATTCACTAAGAAAAATGTTGAAAATGTGTAATCAGAAAGAATAAAAAGCTTTATTTTACTTGTTAGAACTTCTAAGAATTTTTAGGAGTATGCATTTAACCGTGCGCTTGGCCGCGCAGAGTGTCAAAGTTAATTCACTATTTTTTTCCAGGAATACCGTGGCTTTAGCGATAAATTTTATTAGGACATTTTTTGTTCAGAAACACGTGGTCTATACAAATGTATTTTTTGTTTTTTTCTACCCTGACTTAATTTTAAAATTTTGAAAAAATGGTTAAAAAAAAGTTTTTTTTCACTTTTTTATGTTCTGCATCCGAGCGGAATGTAAACTTTTCAGGATATTATTCTATACACTATCTCGAACTCATTAAAAAAAATTATTCAGTTTGCAAGTTTTTGTGGGTTTCACTATAAAATGTTCTACGCCAGTGGGTCTACTGTCAACACATAAAAATTCAAGTATAGGCCCAAGACTTTTAGCAGTATTTATTTGCAATGTTCTCTTGTTTCAACCGGAAAAGTAATATAATCTTCTTAGAAACGCAAAGTCGATTTTTTTCCAAATCAGAAGTCTTAGTACGTAGAGGAAATACGCAAGTATTCAAAACAAAAATCGTTAGCTCATTGTGAATGAATAGTTATTCATTATTATTTTATACACTTTTAGATTTAGGCGATAAAATAGAAGCTCTGTTCCAAAACAACACGAGCATATGCCATAAGATTAGTCCAAAATTAAAAGAACTGGAGGAAGAATTAAAGAATACAGATGTTGAGTCAGCTGAAGGGAGAATAAAATCAATCCAGTATAGCACGTTGAAAACAAGATTTCAAAACATATTTAGGCAAAACAGCTCTGAACTAGAGAACTTCAGAAACATACAAAGGTCACATTTGGAGGCACAACTTAGAGCCAAAGGGGTTCAAGTTACCGATGAAGAACTTGTGTCACTCTTGGAGAACAATACCGACATTCAACTGTTTACAGACAACGTAAGTTAATTAAACATTTTTGGGTGTATTCCGTCAGAGAATACTTAGTAGTAATTTACCAAACCATATTTTTTATTACAGTATTTATTCCCTTGATACATTTATGCGATTTTCATAGTTTACATAATCCCGAAAGCTGTGAATTTCATTTTGTAAACTACGAGTAGCTTTTTTGCACATTTTTGCATAGAAAATGTTCGAGATTTAACAACCCACGTTAATAGCCCGAGATAAAAGGTCGACCGACCACCTTACTAACGGACTTTAAAACATTTAACAATAAGGAGGTTTTTAATTCGATTCGTATACAGTGTGTTTTAGGTATGCAGTCATTAATTCCTAGTGGTGATTCTACATAAAAAAATATGAAAAAAAGTTCATATAAAATGGGTCCGGAAATCCTTCCTAAGGGCGCTGCGGGCCTCTGAAGAGGGCACCCAAAATTAACAATTTATTTAATATCTCAGAAACCTTTTGGGCTACAGTGACTAGTTTGTGCACGCGATTCGATATCAATAAAGGTCACTGTCCGATCAGGAGTGCAGAACATTGGAAAGGGGGGACTTACTTCTCCCCCAAAATTTTTTAATGTGAATTCTCTGTGATTGTCTCATCGGAAGATGATTCCTTGACTATAAATACACAAAAAAGGTTAACTTGTTTCTACGCCGTACGACCAACCGGTTTCGAGTTTTTCCAGTTTTCTTGCGTAGACAGAATCTTTTCAATGAATTCATCATTTCTTTAGGTTTAAATTTCTCGAAACCGGTTGGTCGTACGGCGTTACCAGATAACCTTTTTGGGGTATTTATAACCAAGGAATTGAAGTTGTCTCACGATCTTCGCTTTAGAAACGTCAAATTTTAAATTTATGTTTTGACATTTAAGCTAATTTTGAAATTTATTTGTCTAAATTTGGAAATTTGAGCCAGTCGTAGAAAAAATATTGCATGAAACTCATGCATAAAGTGCCTCTTTTTCACTCATGTGATTGCCGCACTCACCTTCGGTTGCGGCTCGTGCAGAAAATTTCCCATTCGTGAAAAAAAGTAACACTTATGCACTTGTTGCATAAATTATTATTTACAAACTATAGGGTATAGGCCAGTCTAACACGCTGTCACTTTGCTTTATTTGTACTACAGCAGCCATCTTTTGTTGGTAAGTTAGGGTTTTTGTCAGGCCTAAAGGGCACCATACACGTTCCGCAATAATGTCATTCCAGCAGATCATTACAGAAACATCATTATTAAAAATTTCCCCATCATTCCCTGTCATTATTTTTCACACCTTACATGTCCATTATTTGAGATTATTTCACTCATTAACGCTATAGCCAATGAGAGCCCGTTTTTTCAAAACATTGCACCAATCAAACGTCATTATTAGTGGTAATTCAAGCTAGATCGGCTTTTGACAGGACCAACATGCAAAATTTATCGCTCTAATTTTTTAGGTCGCTGCAGCGGCAAATATGCGAAAATTTTTTGACGTTTTTTGTCGAGCTTTTAAGTTTTATCTATAAATATCTTCTCTAGCTTATTACTAAGTAATTGTTAACGTACTTACCTTGTAAATTGTAATATTGTATTATGTAGTAGCAAACAAAAACACACCTCAATTCCAAAGCGAATCTTGTCTGAAATATATAGGCTGTAACTTTTGCCTATCTGTAACTATGTCAGTTTTCCTAGTGTTCAATCAGGTAACAATTACACACAAAGATTGTACTTAATATAGCTCATAATACAGGAACAAGTCAAGCACAGCTTTCAATAGCTCGATAACGTAGTTACAAAGGTAAGCAAATCATTTATTATAAATGTCAAGTACACATTCGCTCTGGAACAAACTAAAAATGTATAGTACTTACATATGATAATCTACCAAAAAGTAACTCGTTGAATCAAAGCTGTGCATCAAACATTATAATTTGTTGTATTTAAAATTCTCTTTGCTTAACAAAGCAAACCTCAACATAATTCATAAATTTCGTAAGTTAAAAGTAAGGATTAAATACGTAAATATGAGTCGATGAACATTTATTTATTATGGAATATAACTTGTAGCGCTAGATGGCGCTCTCTATGTCAATCTCGGAACCGTGGGTGTACATTTTATTTGGGCGAGACAATCGGTACTAAAGTAGTGCTCTCTCTATCGTTCCTCGTCGTATTGCACCTCAGAAACGCCTGAAAGGTGTTAAGCCAGTCTATATATTATAATATCTAAGGTTTCAACTCGTTTTATTTACTAGTTGCCATGGAAACGTCACTAGATTATTTTAAAATATAGCGAATCTCCGTTGTTTCTACTGCGTTTGTTTCAGATTTGCTGTTTTAACAATATGAGTCGGTTCGGAAATATTTCTGTATATCAAATTAGTGATGAAATTGAAAATAAAGGTCAGTAAACTCCAAAAAGTGACAAGAAAACGTCTGAAGGCAGTTAATGAGAAAACATAATATTGAAGATGTACTTAATGAATTATTTATTCGTGAAATATTCTCCTCAAATACCACTCGTGCTTTAAATTTTATCTAAAAATTTTTTCTCAAGCTAAGTCGCCCCTAGTTAATATAACTCGTGCAAATAGGCAGTTTATTATCAAAGATTAAATCCCTCCCGCTAAAGCGGTCGGGATTTAATCAGATAATAAACTGCCAATTTGCACTCTTTATATTACCAGGCAACACGCTTTCGAAAAAATTTTCGATAAAATTTTAAGCACTAGTGATATTACATACGAAAAAAGCATATCTAGCTATAATTATTGAATTAACTATGATTGAAAAAACGCGAAAATTCAGGTAATGAGATTACTGAACGTGTCGAAAACCCTAACTTACCAACAAAAGATGGCTGCTGTAGTACAAACAAAGCAAAGTGACAGCGTGTTGGACAGGCCTATTATTACTTGACGGTAGCCCCATTGTCATTTTTTTCATCTATTTATCCCAGACAGCAAAGGACCTGGATTATTTTTGTGTCATATATGTACTTATTCAGGATTATTAGTGTTTTATGGACTTATTATTCCATTCCTTTACAAATTAATAACCAAAAGAAATTTTGACAGAAATACATAAAATACCGTGTTTCAGCAACAAGGGCCCAACCTACTTCATCTGTGGGTGATTCTGATTATTTTCGGTGTCCTCTATCTGTCACTAAAGCATGTCCATCCTTTAGATGGCGCTACTTATAAATCATTGACAATGAACAGTCACACTGTATCTTATATTTTAATACATTAATACTAAACGATTTGAATTGCAAACTTTTTCTGAAAACATCGAATAGTGATTTGCTTGGAACTAATGATCAGGTTATAAATGTCCATTATTATGTAGTCGGCCCGAAATGATACAAAACCGCCACTGTGAGGTTACTTACTAATTCATCCGTCTATTTGGCGGCTCGTCGCGTCGGTAGAGATGGTCCTGAGTGGATTTTTTCCTGAACAGGTCCGAACTGTTCCGGGTAAAAAAGTATACCTGTTCCAAAAACCTGTTCCGGTTCCGACCTGCTCCGAGGCCGGCATTAGTGTTTGCACGTTCTTTCGCACTTACAGCTCCATATGCTTCATAATGACCGCTTTCTTTTCAAGTGCTTGGAGCCTCGAGTTTTTTAAAACAAGAATGCTGATTGGTTGATAAAGATTGAAAACTGAGAACTGTCAATTATGTGTCTTATAAATTGATGTACATTTAATTTGTTTTGTAATGTTATTTAGAATCATGAGTATTTTATTTTTAAGTGTTTCCATGTCTTCTTTTATTGTTACATGGAAATAGATCAAAATATTCACCTAATACTTTAAACTATTCTTAAAACCGCTCGAATTAAAAAATGCTAACATTACATTTTTGTAATACTTGTATTACACTAATTAAACAGAATTTGTTATTATTATATATATCGCACACAAATACTATCACCAATACCAAGAAGTCCGCATTTCTGATCCTCTCATTCCGCTCCGGCTCCGAGTCCGGAGGTTCAACGTTATCATGAGCTCAGTGCTCCGCTCAAACGCATAACAGTCCAGCTGAGTCGGAACTGGTATTTTTAAATCTGAGAACTGTTCCGCAGAACGGTTAGCTTGTACTTGTTGTGAAAGAACAGGTTCAGTTCTTTCGTACCATCTCGACTCATCGGTAAAGATAGCTCATCAAACATCTCTAGAGCCCTTAAGGATCGGATGCCGTTTTGCACTATAGAATATGCAATATGCATATTATTTTTTAAATATAAAATACCAATTAATTAAAAATACTTAAATAAGTAACAATGTAAATCCCTTTTAGATTTATTCAGAGCTGACGGCTACAGGATATATTTTTATAAATCTGGATATTCATAAGGCTGGCTTCTGGACATGGATATCCGCTGTACGTTCATTATCCAGCGTAGTGTACTTGTTACAACGTCCTATGTATGTTCAGTGGATATTCCTAAGGCTTTACGATGCATATTCTACGTGGTCCCTATCACTCCTTAAGGATATCCGCTTTGTGTCTTTCATATCCAATGCGAATATCCATAGGACGTAAAATGGGTACTTTCTAAGAAACCGATACCTAATTTCTGATGTCAAAAGTTAAAAATTCAAAAATGTGAAGCCAATGTGACTGCCATAATTGCAAAACTGTAGCAGATTATTAAGATAAAATTTATGTTAAGGCTTAAGAATTCGAAACAATGGATATTTTCTTTTACTATGTAAGGGTGAAAAAAAAAACTCATTGAAAATTATAAAATGAAATTTTACCGTCGTGTCGCCCGGTTAATTTAAACTGTTTCAATTAACCAGGCGACGATGAAATTTTTTTTGGAAAAAAAATCAACAAAAAAAAAATGATGTCCATAACGTACTATAACATTTATTCTCCAGTTTATGTCCGCATTAAATTTATAGTTTATTTATAAAAAAAATCAATAATTCAATCGAATGTTTTTTACATTTAAATTCAACATATTAATTTTATTATTCTGTGCATATTTGTACACATTGGTCAATAGTAAACTAATTTTAATTTAAATAGTAACACAGTATATTTACATAATTGTATTTAAGAATACAGCCTGAGCCGCGGGTATAGAACACGTTGTGTATTCTAATCTAGCTAGAATTTTATGATGAAATTATAATGCATCTACTTCAAGCATTTGATGGAAATGTTTTTAAATTTTATATATATATATATATATATATATATATATATATATATATATATATATATATATATATATATATATATATATATATATATATATATATATATATATATATATACATATATATATATACTGTGCAAGGTAATAATAAGTCAAGATATTGTACAAGAATTTAACTTAAAGTTAAGCAACCAACAAAACTCTTAATTGGTTTGGTAGTTGTGTATCCTTAGAAATATTTTTTATATATAATTTCTTAGAGTAACAAAATAAAAGTCTTCTTTCTTATTCACTGGTTTGTGACCCAAGAATAATTATAGAACTATTTATTTCAAATTGAAGAAATGTGTAGTTTTGCGTTTTAAATATTATTTATATCATATTATTTTCGGACCCAAAATTGCAAAAATGCTAATTGCGTATAGAGCACTGATAAACAGATTTTGAATATTCAACACAAAAATACAGTGGCGGCTGGTGAAATTTCAATATTTTTTTTCTTTTCTGTGACACATGGGACCCATACGAAATATGGGAAACAACATCTAGAGAAGCACTTCTCTAAGGACCCCTCAAACATTTTGAAAAAGCAGTTTGCGAAAAAAATTTTTAAAATTCGGTTGCCCTCCCTGGCCCTAAGGACTCCTGTTTAATATATTTCTTTTTTGTCATCTACATTTGACTTTTCATAAAAATATAACAATAGGTTTTCGAGTTTGTGAAAATATTTTCATTATTAACTGAGATCCAACGAATTGAATTGTAATTTGTTAAATTGTAAATTACAAAATTTCAGTTCATTGTATTTCAGTTAATAATAAAAATATTTTCATAAACTCCAAAACCTATTGTTTTATTTTTATGAAAAGTCAAATGTATATGACAAAAAATAAATAAATTAAACGGGAGTCCCTACCCAGGTAGCAAGGTGACGTCATTATGACGTCTTTTAAAGGTGATTTTTCGTCGCCGACGTCATTTTCCCAATAAATGACGTACCAGAGACGTGATATTTAAAACGTACTTCTGACGTCATCATGAAGACGTCAAATACACGTTTCTTTTAGGTCATTATTTTGGCGTCATTAATAAATGACGTACCAGAGACGTGATATTTAATACGTACTTCTGACGTCATCATGAAGACGTCATTTTGTCGTCAAAATTGGTCATTTGGTTCACTATATATATATATATATATATATATATATATATATATATATATATATATATATATATATATATATATATATATATATATATATATATATATATATATATATATATATATATATATATATATATATATATATATATATATATATATATATATATATATATATATATATATATATATATATATATATATATATATATATATATATATATATATATATATATATATATATATATATATATATATATATATATATGTGTATATATGTATATAGAGATATTTGACCAATCATAATAGCAATATATTATTACAATAAAAACGTACATATAGAAACATCAGTATGTTTTGACATAGTTGCCGAATATATTTTGCAATCTGAAATTTTAATTTAAATAAATCATTATAAAATAAAAATAAATAGAAGTATTTAGTGACTAGTTCAATTTTTGCCACATAGTAATAATAATTTTGTTTTACTATTTCTAAGTAGGTATACAGCTTTTAAACATGTTTAAATAAAAATGTTCAATGGTTCAGTGAGTTAAGTGTTAGGTTGCAAGTGCCGATCGTAAAAAATTAGCAGAGGTTTCGTTAAGTGATCTGGTGATATAATTTGTAAAATAAGTGCAAACAATTGTGTTAAACTATTTCAAAACGTGAATAGAGGTTCCACAAATCATAGAAAGTGAAGGCAGAGCCTGAATTTATCTGAGAATCGCTGAAACAGTGAGTAAAAAATTATTATTTTTTTGACTTTGACAGAAGATAGCCAAAATAGTAAAAATTTTGGCGGCATCGGCCGTCATTCCGACCAGTTTCTTAAAAATTGAAAAAAATGTAGTTTCAAAGAACTCTAGTGAAATCAGGCACTAACTAATAAACTTTATACTGTGTATTTAACTTCAAAATATAGTGCGGGTCATAATTTAAAAACAACAGACAATACCAATTAGTTAAGACATTTTAGTGAAAAGGACACAGAAAAGTGTATATAAGACAAACGAACAAATAAATAAACCGGATAATGTTAGCAAATGGAGACACGCCTCGTACTTCTATGACAAATATTGCAATGGTATCTGATACGGAAAATGAAGATACGTTCTTGCAATCAAACGGAGAAAGAAGAGAACTGAAACAAATCAAAAGGAAAAACGAGTCAACAAGTGTAACAGATACTGAAACTAGTCAAATAAGCAAAGTAAGTACTATTGAAAGAATGGTAGAAGACGAAAAGAGCGACGATGAGATGGCGAAAGCGTTTGAATTAATAATAAAAAAGAGGAGAATAACTGATGAATGTGATAGTAGTTTCACCCATCCAATGGCAAAGAAGTTAATAAAGGAAACGCCAACATTGCCTACACAAACCAGCAACAAATTTGAGAGGACAGGAAAAATTATAGTGCAACAGGATATGCACGTGAAACCAACGCCAACGCAAGAAACAGATGAAATCGAGAACCAAACACAAAAAAAGCAAGAAAAACCTAAAAGACCTCCTCCGCCCATAGTGATCCATAGGCTATTCAAGGATCATAAATCCTTAAATAATTTCCTCACCCCTAGACTAAGAGAAAGTTTTATTGGAAAAATTCACCTAATACAACAATCTTGCAGGTTTCTACATATGAAGATTGGGTGACAGCCAACAAAAATTTTGAAACAGGTAAAATTGAATATCACACGTACACGCCAAAGGAAGACAAAACCCACGCTTTTGTTCTAAGGGGCTTATTCCATGAAGTTGATATAGAACAAATAAAAGAAGAATTAACAATAGAGTATGAAATTCCTATAAGAAACGTGTACCTGATGAAAGGTACAAAATTCCAAACATTCATGGTGGTAGCTGAAAACAACATCACTCTCAAACACTTGGAGCAACATGTTAGATATTTGGATCACACTGTTATCAGATGGGAGAGACATAATAATAACAAGAAGATTATCCAGTGCCATAGGTGTCAGATGTGGGGGCACGCCACCTCCGCGCCTCCGGGATGTTTAAAGTGCGCTCAGTCACATCTAACACACCAGTGCACTAAAAATCGGGAAGACCCTGCCAAATGTGTAAACTGTGGAGAGGCGCACACAGCTAATAGTGTATCCTGCAAGATCTACCAAGACAAGATCTGGCAGTTAGAGAAAAGGAATGTGAGAGTGCCTCCAGCATCAGAGATGAAATATGTTGCGGCCTCTGCCCCTAAGAGAAATGTCTGGGAAGAAAGGAAGGAAAATTACCAGCAGCATCGGAACCATCAGACTCAAGGTTTTGCCAATTTTCCGCCGTTGCCACAGAGGCGAGTACAGCCCCAATATCCAGTTCCAATGTTAAAGTCCACACCGTTGAACCCTGCAGGAGGACCGTCAGCCACGAACAAGCTCCAAAACCAAATGAAGAGAGTTGAAGCTCTAGTGGACATAGATTTGATGACTAGGCGAGTGAGTTTGCTGGCCGATCAACTTGAGGTATGTAATAGGGAGAACGAAAAGTTTCAGGTTTTCTATTATTAGTAGTTTGGTTCTTGTAGAGGGTGGACGTGTCAGAGCTGTCTGTGTCTCGAGCTGTTAATGTTGTTTAGAACTGTTAATAAGGCAATAAAACGGCGTCAAAAGGTCCAACAGCCGGGCGGAAATCCCATCAATAAAGTAAAAGTAAAAGTGAGAGTGGGCACCACGTGCTGAGACATAAACCAAAAACAACAAATATCAACATGGTCTTAACTAAAACCCAAGAAACGGATGTCAGAGAAATAGCACAGGGAATAATCAGGGACAGTCTTAATGATAAGGCTTTTATGGAGACCCTTGCACTACAAATATCAGGTACCGTAGTAAAAAGTTTACGTGATGACTTTGCAATGATTAATAAACAATTAAATTCATTGGAAACTAAAATAAATAACATTGAGGTGGAAAATAAAAACCTGAACAAGGAAAACAAGCAATTAAGAACAAAGTTACATGAATTGGAGCAGCAAATCACTAATGCAAATGTACCGAGTTACTCAGAAAACTATAGGTTTGAAGAAATTGTGCAAGAAATGAGCGAAAGAGAAAAAAGAAAGCGCAGCGTTGTTATATTTGGTGCCAGTGAGGAGCCTATCTCCGGCAACCAAACTCGAGCAGACAAAGACAAACAACTAATAACTAAGATGTTTAATTCGATATCTATTTCTGTAAATGAAAATATGAATGCAATCCGCATAGGAAAGTTTGATGCAACTAAAGAAACCCCTCGTCCACTTAAAGTTACTGTAAACGAAGAGTCGGTTGTTCACGATATCATCCATAAGGCTAAGGATCTGAAAAACAATAATAACTATAAAAATATTAACATCTCACGGGATCGCACACCCAGACAAATCGAGCTTTATCAGACAGTCAAGAGGCAAATTAACGAACGCATAGCAGCTGGTGAAACCAACTTAAAAATCAAATATATACGTGGCGTTCCCAAAATTATTAATTCAAATTTAAACTAAATCAGCCCAACAATCCAAAGACTAGGACAACTGAACTCTCATGTTACTATCAAAATGTGCGAGGCCTAAGAACAAAAGTAGACGAATTTTATTCTTCTATCAGTAACAATGAATTTAATATAATAGGCTTAACTGAAACCTGGCTGACAAGTGAAATCTCTAATTCAGAATATTTCCCCAATATATACTCTGTGTTTAGATCAGACAGAAATGTGAATATCACTGGACATTCCCGCGGTGGTGGAGCTCTATTGGCGTTCAACAATAAGTGTAAAGTTTCCAAGCTGGATCTAAGTGCAATAACAATACCATTTCCAAATATCGACATTGTAGGCTGTAAGTGTCATTTAGATTTAAGTGTATTATATGTATACGTAATTTATGTTCCACCGAATATGCTTATAGATGAGTTTGATAACTTTTTTGAATTACTTGAACAAATTGTAAGCACAAACTGTAATATTTTAATATTAGGTGACTTTAACGTAGCTAACTTCAACCACGAACATTTAAGAGACCATAAAACCCAAATTATATCAAATTTCATGGCATTTTCTAATTTATCTCAGGTTAATCGCATAGCAAACATAAATGAACGACTTTTGGATCTCATTTTCTCAAATACTGAATGTGAGGTTATTCGAGATAATAGTCCTCTTGTAAAGGAGGACTCACATCATCCAGCTTTAAATTTAAACGTAACGTTAAATGATACTAATAATATCAACTTTGATAATAACTCATCAAGCAAAACATATAACTTTGGAAAAGCTAATTACCATGATTTATATAATGCCCTTTTAGGTGTTGATTGGAGTTTTTTGTCAAGCATGGATGATGTCAATAGGGCATGTTCGGAATTCTATGTCGTACTATATTCACTCCTTGACCAGTATGTTCCAACATACAATAAGACTACTAAAAACAAATCTAAATATCCCAAATGGTATACTAGCGAAATTAAAAATAACATAACATTAAAAAATAAATATCGTTTTAAATATAAAAGAGAAAAAAATGAGCAATATCTTCAAGAATTTAAAAGATTGAGAGCAGTAATAAAGACTCAGATAAGCATTGCCTATAAAAATTACCTAAATGGTGTACAAAATTCTGTAACAAACGATCCATCAAATTTTTGGTCTTTTATACAAAACAAAAGAGATATGACCAGGATTCCGGGTTTATTGACAGATGAAGAAAATATGTACGACAGTCCAGGATCAATAGTTAATGGTTTCGGTAATTTTTTCAGTAGTGTTTATCTGCCGTCTAGTGATGGAGTAACTAACAATACCTACAGGGACGTGTCTTGTTTTAACATACCCCATTTAACCGAAGATGAAATTATATCTGCTACTAGAAAGCTTAAGAATAAGATGACTTCAGGCCACGATAAAATTCCTTCTTTTCTTGTTAGAGATTGTGCACATGCTCTGGCTCAACCACTTCTTATTATCTACAACTTATCCTTAAAAACAGCCGTATTTCCAGATTGTTGGAAATTAACTAGATTATGTCCGATTCTCAAGTCTGGAAATACATCTGAAATAAGTAACTACAGAGCCATAGCAATTCTATGCAACTTTGCAAAAGTCTTCGAGATTTCATTATATGCTCGCATCTATCCCTCTGTAAAATCTTTAATATCACCCTTCCAGCATGGTTTCATGGAAATGCGGTCCACTGCAACTAACTTATGCTTGATAACTCAGGTTATATCGAAAGTATTAGACTCACAAGGCCAGGTAGATGTGATATATACTGATTTCTCTAAGGCATTCGATCGGATCGACCATGAGCTTCTATTAGGTAAGTTAAATATGTTTGGCTTTAGCTGTCATCTCATAGCATTTTTGAGGTCATATTTATATCACAGAAAACAGTACGTAATGTACTATGGGTATGAATCTGAACTATTTATAGCAACTTCGGGTGTACCTCAAGGTTCCAATCTCGGACCACTACTTTTTCTGCTGTTTATAAATGATCTCATAGACATAGTACAAAGCGACAAACTGTTATTTGCCGATGATATGAAGATCTTCGCAGAAATAGGTAGTGTGGATGATTGTGAAAACGTTCTAGCACAACTAAAAATAGTAGAAAATTGGTGTAACCAAAACAACCTCCATTTGAATGCGTCAAAATGTAAAGTTGTTTCTTATACAAGAAAATCTAAACCAGTTGTGTTTGACTACTCCTTAAATTCCCAAGTACTTGAGCGTTCTACAACAGTAAAAGACTTGGGGGTAATATTTGATCAGAAACTTACTTTCTCGAACCATGTGGCGCAAGTAACATCATCTGCCTTGAGAATGTTAGGTTTTATTGTTAGAAACTGTCATTCATTCTCCAACGAGTTTGCTCTAAAAACACTCTACTATTCATACGTAAGATCCAAACTAGAATACTGCTCGATAGTCTGGTACCCGCACTATGCCTATCATAAAAACGCCATCGAAAATGTACAGCGAAGATTTCTGAAATTCTTATCATTAAGAATTGACGGTTTCTATCCAGAAAGAGGCTACCAACACTCCTTATTACTTGATAAATTTAATCTTACTCCTTTGGAAATGCGGCGTGCAATAAATAGTTTGAAAATGTTATATAACCTGTTTCACAACAAATTAGACTGTTCATCGCTTTTAGGTATGTTTTCTTTCCAAGTTCCCCGAATAACCTCACGTCAGACTAATACGTTTTACTGCGAGACGGCCAGAACTAACGCTCTTATTAGATCCCCAATACATGTTATGTGCAATAATTTCAATAAAATATCAGATGTGTGTGATATCAATTGTAGTACATTCTCGGAAGTTATTAATGCTTTTAACATAACTTTTACAGCTACTAATAGTTAAGTGTCACTACAATTGAGTGTCACTATACCTATTTATATGTATATATTATGTATACCTATGTTTACATGAATACTTATGTTCTTTTCTTACTACAATCCTCTTTTCGATAATTTTTTCCATCTTATTACTCAAATATTGACATCTTATTCTCTTACTGTTTAAAAATATACTACTAACAGATTTGTAACTTATACTACTACCATACCCAAAGTATAATATACTTTATTAGTTTTTAGATTTTAGTTTTTAATTTTTAGTTTTTAGCTATTAGTTGTATCTTGTTCATGTTTGTCCTGTAACTGGATTTTTTTATCTGTTGGGCAATAAATCATTATTATTATTATTATTATTATTATTATTATTATTATTATTATAACTTCATGATAAATATTGATAACGATGCCGTTTAAACTCAAACTTTCTTGGTGGAACGCCAACGGTATTGGTAACAAAATTCCGTTTCTCAGTAATTATCTTACGAGGCATAAAATCGACATTATGCTCCTAAACGAAACCAAATTGACCCAACATGACAAGCTAAGCGTTCGAGGGTATATTACAATCAGATGAGATAGGGCAGCACCAAACAGAGGCGAGGGCGTGGCCGTTCTTATAAAATCTAATGTTGCGCACACGCAACGTACTCTGCGGAATACGTCCGTAGAGAACGTGTGTGTAACGCTGGAAGGTGGCGTAAGTATCGTTGCCGTGTACAATAGTCCTGTGAACGGCTTCACAGCGGGTTTTCTTGAAAATTTGATAAACGCTGGCCCACGTTTTCTGGTGATAGGTGACCTTAACGCTAGACATAATGTATGGAACTGCCATTGTAACAATGCCAATGGCTGCACCCTGTTCCAATATATCAATAATCATAATGTTGTTCTGCAGTATCCAGATAATTAGACTCACTTTCCAGATAATGGTGGTACTCCATCAACCATTGACATAGTGGTCAATAAGGGCGTGACCAACTCTACGCTACCTGTTGCGTTAGAGGAGCTCACGTCTGACCATAATCCAATTCAGATTGAATTAAAAAATATGTCAAGGGAAGATGTTACACGAAAAATTACCTCTTATAGAGACGCTGACTGGCGTATCTATAAGGCTCACATCAATACACATTTAACACTCACTAACACGATTGACACAGCCGCCGACCTGGAGGGTGCAGTCGAGGAATTAACAAGGGTACTGGAGGATGCCAAACTGGATGTCGCAACAACTATAACAATAGATCCCTACAAAGACCGACTTGACGAAGCGGTCAAACGAGACATTAGGGAAAAGAACAGATTACGACGGCGTTGGCAGCGAAATCGTGATGTCGACGCTAAGGTTGAGATGACCAGATTGCAACGGCGGATTCGAGCCGCCATAACCACCTGGAGAGACAGGAAATGGGGCGAGAAACTAGAAGCATTCAATTCTCAAGACAACTCGCTGTGGAAGCTAACTAGGGCGTTAAAAACTACACGGGTAGCCATGCCTGCGGTGACGAAACAGAACGGACAAACGGCTGTGACGGACCTGCAAAAAGCAAACGAACTAGCTGACAACTTCGAACAAATTCATAACGTAAACGTACCAAACAATTTGGATCATGACCGCATCGAAAATGACGTTAACAATGTTATTGGCCATGACATCCAATTAACTAGACAAGAATTTTTAAGTCATGGTCAAACCCTCAGAACTGGCGAAGCTAATAAAGACCTTACCCAATAACAAAGCGCTGGGGAAGGACGGTATCGAATATAAGCTACTCAAATATCTGCCGAGGAAAGGTATTGTGCAGCTCATGTACATCATTAATGCTATTTTGCGGCTACAGCACTGGCCTAGCCAATGGAAGCATGCTGAGGTTGTTCCCATCCTCAAACCGAACAAGAACGCAAAAATCGCAGGCAGTTATCGACCAATCTCGTTACTGTCGGCGATTTCCAAGTTAGTGGAGAAGGTCATTCTGGACAGATTAACCACTGCTCAGAATGGACTTCACATTGACGATGAGCATCAGTTCGGCTTCAGGAGGGGAAGGAGCACAGTGCAACAAGTTGTCAGAATCGTAAATGACGTGAAGGTAAAATACAATCTCGGTAAGAATACGACTATGATTCTTTTAGATATTGAAAAAGCCTTCGATACCGTCTGGATACCGGGACTACTTTCTAAAATGATTACTTATCAGTTTCCGCGACATATCACTAAACTTATACATTCGTACCTGTCTGGCAGAACGCTACAGGTGCGAGTGAATAACAAATTGTCTACACAAAGGGATATTCGTGCGGGAGTTCCTCGGGGGTCGGTTCTTGGCCCTAAACTGTACAATATGTACGTATTCGACTTTCCTACTTTCCCGAATACTAAACTTGCCAAGTACGCCGATGACACGGCCATATACGCGCATAGTCACAACGCACAAGCGGCTAACATGCTTCTCAAAGCTCATATGGCTCGTGCCACGGAGTATTATGATAGGTGGAAGATTCGGGTCAACGCGGAAAAGTCGGAATCTATAGTCTTCACGCGCAGATTTACAGAAAATAAAATCTTAACGCCAATTTTGATAAGGGGAAACCAAATTCCAGAAAGGGAGTGCGTGAAGTACTTGGGTGTACGCTTAGACAAACGACTGACGTTTAACCGACATATAAACGAAACTATACGGACCGTCTATTTCATGTCCAGGAGTCTGTACCCGCTCTTGGCAAGGAGACAGAATAAAAAATGAATTTATACTGTTATTGTGAGGCCGGCCCTTACATACGCGGCACCGGTGTGGTGCAGCACGTCGGTCACGACAATCAAGAAACCAACAGTCCTGGAACATAAATTTATGCGCCTCATCTCAAATTCCTCACGATATACCTCCTTAAGAGACCTTTATGCACGTTGTCACGACATAATGCCACTGGCGGACTACATCAAAGTTACATCACAAAAATTCTACCAATTTAAACTTGGTGATAGTCCGCTTACAAACAACATTACTCAAATTAGAGAGCATACTGCACCTTTTCGCATAAAACACAAATTACCATATCAGGCGTTGCCCATCTTTCGGCAACCTATTTAGCCACATCCCCTTTTCTCTATACTATAAAATCTATCACACACGACTTCCGATATATAACTCTTTTTACCTTCTTCGTTTCTGTTTGTTGCCTTTTTCGTTTCCTAAATTTCTCCCTTCCTAATTATATTTTTTGTAAATATCAAAATCTTCTGAAACATTAAATGTTTTAAATCATAAATTGTGCGGTCTAGCATAGCCGCTCGCTCTTGCAATTACTTGAAGCGGGTTTTTTGGGCGATAATTTTCCCGCGTGGTCATCATATTTATCTCTGATATTTATTTATACACGCACCCTTTGCCTTTTCATTTCAATTATTTTAAGTTATCTTTTTACATGTTTAACTTTAATTAATATTTATGTTGCACCCCGTGACCAGGAGATATTATATTATTTTTCAGTTCCTCTTAGCTCTACCTGGCCTCACTTCGTCCAGTTTTTCAATTTCCACGACGACTGGCGCCGTGGATGTCTGACTGGCTCCGAAGCGAGTACCTGGGGAGGGTCAAATGCTGTATTATTTTAATTTTAAATAAACTAGTTTTTGATTGATTGATTTGATTGTTAGGTTGCGAGTGAAGAGGTCCGCGGTTCGATTCCTGCACATTCCGGTTTTTTTTTTCGTCAAAAACTTTATTAATAATTGTGGAAAAATATTATAATGGGAGGTTTGCATCCCTTATCGCAAAATTCACTGATTACCAATACGTCATATTGGCGTCATATATATGACGTCATTGGGCTGTGACATTGTGCCGTCTTTTTCACGTCATTTTTACGTCATGCTGAAGGTGAAATTGACGTAATTCATGCCGAAAAGACGACGTCATAATGACGGCACCTTGCTGCCTGGGTAGGGCCAGGGAGGGCAACCGAATTTTTAAAAAATTTTTCGCAAACTGCTTTTTCAAAATTTTTGCGGAGTCCTTAGAGAAGTGCTTCTCTAGATGTTATTTTCCATATTTCGTATGGGTCCCATGCGCCACAGATGAGAAAAAAATATTGGAATTTCACCAGCCGCCACTGCAAAAATACCCGCACACTTCATTATTTTATTTTAGCCAAATACAAATAACAGCATAAAATAGGTTTTGATATTATGGTTGCCACTATCTGAATAATTTTTGGCTGCCATATGCTACGCCTTCATGTTAAGTAAAATTAATATACGATCCAAATGTATTGTGGCCTCACTCCAACCGCGAATATCTCAAAAATGAGGAGAAAAAAAAATTAAAAATTAAAAATAAAAATAAAATTATTATTTATACGTGGAATTTTTTTTTTTCGTCTAAACCTTTATTATTTACAAAAAACCTACTACAAATTCTGTTGTTATCTTTGGAGATTTGGCAATAGTGGAACATTTTTCAATATAACCTAGTAGATCATCAAGATAGTCCAACGTACGTTATTCAAACTTCACTAAGTGGTTTTACAATGGACAAATATATATTTTTAAAGATATTCGCGGTCGAAGTGCAAGCTCAAGACATTTTAATCGTGTATTAGAATACCACCAGCCCTTCAAATAGTAGAAATGATTAACTGAAACGTTGACAAATAATCAAAATTTATTGAGAGTAAATATATTTTTACATTTAAATTGCTTATGATTCATAATAGACGTGAATTACAAACCCTGCAGTGTACAGGGTTATTCATTATATTTAGGCCATCCTTTATTATCGTTATTATTGGAGATAGAAAAAAAGTTTCGGACGAAAGTTGTAGGGCTGTAACTGAACCTCTTTAATAAGTTAATGGAAGCACAGTGGGGTGCAGAAATTGAGGAGTACAAAAAGCAATAATATTTTTTTTAATGGAACGCCCTGTATATTGTTGAATTTTTGAATTGTTCTTTTTTTTCTGATTTCAAAAATATGACATATGATAGTCCCATTTTTAACCGTTTTCGAGTTATTGAACATTGAAAATCGTATTCAAGCTATTTATTATACGAAGGAAAATTACAAATATTGGTCTATGAAAATAACAAGTATTCTGTTATTAAATCTGTCAGCGTTTCATATAATAACAGAATACTTGTCATTTTCATAGACTACTTCAATAATCGTAATTTCCCTTCATAAAATAAATAGCTTAAATACGATTTTCAGTGTTCAACAACTTGAAAACGGTTAGAGATAGGAGTATCATACCTATGTCATATTTTTGAAATCAGAAAAAAAACGAGCAATTCAAAAATTTAACAATATACAGGGCGTTCCATTAAAAAAATATTATTGCTTCTCAATTTCTGCACGCCACTGTACTTCCATTAACTTATTAAATAGGTTCAGTTACAGCCCTACAACTTTCTTCCAAAACTTTTTTTTTATCTCCAATAATAATGATAATAAAGGTTAGCCTAAATATAATGAATAACTCTGTACACTATTGTTAATATCTTGTTGTTTACTTATTTTACATTTCAGATAATTGCAGAAACTGCAGAAGCAAAACGTATTTTGGCAGACATAGAAGAGAGGCATCAGCAGTTATTAAAAATAGAAAGAATGCTTGTGGAAGTTAGAGATTTGTTTTTACAAATGGCAATTCTGGTGGATGCGCAGGTATTATCTACATATTTTTATATTCTACATTGAAAATGTTTTTTTTGTTTTTCATCACTTGATTTTTTCACACATATAAAAAAGAATGTATTCTAAATAAAGGAACTGCGAAAATAGTTCTGAAAATAAGGCCAACGAAAGAGAGAATTTGCAAAATTATTTTGGAAGGAAAATGATATATGTCGAATAATTAAAAAATATTTAAAAAATACGCATAATCTTTTCCCTTGGTGAGTTACAAAAAAAATAGTTGAAAATTGGTTTTTGGTTATAGGATAACAATATTTTCAATATTGTTATCCTATAACCAAAAGATTTCTAATCATGTTAGCACAACATCGCTAAAAAGAAATGTTATGGTTCTTTTTATACTACAAACATAGTATAGTATAGTGCAGTAAAAATATATTTCTTAAGAACGTGTTTGGGAAGAGAATTTTTCTCTTGAAATTTGAAGTACACATATAAAAAAGTGTGTAAGTTTTGGACGTCGGGTGAAGTCGGGAATATGTTCGTTTAAACAATTGAAATCAAGGTTTTGTATATCTAGATCTGAAAATAAAACTTGTCCTTGCACATTTACAAGGTACTGTTTTTGTTAATATAGTTATAGGACGAAACAAAATGCACTTATCAAAATATATGAATTATTTTTTTAGCAAGACTTAGTAGATCGAGTAGAATATCACGCCCAGGCAGCGCAGAATTATGTAATACGGGTGCCTAAAATAATAAGAGACGCAAAGAAAAAGAAAATAAAAAGTCTAAAGGTATGTATAAATAATTTATTTATATTTTACTAATAACACTGACCTGCAAAAAAATAAATTTTGCCGGCGCTTTTCAATTTTTATTGTCGTTGTGTATTAACTCTTGGAATATTGAAAACTAAATTCTGCAAAAATAATGCAATTATAGCAGTCATATTGGATTCGTCATTTTGAATTCGTAACTTTTGACATCAGATTTGTTATTCGCTAGTTCTAAAATGCCTAAATACCAAATTTAATGCAATTGCCACGAAATTTGAATTTTTTATCACAAAATTAAATTTAATGATTATCTCCGGCCGCCAAATTCTCTACCAAGAAAATCAACTTATTTCCGATTTTTGCTCACCATATACCAGACGTAGAAGTAGTATTACTATAAGAAGATGACAGCAAAAAATATGCGCAGAAACGACACCAGTGGCGGCGGTGTCCTGCAGTAGAGCGGCTGCGGCGGTAATAATAATATTTAAACAACTTTATTAGGCGAAGTTTAGTACAAATTACTATTCTTACACTTCTCCTGAACAAAGGTTACTCGTTACTTGACCACGAAAGTTTTATTTCAATTACACATCCCTATACCTCAGATAATGCTATGCCACCGGTAAAAATATTCTCGCATGTTGGCACCGGCCCTGTCATCTTCTCATAGTAATACTGCTATATATAGCTGACATGAAATTAATATAGTTTGAGAAATATTTCATAGAAATCCCTTAATTATACGCTCCTTCTGGCAGTACGGAGCGTACTACTCGTCTCATCTACATATACCTTGATTTTCGAACATCTTGCGTCCTGCCAGTAGGACTGAGACCCACTCCATTCGATGGAGATTTTTTACGATTTAGCTCAAACAAAACGACGTTGGTAGGTCTCTTAGTATTAAAATGCCTTTCAAAATAGTGACTGGCTGTGAGATGTATGTTTTGGCTATGTATTTTCACGCGCCACACAGAGAAAATGAGTGAAGTAAGTCGAAATTTCGCGAAAATTATAAAAGTATAAAATATATAAGGGTATTGTCAAATAAGTTTCCCACTGTTCTGCGCAAGTGTTGAGTGGTACATTGATGGCCAGGTTACCCTGCAAGATTGGAAGATTTACCTCTTGTATACACAAATAATTATACTGCCCTTGGTACTACCTGTGAAGATAACTCATCCAGAGGTATAATTTTAGTCAAATTCTCCAGAAAAATATAAAATTTACGACTCGCGAGTGTTTAGTCAAGGTAGTTTACTTGCAAAAGTCACAGAAGGAGGTGCTGTTCTGGAAAATTTACAGCTCGCCGAACGGGAATATAATGTTCTTGATAAAAAAAAATTAATGATATTGGTAATGAGAAACCCCAAGAATGACCACCAGACACTGTTTTACGGGGAAGCTATAAACTGGAAATCTTATTCGAGCAAATCAAACAAGAGAACTTCGTAAGGGTTTTCCTTGGATGCATACAAATTCACACATGGAGAAAACTTCAGTTCGTATTGTTGACAGTCGCTCATAATAATTTTCACAGTAATCGTTTTCACATATCAATTCATTCAACAACAATTTTTTAGTAGTTAATCTTACAAGAATGCGCCTAGGCAGATCCCGGTCCGGAGCCAGCCGTGCAACGTCGTGGTGAATGCGCGGCTGGGTGGAGCGGGTCCAGTTCGGCTAGAACGGGGGATCTTTATCAGTTAGAACACCTGTTTAAGAGGTAAAACTTAAAGCTAACAATTTGGTTATATATAGAACATAAAAAACTTTTAAAAACTTAAAATTACACTTTTGACAGTTTTTATTTGTACGAAACACTGCACTATATATAAATTCTGATTGCTGATACGGGGAAAACGCAACTAAAAAATCCGTTCGAGCTAATGACGTTCTTCGTCCTGGCGGTCGTGCCGCTTCCAGAAGGTGGGGTGAGGGGAAGGTTATCATTTAAAATGTTTGGATTTATTCAAGAGGTTATTGGCCGAGGGGGGATTTTGAAGAAGAAACAAAAAAGACAAAATAAAAACTTATCAAACCAACAAAAAGAGAGACGAATAAAAGGAATAGAAAAGGGGTTTAAGGTAGGCAAAAAGGTGGTGAAAAGGAAGAATTATAGTATAGGAAAGTGTGGCTAGGGAGGTTGCCGAAAGATAGGCAACGCCTGGTATGGTAATGGGTGTTTCAGGTTGAAAAGTATGGCATCATGCTGTCTGATTAGTGTTATATCGCGGGTTAGTGGACTATTGCCCAGTTTGAATTGGTAGAATTTTTGTGATATTTCCTGGACGAAGTCCGCTAGTGGGGTTATGTCGTGACAACGTGCGTAGATATCTCTATCAGAGTTCGAAATGAGGCGCATTTTGTGTTCTAAGACTCTAAGTTTCCGCATTTTCGCGGCCGGGCTGCTGCACCACACCGGCGCGGCGCCGCGTATGTGATAGCCGGCTAGGGTTTGGGAAATCTCAACATTTTCAAAGTCCCGGGACACGAGACATCGCAAGATCAAAGTCCCGGGACGTCCCGGGACTTCGAGACTTTTCAAAATAAAATTAGAATCGAGTTCATTTTTGGCGAGATGTATCAATAAAATCGCCATTTTAGTAAAAATCAACATTTATTGAACAAAATCAAATTCTAACATTTCTAACGTTAGTTAAAGTCTAAACAATTCGTATGTTTAATTCTCATACACAGATTCATTTTCTGGAAATAAAATCTTATAATTATAAAACATAAAACAGACTTAGTAAAAGTAATCATACTAATCATCAATATTCATCATTTAGTCTCTAGCCATTAGTCATATAAATAATAAGGAACGTGAGCTGGGTTTATACCGTCGTGAGACAGGTTAGTTTTACCCTACTGATGATTCGTCGTTGCGATAGTAATTCTGCTCAGTACGCAGAGACGAACCCACGGGGGGTTATGGGGGGGTACGCTCCCCCCCCAATGTTGATTGAGTTGGGAAAATCACCAAAAATGTAAAAAAATCTTTATTGGGTATAATTGCAAAAAAACGAATAATGAGTTGATAAAAATTAAATGACACTGTCACTATGACCATTTTTTTATAAATAATTTTAATTGATATTATTTATGACTAGATGCGACTGATGTGAGAGCCACCGAATAGTCGACGGACAACGCACAACGCCGACGGGCCTACGCGACGGGCCAACAAAATAAACTCGTCAACTCGCGGAAATTCGACGTTCGACCCAGTAGACGGCACGGCCAGAGCATACAATTCACAAAGACTGTCTTACATTAGAAATATTAGAATATTACTCCTTTTTGCCTTTATCGATACAATGCTTTGTCCTAGCTATAAAGTCGTTGGTTGTTGGTTTATACTGAGTATCACTAGTATCAGTTACCAACCTCTCAACGAGAGATAATAATAATAACAAATTGTTGTCGGTCAGAAATTGTTAAAATATTAAATTCTTAGAGGACACTGAATCAGAATCTGGGACTATTAAAGGGGTCTACAGACAATCCAGCTGCTGGGACCCGACATTGTTGGTACGCTTTGAAGATAATTGGAATTCCAGCGAACCAGTTCACTTTTACGAATGAGTTCAAAGCATGCCGACAAGGCTGGCTCCCTGCCGCTGGATCGTTAATGCTACCTATTGCGCGTAATCGTATTGTATCTTGGTTTTCTCCATGGTCATTAAACTATAACGGTTACCTCATCCAGTAGCTTCTAGATGAAGGAAAGCGCGGGGTCAACTTAGGTCTAGCGCCTACATCATGTAGTTTAGTTAAACTTCTTTTGCATAATATTTGTATCGCTAGGCTAACTTATAGATTAAGTCTGAAATAAAAAAAAAACATAAGGAAATATCAGTTGTAAAAAAAATGGGCAGTTGGCAAATTAGTTGTAGCTTTCCCCCCCCAAAAAAAATAGCTGGGTTCGTCTCTGTCAGTACGAGAGGAACCGCAGGTTCGGACATTTGGTTCACGCACTCGCTCGAGCGGGCGGGCGGTGGTGGAAAGCTACGATCCGTGGGATTATGCCTAAATGCCTCTAAGGCCGTATCCTTTCTAGTCGAGGGTGGCAACGATATCTCTTGAAGTTCCGAGAGTGGAAAGGCTCAAAACAATGTGATTTTACTAGGCGGTCGCGGTTCATCGCGATCGTCACACTTGCCCTATCCATTAGTCTTTTTTCCTAATTTAATAAAACATTCTTTTAAAAATATTAGTGCATTAACAACTTTGTCCGACAATCCGTTTCTGATTTTTGTTTCTTTCTTATTTTTGCTAAAGTAAAATTACCTTGTTCCTAGGTTCTGTCAAAGAAAAGCTCTGATAATACATTATTTTAATTTTTTATGTTCTGTTTGTTATATTACTTACTATGTGGTATTCTGTATCTATGTTCTGTTCTATAATCAGAAGTGTTAATAAATTTGTTTACTAGCATTCTCTAAGACAAGTTTTTCTGGGCCCTTAGTGACTAACAATTATTTTCTTTTATATTTACACACATGTACTGCCGAAAGTAACCAGTACTACTAAAAGGACAGGCTATAGGAAAAAGGTTTGGAAAGAGAGTTCTACCTGCAGGGCTTAGAGAGATCTAGGGTCGGTGTACAAAAGTACTTCCGGAAGCGGTACCGGCAGGACTTTCGCCTGTACGAATTATCATTAAGCCAATTCAAAGTTATGTTTGTACAGATGTAGAAAAAGAAAAAAACATGCATACGGGTCGAATTGTGAACCTACTCCTTTTCTAAATTTTAAGAAGTCAGTTAAAAATATAAGAAATTTTTATTTCTTTTACTACTGTTTACTAGTCACTGGCACTGGCAAAAAAAAAACTAAAATATGGCGACAACGGTGCTGCTCGCTGCCTTTATAGTGCCGCAAATGCTCCTTATATTTTGCAAAAGATTTTATATTGTAAGTGATAGAAAAAAATTGGCAGCTATTTTCATATTCTACACCTCAGAATTAACTCAAAACGACAGTTGCTTTTAAAAGCGCCATTTTATTGCAGGTCTGTGTAATTGTTTTTTTTTTTTTGTTTCAGTGTAAAATCTACATAGCAATTACAGTTATTATAGTGATTATTATATTACTAGTGTTATTATTTAACTGAACATTCACTGAGTTTTTATATTTTGTTTAATAAATAATGGAAACCAGATGTAGTTTTATTTAATTTCGAAACAATTTCACTAAGTCAAACAACCTCATTTCGGCGGTGTTTTTTTTAAGAATAAATGTTTTACCAATGCGTGTGACCCTTTCTGGAGTTGAAGCTAGTGGACAAAAAGTCAGTGAAATAGTACGTAGCCATTTGAGTCGGGAACGGATCGCTATCTAATCCAAAGTAACTCAACCTAATGTGACAAAATGAGAGTGGGAAAACAACACCTCTAAGCAGCTAGACATAAAATTCAAAGTAGCTCAACTGAAGCGGCTCAGCTAAATCTCTTGTAAAAAGTAACTAACAAGAAAGGAGAATGCTCGAATTAGGCTCAATAATATGATTTAACGACCTAATAAAATTATGTAAAATCCTCCAACAACCTCATTACATGAGCTAAAGCTGAATTAGTCTGCATCTTAAAGTTAAAATGGCACGCAATTTATTTACTCAAAAGTTCGTCAGAGTTATTTTTTCTTAAAAAAATGAAAGAGAGTAGAATAGCAGCTCCTGTAGGTTTCAAATATCAGGTAATAAACCTTTAAATAAATAATAAACTGTTAGAAACAAATAGAATTTAAAGAAACTTTTTAGGACCCCAAAGCTGCATTTTGTAGAATCTCATTCGGATTATGTACCTCGAAGTCCAGCAAGGAGGCAGGTGTTCCCGAAATAGCAAAAAATTCAACCAGCGATATTAAAGGGGATGGGATTGAAAAAGTGTTTTCGAATTTAAACAATCGCGTTAGAACATGATGGCAGATCACTAGTAGCCCCTTAAAGGAGCAACGGAATAAGATGGTGTACGCCGTTGCCACTTGATAGATCTTTCGAGATGGAAAGTACAAAAAATTCAAGGCATTCTAAATTCTACGGGCGCTCTAAATTTGAAAGAGGTCCATTCTTCAAGCATCTTGAATATTTCGACCCATTTAGAGAGAGTTGGACGCATTAAGGGTGATTCTCATTCGATTAGGAAAAAATGAAGGATATCATCGTTGGGCATCTTGAAAAACGGGGAGGAAACGTAATTTTAGAGATCTTGCAGGTTTCTTAAATTTTAACATTGAAATTGCTCTTTTACCCCCCTTCTAGGGGTATTTTTTTGCCCTGTGATCATGAATAACTGAATTTATCATATATTTCTTATTCAGCAGTTAAAGACATAGGAGCCTACTTTCTTGTATTTTTTTCCAAAATTAAATCAATTTAACGATATTTTTGGGGTTGTTTAGGTAATAGGTAAAAACTGTGACCTGCTGGGGTCAGAACAATGTCATTTTGGGCTCAGCGGACTAAATTATCTACGAGTAGACTAGTGAGTGTTCTGGTACATGACAAAAAATATTTTTTGTGTTCCTGTGTACAGGCACACACAAAAAAAATGTCGAGTGCTAGAAGGCAGACCTACGCATTCCCATGCATTTTGACCTGCTGAACACGAATCCGATGTCCGTTTTGCCGAATTGGCTCATTTTTCCTAACCTTAAAAAAGAGACTGCCCGAAAAATCTCAAACAAGTAAATAAAAAGCTTAAATGAGATGACCACCATTTCCATGCGTATTTTGGGGCGCTGAGACCGAATCTGAGGTCAGAATTGGCCGATCAGTTAGGAACTTTGATATAACATCAAAAAACACCTAAAAATGACCGAAAAATCCCAAACAAGTAAATAAAAAGTTTACATGAGCTGATCACTATATCTATACGTAATTTGGGGCGCTGAAACGGAATATGAGGTCAGAATTGGCCAATCAGTTAGGAATTTGGCATAACCTCAAAAAATACCTAAAAAACGCCCGAAAAATCCCAAACAAGTAAATAAAAAGCTTACATGAACTGATCACTACGTAATTTGGGACACTGAAACCAAATCCAAGGTCAGAATTTATGCGCGACGATAGAATATCTTGTAAAATACATATTTAGGATGAAAACGTGCCCAAAAATGATGACTCATAGCCCGAAATTGACTTTGCTCTACATAATATCTGAGAATATAATTTCCGATGTATTTTCACGAGCTGAACACAATACCGTAGTCAGAATTAAAGCGCAATCTGCAAACTTAGAAATATCATTTCAGCATATCAACCCTAGTAAGCGGAGATGGGTAACTTTTAAATTTTCAAGTATCTAAAAGAGAATATTACTGAACAGTGACATTTTTAGGAAAAAATTTTCGGACAAAGTTTGCTCTGCTGAGAGAGGAATATCGTTTGGACTAAACGTTTACCTACACCTTCCCTTGATTTTTTACTTTTTTTTCTTAGAGCTGTTTATACCCACACAGCAGAAGGAGATTCTTAACATATACATATCACATTCCTCTAAGTATATGGGATGTACTTAGTATATGCAAATAAGGTTCAAATTGTCTGCAAAACAGATGTCATTTGTCTCACCCCTGCGGATCCTATATACGTACTTAGCAGATACCTATGAATAAAATATATTATATTTGGGTACATTACATATGTACTATGTATGTCCAAAATATATACGCACGTTTTTAAAGTATGATATGTATATACGCGCATGTACATGCATAAAACATCCAGATGTAAATGTACCTCTGATTTACTTTTGGAGGTATATACAGCATAACGACATATTTGTCAAGTACATATAAGGTATATTACGAGTAATCAGTCGCCATTAGGCATATCTGAGAGTGAGAAACGTCGCACTGTCGCACACAATTAAAGAAATATTATGTTTTGAGCCCATCCGTAGTGTAATGGAGGGACCTCGCCCTGGAGGGACCATCTTGTTGATCACGGTAACCTCTACGCCAGGTAAGTATGCTTTCTACCTTCGTAGTATGTTGCCTCTTCTAGCTAAGGCTCTCCATCAGTACATGCCTGCCTTGAGTTATATTAGTATGCTTTCTATTTGCCAATGTTGTCTATTCGATAAAGTTAGTTCGATGTAAAGCTGCAGCTTGCAAATTAAATCGATGGTGCCATCTAGCGGATTATAGATGTAACTTCCAAGAGTTCAAACTAACAGCCATTATATACATACAAAACATATACATACAAGTATGTCCTAACTATGTGGGTGGTAGGCATATGCGGAATATATGCATGTTTGTATGTAGTAGGTATATACATATTAAATATATACACGCAAGTATGTCTTAGGTATATATGTTTTAGGCATATACAGAATATATACTTGTTGGTCTGTACTGGGTATGTACATATGGAACATATACATAATGGCAGGTTGTATGTATATACGTAAAAAGATATTCATATACAAGTATATTGTAGGTATATCCAACAAAGTAAAATACATATGTGTATATTATAAGTACATACAGAACAGAATATACCCCCATGTATATTTTATAGATATACCATTCTAATACGGTATATATTTTTCATATTATGGACCTAAACGGTATATACATATCATGTCGAATGCTATATGGGTATAATTGCATAGTTTTCTACTTTTGCCATGACGTCATTTTTTTTACTAGGAACTTAGCCGAAATAAATCGTTGCCTGCCGTCACCACATGGAGGTGTCCTAGTAGCAAAAATAGAAAAAGAAACAAATGGCATATGATGACAATCAAACAGAATAAAGAAAACTATACAATTCTAAACAGCTCTAAGAAAAAAAGTAAAAAATCAACAAGGGAGGGTGTAGGTAAATGTTAAATCCAAACGATATTCCTTTGTCCAAAAAATTGTTCCTAAAAATGTCACTATTCAGTAATATTTTCCTTTAGATACTTAAAAATTTGAAAGTTATATGCTGAAATGATGTTTCTCTATGAAGTTTGCAGATTGCGCTTTAATCCTGACTACGGTATTGTATTCAGATCGTGAAAATACGTCGGAAATTATATGCTCAGATATTATGTAGAGCAAAGTCAATTTCGGGCTATGATTCAGTCATTTTTGGGCACGTTTTCATCCTAAATATGGATTTTACAAGATATTCGATCGTCGCGCATAAATTATGACCTTGGATTCGGTTTCAGTGCTCCAAATTACGTATAGATGCGTAGTGATCAGTTCATGTAAACTTTTTAATTACTTGTTTGGGATTTTTCGGGCGTTTTTTAGGTGTTTTTTGAGGATATGTCAAAATTTCTAACTGCTCGGCCAATTCTAACCTCATTTTCAGTTTCAGCGACCCAAATTACGTATATATATATAGTGATCAGCTTATTTAAGCTTTTTATTTACTTGTTTGGGATTTTTCGGGCGTTGTTTAGGTGTTTTTTGAGGTTATGTCAGAATTCCTAACTGATCGGCCAATTCCGACCTCATATTCAGTTTCCCGCCCCAAATTGCGTATAGATATAGTGATCAGCTCATTTAAGTTTTTTGTTTATTTGTTTGGGATTTTTCGGGCATTTTTTAGGTGTTTTTTGAGATTATGTCAAAATTCCTAACTGATCGACCAGTTCTAACCTCAGATTCGGTCTCAGCGCCCCAAAATACGTATGGAAATGGTGGTCAGCTCATTTAAGCATTTTATTTACCTGTTGAGATTTTTCGGGCAGTCTTAAGGTGTTTTTTGGGGTTAGGAAAAATGCAAGAGCCAGTCCGGCAAAACGGACATCGGATTCGTGTTCAGCGGGTCGAAATGCATGGGAATACATAGGTCTGCTGCCTTCTAGCACTCTACATTTTTTTTGTGTGCCTGTGTTATTAAAAACCACCGACCCTATAATCATTTCGGAATGTACTATCATCGATACTGGTTGAAACACGTGAGAATAATTAACTCTTTATTGATGATGTGCAGCTCTCTGAACATCTACCGAGATGAAACCTTGCTAAAAATCTTCTCGACAAACTACTCTTTCAAATAAATCGAAAAACTAAGTTTTTAATTTAAATAACTGACGCATTCGCCATAAATTCGAATTTGTGTCAGTTTATGACCTCCTGATCAAAATAGTGCAGGCAAATCCAGTTTTGAGTATGAACTATCTGGAGACAGCTATTTCTTCATCGAAATGGATAGCTGTATTCATGTAGAATGAGGATATAATAGTCCCGAAAAATCTCAATGTGAGCTAAAGCCATCATTTTGAAAAAATGTCCGCCAGAACCGTTTCATTTAGAAGGACATATCTCTGTAACCATTGCTCCGATTTTAGACTTCTTTTTTTTGTTCTCTTCCTCTTTTTATGTAGAATCGAAAGTGTTATTACCTCTTTAGGCATAAAATAGTGGATAACTTAAGAAAATAAGACTTAAGTTCTTGGAAATATACAAGGTGTCCAGTTAGTGCTTTCTCTAAAGATGTGCAAAAACGGCTAACTTTATAAAAAAAACTTTTTAGACAAAACTTTCAATGTTTCATCTCTACTACAACGTAAAATTCAATTATACAAGGTGTCACAAAGAGGAGTTACACAAGAATGTATAATTACTACCACGTCCAGTGGAAGTATAGTAACGAGTATAGTAACGACAAAAAAATTTTTAAAAATTTTTATTGTCCAAATAGGCTTAAAATGTCATGAAACGTCGAGATTTTAAGTTTGAGCGAAAAAAATTTTCTGTCTGTCTGTCGGTCTGTCTGTCGGTCTGTCTGTCTGTCGGTCTGTCGGTCTGTCTGTCTGTAACTTTTTTTTGTGCGCACGTTTACTCTGGAACCGTTTAAGATATTGACTTGAAATTTGGTACACATATGTACTTTAACGAGATCTAGAACTAGATTATATTTTCATCTTGTTCCGTCGAGGGGCAAATTGGGGTAAATTTGGGGTAAATAGGTCAATCAAGCAGGTAAGAGTCCATAAAATTGGTATTTAGTATATACAAGAGAAGCTAAGGTCTCAAAAAAATTTTTGGCATTAGCCACCCCCATTACCACCCCCACCCCCTTATTAAAGGGGATGAAAAAAAATTGTGATTTAGTGTATGTACAGGAACCAGAAACCTCAAAATATTTTTTTATTTCACCCACCCCCCACTATTACCCCCTTATCACCACCCCCCACCCCACTACCGATGTGGGGTATCGTTTTATGGGTTTTTGGGGTAGAGGATTTCAAATATTATATTATTAAAGTTCCATAAACAATTATTTTCACATACAAAGTTTTTTCGTTGTGAGTGACTTGGATAGAGAATCTGGATGTGGAAGTAGTGATTCCTTGGGCAGCGGTTTTTTTTTAATAAAATACCCTCTAATTTTTTGGCGCCAGTTAAGCCTCTATTACACCCTAAAATTTTTTGCCAATTGGATGCAGCGGTGCCAAGTTATGATTTTTTTCCTGTTTTCTTTGGCAATTTACAAATTTTTTTGACTGCCATATCTTCTCGATTTATTAATTATTGTTTTTTCTAAAAATGTAGGATTTTATTTGATAATGATGCATTTACTGAAAAACATTTTTTAAATAAATTATTATTATACCGGGTGTCCAAAATATTTGTTTACATTTCTTGATATTTAATTATTATTTTTCTCAAATTTTTTAAATGGAATGCCTATATTTTTTAACATGGACGAATAAAGCATAAAATTCCCCACATTCTAATATTATACACTTAATTACTTCCACGTCCAGTGGAAGTATAGTAACGACAAAAAAAATTTTTAAAATTTTTATTGTCCAAATAGGCTTAAAATGTCATGAAACGTCGAGATTTTAAGTTTGAGCGAAAAAAAATTTCTGTCTGTCTGTCTGTCTGTTGTTCTGTCTGTCTGTAACTTTTTTTTGTGCGCACGTTTACTCTGGAACCGTTTAAGATATTGACTTGAAATTTGGTACACATATGTACGTTAACGAGATCTAGAACCAGATTATATTTTCATCTTGTTTCGTCGAAGTGTTGGGGTGTAAATTGGGGTAAATTTGGGGTAAATGTTTAAATCAAGCAGGTAAGAGTCCACGAAATTGGTATTTAGTATATACAAGAGAAGCTAAGGTCTCAAAAAAAAATTTTGGCATTAGCCACCCCCATTACCACCCCCACCCCCTTATTAAAGGGGATGAAGAAAAATGTGATTTAGTGTATGTACAGGAACCAGAAACCTCAAAATATTTTTTGACTTCATCCACCCCCCCTACCACTCCCCCATGACCACCCCCACCCCACTACCGATGTGGGGTATTGTTTTATGGGTTTTTGGGGTAGAAGATTTCAAATATTATATTATTAAAGTTCCTTAAACAATTATTTTCACATACAAAGTTTTTTCGTTGTGAGTGACTTGGATAGAGAATCTGGATGTGGAAGTAGTGATTCCTTGGGCAGCGGTTTTTTATTTCAAACGGTTTTGGAGATATGATTATTTCAAATAAGTTTTGCGTAAATTGAGGTGCTTTTTATTTTAGCATTAAAATCTAGTATGGCTTTGGTCTTTTGTTTTGCATTTGTTTTTCACTTTATGACATTTCTCTAATGTGTTTAAGATTATCGTGATTAAGTTGAATTAATATTGTTAATATTTAAAAATGCGATTTTTTATTTTTAAATAAATTTAATAAAATAGAAAAACAAATAGCATAGATTTGAAATGGATATCAATGAATTCAGAAAAAAATCTACAATTTATTGAACACTAGGAGCCACCACCTTCCCACTTGAAAAAAAAAAGTTTTCGATAAAAAAATGATTTGTTCAACTTTGGAGGCTTCGTAAATAGTTATTAATGAAATTAAACGAAAAATTATATTTTTCCCTTGGACTTTACTTGCCTTAGAACAAATTTTGGTATTCCAAAGCACTCTAGACGAATGTCTTAAAATACTTAAGAAAACTGAACGTCGACTCAAAAACTCGCGAAAATCTCATGGTATACTCAGAACGTTGTCATGAATCCAAATATGTAAAAATATACAGGGTGTTTCATTTAAAAATCGAAAGTTGAGGTCATTTCCGGGTAAACCGGAAATGGTCTCATACCGTTTTTATATCCAAAAATCCATTTTTATAGGTAGTTTCTGCACCCCAAATTTCAAATGAATAAGTTAAATAATAAAGGAAATATAGGGGGGAGCCACTATTCTGTGGCACCCGGTATAAATAACTATCTCCGTTAGTATTTGAGTTACTAACGTCGGTCAAAAAGCAAATGAATGCTAATTGTGTGCTCTAGAACTTTTATTAAAATTATTTTTTCGAAAATTGACTAGAAATTTCAGTACAAACGACTTGAATTTACAAAAGTTTAAATTTCCGTGATATTTAAATTATTTTTAAATTTCCTAAGTTTATCGTTTAATTTATCCTAAAATATGTAATCCTACTTTCTGTAAAATGTGAAGTGAGAAATGGAACAAAAAAAAAAGAAATCTAAGATCGGAGCAACGGTTACTGAGATATATGATTTTAAAGAAAATGTCTCTGGCGGTCATTTTTTCTAATTGGCGGCTTTAGCTCACGTCTGGATTTTTTGGGACTTTATGTACTTATCCTACATTAATAGAGCTATTATCCATTGCGATAAACAAATAACCGTCCCCAAATAGTTCACGCCAAACCCATTTTACGCTGAGATTTGCCTGGTCTAAAAGTCCTCATGGGTGCAGAACCGACAAATGGACAGTTTTTAAATACGTGGGATGGGGGATTACCAATCGCCTTCTCTGAAGCAATTAGATATGCATAAAGAATAGATGTCTGTGTGACGAATTTCGATTTTCTTTACTCCATTGAACAGCCTATTAAAATACCTTTTTTTTAAGATATCACAAATAGAAGGGGTTGATGCCAAAAGTTAACTTTTCAGATAGGGAGCCACTTGAAAATCTGTGTAGAACACCAAAATGGCTGCCATTGAAGATTTCCGCCATTAGCCGCACTATTTTTTTTGTATCTCGGCTACTAATAGTCCAATTCCAATTTTCTTTTTTTTTGCTTGAAAGCTCTTGCGAAGAGGACACTTTTTTGTCCCTATACATTTATCTCTACACTTTAATAGTTCTGCACAATTTTCAAAAGCCTGAAAATTTCACTTTTCTCACGAATTTCATTGATAAGTAAGTTTTTAATTGTGCTAAATATCCCTTTCTTTCCATACAAAAAAGGGTTTTTGTATATGGGGTTCGGTATATCCGTATATGTCAAGAAAAACTTTACTTTCATAAACATCGGTGATTTTAATTATTTTGCAAACATTTATTTGTTACATTAAGGAAACAAATTTTTGCAAACAAAAAACGACTAAATACTAAGAAATACTCATGTAAATGAACTGCTTCTATATAGCTCTTATGAATCTAGATCACGCAATCATCTTCTTCATCTTCCAGTTCATGCCTGGAACGAAATAATTATATATTATTATTATATTAAGGCATTGGATCAACAAAGCAATATTATGATTTTCAATTTGTGAAACGAATTTAAGAATAGTCAATTAAACACAACATACCTTTTATTGTATTTATTACTACATTGTCGACCCCCAGTACAGTTCGTGCAAAGTAGCGTGCATGGAACCTTGGTCTTTAAACAGGAGCATCGTGTACGGCATCCGAAGCAACTACACTTAACCAATTCTCTGCAGGTTGCCATAATAGAAGAATCCATCCCCATTCTTCTGGCTCTGGAATGTTGTCTATCACTGAGCACGTACGGCCTCAAACTTGCCCTGCCTGGTATTTTGATCGAAGACAATGCTGCCTTAGTGCCTCTTTTGTTGCGGGCAGACTTTGTAGACTGCGACTTTTTGAAGTAAAGGGAAGCTTTCTAACACGATTGACTGAGAAATCTTCTGTGTCTTTATAGTAAAGCAGAACAGTAAACTTCTCCAGAACTTGGAAAATCTCATCAGAAATAGACTGTTGTGTTAGAGAGATAGCTTGGAAGGCTTCAACAGCTTAAGGAAATGATTTCCACACTTTCCGGGCAGTCTGTTTCCCTTTCATTGCAAATTATGACGTTACATCTGATCCAGCGAATGCATGGAATCTTCTCAATGCAACACTTTATATTCAACCATACTTTCAAACATGGCATTAATGCTCATGTATCTCTGACCCTTCCCAGCACCAAAGAGAATCCACATCGCCCGAAGTTTTGAGAATGTGAAAGAAAGAGATTGCCAAAGTAACTACATCAGTATCTACCATGCAAATAATATTATTCTTTTTGTCCATATGTTCAACACCGTCATTTTCGTGGAGAAATCCTACCGTCTGCTTCTTCCTGTTGCCTGCATTATACTCCATCAGTTGAAGTTTCATCCGGCCGAGATGAACGAATGATGCCATTAATCTCAGTACTAATGTGAGCCCAATCAAACTTAAAAAAATGCATGTTCTCCAAGTAACTTGAAGAGTTCTGTCTTATTCTGATCGCAGCAGAGGAAGTGATTCCAATTTTTTGGTAGTATATTTCCTTGTGCAATTTGACCACGAACACCAATGCCTCTCTTCCCAGATAGCATTTATTATTCCACGAATGTACATTTTGCATTCCCAATGTTCTAATTGCATTCTGTACTTGCCATGTATGTTCCGTCAACATTCCCATATAAATAATATTTTCACATATGCAATATGATTATACATACGATATAAATGGAATATACAGAAAAGTTTATGTTCACAGTCGCATATACTGTGTACACGTATCAGGGAACGTTCTTCGTATATGTGTTCATGTACATCGTATAAACATTCGTCAATGATTTTATCTGTATAATACAGGTATATTTTTTGTAGAAATATTTGCATCGCCCGAGCGCCGCGCAGACAGTAATATCATCAAAAGTTCAGCACTTTTAACGCGAACGCGGATTGGTTCGATTTTTGAACTAATAAAAATAACCTGCATCACAACTGATGAGACAGCAATGCTAGTTTTATAGTACCTATCTACCTACCTACCTACAAAAATAATTATGATGTTTCTCTATCTATATAGATCTGGTTTAAGTACATTTATAATCATCCCCTGTGTGGTGTATGACGTTTTATAAATTTTAAATCGTTCGTCAATATGGTATATATGAAATATGTTTTAAATTTTGAATCCAGACTTTAGATTTATGATCGAATATTAAATAATAATGAATATGAAATATTAAATAATAGTGAATGAAATATTAAATAATAATGAATAATAATCCTTTTTTAATTTATGTACTGTGTTCAATTAATTAGTAACTATCTCGGTAACTATCGGCATTTCTTAAGCAGGTAGTTCAGACTTAGAATGGTTATTTAATTACATTTTATCTTTTATATTTAGATTTCCGTTTTCCATGTCATTACAATCCCCTTGTAGAATTTTTTAAATGCGCGCCACGGTCCTTAGATTAGTGCGCATGCTCATCGTGCTCTAGCAGACTACGTCACGCTTCTGCTGTCAAATGTCGTGTGTTTTGTTTTTTGTTTTCCCGTGATTTATTAATTAGTCCACGTATACATTAATTGCATTGCAGTAAGTATTTTACAATTATTGTATACAATATAACCAGCGTTACCACATTTGGTAGATTTTTATTTCTTTTTAGTAGAATTTTAAGGATTTTTGTAAAGTTTGGTAGGTAAAATTTGCTGGCAGATTTCTGATAATTATTATCAGAAATCTACCAGCAAATTTTACCTACCAAACTTTAAAAAAATCCTTAAAATTCTACTAAAAAGAAATAAAAATCTACCAAATGTGGTAACGCTGAATATAACTACCACATAGCTTTGTTGTCATTTGCAGATATTTTATATTTAGACACTAAAGTTTAATGTGTATCCCTTTGTACATATTATACTAAGCATACCACCTATATTAGTTATAATAATTACGGCGTTTGTAGGTATCGATTTTTTGGAAAAAAAACTGAGGTGGTCTTTGTAATGGTCTCGGTCCACGAAAAGGAAGCTTGGTGGTCACCATTCAAACGGAAACAATTTGACTGATCATTGAAAAACAGGAGAAAACCCCCCAGAAACGTGGACAATTTACGGGGTGTTTAAATCTTATTTTCAAGAAGGTAGGTTCGATCTATTTCAATATTAAGGAGCTTTTGTTTATTTAAATCACAATCATTGAATTTGATTACAACGTACGAGTTGTGATAGGTATTTATTTGTAGTAATTTGCTTTATACCCATTTCAGAGGATTATAGAAGAGCTGCAATTAATTGAAAAGGGCAGAGATCACATCTGATGTAAGAGTGAACAAAAACAAATCAAAGGACTATGTACAAAAAACACGTTATTCCTCCCGTCAGATGAATATAATGATATCGAAGAACATATTGGAAGCCGTCGACTTCCCAAGAAATTTTGTCCATACTAGAAGTTGAAAGAAGATATGTTCTTTTAATAACTCTGGTAGGCATTTAAAATCAAGTACTTACCTAAAATTTCGAATGTTCACTTGAACGAATTTCATAGGTATGAAAAAGAAAAATTAATAAAAGCCACACTTCGATTTAGGTGTAAAAACTTAAGTATTGTGGATATTTATTGTCAGCAAATGTGGCAATGAAGTGTTTATGCCTAAATCGATGTGTGGTTTTTATTAACTTTTCTTTTTCATCTAAAATTCATTCAAGTGAACGTTCGAAACTTCAGGTACATTTAAAATCACAAGCATAAATATTTCCGAATTCCAAAAAAATATCTATGTTTTGTAGGTAAAGGACACCGCATAAAACAAATGAAAAAGAGGGCACAGTCAAATGGGCTGAAAATGCAGAATGTCTGAAAATGGCCAGTTTGAAAGGTCAAAGATCAGGAAGATCGGTACCCACTAAGGTCATAGTTGAGAGTATTATATGACGAGTTGTTTAATGTTGTTATTCATATTCATAAGACCGGAAATGCCGCAGGTTTCATGAATGAGGTGGTGATTTTTTTAAGTTCCTATGCTTACTTTAAAGTGAGGGTGTGCATGTGTGTAGTGGGGGGGGGGGGTTGGTTAGCGTGCGTGAGAGAGTGAAAGTGTGTTCCTGTCAAAGAGTTGTAATGTATGAGCAGTGGACAGCGCGCAAACGGTGTGAGCATTCTCATCCTTCTCACACAGTTCGTTCTCTCTTTGTCGCACAGTACATGAGGGGCTGTGTTGCTTTGTAAAACAGAGTGGAGAGCAAAGAAGAGGGTACGAGGTGTGCGACAAGGACAAGGATGCTCGCGCCGTCCAGCAAATCAACGGCTTATTTCCTCTAGTCAGAACTCTTTGGTTCATATGTGCAAATACATTAGAATAACAACATTAAACAAATCTTCATCATAATATGATACTCTCAACTATGACAGCGGGTACCGATATTCCTGATCTTTGACCTTTCATATCTCAAAAACTGGCGGTTTTCAGATATTGTGCTCATGAAAACTTTTGATCAGGATATTATGAAGTACAACATACTACATTTTCAGCCCATTTGACTTTACCTTCTTTTCCATTTATTTTGTGCTTGCCGTGTCCTTTATGATAATATCAATTTGTTTAATTTATGTTTGATCAGTTTTATTTTTTCTGTAAGATCTTTGTAAGATGTTTTTATATTTTTCAACTTTATCATGGCCAGTTTTTAAAGAGAAATAAGTACCTATTGAAATATAATACAATGTATTTTCTTTTGTAGTTGGACTAGCACGTGTATCTCCCCCGCTAGACAGGAAGGAAATACCTTCTCCTAAAAATTGGAAAAGCCAAAAGAAAGTATTCAGCCAGTAGGATCAGTCACAGATGATATGTTGAGAATGAAAAGTGGACTTTCGCAATTACAAGTATCACCATCGGCAACACCTGGACACTGGTTTTGAAAATGTAAGCCCTCCAATTTTTACTATTTTTTATTTATTGACAGAAAAATTCGTTATAGTAAAATATGACAGTTCATAAGTTGCAAAGAAAATTTTTTTGTTAAAAAAAATCTCAATTGAAATTTTTGTCACAATTGTTTTTTATTATTGCATTATTGTAACAAAGAATAAAAATATATTTAAAGTAACAACTGTTTTATTTATACCTCTTCCTAAATAAAATCATGTTTTGTTCTTGGCAATTTAAAACACGATTTGAAATAGATAAAACTTTAAGGTAATGTAATATGATCATTAGATTTTTTCATAAATAACACGTTAAATATGATTTTTAAGCTGAAGTTTTAGAGTGATAAATGTTTGATCCATTTTAAAATGGTTTTTAACAGATCTTATTAACGTAAAACTATTTTTTTTACATATATTCTTGGACCTTTGTAATAGTATATTGTGTATTTAGGTGTGAAAGCAATACATTCCCAGACGACGATGCAAATTGTTGGCCGAGGCGCTAGCCGAGGCCAACAAGCATCGAAGTCCGGGAATGTGCTTTCACACCGAAGTATACATACTATTTTTTCTGAAATCACTATCAATATTATTATAAATTAAGGAATTTGTATTAATGCATAACATTTCTTCATTACAATCTAACTGCTTACTAATAAATGCAATTTAATGTAAATTGGTTTGTCTGCGTGTATTTATTTACTGTTTAAAATATACATAAAAAACCGTACGGGAATGTTACTTTCCCGGCCTAGGCCGGGAATAGTATATTATATTACTAGGAGTAGAACGCACTCTTTTTTTGTGTTGAGCCCAGGATTTGCGGCTGAGGCGAAGCCGAAGCCGCAAACTGGGCGAAACACAAAAAAAGGCGTTCTACTCTGTGGAATATATACTATTTTTTCTTCAAGCGTATTAAAATGCAAAAATTCATTTATTTATCATAAATGTACAAATATTCAAACTACAGTCTTACATGTTGACACAATATGACAAGTGGCTAGTGGATAGCGCGCCACCGGTGGCTTTCGGTATTAACATTATGTTACTAGTAAAACAATACCCACTGCGGTGGCGCTTTCGGAACTAACATTATGTTACTAGTAAAACAATGTCCACTACGGTGGCGTTCAGTACTAACATTTTGTTACTAGTAAAACAATGTCCTACTTCTACTTCTGTTTTTGGTGACATAATTTAAACATTTTAATACGCTTGAAGAAAAAGTAACATTCCCGTACGGTTTTGTTGATCGTTGCTTGGCAACGGATCTTTACCGGTCTGTTTTCTGATAGTTTCTTGGCAACGGACTAAAATACTGAAATTGTGCATTTTTCGATCTGAAATCGCACCGAAAATGTAGACATTGCCGATCGATTTCAGAAAAAGTTTTGTTATAGCAAATACAGTTTTATTTAAGTTTATTTAGCATTTGTATGCTCCATTCAATAAAATTTGATGAATAAAACATTTGACTTTAGTTGAAAACTAATGGTAAAAACAAATTTTCTGTGCATATATTCCACATTTACTTACATAATATTCTTCACAAGGAATGTGAAATGTGGAAAATTAGTACCTAATAATTGACTGTAACAATTAAACTTTAAAATTAGATATTGGATTTATTATATGCAAGTACTTCACTCATATCATGTATTCTCTTGAGTTTAATTATTATAATAATTTATTATTTGCTGTAATCATAGATGAGTCGCTGCGTCATATTGAACATATTCAGAATGAAGCAGCGACTCATCAATGATTACAATAAGTAATAAATTATTATAATAATTAAACTCTGAAGAAAATACTTGGCATGAGTGAAGTACTTATAGCTGCCACTGATACATAATGTTCATTCCTACAATATACATGCATCATAGATTTATGATCCATGTGTAACATACCAGGCACCTACGGTTTAATTCCTACGAAGGTAGTACTCATATACCGTGAACATGCAGTGTACATTGTGAATGTAGGATGGACCTTCCTCCTTTATACCTCATGTATCTATCAGTATATCAATATACGTTTCTGGTTCATATCAAGTTCCGTTTTGGTCTATGGGTACGTTGTAGGAATCTTACTCGTATATCGAGAGGCGGTCATCTGTACGTCTCTCTGACATTCAGATTTTTTACATGGAATACAAAATGAATATTCATTCTTAGTTCCATGGGTACACAAAGTACGTTCCGAGCACATGCTCTGAATGTAAAAATGCTATCTGGGTTATATCTCACACGTTTCTTCAGACAAGCTTTTGAGAAAGTATCCCAAGAAATGTGTATTCTGTTTGCATGGAACCTCTCAGCGACATTCAGTTTTTGAATTCCGTATCACAGTATTCTCCAAGTCCGTGAAAATTAAAAAATATTTGTTTTTTCTTGAAAATTGTGCAGACCCTTAAGGTGTAGAGATAAATATATAAGAACAAAAAGTGTCCTCTTCACAAGAGCTTTCAAACAAAAAAAAAATAAAATTGAAATCGGACATAAGGAGCTGAGATACAGCAAAATTTAGTGCGGCTAATGGCGGCTATCTTTAATGGCCGCCATTTTGGTGTTCAACACGGATTTTCAAGTGGCTCCCTATCTGGAAAGTTACCTTTTGGCATCAACTATGACCACAGAAAGTGGCACATTCCAATAAAAAAGTGCAGCTTTTTGGCTTTTTTAGCCATGTACCCAACGTACTAAAAGGATCGGTTGCTATTTGGAAAACAAAGTTGAGGTGGCTGGGGATGGATTCTGTAAAACTAAAAATCATAGATTGCACCAAAAGTAGCGTGATTGCATGTATTGCCTCTCATCAAGGAAGACGTTTTTCTACTGGTATAGTGGCATTCTTGCTATAGAAGGCATGTTCGTCACAAAGCTGGGAACAAACTGAATAATGATTGATCTAAACAGAGTATACTCCATCATTCATATAACTTGAGAAGGAGAAAGGAATATTAGCATCTATACCCTCTCAGGATGTGGATCAGTGGTAAAAACAGGGAAAAGTATTTATAATCTCAGGAGAGGAGGTAGTTGGTGCTCTCGGGACACTTAGATGTGTTGAATAATTTAATTGTGAAGATAAAATGTAATTTTGAAGCTTATTTGAGAGGTGTACGTATCAGGAACGAATGTGTCAGGCGTTGGCAGTGGTGAATTGTGCGACCAGAAAACGGTCGGGAAATGAGGAAGTAAATGATACTTTCTTATGTCCATTAGAACTAACGCGCGGGGTGCCACAAGACTCAATATTCTCTGCTATTTTTTGTTTATGTCACTTACATTAATTAACATATTAATTACTCTCAAATACTCACTTACTCCAGACACTCATATATGTCTTTCTTTGAACCCAGAAGATCTCGATGAATCTGTCAACTTTTAATGCAAGGTTAGGATATGAACTCTTAATTAATCCAAAAAGACAGAAGCATTGCTTTTCGGTAACCAAAAGAGCCCGTTACAAATATCAACATATTCAACAAAATGGAGTCAGTATGAATATATCTCCCTAAACAAAATACCTTGGACTCATTCTTAACATCAATTTTAGATAAAAATGACATGTTCCCAACTGCATGCGTATGAAAATTTAAGAATATTCAGTAGCGGTGTTAGGGTAGAGCACGGTTGGGCCACCGCCCAGGGCGTCAGAGGAGAAGGGGCGCCGATCAGCGTCCCGTCGCGTCTGGCCGCCCTTGCCCGACTAAGATGGTGTTGTTACTACAGTCGTTTTGAATTTCATTAAGGATCGCAATATTCAGGAACTGTATCCAAATGTATAGATTGTATTGAGAATATTAATAACTGAAGACACAAGTGGATGAAGGGTCCATGTAACAACAAAGTGATTTTAAGATAATTGGTCTCAAAGTTTTTAACAATCCACCAACAAATCAACAGTACATAGAACCTTAATAAATTTATAAATCAGATATATTAGCATTAGAATCAAATGTAATGTACCTGGGGGAATTTTGTGTACTTAAAAGCTTCATTCATATAAAAAAAACTCGTTTTTCTCAACAAAGTGATTTTGAGATAATTGATCTCAAAGTTTTTAACAACCTACCAACTTCAACAGTACATAGATCCTTTATAAATTTACGCTCCCTCACGACACAATGCGGTAACGCATCTCACAAATACCTACACCTACCATCCCACATTCCTTTACCATGCGCCATGTGGCACTCGCTGCTGGCAACAAGCATGACCTTAGTCCAACCCAGCGTGGACGTAGCAGGCCCAGCTGTATAATCCTTGGGAGTGGCAGAAATGCCTACCGCACGCTGGTAAATTAATCAATCAATCAAATTTATCTCAAAGTTTTTAACAACCTACCAACTTCAACAGTATATAAATCCTTTATAAATTTATAAATCAGATATTTTAGCATTAGAATCAAATATAATATAGTACCGGGGGGAATTTCGTGTACTTAAAAGCTTCACTCATATAAAAAAGTCGTTTTTTTCGAAAATGTCACATATACCCTTCATCCACTTCAACTATACCTGTAACCGTAGCTTGTGGAGAGAGAGTTTTTCTAAGCTTAAGCTGACAAAATGTGTCTGCGATCGACAATATCTCAATCCAGGTTAACAAACTTAGCAACTTTATCAATCGAAAATGAAATTGCGGATGTACTTCGCCGACTTAATAAGAAAACTTGTTGATAGGAAGGCCAAGAAAGTAACGTTTTGTTAAAAAAATTGTCATTTTAAAAAATAAATATGATTTCAATTTTTCTTCGTCTTTTTCACTTTTTTTTTCACATTTATGTGATAGAGAGCAGAGAGGGGGTGCCCAGGGTGCTGATATTGCTAAAACCGGCACTGAGAATATTGCATTTCCACACCATATTTATTATTATTAACTAATGGAAAATTAAAATGTTACTGCATATTAAAATTTATACACGTGTTGCATTTCAAATAAATAAAATATCAATTTCAATTATCGACTTTGTGTAATTAGTTTTTTTTATTAATTATGAATATTATGATCAATAACAAACGATACTATTACTTTATAATCAGTGGCGCCGACTTTACATATAAACTAGGGTTTAGGGCTCATCAGCTTATTTGAGTTATATCTTATATTTACGATAATTATAGGTACATATGAAGGGAGTGTCTAAACTTGAAGTTTGCCAAACAGATTTATTATTATATTTGAGATAAATTGATTTAAATTTGAATCAGCTCTCTAGATTAATAATGAATAGGTTATAGGTGACTAAATAAAGACCAAGAGATTTCTGAAAATATATCAGGAAATTAAGATAAATAACAAGTATTAAGGCAATAAGCCGTGGGTAGGTAACAAAATTACCTTACCATGTAAAAAGATAAGAGTATGTAGAATGTAGATGCATTAAATATTTCTTACAATTGAAAAGCACAAAAAATTATTCCACAATAAAAGTTATTCTACGTAATTATTTTTATTTATAAATTTATTATCCACAGCATCAGAATCAACTTAACTTTCCTTGTAATACAGTTTGTAGAGCAAAGAAACGGGGAGTGTCCACGAACAATTCCTACAAGAGATTTCCTTTTTTTATACAGATATGCTGTACTGTCATCGCATACGTTTTGGTCAGAAAACTTCTGTAAAAAACCAATCAAACCTTTCTCTTTAACTTGTAAATTTTTATCATTTCACTCTTAATTTAAATTGTCAATTTTTTTGTAAATTTTCTAGTCATTAAGTGATTTAATATATCTTTGTACAGAAATTGTAAACTTTTTCTCAAATATTTGTCGTAATATATTGTTCAAATTTTATCTACTGTGTGTTATTATTCTTACTCACCACTATATTCAAGAATATATCAAGAATATATACTCAATTTTTTTTTGGTTTTGTGTAACAAGTATTCATTTAAAAATACGCTGGCGTCCTTAAGGCCTAATACAACTTAAAAAATGTAACACAAAAAAAACCCACCGACCTGACACTGAGCGACCGACCGACCGACCGACCGACACTGAGCTAGCAGGAGCTAAGTTAACACACCTCTTGTTAGGGGAAGTGCTATAACCAACAAAGTGTCGTTACAATTACAATTATTACCACATAGTGAGTGCAAATATAGTATCAAAAGTTTTTTCGTTGTAAGAGACTTGGATAGAAAATCTGGATGTGGAAGTAGTGACTCCTTAGGCAGCGGCTGTTTGGGTTATGTACGATCATGAAACCTTTTTAATTAAATCAAATACGTGTGAGGGATATAATCAGTTAATTACGTAAAATAAAATTAAGCTACAAAGTAAGTACACGGTCAAGGTCTGAGTAGTAAAACTGATTATTTACTAATTACTAACAACTAATGGTAATGTGCAATTATTGTAATTTAACTGCATAAATTTTTCATTCTCTTAATGTTCAAATACATTTTATTTAATTAGGTCCAGGTTCGATTTAGTCTTTTTTTCGACTAAGTAAATAAGATTTTTGAAATTAAATTCTAACAGCGACATAAATTAATATCTAAGTACAAAAAGCCCTTCGGCGTGCTCCTAAAAAATATCAGGAAACGCACAACGATCAGACTTACTTTATAGTCTGAGAGACAACCGTACCCCACGTCTTCGAACATCCGATTAATTCCTGATAAATTTGAAAGAATATATACCAAAAAACACTAAATTGTTGGTCTGACTAAGCATATCCTGACGGGAGGTCTTCAATTAAGCTAATTACGGAGCCTAGAGAAGGTATGTTTCCTACGTTACAAAACATTTATATGGATTTTAGAGAAATAGTAATTGTTTAAAATTGTCTCGGTCTACGTTGTCCCACCTTGGTGAGAGTGCCCCGCGGATCACCCCATTGTAACGGTTCACTTTTTGGCTATTAATAAATTTCTATTAAAATCTGCTACATTACATTATTTTATATTTTTTATATAAATATACCTAACGCCACTACTGCTTCCAAGGCACTCTAGACATTCTAGAATATTACGCGTAAATAAATGGTTTGAAGGTCTCAACGTTAGACATTCCTCCAATAAGAGAGCACAAATATGACATCACGAACTGAGATTGTTTTGTAGTCCTACTTTTCACTTACATACGTGCCCTTAAGGCAGTGCGAGAAATGAGGAATATAACATGAAGACCCAACCTCTTTGGGTTACTTTTCACCGGGCCTTTGGCTCTGGAAGTCGTTTACCTGCGTGTGAACTAATTAACTAATATGGTGAATTTTACCAATTAGTTTTGAGAAGTTTAGCACAAGAATTTGTTTAGTAAAGTAGTGCAGAAGTAGATGTAGAATTTGACAGTGTAGTTATAGCTGTTTTACGTGCATTTGAACCTCGGTTAATTTTAACATTATCGTACATCATGGTGCTAGTGATTAGTTAGCTACGAAATGGTAAATATTTGTAATTTGGCTGACTTACAACTGATAACAACCTATGATGTGTTTTTGTAACTATCCTATAGGTATCCGCCACTCCACAGCAGTTAATATGAGTACAAGAACATTTATATTTTTCCATTGTGCTTACTGGTGACTTGGTGACTTGCAGTACCTAAGGGCTAAATTCCCTTATTGCTTCCCTTTGTATATAGTAGCTGTGGACGCTATAATGTAGAATTGGGAATTGTGGAATTATTGTAACTTTCGTGTCTATCCCGTTGTTTGAACAGACGAACAAAATGGTTTTCGCAAGTGCTTTGTCTTTGTCCTTAAAAAATTATGTAGATATTTCTTGCTTGTGACTAAACATGTAACTAAAATTTATGGATTGTAGAGAAATAATAATTTTTTAGAATTAAGTATCTCGTTCTGTATTGCTTCACCTTGGCAGAAACGCCCGGCAGACAGCCCCACATAAACGCATTTTCAGTATTTCTCCTCGTCAAATATCATGTAATTTTTTATTTTAAAGCTTAAACTATCTTCTAAACGAATGTGTTGGTCTGCAGGAGAAAAGACTGGCGCATATATGTGACAGACCAGTTTTTCATCAGCATCTTCCCCTTAGAAAAAAATGTCGGGACACAATTATGCCGTTATTTACCAGCATTTCATGCTTTCACAGATAGTGATTACACTATCCTTGACCCTTGAATATATACTAGAGAATGAACAACTTTAAATGGCATTTGAATCACTTACATATCCTAGTGATATTTTTGATCAAACACTATTACGTGTTGAAGATGTCATTCTGGATAATGAAGAGGATTGAAGTGAAACGGGTCGTTCAAATGATTTAAAAATGTTTAACATTCATGATTCACATGTTTACACTTTAACTTTTAAAATTAATATAAAATTTATGGCGCTGTATAAAAAACATGGATTCCTTTGAAATTTTTAATACAGTGTTTCTTGGTACTGCGTACATGCGTTCCAGTGCACTAAATGAATCTACCAACAACAAACATTTATTTGGTGTCAACTACGCACCTTGATGCGGGGTTGATACGCGAACAGAAAGTCTGCATCTTAGGGTACGAACATGCCGAAGATGCTACGCAGCTAGAAATTCAGGTCCCAGTTTCAGTCGATGCATCGAAGCCATCATTTTGTAAAACAAACCTGTACATTTAAATGTGACCGCACATACCGAGGATGGGTCAACTGCTTCTAGCATCTTCGGTACGTGCGGTCACATTTAAATGTACAGGTTTGTTTTACAAATTGATGGCTTCGATGCATCGACTGAAACTGCGGCCTGAACTTCTAGTACTACTACTACCATGTAAAGCATCAGATTTTGGTGATGGTCTTGATGAAGTCACGGAATGCTGGATTGGTCTACTAACAAATCTGTTGAGTGAAATAAATCTTTGATGATTTGAAGATTTGTCACTTTATAGGGCTTTGTATAATACAAGGTAAATCGCTCTCCAGCACCTTCTTCCCCCGTTGATTCGAAATTTTTATATACACGGACGTCGTCTTCCAAATCTTTCCTTCTATTTAAAACATTTATCGTTTGTGCTTTTCCTTTGTTAAAAAAAAAACGAAAGTGGTATTGCAACCACTAAACAGCACGGTTTCTTTGTAGTTTTCCAGTTTTCCAAAACTTTTGAGGACTGCAAATTGCAAAAATTTGTGTATCTCTTAAAAATCGGATGTCTGCATCTTCAGAAACAAGATCAATAATAAGCGTGAGAAGATCGACGTCCTTCTCTGCGATGGCCACTGTCTTATTCCAATGAGATTTTTTATGGCAGTTTGAACGGTCTTACGCGTTGACATCATCAGCAACAGTAGTCGTTTTCATCCCCTCCCATTGATATCTTTCGCCAGTTTTGAAATTAAACTCTCTTATTGGCTAGATTGCTTAATAGTTTTTTTGAGGATTATTCACGTGCAGACGTGGTCTCGTCGATTTCAGCAGAAATACGTGTTAAATCGCTCTTTTGCTGTAACGGCTATCTATGCGTGTAAACGTCGTTAAATGTATCCTGTTTTGGTCAGATCATACGATAAATTAGGTTTGGCCCGTCAACAATAAACTCATTGAATAAGCCTCTTTCGTAAAATAAGTAGAGAGGAAACGAAGCCATGTCTTTTCGCAAATAAAACGATTACTCGTGAGCTCCATGCGTACAAATATATATTCATACACTTTTGACAGATTAAAAAAAACTATTATTTTTCACAGTTTCTTTTCATTCGGATTGCTTTGCTTAATTTTGTGCCCCAACTGCCATGGGAAAGAATGCTTAAATTCAGAAGCCGAAGATAAACTAACTGAAAATGGCCATCAACGAATAAAACTAGATATAATTTTAGTGTAATGGACCCACAGGGAAAGCCAGTTTAAAATATCGCCCCAAGAGCTCTGTCTCATGAGTGATGTGGAAAAAAACTCAAATAACAAAAGGCATGTTTGCAAGAAAATAAGAAGAACTAATAAAAATTGTTTGTAGAAATTTTTACTACGCATGCACGTTATAGCGAAGACTCCGCTATATAATTTCACTGTCAATGATTTTCTCGATAAAATCAGCCGTTATGGTTCCAAATTGTCCTCAACTTTGAACGATATTTGTAAGAGTTGGGTGGAGATTAGCTGACCGGTTAATGAAAGATTTTTTGTGCAGAATTTAATGACTTCTTTCCTATACTCTTTTTTATCCAAACAGCGGTTAGTAGAAAAATAAGAAAAACCAGCACGAAGTCACTGTTGGGGTGGTTTTTCACAAAATAAGGGATGTTTCATCCACCGCTCTTCTAATCTTTATTCCTATTGAGAATTTATATTCGAAATATAAACTCTGTAAATTATATCTCCTAAAAATTCTAATTTACGTGGAGGCTAGGGGAGGTTCCAGCCACTGCCAGTAGCTGTCCATTTTCTCTCTTCAGATTAAATCTTGACTGAAGACGACGTAACTTTTGTTTTAAAAAAATCTTCATTCATCTCTATAGTACTTATCGATTGTCCACCTTACGTGGATCACCATGTGAATTAAAATTGAATGTAAATAAGTAGCAACATAATATATGCCAAATAATAGTCTCCACTGGAAAAATGCACCAGTACTACTCTGTACATTCTGTTATCCAAAACAAGTATATCTGCGTACTTTTTATTTGTTTGATTGAAATATAACTGATATTATTCGGCATAATATAGTTGAGTACATTGATTCTTATACATCTCTTCAAAGTATAAAGTCATAATGTGGGTGCTTTTTATCATTATAATAACTTTACTAATAATTATATTAGAGCGAATTCGAAATTATAATAAATATTGGAAACATATTATGAAAATGCCTGGACCGAAGACTTTACCCATTATTGGAAATTTCACGGAACTTTTGTGTGATTCAGGTAATGTTTTAACCTACACCGTGATTTATTTGTTATTTATTTCATACAAATCTAACAGGCACGGCGTGTTCTTAAAATGTTGACAATAATGCATATATACATAAACACACATGTATAGGCACAGTACAAATTCAACATAAAATGAAGAGAACAGTTGAGATTGATTTGGGAAATATTACAAAAAAGTATATATAAATTCTGGAATCGAGGTTACTATACTTTAAAATCACTTGGTAAAATGGTGAGACTATCAATATATTGGTTCCAAGAGTAGGGATGTAAAAAATATTGTTATGAGGGGATGGCACTACGGCAAAATTTTTGCCAAATCGTTAATATTTAGTCGTGCCCCCATGGCCTTGAAAATGAAGGAAAAGGCCAATTTTTCGATATTTAACATTTTTCAATTTGGCGTTTGAAATTTTTCTATGACTCTTTATTAATATCCATGATACTAAGAAATAGAGATACGCTCTCACGCATACCTCCCCTTATAGGTGAGCGGTGCACCCCTAAAAAGATGAATAAAAAAGTGACATAACCTCCCGAACAAAGTTGCCAGATTGAAACCAATTGGAATTGATTAGTTACGTTTTAGGGAACAAAAAACCTAAATAACATTTTTTTGTCCGAGGGGCAGGTAATTTGTTCCTACCAATGAAATTGCAGAGTAAAAAACATGTAAAAAATCCATTTGAAAATACATTTTGTAAGTTAATTGGGCAAAAATAAACACTTTTTGTCTCTTGTAATGTTTTCGAAAAATGCACTGTTTTTGAATTATAGGCGATTTAAGGTCCGAAAATGGCCAAAAGTCGACAACTTCAAAAATTCTTATCTCGGCTTCTACTGGACTTTTTTTAATGTTTTGGGTCGTAAAATGATCGTTAATACTTATACTTAAACATACTATTTTTTGTAATAAAGCAACTTTTCATTTTCATTCCACTCGGATGCAGACCATAAAAAAAGTGAAATTTTTTTTTATTTTATCAATTTTTTCAAAATTTTTAAATTAAGTCAGGCTAGAAAAAAAACAAAAAATAAAAGTGGGTAGACCACATGTTTTTGAACAAAAAATGTTCTAATAAAATGTATCGCTAAAGCCACGGTTTTCCCGGCAAAAAATAGTGAAATAACGTTGTCACTCTGCTCGGACAAGCGCACGGTTAAATGCATACTACGGAACCTCTAAAAATTCTTAGCAGTTCTAACAAGTAAAATAAAGCTATTTTCTCTTTCTGATTACACATTTTTAAATTTTTTCTTAGTGACTAAGAGGATAAATAGTGAGTCTGGAGGTAAAATATTGGAAATGTAAATGTAATGTATTGGAAAAGTTCCAGAATTTATATTCAAAACAATCAAAGATATTTTCATAGTTATACGGATAAGATCTTGACAATCGCAAATTTTTATCATGGTTACAGCCTCCAATATATTTATCAAGAAAATCATCGAGCAGTTAAATTAAAATGATTTGAGATGTACTTTTTTTTGAATCCACGTTATTACAACTTAATAAACCATAATAATCATAAAGTGTACATTCTTTTTAACAGTTTTCAATGAAGAAAGAATTTTTTTGAAGGGGCTTTTATTTTTTTCTATATTGTTTATTGTGACGATTGATTTCGGGCATGATAATTTATATAAGTATATTTTTACATCCATCCTTTGCTCCTTTTTTTCCGGGAAAACCGTGGCTTTAGCGATACATTTTATTAAAACATTTTTTTGTTCAGAAACACGCGGTCTACCCACTTTTATTTTTTGTTTTTTTCTAGCCTGACTTAATTGAAAAATTTTGAAAAAATTGATAAAATAAAAAATTTTTTTCACTTTTTTTATGTTCTGCATCCGAGTGGAATGAAAATGAAAAGTTGCTTTATTACAAAAAATAGTATGTTTAAGTATAAGTATTAACGATCATTTTACGACCCGAAACAAAAAAAAAAGTTCAGTAGAAGCCGAGATAAGAATTTTTGAAGTTGTCGACTTTTGGCCATTTTCGGACCTTAAATCGCCTATAACTCAAAAACAGTGCATTTTTTGAAAACATTACAAGAGACAAAAAGTGTTTATTTTTGCCCAATTAACTTACAAAATGTATGTTCAAATGGATTTTTTACATTTTTTTACTCTGCAATTTCATTGCTTGTAACAAATTACCTGCCACTCGGACAAAAAAATGTTATTTAGGTTTTTTGTTCCCTAAAACGTAACTAATCGATTCCAATTAGTTTCAATCTGGCAACTTTGTTCGGGAGGTTATGTCACTTTTTTATTCATCTTTTTAGGGGTGCACCGCTCGCCTATTACTGCAGTTCCCGCTGTTACGTCACGTAAAAGTCAACTAGTTCAGTGGTCAATTTTTAGTTTAGATGTAAACTAAAAAAACGCTGCCCAAGGAATCACTACTTCCACATCCAAATTTTGTACGTGGAAATAATTCCTTATGGAACTATAATAATATAATATTTAAAATCCTCTACCCCAAAAACCTATAAAACGATACCCCACATCGGTAGTGGGGTGGGGGTGGTGATAGGGGGTGGTAGTGGGGGTGGATGAAGTAAAAAAATATTTTGAAGTTTCTGGTTCTTGTACACACACTAAATCACAATTTTTTTTCATCCCCTTTAATAATGGGGTGGGGGTGGTAATGGGGGTGGCTAATGCCAAAAATTTTTTTGAGACCTTAGCTTCTCTTTAATATACTAAATACCAATTTTCTGGACTCTAACTTGCTCAATTTACCTATTTACCCCAAATTTACCCCAATTTACCCCCAACCCTTCGATGGAGCAAGATGAAAATATAATCTAGTTCCAGATCACGTTAAAATACATACGTGTACCAAATTTCAAGTCAATATCTTAAACGGTTCCAGAGTAAACGTGCGCACAAAAAAAAGTTACAGACCGACAGACCGACAGACCGACAGACAGAAATTTTTTTTTCGCTCAAACTTAAAATCTCGACGTTTCATGACATTCTAAGCCTATTTGGACAATAAAAATTTTTAAAAATTTTTTTGTCGTTACTATACTTCCACTGGATGTGGAAGTAATTACCTTAACCGAAGTGTTTAGAAGCTTATCCTTCGATAAAATAACAAATTACGACTCTTTTGGTTGTTCGAGACAAAAGATAGAGCTAAAAATGTGAGAAAATTGTAAAATAATAGATACAATTATTTTTTCGTTTAACTCGCTCTAACTAAAAAACGGGACAACGAATTAATCTCAAATTTTTACCGTGTGATGAATCTGTATTTGTTAACAAAATGTGTTAATATGAAGGTCAAGTGTTAATAAGTGTAGAAAATACGATTTTTTTCTAAGGCTATGTCGATAAACTGTGAAAATTTACAGGTGGGAATATAACAAACGAGAAACTTTTTTGTCTTTCGAAATAGATACCGAGTATATCGAGGGCATATGAAGATAAAGAATGGAGCTAACTTTTTTATTTGAAACTTTTTTTTCTAGGATTAACAGTTTTCGAGAAAATTGCAATTAAGTATACGGAACCACCTCGCGAACGGCACAGCGCAGAGAATGCAGTGTGAGAACTAATGTACGTTTAGTCGGAGAGCAGCCAATCTGTAGGAAGCATTTTAAAAGTAGTCTATACAACTCGCGAACACCCACCTAAAAAACAGATGATATTATGTAAAATGACCTTCTGGATTTGATTTTTGAGTTCGCCCATTAATTTGAGATTGCCAAATCGGTCAATTCGCAAATTTTTTGAAAAATTTTAAAATTATGTGTTAATTTTTGTTTTGCACATAACACATCATATCTTTTTTATTTTAATTTCGATTTTGACCAATATTTTACACATTATCCCTCCAATATTCTTGGACAGGCTGACGGCAAAGAATATAGTGTAACTAATAATATAGTGCCCAAAAAAATATAATTACCCTCTATTGTCGCGGTTTTTTTAAATTTGCGTTGAAAAATACCCGATCGAGGTAACTTTTTTATTTTTAAAGAGAGAGTTATAGTATAAACGAGAAAAATGTTCCATATACTTTAAACAAACTTTTTTATAAAGATATTTTTTGGAAATTCGGCTCATGTAACGAGATGACGCTGTTGGAAGCGGCCGCGCAACTCGTCCGCATTAATTTAAAGCATAACTTCTGTTAACGTCGCCCATCTGTGGTGTCGTTTAAGCGATCAAGTGAGTCTACGGATTATTTAGTTTCTATTTGCAATTAAATGTTATAAAATTATGTAGATAATCTCGAAACATACACATTAAAAAATATATTTTCATTAATTATAACAGCAAGTGGGTACTAAAGATTACATTTTCCTTCGCATAAACAACTATGTTACATTGCGCGTTTGCTTTGCTACACTTGCAGCTTGTAGTACAGTTATATAATTTACATTTACAAAATGGAGTTAACTCAATTAAATTGGGTTTTGGGCTTTTTGAAATCATCTTTGGAAATAAGATTTCCTCCTTTAGGTACCATCCAAAATCTAAAACATTTGGAATTCTGGGCTTAATTTGGTAGGCTGTCTTGTAAATAGCACATTGCAGAAATGCCCTTTTTACTTGTATTCTCTGTACTAGGATTTACAATTTCTGATTTTCTTTTATAAGCAGTTCGGGTATACGATCTTCTACATTGTGCATGGTAAACTGGATTTGGTGATAAAAATAAATTTTTCTGTTCTAAATATTGTTTTAGAGCCACAGAAATGTCATCGGATTTTGCATTTGATCGGTACATTTCTAAAGCCGTAAATATCGCTCGCAGACAAAAAATTTTCATACCATTGTGTTAGTGAACGAATTCTGAACAACTTTCAAAATGTCCGTCTGTCTGTCCGTCCGTCACGTTTCTTGTAAGCACGATAACTGAAGAAAGAAAATTCCGATTGTACTGAAATTTGGACAGTAAATTAGTGTTAGCTAGAAGAAGAACCCTATTTGAACAAAATCGATCGATAAATAAAAATGTTATTACTTAATGATTTAAATTTGATAAATTAACTCCTATATAAAAAAGTCAAGTTGACATTCACATTTTGTCACTTTGACAGCGATAAAAAAGGTGCATCGTTTTTTATCACGATAAAAATGCCTGTTCCTCAAAAGCAGAGTATATCTAGTAGTCGCACGTCATTTTAAAATCTGTACTGTCGGCTATAATTTTTAAGTCTTGTGGAAACTATACTGTACGATATGAGTCGTTTTGAGAAAATTATAATTATTTTTAATTGTTGTTGTTCGCTCGCATATTCTGTCGTTAATTTATCTTGCCAAAAATCACTCGAGCTTTTCTTTTATGGATAAATTTCTTTTTAACTCAAAATTTTTCCAATCAGTAATTTTGCTCGAAAAACTGACATTTGACAAAATCGCTCGACCTCCGGTCTCGCGATTTTTTCATGTCAGTTTTTCTCATAAAATCACTGATTGGCAAAATTATTTCGTTACAAAGAGAAATTTATCCGATAAAAAAAAAGCTCTTGTGATTTTACTGTTGATAAATTAACTCCTATATAAAAAAGTCTATTTGACAGTCACATTTTGTCACTTTGACGGCGATAAAAAAGGTGCATCGTTTCTTATCACGATAAAAATACCTGTTCCTCAAAAGCAGAGTATATCTAGTAGTCGCACGTCATTTTAAAATCTGTACTGTCGGCTATAATTTTTAAGTCTTGTGGAAATTATACTGTACGATATGAGTCATTTTGAGAAAATTATAATTATTTTTAATTGTTGTTCGTTCACATATTCTGTCGTTAATTTATCTTGCCAAAAATCACTCGAGCTTTTCTTTTATGGATAAATTTCTTTTTAACTCAATATTTTGTCAATCAGTAATTTTGCTCGAAAAACTGACATTTGACAAAATCGCTCGATCTCCGGTCTCGCGATTTTTTCATGTCAGTTTTTCTCATAAAAGCACCGATTGGCAAAATTATTTCGTTACAAAGAGAAATTTATCCGATAAAAAAAAGCTCTTGTGATTTTACTGTTGAAAAAAATTTTTTTTAATTTTTATGTTTTTGTAATTGAATAGAAATCCGGTTGAAATATTTCATTGTAATATTTCTAATTATTTATATATTTTACAAATATACATTTCATAATGTAATATACAACCGTGAAAATATGATTTTATAGCTCGTGTCTTATAATGTAAAAATTTACATTCTTCTACGTGTAAGGTGGTGGTGTAGTTCTTTTGACTCGGAATCGAAACCCAAATGGGGTTTGGTATAGTTTTTTTACCAAGTCTTTTACCAACTAAGATCGTACTATAAAATAAAAAATGTCTAAAAGTAACATTATTTACAAAAAACTGCGAAAAGTATCCTATTGAATGTATAACAATTATATAAAAATCCAGTTAACAGGCGAAGAGTACGTTTTTAGCTTGTTTCCTTTGATTTCCTATCCGAGTAATTACAATTTATTATGCCAAACTATGTGTTTATAACACACTAAATATAAGGACTGAGACAAAAAGCACTTTCAACTTAACATAAATGGATACTGGAAAATAATAATCACCCGGCACGTGTCTGCGTTTAGCTCTAGATGCGATTGCGGCCGATTCATAGTAGCGCGCATTCGTTCGGACGCTGAAACAATTAATGAATATTTCGATAAGGGAGCAAAATTTCAAAAAAAACTTCTTATAAAAGATTTTATTTAGTTCATTCGGAACATTTTCTTCGATTATAGTAGGCACCTAACTTTAAAAATAAAAAAGATACCTCGATCGGACATTTTACTCTGCAAATTTTAAAGATTTTGCGTCAAAGAAAAGTTGTTATTTTTTTTTTGCGAACTAATTATTTTTTAGGTAAAGTTTTTTACTTCAACATATCAAAGAATAGTTAGAGAATATTATGTAAAAAAATTAAAAAATTCTGAAGTAAAATAAAAAATATATGACGTGTTATATGAAAAACAAAAAATAACACATAATTTTTATTTTTTTTAGAAAATTGCCAATTTGGTCATTTTGGCAATCTCAAATCAATGGGCGAATTCAAAAATCAAGTTTAGCGGGTTATTTTACATCAGATTACCTATTTTTTAGGTGGGTGTTCGCGAGTTGTATAGAGGGTGTCGAATTCAGAGGGTCTGGTCTTCCACTAGTTAGTGTTGTTTAATGAAATCAAATTCAGATTTTCTTGAGATGTTTCAGCGAATCAGTGGAGGTTATTAAATATTTGTAATAATTACCATGAGAGAACACATTGATATATCCCGCGCTATTGAATTAAGTCATACTGCGAAAACGCTATTTTGCAGATGCAAAATGTTTTTCATAATAAAAATATTAAAGAATCCGGCAATTTATCTCTAAATAACACAATAATATTTCTCATTCTTGACTGTCTATTTTCCTGAATAATGTTAGATAAATGCACTGTTTCATAATTAAACTAATTAAAGTAGTATATTATTTACTACTACTATTTATTGTGTTTAATTAAATGAATTAAAATTTGATATTAAATAAAAACAAAATAAATAGCTTACTTACACGTTGAAAAATCAACGGTGCAAAGGATCATATGTGCTTGCACCAATTATTTTGTATGTGTTTTCACAAACATTTAAACCCACACGGCCTTATGCGAAATGAAAAGTGCTGACAAAAGCAGTCATAGAATTCTATGATATTAAAAAGTAAAATTGCCTGCTTTCTAGATTTTATATTACGGTTTTCGATGTATTTTTAGGTGTATTTTTAGGTAGATGGTCGCCGGCGCGGGCTCGATTTGAAGTTGACTAGAGGGTGACGCTATGCGCACAGTAGGTCGAAAGCTGGTACTCGTACAGAGCGTATCTTATATTTCATAGTATCATGATTAATATCTAAACGTGTGTGCCAAGAGTTCTCAGAATAAAATATTTTTCCCATTTAAATTAGAAATTTTTCACTAAAAGTAACAGTAATAGTAACAGTTACAGTAGCAATTTTGTTACAGTAACAAAATTATCCCTTATCCAGACAGGATTTTCTTTCCATAGTAAATTTACCGTCGTTGCATGTAAAATTACCCCCAATTGTAATGGAATTTTACCAGCAAGGAGAGTGGAAAATTTCTATTTACCTATATTTTAGTAAACGATGGTAAATTTACCCTCATTTTTTACAGTGTATCTCATGATTCTCACGGAAAAAATAATTATTACCTAATTAAATAGTTTTGTTTATTTTTCGACTTTGTATACAGATTTTCAAGTTTAAAACATAAATAAGTATTATAAATTTTGTTTAGAGATGACGTTTAAAAAGGACCGAAAGAGAAGCAAACTATATTATCCAATTTATAAACTTTGGAGTTTTAATATTGCTGCAGTTTGTTTAATAAATCCGGATGATATTGAGGTAGGTCTAATTTTAAAGATTATAATAAATGAAAAAGAATTTAAACTCTTACATTGAAGAGAAAGTTATGTGTATCATAAAAATCATCACATTTTCATATACAAGGTATTCCGCATACGTATGTACAAACTTCGAGAAGAGTAAAACATATATATTTTTTAAAATATTTACCCACCTTTAAGAGAAAGACCTCTAAAAATTATCAAATAAAATTTCACCGTGGCGCGTCGCCCGGTTAATTGAATTAGTGGAGTAAAAAACAGGGGAAAAGTCGCTTCCTTCTCGAGTTTTTTTTTTAATCTTAGAACAAACCTAGATATATACCATTTCGTTAAGTAGGTCGATGTTCATTAGAAATCATGAAATACGACATTTTTTAGTGGTCAGGGACATTGTTATTTTTAAAAAGGTGTGAAATTTTTTTTTTTTTTAAATCATGTTTTTTTGAACATCTAATGCCATAACTCAAAAACGAGTGGAGCTATCCACATGAACTTTTTTTTGTTATAAAACATACACTTAAGCGCTTCTATCTGTGTATAGTATTGTTAACTAAAACATTTTTAAGTTTGTTAAAAACTTAGATAACCTTGAAAGTTCAGAAAATACGCAGTCAAATTTTCACTAAGCTACAAACTTTTTTGTTTTTGGAAATTTTGTATAACATGCTGTGAAGAAAATAAAGCCAAAAGACCAAAAAAGTTTTTGATAGCATAAATTTTATTGTGTCTTTTACAGTTTAGGTACAGTGATTTTTTTTTAGAGCGCGCGAATTGCAGAAATTGAATATTAATACGCCCGCGTCCACTAAAACTAACTAGTCTCAGGACGTTATTCGTTTTCGTCGAAGGTCAAATTATAAAACGCTGCCCAAGGAATCACTACTTCCACATCCAGATCTTCTATCCAAGTCTCTCAGAACGAAAAAAATTTGAATGTGGAAATCATTTTTTATGGAACTTTAATAATATAATACTTGAAATCCTCTACCCCAAAAACCTATAAAACGATATGCCACATCGGTAGTGAGGCTGAGGGTGGTGGAAGGAGGGTGGTAGTAGTAGTGGTGGATAAAGTAAAAAAAAAATTGAGGCCTTTGGTTCTTGTACACACATTAAATGACAATTTTATTTTTTTCGCCCCCTTGAATAATGGGGTGGGAGTTGGTAATGTGGGTGGTTAATGCCAAAAAAAAATTTTGAGAACTTAGCTTCTCTTATATATACTAAATACCAGTTTTATGGACTCTTACTTGCTTGATTTGTCTATTTACCTCCATTTACCCCCAACCCTTTTACGGAATAATCTAGTTCCAGATCTCGTTAAAATACATGGTACGTGTACCAAATTTCAAGTCAATAACTTAAACGGTTCCAGAGTAATCGTGCGCACAAAAAAGTTACAGACAGACCGACAGACAGAATTTTTTTTGCTCAAACTTAAAATCTCGACGTTTCATGACATTCTAAGCATATTTGGAGAATACAAATTTTCAAAAATATTTTTGTCCATACTATATTTCCACTGAATGTGGAAGTAAAATGTGTAACGATATTCTTTCTCTTATTACCACTTGTATTATATTGTAGAACGTATTATCATTGTGCGAATTGTGCGTGGATTATCTACTTAAAAAATATTTAAGATAAATAAGCAATCTAAGTTTCATTGTAAAATGGAATGAATTTTATGTGGCGTAGTAAAAGAGGAAAACGATAAACTTGTGCACAAGCCATGGAAACAGAGTTTAGAGACTATATAATTAGGAAATTAAAAAAGACTTAATTTAGGATGTTTTTTTCTTTTTTGTTACCTAATTTAGGCGAAAATAACACGTTTACTCAATTCACAGGTCTACAAAAAAAAAAAAATTCTTCTCCGAGGACTAAACCTATCATGCCTTAAGTATTTTTGTGTGCTGAATCCGAATTTTCAATTAAAAAAAATTTTTACCGCGTAGATTTCGAGTAAATTCCGGTTTTTATTGTCAAAAAACCGTATTTTGACGAAAAAACCGGGATTTACTCGAAATCTACGCGGTAAAATTTTTTTAATTGAAAATTCGGATTCAGCATAAAAAAATACATAAGAAATGATAGATTTAGTCATTGGAACTGAATTTCTTTTTTTGTAGACCTGTGTACAAAGTGCACCTGTGCCACAGATCTACAAGAAAAAAGTTCTGTTCCAAGGACTAAACTTATCATTCCTTATGTATTTTTGTGTGCTGAATCCGAATTTTCAATTTAAAATTTTTTTTACCGCGTAGATTTCGAGTAAATCCCGGTTTTTATCGTCAAAATACGATTTTTTGATAATGTTTGACGTTTGCTCGAAATCTAAGTGGAAAATTCCGATTCAGCATACAAAAATACTTAAGGCATGATAGATTTAGTCCTTGGAGTAGATTTTTTTTATCGACCTGTGTTATTGTGTGGATCTAAAGTAAAAATGCAATGCATGGAAGTTTCGGATAGGGACTCTGACAGAGGAAATGTCGGATACAAATATTAAGATTGCCACGTGCTTTAAGAAACTGTCTTTTTTTATTTAACTCCAATAATAACGCAAAAAAGGAAAACTCGATAGTTTACTTTTTATCAAAACACTCCAAAATTGTTACTTTTCCTAAACTACTGTTTATGGGATTTTATTAACCCCCTAGTTGCGCAACATTTTTTCTATTTTACTATAATATTATTTTTCACCGTTTCCGAGATCCCAATGCAATGCATACTCCATTTAAGATTTTTAATTCCTTTTTGCCTTGAACCTTAGTCCTTAATGTGTCACTGGAAAAAATAAGTTATCCTTTCAGATCCTAAAACGTGATAAAACAGTCCTAAACATAAAAAAATAATAATGAAAAGTTCCGTTACACACAATACATAATCATTATTATTCTTAAGTACGGCGCGCGTACGCTTCGACAATTCCTCCATACTAAAAAATTCGTAACTAGCAAACTATTGCTAATAATGAAAATATTTTTTTTCTAAAAACTTTTTTAGTCTATTGACTTCATTTTCTTCACAGCATATTACACAAAATTTTCAAAAACAAACAATTTTCTCTCTTAGTGAAAATTTGATAGAGTATTCTCTAAACTTTCAGGGTCATCTACGTTTTTGGCATGTTTACATTTTTTTTTATTAGCAATTCTATGAATAGAGAGAAGCGCTTAAGTGTGTGTTTTATAACAAAAAAAAGTTCACATCGATAGCTCAATTCATTTTTGAGATATGGCAATGGATGTACAAAAAAACATGATTTAAAAAAAAATTAAATTTTACACTAAATAAGAATATCTGTGACCACTAAAAAATGTCGTATTTTGTATTTTTATATGTAAAATGATGTTGGTAATACCCACTGAGTCTGATCTTGTTCTAAGCTCATAAAAAAAAACGACACAATTTTACCTCTTTTTCGCTCCACTAAATCTTATTACCTAATATCCATATTAAAGTTAGATTTCAAAGTTCATTTTTACACCTATACCTTAATTTCGATATTAGATAAACATCAATTAACCGGGCGACGCGACGCGACGCGACGGCGAGATTTTATTTTATAATTTTTTAGTAACCTTTTTGACCGGTGAAATTTTTTTCCACTCTTTTTACTGGCCTCTTATTCAACTTCTATATATAGTGGAGTCAATAGAGGCAGAAAATATGCATTCTTTCGGAATAATTACGGGAAGCTCGATTTTCCTAAAACCTGTATCACTTTTACATAGCTTAAAATAAAAAGTTATAAACATATAATCGTGAGTAAATTGTTTATTAATTATTTAAAAAAAAAAAATTAACAAAATTATTATAAGTTGAGAAATTTTAAAGCAACTTAATTCAAATTGACATATAAGGGGTTTTCGAGGTCGCTGAAACAGACTATCATGTCAAAAAGTAATAATACAAAATGGCTGATCCAATATGGCCGACTTTTTGGTAAAAATTTCATTAAAAATGACAGGGCCGCGCCGTCCATAAGGGCAAGTCGAACGGCGCACGACGGCGCCACGTAACTAAAGGCGCCGTAAAACGCCGCGAGTTTGGAAATTTAAAATTAAAAAAATATATAAACGTTTAGTTACAATTTAGCACGAACCAGGGGCCGGATTATCCAATAGACAAACTAGGCAATTGCCTAGGGGCCCCAACGCGCGAGGGGGTGGTCCAGCAGTTCAAAACTAACTAATTTTATCTCCCGACAGCGACGTTTATCATTGATCTGTTGGAAAATAAAATATACAGGGAAATTATTTATTTGTTATTTGATTATTTTATTTTGATAGAATTGTCGTATTTATTACCTCTGTTCTGTAGCAACATTTTACAGACTTATTTATAGTATTATATTATAGCGGAGTTCGCAAGCAAGAAATCACGAAAAAGGATATGTTTTTCAATATATTATTTTTATATTTAATGTTTATATATAATTTTAGTTCAGGGGCAGAGCTGGGCAAATACTTTGAAAAAGTAGTTAAATATTAAATACTAAATACTTTCAGAAAATTGAAAGTATTTAAATATTAAGTATTTTCAAAAGATAAAAGTATTTAAATAATAAATAACAAAAGTAATTAAATAGTTTAAACTTAGCAATTAAATACTTTCTGAATATTTAAATACTTTGATAACACTGAAATATTTCGAAGCCTAGTTAAGTTTAAAAATAGCCTTTAATGGCTAAACTTTAGCCCAGTTGGTATTTACCTACAAAAATTTGCAAACTGAATATTTTTTTTTTTATAAGTTCGTGAAAGTGTATAGAATAATATCCTGAAAAGTTTACATTTCACTCGGATGCAGAACATAAAAAAATGTGAACAAAAATTTTTTAGATCACATATTTATGAACAAAAATGTCCTGTTTTTTTCTACCCTGACTTAATTTAAAAATTTTGAAAAAATGGATGAAAAAAAATTTTCTTTCCCTTTTTTTTGTATGTTCTGCACCCGAGCGGAATGTAAACTTTTCAGGATATTATTCTACACACTTTCACGAACTCATTGAAAAAAAAGTTATTTAGTTTGCAAGTTTTTGTGGGTTTCACCATAAAATGTTCTGTATCATCTGGGCTACTTCGCCAAATTGTATTTTCTATTTTTGTAGAAATCAATAGAGACTTATTATTATCATTATCATTATTATTATTATATTAAATACTATTTGACTATTTGAGGTGTCAAAATTTTAGGTTTCATGACTTTCATGAACTTCTACAACACTATTTTAATACCTCTAGTTGAGTAGTATCAATTCTAGTTGGGTATGGGACTTTTACTTATCCGTAGGGCTAGACCTTTGCATCTTCTGCAAAAATCCAAATAAACCACAGAGACTATGGCACTAGTTCAACTGTTCTCTGTCACAATCACAAAACATATACATTAACAGTTAACACTTACTGTCTATGTCTGCTCTCAACCAACTTTCTTGGAATTAAGACGTGAATGACTGGAGACTGAATGATGCAATGTATTTATTAACTACATAGTATACTGCCCTACTAAGCACAGAGGGGATAACTGCATTTTTTTGCAAAATGAGATCATGTCTTCAAGTAACTCTAGTGTGTCTTTTACACCTAATATTAAAGGTTCTAAGCCGTATCTGAGCTGGAAATACTTAATTTTTAATAAAAAAGTTAGGGGTATCTACATTGAGATACTATTATATTAAACAATTTACATAGAAGTGCAATTATCTGGACAAAACACAAAACGCAGTTACCCCCTCTGTGCTTAGTAGGGCAGTATAGTACATGTCTTGATTCTTGACGAGTATCTGCCTGTCTCCCTGGTGTATTTGATTATATTTGTTGTATTTATTTAAATACTTTTGAGATTCAAATACTTCTGAAAGTATTTAAATACTGTCAGAAAAGGATTTAAATACTTTTTTTAGAAGTATTTAAATACTTCCCGGTTATTTAAATAGTTTAAGTATTTATAAATACCTTAGGATCATTTTCACAAATACTAAGTAGTAAATATTTCAGATAAAGTATTTGCAAGTATAAATACAAATACTTGTTGCAAGAAGTATTTAAATACTCGGTATTTAAATACTTTCTAGTATTTAAATACTTATGAGGTATTTGTAAGTACATATTTGCCCAGCTCTGTTCAGGGGAAAATATAAATACTGCAGTTTTCACTCATCGCATCTTATACATTACTTCTAGAGTAAAATGTGAAAGACTCAGGTTTTTATCTTAAAAATTTTAGCTTTTACCGATTTCATCGCATTTATGTTCGGACTTCATACATATGTACTATTCCTACATACATTCATTTTTATATTCGAAAATATAATAATAGCTACATGTTTCTTCTGTCATTTAAGCTTTTGTGAAGTCAGTTTCATTAATTAGTTCAAAAGTTACAACAAATTTAGTGTAGCGCGCCCGAGGCCGTGCGCGCTTGGCGCGCTGCGCCGTACTTACAATACCTACATGTAGCCGCGTTCCATTTTCGTGCGTTAAACAAAAAAATATGGAGCCTACATTTCTGACCATGCAAAAAAATTTCATATACATTTTTGATGTGAAATTTCCTGTACTTTAGAATGACGCAATTAGTTTTTGAAAGAAAGAATTATTTTAAGATATATTTAACAAAAACTGATATTTTGCAACTAATTTGTTTAATAACAAATTACGCTCAAGGACTATAGTTGGTAACTTTTGGTATGTTGTTCTTGACATGTTCAGAGACGAATTCTCAAAAGTTACCGCTTCCCGGAATTTTTCCGAAGTGGAAATCTCTGTTGACTCCACTAATAGTAAAATAAAATATCCGTCATTTCGAATTTTTCAGCTTTAATATCAATACTCATTATCAGAGAATCTTGAAATCCCAATGTGCTAAATTTCACGTAAGTCTACAAAAATCTTTCAACTGCGGGAGCCATATGGAATTCACCATTTTGAATTTTTAACAATATATTCGGCATCAGCTACTTCAAAAATACCTAACTACCAATTCTAAAGCAATTTCGTAAAGTGTGTGCTATTTAATACCGCAACACTGTTATTTTGAAACACGTTGCCAGATTAATTTTCTTTTTTTTTTTTTGAACATAGTATTCGATGAACTCTATTTGAACCTTGCAATTTTCGTCTTTTTAGGGACTACTAAGTTTCTCTAAGTGAGTCGAAATTTCAAGATCGACTATTTAATACAACTGCTGAGCACACGTCTGTATGTCATTCATTTACCAGAGATTCACCCATTTGGATATTGTTGGTAATTGTCCAGTGAATAAAGAAAAATTGGGTGATGGTCTGTGTGAGTGGCCATTTTGGAAAATCGACGCCATCTTTGATTCTTATGCAGTGAGGTGTCATTTTACATGTTTTTTAGGATGCTGAACACGTTACCAATAGTATAAATACGGAAAAGTGGTCACTAATCATTACTTAGAAAGACAGATACAAATCAACATCTTTTATTTTTATACTAAACAGATTTACATTGTTTAATAAAACACGCAGTAACATAAAATGAATAAGTCAATAAAATCACTAGTTTAAGTATATGACATATACAATATATAACAAAAAACAATATATATAATTTTAAACAGCAGATCTAATAATTTACGTTATTAGAATACTTATTACGACAATCAATAATGGCTACACTTCTGCAATGACAGTAAACGCAACAAGATATTATATTTGAAAAACATAACCATGAATCTCTTGCGCACTTTAGACATGAGCAACTAGGCATAAGTTCGTTGCTGGGAGGAAACAGTGAAGTTGTACGTGAGGGCTGTAGACAATCACCTACATCTTCGTAACCAAACTGTATAGAATCAAGTTGCGTGATATCATCATTTAAACATGTTATATTTATATGTGTGATCTAGTTGATGCACTGGTTGGTGGGAGGTCTTCTATGGAAATGTTTTTCCCATGTGTGTAAAGAAACATTCGACTGCTCCATTACTTCACTCCCAGGAATCCCGAAGTTTGTGAGGAATGCTTCGGGTGTACTTGCTATTTCAGCATGTTTGGTACCTACTTTGCCAGTGCAATCTGACCCAGTTGGGAATTGTAAAGTAGGAAGTACATGGCATATTGCAATTCGTTCAGCCATTATATGAACGGGAACTTGGCGCATCGTAGCTCCAACACCTAGACGAATCCACAATTCCTTCAATCCAAGATTCTTGAAGGTAATCCAATGATATCAGAAGAACCAGAACGTCTGTATCATTCGATAATACCATACTCTCTGATACTCTCTGTTTGTTGCATGTTTAATATGGGGCATAATACGGAGATCTGCCTCCTCTAACATGGAAAATTGTAGTTCTTCGTAGGATTGTCTTAAATTGGTTTGCTGTATGGACATGCATGTGGTTGGGTTAGGAAAAGATGTTGTACTACAGAAGACCTGCATATTTGGCCATATATTGCTGCATTTTTCTAGAAGATACGATTTGAAACAGTCTTGAAGTTTGACTTTGTTGAAACTAGAAAACCAAAATTTGCCTGTTTGTAAAGGACTAGGTGTTATATTTTTAATGAAGTGAAGGATGATTGATCCATATGTGCCACGATGAATTCGTTCGAAACTCTTTCGCGACTTATCGAAGTAAGAATCAAATATTAAGTCAATTCTTGCTGCAGTATTTGCTATAATATTTTTCACATATGAACAGACAGTGTCGCAGAAATCTCCAAATGTTTTCAAATCTTTCAGAGAAATCTTTCTAGGGCAAGCCATGAAATCCACAATATAACAATTTGTAAGATTTGATAAGTTTGCCGAACTGCCATCTGTTTCCGTTAATACCTTTTCAAGTTCTGAGGTTAGTGTGCCCTTGTTTGCACTTGTAAAGAATCCGTTTTCATCGAAAAGTAAAAAATTGTCAACGATCTCATCTTAACAGTTCATTAATCTCTCTCTCTCTAGCTAGTCGAATGGTGCGTTGAACCATAGCTTGTTTCTGTTTTGTGTCTTGGTTTTTACAGTCTGTTTCTCAATGAGGAAGCTATTAAGAGGGTAAATTCGTCCTATGGATGGTATTTGCTTTCTTATCAATGAATCTGTCTTTCCTAAATGCTTCATACGCTTCATTCATTCATATAATGAAGACCTAAAGTAACTTATTTTCCACAGCATCTTCAACTGTCTGTTCCGTAATAATGTTTCTCAGTTCTTTTACATCTGGAGAAAATGGGTTTTCGTTATCTGTAATGAAATTCTTCATCGTTTTAATCTTACTTTCCATATTATTTGATATAATTGATGATGACTCATGGTGTGCTCTTAGTTCATAATTCTCTGAATAAACATTGGTAACATTCTTGTGAAATGGTTTCCACTAATAATTATTTGACTTAATAGGATGGATGGTTTCAGTTTTATGTATTTCAATTTTTGTTAAAATGTTTTTTTAATAACTTCAACGTGTTCAGCACCCTTAAAAACATGTAAAATGACACCTCTCATGCTTATGCAGTGCATTTTCAATAAGCATCAAATATGGCGTCCATTTTCCAAAATGTCCACTCGCACAGACCATCACCCAATTTTTTTTCAATCACTACACGATTACCAACAATACCCAAATGGGTGAATCTCTGGTAAATGAACGACATACAGAAGCACTCTCAACAAATGGACTAATTAGGCAATGTTTTATCGGAAATTGGATAGTGTATTGCATATGTGTCTCAAAATTTTAGCTCGATACCTCATATAAGGTTTGTTATTCAATGACCAAATTTTAAAATTTTTCACTTTTCGTCTGGCCCTGTATGAAAGTCAGTTATGAAGTATTAAAACAAATATTGAAAAATTTTTATTTCTAATAACACAAGCATCAAATAATCAGAGGCGTAGCTAGGCTATATGGGGCCTGGGGCGTCATACATTTCGGGACAATAGTGACAAGCAAAAAAATCAGAAGATATGAAAAATTTAAAAAAGTAAGAAATAAAATTTTAAACAGTTTTACTAATATCTGTTTACCTATTAGTGGAAAGTAGCAAGGCACTGTACATTATTACTTAATATCAATTTGAAATCGGTACAAAAATATCTATTATCAAAAATGCGTTTCGCACCGATATCAAATCGTTATTAGGTAATAAAGTACAGTTCCAATAATAGTTCTTAGAGGGAGAAACTGCTTTTTAAAAAAGTAAAATCAATTTTTTTGAACACGATTTATTTGTTCACTACACATAAAAAGATTTCATACATGTGTAACGTACAACAGTTATGATACAACTGAATAGGAAATGAATATTATAATAAATGATAAACGGGAAGTGCTGACTTAGTAACTTTGTAATTGTGTGCCACTAAGTCACGTACATAATGTTCCTTGCCACTTTCCACTAATAGGTATAGTTGAAGCATTCTTAATAGTGAGCGGGGTTATGACGTTATGAAGGGCGAGAGGAATTAATAGGCGGCAGGTAGATCTCCCTTCTTTACTCCACTTTTACATTAAATGAGAGAGAAGATACCGGTCATTCCATGTCAACTATCTGACGTAGCGTGTGGGCGTATTGTTTAACCCAGGACCCCGCAGTTGACACCGCAGTCGAGCTTATACTGTCGGGATGAAGATATAATTCGTTAATTACTTTATATTTCTTTATTTGCTAATGTGTTTTTTAAAATAATTTTAGTAAGTTTTGTTACCAATTCATAGCAGTGCTTTGGGGGATAAGTGTAATATTATAAAAAGTAAACGAGTGAACAATAAAGTTAAATCCGACTCTGCGTTCTGCATCCCTTGCGTCTCAACAACACCGCCTAGATGGGCGGTACGTCGATCATTATTGCGATTGCGACAACTATAGATAGATATTAGTAAAACTGAATGAAATCGTATTTCTTACTTTTTAGAGATATTTTCTGAATATTTTTGAAGGCGCGATTTAAAACAATTTTTTTTAAACCTTCTTAGTAGCTTCTATTATTTATTTAACTTCCACATAGTGAGCGAAATATTGTAAAATTCTCTTTACATTGGGGATCATGTGAATGTTACCAGGAAAATAATAGTTGTTTGTGAATTAATTGAAATTACCGGCGACTCCGCCAAATCTTCGAATATGGAAAATGCAGTCCACTATTCGTATATAGAGACACACTGATATGAGCGACAAGACAGAAAACAAAATTGTTTTTGATTGATCCGCATCGAACGTGTCCCGCAACGCATTCGAGAAGCTTGCGGTTACTCGTGGAAGACGGATAGTTCCGATTTGGTATACAGGGTGCAAAGCTGGGCAAATATGTACTTACAAATACCTCATAAGTATTTAAATACTAGAAAGTATTTAAATCCTTCTTGCAACAAGTATTTGTATTTATACTTGCAAATACTTTATCTGAAATATTTACTACTTAGTATTTGTGAAAATGATCCTAAAGTATTTATAAATACTTAAACTATTTAAATAACTGGGAAGTATTTAAATACTTTCAGAAGTATTTGAATCTCAAATGTATTTAAATAAATACAACAAATATAATCAAATACACCAGGAAGACAGGCAAATACTCGACAAGAATCAAGACATGTGCTGTACTATGTAGTTAATAAATACATTCAGTCTCCAGTCATTCACGTCTTAATTCCAAGAAAGTTCATCAACGACTCTTGTTCTCTCTCTGACGGTACCGTTCCTGACTCAGTCCCTCAAGCTGATCCCCAGCATCGCACGTTTCATTCCCCGTTGGCACACTCTGAGTCGGTTCGCCCAGTTTTGTGTTAAAGTTATAGTTTCGAGGCCGTAGATCATGACAGGTAAGATGCAGGCGTCGAATACTTTCCGCTTCAGGTTGATGGGCATGTCCGGTTTTTTGAGGATGTGATCGAGTTTTCCAAAAGCCGTCCACGATAGGCCAATTCGACTAGTGATTTCTGCGTACTGTCTTTCCTTGTTAAGCTTGATGTTGTGGCCGAGGTATACATACTCTTCAACAACTTCAAGCGTGTGGTGGTCGAGTGTGACCTGGATGTTATCTCGACTCATAACCTTGGTCTTTCATCCTCAAGCCCTCGAAGCTTCCTTCAGCTCTCTTAAGGCGCAGTTACACGGCGCGTGGTTCGCCGATCCACGAACCTGGTGCGTGGTTCGGCAAACCACGCGCCGTGTAACGGATAGCGAGCCAGATGTGTCAATACGGCGCGTGACCAATGCAGATTTCGTGTGGGGTTGTGGATTGTAGGCTCGTCAAAACTGCATGGATCGACTGATGACTGATCTTCGCAGTTACCGACAACTAGATGGAAGACGCGAGCCGACGCGAGCAACGTCTCTCGAGTCGCAAGCCATGCCAAGTTGCCTATGTCACACGGCGCGTGTTTCGTGACTCGCCGAGCCAGGCTCGCCTAATCACGCGCCGTGTAACTGCGCCTTTAGCATGAGTCCAAGCTCGTCGGCATCGCCGCTCATCAGCATGATGTCAGCGAAGCGTAGGTGACTCAGGAACTTCCCATCGATATTGACGCCTTTCCTCTCCCAGGTCAGGTTTTTAAACACGTCCTGCAGCACCAGTCTCCAATTACGTGTTTTTAATTAAAATTAATCCCATTATAAACCGGAATTAACATGGAAAGTTAACAATAACGTTAAAAATTAACAGCAGGGTTTACACGAAAATTATCATCCAAATTTAAGACGTGAATTCAAAATCCAAGAAACGAGGAATACTACTGCTGCTACTAAAATGGCCGTTGCCAAATTAGAATTAAAAATTTATTTCTTTATTAATTACTTACGAATGAAATCCGGTGTTGAATAATTAATTGCCTGCTTCATAGTATATGAAGAGGGACTATTAATTCCTGAGATTTTGAAGTCGGTGATACAAGAACCTATAATATAATGAGAGGTCCTTGTAAAACGTTATCTTTGGAAGCAATAAATTTTATTCTTACCGTATCTGATTAGTGGTGAACCATCACTAATAATAGATCAGGCTTATTATCATCTCAATGAAATTTACCATATTTTCTGGCCGCAATTAACGAATTTAAAACAGCAAACTAAGAACTTTACTCTTGGCAACGGAGATTTACCCTGGCCAGTCCTTACGCGGGATTCCTTTTCGCTGGGCATATTTTACCTCTACTCTAATTTCATGTTACTAAGATAGATGTGCTACTTTAAGTACACGTAAGTGTGACTCTGGTTGTATATAGCCGTGTATGGTTATAATGAAGTTTAAAAAAAAATAATATTTGAATTCGCAGCGATATTGCAATGTTTGATATAAAATATTATTAAATTTATAAAGCAGCAATATGCATGCTACAAATAGACATCAATCAACATGTTCAAAAATAAAAATTGATATTTATTGCACAGAAACAGAAACAAAGCTATACATTATAAAAAAAACATTAAACAGCTTTCTAAAATAATCTAAACAATAAACATTTCATTCCCAACGGAGACTTTAAGTATGCAACCCGTAAGAAAATCCATCCGCACCATTGGTTTTATATTTTGCAGATGGCCGATGCCAATGCCGATGGGTGAAATTTTGTACCATCGGCGCCGATGCCGATGCCGATCCATCGGTCGAGACCTAACAAAGGGCAGGGCCAGACGCTGCGCATTCCGGTTGTGGACCTCAGTGTCAGTTGCTTTTCCTACGACCTACTCTACGTAGTACTCTCCCGTGTCAGTGACGCAAACAATCTCTTTGTACCTACATTTCCCTGGTAATTCTACCTCAAACGTCGTTCACAAAGAAGATTTTTAGTTAATTTCAAAAATCCATGGGAATGTAGTCATGGGCACAGCTAGTACTAGATAAACAAACGACTGGAAAATATTTCATAAAATGGTCGATTAACAAACGGGTGGAATAACATAAATATTTACCAAAGTATTTCGAGTTTTTGTATTTTCAATATAACTCCCTTCACAATGTATGCATTTTTCGTAACGCCATTCAAATTTTTGGCAGGTCCTCATTAATTGTTGTGGTGTTATGGCATAAGAAACTTACACACGGAGTCTGATGGACGTGACACCAATTTATTTATTAAGGGCGCCAGTCACGTTCTCCCTTGATTGTGCGTGGCTACTTCCACTCCCAGTTAAGTCCCATATATTTAAGAGATGTTTGAGAGACAAGAAAGGTAAAAGCTGTACTTATCGTAGATTGCTAACTGCCTTCTCTCCCAATTTGGCTTCTCTGGTGATGCACTTTAGTTTATTTATCTAACACTTTAATGGATCTTGTGCTCAGGGATCTTATAATCACTTTTATAGAAAATCCCTCTCGAGCTTTCATGATCCGATCGATGTATTGGATTAGATTCAAAGAATACAATTATGTTTATGCAATAGCCTATCTAAGAAAATACATTTTAATAAATTGCCTTACCAAGCAGGGCAAAGACGAGAGAGGACATTTATATCGCAACTATCATATAATGGAGAGCGTGCAATAGCAATCGATTAGGTAAAAAGATTCACACAACTTCCTCAGAAGTTAATGAAGGCACTTTGGTTTTGGGACTGACTGAAAATAATATAAAAGAACCGCTGCCCAAGGAATCACTACTTCCACATCCAGATTCTCTATCCAAGTCACTCACTAAAACTTTGTATGTGAAAATAATTATTTATGGAACTTTAATAATATAATATTTGAAATCCTCTACCCCAAAAACCCATAAAACGATACCCCACATCGGTAGTGGGGTGGTAGTGGGGGTGGATGAAGTAAAAAAATATTTTGAGGTTTCTGGTTCCTGTACATATACTAAATCACATTTTTTTTTTCATCCCCTTTAATAAGGAGGTGGGGGTGGTAATGGGGGTGGCTAATGCCAAAAATTTTTTTGAGAACTTAGCTTCTCTTGTATATACTAAATACCAATTTCATGAACTCTTACCTGCTTGATTTACCCATTTACCCCAAATTTACCCCAATTTACCCCCCAACCCTTCGACGGAACAAGATAAAAATATAATCTAGTTCTAGATCTCGTTAAAGTACGTATGTGTACCAAATTTCAAGTCAATATCTTAAACGGTTCCAGAGTAAACGTGCGCACAAAAAAAAGTTACAGACAGACCGACAGACAGACCGACAGACAGACCGACAGACAGACAGACCGACAGACAGACAGAAATTTTTTTTCGCTCAAACTTAAAATCTCGACGTTTCATGACATTTTAAGCCTATTTGGACAATAAAAATTTTTAAAAATTTTTTGTCGTTACTATACTTCCACTGGACGTGGAAGTAATATTTTACTATAAAAATATTGGGACACTAGTGGTTAGCTTTAAGGTTCCTTTTAGTGATTATATTATTCACAAGAACCCCTAATAGCACAACATTGTCCTGTGGACATCTGAAGGACGTCCTCGACGGACATACAGGACATCCGATGGACGTTCGTTTTTGGTCCAAAGTGCATCCGACGGGCAGCCGAGGGACGTGCAAATGTCACAACTTTGGACAATATTTGTACATTCCAATTAATTTAGAAAAAAAAACCGGAATGAGCAGGGATCGAACCGTCGACCCCGTCCTTTGTAATTCGATGTTCTCTCACTCGGCCACTATCCTAGCTTATAGTATTTAGTTTAGATATTTATTTCAAATGTAGAAAGTATTTGACTGTTTAATAAATGTTTAGTGTCAAATAATATTATTAATGATTTACAAGAAATATTAAAATTAAATTATTAATTATAAATTACTATAAAAAATAAACTACAAATTTTACAGAAATATCGGTCAAATGTAAACAAAAACATTGTAAAATTGAAAAACCAGTTTTCCCCCTATAGGGACCTAAAATGTGTGTACTTGCCGAAAGACGTCCGTTTTGCGGCACATATGTTGGATGTTCAGTGTGCTATTCGCTGGTATGTATACATATTTCGGAAACATGTTGGAGAGAAAGCGGTATGGAGATATTCTCATTTATTGCAAAAATATAATATTTAAATCAACGGACACGAAAAGGACGTCCATCTCCTGTCCCTATATGGACATAAAATGTACATACTTCCAGTACATAAAATGGACATTCAGAGGACGTCCATTCCGTACAGTTTTAAGTAAATCCGATGATAAACGTCTGGTAGGCGTCCAGTTTATGTCCACGGACGTCAGTACATTAAATGGACATAAATCGGACGTCCGGCGGACATCGTGTGCTATTAGGGACGGAGTTTAACTATATATTGGTTTATTTCGCTTTCCTGCCTCCTTTACGGCGTCGTACCGGCCCCATATAGGTTCAATATGGGATATGTGATATGTGATATGACCCATTTGTCTTACTTGTGCACAAGGCGGTTTTCTCTATAATTTTGTTATCTTTAAAAACCTGTATTTGGTTTTGCTACCACAACTTTCTGCCGATTCTCCAACACACTCATCCAAGTGACGAGTCGCTGGATGAATCTAAATTTGTTTTATTCGAGAGACCGGCCCATTTTTAATAAGTTTTGTCTAATCATTGCAGATGCTACATGCCTTGGCCACATTTTTTGGTCTCGCCTTTTCAGTACGTCGCCTCATCAAACTTTTATTGCCCTTCTTTTGAATTATATCCATAATGACTGTGTCAAGTCCAACTTTGGTATACTTTTGAAAAAGTATAATATTTTTTTTTCTTGACCAAAAATATACTTTTATTTTTGGTACACTTTTCCATGACCATATTATACTTTATTTACGGCATGGACATAATCATATTTGTGAAAATCCGGTGCTCCTTCGAATTTTCACCTGGTTGCGACTTACATTTCTGCGAACGTGTTTAAGTCCTTCTGTGCCAGCTTTCAGCTCTGAGACCTTTTTGATATGGTGAATTATACTCTAAATTGTCTTTTAATACATTTTTCCTAAGTCGATTCTGGGAGGTTCTATAACAATGCTTCCTTGCACCAATGGCGTAACTAGACGTCATGGGGCCCCAGGACAAAAAATTGTTGGGGCCCCCTTATTCTATATTTTCTTAATACCTAATCCTAATGCCCGGCCTCACCCAGGCCCCGGGTGGGGCCCTTGGTCTCTCGAGCCCCGGGGCACTTCCCCGGTTTGCCCTGCCATAGTTACGCATCTACCTTGCACTTTTGTTCAATCCTTAATCTCGCAATTCGCTAACATTTTGTGGTTTCGTGTGGTAAACTTTTCTTTTGAATTTCCCCGTATTATATCAGGTGAGTATGGGGCAAATGAATAAGAGTGCTAGTCCGTCCAATCCATTTGATTGGACAATTTTCATTAACCTTAGTACAGCAACCGAATAATGTATAGAAGCAATATCTAGTTGAAAAATAACTTCTATTTTCTTCCTCATTTAGTATCTGATGTGCCTTAAGTCGAATGATTACTTTACCTTTTGAATAAACCTAACAGACTTTTATACAAGTCTAGTAGAAAAGTGAACATTTTTAAAATTAGGCCATTGAATAACAAACACCCTAGATAAAGTAAAGATCTAAAATTTTGTATAGAGGTATTAGAGATAACTGCGAATCGAATACGCTATACAATTTGCCGATAAAAAATTGCCTAGTAGTCGATCTCGAAATTTCGACCCATTTAGGGGAACTTAATAGGCCTTGAAAATAAGAATATTACAAATTTTTCAAAATAGTCAAAAAGTGACATCGAGTACTATGTCCCAAAAAAAAAATTTAAAACCGGGCAACGCATTCGAAAATAACATCGTGTGTGGCATTAAATAGCACATATACTGAATATAAAAAAATACACTTGGGTATAATTGAGAACTTAAATATTTAAAGTCGATTAAAGGGGCCTACACCCGATCCAGCGGCAGGGAGCCAGCCATGTCGGCATGTTTTGAACTCATTCGAAAAAGTGAACTGGTCCGCTTCCAATTATCTTCAAAGCGTACCGACAATGTCGGGTCCCTGCCGCTGGATCCCGTGTAGACCCCTTAAAAAACGCTTTACACGTTTAATTACACAGGTCTACAAAAAAATAAGTATTGTCCTAAGGTTCTCATCTAAATTTTCTGAAGTATTTTGACGTGCTGAAGCCAATTTCGGACAAAAAATATCTCCATGGTGTCAGTTTTTCTCTACCACCCGTCTTATTCTAAGGACAAAAAAAAAGGTCTTCTGATCTGAAATTCTGATCTAACTTTTCTGAAGTATTTTGACGTGTTGACTGTTGAAGGCAATTTTGGGCAAGAAAAAAAATTCTATCCTGTCAGTTTCCCTCTCCCACCCCCTTTTCTCTCATGAATAAGGCAAATAAAGGTCTTGTTTGTAATGGAAGTAAGGAGTCGGTGTTAGGAAACTAGATATGTACGGCACTGTACAAGTGCTTAATACGCAGGCGCCAAAGCCACAGTGACTGTACCTAACAGGAAATAAACGACCATTGTTGTCATAGCTATCAACTGAGTAGCATTCATTTCAATTATCTTCACCTACCTCTCCCTGAACACGAAACATGGCACAGTCATAAGGATTTCGAATTGAGAAGAAAATATAAACAGTAAGTGATTATACAAAGTGAAAATGGATACGAGAGCCATAAATTGTTTATCGATGGATAGAAATATCGCAGAAAATTGGCGATTATGGAAACAACGTTTTTAACACATACCTCGTGGCAACAGAATTAACTGCGAAACCGGGGGAAGTAAAATGTGCTCTGCTTCTGCATTTAGTAGGTGAGCAGGCTTTAAGAATATATAATACCTTTCTTATTGAAGATAATGAAAGAAATGATGTAAATGTGTTAATCCGTAAATTTGATGAACGTTTCCTACCCCAGAAGAATTTAGCATATGAAAGATATCAAATTTTAACTCTTAGACAACAATCAGGCGAAGGCATTCACGATTTTGTGGCAAAACTGAAGTCGAAAGCTAAATCTTGTGAGTTTGAGGCACTAGAAGATAGTCTACTCAAGGATCTTTTCATTTGTGGCGTGGAATCAAATGAATTGCGAGAGAGGCTCCTGCAGATGAATGTTGGCACGTTAGATGCAGTCCTGAAGGCAGCATTGGCGAATGAAATGGCTAAGCAGCACGGAACTAGCTGTGGATGTTGTCAAATACAACAAATCCAAGGTAACGAGTAATAAAATGTATAATAAAAAACCGTTTGAGGCAACAGGTAGATATAAGGAAGTTAGAGGTAATTTTGTTTGTAGAAAATGTAGTTTTACACATGGGGCACGAAGTTGCCAAGCTTTTAATAAAAAGTGTAGAGCATGTGGTAATTTGAATCATTTTGAAAAATGTTGTCATCAGAAACATGATGAAAAATATAAAAAAGAGAAAAAGTTAGACTCAGGAGCGCAGGCCAATATCATACCCGTAAGCATTTTTGAGTCATTGAACCAGAGAGAAAAGTTAACTCCATGTGAGGGACGATATACTTCATATACAGGAAATAGGTTACCAATTTTAGGTAAATGTTATTTAAATATTAAACACAAAAAGAAACAAGGAATGTGTAACCATCTTAGATAAATATCCGCTTCTTTCACTGGAGACATGTCTGGCTCTGAATCTAATATGTAGAGTAGGTGATTTAAGTACAGAGGGGCTTAAAATTAAAAACGAAAGTAGTAATATAGGGTGCGACAAAATAATTGATAAATTTGAAAACGTTTGTAAGGGTGTCGACCTATTAGAAGGGGAATATCATATAGAAATAAATCCCAATGTGGAACCGAAAAGGTGAGTAGTTGCTGAAAATTTATCTCGTAAGTTTGAGAATAAAATATGTCATGAAAAGTTTGATAAGGAATTAGAAGCTAACGTGTGCTCAATAACTTTAAATGTATCGAATAACAAACAACGTGAGTTTAGAGAAAAAAAAAGGGACGGACTCGGGTCTGTCTTTGGTGAAAGAAATGGTTAGAACAGGATGGCCGAGGAACTCCAAGAGGGTTCCAGAGGGAGTAGCTCCTTACTATAAAAATAAAGATGAAATAACGGAAAACAATGGGTTATTGTTAAAGGGCGCAAAAGTTATTGTTCCCAAAAGTTTATGGGGTGAAATATTAGATAAGTTACACTCAAGTTATGCCAGAGTGCAAAAAATTTTAAGGTTAGCGCATTCTTTCTGGTGGCCTTTAATGACTAAATGCGTTGACGATATGGTCTTGTCGTGCTCTCCTTGTCGATTAAACTATAAAGCACATCCTCCTGAACCGTTGATAAATCATCGAATTCCTAAGAAACCTTAAGAAAAGGTTGGCGTTGATGTTAAGCATTTTGACAATAATGCATGTTTGTGTAGATTATATGGTGTTTGTATAATTATTTCAAAGTTGACACAGCTAACTCAGGCAATAAATTGACCAGTGTAAATATTATTAGAAAGCTAAAATATATATTTTCAAGACAGGGTATACTATTATTGGTTATTTCAGACGGGGGACCTGAATTTAGTTCCAACAAATTTAAAGAATTTGCAAAAAAATGGGATTTTACCCACATAAAATCGTCACCTACATATGCACAAAGCAATGGTATGGTGAAAAGTGCGGTTAAATTGATAAAATACATGAAAAATAGATAAAAAAGATCCTTATCTAGCACTGGTACAAGTAAGAAATACACTCATTTTTAATAATGTAACACCTACAAAATTCGTAATGAATAGAAAGGTGAGAGATTTAGTGCATGAGTTCAGATCAAAAATAAAATAAATAAAACAGCTTACAATCAACAACAACTCAAAGCTAGAACGTAGAAAATCAAAATCCATTATACAAATAGAATTGTGATTAGAAAAAATAGGCGTTTCATTGAATTATATAGAGTCAATAATGGGGTAAAGCAATCTAGTCTAGAGAAACATGACTATATTTGTTAACAATAATAACAGTAACACAAATCAAAGCAATTATTTTAAAGTTATTCTAAATACAAATTTAAATAATGAAAGTATGCCCGAAAAGAAAAACGAAGATCATCAATTGCCTGGTCCTAGTACTAGCTGTAACCCAGAAATAGTAATTAACACTGAGTCAACAGATAAAGACAATATAGTTACAAAGAAAGGAAGAAAAGTCAAAAGGCCTAAACATTTGCAGTCCTACGACTTAGATAATTAGGAATAATGTGACCTGTTATTTACCATACTGATATATGTTTGTAAATTTGTGTATACAGTGTAATTTATATAGGGATGTTAAATGTGACCTGTTATTTACCATACTGTTATTTGTTTGTAAATTTGTGTATACATTATAATTTATATAAAAAACATTATATTAGAAGAAGAGAGATGTTAGGAAACTAGATATGTACGGCACTGTACAAGTGCTTAATACGCAGGCGCCAAAGCCACAGTGACTGCAAGATTTGTAGACTATGAGGTTCTTTAATATACAGCTTTTAGGCGAAGAAATCAGTGCGGGGGTGAAAAGTCAGACTATCTTTGTTCTACGAACGCGCGGTAGCGGCGCAGTTATCTCAGTCTAGAAGAACTGTCCGTACTGGCCCGAAATATGGTCTGAAGTTACTATGATCTGTATTGTTACAGTCTACAACTTATCCTCATTACCAGTATGCAGAACAGTGACTCAAAATGCGAGGATAATTACCACCGACCTCAAAAGCGGGTCATTGCGAGCCCGTTCCGGTTACGAGTTCTTTGCTTAATTAACATTACACAAATTCTTACAATATTTTGAATAAGGCCCTGCATCTGGTGTGATTTCACACCAGCTGTTCATTGGCTAATGCCATTTTTTGGTGGGGATTGTGAGTTATTAGGCCACCTTAAAGTATACCAACCTTGCAGTGACTGTACCTAACAGGAAATAAACGACCATTGTTGTCATAGCCATCAACTGAGTAGCATTCATTTCAGTTACCTTCACCTACCTCTCCCTGAACACGAAACAGTCGGGATTTTCCCTAAAAAGTGCAAAATTGTGCCAAAGTTATGAAACCTATTTCCCCCCGTTATCGAGGATGCTGAACACGAATAACAGGGTGAAAAAAGTTTTTAGTCATGGCCCCCTGAAATGGCCAAAAACCACCCATTCTTGCTTATTTCTCATATAACAGCTTGGCATCGACTATTTTTGCAGGGATTCTTTATTTTTTCATAGGATATAACAGATGGTGAAAGTGATGTCAGGTAGTAGACCGCATCCGCCTTCGGGGGTGAAATCTACCCTGTCAGGAGGGTGTAAAATTGCTTCTTCTTTTGTATTGTGTTAAAGACGTTTACTCCCTGTTTTTGAGGACGCTGATCAAGAAAAAAATGGTTATACGCTGGTTCGACCCTTCCTTCACCTTTGAACTGTCGAAAACCATGATAATAATAATAATAGGTGGTGACTTACCTTTACTGTTTTCTGGGTAAATCATGGATCCTCAAGGTATCCGTAGTCAGGAGGATGAAGACGATGAACCAAGCATAGAAACAGACGAATCCGATAATAGTTATGATAGTGCTGTAAATTTTCTAAATTTTATACCCGAAGTGTATATTTCCTATTATGAATCGGAAACGGAAAATGCGTGCGATGAAGGAGGCAATAGCATTGAATGTGATTTCATTTCGAGTTATGAAATGAATCATGTAATTCTCTTTGTAAGCGCCCTAGGTTATATTGATGTCTTGTAACAAATATTATATTGTACTAAAAATCGTGTCCTGTATATATAATTCATTAAAAACAGAAATTTTTACCAATAGTTTTCTCTTCCTTATATCCCGCTATAAGGAACACGAATTTCAAATCCTTGTGAGGATAGATTCATTTCTGATGAGCAAGGGCGGATTTAGCTTTCTGTTATGGGAGGGGGGGGGGGGGGGTGTAAACTCCCAGATTAATACGATCTTTGAATAAATGCAGCATTAAAATTAAGCGATAAATAAAATTTTCATTATCTTTGTAATTCATGGGGGGGGTAATTACCCCCATTACCCCCCCCCCCCCGTAAATCTGCTCTTGCTGATGAGGATTAAAATGGACAAATGGGGATGAGAAAAGATTATCATTTAGTGTGTGTACTGTGTACAAGAACCAAAAACCTCAAAATATTTTTTTGAAACTTTGAAACCACTCCCACTCAATATACAAATTAGACCAACTCCCCGAGGTTGTCACAATACACTCTTACCATTGTCCTTCATCAGCATCCTCTAAAATGGGGAGTAAACGTTTTTAACAAAAAAAGAGAAGCAATTTTACATCCCCTGACAGAGTAAATTTCACCCCCAAGGGCGACTGCGGTCTACTACCTGACATCACCTTTCACCATGTGTTATGAAAAAATAAATAATCCCCTTTTATCGCCTAAAAAGGAGCAAAAAAGGTCTGGTTCTAAGGTTCTGACCTAACATTTTTTAAGTACTTTGACGAGCTGAAACCAGTTTTGGAGAAAAATATTTTTAGGGGATAAAAGGGAAACTGACCCGATAGAAAAAAAAATGTGTCTAAAATGGGCTTCAGCGCTTCAAAATACTTCAGACAAGACATTTTTTACCTTTTTAAGGGATAAAAGGAGAGGTAGAGGAAAACTGGCACGATAGAAACAATTTTCTTGTCCAAAATTGGCTTTATCGCATTAATATACTTCAGAAAAGTTAGAACTGACACAATAGAAAGAAAACGTTGGCCCTAAATTGGCTTCAGTGCCTTAAAATACTTAGGACCTGTGTTATAACTACAATTATTAAGCAAAACTAATTTTCAGTTAGTACTAACCAACATGGAACACATCCAAAAAAGCAGTCTTTACCATTTTCTACATGATTGGTTGGGCACGGGACTATTGACCAGTTCTGGTAAGAATATATATGCATAACCGATATGTGAACTATTAAGGAGTAAATATATTGTAGGTTCTAAATGGCATAATAGGAGGAAGATGTTAACACCAGCATTTCACTTCAACATTTTACAGGAGTTTGTTAATATTTTTAACAAAGAAACCGAAAACCTAGTGGAAGTTTTATCAAAAGAATGTAGCAAACCATATATTGACGTAGTAAAACCAATCACGGAATATACACTTTATTCTATAGGAGGTGACTATTTTTATTTTTTATCCCGAATGCACACAGCATACGCATATGGTTTGTAAGTTTGTCTGTTTGTCTCCTATATTCTATTTTTGTAACGGATAAATCGTAGACGTTATTTTTACGATACGGTAGTCTACAAAGGAAGGTTTATAGATATTTAAACTTGTCGATAAAGAATGAGAATATTACGTGCCTATTCCTATATGCCTTTGTTTCGTAGACTACCGTAAGGCTTTTGTTTTGAAATGTGAAATGGGATAAATTGTGGACTGTGTATTAGTGGAGATAGGAACATCAACGAAATGAAGCAAACTCTGCTTTGGTGAAAGTCAATAACACCAACTCCGTCAAATGTAAAGTTGGGAAAAGGCTGTGCTGTCATCAATTCTCTTTAACATCTATGTAGATGTTAAAGAGGATTTGTAAACAGCATAATGTTTTTCCCTACTTTACATTGTCGGGGTTGATGTTGTTGACTATCACCAAAGCAGAGTTTTCTTCATTTCGTTGATGACTGCATACCTGACAGACAGACTGGCGTACGACGAACATTTTGAAAGTTATTCAAAATTTTATGACTAAGACAATAATATGAATTTCTTTCTACGGGAGATATTACGGTTTTAGAAATCTACCGATCAAATACAAAGTACTTCTTCGTTTTCGTATTGGCGAAGATTATAATGCTTTATACGGAAAAGAATTATAAAATTTTTTGTAAAGAATTTCATAATCTTTATTTTTCATATGAAGCATAATTTCTATATCACTAATGGTGAGATAAGCAAAACCTAAGCACCATTTTTACAATATGGCGGCTCGAGCTCAAGAGATAGAACTCAGCAGTGGGTCTTAATAAAAACAAATACTAAATAACATTGAGCATGACCGCATAGAAAGCGACATAAACGAATTAATTGGCCATGACCTCCAATTGATGAGAAGTGAGTTCCCAAAGGACATTGCCAAGCCTTCGAAACTGGCTGATATTGTCCAGACGCTACCGAATAACAAAGCTCCGGTGAAAGATGGCATCGATTGCAGACTACTCAAATATCTCCCGAGAAAAGGTATGGTGCAGTTAACGTATATCGTTAACGTGATCCTGCGGCTGCAATACTGGTCTAACCAGTGGAAATGAGCCGTGGTCGTGCCAGTCTTGAAGTCGAACAAGAACGCGAAGCTCGCTGGCAGTTATCGCCCAATCTCGTTGTTGTTGACGACCTCCAAGTTGGTGGAGAAGGTCATCCTTTTCAGACTAGACGCTGTTCAGGATGAACTTCACATCGACGAGTGTCAATTCGGCTTCAGGCGGAGCGGGAGAACTGTGCAGCAGGTCGTCAAGATGATGTTGCTGTACAGTGCAATCTCGAGAAGAGCACCGCCATGGTGCTCCTCGAGAAGGCCTTCAATACCGTATGGATCCCAGGCCTACTTTACAAACTAAACACGCTGGACTTCTCCACATACATAACCAAACTAATTCACTCTTTCCTGACAGATAGATCGCTGTAAGTCAATGTGAATAACAACTATCAACACGGCGGGATATTCTCACGGGCGTCCCCCCGGAGTCAATGCCACGACGTATTACGACAAGTGGAATATTTGAATCAACGCCGAGAAGTCTGAGGCGATCCTCTTCACGCGCCGACTCACCGAAAATCGGATTTTAACGCCACTTTTGATCAGGGGTAGAGAAACTCCTATCAAACGGTGCGTGAAGTATCTGGGGGTTAACTTAGACAAACGACAGACGTTGGACACCTACGTCAACGAGATAGTACGCAAGGTCTACATCATTACCAGCTCTTGGCCAGGGATAGCGGACCTAACAGAAGTAATAAAGAAACTGTTGGACACTATGGTGATCAGGCCGGCAATCACATACGCGGTGCCGGCATGGAGCAGCATATCGGCAACGTCAACTTTAAGTTCTAGAACACAAATTTATGCGCCTCATTTCAGACTCTATGCACGTTGCCACGTCATAACCCCACTAGCGGACTATGTTCAAGAAATCTTCCAAAAATTTTACACCACCAAACTGGGCGATAGTCCGCTAACCCGCAGCATAACCCAATTCAGATAGCATAATGGACCTAACCGGACCTAACCCGTTTAACCTTACATTCACCATACCCGTGGTAGTTTGGTTGGCTCCTGGCCAGGATTCGGCCAGGCACATAGTTGATTAGAATTAAGAATAAAATCTGTTTTGACTTTGACGCTTTTGACTCGGAATCCAAGGATCCCGGGTTCGAAACATATAGGTTTTGGTATGTTTTTTGTAATTTTTTTACTTTATTTTACCCTCTTCGTCTGTCACCAACTAAGTTAGTACTATAAAATTAAAAATGTCTAAAACTGACATTATTGATTGATTGATTGATTTACCAGCGTGCGGTAGGCATTGCTGCCACTCCCAGGTTATACAGCTGGGCCTGCTACGTCCACGCTGGGTTGGACTAAGGTCATGCTTGTTGCCAGCAGCGAGAGCCACATGGCGCATGGTAAAGGAATGTGGGATGGGAGGTGTAGGTACTTGTGAGATGCGTTACCGCATTGTGTCGTGAGGGAGCGTTTAAGCTCCCTTTTTTTTGTATTTTTGGTTCTGGACTTCTGTCTATTCTGGGTCTTCTTGTGAGATATGTTGCCGCCTTGTGTCGCTGCTGTTTGTGCTCCTATTTTTGTACTTCTGCTTCTACAAGCCTTCTTCTTCTTCTTCTTCTGAGACTTCTGATTCTTCCGTTTCTGATTCTGGTAGAGTATATATCGCTCCGATTTCTTTGTGGAAATTCATTTTTCCCCTCGCTTTTCTTTCCCAGTATGTTTGGTCCTTTCCCAGTTTGTTCATGATCCTCTCGATTGTTGTTTTCAACGTGTAACATGGTCTCCCTATTTTTAGTTTGCTGTTTGATTGATTGATTGATTGATTTAGTAGCGTGCGGTAGGCATTTCTGCCACTCCCAAGGATTATATAGCTGGGCCTGCTACGTCCACGCTGGGTTGGACTAGGGTCATTCTTGTTGCCAGCAGCGAGTGCCACATGGCGCACGGTAAAGGAATGTGGGATGGGAGGTGTAGGTATTTGTGAGATGCGTTACCGCGTTGTATCGTGAGGAAGCGTTTAAGCTCCCTTTTTTGTGTTTTTGGTTCGCCTTCTTTTTCTGAGTCTTTTAATTCCTCGGTTTCCAATGCTGGGTTGGATTTGGGTCATGCTTGTTGTCAGCAGCGAGAGCCACATGACGCATAGTATAGGAGTGTGGGGTGGGCAGTGTAGTTGTTTTTGAAATGCGTTGCCGCATTGTGTTCATGATGTTAATGCTCCTCTTTTTGTGTTTCTGCTTCTACAGATTGTCTTCTTCTTCTTCTTCTGAGTCTTTTTCTTCTGAGACTTCTGATTCTTTCATTTCTGCTTCTGGTAGAGTATATGTCTGTAGGTATACGTGAAATGCGTGGCCGCATTGTGTCATGATGTGGGGTGTTTGTGCTCCTCTTTTTGTATTTCTGCTTCTACAAATTATTACAAAAAATAATCCAATAAAATGTGCAACAATTACCTATATAAAAATTTCAGTAAATCGGCGAAGAGTATGTTTTCAGCCTGATTAATTACTATATGAAGCATAATCTCTATCTCTGAATTTTTCTGACAAATTTAAATGCCAGATGCTGATTGTCATAATACAAAAATGATAAAAATCCCAATGCAAATGAATAAATTTTAGCAAAAAACTATTCTTGTCCCATTTTTTTATTGTCTGTAACTTCAAAGATAATTATAATACTGCCTTTAAATAAAAATAGATCCAACTGCAAAACTAAAATTTTGGATGAGTTCTAAGATCTATCGATGCATATGCGATAATTAGCGTTTCATTAAATTACAGAAACATCACTGGGAATCAGCTTAAACCAAAGAAGCGGCAATGAATCTTATAAAGAATCTATATACGAAATCGGCCACAAGATTACTTACAGACTTGTCAGACCTTGGTTACATCCGAAATCTATTTATAGGCTGACACCATCAGCGAGGAAAGAAAAGAAAGCAATAAAAACCTTGCATAACTTTTCAAACAGTATTATAAGAGAACGCCGAAAATTATTTGAGGTCGATGAAAAACTGTCATATTCGTCAAAAAAACGTCAGGCTATGTTAGATTTGTTACTAACAGCCAAATATTCTGGTGCCGATATAGATGATGAAGGTATTAGAGAGGAAGTTGACACATTCATGTTTGAGGTAATGTACAATTTCTGTATTAGTTAGTAGAACAGTAAATTCACTAAACCATCTATAGATATAAATGAACCGGAACCACAGAAGAAGAAACAATCTGAATATAAAGTCGGCAAAAATCCTTTGATCTCGTGTTGTAAATTTCCGCCATACTTTTGTTGGGAGAGTTCAGGACAGTACTCAATATTTTTTACCTCTTTTAGGAACGGCCCGGTAGAGAGTCAGAAAATCTGCGAAACATTAGATGAAGACAAATAATATTTGTTTTTGATTTTCAATATTTCTTACCCTAATAGCACACGATGTCTGCCGGACGTCCGTTCTATGTCCATTTAATGTACTGACGTCCATGGACATAAACTGGACGCCTACCGGACGTTTATCATCGGATTTACTTTGAAATTGTACGGAATGGACGTCCTCTGTATGTCCATTTTATGTACGGGAAGTATGTACATTTTATGTCCATATAGGGACAGGAGATGGACGTCTTTATCGTGTCCGTTGATTTAAATAATATATTTTTGCAATAAATGATAATATCTCCATACCGCTTTCTCTCCAACACGTTTCCGAAATATGTATACCAGCGAATACACACTTAACGTCCAACATATGTGCCGCAACGGACGTCCTTCGGCAAGTACGCACATTTTAGCAGAAGGACGTCTATTTAATATAAAAACAAAAAAACGTTAACACAACTGCTTTTTCAATTTTACAATGTTTTTGTTTACATTTGACCGTTATTTCTGTAAAATTTGTAGATTATTTTTTATAGTAATTTGTAATTTATCATTAATAATTTAATTTTAATCTTTTTTGTAAATTGTTAATGATATTATTTGATACTAAATATTTATTAAACATTCAAATAGGTACCTTCTACATTTTGAAATAAATAGTTATATTAGTCAACTGTACAGTCTTTAAGTAAACACTAATAAGCCAAGTTGGTGGCCGAGTGAGAGAACATCGAGTTACAAATCACGAGATCGACGGTTCGATCCCTGCTCATTCCGGTTTCTTTTTCTAAATAATTAGAATGTACAAATATTGTCCCAAGTTGTGATATTTGCACGTCATTCGGCTGCCCGTCGGATGTACTTTGGACCAAAAACGAACGTCCATCGGATGTACTGTATGTCCGTCGAGGACGTCCTTCAGATGTCCACAGGACAATGTTGTGCTATTAGGGTACCTAGTTAGGCGGCATCATGATACAAACTGTATCACGAGGCGAGATCACGCCACACGCCATTTGTCGCAGACGATCCAGTTACAGAAGAAATCCGTGATCCGGGCCTGGCACAATTTTTTACAATTCCGTCCGAGATTAACAGTGCGCGATGTAAGAAGCGCGAACTTTTCCCGCCAATGAGAGATTGTATTCTGTTTGTTTCTTCTTTTGTGCCGGAACTCTAATATTCTAAAAGCTAGTGTCGAAAAGTGAAAAATACCACTAACCGAAGTGGTTTGATGATAGTATTCGTCCAAACAAGCAAACTTGTATCTTGGGCCTTATATTGCGGGCCTGTGGAAAATTGAACGTATTTCATCGTAATTAAACCACTAGGTTCTTCGGTTCACTTATAGGTGAAATCATTGCATTGATACAGTCGCAGTCGGTAAGAGTTTTCTTATTGAGCGTTGCGGTGCGCGCACTCAGAAAAAAAACCCGAATCGCATTGTAATCAAACCGGCCAAAGTTTGTGGCAAATGTTTTCAATTGTCCAAAAAATGAAATTGGCGGGAATTTTGAAAGAGGGGAGGAAGAGTTATTGGGGCAATTATGAGCATAAAATCTAGGTTTACACTGTAAATGACATCAAACAAGGAATTCAAGCTAAAAACTATTGCCTAAATTATTACACACTCCAAACACCCTATAAAACATTATATTATCATCGACGAGAATTTTTATTGAAATCACCCCCCCCCCCCCCCAACCGTATTTCGATTATTCTTCATTTTAGGAAACAAATATTTCATTAAAAAATATTTCTTCTTAAATTCTCCACAAAAAAAATCTCGGAAATTTTCGTAAAATTCATAATTACTAAGAAACAAAGAAAATTCAATATGCCGGTCACTTTTTCCCCTATTGGGAGCGCGGAGCATATGGGAATAATACCTAATAATAATAAGTATGTAGGTATATAACTTTTTAATTAAAATCATAAAACTTACTATTCACATTCTAAACCACCAATTACTTCCTATGCAATAAACCATTAATTTATATTTAAAATTATTAATTATTTTTTATTTCAGGGCCATGACACTACGTCTATGGGAATATGTTACACTTTGTTAACATTAGCGAATGAAAAACATGTTCAGGTTAGCATAGATTCTCTAACGATAGTTCACATTTTTTTATCATCGATAAATTGATAGTTGCCTCAAAAGTAAGAGTATTTAATTTTTTCACACGCCATTGCAGATTATTTACTATAAGTTTGACATTGTGAAGCTTAAAATTATGTTAGTCCCGAGGAATTATTGAGAGATTGCCCTATGCAGGTATTATTAGGATTAATCTTATGAATGTAGCTGAAGAAGATTACACAGGTTTACAAAAAAAAAAAAATGTCCGACCAATGGAATTCCATTACCGTACCCCGACGTGCTGGACACGGTACCGTAGTCCGGTTTGCGCCATCACGTTAGGATTACCTTCGCCTTCGTCCATACACAAATTAATTCACTCAATTTTTTGGCATGAATTTCGTTACTCGAAGGTTTTTGGGGTCACTGATCACGAATCTGAAGCCAAAATTTGATAATTTCTAAATCCAAAATGGCGGATGCTAAAATCCAGAAATTCATCAAAATTTGAAGATTGTGGCCCAAAACTTATTATTCGGGGTTTTTGGGATAGCTGATCACGAATCTAAAGTCAGAATCTGAAAATTTTTAAATTTAAGATGGCGGATCAAATATGGCGGACCCTTCTGAGGCCTACTTTTTTTTGTTACAGTACACTCAAAGAAATAGTATGGGTAAAACAAAAAAAAATGGTTAACTAACAATATCGTTAATTTTGTTAAACTAAATTATATTGATGGTATTTTTAAACAAGAGGTGATTGTTATTTTAATTAATAAAAAGTTGTCGTACAACAAAACAAACATTAACTTAAAAAATAGATGAATAAGACTATTATTTTTTTCGTCTGACTAATATTTTGTTGAATTCTGTCAAATTAAACTAGATAATAGTATATTTTATTTTTAACTATTATCGAATTGTAATTCTAACCTAGTATTAGTTCGCTGTATTATTGTACTTGGTAGACAAACCAATATTATTGTCGTCTTCTAGAAGTTCTAAAAGAATTACCATAAAGTTTGCTTGCTTACCACGTAGTCTATTACAGAAATTATTCCCAGATGACGCCACATACAAATCACTGACAATAATCAATCATGCATTTCTTATACTCTTATGAATTTATAGAAAATTAATAACATGATTGCAATGTTCAAATTCTCTCAGGGATCATCGATATATTTAGATGGATCTTATAAACGATCTTTAATCTTTGGTTTGGGTGGTCTGATGTCTCCATACTGAGATTTTGGCTAACCAAGAAAAAACTTCATCATACAATAAAGTGTAGATCAACCTAAAAATTAGTTAGTGAACAAAAAACAAAGTCGTTGTACTATTTAATTGTAGACCAGATTGAAAATGGTTAGTGAACATAAAAAAATGTCATTGTACTATTTAATTTGTTACAAGAAGATATGATTATTAAACTACTATTTGTTTACGAAAACAAATAAAGTTGTATGACTATTGTTTTCTGATTGATTTAACTATGAAACTAGATAGGCGCGATTTCATATGCTCTTTTTGATTGAATTTACCTATCATTTTCTTTGAGTGTATGAAAAGTACACAATTTGCATTAACATTTGGATCGATTCCTCAATAACCTGGGTGATTTCAGTGAGGAGCAAGGAGAAAGGTTCTATCAGGATATTATAGATATGGAGAAACGATACCAAGATTATTGGGAACCAAATATGCTTTCTGACTATTGTTGGAGTATCGAAAGAGAGGCAAAAGTAGATCATAAAAGAAAATCCATAAAAAAATCTTTTGAAGGAGGAAAGAAGAGGTTAAATAAAAAAAAAGAAGTTCTTGAATGGTGAGAGGCAAGGGTCCTCGCCAAAATAAAGCACCCTGAGAGTGAGAGGTTAGGGATTCACCAAAACAAAGCATCCCGAGAGCGAGAGGCTAGGGACTTACCAAAACAAAGCACCCAGATGGTGAGAGGCAAGAGGACTCACCAAAATAAAGCACCACGATCGTGAGAGGCAAGATCTTGAATTTGAAGATTCTCAAATTCTGACTTCAGATTCGTGATCAGTGACCCAAAAAACCCACAGTAAAAAGTTTGATATAATAAACGCTGTAATAAAAATATAGGTCTCAGAAGGGTACACCATATTGGATCCGCCATTTTGGATTTAGAAATTTTTAAATTCTGACTTCAGATTCGTGATCAGCGACCCCAAAAACCTCCGAATGAGAATTTTTGTGCCTTAATCTTCAACATTTGATAAATTTCTGGATTTTAAGGTCTGCCATATTGAATCCGCAATCTTGGATTTGATAATGGATAAATTTGGCTATCAGCATCGTAATCAGAGACCCCAAAAACCCCCGAGGAATAAGTTTTGGGCCACAATCTTCAAATTTGGATGAATTTCTGAATTGTATCATCTGCCATCTTGGATTTAGAAATTATCAAATTCTGACTTCAGATTCGTGATCAGCGACACCAAAAACCCCCGAGTAACAAAATTCAGCCCAAAATATTGAGTGAAAATAGTTATTTTTGTATCTAGAGTGCAAAATACTACTTTGGTGATCGAGAACGAATCGTTCGAGATGACCAAAGAATTTTGCACTCGAGATGCAAACAATATTTTCTCTACAACTTTCGTTTGATTAAACTAAAACCATTAGTTAAAAAAATCATACTGTTTTTAAAATAAAATAATTTTAAAAATTCTACTTTCAGTTGATTTATTTGATAAAACAATAAATATTTTTGAACTAGATGTTTGTTTAATTCTCGTATATAAATTAAAAACTATAAAAAGTAGGCAATACAAGTATGTGATGTGCAAAATATTTTGCACCCTAATGCGCAAAATATTTTGCGCATGGTAACGCAAAAAAAAATAATGTCAATGAAAAAATGTCTCATTTTAGACACTGACATTAATGCGCAAACATAGCCTTTTTTGACAGTTGTAGAAAAAGGTACCTATTTTTAGCACTTAGTCCAGTGAAATTAGACTTTTCTGATTTAACAAAATATATCCTTCATTTTTTTTTAAATCGATTTATTTTGGTGTTTTAAAGAAAATATTAAAAATCGGCAACGAGATCACTACAGCATAAAAAATTATTCAATATCGCGCTTTCTATGGCTAGGAAGGTTATTATGAAAATGAAAGATAATGAAATTCCGCACAAAAGTGATCTCTTCCATTTTTTTATGTACAATGAACTGTTTAGGCATTGTACGTAAAAAATGAAAAAAATATTTTTCGTCAAAATTTGTGTACCTATAATGTGTAAGCACATTATACAAATTTTTATTGTACAGTACAGTAATTTTGACTGGATTTTTTTTTTTATATATTATATTAACTAAGGTTATTATGAAAATGAAAGATAATCAAATTTTGAACGAAAAATGTTTTATTCATTTTTTGCGTACAATGCCTAAACCGTTCGTTGTACATAAAAAATGGAAGAGATCATTTTTGTGCGAAATTTCATTATCTTTCATTTTCATAATAACCTCAATTGGCCTCCGAGCCAAAGATAGCGCGATATTCGCAAAATACCGTTTTTTGTGAACTTTGACCTTGAATAGTTTTTTATGCCGTAGTGATTTCGTTGCCGATTTTTAATATCCACCTTTTTGTCTAAAATGACTGGAGTAACTTTTAGGTTAAGTTTTCTCGAAATCCTGACATGATGGGGCAAAACGGACTACGGAATTGTGTTCAGCACGTCAAAAACCTTCGGGGTATGGTAATGAAATCCTATTGGTAGGACATTTTTTTTTTGTAAACCTGTATTATTAATTAGTATTACTGAATACTGTTAAGAAATGCCCAGGTATTATATAAAATTTAATACCGTTGTATTATTAGGTATTACTACGCAAAGTATACAGATGCACAGATATTTTTTCTGCCCCTTGATTATTGGTTTATACAAAGCTTTGAAAATGTTTCTTCTTCTTCTTATTCACAATGTCATGATAGTTACCAGTTCGATTTGAAGTCTCTCAGGACTGACCCATATATCAAATCTCTTATCAGACCCATTTATTTATCGAATATTGCAAGGTGTCGTCATTATGGAGTCGTTTTAAAGTGATCTGCCGTCAGTAGGCGCCATTCGACAGTTAATGAAGTAATAATAACGTGACATCAGAGTCGTCATATTGACACCATAAGAATGCTATCATCTAGACGTCATTTTTGGGTGTAAGATAAATATTACCCCTTAGCGTTACAAACAAAAAAATGTCGAATATAAGTAACACTTTTTCATATAATAATAATAATATTTTTATTCTTACCTTTTCCAACTATACAGTTTTTAAGTAAATTAAAATATAACTGTTCAGTGGTTCAGTGAGTTAAACGTTGCGTTAAGAGGTCGGTGCGGCGGTTCCATCCCTACACATTCTGGATTTTTTTCGTTAAAAACTTAAATTAATTAATAATTATGAAAAAATATTATAGTGAAAGGTTTGCATCCCTTATCGCAAAATCAAGATACACTTTTCAAATTACTAGGATGCCCTGTGACTTACGACCGTAATTTTCACGTCTTAAGTACGTCATCTCGCCGTCATCGCTGATCCAAAATTGACTTCATAATGACGACACCTTGCTACTTGGGAATTTCTTTAAATTATATCGAAAATTTATTGTTTATAGCAGATTTTCACTTACAGGAAGAAATAAGGCAGGAAATTTACGAAATTCTTGGCGACTCCGGGAAAACTCCCACATATAATGATTTAATGGAAATGAAATATATGGAGAGATGCATTAAGGAGTGTTTGAGGTTATATCCAAGTGTACCTTTCATTGCTAGAGTTAGTGGAGAAGACATAGAAACTAAATCTGGTTATATTATTCCTAAAGGAGCTAACATTCATATGTATATTTATGATTTGCACCGAGTTCCCGAGTATTGGGAGGATCCAGAAAAATTTGACCCGGACAGATTTTTATCAGAAAATATAGCAAACAGGCATCCTTTTGCGTACTTACCTTTTAGTGCCGGACCTAGAAATTGTATAGGTTTGTAACTTACAGTAGTATAAAGAAATTTCTTCCGACAGCTGCAAGAAACGGGTATGTAGTTTTCGTTTCAATATGATAAGGAACATTATTTCCAATCTGAGTAATTTCCCTAATAGCACACAATGTCCGCCGGACGTCCGTTTTATGTTCATTTAATATACTGACGTCCATGGACATAAATTGGACGTCTACCGGACGTCTATCATCGGATTTACTTTGAAATTGTACGGAATGGACGTCCTCTGAATGCCCATTTTATGTACGGAAAGTATGTATATTTTATGTCTATATGACGGGAGATGGACGTCTATTTCGTGTCCGTTGATTTCAATATTATATTTTTGTAATAAATGATAATATCTCCATACCGCTTTGTCTCCAACGCGTTTCCGAGATATGTATACATACCAGCGAATGCCACACACTGAACGTCCAACGTATGTGCCGCAACGAACGTCCTTATGTTCCGCAAGTAAACACATTTTAGGTCCCTATAGGGACAGCAGCAGGAAGTCTATTTAATATGAAAACAAAAAAAAACGTTAACAAAACTGGTTTTTCAATTTTACAATGCTTTTGTTTATATTTGGCCGTTATTTTTGTAAAATTTGCAGTTTATTTTTTATAGTAATTTGTAATTTGTCATTAATAATTTAATTTTAACCTTTTTTGTAAATTATTAATGATATTATTTGATACTAAACATTTATTAAACATTCAAATACTTTCTATATTTTGAAACAAATAACTATATTAGTACTTTCAACTATACAGTCTTTAAGTACTAATAGATAAGGTTAGTGGCTGAGTGATTTAAAGCGTTGACTTACCTCCCAGAATTTTTTATGTACAAAACTGGACTCTCGGATTTGACCAGAGACATCGCACGCCACAGATATTACGACAACATACATCACACACACAAACTACTACACGAAAAACTTGACATATACCACACACGTAGGACTTAACATACAACACACATGGACAACATCCCACCCCGCAAATATCCCACCTCCACAAAAATGGCACCTCACAAACAACCCACGCGCGAATCTCTCGAGCTCAGGCAAAATAAATCACAGCGCATATTAAGCAAAGGAAAATGCCTCTACATAAATTAAAAGCTTTTTAAAATCGACATGCTTTCCAGCGGCAGCCAAGGCCCAAGGCGCATCACGCCCCGCGCGTTTGTTTCTCCTTGGATTTGATAAATGTAAAATACGATACAAAATACGACAAAATGTCAGAATGGAAAAGAATAAAATACATGTTTAAATGCTAAATGCGTTGACTTACAAATATGAGATCGGCGGTTCGATCCCTACTCACTCCGTTTTTTTTTTTTTTGTTAAAATAATTAGGATGTACAAATATTGTTCAAAGTTGTGACATTTGGACGTCCGTCGGCTGCCCGTCGGGTGTACTTTGAACCAAAAACGAATGTCCATCGGATGACCCGAATGTCCGTCGAGGACGTCCTTCAGATATCCATAAGTCAATGTTGTGCTATTAGGATTTAAAAAATCAGAATGGTGGATCCAAAATGGCAGACGAAGATATTATCTTGAATATAGGTATTCGTCACTTAGTGGAATTTGATGATGTCGTTGGAATATATTAATGTTCTCACAATAGAAAGCACTTTTATCAAATATCGGTCCTCTAATCACTATAAATCCTGAGAAATAGTTATTTGACGAATTCCCGTCATAAACGAAATTTGTAATAAGCTACTAACTTAAAATTAAAATCTAATTGGTTTAGTTGTAGGTAGTGGGGGTGGGGCTGATCTATTCGTGGAGAAATCCCAAAATTACTTCTTGAAAGCGGTATTGCCAATATTTTCTCATTTTATTCCTGTTGAGAAAATGTCTACATGTTTTCCAATTTTGGAATTTTACATCACTATATTAATACCTACCTATTAATATATTTTTCAAGACCAAATGGAGGAAACAAACAGATAATTTGAAACGTATATTTGAAAAAACGATGACAGATATAAAACTCGAAAAAAATATTTGCATTACAGGTAGACATGCGATATCCGATAAATAAATACCTTCCCATATGATAAAAGTCTTATTATTAAGAAAATTGGAGGATACTTCACAATTAATTAGATAAAAAAGTAGGTAGTTATTGTAATAAAATAACACAGCACCAGGCGGACCAAACCAATGTACCCTTATGTACTTGGATCCGCTGAAACCGATTCGGAAGTCAGAATTGTCAGATTGGCTCGCGTTTCACCCCTTACCCCAAAAAACACCCCCGGTGGACTATAGCAGTGTATCCTTATGTATTTTGACCTGCTGAATCCGAATTCGAAGTCAGAATTGTCAGATTGGCTCGTTTTTCACACCTAATCCCAAAAAACACCCCCAAAACAAATAGTGGTCTGTCCGGCGGACCATACCAGTGTATTCATATACTTGGACCCGCTGAAATAGAATCCGAAGTCATAATTGTCAGATTGGCTCGTTCTTCACCCCCAACCCCCCCAAAAAAACCCTCTCCCCAAAATTGTATATCCGGTAGACCATACCATTGTATCCTTATGTTATTTGGTAAGGATATACTGGTATGGTTCGCCGGATAGACCACTTTTTTGTTTCGTTTTGGGGGTGTTTTTGGGGTTGGGGGTGAAAAACGAGCCAATCTTACAATTCTGACTTCGGATTCGGTTTCAGCGGGTTCAAATACATAAGGATACATTGGTATGGTCCGACGGACAGACCACTTTTTTGTATTAGGGGTGTTTTTTGGGGTTGAAGTGAAAAACGAGCCAATCTTACAATTCTGACTTTTGAGTCGGTGTCAGCGGATCTAAATACACAAGGATACAGTGGTATGGTCCACAGGAGAGACCATTTTTCTTGGGGGGGGGTGTTTTTTGGGGTTGGGGGTGAGAAACGAGCTTTTTTTTGTGGGGCTGTGTAATTATAGGCCATTTTATCAACATCAGCGATGTCGAAACTGTTAACTTGGAGGTTATGTTCCATTGTATTTACGCCATTGCATACTCACTTCAAACTCCATGCTTCAGTGTCTGCTTACTCAAGATCCGTGATCGGTAACAGATTATTGCACAGGTTATTAAAAGACCAATCAGAAGTAAACGTATTGGAGGAGATATATCCTGCATATGAACGCAGCATAATTCATGAAATCGAGGAATAGAAGGAAATATATAATGGAATTTACAGTCATCGTTGATTACACAAATAATGTGAATTCGTTAGTACATCATATAAAGAATTTCAGTCTTCCTTTAATTCTTTACGAGCTTCTACAACGTGTTTGAGGAAAATGAAAAAATAGTCTTTGTTTTTTCGTTAAATATCAAAAAATAATACGACTCTTTGTAAGAATGCTCTATTCTACGAAAGCACCCTAGTGTCAACTTTACTTTTATTTTTTTTTAAAGTCAATATATTAAAATTTTTTCTCAATATATTGACATTTTTCTCAATATATTGACATTTTTCTCAATATAATGACTTTTTTCTCAATATATTGACATTTTTCTCAATATATTGACATTTTTCTCAATATATTGAGATTCTTCTCAGTATAATGACTTTTTTCTCAATATATTGAGATTTTTCTCAATATAATGATTTTATTCCCAATGTATTGATTTGAGAAAAATCTCAATATATTTTGAGAAAAGTCATTATATTGAGAAAAATCTCGATATATTGATAAAAATGTCAATATATTGAGAAAAATCTCAATATATTGACTTTAAAAAATTGAAAGTAATGTTGACACCAGGGTGCTTTCGTACTATTCTAATTCTTCATTATTTTTATTTTAGGTCAGAGGTTTGCAATTTTGGAGATAAAAGCAGCATTATGTGGAATTTTAAGGAGGTTTTATTTAGAACCTGTTGATACACCACAAGACTTGAGATTTAAATCAGATTTGGTTTTGAGGCCGTGTGGTGAAATTAAAGTTAAATTTGTATCAAGGCAATAAATTATTAATTATTAATTTATCTGTTTGATTTACATCTCTATCAAATTATTATTAACTTACTGTGAGGTAGAGTTAAGTCAGTTCCTGTTTGGAGTACAGAAACACCACTGCTCAGGCAGCTTCAGTGAAAATACGGTAATGTCCTCGGCAACGAAAAGCCAAAACAAATTTTTATTTCAATGACTATTTTTTTTATTTCCTAAGTTAATTTTTTTGTTATGATAAACTTTTTCGAAAATGTGATCCTCTTTGAGCAATTTGCTAAAACCTTTGGAAAATCGGTGTTTTTTGCTTAAAAATCAGCAATTCCCCTGTAACTCGGCGGGTATTAAAGCAAAAATAACGCTATAGGGTTTTTTTGGGGGTGGAATTGGACGATTCCAATAGTTACCTTGAGGTGAAGCTCCCCTACGAAAAAAAACCCTTATTCCTTTTTAATATTTCATATTTGACCCATTTTGAATCAAACTATCCAAAAATATTTGAACTTAAAACTGCCTATAGAATTAGCTCGAAGTGAGATTGTTGTAGAACTCTCCAAAATCGTCCTAAGTTGAAGACATAATCAAAATTCGACTTAGGCAAAAATTTCATTTAAAGACATTTTTGGGAGTCTGCAGAGGCGCAGATCAGTCCATAAGGACCGTTTTGGGTTCTATAAGGCGTTGGAAATGACCAGGTGAAAATTCGAAGAAACATCGAATTTTCACTTAGGAAAAATGTTTTTGGTTCAGAATATCAGAGTAGAAGTATATAATGACAAAGATTTATGAATAATATACTTTTTCAAAGGTACCATAAATTGGACTTTGAAAAATAATATTTTTGGAAGGGCGTCAAAATTTGGCCTAAGAATCGATTTATCGAAAGTACGCCAAAGTTTCACTTGCAGACTAATTTTTCAAAACTACCTTGAAATTTGGCTTGAAAATCGATTTTTCAAAAGTACGCCAAAATTCCACCCGCGGATTAACTTTTCAAAAGTACCTTGAAATTTGGCTTGAAAATCGATTTTTCAAAAGTACGCCAAAATTTCACCCGCAGATTAGTTTTTCAAAAGTACCTTGAAATTTGGCTCGAAAATCGATTTTTCAAAAGTACGCTGAAATTGGTCTTAAAATGGATTTTTCAAAAGTACCACGAAGTCAGTTTAAAAAGTACCACGAAAATATACTTTAAATTATTTTTTATTTTTTATTCCTCAACCAAAGACATTGACCTTTGAGGTACGGTCATTGAAAGCCCAATTCTAAAATATGAGCATAAAATTTTAACGATGCACTGCATCCGAAAGGCAAAAAAGAAGATTTTGTCAAAGCCGGCGTAGTGCCGATAAGCAAAAATTGATAAAAATCAATGCACATGTACAAGGCCGGTTTCTCGCATAGAAAGAGTTTGGATTGACCCAGCGGCTCGCAATTTGGTCGAGCGCGTTGAGTGGTCCAGACAAAGCAATGGTAGAAAAGCCAATAACAGGGCTTTTCAAATGACAAAGTTATAGAGGAAACCGCCTTGTGCATAAAAATCCAAAAATTCAATTTTGCCTAAAAGTCGCTCGAAGGTGAGACGCTGCCAAATCGATAATATTAATCGACTGTGATAAGGGTTAGTAAGTCGTGGACTGATCGAACGCCACTCAACTTATGCAGTAATAAGTCCTCTGAATGTGTTTGAGTACGTGAATCTCCACGATACAAGAACTTCAAAGCTAAGTAGTCTCTAGCGAAACTAAATTCATTTAGTAAAACTTTTTTAAGTTAATTTCAGTCAGCCTTAATTATTCATTTACCCAGAGTCTGAAATGATTCTAAAAGCTCGCATTTTGATTCTGAGAAGGTACGTATGAATCTTTTCTACCTAATCGATCGTTAGCGCGAGCGCTCTCGCTTGTATGGTCTGAAAGTCACTACCTTGATTGGGGAAGGCACGATTCTTTCTTGAGAATTTTGTATAACCAATTCTGTTAAATAAACGGATTCTTTGAACTAATATTTCTTAATTGATCTTGAGGCCTGTTGACGGTCTATAATCCCTGGAACTTTCGTATAGAAAACCGGATGTGTCGAGTTAATTCGCATTAACGTTCGACCTTCTGGTTGTTGTACGGAGGTTCGATAGGGATTTTTTTATGCGTTTTTTGAGAAATATATTCCGTTATTAATGGACCAAAACGCGATTTTCGCGTACCAAAACTAATCCCTCCGCAGAGAAATTCTTCGGTTGGGATTTTTTTATGCAAAAATTCAGGAAATTAAGAGGTGCCTAAACCCCTAACGAGGGAATTCGGGTCCAGAGAGAGCGTAGTTTCCGATCTGTGGTAGTGCAGCCTTGGTCCCGCTTTTCGGCTACCGAAGTCATCTTATCTCGAACCCGCCTGGGAGGTAGAAGAACGGGGTAATACGCGACTGGCGCCCCCTGAGAAATAAATTGGTGTCGCGTCATTTTGACGCCCGGTAGTGCGTTCTTCTACATGGCGCCCAACGTGGGGCGTTGTTAGTCAGCAGGGCTTTCTGGAAAGGATATGGATGAATCAACGCCTTTCCAGTTTTACGACGAGCCGACATCTGTGATGGACAACGTCTCTAGAGGGTTAGAGAGGCCGTGCGCGGAGGATGTACTGGGTAGTTCGGGGGTTGGCCCGAGTACCACTGAAGGAGTCATACAGCCCTCCTCAGAACAAGTGTTCGCCCAAATGGCAGCAGGTCTTGCCAAAGCTCTAAGCGAAGCCACGCACGAGCATAAGTATCGGTCGAAGCATCCAAATGCGGAATTTCATGGCTTCGAACACGAAGACCCTGAAACCTTCATTTATCAAATGGAGGAATTTTTCGTCCGAGTACGAATTACGCAGGATAACGACCGACTATATAAAATATCAGAACAGCTCAAAGATGATGCTAAGAAATGGTTCGAACAATATCGAACCCTAATTACCACGTATCCTCTATTCCTCGAGCGGTTCAGAAGCCGTTATGATTCAGGTGAAGTACTCACCGAAGCAGTAGCTAATTTATATGGCAAGAAACAAGATGCCGAGGAAAATACGTCAGTATTTATTTCAAGGAAGGTATGCCTCTTCAAGAGGATCGATCCGTTTAAGCCGGAGGCGATGAAGGCGGCTACCATCTTCAATCAGTTGAGACCTGATATGAAAATGCTCCTAAAGAGTGCCGTCATACTAGATACAAATACACTAGTGACGATGACCGAACAAATGGCCAAAATCATGGATGAGAATAAAGAATTCGAGATTCTGCAAAATGCAAAGAAAAGCAAAGACCGAGAAGCGTCCACCTCTACCGCTTCAGCTCAAGGGAATCAGCAATCGAGCAGTAACTGGAGAACGGAACCCTCCGCATTAGCGAAGCCGTCCTCCAGTTCCTTTGGTGCATCTAGGACACCATTCAATGGATCTCAAAGAAGAGATAATCCGCCAGCACCAAGGGTGCATTTTGCAAATAATATTTCCTCGCTGCCTAGAGGGGATATACCGAGAAGGGGTACTGGAGACGTAAGGAACTCCCGAGTCCCGTATCGCCCTTGCAGATATTGCCCAACGGAGCAGTGGCATTTTCATGCAGAATGCCCAAACAATCCCTATCGTAATATGAATACGGGAAACCAAGCGGGGGTCAGAGGCGATGGCCCAGGCCGAACTGTACCAGCCCCGCCTACCAGGCCCCAGCAGGCTCGAAGCGACCCTCGAGGAAGCTCCGAAGCAAGAAGTTTAAATTAAAAAACTTCGATGACCTTCCTGACCTTAATTACCTGTTTAAGGATCAAGAAGTCAACCTATCTCCCCACCGATTCACTCCATTAGAATCTATCAATCAAACTAACGACGCTTTCCCTCTGCCTCGCATTAAGATTATAATTAATAATCGAGCGGTTAACGCTTTATTGGATACAGGTTCGACAAGGAATATTATCCAACCGAAATTTTTGAACGACATTGATCAACTTACAGCTCCCCAAACTTTTGTTATGGCTTGTGGCGATGGTTTAGTAGAATCCCTCGGGACTACGACCATAAACGTTAATGTACTAGATGTACCCTTTCAGACCACGTTTCAGGTCATTCAAAATTTAAATGAAGAGCTCATTCTGGGAGCCCCGTTTTTATATGCTCACAATGTCGTATTCGATTATCAACGTAAATGTGTCTACGTCGGCACTGAAGAGCGAATAACCGTCTTCTGGAATCAAGCAGCACATCAAGCAAGGAAGCAATGCCGGCTTCCCGAAGAACTGATCATCGGAAACGATAATTTAAAACCTCTATTCGAGGAATTCGCTGAATTGTTCACCGCGGTGCCTACCCAAGCTACCACGGTGACAACGAAACATAAAATAAAAATTAAAGATGACCGCCCGTTCAATATCAAACCCTACCCCATGTCTCCTTCTAAGAAAAAAGTTATGTACGATCAAATTGAAGAGATGCTGAAAGCCGGGGTAATAGAACCGAGTACCGCTCAGTACAGTTCGCCTCCTATAATAATTGAAAGGCCCGGCAAGAAGCCTCGCTTTTGCATTGATTATCGTCACTTAAATGAAGTAACGGAAGACGAAGCATCCGTCTTACCAAAGATATACGAGAGTATAAAGGATCTAGGAAACGCCAACTTATTTACGGTGTTGGACCTCAAGAGTGGATATTGGCAAATCCCTCTTGAGGAGTCGTCAAAAAACTATTCTACGTTTACAACATTAGATGGAGCATCTTACCGATTTAACGTGATGCCTTTCGGATTGAAGACCGCTCCATGTACATTCCAAAAATTTATGGCAAGAGACGTATTGACCGGCTACTTGCATCATTTCTGCAAAGTATATCTCGATGATATTATCATCTACAGCGAAAATATAGAACAGCATGTAAACCATCTGAGAGCCGTCTTTGAACGCCTGCGTTTGCATAATTTAAAGGTGTCACCGGAAAAATGTGTGGTAGCCACGTCAAGCATAACCTATCTCGGGCATCAAATAAATGCCAACACCACTCAACCATTAGAAAAACACATATTACAGATACAAAATTATCCGGCCCCTACGACAAGGCGCCAGCTTCAGAGTTTCCTTGGTCTGTGTAATTGGGTACGTGAATATATCCCTAATGTTGCAATAATTACAAAGCCCTTGACCCGACTACTCTCGAAAGACTGGCGCTTCAAGTGGAATCCGGAAGCCCAAGAAGCCTTTATTTTACTAAAAGAAGTATTGAATAAACCTCTAGGACTGCACCGGCCAGATTTCAATAAAATGTTCATACTGCAGACGGACGCATCCTTAATAGGATTATCTGCAGTATTATATCAATTGGGGGATAATGACCAGAAGCACATCGTCTCTTATGCTAGTAATACGTTATCTCCGACGGAGAGAAAATACCATATTAATGAATTGGAATGTTTGAGCGTCGTTAATTATATAAGGAAATACAAAATATATTTGGCAGACCGTCCATTTATAGTCAAAACCGACAATCGAGCTTTACTATGGTTAAATAAGCATAAGGACGAGAAAACGAAATTTACTCGTTGGTCATTATTACTTCAGGAATACAGCTTCACCATAGAACATTGTCCCGGCAAGGAAAATATATTGGCTGACTATCTTAGCAGGAATCCTCAAGGCCCAAACGTCGAAGCAGACGACGAAGAGGAGAGAATGTACCCACCAAAATTCTCGTACAAGGAACGAATATCAGTGATTACCACATTGGAATTAAACGATCAGGTCAGAGAAGCGCAAACGCACTCCAGAGATATCCAAGACCAAATTGAACGATGGAATACTCTAGTGCGACAAGCAGATAAAACCGAGGCAGAGGTGAAATTCGTCAATACAAGACAAGTGATAGGCGGCACACTTTGGACGAGAGGCGAAAATGTTATAGAAAAATTATACGTACCAAAACGTATGGTCATGAGAGTAATATCTCATTTTCACGACCGACCGGAAGTAGGTCACCCCGGCCGCGATGAAACTGTTAGAATCATCTCGGGCCGCTATTATTTTAATAATTTGTCGAGACTAGTTAACAAATATTTAAATGAGTGCATTATTTGTAATTCCGTAAAAAGCAGACAGTCACAACCGAAGGCTCCTCTCAGAAGCCATGCTCCATCGCATCCGTTCGAAGTTCTAAGCGTCGATGTAATCGGACCGCTTCAGCGAACCAAAGATGCAGATAACCGATATATATTAATGGTAGAGGATGTATTTAGTAAGTGGGTCGAAGCCAAGGCGTTCACCCAAGTCAGTGGAAAAACAATAGCACAATTTATCGAAGAGGAACTAGTGGCGAGATATGGCGTTCCGAGGGTCATCATTTCCGACCAGGGAGGCCACTTCAATTCCGGCTTTTACGATACGTTCTGTACACGTAACAATATTGAAAGATTCTTCACAGCAGCTTACCACCAACAGGCCAATCCAATAGAAAGGAGGGTGCAAGAAGCTAAGAAGATCTTAAAAACCTTATTATATGGTTCACCCAACGACGAGTGGGATCGACATGTTAGTCAGATGGCATATATCTTGAGAACAAGAAAAAACGCCGCTACGGGGCATACGCCCAGTTTCGTAGTACTCGGCTATGAATTACCGCAGATTGGTGATTGGAATATGTTCGCTTATAGACAAGAGCGTCGTAATCAAGCGGACGTTCCCCGCCTTGAAAGAGTCAAGGAGATTCGTAAAAATCAAACAAATTACCAATGGCGTTACGCGCCCAAAGTGGCGGTAACGCCGGTCGTATATAAAGTGGGAGATATGGTAATGACTAAAAGGATCAGGAAGGATCATACCTTCACACCGTCGTGGAGTGGGCCACACAAGGTTTTAAAGAGATTGTCTAATGAAGTTTACCTCATTCACAAGGGGGTAACTTCGACGAGGTTACATGTCGATGCCATCAGGCCGGCACCTAAGGGAGACCCCGATGTTGAATTGGAATTGTCTGAAGAATCAGAAGATAGTCCGGATGAAACTCATCTTAGTGACGACGCTTCCTCATCAGACAATGAGATCGCGCCCAGGTCAGAGCGACGTAGCGATACCACACTAGTTCAAATCAATGTTCCCGCAAGTGCTCAAGATGAGCCGGATGTAATAAGTCGAGATCCCGAAGATGCTCGAGATGAGCCAGATATAGAAGAGTCACCTCTAGATATTTCTGAGGTCGACCACGGCTAATAGCCGTTTTCGCCTTTTTTTTATATTTTTTCTCAAAATTCTAAGTAGCGATTTTGACCTATATGCGGTCGAATCGAAAATTTAAAGTCTACTCCATGAGCAGACATGGAAAGACGGCGAACCCGACGCAAGAGCGCGATCCGGTAAGCCTAGCTTCTCAAGAGCGAGAGCCGCCAAGTTCGAGTAATGGACGTAGGCATAAGTACGAATCAGTACGAGTTTCGGAAGCTGTTTTTCTTATGCAAGAAGACAACTTCAATTTTAATCATTTTAAGTCAACAAAATTAACGTATACCCCAAATGGAAACTACGAGTTTCAGAAGCCGTTCTTCGCTCAAGAAGACGCTTCAATTTTTTTTTTTATACTTTTTTCACAAGTCGTGATGACCGCACGAGTATCGTAAGCCGATTTAATCTACCTTACGAAGTAGAAACTACGAGACGAGTTTCAGAAGCCGTCCTTCGCTCAAGAAGACGCTTCAATTTTTTTTTTTTTATATTTTTTTTCACAAGTCGTGATGACCGCACGAGTATCGTAAGCCGATTTAATCTACCTTACGAAGGAGAAACTACGAGACGAGTTTCAGAAGCCGTTCTTCGCTCAAGAAGACGCTTCAATTTTTTTTTATACTTTTTTCACAAAGTAGTGATGACCGCACGAGTATCGTAAGCCGATTCAATCTACCTTACGAAGAACCAATTTCTAACCATTATAAGTTAACAAAATTCATGTTAGAAAAATATTTCATTAAAAAACAACACATTGTGTTTGTTAGTCGACGCGTCCCAGTCGACGACTTGCTAAAAAGTCAATCTAGTTGCAGAACTGCATTTTCCATGTGCAGAAATGGAAAGATGACCCAGCCTGTCGCAAGGGCGCGGCATGGTGAAGTCTGGAACTCAAAGGCGAGGACCGTCCAAGCTGCGGCATGGAGATATAGACAGACTCTTCTAGAAAGGGCCGAAGTTAAGCAAGAGCGAGACCAGGGCAAAAAAAGCGAGTGCAACGAATTAGTGAGAGTGGACGCTAATCAAAATTGTGCTACGCTTCGCACCTCGACGCGGGTGTAATTAAGTTGATAAAAATGTTGTATCAACTTGTCGTATTGTTTAAAAAATGTAATTATTTTTAAGTTAGATAGGCGAATCAGCCGTCTGCCCCAATTAAGGCCGTTATTTTTAAAACATCTGTACCATAGGTTAGACCGTCAAATGAAGGCATACAGACATACAAGTGAATATGGAAATTAAAGGCAATCGATGAGTAGAAAAGATTCAACCAAAGGAGGGGAGTGTTGTAGAACTCTCCAAAATCGTCCTAAGTTGAAGACATAATCAAAATTCGACTTAGGCAAAAATTTCATTTAAAGACATTTTTGGGAGTCTGCAGAGGCGCAGATCAGTCCATAAGGACCGTTTTGGGTTCTATAAGGCGTTGGAAATGACCAGGTGAAAATTCGAAGAAACATCGAATTTTCACTTAGGAAAAATGTTTTTGGTTCAGAATATCAGAGTAGAAGTATATAATGACAAAGATTTATGAATAATATACTTTTTCAAAGGTACCATAAATTGGACTTTGAAAAATAATATTTTTGGAAGGGCGTCAAAATTTGGCCTAAGAATCGATTTATCGAAAGTACGCCAAAGTTTCACTTGCAGACTAATTTTTCAAAACTACCTTGAAATTTGGCTTGAAAATCGATTTTTCAAAAGTACGCCAAAATTCCACCCGCGGATTAACTTTTCAAAAGTACCTTGAAATTTGGCTTGAAAATCGATTTTTCAAAAGTACGCCAAAATTTCACCCGCAGATTAGTTTTTCAAAAGTACCTTGAAATTTGGCTCGAAAATCGATTTTTCAAAAGTACGCTGAAATTGGTCTTAAAATGGATTTTTCAAAAGTACCACGAAGTCAGTTTAAAAAGTACCACGAAAATATACTTTAAATTATTTTTTATTTTTTATTCCTCAACCAAAGACATTGACCTTTGAGGTACGGTCATTGAAAGCCCAATTCTAAAATATGAGCATAAAATTTTAACGATGCACTGCATCCGAAAGGCAAAAAAGAAGATTTTGTCAAAGCCGGCGTAGTGCCGATAAGCAAAAATTGATAAAAATCAATGCACATGTACAAGGCCGGTTTCTCGCATAGAAAGAGTTTGGATTGACCCAGCGGCTCGCAATTTGGTCGAGCGCGTTGAGTGGTCCAGACAAAGCAATGGTAGAAAAGCCAATAACAGGGCTTTTCAAATGACAAAGTTATAGAGGAAACCGCCTTGTGCATAAAAATCCAAAAATTCAATTTTGCCTAAAAGTCGCTCGAAGGTGAGACGCTGCCAAATCGATAATATTAATCGACTGTGATAAGGGTTAGTAAGTCGTGGACTGATCGAACGCCACTCAACTTATGCAGTAATAAGTCCTCTGAATGTGTTTGAGTACGTGAATCTCCACGATACAAGAACTTCAAAGCTAAGTAGTCTCTAGCGAAACTAAATTCATTTAGTAAAACTTTTTTAAGTTAATTTCAGTCAGCCTTAATTATTCATTTACCCAGAGTCTGAAATGATTCTAAAAGCTCGCATTTTGATTCTGAGAAGGTACGTATGAATCTTTTCTACCTAATCGATCGTTAGCGCGAGCGCTCTCGCTTGTATGGTCTGAAAGTCACTACCTTGATTGGGGAAGGCACGATTCTTTCTTGAGAATTTTGTATAACCAATTCTGTTAAATAAACGGATTCTTTGAACTAATATTTCTTAATTGATCTTGAGGCCTGTTGACGGTCTATAATCCCTGGAACTTTCGTATAGAAAACCGGATGTGTCGAGTTAATTCGCATTAACGTTCGACCTTCTGGTTGTTGTACGGAGGTTCGATAGGGATTTTTTTATGCGTTTTTTGAGAAATATATTCCGTTATTAATGGACCAAAACGCGATTTTCGCGTACCAAAACTAATCCCTCCGCAGAGAAATTCTTCGGTTGGGATTTTTTTATGCAAAAATTCAGGAAATTAAGAGGTGCCTAAACCCCTAACGAGGGAATTCGGGTCCAGAGAGAGCGTAGTTTCCGATCTGTGGTAGTGCAGCCTTGGTCCCGCTTTTCGGCTACCGAAGTCATCTTATCTCGAACCCGCCTGGGAGGTAGAAGAACGGGGTAATACGCGACTGGCGCCCCCTGAGAAATAAATTGGTGTCGCGTCATTTTGACGCCCGGTAGTGCGTTCTTCTACAAGATCACCAAGTTACTGTACTAACATACTTATTAGTTACTCCGCAGTTAGTGTTTATTGTTAAGAATACCAAAGTATCAAGCAACATTGTAATTAATTGTTCAAGATAACGCTGGTTATTTGATGAGCCATATTAGTTGCTATATCACTAATTATCGTACTTTTGTACCTTACATCATATTAGGCCCCCATTGGGTACTGAGTATAGCCCCCCCCCCGCTCATCAATTATTAAGCGCAGGGCCCCGCCAGTGAATTTGGTACCGGGGCCCATGATTTGATGTGGGGGACCAGCATCATATTAATCATAGTAATCAAATAGCTGGTATACAGTATGTACAAACAAAGTCCTCGTGCTTTTTTTCCACTATTTCGGGCATATTTTCCAAAAATGATCGATAATTTCCATTGCACTTGTTATATTACTACTAAAAATGTATTCCAGGCAATACAGTTTTCACCAAGTCATCAAATAAAATATTATAATGCAGATATTTAGAACAAGAAAAACTTACTTATCCTATATAACTCGTTAGTCGATTCTATATTAAATTATGGCATAGTAGCCTAGGGTGGATTATATAAAAATGCATTAAACATTCTACAAGTTGCCCAAAATTCACTAATCAAAATAATATTCAGAAAATCTTTTCTATTTTCAAGTGAGCGGTTGTATAATGAGTCAGGTTTGCTTAATATAAGAAATATTTACACATATCACTGTATGTTATGGGCATTTAAGGGCGAGGATAAATATAGTAATTCCTTAAATTATTTGACAAGATTTAAAGAAAACAAAAAAGTTCCCCCCCCTAAATTGAATAAAACTCATTCACAACGTTTTATATTTTACCAGGGCTACAGATTATTCAACTATCTTCCTTTACAAATAAAAGAAATAAAGAAATATAAAAAATATAAAATTGAAACAAAAAAGTATATTCTAAATAACCGCACTTTTTTTGACACTTTATTCTAAAAAAAAAATGTTAAGTATATGTTTTCCTCTTCTATACCAATAACCCTTGTACTCGCTGTATTTTCTCTGCACCCTCACAACTCACTTAATTCAAATAAATAATTCTCCCTTTTACTCCAGAATTATTCATCAATAATTTTTAGTAATTTCATTTTAATGTAATTTAGAAACTTATGTATATACCTATAATATCTAATAACATTATATATATATAATTGTATTGAGAAATATATCATTGGCCAGCAAACAAATACTGTACCAGATTTAGGCGTGCCACTGATTTTGCTAAGTAATCTATAATGTAAAATGCAACTGTAATTCTGTCTTTGAATAAATTACTTACTTTGAAAAAATTATAATGCAGATTGAACACTATACTTTAAACGTGTCGATATTATCCGTATCTACCATTTTATCATAATTTCTTGAATTATCTATTTCGGGAAGATAATATAACACACGCTGAGTTTTCCTTCAAGATGTTATGAAGTTTTGGATTCTGTGTTGATTTCATATTCTTTCAATATAATGTGTAATTCACATTGCAATATAGTGCGCCATAACAGGATTTCAAACATTCTACATGAAGTGATCCTCATCATTGTGGATCCATTGATCTCTTAAATTTTTGAAATAATTGAAGAGCTAAGTGGATAAAGGTGTTATGTCACAAAAACACGTTATTGAGTAATTTAGCTCGAAAGTTTTTAGGCGAGAACTTTTTTGTTATAACGACTATATAGCTTGCATTTTGCGATGATATTGACATTTGATGTACTTTTCAGAGACAAATAACTAAAGTTGTCAGTTGTCATTATTTTCGAAAATTTAAAAAAATTAACGTACATAACACCTTTATCCGTTCATAAGTTTCTCTGAAATGAATAAGGAATTAGTGAAAAAATGTGTTAAGAAATTAAACATATTTTATTATTATTAAAACATTGTACAATTTTTAGGTAGTCGGACAGTCCTACGGTTTTGAGCCACAGTTTGGTAATTTCCAAGTATGTTGTGATAATACGACCTGTATTCTTCATTTATGAATGGTAATTGTTCTTTAAGATTGGCCAGTTTTTCTACACTTAGGCTGCCTTTGTTTTCATTAAACACCGTTAAAGCAATACCGTCGGAATTTATTTTATGCATATTCCTTTTCTTTAAAATATCGACTTTGTAAAATGGAGTCATTTCATCTAGTGATGTAATAGTAGCACCCATAGGTGCCATTTTATACCGTCGCGAAAATAAACCTTTTCGTTGTTCAAGTTTTTCTTCCTGTTGTACAAATTGAGTTTTGAGGCAATTCCATCAATATCATTGAAATGATTCTTCATATCTATGACAACAGCGTCTTTGGGAGTTCTTAAAATTTCTCGATACTGGTCCGGAACATAGATGTTTTGATGTTTCCTTAAAATTTTCTCGACTCTGCCAAAGTCTCTGTCTGAATCTAAATATGAATGTCCCACCTCCGAAAATTTATAGTCGTTAACTTTAAATTCTCTCTTTAAAATCAACAACTGGTAAAGTGCAATGATATTGAAGTTTTTATTTTGTCCACCACAGGAGTCGGGCCATATTATAATTTGATCGATCTTTTCTTGAAAATATTCATTGTAAATTTGTGAAAAGGTGTGTAAGCAACTAGCAATTTCTAGGCTTTCGCGGCTGGCCATATCTTCAGTCCATGTGAAAAAGAACGTTTTTTTTTTTCAGTATTCCTCAATGTATGTATGCCAAGGTTGTAAAACCACATTTGACGAAGGTAAAATGCTTTCGATGTACTTAATTTTGGCAGCGGCATGGTTTGCTGAAGATCTAAAGTAAGAAAGCAAATCGTTCTATCTTCTGTAACTTTTGCTCCGTCACGCTTTTGTTGTTGTAATTTTCTCCGTATTCTTTAGTATTATTTCCAGCATCACATTTGGGAAAAAATGTGAGTCATTTCATGATCTCAATTAAACAATTTTGAATACCATGGACGTAATTTCAGCATTTTTATTTTGGTAGGCAGGGATTTTTCACAGATAACCCAATAGATGTAAGCATAGCGAACTCTGTAATTCTTAAACGATAACCTTATAAACCCAAATGACCTTTGACTTGATTGGCGTAATTATCATACTTATTATTTTTTCCTCAAGAATTTCGGAATTCGCCAGATTTACCTTAAACAATTTAACGCTAATATTGGGTGGGCAGAAGCCATACCAGATATCAGTTTTGCTCTTGTCATAAAAATTTCTACGGTCCAGCCCTCTTCTACTTGTTAGCATAAAAGTGTTTGTACAAAAATCAACACCGCAAAGCGTCACTTTCCAGTATTTCTGATTTACAGACTAATTTGCTAGAATACTTTGGTAAATTCGTAATTTATTATTGCATTTTATATTGATAATGTTTTGTTTTTAAAACATTATTAAAACTTGCCCGGGAAGAAATTGCCACTATGTGACTGATTTCTGCTGAATTGCCAAAAGGTATAAATGTGTTTACAGCAATTAGATACTCAAGTACCATCTCGACTCTTGTACCATCTCATACCATTTCGAAATTGAACGAAATGAATATATGGATTAAAACACTACAAGCACTATTTCCAAACATCAGCCAATTTATAAACATCTTACATGATTCATGAAATCGTTTATTCATTGCCATTTGTAATATCAGTTTACTACGACTGGCCATTTTCACTATAATAGTAAGAAACACTTAACACAACTTGTCACATTAATGTCAATATAACATAATTTTAAAAGCAAAGTGTTTTGGATTAAAACAATTTAATATCGCACAGTAATAGATAAAGGTGGTATGTGATCATGACACCTTTATCCATTAAATTATATAAAAACCCTATGTACATAACACCTTTTTCAAACATTAAAACGCATTTAGGAAAGGTTTATTATCCCAAAAACTTATTGAAATGATAGATTATAAGTTAAAATAGTTGTCTGTGTAGAAATCTCAAAATTTTCAAAAATGTTACATAACACCTTTATCCACTTAGCTCTTCAATTAATTCGCCAATTTCCACCCAATCGTCTCATTTGCTTTGAGACCATCATCATTCAATTTTTTGATTAGATGTACTCTTGGCCTGTACGAAAATTCATATTTTTGTGAAAATATCTGATACAAGTTTGTTTTCTGTTCCTTGATCTGTTTCTTAGTAGTGTAGGTACCACCTTCAGCTTTTCAACTTTATTACCTACAGCACACTAATAGCTCAGTCGGTTAAGGCGTATTGTGTGGCGTATACGCTGTCTATCGTATACTAAGTCGAGCTCCAACCACGGCACTCGTAATGTCAGTAGATATGGATATATGCCTGCGTTTTTCCAAAGCGGGTGACCTCCTTCCTGGCAGCCTTGACTTTGGATCTGGGGATTGTTTACTGTATATAGTGTGTTTATGTGTATATGTTTATTAATAAAATAATCTGAAATAGGTCGGGGGTAACTGTTAGTATAGTTAATACCTTAACTATAAAATACGCTCCGAATATCCATCTATACAACCATTACGAAACCTAAAGGTTTCTATTTATCATATAACCGCCCATATACCACAGAAAATCTGGCCCTGGGACTATATACTATCTTCGCAAAAACAGCCTCTTTTGTTGTGTATTAACTCCCTCTGGATCTGTTAATTTTAGTAAATTCAGAAGTTTCGAGTCTAACTTTAATTATAAGTAAGTAGTTGACAGTCTCTTCAACAACGTTTTATATTCAAGAGATCTGCATACATATTTACTAACTGTGTTTTGTGGGATAATCAGTTTCTCACGAGGGGGAGAGTTCAGGTACCTCGAAGGCTTCGGCTAGATAGTTTGCTATAATGAAAACCTAGAACAAAGATATAAACACAGTAGATAGATTGTAGAAGGCATAATGTACATCTTTTCTGTTTTTACAACTTGTGGCAACATCTGAAATATATTTGTGACGTATACTTTGGTTATTTAAAGTTTTAGTAAACTTGAACAAATATGCAGCGTTTCAAAGAGTCCCACAATATTTATTTACATAAGAAATTACAGTTTCCTGACTTCCAGATTTCTAAGGTGTGACATATATATCATAATTTTCGAGTTAATAGTACAGTAAGTGAAGCTTTTAACTTCCAGCCCGAAAACGATGGAATGAATTTCCATATTTTCTTCTTCAACATGCTTCATAAACTCTTCCTGCTTTTTGATTAGCGGTGATTCCCACCCCTTCTAAGGAATTGTCGCAAAAAATAAGAAACATAATCCAATAGAGAATCAATTTATAAGAAAAAAAGGTCATGCCCTTTTTTGCTAAAATGCATATTTTTCGAGATATTGTTAACTGAAAATTACAATTTTCACCTCCTAAAATCCGTATTCCTAGACGATTTTTTTTTAAATACTCGAAAAATATGGACTTTAATGAAAAAAGGCAAGGGTACAAAATTAAATCTTTTACGAAAATTAATCGAATGGTTTGCTGAATTTGTTAATAATCACGTTTATTCATCGGTATTTATTTGAATTTCTTAATAATCATGTGTGTTCAATGGTGTTTATCTGAATTTGTTAGTAATCATGTATATTCATGGGTATTTATTTGAACTGTTAAATAATTATGTATATTCAATGGTGTTTATATGAGTTTGTTAATAATCATGTGTATCCATTGGTATTTGTCTGAGTTGGTTAATAGTCACGTATATTCATGGGTATTCATATGCATTCATCGGTATTTATTAGAAGTCCCAAATAATCACGTGGAGTCAATGGTATTTATCTGAATTTCTTACGCGTATTCATTGGTATTTGTCTGAATTCTAATAAATATCACTGACTACGTATAATATGATTATTTTGGAATTCATATGAACGTCAAAGTACATGTCAATGTACCTATTTTTTGACAACTTAGAATCGATTTAAAGTATTTTCAAAATTTAGTAAATAAATCCTTATGTCGTTTCGTGTAGAAAAATCCTTTTAACCTTTTATATTCAAAAAATTGAATTTTTAATATTCTTAAATACGCTTTTTTTTAGTGTAGAGACGCAATTTAAAAACTTCGATTTCTGGAAACTTTTAGATCAAATCGAGAACTATTAAAACTTCTTATACAAATAAAGGCACTTCTTGGCTATAGGCAGTTACTACTCAAGTCTCTACCCGAATAAACTGACTTGAAGGCAAATGTAAACCTACATACGTTATCTAATCGACTAATTAGTGCTAGTATTTAAGAAATATGTAGTTATAAACGTATTGTGATAACGTGAAATAGACAATATACGTTTTAAAGAAAAATCATAGTGTTTAAAACCTTCATTTTGTTACAGTCCAAAATGATCATATACGGGTTGTTTGTAATTTTCGTGACCAAAGAGTGAGGTGGTGCAGTGTTTCCGAATGGACGTATTTTTATCGCGAAAGCCTATGTCTTCAAATATACATTAATAAACATTATCACTTAGGACTTCAAGTGAATATCATTAATTACATATGAATACCGATGAGTACATACGAATGCCAACAAATATATATGACTAGCTGATGCCCGCGACTTCGTTCGCGTTTAAGACTTCTTGCGCGTGGAATAAAGAACATTGACATACTAACTTATGCATATAAAGAAGAACTACATACTTACTGAGTACTCTTATAGTACTCAGGAAATACACTCAAAGGAACCCACTGCGCATCCATGGTACCCGGGAAAACCCACTGCGCATCCATTGTACTCAAAGAAATCCACTGCGTATTCGCAGTACTCGGGGAAACCTACTACGCATTAATTGTACTAGAGGAAACCCACTGCGCATCCATAGTACTCGAGGAAACCCACTGCGCATCCATAGTACTCGGGAAAACCCACTGCGCATTCATACTACTCGGGGAAACCCATTGCACATCCATTGTACTCGAGGAAACCTACTGAATTTGTGACATGCTAAATAAGAGTTATAGTCCATGAAAGTTGCAAAAACCTCAAAAGTGCAGGGGTAGCGACCCCCCGTTTTCGAGGACGGCTAACATGATGGTGATAGTCCCCTACCCCCCTCGAACTACCAAATGCAAAAAAACAGCTCAGTTTTCGATTTTTCGTTGTCAGGCATGCGAGGACTTGTTGGATGGGGTTTCTATTAAGGAATCTGAATATGTCCTATAAAATTTCACAACCAGACATCCTAACGATCCACGGAGGTTGAAACCACCCCCTCCCTCAATGCCGAAACATGCAAAAAACATCCAAACGTGCTAAAAATTATTTTCCACGCGTTGTCAAGGGAGGGGAACACAATGATGATATTATTTAGCCTCCCACCCCTAACCAACTCTAATGCATAAAACAACCCTTCTTCCCATTTTTCGTTTTCAGTCATGCGAGGACTTGTTGGATTGGGTTTTTTTTGCCACCAGACATTCTAACGACCCCAGGGGGGTTGAAACCACCCCCTCTCTGAATCCTGAAGTGTCCCCCAAGGAGAAGAAGGTATCCCCTGATTTCAAGGGTGGAGAACACGATAATTGCATCAGTTTCTCTCTTAGTCCTCAAGAACTACCCTTGCATGCCCAAACCCATCGATTTTTCTTATAATGAGATCACAAGCGCTCAAAGGATCAGGTTTTCTAGGGAGAGAAATTTTTTTATTGCAGCTTAAAAGGAGTTTGATAGAACGGGCTTTGCGCATGTGCAATATATTCGTGCATGTGCATAGTCCACTTTTTTATTATATATTATGTACATGGTTTTTTTCACATTATGTACAACATGATTTTTATTCTTATTCTAGACATGCGTTATATATTACTATTATTAAATTTTAATTTATTCTTCGGTGTTTACAAATTAAATCATAAAGAGAGGGAGTCGTCTTCCTCTTACGCGGCCTCCATACAGCGATCCAGCGAGGACCGACGCACAAAATATGTGCCGTAGCCGTCGGTTGTGTATTTTCGGCATATACCTTCCATTTGTTACGTCCTCAGTATTGAGAAATATAATTAAATGCAATATATATGGATTAACGACTAACTGTACGCATATATACGTAGGTATTGGAAAACCCCGATCCAAGTCCTCGCATGCCTGATAACGAAAAATGGGAAAAATGGGTGGCATTATGCTGGTAGGGGGTGGGAGGCTAAATAATATCAGCATCGTGTTCCACGGCCTTGAAAACATGTAGAAAACGATTTTCAGCATGTTTGGATGTTTTTTGCATGTTCCGGTATTGAGGGAGAGGATGGTTTCAACCCCCGTTGCAAAGTTGCTGGTTGCAAAGTTTTACAGGACATATTGAGTTTCCTCAAAAATAACTGATCCAACAAGTCCTCGCATGCCTGAGAACGAAAAATCCGACGAAATATCGAAAAAAAGGGTGGTCTTTTGCGTTTAGTTGTAGTTCGAGGGAGGTAGGGACCGCGCGACTATCACAGTCATGTTGGCCGTCCTCGAAAACGGCGGGGTAGTCATGTTTGGTCGCTGCACTTTTGGGGTTTTACACTTTTTTTGCAAGTTTCGTTTGGACTATTATCAGAATGTAACAACAGAGAACTGTGAACCAAGTTTCCGTATGTTTAGTAAACTTTTAATAGTGTTTGTGCAAAAAATCGTTGTGTAAGGAATCATTACCTTCCACATGAAGATTTGCTATGCAAGTCTTTTAAAAAGAAAAAAAATTGATACTATATTTGCACTCCACTATGTGGCAATAATTGTACATAGAACTTAATAATATAATATTTCAAATCGTCTAGCCCAAGAACCCATAAGACGATATGCCACATCAGTAATGGCGGTGCTGATACCAAAAAATTTTTAAGACCTTGACTTCTTGTACATGCACTAAATGTCAATTTTATGGGCTCTTGCTTGCTTGTTTGCTTTACCTTAGTACCTCTCCTCCCAACCTTTCAATGGAATAAGATCAAAGTAGAATCTAGTTCCATATGTCGTTATAATACACATGGGTGTACCATATTTCAAGTCAATATCATTATCCGTTCCAGAGTAATCGAGTAATTTTTTTTGTACAAATTTTTAAAAAAGTAAATTTTTTTTACCATTACTATTCTTCCATTCCACTATGTGGATGTGGACGTAAAACAGGATATGAAATGCATGTTAAAAGTGTTTTTATTTTGTTCGAAGGAATGCGGATCACTTCGATATTCGTCGTGTCTCAAACTTCCCTTATCAAATGTAATAAAATTTTAACACCTATCAATTAGCTATTATTTACAGAATCGACATATAAAGTAGGCTTTCTTACTCACTTTTGACAACGCGAAGTTGACGTTTACCGAGGATCTATAAGTAATGTCACTTTAACGCTCGTATCGAGGGTATAATGATGGCTATTGCTCGCGAGAGTGATGTTTACGGCGCGAGCCGAAGGCAAATGTCGTAAATTATCCGAGCGAAAACAAAATTTGTTCACAGTAAACCTTTGTTTGACGTTTTAAACGCCAAACGAAAACGTTGATTATGAAAATTGCTAGTTCCTGATTGGTCAAAGATGTGTTATTATGAGTTCATGTTCATAATACGCTATAGGTTGGAATTGTGACTACCATTATTCGCAAATTGTTAAATGTACTTATATTACAATGATTATACGATAGTCGTAGATAAAGTACTACTACACAAGTATAACTGCATTTCAAATATTATTCTCTACGTCGCCAGGCGCGGATCGACGGGGGGGGAGGTAATTGCCCCCCCCCTTGGCCTTCCTTGTGCTGTGCAAAAAGCAGAAATGTCCGGTCCGGCGGCGCCGCTTTGTCGAAGTCACCCAGCATATGTTTTTTTACACCGTTTCCAAGTAGCAAAGTAATTATATAAAGGTTGTATAAACTACTATAAAATAAATGATTTATTTTGCTACTTGGGTTTTTTTATCAGGTACTTTTCAATATTTGTCAATTTGTGCAAGTGCCCCCCCTTAGGGAGCTCCTGAATCCGCCCATGTACGTCATCGCGTCGTTTCTGATTTAGTTATTTTGTGAGAGTAGCCACTCTGTATACTTTTCACTAAAATTATATCAAGTTTCTTCCTCAGTAACTATGTAAACAACATTCCTATTATTTTCCATCATCATTTCTTAATTAATTAATTTAAGGATGATCACCCTGTATATTATTTTAACTAAAAGTACATTAGGTTTTCTTTCTGAAAATAGTGACAACTACATCCCAAATATTATTTTCCACTATCGTTTCTAAATATTTTTTTAAAGATTTTTTTAGGAAAATCCGAAGAAATCTCGAAGGGTAATTTTTTTCACGATTACAATACAGCATACGGTAAGCAATGGAAGAAAAAATGATTTTTCTACTCACATGCTTAATTCGATTATTAGACATTCCCTACCTGTACTCTAATGACATTCCATTACGATACAAGTTTATAACCAATAGAAAGAAACAGAAACATTCTGTCAATATCAACTATTGCTTTGAACATCTGACAGATCTAAAATTTATTAATTTTGACAAGTCATCTGTCACGTCATGTTTACATAGCAATTTCAGAAATAAAATTTTAGTTTTCTATTTCATTACGACTGGTCGTAGAAAATATAGTGTATGCAACTCACATTTAATGGTTATTAAGACACTTACATTCATTATGACATTCGCTTGTGGCTCATATCATAACACTCGTGCTCGTGTCTTAATAGCTATAATTAAATGGTCGTGGCGTAATATACTAATATTCTTACATAGGCAAAACTTTAGCAAACAAACCTAATTTTAAATGTTTTTGTGATTGAGTGCGAGTTTTAGGTACTGTAAATAAGCGATTATAAAATACTGTGGTATTCATATAAAGGCTTTTTTAAATAACTTTGTTAGGAACAATAAATCGAATAAAAGTGCAATGACCTTTTATCTGTTCCTTTGTAGAAGCTGGACAATCTAGTAAAAAAAAACGAACTTCTTATTTCTAACGGTTTAAAAGACTATTAATAATTCTACACCTTAGGCGCATCAGGGGTGGGGGCGCGCAATCGGTATTGACTTTAATCATTAATTTCCCACGAACTTCCCATTTGTGGCCTTGTGCGGTTCTATTATAAGCCGGTTTATTGAAATTTACCCTGATACACTGATAAAATCTGAGAGTACTTCACTGTGCATTCTATAATTAAAATAGTGATTATGATTGAAAACAAGTTTATCTTTGTCTATATTTTTTCTGTGCAGTATTTGAGTTAAAGCGTAACAAATATATCATGCACTTTAAAGTCGTTCAGTATATGCATTATTTTTAGTATATTTAATATATAGTGATAATGTGGGTGATTGTTATCATAACGGCTTTAGTAATATTTGTACTGGAGCGAATTAGAAATTACTATAAGTATTGGAGACATATTATGAAAATGCCTGGACCGAAGAGTTATCCCATCATTGGAAATATCGCAGAACTTTTATGCGATCCAGGTAAATATTTAATAAAGAACATGAATTAAATTTTCAATTGACTAAAAACCGTTTAGTCCAAGGTTGGCTAATTAAAGTTAACATGCTTCACGTGTAGATAAATAAATAAATAATATCAAGTTCACATGAATATATTTGTTTTTCTTAATATAAAATAAAATGTTGGAAAATTATAGTTAATGCTATATCTAGAAAGCCCAAAATAGTAAGGAAATGGCGCACGCCACCCCTGTATAGCAGCAACCCCCCCAGTTTGGTGGCGATACTATTACATGTTATGGGCTATTAATAATGTTTTATTTACGAACAAAATATTATACTACCACTTTGGCAGTCCGTAGATAACTACTTTTCAAAAAAACACCCCTATAGCCAAGTGCCTTTTTTGGTGAAAACACAGGACTGGACTCTAGGACCTCTTCATTAATTGCGATTAAGAAAACCAAGCTTACTTGGGGGTGGCAAGATTTTATGTTCCAGAATAGAGGTAAAAAATAAAAAATGATTTAAAAAATATATCTAATGACTTTTTTCGGTCAATATACTGGGCCCATAACACGTAATAGTATCACCTACAAACTGGGGGTTCCTACTATACAGTGGTGGCGTGCAGGGGTAGATGGGGTCAGCCCCACCAGCCCTGGCAATCAGCCACGGAATTAAAACCATAAATTTGGGTGGGCCTGGGCAAGATCCATTTTTTTTTGTGGGCCATGGCCTAAGGGGAAAAAATGCGCCGCAGGTGAAAATTTTTTATTTTTGTTTGAAAGATTGTTTTTGTCAGACTGCTACCGTCTCGGTGACATTTTTAAAAACGCTACTAAACATCCATATGTATATATTGTTTATAATTTATTATTTGTGGCATATTCATGATTACTTCTGGCGCAGAAGTTTATTTCATCAAAATTTTTAAATACTTTTTACAGTGGCAAAATACCCAACAAACATAAGTATCCATGTACATACTCTTTATTAAAATTTATTGATATTGAAAAACAAAGAACAAAATAAAATTTAAACATTTTAACAGTATCACAGTAGATAATAATCAATAATTATTAGTTGCTTCATTTAATTCACTTATAGCTATTTTAAGCTATTTTAAAATAGCACTGTGTAATTTTAAAATATGCAATTTGCACATAAATGTATAAAATAATCGAAAGTCAATGGTATCTAGAAACATTATTGTCAATATCGATCTATTTTAAGAATTAGGGACGAACATGCAAAATTAGGTTATTGGGTTAATAGTCCAATCAATGAATGTCCAAAAGGGGATTGTAGAGAACATGGAGGAGGGGAGAATTTTCCTCTTCGGGAATATGTTGGAGGTAAACATACTAATTCCTCGACCCTAGCCCCACAGCTTCAGGGGGGAGGGGGATGGAAAGGTTCCTTTTTTCGATTTTTCGCTTATAACTCGGAAACGATGCGTCGTACGTAAAAAGGTAATCTATGCAAAATTAAACATAATTAAATTTTCTAAAAGAATGTTTATATTCATTTTCCTCCTATGTGTTATAGTTTACGAGATATTCGCCAGCCAAAATAGACAAATTAATAAATAAATTAATTAGGTACCTTGAATATTTCGCGATTTACCGTGATCTGATTTACGGTGATCTACCGTCACAAAACAATCTTTATTTTACAACACTCGATGTATTTACTAACGTAATATTTTGTCGAAATCTATACATTTCCTTAAATATACAGCGTGACTAACTTAATATGAAAACACCCTTATAACTTTTCTATTTTGTTTCCGATTTTAATCAAATTTTACTCAAGTATAGAACAAATTAGGATCTACTTATGATAAAAATATTCGCCTGCTACGAAGGTAATGCCACCTGAGGTACCAAAATATGCTGAAAAAAAAAAATAAAAATCGTATTAGTGAGTCTTGACGAATTTCACATATCCACCACAAATTGCGGAAACTGAGGATTCTCTTTGCCAGATGAGCTTATATATGAAAAACACCCCATCAATAACCAAATCAAATTTTGGTGTATGTACGTTTGTAGCGTCGATCCGGTGCATTTTTTAAATGTTTTTATTTTTTTCCAGCGAAGAATCGAAGAAAAAAGGAGCCTTTCCACCCCCCTCCCCCTGCAGCAGCGGGGCTAGGGGCGGGGGCTTTTAGTATGTTTACCTCCTAACTACCCCCAACACATTCCTGAAGAGGAAAATTCTCTACAACTCTCTCGTTGACTGAACTACAATCACTTTGTATAAATGACTTCTGGCATTTATGTCAGTGGCCGAGTTTTTTAAGATAGTCTGAAAATGACATCTAAGATTTTTTTCGTTCTTAGTAAGGATACCTAATTAATGGAGGGAAAAGAGCTGCAGTTTAAATTTTTTTGGCCGTCAGGTTTTTTTATCCGCCGCGCCGGAATAAATATCTATTTACTTCGGCCGGCCCCGCCCGGCTCCAGACCCGACGGGCATTTGTCCGTTTGCCCCCCTGTCCCAACCACCCCTGGTGGCGTGCGTTATTTTCCCACTATTCTGGGTTTTCCAGAGCATTTTTCATACATTTTACTTTGTGTCGTATGCGTTTTCATTGAGGGAGCAAAAAAATCTTATTACTTCCACATCCAGTGGAAGTATAGTAACGACAAAAATATTTTTAAAAATTTTGATTGTTCAAATAGGCTTAGAATGTCATGAAACGTCGAGATTTTAAGTTTGAGCGAAAAAAAATTTTCTGTCTGTCTGTCGGTCTGTCTGTCGGTCTGTCTGTCTGTAACTTTTTTTTGTGCGCACGTTTACTCTGGAACCGTTTAAGATATTGACTTGAAATTTGGTACACATAATGTACTTTAACGAGATCTAGAACTAGATTATATTTTCATCTTGTTCCGTCGAAGGGTTGGGGGGTAAATTTGGGGTAAATAGGAAAATCAAGCAGGTTAGAGCCCATAAAATTGGTATTTAGTATATACAAAAGAAGCTAGGGTCTCAAAAAAAATTTCGGCATTAGCCACCCCCATTACCGCCCCCACCTCATTATTAAAGGGAATGAAAAAAAAATGTGATTTAGTATGTGTACAAGAACCAGAAACCTCAAAATATTTTTTACTTCATCCACTCCCAGTACCACCCCCTATCACCACCCCCACCCCACTACCGATGTGGGGTATCGTTTTATGGGTTTTTGGGGTAAAGGATTTCAAATATTATATTATTAAAGTTCCATAAACAATTATTTCCACATACAAAATTTTTTCGTTGTGAGTGACTTGGATAGAAAATCTGGATGTGGAAGTAGGGATTCCTTGGGCAGAGGTTTTTTTAACATTGTCCTTTCAGCATTGCACCGAGTTGCGCGGATTTTCATCATTCCTCCGTATCCTTCCATCGTTCTGTCGGTGCTTTATCTTCCACTCAAATTTCTGCCACTTATTGGACGTTGTTTGTGCCATCGTATACTACTTTTTCCTTTTAATTCAAGCATGTATCTTATATACTTTTGGTTTTAAAATTTTAGATGATCGCCCATCCTCCTCAAGAGTCTTCCGGTCTGATGCGACAGAAATTCTTTTACGGCAATGGCTTTTCAAGTAGGAAACAGTCATCAATGTAATGAGTGACTTTATAAAAATGTAATCAGCTCTTAACACTAGTTTATCTATCTATATAAAAGAATACCCTGACTGACTGACTCGCTGATCTATCAACGCACAGCTCTAACCGCTGGGTCTAGAAACTTCAAATTTTGCATAGAGGTTCCTCGAATGATGTAGAGATTTTTCGAAATTCGACCCTTAAGAGGTTAGATCTAGAAGCGTGAAATTTGGCAGAAATATTTTTTGTTGAAATCTATTAGCTATGCGTAAGACGAAATTTCGATTTTCATTTTTTGAAGGGGTGACAACGGGGGTGGTAGATGGTTTAAAGCGCACCCGTATTTTTGAAATCGCGTCAGAAACTTAATTATTCGAGCGATGGACTCTTCTGAGGAAATGAGAAGACACGTATTCGACGGTTTTCAAAAAGAGACCCCAGAAAGGGTGAACGGGGCGGGGGAAGTTTTTAAGCTTTTCGGAAACGGTTAGACCTAGAAGCGTGAAATTTGGCAGAAATACTCTTTATTGGAATCTATTAGACACGAGTGAGATGAAATTTCGATTTTCGCTTTTTGGAGGGGCGAAAACGGGGGGTGATAATTGGTCTAAACGGTATCAGTAAATAGCGTAAGTCAGAAACGCGATATTCCAGAGACGGGCTCTTCTGAGGAAGTAAGGAGACACGTATTCGCGGTTTTCAAAAACCCCGAACCCCGAACGGATGAACAGGGAGACGGATGTTTTTATGCATGAAATTTGACACGTACCCGCCCATCTGCTTTATTATTGTCGATAAAAATCATTATTTTTCGTTTAACTCGCTCTAACACAAAAATAGAATAGTGAATTGTTATTAAATTGAGATGCGCAGTGGGTTTCCTCGAGTGCAGTGGGTGCGCAGTGGGTTTCCCCTAGTACTATGGACGCGCCGTGGGTTTGCTCGAGTACAATGGATGCGCAGTGGGTTTCCCTGAGTATAGTGGATCCGCAGTAGGTTTCCCTGAGTACTATGGATGCGCAGTGGGTTTCCTCGAGTACAATGGATGCGCAGTGGGTTTCCCCGAGTGCTATGGATGTGCAGAAGTTTTTCTTGATGCAATGAATGTGCAGTGAGTTTCCCCGGGTACCAGGGATGCGCAGTAGGTTCCCTCGAGTGTACTTCCTGAGTACTATAGGAGTACTCAGTGAGTATGTAGTACTTCTTTATAGACATAAGTTAGTATGTCAATGTTCTTAATTCCACGCGCAAGAAGTCTTCCACGTGAACGAAGTCGCGGGCATCAGCTAGTCTATATATATATATAAATGAATACCCTAACTGACTGACTCACTGACTGACTGATCTATCAACACACAGCTCAAACCGCTGGGTCTAGAAACTTGAAATTTTGCATAAAGGTCCCTCGATTGACGTAAGCAACCACTAAGAAGGGATTTTTCGAAATTCGACCCTCAAGTGTGTGAAAAAGGAGGTTGAAATTTTAGGAAACGGTTAGACCTAGATGCGTGAAAGAGTGACCCAAAAAACCGTATTTTTCGCCCCTTTTGGGGACCTCATGAATTTTATTTAAAAGTGGTCTAATTGATAGTTTAGGGTGAACTTTAAAGTAGGCGAAATTTCAAGTTGAGCATAGTTTTTGTTTTGGAGATATGACGAGTTAAACTCCTTATTTGATTCAAGACGAATCCGACATTCTGGGTGACCTCCTGCGTTATCTTAAATTATCAACAGATACAAGCAGTACCATTTGTAACGTAAAATTTTCTGTTCTTTTCTAATCTTTCATTAGATTTTACCAGAAATATAGTACAAGAAAGTTAGAAAATATTTCTGTAGAAAAAAATTAGCCTGGATTAGTACCGTGACGTGGTGAAGAGGCTTACATATTATTGAAATACATTTCAGTAATATAACCAAAACCTAATCTTTCTTAGAAATATACTGTGATGTGTTGCAACCCCTTCAATTAATTCAGATGTATTTGCACCTACTCGAGAAAGAACCTACCAGAAGTTCTAGAGTGACATCCGGAATTATCTAGAGAATGGTGGCGTCATCACAGAAAAATCGAGATCTGTCATTTTTAGGTATAAAAGACCGCATTCTCGGCGGGTAGTTCAGAAAGTATAGAAAGTTTTGAAGTCTTGGATTTGACAAGTGAGAAGTGAGGTTAAGACTCCAAAGTGAAAACAAAGTGATAAACATTGCTATTTTTAGTCAATAAAGTTCATATAAGTTAATAATAGTATTGTGAAGTATCCAGTAAAATTATTTAATAAAGTGTGTTAGTGATTATCTCTTGTTATAATTTTTGGAACCCACGGAATTTGCAAGGGTGGTTTCCTAGGGGTGGAACCACGTCACAATACATTTACTTTTTAATTCAATTGCTGTCGGGCACAAGGTTTGGAGTACCTGTTGAGATTTGCTACGCCTCCAGTATAAATATACCGATTAATCGAATATTATCAGCAAAAATCCTGACTCTTTCCTATAAAATCGGCTACACCTCACTTGAACAACGTTTTTGATAAAATACAATGAGAGATTCGAGAAGAACAGAAGGTTTTACATAGAAAATGATACACTTTACGTATTTGAGAATCCTGAATATAATGAACGAGATTGCCAATAATGTTGGATTCATCTTGCCGTGAACAACTAACAAGGTCAACTAACATATCTCATCATATCTCCAAAACAAAAACTATAACACCATAACTTATCATTTGGACCACTTTTGAATCGAATTCATGAGGTCCCCAAAAGGGGCGAAATTTTGAGTCACTCTTTGGCAGACTTTGTTGAAATCTATTAGTAAGAAGAAATTTCGATTTTCACTTTTTGGAACGGGGGTGGAAAATGGTTTAAAGCGCACCCGTATTTTTGAAATCGCGTAAGTCAGAAACGTGATTATTAGAGCGATGGATTCTTCTGAGGAAATAAGAAGACACGTATTCGACGGTTTTCAAAAAGAGATCCCCGAAAGGGTGAACGAGGAGGGGGAAGTTTTAAGCTTTTCGGAAACGGTTAGACTTAGAAGCGTGATCAATTTTGGAAGGGGTGAAAATGGGGGTACCCGTATCTCTTAAATTGAGTAAGTCAGAAACGTGATCTTCCAGCGACGGACTCTTCTGAGGAAATAAGGAGACACGTATTCGACGGTTTTCAAGAAGAGACCCCCCCTCCCCCATCCCCCGAATGGGTGAACAGGGAGGGGGATGTTTTTATCATGAAATTTGACACATACCCGCCCATGTGCTCTATTGTCGATTAAAATACCTAATTATTTTTTCGTTTAACTCGCTTTAACACAAAAATTATCGATTGTTGTCAAATTGCGATGCGCAGTGGGTCTCCCCGAGTACTATGGATACGCAGTGGGTTTCCTCGAGGATTATGGATGCGCAGTGAGTTTCATTAAATACAATGGATGTGTATAGTGGATTAGTTTGTTAATGTTCTTAATTCCACGCGTACGAAGTTCCACGCAGACGAAGTTTCACACGGACTAAGTTGCGGGCATCAGCTAGTATTAATTTAACACGGTACCTAGACATGCAGTGAACTATATCAAAGTTGATTGATTGATTGATTTACCAGCGAGCAGTACCATCACCACTCCCAAGATATACCGCTGGGCCGGCTACGTCCATGCTGGGTTGGATTTGGGTCATGCTTGTTATCAGCAGCGAGAGCTGATGGTACAGGAGTGTAGGATGGGCAGTGTAGGTGTTTGCGAAATGCGTTGAAGCATGGTGTCGTGATGTGGAGTGTTAATGCTCCTCTTTCTCATGTTTCTGCATCTACAAATCTTCTTCTGAGTCTTCTGATTCTTCCGTTTCTGATTCTGGTAGAGCATATATCGTTGCGATTTCTTAGTGGTATTCATTTTTTCCCTCGCTTTTATTTTCTAGTGTGGTTGGTACTTTCCTAGTTTGTTCATGATCATCTCGATTGTTGTTCCCCACGTGTAGCATAGTCTCCTTATTTTTAGTTTGTTGCTGTCAGTATTAGCGCTTTCTTCAGTAGATGTGTTTGGCTCCTTTCTTTGGACACGTTCCCAGTACTTCATTGCGTGCATTTCTATCCTTTTTGTAATTGTGTTCCCTCCTACTAGTGTTGATATTTTATGTAGCTGTTTTCGTCTTGTTGTTTTTACGAGTAGTTGGATGATGTCCCTTTCAGCTCTTCTCAAACTTCTTCTGTTGGCTTTTGTTATTGCCGTATTTTTAACTCCATATGCCATCATACTGCAAATGATGGCATGTACAGCCGTTTGATCAGGCACCATGATAGTTCGTTTTTCTCGATGAACGGAGATATTATTTCTTGGGAAAATTATATCGCGAGTATTTCTGTTGATGAAAGAAACTCGGTTTTGGCGCGATGTACTATTTACCTAATAGTACGCTACTGGTTAGCTTGAGTTTAGTTTGGATATTTGCTGGAAAAAATGTATTTATTTCCCTCCTTTTAATTTATTACCTTTTAGGGCTAGCAACTAGCAAGTACTTAAAGTTTAAATAAAGTTAAGTGGTAAAATTGAAGTATAAAGACTTATCTGTGTATTCCGTGTGTATTTTCGTTAGTATCTTGAGGTATATGATGCCACACTTCACTATGATTTATTGCTTCGTGGGTGGTTTGGGTTGTCATCCTCGATGTCCCTTGTCGCCACGTGTTTCACTTTATGCATTGGGATATGTTAATCACCGGTATTAATTAAATATTAACTTGATAACTTAATTGTTGTTATGCTAATGTGTATTGCTTTGTGTAGAATTTTTCACTTAACACAGTAAACATAATTTTATCCTATTGGACCAGTAGCTGAGTCAATGTAGGTTTTTACCCTCAAAGACAGAATCGATTTTGATGGTTTCTTTATGTTTGTTATATTCAATTATTCAAAATCAGAAACATTCCAGCTGGGGCTAATTTGTAGGCTCTTTGCAACTTATTATTTAAATTGGGACATTACCTTGAAAAATGAGGTATTTCAACACGATTTTGGTCAAATAACTCGAAAAGCATTATATTGAGCAAAAACATGCTAGAGACAAATAAGAAAGCTACTAAATCGGAGATGAGTTTCGCATTTTTCTAATTTCTGTAAAATTAATAGTCTCGAAGATATGGAAGTATAAAGGTGGCGTCCGAACGTTTATAAGACGAAGTATTTAGTTAAAATGTTAAATTTCTCAGAAACTAGCACTTACGTCAAAAATATTAACAATCAAAACGAAAGAGTATTAATTAGGCTTTCAAATGATTTTGGTGTATTTCTATAGCATAAAAATAAAGAAGTTTTGACAGAAACAATGTGCTTCCTCACATTTTTCTAATAAAAACTATAAGTGGTCAGTAATTAATAAAAAATTATATTTTCATATACTGTTTTTGTATATAGTATAACCTAGACTCTCAAAATTTTTCGTCCGTTTATAGCACTTGTTTCAGAAAAAAAAATGCATTTTAAACTATAAACGAATTTTGAAAAAATATAAATTTTTTTTAGCAAATATCTCAATAAATATTGGTTTAAGTGACAAAATTATAAATATCAAAAATAAAGCTTATAAACTGAGAATGGATTAGTTTTCTTTAATATTTACGTAGAGTTAATAGTTTCGGAGTTATTTAAGTTTATAAATAGCATTCGAAACATTATGGGATGAAGTATTTAGTTTAAATGTTGAATATCTTAGAAATTATAAAACTTCCATCAAAATTTCTAGAAAACAGAATTAAGAATAATCAATCAGTCTTTTAAATGATTGTTTGTTTGTTTCTGTATCATAAAAAATGAAGAAGTTATGGCCGAAGCAATGTGTGTTTTCACATTTTTTTTTACAAAATGCCGCCATTTTGTTGTGGTAATTGTCCAACAATTATTTTTTTTTCCAAATTGCCCGTTTTTTGTTAATATATAGTATCACCTAGATGTTCAATTTTTTGTGTTCTTTTAAAACACTTGCTTTAGAAAAAATTTCTATCCTCCATATTTTAGCCACCATTTAAATTTTCTTTTTTTGACTTCAGAAAATCTTTTTCTTGCCAAAGTATTCATAATCAGTAACCTCGAAAACCTCCTAGACGAGTTATTATTCGAAAACCGGACTTAATATATAAAAACCTTAAATTTCAAAAATTTTTCAAAAAATTTTAAATTTGGAGTGCAAAAAATTATCTGCCCTATCACTCATGTTTCTGATTTTGAATAATTAAATACAGCAAATATCTTTAAAAAATCATGAAAATCGGGTCTGTTTTTCAGGGTTTAGAAGATTTAATTATTATTCCTCTTCATTGACTCGACTACAACTTATGACTGAATTTTTACGCAAATTACTAGGAGCGTTTTTAAAACGCGTCCGTTACTTATGAGACCTCTAGACGCACTCTGCATGCCAACTATACCAAAGTTGACACAAATTTTCGATTTTTTTTTTTATTAAGATAATTAAAGTTTTAAATTCAATTATAATATATAATTTCATCTTTGTTTAGAAACGTTATTCAAAAGGGACAGAGAGAGAAACAACTTGTATTACCCAATCCACAAAATTTGGAGTTTAAATTTTGCTGCAGTTTGTTTAATAAATCCGGAAGATATTGAGGTAAGTCTAATCTTATAAACAAGGACAAACATAGAGAGACAGTCCACTCAAAAGGTTTCATTTTAGCAGCCTTTCATGTTTAACATCAGAACATATGATTTTTAAATATTCTTCTCAGCTTTAATCTTTAATAATTTAGTAACGTCGCAAATAGGGATGTTTTACAGAAACCGGTTATCTTTTAAGGCTATAGCTTTGGCAACATACACACTCTAATAGACTTTAAAAGTCACATTACCCTCCTTTGCGAAATGTAGTTGGGTAAAAAAAACAAAAACGTGTCTTTTTCTAAATTTAAAAAGCAAAGCTTTATTTTATTATAATTATTAAAAAGACCAAGATGGTAGAGCAGTGGGCTAGAGCTTTGTTGAGCCGAGTATATCTCTCCCGAATTCGAATCTCAGCTGTGACAGATAACAATGTCAGGAAATGATTGGTTGTAGTGCGCTCTGGTCGAGGGATGTTGATATAAATAAGACGAAAAAATATAATAATAATTCGACCTTAGTAATAAAGTCATCCATTAATACACAATTTTCTCAATGTGATTTTTTGCTCTGTTTAATTTATTGTTTTACAGCTCATATTTTTTAAATTAATTGTGATCTGAAATAATTTTCACACATACTTCGAACTCTACATACGACGCGTTTCGATGACCAAATCCAAATTGGCATCATCAGGAGGCAATCAAAACTGTATCAATTATTTACGTTTATGCCAACATACTATTTATTATACTACTAGGTAAAATTGATTTTCAGTTAGTACTGACCAACATGAAACACATCGAGAAGAGTGAGACATACAGCTTCCTACATGATTGGCTAGGCACAGGACTACTGACCAGTTCTGGTAAGTATGTATATAATTTTCTTTCAGAGATATGAGCAGAGTTGAGCTAATTTAAATCATTTAATTTTTAATTTTATTTTAAAAAATTGTGATTTTTTTTTCTTTTCTTTAATACAAAGAAAAAATACTTTATTAGCAAATTTTTTTTTTGCAAAAATAAGACTTTATAAAGCCTTAAATTAAACGCTTAAAACATTAACTTAACAAATACACGAACATATAGAAATAAAAATATATACAGTGTGTCCCAGGATAGATGTAACAAGAGGTGTAATGGACCAAAAATTTTGGAATTTTGGAATGATATTTGGAAATTGAGTCCTGCTTGTCGTAAAACTAAAGTATACCAAAAATGAATTGATTTGGTGTTTTATAAGCAAAGTTGCAAAAATCACCACTTATAAAGTACCTTTATTTTTCAAAATATGAAAAAATTCCACTAAGAAAAGTTATTTAGAATGCAATTTTATACCTCTATACCAAATTTCTGGAATATAAAATTATTTTTGAAACTTCCCATTTTTTCAATAAATTAGTATTTTATTTTGAACCATTCAATTAAAACAGCATAGAAATTATTTTTTGTGAATTAATATTTAAAGTTATGTAGAAGCTAAAAGTAGGCTATGAGAAAAGCAGTGGATACACATTTATCATTTACTATTGACAATATCTGTCAAACGTAGTCAATATTATCCTTAATTTCTGTTTCAAATTAACGAACCAAGCATAAAAAATTAAGTGAAAATGGTACTCACAGTGCGTGAAGAACATTTAAATATTTTAAGAGATATGCCTTTAGTTCATTTTCAACATGATGGTTGCCCTGGCCACTCCACAGAAATGGTTAATCGGGGGTTGAATATAAATTTTGGAGAAAATTGGATTGCCAGGAATGAACCGATCAAGTGGCCGGCGAGATCTCCAGACCTATCAATATTGGATTTCTTTTTATGGGGTCGCCCCAAGCAGTTGGTTTACGCTGAACCACTTCCTAACGATGTAGCAGTATTGAAGCAGAGAATTACAAATGCCGTAAACTCCATACCGTTATATCATATTCGAAACAGTTTTAAGGACTTCAGGCGAAGGATCGAAATGTGTGTGGATGTGGGTGGTAGCTACGTCGAATAATAAAAAAATTGTATTGTATTGGTCAATAATTAATTTGTTTGTGAATCTGTTATGTTTTTGACATTTATTACTTGTTATAATTTTTAAACCTCATTAATCTTCTGTTAGTAATTGTTTCTTGTTTTACAATTAGTTCGATTAACATTATACCTTCTTACATCTCGTATATTCAATTTTTTATTTACCAATAGCCTACTTTTTGAGATGATTGACATTTGCTCCTACACAACTTTAAATATGAATTCAACTCTCAATTCGCAAAAAATGGGAAGTTTCAAAAAAATAATTTTATATTCCTGAAATTTGGTATAGAGGTATAAAATTGCATTCTAAATAACTTCTCTCGGTGGAATTTTTTCATATTTTGAAAAACAAAGGTACAATAAAGTATCTTTGGTGGTGATTTTTACAACTTTGCTTATAAAACACCTGTAGAACACCAAATCAAGTCATTTTTGGTATACTTTAGTTTTACAAACAAGCAGGACTCAATCCCCAAATACCATTCCAAAATTCCAAAATTTTTCGTCCATTACACCTCTTGTTACATCTATCCTGGGACACACTGCATATTTTTCAAAACAGTACAAAACAAGACATATTAAGTATTTTAGCGTTTAAAGGGAAATACTAATTTAGATACTTTTCCATTGCCCAATCTAGGTATTCCTAATATCTGAATGAACAAATCCATATGAAGAAAATATTCTTTCCACGTCTGCAACAGCAGCAACAGCATATAGAAAGGGAATTATTAGTTAATTTAGGGAATGTTTTTTGAGATTTCCACCACCGCACTTCGTTAGCATTTTGTAATATTTCTTCTGAAAACATTGTTTCTGGGAATGAGGATTTCGCTTTCAACGTAATTATATTATTAACGGTAATAACCCTGTGCCAGAAAAATGTTGAGAAACTATATCTAAAGCAGACGTTTCTTCTTCTTTCGACAGTATGTAGTTATTTTTAATTGACAGGATCCAGCAAATATGCCAAAGAGGGAAATGGCGTAAAAGCTTGGTCATATCTCCTGTCAAATATCTGACATTGCTTTAAATTTCTGTCCTCATCTTCAAAACGGCAAAAGACAGCACTCAATTTTTTCCATTCCGCAACTGCAAGGGACAAACTGGCACCTTTCTGTTGAATTCTGTGAAGTGTCACAGAAATTGGTTTCAGCAATTTTAAAAAGTTCTCGGCCATTCTTTTAATTTATATATTCGACACTTTTTCAAAAATCAATGGATCAATATGTCATCTTTGTGCTCCTCACAGATTTGCAACAAATTGGGCCATTCGGTGATATAAACCTCAAGGCAGTAGGAAACTGTATTCCATCTAACATCTTGTGGTAATATTAATTTTTTGACCCATTTTTCTTTCTACCAAGCAAGTGTATATTGCGAAAATATGTTATAATTTAACTACGTGTGATTTTACTGTTGTAACTTCCAAATCTTTGGAAAGCAAATTCAGTATTTGTGCAGAACACCCGCATATTATAATGAGTTAATCCAGGGCCTCGGCAAATTTTCATCTCATATTGTTCATGTTTACCGCATTATCTGTGACCAAACTAGTAATTTTGCAGTTATACTCATTTTTGCACTTATTTATTAAATCAATGGCCACGTTTGCAATATAATCATCAGTGAGAGGATGTTCTGATGTATCCATACTTTGTCTAAGAAATCTGTTTCAAAACTGCATATATTATCGGTTCATTATGAACATTTGACCAACCATCAAGAGACACAAACTGATGGACCTGATAAATTTTCAAAGCATTTTGATTTCTTTCCTTCAAATATTTCATTTAAAAGGGTTGATGATAACTGAAACCTAGAAGGCGGATCATACCCTGGTCTAAGCATGTCAATTGCGGTTTCCGAACTTCTCGAATGTTCAATGGAGTTAAAATGACAATTTGTTGCAAAAATCACTCTGGCTACATGTTTATCTAATTCTCTCTGTTTGGCTTGACACGTTTTTTTCAACAAAGGGGCTTAAACTAGTGCTACTGCAACTACTACCATTCAAGTTGTTGTTCGTTGAGAATTTTCATTTTGATTTGTACTGGCTTGGCACTCTAATCATTTTTTCACCTTCACTTGACTGAGTTTTACAGGTTTCCCAGTGGTTTCTAAACCTGTCGACTGAATATCCTTATTACATTTTTTACATATTGCACGACATCCAAGTTTGCGTACAACTTTTTCTTGACAAAATATTTCCAAACACTATCTTCTGTCCTGCCTCGACTAGACATTTATTTTTAGTGTAGGTCGCGCGTCAACGTTTAGTCAGTACTGATTATTAAATAAAGTTGAAAATCGTCTCCTTTTCTTATATAGTTGACCGGCATTTGCAAGATTCAACCAGTTCCAATAAGCTCGCAAGTGGCTTCTTGACTTACGGAGCCAAGTCGAAACAATTTTTAAGCCAATTTTCAATTTTAATTATGTAAACAAATTAGATAGGTGTGGGGTAAGAGGCAAACCATATGATAGGTTTGTCTCCTATCTTAGTAAAAGGCACCAAATGGTAAAAATTAATTATTTTGATCAAAATAGGAAAACCTCCTACACATCAACAAAATTAGATAGTAAAATGGGTGTCTCTCAAGGCTCTGTATTAGGACCTATTTTCTTATGTAATCTGTATATTACAAGGACGGTATAGCGAAGTTTTGTCAATATTGGAGGTGAGCGTTTTTTGTAAATTAAGTTTTAATTTTGAAAAACGTGTTTTTGTCTCGTTTTATTTTTAACATCTCGAGTTGTTTTCATCGGACCAGGTCAAACTTAAAAATCAAAATGTTTGTAAGCAAATGATGAACAAAGCCACATAGGTCTAAATTCTATCGGCAATTTTGTTTTTTTGCAAAAAAATAAAAACCACAAACATTTCTAGTTTTACATAAACCGAAATTACTAAAAAAATAATTCATATTTTTTAATGAAACTTTAAAATTATAGGTCTTTACATCTAATAAACTATTATGGAAAATTAGAAATAAAAATATTAATTTTTTTCCCTAAAAAACGAAATTATTGAAAAATACTTGAATCTTTATAAAAAAAAAACTGCCGTTTGCTCACACTAAAACTTTTTCTTCCTTAAGTACATGTATACTAAAATGAACTTTTACAGTTTTAAATATAATTTGGTACTACAAATGAACACAATAGGGATTTACATTCGATACAAAGGAATTCACGTATAAGGAAAAGTTTATACAGGGTGTAATCAGTTTCATGTCATTAAAAAAAACTGGTAATGGGGACCGACTAGACAAACAAAAAACCTTTATGATTTTTTCCCCTAGGGCCACTTTGAAAAAAACTGAGCTAGGTCAACAATTTGAATATTAGGGTAGGAAACATTTGAAAACCACTGCCTTTCTGGGTCAATGGACGTGTAGTAGTTCCCAATTATACAACTTTTAAATTGTCATAAAAAAGTGCAAAGATTACCGAGCGACTCGTTCTCGGCGACCCGCGGTTCAAAGCAAAGAAGGACGGCACCTTTGATGATAGCCTCAACCTCCGATTAAAGAACTTATATCTAGATACATAATTGTACTGATTTATATGTTGCTGAGATAGTTACAATCTAAGGCACTTCTTCCCATAAGTTCTTGATTGGCTAGTCGGTGTATTCGCGACCGATTCGGGCACGGTCGGTTCAGTTCGATTATCATAATCTCAGTTTGACACTTTTGACAGTATCCGCCATTAATGTTAATAAGTGTTTTTCGATCAAAATGTGGTGAAGAAGTCTTTTTATTTTAAGTTGTGATTTGCTTAATACCTAAATAATATTCTCTATTCATATTTACACAGTTTAGTGACAATATATTTAGTGCAAAGTGCTGTGCCGTTTGCAGAAAGCAGTTTAGAAAAAAAGAAAATCGATCGTTCCATAGTCATAACATGATGAAGTTCAGTTTACAGTTATAAAGTGAATACCAATTAAATTTTAATATCCTTTCAATACATATTTATCTTACTGTAATATCGTATACCTGCATCACGTTGTATAAAGAGCAGGTAATGCAGGAATTGCAATAATTCATTTTAATGGAAATATTTACCATTCTACACATTTTCTACACACACAACGCCACTGTTGGATGTGATGTTCATCTATTCTTTTTAATGGACATATAATGTGACTATGTTAGGAGCAAACAAAGTATATAGTGAAAAGATAGCTTGTTATGTATCTAGATATAAGTTCTTTAATCGGAGGCCTCAACCGAACCAATTATAAAAATGTAAACAATTCGTTATCTCTTTTTGCAAACTGCAAAAACAAATGATGGGCTAGAAGTTAAACACAGCATTCCTTTACATGTGTGTTTTTTAATTTTGAACAAAATATTGAAGCTTTTATTGTTGTTTATAATTTATCAGATTGAAATGTGTTTTATTAACATTTGTAACCTAAACGAGTGTTCTGGGTTAAAAGCTTAAAAAATGAATAATCATTGCATGACATTGGGAAATAAAGAGTTAGACGTCTGAGATACCATAACAGAATTATGTGTATTTTAAGTTAGGAAAAAATCTGATTTATTTAACGAATTGCCGATCAGGTATCGAAAACTAAAATTATTCGATAAACCTAGAACTTACCAATAAAGTTGATTTACATAAATTGTTCGAAATGGCTTCCGTCTCCATCAATACACTTTTCGGCACGTCGAACTAAGGACATGCGCACTCCGTTCAACACATTTGGTAAATTAGGATAATTTTTTATGGTTTCTATGCACATTAAAATACCACACTACTCAACTAACGTTGTCAATAAAGAAAATAAAAATAAAAACTTGGTCCAAAAAGCAACACAAAAAGAACGAACAAAATGTCTGTACGTAATCAAGAACTTAACGACTTGAACAGTAAGTCACTAAAATAAATCTTAACTGTAAGTACGTGGCCCAAATTCAAAAAGAACAAAAGCAACGAACGGGTTCGATATGTGTACTTAACAAAGTGCCCACAGAAACTAAAATATTGCACAAGGGAGAGTATAGTTTACTTCAGATCTACTAAGCACTCAGAAAACGCCGACGTCTTTCCCCCTTTCCCCACGTGTCTTACAAAGCGATGAAATAGTTATTTTTATACCAAGGCCGCGAAATTCCTTTTTACGTACCGAGAGAAAAATTATCACCGAGGCCGCTTGCGGCCGAGGCAAGATAATCTCGAGGGCGCTAAAAAATTTCGCGGCCATGGTATAAACACTATTTTTTGTGCAACCGTAAATTAAAGTTAGTATAGATGGTGAAAATGACACCACCGTTTATATAACATAAACTAACTTTTGCTAAATAAATGCGGTGGCCTTAACGTCAGAGCGTTTCTATGGAAACGGTATATTTTGAATGTATACTTGACAGTTCTCGAATAATCGTAAAAATGTCTGATAGCGATAATGAGATTTTAATTTGTTGTGAATTTGGAAATAATTATGTACTAATTCTGTTTAATAAAATATAACAATTTTTGTTTATCATATTTTAGAAATGTCAATTTTGACTTAAACGTCAATTATTATGAAAGTGACTTTTAGTTTTTCTGCCATTACTAAGGGTAACGGCCGTGAAATTGAATTTCTCGGACTGTTTTAAGAACGTGAAATACTCATTTCACATACGGCTGCACAAAATAGTATATTGTGTATTTAGGTGTGAAAGCAATACAAATTCCTTAATTTATAATAATATTGATTGTGATTTCAGAAAAAATAGTATGTGTACTTCGGTGTGAAAGCACATTCCCGGACTTCGATGCTTGTTGGCTTCGGCTAGCGCCTCGGCCAACAATTTGCATCGTCGTCCGGGAATGTGCTTTCACACCGAAGTACACATACTATTTTTTCTGAAATCACAATCAATATTATTATAAATTAAGGAATTTGTATTAATGCATAACATTTCTTCATGACAATCTAACTGTTTACTAATAAATGCAATTTTAATGTGAGTTGCGTGTATTTATTTACTGCCTAAAATATACATAAAAAACCGTACGGGAATGTTACTTTCCCGGCCTAGGCCGGGAAAGTAACATTCCCGTACGGTTTTGTTGATCCTTGCTTGACAACGGATCTTTTCCGGTCTGTTTTCTGATAGTTTCTTAATAACGGACTAAAATACTGGAATTGTGCATTTTTCGATCTGAAATCGCGCCGAAAATGTAGACATTGCCGATCGATTTCAGAAAAATAAATTTTGTGTATTATTAAGTAAAAAAAAAGTTTATATATTCAGGATTTGAGCCACGGATTTCCGCATGGGAATTCTCATATTAATCATATTGAGCTATGGCCGTGAAACATTCGCGAATTCGATGAATTATGGCAGAGAAATCAAAACACAAAATTTTTATACGATCAGATCTATGTTAATACTTGAGTGTCAAGGCTGTAAGATATCGATATCAAAGGAGCAAGAATGGCATTTTAACCTCATCGTAAACTGCAAACTCTAAATCGAAAACTAGCTCCAGCAGGAACGTACGAAAAATTACATTTTCTGACGTTTCGCGAAACGCATTTGACTTTGACTGAGCACTTTAGATGAGTAAATAGAAGGCATGGATAACATATCCGCAGGTTCTCCTAGAATCTTGAAGCCTTGGTAATGCGAGTGGTGAAATAATCCTGTAACAGTCGCGGTTTTGATTAACGGGCGCGCGTATATCTTCGTAACTGTAGATATATTAACGATTAAAATTTATTTTATGTATTCACTAAAGTTCTCACGTTCTTTCGGCTCAGAATTTACACAGTGCTATTTAATATCCCACCCCATTATTTTGGAACGTGTTGGCCAATTAAGCTCCTCTAAATGAGTCGAAATTTCGAGATCGACTATTAGGCAATTTTTTATCGGCAAATTGTTCTGTCATTTACGTACAATTTCATTAATTTGACATTTTGACAGAACTAAGATGTCACGAAAGCTCACTTTTCAATAAATACAATTCGTCCTTTTCAAATTGAGTTTTCAAAGAATTCTTGAAATCTTTGCGGCAGTTTTTTCGAAAACGGTTAGAATTGTCAAGTTCTATCAAGTGCATCTTTTTTACGTAGAAATGACTCCTGTATGAGATTTTTCAGTCAAAGGTGCCACAACGTTTTGTAGAAAAAAGAGAAACAATATTCATCATCAGGTATAATTCATGAGGCGCCCTCTATGGGCTAACGTGATGTGATACATAAATTATTGTTTCTTAGCTTAAATAATGTTTCCTTGTATTACCAAACTAGAAGAAGATCGGTCAAGAGTTGAGATGTTGCAAAAAAAATTACAATTTTGACAATCTGTTTCCACAGCAACAGTTTACTTAAGCATGTTTGATTATATCCTCATATTTTGATCCAAAGAACTTACCCTTGAACTACAGCCTGGTCCACCTGTATATGTACAGAAATAAATGCATGAAACGTAGAAGATACGATATCTCAGCTTCTAATTAATGTAGAAGGGTCTAATTTTTCTTTTAACTGTTCGTTTTTATAGCACTTTTAGCAGACGACAAAAGTATTTGGCTGGATACATTTTTTCGATACAAGGAGTGCATTACCAAAAAAAATATTCATTGTACAAAAGCACGACATTTCGTACTTTAAAATAATATTTAAAAAAATGATTTTTATCACCACTGTAAAGGTAGTTCAAAAAGCTACAATTTCAGAACAAAAATTCATAGCATGACGAAATGGCAATTTTTTATGAAATTTTAATATATTTTGAAGAATCTAGTTTTTTAGCGAAAATAATAAAATTTTTATTTGTAATTTTCCGTAACAGGTTACATCTACAAGATCAATAATTTCACCAAGTTTCATCAAGAAAGATTAATTTATTGTTTTAGTAATTTCGGTTTATGTGAAATTAAAAATTCTTGTGGTTTTTATTTTTTTGCAAAAAAAGCAAAAATGCTGATAGGATTTAGAGCTATGTGGTTTTGCTCATCGTTTGTTTACAAACATTTTGATTTTTAGGTTTGGCCTGATCCGATGAACAGAATCCGGAATATTAAAAAAGAACCAGACAGAAACACGTTTTTCAAAATTAAGATTCAATTTACAAAAACGCTCACCTCCAAAATTAGACAAAACTTCACTGTACGATCCTGATATCATTCAGATTGCATTTCCAAGAAAAAATTGCCCCCCTCCCCTCCCAAACAATCCTTGAAATCATACTTTTAATGCTTAGTTTTATTCGACTAGGTATGTAAACTAATGTCTTAAATAATAAATTTGTAGGTTCCAAATGGCATAATAGAAGGAAGATTTTAACACCAGCGTTTCACTTTAATATTTTACAGGAGTTTATTAATATTTTTAACAAAGAAACCGAAAACTTAGTTGAAGTTTTATCAAAGGACTGTAGCAAACCATATATTGACGTTGTGAAACCAATCACAGAATACACACTTTATTCTATAGGAGGTAACAGTTTCTATTATCATTATAATACGTGTCATATTGCTTCTTTTATAAAAATTTCATTCAATGAAAATAAAAATTCATGTTACAAAAAATTGCAAAGTACTAAACTTGATGGAATTTGCTACAATAGCTTTTCTTCTTAACCCGAGTTTTATAACTTCCTTTATAACTTCCCGAAATTTCGAACCGATTTTCCTTACGAAAGGGTTCACTTTTCCAATAGTATTTGGTAGCGTTGGATGACGTAGGGTAAACAGGCCCAGAAAAGCAGCACTGGCCGCGCCTGGTTTTCTTACAAAGGTGAAAAAACGTTTGTTTCAGTATACTTAGTCATAGATGATTTTTTAATCAATTTTCACAACCATTAATACAACGAATTAAAAAAAAAAAACAAACATCTGAAAACGCACCTCAACGTCCTCAACGTTTTATAAATATAAAAAATCAACATGTAAAATACCATCATTGCAAAAAAGAAAACTTTTTGATTGTATAGAAAACAAAACAACTCAAAAAGCATGACAACAAAAAAAGGAACATAAAATTAATGAAATATCGCAAATAAAATAATTCACCCTCTGCTTGCTTGCTAAAGAATTGGTACAAAAACAAAAAATAAAGAGAAAACAGAAAATAACTTTAGTTGTCGGGTCACAAATATCATAGTAAATAAAAATATTTGACTAAAAGACAAAGATAACTAGTTCATTATCAGTTGGTTGTTTTGAAATCAATCAGTAGCATCAGAGTCTAAATTTTTAAAGGAATTGCAGTTTTATTTTGACTAGTGCTACCCACTGCATGGGAATCTACAGTGCATCGTTCTTGTTAGGTCTTTACAAAATACAACGTTTAGTTGTATAAAATGGAGCGAAGTTACTAAACAATGTTTATCATTCATTGAGGGTGCTTGCTTAATTGATTAAATTAGCTTATTGTTAAATTGCAGAAACATCACTGGGAATCAATTTGAACGAACAGAGCACTAGTAAATCTTATAAAGAAGCTGTATACAACTTTGGACACAACTTAGCTTATAGAATCGTCAGACCTTGGTTACATATGAGACCCATCTATAAATTGACGTCATTAGCGAGGAATGATAAAAAAATAATAAAAATCTTGCATAATTTCTCCAACAGTGTTATACGAGGGCGCCAAAAGTTATATGAAGCTGAAGGGAAACTGCCTTATTCGTCAAAGAAACGTTTAGCTATGTTAGATTTGTTGCTAACAGCGAAGTATGGTGGTGCTGATATAGATGATGAAGGTATTAGAGAAGAAGTCGACACATTTATGTTTGAGGTAAATATTCAGTGAGGCCACGGATGAGGTCATAAAGAGGAAAACTTTTTTATTTATGGTTTTATGGAATAGGTATATTCATACTTTACAAAAAATATGTTTGCCCAAAGCATGCAAAATTTCAAGTTTGTTATATGAGGTGGTTGTTATCACCAAATAAGACCAAATACGTGAAAATACTTCAAATTGGTTTATCTATCAACTTCTAAATATTACATTTTTTTACATACAGTGGTTACAATGATTGAATTAGATATTGGAGTGGAATAGAAATGAACTTTTATTCCAGATCTCTCTGGAAATAAGCTCAAGGTTACATTGCTCAATTTTTGAAACCACTGTTGTGTAGAGAAGAACAATATGTACTTTTCCCTTTGATCTCCATGGCTGAATATTCGAAATTTGTTTTATTTCAAGTATATTAATTGAGTTATCAGAGAGAAAATTACACAAATAGTTAGTTTTGCTGTAATCTAACATCCATTTAATTTTTTTTTCATGATACAACTAATTCATATAAATTAAAATAATAATAATAATAGATTTGGAATTATTTTAAAAATATTGATAGGATGATATGTATAATATACTTCTTTTCAGGGCCATGACACTACTTCTATGGCGATATGTTACACTTTGATGACATTAGCTAACGAAAAACACGTTCAGGTTTGTATAATGTAATACTACAGTAATTTTAGTAATTTTTAAATATGTATTAGATAATATCTATCTAATGAATACATTTTTAAATTGTAAGATAATAATGGATGGAAAATTACCCAATTCAGTAAAGTTAATGGAATAGCAGCTTACGAAGGTGAGATTTACATTCAATTTATTATGTCAGTGAAGTTTCTATCGATCGAGTTTGATCATATATAGACGCAAAAGAAAAAAATATAATAATTTTCCAAGCATTTTTCCCACACTGATTTTGGCCATAACCGATTATTTCTAAGTCTTTTAAAAAATCCCTCGGAATGGTTCATTCCCGGAAATGTACGGAAACCATTTTTCACTTCTAACATAAAAATTTGCTAAAAATCAAACAGTTTTTTTTCCATTCCTTTTAGTGCAGGAAAAATAAATTTTGAAAAAATTAGTACAAGCAAGGAATTTGGTGGAGATGTTCCACTTGCCATCCTAATGAATATACTAAAAGTCCCCTAAAATGGAAGCTGTGCTTCACCCACCATATTGAAAAATGGCGGCTCATTTTCAGATTTCTGTATATAAATCCTTTACCGTTGCAGATACGAAAAAAAGTTTCAAATAAAAGATGTCGGCAATAATAAAACAAACGATTTCTAATATTAACATTTTTTTCTCTAAATCGAACGGTTTTTTAATTATGAGGTGCAGATTGTTATTGAATTTTCAAAAATTACAATTGTGTACAAAATAAAAATACACTGTAAAATGAGTGTTTATAGATTGTAAGTAAAACAAAAAACATTTTTTAGGTATATTACCATTACAGAAGAAAAATATACTATAATTATGAAGCCTATAACAAATAGAATAAAATACGAAAATACGTTATAACATTAGTTCGTCATTATCAAAAAAAAAAATTCTGTTCCAAGTACTAAACCTATCATGCCTTAAGTATTTTTGTATGCTGAATCCGAACATTCAATTAAAAAATTTTTATACCGCGTAGATTTCGAGTATATCCCGATTTTTATCGTCAAAATACGTTTTTTGACAAATTTTGACGAGGTAGAAAATTTTTCAAATTGAAAGTTCGGATTCAGCACACAAAAATAATTAAGGCATGATAGGTTTAGTCCTTGGAGCTGATTTTTTTTTTTTTGTAGACCTGTGTAATTTAAAAATCGTTCAATTTATTAGACAAAAAATGTTAATATCAAAAATTGTTTGTTTTATTATTGCCTATATTTTTTATTTGAAACTTGTTTTCCTCTCTGCAACGGTAAAGGATTTATATACAAGAATCTGAAAATGGATCGCCATTTTTTCAATATGGCGGGCGTAGCACAGCTTAGATTTCAGGGGACTTTTAGTATATTCAATATGATGATAACTGCAACATCTCCACCAAATTTCTTGCTTGTACTAATTTTTTCAAGGTTCGCATACTTTTAGACTTATTTTTATTGCACTATTTACAAAGTGCGGATTTTTAGTGAATATTTGGGTATGAAGAGTTGCAAGTATAAAATGGTGAAACGTATCTAGGTCGCGTATTTCATAATTAATTTCCTAATTTATTGATAAAAATTTATTTATTTCGGGAATTCATAGATTTTAAATTATGTGTGTAATTCTTATCTGTAATATTTTTAAACTAAGGAAAGATAAGGGAGGATTTCACCATTCTAGCATTGGAATCAAAATATCAAAAGACCTCTGAATTTCGACCATCGAACGTTTACCCCCGGAGCAGGAGATCTTATAGAAATACACGTGGCAAGCTTAGTTAACTAGTCAAAAATTCGTTTTACATCCTTAACTATTAATTCCAGTTTCAAATATCAGGGTGCATACAGTATTAGTATACTAAACTCTATTGAATATTTTATAATAACCGTTTTTGGTTAGAAGATGATTATTATAAAATTCCCAATAATTACAGACAAAATAATTTTGATCAAAGCTCCTACTTTAGCAGCCTGTGTTGCAATAACGAAGAGGGTTAAAGCATAATGTTTATTGGACATTTCTGCCTTCAAATTAAGTAAAGAACATTCTCCTGCAGTTCCGAAACACTCTGCATTACAAAGACGTAGGTTCTCTTTATAACAGATTTTCACTTACAGGAAGAAATACTTCAGGAAATTTACGAAATTCTCGGTGATTCCGGCAAAACACCCACATATAATGATCTTATGGAAATGAAGTATATGGAAAGATGTATTAAGGAGTGTTTGAGGTTATATCCAAGCGTGCCTTTCATTGCTCGAGTTAGTGGGGAAGACATAGAAACTAAATCTGGTTACATTATTCCTAAAGGCGCTAATGTGCACATATATATTTATGATTTGCACCGTCTTCCAGAATATTGGGAAAATCCAGAAAAATACGACCCAGATAGATTTTTACCGGAGAATATAACAAACAGGCATCCTTTTGCATATTTGCCATTTAGTGCTGGACCAAGAAATTGTATAGGTTTGTGATTTATAATAAGCATAATAGTGCAGTTGATAGATAGATTTTTATCCTAATAAGTGCAGGAGTTTTGAAACTTTGGGAATTTGTAGATTTCGATGCCCTGAATGAAATAAGAAAAAAATGTAAAATGGCGCACATTCCTTGAGATATCTCGTTTCGGGTGCCTCATACGGCAAAAAATGTTCTTATGAAAATAAAAGAATATTAAATTTTCTACATCCTATATATTTTTTCGTTAAACTGAATAGTTTCGGTGCAGCAGCCGATCGAAGTCAAGCATTCTTGACAAAGTATGATATTTTGCAATTTCTCGATTTAGTGCGACTTTTATGAAGGAGTATTTTTGTGTTGATACAAAATTTGTTTTCATACCTGAAAATCCTCAAATATAGTTGATTTTACTTGTCTGATACCCATAGCTCAATGTTCAATATTCGTTTCCACTCCACCTTGAGGTAGAGTATATGGCGCGTTTTTTTTTTACGTGGTTGTCCCTTATAGGCCTAATCAACGACTAGCCTGTTTCTTGAGGCGTTTTTGGTGCTTGATGTCGAAGGTCCAGGTTCGTTGTAGTTTATTTTTTGAACACAGAAAAGGGTAAAACCTTGCAGCCATTGTATTCTTCTCAAAGTTTGTCGAACGGTAAAATCATCACTGATAATATTCAATTTCTTCACGCTTTTAGTGACGTGAAGTTCCTGAGCATCTTACAAAAGTATCAGAATTTACAGGACAGCATTCAACTTTTTCAAGATAGTAATGCTGAACCGAACGCTATCGCTGATACTGAAGAACGCTTTATTTTGACACTGTATGGAGACAAAAAGCAAGTTTAACATCGCGTTTCTACCACCTACAGCTGCAGCAGCACGGCAGCATTCATTCAAGACATATTATCAAGTCCAGGAGTGGCAGGGGGTTTGTAAAGATGTTGAAGAATGGGTCTGGAAACAGAGCAAAGCTGGGTTTACACCAGTAACAATGCTGAACGATCCTGCTTCTGAAAATAAGCTACTTAAATTTCTTTCCTGTAAATGCAAGAAAGGGTGCAGTGCAGCATGTGGTTGTAGAAAGACAGGGTTAAAATATTCTGTAATTTGCAAATTTTGTAACGGACAAAGCTGCGACAATGCACCAGCAACAGTCGACGAGCATCATGACGATGAGGGAGTCAACGCTCCAGTCTGTCCATTTCTCGCAAGCATGGAGAACAATAAATACGTAGAGTGGACAGCGCAACGGAAGCAATTTCCGAAGAAAGTATTTTTGAAGACTACAACGAACCTGGACCTTCGACATCAGGCACCTAAAAGGCCTCAAGAAGCAGACTAGTCATGGATTAGGCCTATAGGGGACAACCACGTAAAAAAAAATGCGCCATATACTCTACCTCAAGGTGGTGCGAAACGAGTATTAGATTAAGTAGAGTAGAGAGTAGAGTAGAGTAATATAGGGAAACTTTCCGAAGCAATTAAAAATCTCGAAGACCATGCCTATATTAAAAAAGGGAGACCCAACCCTAATTGAAAATTATCGAGCAATTGTCATCCTAAGCCCTATATCTAAAATAATAGAAAAGGCTGTTTATAATAGACTAATTTCTTTTTTAAATCAAAATAACTTAATACCGAACAGTCAACACGGTTTCCAGGAAGGGTACTCTACAGAAACAACAACAACAGAAATTACCCAGTACATTACTGACAAATTAGACAAGTTGTTGGAGTATTTTTTGATTTATCAAGGACGTTTGATACTCTTGATCCGAGCTTCCTATCTAAAAAGTTAGAGAAACTAGGCATTAGGGGAAATGTAAACCAGTGGATCATTTCATTCATTACTAACCGCCAACTAGTCGTAAATATTGAAAATATGTTTTCGGAAGAAATTGAAGTGGAGCTAGGTACTCCACAAGGCAGTGTTCTAGGGCCTCTACTCTTTTTGTTGTATATAAATGATTTGCCAAATTACATACAAGATGCAAAAGTTCTTATGTATGCGGATGATATAACAATAATCATTTCAGATAAATGTAAAGAAACTTTAAATTCCACTGTGAACAGAGTGATGGAACAGTTTCTTAACTGGTGTGTTTCAAATCATTTAATTATTAACATTAGCAAAACGGTATGTGTGGAATTTACAGGAAAATATAAATATCCTAATAAAGAGTGGAGATTTAACCTAAACAGCACAGCTCTTGAAATATCACTCAATCCCAAATTTCTTGGTATTTATTTAGACTACAGGATTAGTTGGAACAATCACATACATAATGTTTGCACTAAGTTAAGTAAGTCGTGTTTTTCCATTGCCACATTAAAACAAACATTAAACGAAGAGGCACTTTTAAGTGTCTATTATGCTAATGTACACTCTGCTATCGCCTACAATATAATATCATGGGGACAAGCAACTGAGATCGATCGCGTCTTCATAATTCAAAAAAGAATAATTAGACTTATGTTTAATTTGACTTATAAAGAATCGTGCAGACATAGCTTCGAAAACAAAAAGATATTAACAGTAACTGAAATTTACTTGTTAAAGCTATTGTGTTACATGCACCAACATAAAAATCAATTTGTAACTAATCATAACATACATACACACCTCACTAGAACTAGAAATCACATACATATCAATCGCTTTAACCACAACTACTTAAAAAAATCGCCCATATATACTGGGTGCGCATACTACAACTTATTACCAGCAAACTACAAACATTTAACGATCATAAGATATAAAATTAAAATAAAGAAGTTCCTCATAGAAAACTGTTTCTATAATTTAAGAGAGTTTGAAAACTTCCTCAATAATAGCCGAACGCTCAATTATATACAAAAAATTAGTTTTTACTTAATCCATTTTTATGAATAGAACGTAGCTAAGTAAAGCAACAAATTAAAATAAATAAATAAAATAAATAAATAAATTAAGATTCTAAAATCTAAAGCTGTATCTCGAGAGGATTTTTTTTTGTTTACATTTTGTAGTATTATATATCATATGTATTGTCTCTTTTTATCTGTTTGTATTTTACAAATTTTATGTGAATTTTTGACTTGCCTTATCCACTTTATTGTGGCAACCAGAGGTGAATAAAGATTATTATTATTATTATTATTATTATTATTATTATTATTATTATTATTGAACATTAAGCTATGCATAGAAGACAAGTAAAATAAGCTATATTTGAGGATTTTCAGGTATGAAAACAAATTTTGTCTCAACACAAAAATACTCCTTCATAAAAGTCGCACTAAATCGAGAATTTGCAAAATATCATAATTTTGTCAAGAATACTTGACTTCGATTGGCTGCTGCACCAAAACTATACAGTTTAACGAAAAAATATATAGTACATATTTTGTAGAAAATTTAATGCTCTTTTATTTTCATAATTGCCGTATGAGGCACCCGAAGCGAGATATTTCAATGAAACTGTTTCTGTGCGTCATTTTTTCAATATGGCGACGCCGGCGGCTGAGATCACATTTCACATTTTTTCTTATTTCTTTCAGGGCATCGAAATCTACGAATTTCCAAAGTTTCAAAACTTCCGCACTTATTCGGACTAAACCCAATATTTTATGCCCACACTGCTGTATTAAAGTTTTTATTTTTATTTAGTAATTTCGTCCTAAAAGTATGGTTGAAGTAATCGCATTTGTGAGCGACGTTGAGAGGCAAGGGGTGCAGAACGCAGATCCTGATTTAATTATATTGTTCGCTCGTTTACTTTTACTTCCACATCCAGTGGAAGTATAGTAGGTAACGACAAAAAAATTGTTAAAAATTTTTATTGTTCAAATAGGCTTAGAATGTCACGAAACGTCGAGATTTTAAGTTTGAACGAAAAAAAATTCTGTCTGTCGGTCTGTCTGTCTGTAACTTTTTTTGTGCGCACGTTTACTCTGGAACCGTTTGAGATATTGACTTGAAATTTGGTACACATATGTATTTTAACGAGATCTAGAACTAGATTATTATATATTTTCATCTTGTTCCGTCGAAGGGTTGGGGGGTAAATTGGGGTAAATTTGGGGAAAATAGATAAATCAAGCAGGTAAGAGTCCATAAAATTGGTATTTAGTATATACAAGAGAAGCTAAGGTCCCAAAAAAAGTTTTGGCATTAGCCACCCCCATTACCACCCCCACCCCATTATTAAAGGGGATGAAAAAAAATTGTGATTTAGTGTGTGTACAAGAACCAGAAACCTCAAAATATTTTTTTACTTCATCCACCCCCACTACCCCCCCATCACCACCCCCACCCCGCTACCGATGTGGGGTATCGTTTTATGGGTTTTTGGGGTAGAGGATTTCAAATATTATATTATTAAAGTTCCATAAACAATTATTTCCACATACAAATTTTTTTCGTTGTGAGTGACTTGGATAAAAAATTTGGATGTGGAAGTAGTGATTCCTTGGGCAGCGGTTTTTATAATGTTACACTTACAATATCCCCCAAAGCACTGCTATGAATTAGTCAGTCTATAGTTTAAATCATTGACCTCTATAGTTACATACTGGAGTGAGCTCGAAAAATAGGAAATTATTTGACGCCTTGACGAATTTTATTTTTTTACCCCCTTTAATAATAGTGTGGAGGTGGTAATGGGGGGTGATAGTGAGGAGGTAGACGCCAAAAAAATTTTTGAGACATTAGCTTCTTGTATATGCCCTAAATCCCAGTTTTATGGACTCACACTTGCTTGCTTTACCTATTTACCCTCATTTATCCCCGAACCCTTCAACGGAATTAAATCAAAATATAATCTAGTTCCAGATCTCGTTATAATACATAAGTGTACCAAAACGGTTCCAGAGTAAAGGCGCGCACTAGAAAAGTTAGACAGACAGAATTATTTTTTTTGCTCAGACTTAAATCTCTACGTTTCATGACAAGTATTTCAAAAAAAACGTTTATAGCTCAAAAGTTGACTCAAGAGCGATTATTCACCGTTTTGCCACACTGCGCCCTATAGACTAATCGAATAATTTCGGTAGTGCGTCAAATAATTTCATCAAATTTTCTGTGTTTTAAAAATTAACTTAGCCGTTTTTTCAATAAATTTGCATGTTTTAATAAGACGGGACTTTTTCAATAATTTTTTTAAAAGCGAACCGGCATCAAATCAAAACACATTTTTTGCAGATAGGCTAGTGCCAATACTTTTTAAAAAAAAAAATATTTACAGGCAAGGAGCAGAGAAAAAACAAAAATTAAACACGAGATAATGTGAAATCGTGAAATGGGTGCTGTTTAGAGGTTGAAAGTGGTCTTTTGCAATTTTCGGCGAAACGTGACCTCCTAGCGGAAAATGTCCTTCACAAAAGTTGTGGATATTAAGAAAATATAAAACTTTCATATAAGGCATTTTTCATCATAACCTCAAATTTTCCGAGAAAATGGCGGTTTTTTATTTTTCTGTCTCGTAAAAATAATTCAATTACATGAAATTTTGTGGCAATATACTTTTTTTGCATTGAATAAGCATGATTTTTTTGGAATCTGAGAAACAAGTAGTTTCCGAGATATTTACATTTTTCGAAAAAAAAAACCCCAAATCTTCCACGGAAAACTTTATTGGTGTTTTTTTCGATTTTAATATTCTACCTGGGCTCATTTCAACCGTTGAAATATGTACTTTAAAATGATCTATAAGGTAAATGTACCAATTATCGTCATGTTAAGCAAAAGTTTAACTTTTGACTTTAATAATACTGTAATGAAAACTCAAAATTATTATAGCTATTTAATGTTCTGATACTTGAGTTATTTTTAAATGAGAGTAATAAGATATTTTTAACAGGAAAAGAACGTTCTTTTACATTTTTAGTGCAACAGGACATAAAAACCGATTGTCCTGATAATCATCACTTGGTGCTCTATATATCGTCATATACATGTCCCAAATATCGTCATAGTCTTAACTGATATCAGAAATTTTATTTAAAATATTTTTTAAATTATATTAAAATTAAAGCATTTAAAATTTATAACAAATTAGAATAGTTATAAAATGAACAAGAAATAAATCAAATTATACCTATAAACGAATGGAATGTGTACGTAAGGCATATCGAGCACTTCATACACGTATTATTTCCTATTTTCTTTCCAATATCATCATCACTTTCTTCATATTCTACAATAATGTCCTATAGACGACATTGTCAATTCATTCCATTTTGTGTAATTTTCTTAACACTTCAGTCTCTACATATTAAATTTATTAATAGTCCAAGAAATCCATATTTTCATATTTGACAGCAGAATGCCCAATTTTAATATGACAGTATGACTGCACGTTTGATAGTCAAGGATGCTTAACTCTCACCCCAAGTTCCGAGGTCCTGGCTTCGAATTTCAACCGCTGCTCTGAGATTTTTTAGGGAAAATAAATTTATCCTAGTATACTAAGATACTCAGTGTGTATCTCTTGTCTCGAAGTGCGCACAAGGTCACTTTAGGCCTTCACTGGTATAGAGCACTGTTATTGAGCTACCGGCGCGGTAGCTCAATCGGTTAAAGCGTATTGAGTGGCGAATATGCTGATCGACTGTCTACCGCGCTCCAGGTTCGACCCCCAGCCCCGGTATTGACAACACCGTTTGAGAGTGACAAACACAACCCAGTATCAAAGTTAAAGTAAAAATTAATAATTATAAAGTGAACATTTAATGACTCAATAAGTTAGTAGTTTTAAAGAATTGTAAACAACAAATAATTTAAGAAGTGTTTTGTAAGAAATTTCAACTGTACATCGAAAATAAATATCAGGTACTTACCTGCAGTAAAGTCAGTACTTCGTAAGGTATAATTGCTGTTATAGAAGAAAGAAATAAGTCTGAAAATTCAAATCAAGAGGTCCAAAATAAACATCGCCATTCCCCAGCTCAGCTGTTTGGTTCGGAAATCATCGAGGCCCGAGTAAGTCAACTGAAGTTGGAGACGATTGTAAACGTGCGTCTGACCCGGTCACGTGGTACGATACGGAACCGAAAATCTTGGTAAGGTAAAAGCTTTTACTTCGTTTTCTCTTTGTTAAAAATAAAGAAACTTGAGTTTTAATTTGAAATTGAGATCTCTATATTAAATTTGCAATAGACGTTTTTAAAAGGCCAATAACTTTAGTTAAACTTAAGGAATTTGTATTAAATTGTTAAATCTTAGTAAAACATACCAGGTTAATCTCTACTCACCAAAACAATTAATCTTTTGACATTATCATTCAACAATATTGAAATAAAATTTATTGCTTATTTGTGTTCTAAGAATTTGGTGTTTTTCTTTTACAATAATTAATTTGGTTGACTTCAAGTCACCTGGCGCTCAACAAATTTCAAAATATTATGGAAAGTATCATCTAAAGGTTTTCGAGGAAGAGTTAAGTTAATATAAAGTAAGTATTAACAATATTAAAAGCTCTAAAAGAGCATATACCAGTACAAATATTTGGCGCCCAACGTGGGGTTATTACAAAATTTAACTTCCAACGTAGGGTGAGCAAGGCGAACACGGTGAATAAGTAAAATTAAAATTTTATATTAAACAACAAATAAAATATTGGCTAATCACAGGTTTTGACAAAAATTTCAAACATTGCATTTATCTGAAAGGTTATATAAGGTAAATGAAACGAATTAAACAAATATTTATTACTTCAAAACAAGGTTTGTATATAAAATAAAATATATAAAATAACTTATGAGACTACGATCAAATAAGAAAACAGGAATGGCAGGAAACGATACAGAAGCTGGTCCGTCAACACAAACACAGGACACACAACGAGAAGAAAATGTACAACCAACCCAAGATCCTCGACAAGCAGGAGATGCACAACAAATGGGGACTGCACAACAAGATTCTGGCATGTTGCAACAGTTGATGGAAATGGTGGCAAAAATGAAGGCTCAGATCACTCAAAACAATATGCGAGCAGAAGAAAATAATATCAGATTGCAAGAAAACATAGTAGATAATAACATGAGAATATTAGAAGAAAACAACATAAGATTGGAAGGAATCGTAACAGAAAAAATAGCTAACCTAGAAGAAAACAATAGCAGATTGGAAGGAAGTATAACAGAGAAGATAAACAAGTTAGAAGAAAACATAAATAAAAAAAACAAGGTAAACAATTTTGAAGAAAGATGGGCCACCATGGGGACAAACAATAAGTACAGAAATAAACATGAGGGTAAGTAAGGTATCGGTAGAAATTCGCGAGGAAATGAGAAAGTAGGTTGAAATAAGAGTGGATGACAGTGTGAAAGAACTTGATGACAAAATTAAAAAACAAGGGAAAAATCTAGCAGAGCAAATAAAAGAACAGGAGTGTAGGTCGTTAATTAACACAGAAAGAATAAGAGAATGGACAGACACACATACACAAAATCACACCACCTACTTACATAAACACATGCAACAAAACCAACTTTTATTTTATGGGGACAACCGAATGCACCCAAAAGTTTTCATCACCAGACTTAAGCAGCATATGAGTACTTTACCCAGAAATGCCAACTTAAAATCCGTGATACAAAGCATGATACGCGGAGAAGTAGAATTCTGGTTCGAAATTATCAGTGGAAAATTCCAATCTTTAGAGGAGTTTGAAGTACTTTTATTAAAACAATAATGGAGTGATTTCACCCAGCAAAAAATTCGTCAAAATCTATTCAATGGCAAGTATAACGAGAAATTAGGTTTATCTAGAAAAAATTATGTCCTTAGAAAAATCTACAACGTCATACATTTGGAGCCCAAATTTACTGAAGGGGAAATTATTAAATATATCGCTAGACATTTCTCTCTTAATGTACAAAATGTTATCATTACTCAAAGAATATCAACCCTAGACAACTTAATCGAGTATCTCAGGGAAATAGACGACTATATGCCCAACAATTTTAATTCAAATCTAAATTATAATAGCTATGACAACTAAGGGAATAGAAATTTTAATAATCAAGGGGGAGATCGAAACTTTAATAACCAAAGGGGAGACAGAAATTCTGACAATCAAGGGGGAAACAGAAATTTTAATAATAGTCAGGGGGGAGGCATGAATAGAAATTTTAGCAGGACTAGGGAATTTTACCAAAACAGATACTTTAATGAACAAGGGGGAAATATGAATAGAAATTTTGACAATCAAAGGGGAGAAACAAATACAAAATTTAACAAGCTAAAAACGTACTCTTCGCCTGTTCGCTGAGCTTTTTATATAACTGTTACACATTCTATAGGATACTCTTCGCAGTTTTTTGTATATGATGTTAGTTTTAGACATTTTTAATTTTATAGTACGAACTTAGTTGGTAAAATAAAGTAAAAATAAAAAAAAACTATACCATACCCCATTTGGGTTTCGAACCCGGGACCCTTGGATTCCGAGTCAAAAGCGTAAGAACTACACAACCACCTTACACGTGAAAAATGTAAATTTTTACATTAGAAGACACGAGCTAAAATCATATTTACACGGTTGCATATTACATTATGAAATGTATATTTGTAAAATATATAAATATTTAGATATTAAAATGGAATATCATTTCACCAAATTTATATTCAATTACAAAAACATAAAAATCAAAAAATTTTTTTTTCAAATTTAAATCATTATTTTTATTTAGTGATGGATTTTGTTCAAAAACAATAGGGTTCTTCCTCTAGCTAACACTAATTTACTGTCCAAATTTCAATACAATCGGATTTTTCTTTATTGAGTTATCGTGCTTACAAGAACTGTGACGGACGGACGGACGGACGGACAGACGGACATTTTGAAAGTTGTTCAGAATTCGTTCACTAACACAATGATATGAAATTTTTTTCTCTACGAGCGATATTTACGATTTTAGAAATGTGCCGATCAAATACAATATACTCTTCGTTTTTGCGAAGAGTATAATAATCAAGGGGGAGATAGGAACAGATATAATGACAATGGCCAATGTCAACAAAGGTACAACAGGAACCCGCAGTTTAAGGGACAAGAGAAAGTAAACATGAGAGGGGAAGTAAATAATATACGCCTAGACCCCAGAAAACAGGTTCACTGGGAAAATAGAATCCCACAGTTTGAGAATGACAAGAGGGAAAGCAGAAGCTATGCATAGGTAGCACAGGTGGGTGTGGATGTATGTCTGCGTTCTTCCAAATGTGTAAACTCTTCCGCACAGTCTTGGCTATGGATTTGGGAGTTGTCTACTATCTGTGGTGTGTTTATGTTTATGTTATGTTTATTTGTATTGTAATTATTAATATTAACTTTATTATTTATTTTTAATAACAGTTTTCGTATTTACTTTATCTTCTTCACTTGCTTTTTATCCTATTTTTCTCATTTTTAAGTAAAATGACAATAAATTTGCTTAATTTTCCGTTCAATATTTTCATTAAGTAGTGTTTTTTCCATCTATCATATTATCGTCATAGATAGCGCATAATATCGTCACCCTTTTAAATATTTTTTTTGTAGCCAAACTATTCAGAAAAGTGGGTGACGATAATTAGGTACGGAAAATTTTGTACCTTTGTATAGCTGTTAAAAAATAAAACAGCTTCATAATGGTAATATCAATATTTTTTTTATTAAACTGAAAATGTCATGTAAAAACTCTTTTATCGTCACCTATTTTTTTTGTTGTTAAAATTATAAAAAAAATCATATCGTATGGTTAAATAACAAAAATAACATCCTTTATGAATTAGAAAATATATTCCCAAAAACTAAGAATTGAAAAATAAGCTCAACAATAAAAATATAGGTAGTCTGTACCCTCCTCTTACCTCCCCTACCTCTTAGAATTTAAAGGGGGCTATCGGGAAAGAGTCTAACACGCCACTGAAACACTGTTTCTAATAAAAAATCTAAGATGCGAAGGGTTAAAAGAGTTGTTTAAAAACTTTTCCAAATGTATAAAAAAATATATTTAATTTCCGTTGTACATCAACAAATTCCTAATTTCTTATTTTCCACAAAAACATATAAGAACTGACGATAATTGGGTTAGTGACGATAATTGGGTCTTTTACCTTACATGTTGATGGTTTATTTTTCATTAAACCGCTTAAAATTGAGAAAAACCAAAAAATTACTTTTCGGATCACGAATTTTTCAATATTATATATTTTCAATATTTTTTTATTATTTATGTAAATAATGGATTCAATTTCAATGCCAGAATTTACTTCAATGTAATATTACTAGAGTTGAATGAATTTAATTGAAGAAAGTGGCGAAAACCATCCTGAAACTTAAGTGTTTCATGACAATGCACCCTACCGTACTGAAAGTCGTAAGCTAGAGTTAGACTCCCTGGTCCAATGTGCATTTTGGTTAACGCATATTTTACAATTTTTCCACTAAATAAATAGTATAACGATGAGTAATCTGTTTTAAGTATATTTGAGTAAAATAATTTGAATACATAACACAGCCACACAAAAAGAAAAAAGTTCTGTGCAGCGGACGAAATGATATGGAACCAGAGAAACACGAATAATGACAAGACTATTAAGGAGAATAAAAGAAGTAAAATTTAATTCAGATCACTAATAAAATATTCAGTTAAGCTGTAAAAGCTATGTCTTAAGAGTAGAGTTTTGATTTCTTTCTTAAAACTAGTTATAGAATAGACTTGAGATTTTCAGGTAAATGATTGAAAATTTTTATCGGCATTATATGTAGCTACTTTTAGCCATCGAGGCAAGTCTATGTTGGGGTAATCTTAGGTTGTCACTAAAGCGTAGTGCATAGTTGCTAACTATATCTGCAGTCGAAGTATATTGACTAATATTCTTGACGTAAATTGCACATTGCAAGATGTATATATGTTAGTTCACGGTTTACATGAGTGACTTTTTAAAAAGATTTATTTACTTAAATGGAGCCAACGTTGGCTCTTGGAGAAGGAATATAATAATAATTAGAAGTGTTTCATTCTAAGTGAGTTTAATAACTGATTCAACAAAGCGTGTTTAGTCATATTTATAACATACAGAACCTGAGTAAGCAAAATATAGAACAAAGGAATTGCAGTTCTGCAGTCTGCACAAGTTATGAGAAACAAAGGTGTAATATGATATCTTGAAGATAAGCAATTAATAAGAGAAGTCGTTATCATGTAATATGATATGCCTGTGAAGGTTTGTTACGACTAAGTCTTGGTAATAAGCATATAATTTTATATAACAACTTCCCCCTTAATAAAAAAGTTGATGTTATGCAGCAACTTTTGAAAATTGTTAAAACGTTAAATGAATATAATGCAAAAATAAATTGAAACAATGTTGAATGAATACAAAGCAAAATAATAAAATAATGTAAAAGTTAAAATTGGTAAGCGATAATAAAACATTACATAACGTAATAAGGATACAATATTCTAAATAGTCTAAATTAATAGACAAGGGTAAAACTCCACATGAAAGTCTATGTTAACTCGATGTCCTCTTCTTCTTGAGGTCTAATACCGGGTCGCTTTCTTGGAGGGATCAGTCTAGGAAATTTGGTAAATACTCTGCTTCGCTCTGAAGGAGGTGAAGGAGGGTTATCCGTTGAGGGTTGGATTCGCAATGCTCCACATCTTCTTCTTCTGCACTTACAAGTTATGTAAAGTAGAACTAATAGGATGATGAGAGTGATTATGAAGTATGTGAACCAAGATACATGTTTGGTCACAAAAGGTTCGTTTATGAGGTCATCTAGGTCTTTGGAATATTGCTCTAGTTTGTTTTCAGCAATATCTAAATCTTCTACGTCGAGACTGTTTAATTTAAGCGGTTTTAATTTTGGAATTTCGATTTTGTCGGGCATGTGATTGCAGCATTCAAAAGGAATTTGGATTGGATGTGAATTGTCCTTAATTTCGGAAAAGTCTTTAGCACTGGCTTGTATTCGAGTAATGCCTGCATAGGCGTAACATCCTGGTTGTAGTTTTATGATGGAATTTTTGTTAATTAGCTCTGTTATGGATTCTCTCTTCGGGCAGTTGATGGTAATGTGAAGTGGTTCGGAATTAATTACTAGCCATGTGTTGTCTTCAAGTTCTTGGACGTTGTATCCTTGACTAATGGTGAAGGAAGTTTGACAATTTTCTGGGAGTTTCGGCAATGGTTTTAATATTCTAGCTTCACAAATGGCATTTTGGTCGATAGGATAAGCAAACAGGTTCGAACATAGTTTGGTTCCGAATTAAAGTGGTTTGCATTCTTTCAAATTTTGTATAGGTATGTACATTAAAGAATCATCGTCTCTCGCGATAAACTTTTGTGAAATAGATAAAAAGTGATGTAGACCAGTTCTGTTATCAAGTATAGGTATAGGGTACAGACGAAAGGTGTTGTAATTTTGAGGTTCAATGAGAGGTATTGTTAAAACAATTATTAAGTTAGAATTTAGTTGAAAAGCTTTTAGTTCAATAATATCCAGATATTGAGCAACTGCTGATAGTTTAATCGGAAGAGGTAAATTGTTCCTTCGCAAACTCTGTGAAATCTCTTGTAACGCCGTTACTAAGTGATCAGGTGTTATGATTGATGAATGAATAATTCCTAATCTGGGAAATGTTATTGAATTTAAAATATCGTTTAGATTGTCTTCGATATACAAATAGCTGGCCATTAGTTGTTCGGAAATGTATAGAAATTTTAGTTTTATTTCAGCAGCTTGGATCGTTTGAGTCATGGTTTGAATCGTGTGCTAGATTTCTTTGATATCTTTGTTAAATGTTTCCTCATCAATTTGTAATTTTTGTATAGTTGAGTTGAAATTTTTGATAACAGAAGTTGTAACTGAGATTTGATTTTTGGTTAAGTTTTCTAATTGATGTTCATCATTATTTAATTTGTTTATACAGTTAGTGTAGTACTCGCCATCTTCGGCGTCTAAGTTTCCGGTAATTGATTTGAATATTGTTCCGAAACCGTTAAGTATTCCGCGTTTATATCTCTTTGTGTCTGAAAAGACTTCGTCAAATTTCGTTTTTATCGAACTAGCTATTTGCATTAAAAGGTTAAACTCTGTTTTGACTTCGCTTCTAAACAGGATTGATTTTTGGTCAGCACCATCGAGGGTGTTCAAGATTCTGTCTAAATTATTTTGGTTTTTGTCAAAAGCTAGTTTAAGGGATGAAATATTTTTATGCACTAGCAGAGTCCATTTGTCATTTGTCACCACGATGTCCGTGTCTTGGTGATAGTATACACCAACAGTGTTATTGATCGGGGTAATTTTGTATTGACAGAGTGCTGATCCGAACAGCAGGAGAAACCTGAAAATAAATTTAATTTTCAGTATATGGTTTCATTCTATCAAAATTTACTTTAGTTTCTTGTTTTGTTTCGAGATTTAATAGGGTAGCAGAATTTTGAAAAATTTCTTTTATTTTAAAGGGACCGTTAAATTTGTTTTGTAATTTGTTCTTAATTTGTGATTCTTTTACATAAACTAAGTCACCTATTTTGTATTCAGGTCGTTTTTGGGGAATATTTCTGTCGCAGCGAACTTTTGCTTTCTCTTTTTGAGATTGTGTTCGACTACGGGCTATTTTATAGTAGTGGGATATTCTATTGTTTAAATCTCTAACGTATTTAGTTATTAATTCTTTTTGGTTGTACAAAGTTTCGGGTGGTCTGTTGGACGTATGTCCAAATACAAGTTCGTATGGGGTGAAACCGTGTGTTTTATTTACCGAATTGTTATAGCATATTACCGCATATGGTAAAATTTTGAAAGGATGTTCGTTCGGATTCTCGGTTTTATGAATTCTTATCATTTCAGCTAAAGTAGCATGAAATCTTTCTATGGATCCGTTCGATTGGGGATGTCCTACGCTTGAATATGTTAATTTTATGTCGTAGAGGGTACAGAGATCTTTGAGCAAACGGTTGTCAAATTCGCCACCGTAATCGCAATGGATTCTCAATGGGGTACCATAATGTTGAAAGTATAACAACAAAGTATTTACGACTACGATTTTGCGGATTTGTCTGGGACTGCATAGGCTTGCGTAAATTTAGTTAATTCGTCGCGAGTGTGTATTTTTCTCTAATTCTTCGAATCGTTTCATTTATTCCGCGGTGTAGATTATTTTTACCAAAATGATTTTGCTCCAATATAATTGGAATTTCATCTTCGTCGGCAGTTCTGACGATATCTTGACAAATTACTACTTTTAAGTCTTTTTCCGCAAAAATGAATGATAGGATTTCAAGTATGGGGAGGTCTAAATTATTTTCGACAAAGTATGTCTTAGAGAGATCTAGAACATCTTGATTTTTAAATAGTACCAAAAATAAATGCTCGATTACAGATTCAATATCGAAGGGTAGAGGGATGATAAAATATTTCCTATGTCTGACCGTTTTGCTTGATACAATATTGATTTTATCGTTATGAAATTCGGGATTTTCTTCGAATATGTCCTCGATAATTTTATGATGGAGGTCTTGTAAGTTATTTTGTTGGAAGAAAGTTATAATATCTTTGTGTTCTCGATACAAAAGTTGTTTGTTCGAGGCTTTGATTTTCGAATAGTCAATTAAAGATGTTGTCTTATATAAGTTGACGAAAGTTTCGAATTCTTGGGAAATTTGTTCGTCAGTGATCTCGTTATTGTCTGGGTTTTCGTCGTCGTCTGACTCTTCGTCATTCGCGGCTAGAACCTTTGAATAGAATTTGGAACATTCAGAAAAATGATTAATTTTGATTCTGGAAAGTGCATCCGCGTTCTTATTGATTTTGCCGGGTTTATAAATTATTTCGTAATCGTACTCTTCTAATTTGAGTCGCCAACGAGCAAGTCTACTTCCTGGATCTTTTATAGAGAATAGCCAGGTGAGTGGTCTGTGGTCGGTGACAAGTTTGAACTTTCTACCGTACAGATATGGTCTAAAGTGCTTTACACTCCATACTATTGATAAAAGCTCGCGTTCAATCGTTGAATACTTAGTTTCTGCACTGCACAATGTTCTAGAAGCATAGGCAATGGGTAAATCCTTGCCAATAGGCCCCCGGCTCAGCACTGAGCCGACGGCAAATGCTCTCGCATCAGTGGTTAGAACGAAAGGTTCATCAAAATTAGGGTAGATTAATATCGGAGTTGTCGTTAATGTTTGTTTCAAATCTTGAAAAGATTTTATACAATCATTGTCGAAGAGATATGGTATGTCTTTCTGTAAGAGTTTTGTTAAAGGCTTGGTAATCTTGGAGAAATTAGGTATAAAGCGCCTATAATATCCGGCTAAGCCTAAAAATGATTTAATTTCTTTTTGATTTTTTGGTTGAGGGAAATTTAGAATAGCGTCAACTTTCGAAGGATTCGGTTTTACGCCGTCTTTTGTAATGAGATGTCCTAAATAAGCGACTTCCTTGCGGAGAAACTCGCATTTGTCGGGTTGAATTTTTAGATTGGCTTTCTGTAATCGTTTGAAAACTTCTGTTAATCGAGAAATATGCTCGTGAATAGTAGGGGAGTAAACAATAATATCGTTCATATAGACGAGACATCGTTCATTTTGGATACCTAATAAAATGTTATCCATCACTCTTTGAAATGTTGATGGAGCATTCTTAAGTCCAAAAGGCATTCTTACGAATTCAAAATGACCATTTTCAACTGTGAAAGCAGTTTTCTGAATATCTTTCGCATCAATCTCGATTTGGTGAAATCCGGAGGCTAAGTCCAAAGTTGTAAAATATTGACATTTGCCTAATTGATCGAGGAGGTCGGAAATATTGGGTAGCGGGTATTTATCGTCAATAGTCAGTTCGTTAAGTTTTCTGTAGTCCACTACAACTCGCCATTTTTGTTTACCGGAGGCGTCGAGTTTTTTTTGGTACAACCCAAACTGGAGAGGACCAGGGAGAAATCGAAGGTCTAATGATGCCTTGATTGAGCATATTAGAGACTTGTGTTTTAACTTCCTCTTTATGGATATGAGGGTAGCGATATGACTTTGTGAAAACCGGTTTTGAATCGTTCGTGTCAATGGAATGCTTAATTTCGTTAGTAAAAATTAAATTGTCTCCTTCCAAATAGAATATATCTTGAAAGTCTAAACAAAGCTGCGTTACTATTTCGGCCTCTTCTTCGTTTAGATGATCCAAGCGCAATTCGTTCCTAATTTCGAAGGATCTGTCCGTCTGTAGGTGTGAGTCAGAATTTTGAGTGTTTAAATTGAAAATTGATTTGAATTTTTGTACTGGCTCTAGTTTTATGTTAGAAAAATTTACCGTTTTTGGTATTGCATTCGCGTTTATAATTGAGGTTAAAAATTCTCCATTGTTATCGATTTTGACAATAGCATTTGGTAAGCGTACTTTCTCGTTTTCCTGGGCTAACAGTATAGCCTCGGTATTTCGTAGGTTACATTTTAGTTTACAGATTTTTTCCATGCGAGGTTCGATAGAAATTAAATTTTTGATGTTGCCTAAATTTGGATTTTGGTTTTTGATGTTAGAGTTACCAGTTGGTTGTACAAGTAAATTTACTGTAGTTTCTTCCGTGACTTTAAATAGTGGTACGGTTTTAAAATTTGTGACTAGGTGTTTGTTTTTGAAATCTACTCGGCATTCGTAATGTTCTAAAAAGTCTGCGCCTAGCAGTCCGTCAAAATCTATATCTAGATTATAGATGTAAACCTTGTGTGATTGATCTGAAAAGGGGATGAGAACAGATTCGTTGATATAAATTTTTTGATCAGTAATACCTTGTATAATTACATTTTCAGGGGATCTACGTCTATAATTTTCAGCTGTTTTAGGTTTAAAAATTGAAATTCCTGCACCTGTGTCAATCAAAATTTTAAATTTGCCGGTTGCGTCTTTGATGTAATAAAGATTTTTTGAATTTACGGTTAATAGGGTGTGAGAAAGCGTATTTACATGAACGTCTGTTCTGGGAAGTTCAGCATTGGATCGAAACTGTCGTTGAGATTCATTGTTTGTATTTGGTTTGATATTTGGTCGAATTGGTCTATTTGTTGTGTTGGAGTATCCGTGGGGTACTCCGGATCTAAACGAAAATCCTGAGGATTAGCAGTATAATCCTCGTATTGCTCGTTCTGAGAATTAGCAGTATAATTCTCCTGGAAATTTTGGTTGGTTTCAAAATTGTAATTTTCGTACGATTCATTTTGACTTTGATAATTTTTTTAATCGTTGAAAGAGTAGTCATTGTATTGGTTAAATTGATCGGCATAATTATCGTAAGGTTCGTAATTTAAATGATGAGCTTTTTGCTGATTAAAGCGGTTAAAATTCGGGTTAGGCTGAATAGCGGATGGTCGTTGTTGCGTAAAGTTAGGGTTCGGCCTTATGGCTGAGGGCCTGTTTTGCTGTGATTGATTTGGCTGATTATTTTGAGGGAATGTCCTCTGACTAAATTGATTATTACTCGGTTGTGCAAAGTTTTGATGAGAAAAATTTTGTGAGTTTGGGTTTCCTTGGAAACTTGGTCTCTGGAAGTTTTGAGACTGTTGCCTTGTGCGGCATTCGCTTATTACATGTCCATTCCGTTTACAGAAGGAACAAAACTTTTGTTGCAAATTGGGACCTCGTGGTCGCTTTTGTTGAATTACTGGATTTTTGACCGGACTATTTTTTGGGAATTTTTGCTGTTCAAAATAAGAGAGTTGTAGCTCTCTACGAATTCTAATAATTGCGTTCACCATAGTCGGAGGGTTACTGGCACGTATTATTCTGCCTAGATTTGGTTCTAGACCCGTCAACAAATTATTTAATGTCATAGTTTCAATCAGGTTTGTTTGCGCGGTTCTTTGCTCCGAAGTTAAATTTTGTTTTTGCACTGCAGCGTGCATTTTCGCATTGTGCGTTTGTAAACGCGAAACGAATGTTAAGGCGGATTCACTAGGTAATTGGTGAATTCGTTGTAGGTCCTGAATTAGGGACGTTAAATCTCGGTCTCCGAAATGAGTTTCTAGTAGTGCCTTTATTTCTGGCCATGTGGCAGGGTTGCGCGAATTTATAAGTTCGGCAGCTTTACCTTTTAGTTTATTTTTGATATGCACTGTTAACAAGATTTTCTGGTCATGAATTGCCATGCGTTGGGCACACTGACATGAGTTTAAGAAAGTTTGGAGGTTGATGGCGTTACCATCAAATTCAGGTATTAAAGAAAATATTTCAGAGAGCTTGTAAGGCTCAATTTGCTCTGGTTGTTGTTGTTGTTGTTCGGCTGATGCCGGTACTATTGGTTGAGCTGTCTCTGGTTGAGCTCTGTCTGGCATTTTGCTTTTTATTTAGAGATTATTTGAACTAAAAGAATTGTCTGCGTATCAGCAGTATGATACGAGAATTAAATTAAAATTGTTTGTTATGTTGCGTACGTTAATAAATTGTGTATTAACTGTATAATACACAGTCGTTTCGTGAATACGAAAATAAATAACTTAAGATTAGAATTGTTGCGTTGTAGCTTGTAAAGGATTTGTTTGATAACAGAATTGGCTTTGTTTGCCGAGTGTATTGGCGGTATAATACACGTAAATAATTGTGATAAATAATAATTGTAAAATGAAGTAAAATAACGAGATGATTCTTAAAAATGACTTACATTAATTTCATCTCCATGAGTAGGTTCTTCGTCCGTCAAGGGATTGGGATCCGCCACCACCAGTGAGGAAGGTCTCCTTGTTCTCGTAGATGTACACGCACTAGTTAGGCACCTTCTGCAGATGTTCTCCTTGTTCTCTTACGCTTCACTACCAGTTAGGCTTCTTGTTCTGATGATGTTTACGGATCCTACCGACTGCGCCAATGTTAGATCACGGTTTACATGAGTGACTTTTTAAAAAGATACTTAAATGGAGCCAACGTTGGCTCTTGGAGAAGGAATATAATAATAATTAGAAGTGTTTCATTCTAAGTGAGTTTAATAACTGATTCAACAAAGCGTGTTTAGTCATATTTATAACATACAGAACCTGAGTAAGCAAAATATAGAACAAAGGAATTGCAGTTCTGCAGTCTGCACAAGTTATGAGAAACAAAGGTGTAATATGATATCTTGAAGATAAGCAATTAATAAGAGAAGTCGTTATCATGTAATATGATATGCCAAAACAAACAACTAGTCACAAATTTTAAAACCGTACCACTATTTAAAGTCACGGAAGAAACTACAGTAAATTTACTTGTACAACCAACTGGTAACTCTAACATCAAAAACCAAAATCCAAATTTAGGCAACATCAAAAATTTAATTTCTATCGAACCTCGCATGGAAAAAATCTGTAAACTAAAATGTAACCTACGAAATACCGAGGCTATACTGTTAGCCCAGGAAAACGAGAAAGTACGCTTACCAAATGCTATTGTCAAAATCGATAACAATGGAGAATTTTTAACCTCAATTATAAACGCAAATGCAATACCAAAAACGGTAAATTTTTCTAACATAAAACTAGACCCAGTACAAAAATTCAAATCAATTTTCAATTTAAACACTCAAAATTCTGACTCACACCTACAGACGGACAGATCCTTCGAAATTAGGAACGAATTGCGCTTGGATCATCTAAACGAAGAAGAGGCCGAAATAGTAACGCAGCTTTGTTTAGACTTTCAAGATATATTCTATTTGGAAGGAGACAATTTATATTTTCCTAACGAAATTAAGCATTCCATTGACACGAACGATTCAAAACCGGTTTTTACAAAATCATATCGCTACCCTCATATTCATAAAGAGGAAGTCAAAACACAAGTCTCTAATATGCTTGATCAAGGCATCATTAGACCTTCGATTTCTCCCTGGTCCTCTCCAGTTTGGGTTGTACCTAAAAAACTCGACGCCTCCGGTAAACAAAAATGGCGAGTTGTAGTGGACTACAGAAAACTTAACGAACTGACTATTGACGATAAATACCCGCTACCCAATATTTCCGACCTCCTCGATCAATTAGGCAAATGTCAATATTTTACAACTTTGGACTTAGCCTCCGGATTTCACCAAATCGAGATTGATGCGAAAGATATTCAGAAAACTGCTTTCACAGTTGAAAATGGTCATTTTGAATTCGTAAGAATGCCTTTTGGACTTAAGAAAGCTCCATCAACATTTCAAAGAGTGATGGATATTCAACAATGACTGTATAAAATCTTTTCAAGATTTGAAACAAACATTAACGACAACTCCGATATTAATCTACCCTAATTTTGATGAACCTTTCGTTCTAACCACTGATGCGAGCGCATTTGCCGTCGGCTCAGTGCTGAGCCAGGGGCCCATTGGCAAAGATTTACCCATGGCCTATGCTTCTAGAACCTTGTGCAGTGCAGAAACTAAATATTCAACGATTGAACGCGAGCTTTTATCCATAGTATGGAGTGTAAAGCACTTTAGACCATACCTGTACGGTAGAAAGTTCAAACTTGTCACCGACCACAGACCACTCACCTGGCTATTCTCTATAAAAGATCCAGAAAGTAGACTTGCTCGTTGGCGACTCAAATTAGAAGAGTACGATTACGAAATAATTTATAAACCCGGCAAAATCAATAAGAACGCGGATGCACTTTCCAGAATCAAAATTAATCATTTTTCTGAATGTTCCAAATTCTATTCAAAGGTTCTAGCCGCGAATGACGAAGAGTCAGACGACGACGAAAACCCAGACAATAACGAGATCACTGACGAACAAATTTCCCAAGAATTCGAAACTTTCGCCAACTTATATAAGACAACATCTTTAATTGACTATTCGAAAATCAAAGCCTCGAACAAACAACTTTTGTATCGAGAACACAAAGATATTATAACTTTCTTCCAACAAAATAACCTACAAGACCTCCATCATAAAATTATCGAAGACATATTCGAAGAAAACCCCGAATTTCATAACGATAATATCAATATTGTATCGAGCAAAACAGTCAGACATAGGAGATATTTTATCATCCCTCTACCTTTTGATATCGAATCTGTAATTGAACATCTATTTTCGGTATTATTTAAAAATCAAGACGTCCTAGATCTCTCTAAGACATACTTTGTCGAAAATAACTTAGACCTCCCCATTCTTGAAATCCTATCATTCATTTTTGCGGAAAAAGACTTAAAAGTAGTAATTTGTCAAGATATCGTCAGAACTGCCGACGAAGATGAAATTCCAATTATATTGGAGCAAAATCATTTTGGTAAAAATAATCTACACCGCGGAATAAATGAAACGATTCGAAGAATTAGAGAAAAATACACTTGGCAAGGTCTAACTAAAGACGTTGAAAATTTTATAAAAAATTGTGAAACTTGCCAAAAGACTAAAGTATGCCGGAAAAACCTTAATAACCCTCTGGTAGTCACAGAAACCCCAAGAACACCATTCGAAAGAATCAATATCGATTTATTTGAATTCCCAACTCGAAATTACGCTTTAACTATTCGAGACGAGTTAACTAAATTTACACAAGCCTATGCAGTCCCGGACAAATCCGCAAAATCCGTCGTAAATACCTTGTTGTTATACTTTCAACATTACGGTACCCCGCTAAGAATCCATTGCGATTACGGTGGCGAATTTGACAACCGTTTGCTCAAAGATCTCTGCACCCTCTACGACATAAAATTAACTTATTCAAGCGTAGGACATCCCCAATCGAACGGATCCATAGAAAGATTTCATGCTACTTTAGCTGAAATGATAAGAATTCATAAAACCGAGAATCCGAACGAACATCCTTTCAAAATTTTACCATATGCGGTAATATGCTATAACAATTCGGTAAATAAAACACACGGTTTCACCCCATACGAACTTGTATTTGGACATACGTCCAACAGACCACCCGAAACTTTGTACAACCAAAAAGAATTAATAACTAAATACGTTAGAGATTTAAACAATAGAATATCCCACTACTATAAAATAGCCCGTAGTCGAACACAATCTCAAAAAGAGAAAGCAAAAGTTCGCTGCGACAGAAATATTCCCCAAAAACGACCTGAATACAAAATAGGTGACTTAGTTTATGTAAAAGAATCACAAATTAAGAACAAATTACAAAACAAATTTAACGGTCCCTTTAAAATAAAAGAAATTTTTCAAAATTCTGCTACCCTATTAAATCTCGAAACAAAACAAGAAACTAAAGTAAATTTTGATAGAATGAAACCATATACTGAAAATTAAATTTATTTTCAGGTTTCTCCTGCTGTTCGGATCAGCACTCTGTCAATACAAAATTACCCCGATCAATAACACTGTTGGTGTATACTATCACCAAGACACGGACATCGTGGTGACAAATGACAAATGGACTCTGCTAGTGCATAAAAATATTTCATCCCTTAAACTAGCTTTTGACAAAAACCAAAATAATTTAGACAGAATCTTGAATACCCTCGATGGTGCTGACCAAAAATCAATCCTGTTTAGAAGCGAAGTCAAAACAGAGTTTAACCTTTTAATGCAAATAGCTAGTTCGATAAAAACGAAATTTGACGAAGTCTTTTCAGACACAAAGAGATATAAACGCGGAATACTTAACGGTTTCGGAACAATATTCAAATCAATTACCGGAAACTTAGACGCCGAAGATGGCGAGTACTACACTAACTGTATAAACAAATTAAATAATGATGAACATCAATTAGAAAACTTAATCAAAAATCAAATCTCAGTTACAACTTCTGTTATCAAAAATTTCAACTCAACTATACAAAAATTACAAATTGATGAGGAAACATTTAACAAAGATATCAAAGAAATCGAGCACACGATTCAAACCATGACTCAAACGATCCAAGCTGCCGAAATAAAACTAAAATTTCTATACATTTCCGAACAACTAATGGCCAGCTATTTGTATATCGAAGACAATCTAAACGATATTTTAAATTCAATAACATTTCCCAGATTAGGAATTATTCATTCATCAATCATAACACCTGATCACTTAGTAACGGCGTTACAAGAGATTTCACAGAGTTTGCGAAGGAACAATTTACCTCTTCCGATTAAACTATCAGCAGTTGCTCAATATCTGGATATTATTGAACTAAAAGCTTTTCAACTAAATTCTAACTTAATAATTGTTTTAACAATACCTCTCATTGAACCTCAAAATTACAACACCTTTCGTCTGTACCCTATACCTATACTTGATAACAGAACTGGTCTACATCACTTTTTATCTATTTCACAAAAGTTTATCGCGAGAGACGATGATTCTTTAATGTACATACCTATACAAAATTTGAAAGAATGCAAACCACTTTATTTCGGAACCAAACTATGTTCGAACCTGTTTGCTTATCCTATCGACCAAAATGCCATTTGTGAAGCTAGAATATTAAAACCATTGCCGAAACTCCCAGAAAATTGTCAAACTTCCTTCATCATTAGTCAAGGATACAACGTCCAAGAACTTGAAGACAACACATGGCTAGTAATTAATTCCGAACCACTTCACATTACCATCAACTGCCCGAAGAGAGAATCCATAACAGAGCTAATTAACAAAAATTCCATCATAAAACTACAACCAGGATGTTACGCCTATGCAGGCATTACTCGAATACAAGCCAGTGCTAAAGACTTTTCCGAAATTAAGGACAATTCACATCCAATCCAAATTCCTTTTGAATGCTGCAATCACATGCCCGACAAAATCGAAATCCCAAAATTAAAACCGCTTAAATTAAACAGTCTCGACGTAGAAGATTTAGATTGCTAAAAACAAACTAGAGCAATATTCCAAAGACCTAGACGACCTCATAAACGAACCTTTTGTGACCAAACATGTATCTTGGTTCACATACTTCATAATCACTCTCATCATCCTATTAGTTCTACTTTACATAACTTGTAAATGCAGAAGAAGAAGATGTGGAGCATTGAGAATCCAACCCTCAACGGATAACCCACCTTCACCTCCTTCAGAGCGAAGCAGAGTATTTACCAAATTTCCTAGACTGATCCCTCCAAGAAAGCGACCCGGTATTAGACCTCAAGAAGAAGAGGACATCGAGTTAACATAGACTTTCATGTGGAGTTTTACCCTTGTCTATTAATTTAGACTATTTAGAATATTGTATCCTTATTACGTTATGTAATGTTTTATTATCGCTTACCAATTTTAACTTTTACATTATTTTATTATTTTGCTTTGTATTCATTCAACATTGTTTCAATTTATTTTTGCATTATATTCATTTAACGTTTTAACAATTTTCAAAAGTTGCTGCATAACATCAACTTTTTTATTAAGGGGGAAGTTGTTATATAATATTACACGCTATCTTATTGCGACTTAGCCATAATAAACCTTCACAGGTATATCGTATTTCACGATAACAGCTTCTCTTATTAATTGCTTATCTTCAAGATATCATATTACACCTTTGTTTCTCATAACTTGTGCAGACTGCAGAACTGCAATTCCTTTGTTATATATTTTGCTTACTCAAGAAGAAGAGGACATCGAGTTAACATAGACTTTCATGTGGAGTTTTACCCTTGTCTATTAATTTAGACTATTTAGAATATTGTATCCTTATTACGTTATGTAATGTTTTATTATCGCTTACCAATTTTAACTTTTACATTATTTTATTATTTTGCTTTGTATTCATTCAACATTGTTTCAATTTATTTTTGCATTATATTCATTTAACGTTTTAACAATTTTCAAAAGTTGCTGCATAACATCAACTTTTTTATTAAGGGGGAAGTTGTTATATAATATTACACGCTATCTTATTGCGACTTAGCCATAATAAACCTTCACAGGTATATCGTATTTCACGATAACAGCTTCTCTTATTAATTGCTTATCTTCAAGATATCATATTACACCTTTGTTTCTCATAACTTGTGCAGACTGCAGAACTGCAATTCCTTTGTTATATATTTTGCTTACTCAGGTTCTGTATGTTATAAATATGACTAAACACGCTTTGTTGAATCAGTTATTAAACTCAGTTAGAATGCAACACTTCTAATTTATTATTATATTCCTTCTCCAAGAGCCAACGTTGGCTCCATTTAGTAAAATAAATCTTTTTAAAAAGTCACTCATGTAAACCGTGATCTAACATATAGAGATATAACAGTAAGAATTTTTAAGTCTTTGACAGTTCCCGACAGGAGTGTCTACCCTGTCAAAAAAATCTCATCAATCCGTATTGAAAATTATCAAAAATTAATAAGTATCTATGGTCAATAAGTTTCTATAAGAGTTAGGTAAAGTTGCTGTTGAAATTGTTATCAGTTTATATCCGCATAGACCAGCAAAACGAGTCAAGCCATATCCATTTGTTAATCCAAACATTTACTTATACCATATTAATGAGAATTTATGAGCACAGTATCTAATGTAATTCGTGCGGCTTTCCGTGATTAAAAGACAAGGTGTTTCTTTAAGAAACGAGCTGCATTAGGTTAGAACAGTTTGGATTTGCAATTGAAGATTACAAATTATAATGTTTGAATAGGGATTTATGAGATCAGTTTCTATGAGTATTAATGTTTTTTTTCAGTAATATATTAAATGTGTTTTCATTTGTTTGAATGGGTAAAAAGAAAGGTCAGTTTTCAACTGCAATTACAAATACAAGTTTAATCGCTTCGAATGGGATTATATGCAATCAATTTCTAAAAGTATTTATGCTGTTTTCCGAATATAGTTATGATGAGGTTTAATCAGTAACAAATTGTTAACTACATGTTATGATATGGTCGGAAATTCCAAGTACACATTTGGTATTCCTTCAAGAGGATTGATGAGAGCAGTTTCTACGAGTATCTATTTGTTGTTCCTATAGTAAATTATATAAGTCTTTATCAGTACAGATTCGGATTTAATTTAAATATGAAAATTATATCAGAATAAAGCAACCAAATATTTTAAACAGTATCTATTTGTAAATCCAAACATTTACTTATACTATCTCAATGAGAATTTATGAGAACAGTATCTAATGTAAAACGTGCGGCTTTCCGTGGTTAAATGGCAAGAGTTTCTATAAGAAACGAGCTGCATTAGGTTAGAACAGTTTTGATTTGCAATTGAAGATTCAAATACAAGTTTAATCACTTCGAATGGGGTTAGATGCGATCAATTTCTCAAAGTATTTATGCCGTTTTCCGGATATAATTGTGAAGAGGTTTAATCAGTAACAAATTGTTCACTACATGTTATGATATGGTCGGAAATTCCAAGTACACATTTGGTATTCCTTCAAGAGGATTGATGAGAGCAGTTTCTACGAGTATCTATTTGTTGTTCCTCTAGTAAATTATATAAGTCATTATCAGTAAAGATTCGGATCTAATTTAAATATGAAAATTACATCAGAATAAAGCAACCAAATATTTTAAACAGTATCTATTTGTAAATCCAGACATTTACTTATACTATCTCAATGAGAATTTATGAGAACAGTATCTAATGTAAAACGTGCGGCTTTTCGTGGTTAAATGGCAAGTGTTTCTATAAGAAACGAGCTGCATTAGGTTAGAACAGTTTTGATTTGCAATTGAAGATTACAAATTATAATGTTTGAATAGGGATTTATGAGATCAGTTTCTATGAGTATTAATGTTTTTTTCAGTAATATATTAAATGTGTTTTCATTTGTTTGAATGGGTAAAAAGGAAGGTCAGTTTTGAACTGCAATTACAAATGTAAGTTTAATCACTTCGAATGGGGTTATATGCGATCAATTTCTAACAGTATTTATGCTGTTTTCCGAATATAATTGTGATGAGGTTTGATCCGTAACAAATTGTTCACTACATGTTACGATATGGTCGGAAATTTCAGGTACATATTTAGTATTCTTTCAAGAGGATTAATGAGAGCAGTTTCTACGAGTATTTATTTGTTGTTCCTACAGTAAATTATATAAGTCTTTATCAGTATGCATTCGGATCTAATTTAAATACAAAAATCATATCAGAATGAAACCCCAAATATTTTAAACAGTGTCCACCTGTAAATTCAAGATAATATTATAATGAGAATCCATCACAACAGTATCTAATGTAACGTGTGCGGTTTTCCGTGGCTAAATTTTAAAATTATTTGCAATAAATAAGCTTTAACGGATTCGAACAGTTTTGCATTTCCAGATGAATAGTTTTAATTGTTAGGGATCTATGAGGTTAGTGTAATGTTTTTTTTTTTCAATAAAATGTGTTTTTATTGGAAAATAAACATTACACAAAGACACTGATCTCATAGATCCCTATTTAACAATTAAAACTATTCATCTGGAATTGCAAATTAAAACTGTTCAAATCCGTTAAAGCTATTTATTAAAAATACTTTTAAAATTTAGCCACGGAAAGCCGCACGCGTTACATTAGATACTGTTCTGATTGGTTCTCATTAAAATATATCTTTAAATGTTTGGATTTACAAGTGGATACTGTTTAAAATATTTGGTTGTGTCATTCTGATATAATTTTTGTATTTAAAGTAGATCCGAATGCATACTGATAAAGACAAATTTTCTATTGGAACAACAAATACATACTCATAGAAACTGCTATCATCAATCCTTTCGAAGGAATACTAAATATGTACCTGGAATTTCCGACCATATCGTAACATGTGGTGAACAATTTGTTACTGATCAAACCTCATCACAATTATATTCGGAAAACAGCATAAATACTGTTAGAAACTGATCGCATATAACCCCATTCGAAGTGATTAAACTTGTATTTGTAATTGCAGTTGAAAACTGACCTTTCTTTTTACCCATTCAAACAAATGAAAACACATTTAATATACTTATTACTGAAAAAAAAACATTAATACTCATAGAAACTGATCTCATAAATCCCTATTCAAACATTATAATTTGTAATCTTCAATTGCAAATCAAAACTGTTCTAACCTAATGCAGCTCGTTTCTTATAGAAACTCTTGCCATTTAACCACGGAAAGCCGCACGTTTTACATTAGATACTGTTCTCATAAATTCTCATTGAGGTAGTATAAGTAAATGTCTGGATTTACATATAGATACTATTTAAAATATTTAGTTGCTTTATTCTGATATAATTTTCATATTTAAATTAGATCCGAATGCATACTGATTAAGACTTATATAATTTACTATTGGCACAACAAATACATACTCGTAGAAATTGCTATCATCAATCCTTTCGAAGTAACACTAAATATGTACCTGGAATTTCCACACGTAACATGTAGTGAACAATTTGTTACTGATCAAACCTCATCACAATTATATATTCGGAAAACAGCATAAATACTGTTAGAAATTGATCGCATATAATCCCATTCGAAGTGGTTAAACTTGTATTTGTAATTGCAGTTGAAAACTGACCTTTCTTTTTACCCATTCAAACAAATGAAAACCCATTTAATATATTACTGAAAAAAAAACATTAATACTCATAGAAACTGATCTCATAAATCCCTATTCAAACATTATAATTTGTAATCTTCAATTGCAAATCAAAACTGTTCTAACTAAATGCAGCTCGTTTCATATAGAAACTCTTGCCATTTAACCACGGAATGCCGCACGTTTTACATTAGATACTGTCCTCATAAATTCTCATTGAGATAGTATAAGTAAATGTCTGGATTTACAAATAGATTCTGTTTAAAATATTTGGTTGCTTTATTCTGATATAATTTTCATATTTAAATTAGATCCGAATGCATACTGATAAAGACTTATATAATTTACTATTGGTACAACAAATACATACTCGTAGAAGCTGCTATCATCAATCCTTTCGAAGTAATACTAAATATGTACCTGGAATTTCCGACCGTATCGTAACATGTAGTGAACAATTTGTTACTGATCAAACCTCATCACAATTATATTCGGAAAACAGTATAAATACTGTTAGAAATTGATCGCATATAACCCCATTCGAAGTGATTAAATTTGTATTTGTAATTTCAGTTGAAAACTGACCTTTCTTTTTACCCATTCAAACATATGAAAATACATTTAATATATTACTGAAAAAAAAACATTAATACTCATAGAAACTGATCTCATAAATCCCTATTCAAACATTATAATTTGTAATCTTCAATTGCAAATCAAAACTGTTCTAACCTAATGCAGCTCGTTTCTTATAGAAACACTTGCCATTTAACCACGGAAAGCCGTACGTTTTACATCAGATACTGTTCTCATAAATTCTCATTGAGATAGTATAAGTAAATGTAAAGACTTATATAATTTACTAGAGGAACAACAAATAGATACTCGTAGAAACTGCTCTCATCAATCCTTTTGAAGGAATACTAAATGTGTACTTGGAATTTCCGACCATATCATAACAAGTAGTGAACAATTTGTTACTGATTAAACCTCATCACAATTATATTCGGAAAACAGTATAAATACTTTTAGAAATTAATCGCATATAACCCCATTCAAAGTGATTAAACTTGTATTTGTAATTGCAGTTGAAAACTGACCTTTCTTTTTACCCATTCAAACAAATGAAAACACATTTAATATATTACTGAAAAAAAACATTAATACTCATAGAAACTGATCTCATAAATCCCTATTCAAACATTATAATTAGTAATCTTCAATTGCAAGTCAACCTAATGCAGCTCGTTTCTTATAGAAACACTTGCCATTTAACCACGGAAAGCCGCACGTTTTACCTTAGATACTGTTCTCATAAATTCTCATTGATGTGGTATAAGTAAATGTTTGCTGCTCCATTCTGGTAGAAACTGATAGAAATTTCAGCAGCAACTTTACTCCAGGCTCCAGTAGAGGGAGCTGTATACGTGTAGCTAGTTCATATCTAATCTAATGTGACCTAAGGAACTGAAGTGTGTTTGTTAAATTAAAAACAAAGCAGTCTCTTTCACTGCTAACTCATTCATTGCTTCTAGGCTAGAACAAGAACACCCGAGGAAATAAGGACTTTGCAGAATTTTGTGTTTACCACAATATTAGTATTTCTATTTGAAATATGCAATTTAAACTGCGCATTTGTCGGCATGCATATCCAAATTAATACTAATAAAAAAACAAAATGGAAGTTTACAATAAAAATACATCTGTAAAATATACAATTGAAACTGTACATTTGTTGACATGTATATCCACATTAATACTAATAAAAAACAATGTTGAAATTTACAATAAAAACATGTTGATAAATGGTGTGTTACATACGATAGATACTGGAGAAAGGACGGACTGGAACTCTTATGATATTACTTATAGAAAAGTTTAGAATCTCTTTAAAGTTGTATCTGTAATTCCATATGTTTACAGATATAAGGGCAAGGGTGCATTTGCAGACACTAAACTGTAGATTTGTTGATGTATATTTCATATAAGTACTCATGAAAGGGCAACATGATAATTCCAAATAGCTCATCCGGAATTACTGTTTCATAACCGATTTAAAACTTAATAAAACAGATAAAATCCTGTCTGTATAATACTAATATAACTTATAGGAACGATAAAACCGCATCACTTTTTTTTTATAAGTTTCTATGTGGAATTTTTGGCAGGGTAGCGCCTTTAAATTTCATTGTACGAACTACTTTTTTTGCGCAGTTAATACTTCATTTATCCGATTTGCATTGCCCCAGCTGACAATGTCATAACACAATGCTGAATTTACATACGAAAAATAGTACGAAAGCGAAATTTTCAAATTCACATATGACCTAAGTTTTTTTAGAACACTATTGATTTGAGAGTTCCAGGATAACCTATTGTCAATCTTAATACCCAAAAATTTCGTGTTATCAGTCTGATTAATGCTAAGAACACCCGTCATAATTCTGACCAGGAGACTATAGTTGGGAGCTGTAGTATTAAACAAAACACAAGTTCAGTTTTATTGAAGGTTAATAATAGATTGTTCGCACGGCTGTAATCGAGGACAGTATTTGTACAATCATTAACTGCTGTACTAAGCATATTTATATTGTCGGCTGAGACATTTGCTGCAAATAAAGTTATTGTGCTGTGGCAATGTTTATGAAATGGTTCATCTATGTCATTTATAAAGATTAGGTGGCTTAGGATATTCCCTTGAGGCACCCCCATCTCGATAGCTTGCAAGTCGGAGTTATGCTCCCTGCCACCTGCCTGTAGTACAACCATCTGCGAACGCTCAGACAAGTAGGAAGAGATCCAACTATAGGATAGTCCCCTTACTCCATAGTAATAGAGTTTTTGTTTGAGTAAGTCATGATTTACCTTGTCAAAGGCACGTTTATAGTCAAAATATAAACCGGCAACACATATTTTGTCATCAAGATATTTAACTCTGGTGCGACCACCAGCCATTACTCTCAAAGGGCAGAGACTCAACCCTATAGAGGGTTAAAACTACCCCCACGCCTCATAAGTTTCAAAAACGGGGAAAAAAATCAGGCTCTGTAGTATTAGGCAGGGTGAACAAATATGGAGTAAATTCGTGCCAACCACCAATACATATATGACTAGAGACTACCCTTAAAGTGAAAAATATTGAAAATAATGTATAATATTGAAAAATTCGTGATCCGAAAAGTCATCTTTTTGGTTTTTCTCAATTTTTAGCGGTTTCATGAAAAATAAACCATCAACATGTATAGATCATTTTAAAGTAGACATTTCAACGGTTAAAATGAGCCCAGGTAGAATATTAAAATCGAAAAAAAACACCAATAAAGTTTTCCGTGAAAGATTTGGGTTTTTTTTTTCGAAAAATGTAAATATCTCGGAAACTACTTGTTTCCCAGATTCCAAAAAAAAGCATGCTTATTCAATGTAAAAAAAAGTATATTGTCACAAAATTTCATGTAAATTGAATTATTTTTAAAAACTTTTAAAAATTTTATTTTTAAAAATACCTTATATGAAAGTTTCAGATTTTCTTAATATCTACAACTTATATGAAGAACGTTTTCTGCTAGGAGGTCACGTTTCGCCGAAAATCGCAAAAGACCACTTTCAGCCTCTAAACCATTTAACCTTAACTAAATCCCCCGATTGCTCTTTGCCTGTAAATAATTTTTTTTTTTTTTTCAGCATTCAAAATCCGCTTTGGCACTAGCCTAAGACTTGGAATTTGTTCAAAAAATTATTTTTTAAACCTCAACGCTAACGTTTTCAATTTTCTCACTGTTTAGTGACATGGACTTTCAGTGCATGCATAAATGGTAGTTCGTCGGATTTGCTTGTTAATGCTCAACGCACTGACGGGGTCACACAGGGACTGCAGAAAGAGGAACTAAGGAAAAAAGTCTTAATTCAGAAACTACAAAAAAGTCAAAATAAACAATAAAAAGTCGAACAAGAAAAAACAAATCACCCCAGTTATAATCACGCTCGAGTGTTAGGTCTGCTATCAATCCTAAACTGTTGTGTTCAATTTGTGTGTCATTGCTAGATCCTCAGTGATACACAAGGGCACCAAGGGCACATAAGTGCCTCGCTTCTAGCGATCTCGGGACGTTCATAGCATAATCAGTTGTCCTGACCTCTTCCGTCACCGCAGAGTCACATCTTCCATCAACACGACAAAATCGACCCTGAGAACAACATCCAACTCAACACACATATGGCAGATACTTCCGATTTGCGTTTTTAAAAACGCAATTCCGGAGGGTAAATCCTGTTACACTATCTACTCTCATGTACGGTTACCCAAAGTGTGCTAGGTTTTAACTAGAGGTGCAGGCGGCACTTATTTGTTGTTCCCTACAATTTTAGATTATTTTTACATTTTTTTGTTAAAGTAGTCAAAGGAACGTTAACTTGCTCTTCACTTCACTTAGTTAATAACTCAGAGGCGAATAGAGAGATAGCTAATTATTTTGGCGTGCAATGGAGTGTATAAAAGCCGCTTTACATTAATGCAATATTGCAGGTGCCATGCAAATTTTTATTGCGCGCATGCGTACATCGACCTATTACATCGAAATAGCTCGATGTACGCATGCGCGCAATAAAAATTTGCATGGCACGTGCAATATTGCATTAATGTAAAGTGGCTTTAACACGTGCAATCTTCTCAGAAGATTGAAAAAGTGGCAGGGTAACTTAAGCCACCTAAAGACCTGAAGTAAAACGATTATTTTTGTTTCAGGTCAGAGGTTTGCCATTTTGGAGATAAAGGCAGCATTATGTGGGATTTTAAGGAAGTTTCAGTTAGAACCTGTTGATACCCCGCAAGGTTTAAGATATAGATCAGATTTAGTTTTAAGGCCGTATGACGAAATTAAAGTTAAATTTGTACCTCGGAAATGAATTATTTATCATTAATTATTATTATTATTTGTGACTTATATATCTAATAAATTGCTAGAGATATTTATACTAGTCAACCATCCTAGGATGGCAAGTAAACGCGCAGAGAGAGAGAGAGAAGAAATATCTTCCCTGTTGGACAGAGATAAACAAGCTTTTTAAGCTTCTTAAGCCAGCTAGCTTAAGAAGCTTGTTTTTCTTTGTCTAGCTGTGACGATATTTCTTCTTTCTCTGTGCGGCTACTTGCCATCCTAGGATGGCAAGTAACCGCACAGAGAGAGAAGAAATATCGTCACTGTTGGATAGAGATAAACAAGCTTTTTAAGCTTCTTAAGCTAGCTAGCTTAAGAAGCTTGTTTTTCTCTGTCCAACAGTGACGATATTTCTTCTTTCTCTGCGCGGCTACTTGTCATCCTAGGATGGTTGACTAGTACTCTATAAATGGGTAATAACGTTTTATTTGTTTTATTTATTATACCTAACATAATAAATTGTAAAATAAGAAATACTAAAAAACAAATTGTGCACTGATATTCACGTCACAATAATAGTCTGACCCCCAAAATAAAAAAGTGTAAACTGTATGCCTAGTTCATAACTACCTAGTTTTGATAAGGCCAACCGCAGACAGTCGATTTATAGTTGGACGATAGTTTAGTCGATCTCTATAAAGCCATGAAGTTAAATGTAGGTGCGCACACAATCCAACTGAACAGCTACCCGATTATTTAGTCAAAAGCAGTTGGAGATGCTATATGATATTTTAATCGTTCAACTATCGTACAACTTACAAATATTTACTGCTGTAAATGGAAGTGCGTAGATGGCCAACTGTTTAGTTGTCTTTGTCTGTCTCCAGCAGACTGTTGTGCAAAAATGAATGAGAATAATTCAAAAAATGCAGTACTTGCAGTCCCATCTACATCAAAGTGAGTACCAGCAACTAATTTTAACAAATCATCCGATAAAATGCAAAGAATTTTTCGGGGTATTTCATCAGTTCTGCATGTAACATATGAAACAAACCCATTCTTAATCGACAACTGTATATAGGGTGAACCCATATTTGTCGGTTTATTTTCTGCAGTCTTTTTTTCCTCCGTATATATAACAAAGCACAAATCAATGAACGTTTCCGCATTTTTAAATGAACAGACTACGGTTAAAATCGTCTGTGTGCGCAAGTTGCCTGATTTCTTCCCAACTAAACTGTTTAGTTGGTTAAAAATCTTAACATCAAGCAAACTCAACTAAACAGTTTAGTCGGGCTAATATCAACTGTGTGCGGTTGCCCTAAGAGTTTGAGTTGTAAAAAACTTTGTCAATAATGCGGCAGATCAAAATCTCTGGCGCCCCCCCGCGCTTAATAATTGATGAGCAGGAGGAAGACATTTGAAAAATAATTTTTTGTCAAAATCTCTGGCGGGCCCCTGAACTTATGATTGATGAGGAGGGGAGAAATGTAAAAAAAAAAATTGTCCATAATTAATGAGGGAGGATTGCGTTTACTAGTCTAACCAGTACCATGGTACCTACTGACCCCACTTGTGGGGACCCTGGTAACACATACTATTAGGTTTTATTTAAGTATAAAATGTTACAACTGAATTTTATGCGTTGATATAGATTTGTATAAAAAACGTAATCTTCTACCATCTATTTCATCCCCTGTGGATTTAAAATCCCCTTGCACCTATAGTAAGTTGGAAACAACAGTGTTATTTTAATGTTGTAATAAATACGTCGCTTTTTCTTTAAATAAAACGTTTAAATCACCAATAAAATATATGTAGTAAAAATCGATTTTCGTTTCACAAACGTTACTTTTAGCGAGTCGTTAAAACTCTTTACATTCTATATAAACATGTTTTATACGTTATTACATATTTGTGAAAAAAACGTTCTTACTAAAACGTTTTATTCCAGTAATTTCTTCTACTAGTGGTTAAAAATGCGTGTAGTAGCAACGTATTTTAAACATCTTATTTAAACGTTGAAATTTTCAACCAAATGCAACGTTGAAAATTTCAACGTAAAACGTTTAATCAACGGCTACAATGTTTTAAAAACGTTTATGAAACGTACGTGTGTCGATTGTTAACGGTTCCTGAGATACAGGCATAATACATAATGAGGGTAGAAAATTTTTAAAATGGCCGCTAAAAAGAGTATATTGTTTTATTAGAAGTAAAAGTGATACTTTTGTGACGAGTCTGTAGGTTTACCGAATGAACGAAGTGAGTCTGGCAATTACAGACGAGTCACAGCAAGTGGCTCTTACTCCGAATAAAACATGCTATTTTTTCTTCAAACGTTGATTAGCTATAAAAAAATTAAGATAAAAAATCTCGAATTCCACTACCAAAAACGCATTGTGTTAAAATAGCATGGCCAGCGTATTAAATAAAATACGCGTTGCTATGGATATTACTTAAAAGGACTTTTACCTCCGTTGTTAATGGCAACGCACAGCTGTCTAAAAAGTCAAACTTTAATGTCATGAAATCAGTCAAGAAATGTCATGCTTTTCTGACCTTTGAAGAAAAACGTATTTTTCTACAAAGGCGGGGAGGGAATGTAGAAGAACGCACTACCGGGCGTCAAAATGACGCGACACCAATTTATTTCTCAGGGGGCGCCAGTCGCGTATTACCCCGTTCTTCTACCTCCCAGGCGGGTTCGAGATAAGATGCACTTCGGTAGCCGAGTAATGGGACCAAGGCGGCACTACCACAGATCGGAAACTACGCTCTCTCTGGACCTGAATTCCCTCGTTAGGGGTTTAGTTTCCTTAATTTCCTGAATTTTTGCATAAAAAAATCCCAACCGAAGAATTTCTCTGCGGAGGGATTAGTTTTGGTACGCGAAAATCACGTTTTGGTCCATTAATAACGGAATATATTTCTCAAAAAACGCATAAAAAAATCCCTCTCAAACCTCCGTAAAGCAACCAGAAGGTCGAACGTTAATACGAATTAACTCGACACATCCGGTTTTCTATACGAAAGTTCCAGGGATTATAGACCGTCAACAGGCCTCAAGATCAATTAAGAAATATTAGTTCAAAGAATCCGTTTATTTAACAGAATTGGTTATACAAAATTCTCAAGATAAGAATCGTGCCTTCCCCAATCAAGGTAGTGACTTTCAGACCATACAAGCGAGAGCGCTCACGCTAACGATCGATTAGGTAGAAAAGATTCATACGTACCTTCTCAGAATCAAAATGTGAGCTTTTTGAATCATTTCAGACTCTGGGTAAATGAATAATTAAGGCTGACTGAAATTAACTTAAAAAAGTTTTACTAAATGAATTTAGTTTCGCTAGAGACTACTTAGCTTTAAAGTTCTTGTATCATGGAGATTCACGTACTCAAACACATTCAGAGGACTTATTACTGCATAAGTTGAGTGGCGTTCGATCAGTCCACGACTTACTAACCCTCATCACAGTCGATTAATATTATCGATTTGGCAGCGTCTCACCTTCGAGCGACTTTTAGGCAAAATTGAATTTTTGGATTTTTATGCACAAGGCGTTTTCCTCTATAACTTTGTCATTTGAAAAGCCCTGTTATTGGCTTTTCTACCATTGCTTTGTCTGGACCACTCAACGCGTTCGACCAAATTACGAGCCGCTGAGTCAATCCAAACTCTTTCCATGCGAGAAACCGGCCTTGTACATGTGCATTGATTTTTATCAATTTTTGCTTATCGACACTACGCCGGCTTTGACAAAATCTTCTATTTTGCCTTTCGGATGCAGTGCATCGTTAAAATTTTATGCTCATACTTTAGAATTGTGCTTTCAATGACCGTACCTCAAAGGTCAATGTCTTTGGTTGAGGAATAAAAAATAAAAAATAATTTAAAGTATATTTTCGTGGTACTTTTTAAACTGACTTCGTGGTACTTTTGAAAAATCCATTTTAAGACCAATTTTAGCGTACTTTTGAAAAATCGATTTTCGAGCCAAATTTCAAGGTACTTTTGAAAAACTAATCTGCGGGTGAAATTTTGGCGTACTTTTGAAAAATCGATTTTCAAGCCAAATTTCAAGGTACTTTTGAAAAGTTAATCCGCGGGTGAAATTTTGGCGTACTTTTGAAAAATTGATTTTCAAGCCAAATTTCAAGGTACTTTTGAAAAGTTAATCTGCGGGTGAAATTTTGGCGTACTTTTGAAAAATCGATCTTCAAGCCAAATTTCAACGCAGTTTTGAAAAATTAGTCTGCAAGTGAAACTTTGGCGTACTTTCGATAAATCGATTCCTGGGCCAAATTTTGACGCCCTTCCAAAAATATTATTTTTCAAAGTCCAATTTATGGTACCTTTGAAAAAGTATATTATTCATAAATCTTTGTCATTATATACTTCTACTCTCATATTCTGAACCAAAAACATTTTTCCTAAGTGAAAATTCGGTGTTTCTTCGAATTTTCACCTGGTCATTTCCAACGCCTTATAGAACCCAAAACGGTCCTTATGGACTGATCTGCGCCTCTGCAGACTCCCAAAAATGTCTTTAAATGAAATTTTTGCCTAAGTCGAATTTTGATTATGTCTTCAACTTAGGACGATTTTGGAGAGTTCTACAACAGGAACACGATGGTGAAAATATTTTCCGATCTATCCCCCACCCATCACCCCTAAACCGGAAAAACCACCTCCTTTTCTGATGCTAGGCTTGCGAGGGCTTGTCAGATAGGATTTTTTCTCGTCAGTTCGAATAAAATAAGTAAACCTTGATCAGATTAGATCCAACCAACCCGGGAGTTCAAGCAGCCTTTACATGAAGTGAACTTTTCCTTCAGTGGTTTGTAGGGAATCGATTTAGACACCTGATTTTCATTGTTTTCGTGACATTTCGTTATTGCGGGTGGTCAATCTGTACTTATTGACAAAAAAAAACCGATCCAACAAGCCCTCGCAAACCAAGCACCGGAAAATCGGAAAAAAGGGGTGGTTTTTTTCGGTTTAGGTTTAGGGGTAGTGGGCGAAGTGTCGGTCGAGAAATATTGTCACCATCGTGTTCCACGCCCTCGAGAACGGGAGGGGAGTAGATGTCTTGTGTTCCAGTCACAGAATTTTTGGGGTCAAAGCTTTAGAGTGCAATTACTTAGAGAAGATAACTTCATCATACAATGCGCAGAGATCGATATTGTTACTACGTGTTCGTTACCTAGGCAACGATCCTATTTTTACAGCTGCATGGGCATCGCACTGCCTACTACCATCGTATTTAAATAAAAAATGGATGGGATGGCACTGATATTGTGCCAAATGTTATACGTGATAAGAAGGCTGATGGTGATGATATGCAACAGCAACTTTAAGATCTCATAACTCGGTAATTAAAAGTAGGCTCAACTTGAAACTTAAAAGGCATCAATACAGGGGTGTTGCTAAGGGTTTTTTTTGGGAGGAGGGAGGTTAATAATTCCCAACTCCCCCAAAATCAAAAAATTAAAGTTGATGAGCGGTGAAATTTTTTTCGAATTCTTCCAACTTGAGCTTGAATTTCCCAACTCGAATTACAATTAAAAAAATTTCCTTTGAAAATAAAAACTAAAGAGCGGGGGGTGAAACTTTTTCCGAATTCTCCCAACTTGAAGCTTGAATTTCCCAAGTCGGCCATAAGATATTGATGCTGCTGAGGTGGAACGTCCCCCCCCACATAGCGACACATCTGCATCAATATCTTACCATAAAAATATCTTAAGAAATACTAACTTCGATAATCCTGAAACTGTTAAATTTCTGAGTGTAACCAGTCTTAGTTGGAATTATCACGTTGATTTAGTGGCAAGGAAATTGTCTAGTAATATCTATCTGCTAAGACTATAAGGTATGTAAGTGTGTCTCCAAACCTACCCTAAAAACGACTTATTATGCTCTGTGCTACTTCGTGATGTCATATACCATCTTGGTATGGAGATATTCATTCTCATGACACCGGATCTTCAGGCTACAGCGTAAAGCTGTAAGAATTGTAGATGGAATTGGATACAGAGATGATTGTAAGATCTCCTTTGTCAGTAATAGTTTACTAATTTTTCCCTGATATTTATACTTGAATGTGTAATGAATGTTAGTAACTTTGAAAAATTCACTACCCAGAGTGCCATCCATAATAATTATAATACACGCAATAACAATATGTTAATTCCAAAATACTGCAGACTATCTAAAAGCCAAAAAAATCTGAATTGCTTTAAAATTTTATAATTTGTTGCCCACTAAATATAAAATGTTGCCCTCTAGTCAGTTTAATAATAATGTTAAGTCTTTTAATATGATAATAGTAACCATAATTTGTTTTTTATTATTCTTTATAAGTATTTTTTCTATATGTATGTAGTTACCTACTTTATTAATTCATTTGTCTATATTTTATTTATTTAGAACAAGGACGGTCCTACGCCTTGTTCCTGAGGAGGGGGGGGGGCATCGATCCTTATTAAAATATGTACCAAAATTTTTTAACCCCTTAAAAATTGATAGGCATGATTTTTGTTCTGAAAATTCGTATTGTAATATGAAGTGTAGCAAAGTATAAAACTATATAACTTCTAGTTTGTCTTTTTAATTTTTGAAAATGTAATCACAATAGTCATCCTTTTTAAAAATATATAAGTAATCAACTAATGTTTCTATAGAGCAGTAAACATAAATAAATTTTAATAAACGTAACAAAATAAAATGAAAGAATATTCTTCATACATGCATGCACAGAAGTCAATCTGATTTATGAAATAGAATTTTATATTTTAATGAACAAAACACATGCAAGTCATCTGTTTTTTTCTTGCTCTTTCTTGGAATATTGTAACTATTGATAACACAGGGGAACAAAAATTTTATTGCATTCATTACAGCACTCGTTTTTACCTAATTTGAAGGCGCTTGGTTCAAATCTGTAGGTAGTTTTGCTATGTAAGCTCTAGATTTTTTTGTAATTCGACATTTTCATTTTCTCGAAATATGACGCTATGACATGACGGCAAATTGACCTTAGTTCAAGATGGCACCAATAAATTATAATTTATGGGTACCATCTTGAACTAAGGTCAATTTTATGACCCTTTTTAAAATCCAGTCCTAACAATGTTTTTGTAAACAGTATTACGGAAATTATAGAAGATTTGAATAAAGACTATGACAATGAAAATATATTAGAAGATATCACCGTAAGTTCGAACTATTTTGAAAGATTTACAACAGTAATAATGTGCTCTTTATGGAAATGTATACAAAATCTACCTAATAAAACTAGCAGTGCAAATGGTATCACGACAAAAATACTAAAATATGCATTTGAATTATAGAAAATCGATTGTTATGTCATAAGTGCATCTTTAGAGACAGGGGAGGTCCTAAAAGATTGGAAAATATCAACAGTGGTTCCTATCGAAAAGAAACCGAACACCTCAAATTGCAATGAGTTCCGACCAGTTAACATGTTTCCGTCATATGAAAAAGTGAATTATTGGTAAAAGCTGTGCAACTTTATTGAGGATAACAATCTATTAACAAATTATCACGCTGGTTTTAGAAAAAATAATTCTTGCGAAACTACAATAGTCTGTATTCAATGGAAAAGTACTCTAAACAAAAAGCGTTATGTCTGTGCAATATTCTTAGACTTTAAAAGAGCTTTTGAAACAATAGGCAGACAGCTGTTATTGGAAAAGTTGGAGAAAATAGGTAGTTTTGAAGTGGTTCAACTCATATTCGAGTAATCGAATGCAAGTGTGTAAATATAAAGATAAGTGTAAGTGAACCTCTAGAAGTTTTACATGGCATACCCCAGGAATCTGTGCTTGGACCAATATTGTTCATATTGTATTTGAACGATATTGTAACATATATAAAAAATCGCATTGCAAATGTAGAAATACAAATGTTCGCAGATGATACCTTGATTTATGTAACTGGTGAGGATATTGATGTTATAATTGAAACTCTCAATGAAGCTTTAGGGCATACATACAGATGGCTTACAAAAAATAATTTAACCCTCAATACAGAAACATCGAAGGTTATGCTCTTGAGTAATCAGTATTCCCCAATAAATACCTGTAATAGAAATGTAGAGATAAATAAACAAAAAATTGAGAATTACAGAGTTTAAGTATCTTGGAATTATTATAGATCAGCATTTAACTTTTTCTAGTCATGGCAATTATGTAACAAAAAAGTTTCCAAGAAAGTTTATTTCCTATGTAGAATAAGTTATGTCTTAAGTGAATTGTCAAAATTATTGGTATATAAGACAATTATAGCCCCTCATTTTGTTTATTGCCCTACTATATTATTTATGCTTAACAATAGTGAATTTTATAACCTGCAGAAAATACAAAAGCTCTAAGACCCATATTAAATTGTAATTCATATACAAGTATACGTTTCATGTTAGATCAAGTCGAATTATTATCCGTTAAACAAATTCCCAGATAGCACAAATACGTACTGAAGACGTCCCACGGAAGTTTGCTTAAGACATTCGTATGTCCTAGGGACGTCAAAATTCGGTCCCAAAATGTCCGTAAGACGTACCAAGGACGCCTAATGTTACCAAATCAAATCAAATCAAAGATATTTATTAAAGTTTAAAGACATGAATGCGCCTCAGCTGTGTCGTCCAGAGCCGATCACCCCACCGCAGCGTGCAACGTCGCGGTAGGTGATCGGGTGGACGGGTTTAGCTTCGGCTGTAACAACAGATGAAATTGGGGCGTTAGGGCTCCTGTTTAACATATATCAAAAACTTAAACCTAACAATTTCGTTGAACAATAATCCGGGAAGATATTAAAATACTTAGAAATAGCTAGAACTACGAAGAAACAATTGCATTTTTAACACACGCGCACTGTCGCACGCGCGCACTAAATTTATGAAGAAAATCTTGTTGTCCATACGGGAAAACTTAGTGAAAAAACCTATTCTATTTTTCGTAAAAAAATTAAGGAATTACTTTTTTGTGTATTAGTGTTAGGGCAAAAAAATGAGTATTTTCAAAAAAATTTTCACGAAGTTACCGTCCGATTTGAAAAAAAATTTACAAGATTATGCACTTCCGCGAGATTTTCAATTTTTAATTTTACTTTTTTTTCGTCAGGTCAATAATAACAAAGTTATCGTGGAAAAACCTGTTTTTGCGAATTTTAAATGCAAATTCCTCCGCCACCCCGTGTGATTAGGCTGAACTAAGTTGATAACATGATAAAAGAGAACGCGTGTAACCGAATTGTCAAAAAAAATTTTAAAAAAAGTTGATTTCTTTTCAAAACCAGATCCGCTCCGCTAATTGGAATTTTTAGTATTTGTATCGATCAATTTTTATCATGATCAGAGCTTTGCCCCCCCCTCCTTAGGACCGCCAGTGATTTAGAAGCGACCAATGATATAAATATTATATTACTTTGATCAATCTTTTGATGTTTTGATATTAAATTCGGAAAAGGCATATATATAAAATACATTGGAAAACTTAAAATTATGGACTATATTCAAAAAGTAATCAGTAAGGAATTACCCAAAGAACAGCAAAAAATAATAGTAGTAAGTAACATCACCGCGGTTCCCACTTAGGTCCAATAAATAGCAATAATCTCAGTGAATTAAATATAGTTAAAAACAAAAATCCTGGAAGTGAGACTATGGAAACTACTAACCTTAACAAAAATATTTTTTTATAGATTCCTTTGCGAACGCCGTGTTAGTAATAAACTCGCAAAGTTTAACCTCAAAAATTGACGAAATCTCTAACCTAATATATACTTCTAAACCTTTGGTAGCCTGTCTAAGTGAAACTCGACTCACATCAGATATAGGGGATCACGAAATATTTATAAAAGGGTATAAAATTGTAAGATGTGATAGTGAGAATCGGCATACAGGAGGAGTACTGATGTATATAAAAGAAAATATTATTTTATTGGAAACTGTTAAGTATACTTACCTCAAAAATTTTTGGTTGTTAAGTGTCAAAATTTCCGTCAATGGTAAGCATTATGTTTTGGTGTGTATATATCATTCACCTAGTAGTAGCGACGCAGATTTTTTAAGGGATCTTGAAGAATGGTATCAAAATATTCGAGATACCACTTGTCCTCGAATTATTGTAGGAGATTTTAATATTAACTGGACAGTAAACAATACTTATAAAATTAGATTAAAAAACCTAATGAGTGATGTAGGCTTTCATCAGTGGGTAGGGAGTGTGACTCATCCAAATGACATTGGTGGTAGCATAATCGACTTAGTCTTCTCAGACATCGTTGACCTAGAATGTACAGTGCATCAAACACCTAAAATAACTGACCACTATATAGTTTGTGTTAATCTTAATACTGGAAAAAGTGACAAACAAGACAAACATCTACTTTCTCGCGGCCAAATCAATTTTGCTGAACTTAATCAAAATCTCTCGCTAGTAAACTGGAATTATACACACAGAAACATCGACGATAAATATGACTCGTTTATTTCTACTATCAAAAATAAGTTAGAGGAAGTTGCACCAAAAAAAGAAGTAGTCATTAGAGCCAGGTTTCAGGAGTGGTGGAACAATAAAATACGTGACGCGACCGCACAAAGAGACCTCAGTTATAAAATTTATAAACAAAATAAAACCCAACTGAATAGGGAAATATACAAACATAAGAGAAATGTAGCTCAAAAGACAATACGAGAAGAGAAAAAATTATATTATCAAAATAAAATAGATTATTGTAAAAATGACCCCAAAAAAATGTGGGATACATTAAAACCACTAATATCCACGACAAAAGATTCTAACCTTAAAAAAATTAAAATTAATGATGTGGAAGTATCAGATCCAACGGAAATGAGCAATAAATTAAATTCTTTTTATATTAATAGCATAGATAATATTATTTCAGACATAGATACAACTAATCAAATTGATTTTATTGATGAAATTGAAACACCAGGCCATACACTTAGTACATTTGAGTTAATTGACTACAACGAATTGCAAAATATCGTATTTTCTTTGCCAAATAAGGGTAGTCCAGACGAAATAACTGCAGAGTTTCTTAAAAATATATACCAAAGCGTTGAAAAACCACTCTTAAATTTAGTCAATACTTCGTTAGAGACAGGCAAGCTTCCATCAGTTCTCAAAATATCTACAGTTATACCAGTCCCTAAAGTAAATAATGTAAAAGACGCTAGTGATTTAAGACCCATCAATATGTTAGTTACTATAGAAAAGCTGATCGAAAGAATAGTTTACAAACAAGTATCGGAATACGTAGTAGAAAACAAAATTTTATTCTTAAACCAGTCCGGATTTAGAGAAGGGCACAGTTGTGAAACTGCAGTACAAAATGTTTTGTACGATTGGAAAGAACAATATGATAAAGGTTCAATGATAGGTGCAGTATTTTTAGACATAAAACGGGCTTTTGAAACTATCGATAGAGATAAATTAATTAAGAAACTAAAGGGTTATGGTATAACAGATATAGCACTAAGTTGGCTAGTAGATTATCTACAAAACAGAAAACAAGTCACAAAGGTAAACGGGGAAGTATCTAATGAAATATTGAATAAAAACGGAGTACCGCAGGGCAGTACACTAGGACCGCTGCTCTTTTTATTATATATTAACGACATTGTAAAATCCGTTGTAAACTGTCAAATACATCTATTTGCTGATGATACGCTGTTATATTTCTCTTCTAAAGATTTAGCAACCCTTGTAGATAATATAAATAATGAGTTGAGAAATATAGTTAGGTGGTGCAATGGTAACCTTTTAAAATTAAACGCATCAAAAACGAAATTTATGTTAATTAGTAATAACCAGAAATATCAAGAGTTTAAAAGTACTTTCGGAATATCAGTAGAGGGCGTTAAGATTGAAGTTGTCGAGAAAATTAAGTACTTAGGTATATTAATTGATAAAAACCTAACATTCAAAGAACATGCATCTTATATTATCAATAAAATATCAAAAAATACAAATTTTTTATCGAGGATTGCTCCCTTCTTAACCCAATGGTCAAAAATCACTATATATAATACTTTAATCCTTCCTCATTTGACGTTCGCGGCATCTATTTTGTATGTGGCTAATAAAAATGAAATAGACAGGTTGCAGAAATTGCAGAACAGAGCCATGAGGATTATTTTACGAGTTCCACGAGACACTTCCATTAGAACAATGCTAAGTAACCTTAATTGGCTGTCAGTGCAATATTACTTAGAATACCAAACACTTATTTTAATCCATAAAATGAAGTTATCTTTGACTCCAACATATTTGACATCAAAAATAGTACTTAACACCGACATACACAATTATAACACACGCACACGGACAGATATACGAGTCACAACTAAAAACAAAAAACTAACGGAAAAATCTCTTTATCATAAAGGAATCGTTAGATACAATAACCTTAACGATTCCTTAAAGAACTGCGTCGCTATTAATACATTTAAAAATAAACTAAAATCTTATTTACTATATGAATGTAATTAATATATTTTATTTAATTTCTATGTTATTATTATTATTATTTTTTGCTTTGTTATTTTTTGTTGTTTTTTGTTATTTTTTTTATGTAATTATCCCTATCCTAAGTAAATTTTAATGAGTTATACGTTATGTAAAATTTTAGTTGTATTTTCATTATAAAATAGTAATGTATTTAATAGTGTATACAACTGTACTGTACTGTACTGTAGTATTGTAAAATTAGCTAAGATGCTAAATAAAGATTTATATATATCATATCTTATTATATATATATATATATATATATATATATATATATCACAATGTTATTAGATTCCTTTTCGTTCTCTATAACGATTAATGAATATACTAGAATTACATAAAATACGAAAAGTTGTATAGATAATATTTTCACTAATTATGAAAACGACTACGAAACCCATATTTTGCATTCCTTCATTTCTGATCACACTGCACAAAAGATAACTTTTTCATTGAATCTTGCAAACGAGAGTAAACACACTTATCGAAGGTTCTTTTCAGAGCATAATAAAAACAATTTTATTTTAAGATTACAGGAGCAGACCTGGAATGAATTGTACCAGTTTGAAGAATCCGAAATAAAGAAACAGTGGAATTATTTTATGAATATCTTCATTAATATTTTCAACGAAAGTTTTCCACTAACATATTATGTAGACAGAAAAAATAAGAAACACAATAATACAACAAATCAAGAAATAAAGGAATGCAAAACTCAGTTAGATATATTGTTTGTACTGTCAAAAACTGATAATAAATATATAGAGAGTTACAATTTAGCCAAGAAAAAATACAATAACTTATTAGCAAAAGAAAGATCAAAAACATATGAAAATAGAATTACAATGTCTGATAACAAAAACAAATGCATGTGGAGTATACACGATGAAATAACTGGCAAAAAACATAAAAATGAAATTCAAGTTACAGGCTGTCCTTCAAAGATAGCTGAAGATTATAATAACTTTTTAATCAATATTGTACCAGATTTATTAAGCAAAGTTGAACAAATTCAATTTAATTGTAATATTGAACAAAATCACCAGTCAATGTTTGTAAAACCTGTAAGTGAACATGAATTAACCGATTTATCTAATAGATTAAAAAATAAATACACTAGTGGGGAAGATGAGATTGCCAACAGCATCATAAAATTTTGTATAAAATTCATAGTTAAACCAGTATGCTTTGTTATTAATAATTCATTTAAATATGGTATATTTCCTGAACAACTTAAATTGGATTTAATTAAACCATTATACAAAAAAGGCGACCCTGAACTTTTAGAAAATCACAGACCTATAAGTATATTACCATCATTTTCAAAACTGTTTGAAATGGCCATGTGTGATAGAGTAATAAGCTTCTTAACAGCCTGTCAGCTTATAAATCACACCCAACATGGTTATATAAAAGGTAGATCAATAGAAACTGCTATATTTCAATTTACACAACATATATTAGATTCTTTTGAAAAAGTCAATATTTCTCTTGGAATATTTTTAGATTTATCAAAAGCTTACGATTGCCTAAATCATGAATATTTGCTGATTAAATTAGAAATGTATGGCATTAGAGGAAATGCGTTAGAATGGTTTAAGTCATATTTATCATGCCGAAGGCAAAGAGTCATAGTAGAAAAAGATGGTAAGAAGCACAAATCTGAAATAAAAGTAAATCCCATAGGCATTCCGCAAGGCAGTATAACTGGCCCTATTTTGTTTTTAATATATTTAAATGATTTATGTAATATAATAAAGGTCAGCAATCATCACATTACTAACTATGCTGATGATTCTAATTTATTAATTGTAGCTAAAGATTTTCCTCAGCTCCTGAATGAAAGTAATACTTTATTTTCAGAAGCAAGAATGTGGTATTCAAAAAATAAATTTTTATTAAATGTAGAAAAAACAAATATTTTGTTATTTCGAACAAAACAGCTTCAAATTGAAACTCCTAATAAAATAAAAATTACCAACGAGAATATAGAGCTATCAAGAAATGTCAAGTTTTTAGGAATACAAATAGATGAACATTTAGACATGTCATCACACATAGAGTATTTGTGTCCAAAACTAAATAAAATATGTTATAGCATACGTGTGATTCATAAATATTTAAATGAAAAATCATTAAGGATAATTTATTTTGCAAATTTTGAATCGACAGCCAAGTTTGGAATAATCTTTTGGGGTAGTAATATGAATATAAACAAAATTTTTATAATACAAGTCTTAAGACTCATCTATAACATAAAATATAATGAATCTTGCAGAACAGTTTTTAAAATTAATAGAATATTGACAGTTGTAGCTCTGTATATTTATGAAATATTAATATTTGTATTCAAAAATAAAGAAATTTTTGAAGTAACTAATATACATCACAAGTATCCAACTAGGACACTTAATATTAACTATCCTGTACATAGGTTAAGTTTAACAGAGAGGAGCCCATTTTATATGGGCATTAGACTGTTTAATAGTTTACCACAGAATTTAAAAGTCATTCAAAATATAAAAAAATTTAAAAAATGTATTAAGAATTTCTTAATTAATATGGAACCATATAGCATTAATGAATACTTTTCAAACTAATAATTATTGTTATTTTCTTTTGTAAGTAACTATTTTGACGTCATTTCATTTTTTGTTCTACTTTTTATTGAAATATAAATTGTAAAACATTCCTTGAAATAAAGAAGTGTTATTATTATTATTATTATATTAAGACCTGTTTATGTACTACGTACGTTAACATCAATAAATGTATCTCTCTATTAGGGTTTGGGTTCTGGGACGTCTCGTGTCTCGAAGTCCTAGGACTTTTCCCAAATTTAATTGTCTCGTGTCCCGGGACTTTCGGGTCGAGACTTGAGACACGCTTGTAATAATTTAATTTACTATACACAATAAAACCGATATCTATTGAAAACAAGAGTGTTCTCTTTCCGGAGGCATTATTACAAAAATCAGAAACGGATTGTCGGACAAAGTTGTTAATGCACTAATTTTTTTAAAAGAATATTTTATTAAATTGGGAAAAAAGATTAATTGATAGGGCAAGTGCGACGATCGCGGCGAACCACGACCGCCTAGTAAAATCACATTGTTTTGAGCCTTTCCACTCTCAAAACTCCAAGAGATATCGTTGCCACCTTCGACTAGAAAGGATACGATCTTAGAGATATTATTTATTTATACCGTATGTGTAGTCGCAGGCTAGGCATGGGGAGTAAAATTACATCGCGGGTGCCAGCTGGCTAAAATGAAATAACAGAGCTCGGATATCCATCAACGGACGAATTTACGGCTGCCGGTGTTGTCAGATCTCTCGCGCTACGTGAATGTACATGCCTAATGGGAAATTACACGCACGGTATGACTAATGGCTAGAGACTAAATGATGAATATTGATGATTAGTATGATTAGTTTTACTGTCTGTTTTATGTTTTATAATTATAAGATTTTATTTCCAAAAAATTAATCTGTGTATGAGAATTAAACATACGAATTGTTTAGACCAGTGGTTCCCAACAAGATTTTTTCAAGGACCTCCTTATCGGTCGCTATACTGACAAGGACCGCTTGAAAGCTTAAATTCTTAAAATGAAGATTATGTAGAATCTACCACTGCAAATCAAGTAAAATACAAAACAATTGAATATCTCAGTGACATTTCGCAGACCCCTGAGACATCGTCCGCGGATCACCTGTTGGGAATCCCTGGTTTAGACTTTAACTAATGTTAGAAATGTTAGAATTTGATTTTATGTTCAATAAATGTTGATTTTTACTAAAATGGTGATTTTATCGATACATCTCGTCAAAAATGAACTCTATTCTAATTTTATTTTGAAAAGTCTCGGAAGTCCCGGGACTTTGAAAATATCGAGACTTCCCAAACTCTCCTCTCTATCTATAGTTTATTATTAAAATTACGCCCAATTTCAAGGGCCACGAAACACACTCTTTACAATAAAAACAAACTGACTTACCTTTTAATAGCAGATTCATGGTCAAAAAAATGTTAACCCTTGACATTTTCTTATTTAACAACATAGTAATTATATTAAAGTTTTTAGATCACTTTCATCAAATTTAATAACTGATGATGGTAAATAAAGACCTGCTTATGGAATCATAATAATTTTATTAATAAATAACTTCACAAACTACACAAATACATTCTAGAACTCATACAAAAGGTGAAACAATCATCATTGCACTTTTGGTGTGCGGTGCTACACCTAAATAAAAATTAAATATCCTAAAATGAATTACAAATATATACATTTAATAGTTCAAATTTTACATCAAATATACCTATTATTGACTTAAATTACATTCAAACAGTGATAGAATTTAAACTATTAAATATTTTGAACACACATACATGTTTTGTAAAGGAAAGGAAGTTTTTCAGTCATAATTGGTGACTTTCGAAAACATTTACACAGAACTACTATAATGTAAGATATACCTAAATTACCAAAATAAATTTTCATCTAGATTTAGGAATACCTTATGATCTAAACAAATATTATTTTTCCACAGAAATATAATACACCTCAAGTAGCATTTGGCCACAAATCTTCTAATTTAAATTGTAAAAAAATATTTTGAAAGTCTCCAAAAAAATGCATTTAAAACAAAAACTCAATCCTAAAATTTAAAAACAGAATATAAATAAATATTTATTGGAAATATATAAAAATTTAAAAAGTAGAAAGTTATAAAATAATATAATCTCATAAACGCTTCAATGTCCGCTTTTTGTCTTTTAGAATTTTTTTCTTTTCAGCCGTCAGTTTTTTATCACCAGCATGCTTCTTAGCTAGAGGACCTTCTCCTGTTATACCTTTGCATTTATGTTGCTGAAAAAATAGATATACCTGTTTAAATAAAATCTGGAAAATTACAGAATAGTCATCTACAAGCACTTGAAATGCACTCTCGACGATGAAAAATTTTCAGCTATTTATTACTAAATCACTGGATGAAAAGTTGAACACTTTTCAGGAGCAATAGTACAGTTACATACGGATATTTAGTTATCTAGGAATCGACATGTGCAAAACGGCACTATCCAAAATTTTCGTGTTCATATATTGTATAGCTCACAACTCTCAAATATTTTTTTGGTTAATTCTCAAATAGTTTTCTGCAGCTGTTTAGCAGCAAAAAATTATAACAATAGGCCTCTTACATGTGCCGTATATTTTAAATTAATTTATATATATTAATATAGTGTCACTAAACAGTAGCAATAGGCCTCTTGCATGCTTCGTATCATTTAAATTAATTTATATACATTAATATAGTGTTACTAAACATTAGCAATTATCAAATCTGCTTTCGTAATTTCTAACTGGAAAGTATTTAAATAACCGACTAATATCCGGGAGAAGGGGCATACCTGAAAACACTCATATTTGTTGACCCCAACTGTCATTAGGTATATCTCTGCGTGTGCATGCGTGCAATGATTCGGACATATTATTCTTGCAGTTTGCGATTATTTCCCTAAATTATTTAGTTGTATCGGGTCTGTGATATTAAATTAAAATGTGTATTTAAGTGTACCATATTTAAATGGGTTTAAATTGTTCTAAACATGACTGAAACAGGTTATTATTTCAAAGGTCAATCCGATAGTGCACGCCATATGCCTGCCGGCATCACCAAAATATTCATAAGTAAAAATCTGTAAGTCCTAGATGAAATTTTTTGTTTCAAAAAATTCTCCTGTATCTTAGCTTCAATCGCCTCGCCTCGCTGTTTATATACGAAAACTAGCTGACCCAGCAAATGTAGTTTTGCCATATAAATTATAAATTTTTGTCCAAAAAATAAAAAGAAAATTTCTGGATAGGACCACTCTTATTACCTAGGGGTATAAAAAATAGCCTACGACCTATTCTCAGACCTACCAAATATCCACCAATAATTTCATAAAAACCGGTCAAGCCGTTTCGGAGGAGTTCGATAACAAACACTGTGACGAGATTTTCATATATTAGATTTTCGAAAATAAAAAAGTTTGTCCCTTAGTCAAAATTACGAGTAGATTTTTAGTGAAGTATTAGTTGATTTCGAAGTTCATTGTTGTTTAAAGAAAATAATAAACAATAATCGATAGAAACAAAAAGACCATTGGAAGCGCTTATTTGTGTACTTCAATTAATAAAAAATAAAATCAAAAATATCTGTAGGTACCACAAAAAATATATTAAATAGCCATTTTTTATGTAGAATTGTTCATTTTATAAAAACTGCACTCTCTGGTGCTACGATGTTTTTTTTTTCTCGAGAACGCCAAACGGGGAGATTTTTATGGTCTATTTCGCTCCACTATCAAGCTGTTACAAGGGCAACGTCCATGAATGAAATTAATTTAAAATGTACGCTAGCCCTGTGCGCCTCCTGACACATGATGTCACACGTTGTTTGCGCGCCTAATGGATTTATTCAAACTTTAATGTTGAATACCGTCTGTAAAAGAAAAAAATAAGAAAGTCCTTTACACACTGTGTTTTGTATTAAGTAAAGATTCTAAAAATGCCAAAATTATGCCTCTGTAATATGATCAATATAGTAGAAGCAATAGATATAAGAAAATCCCCATTAAGTACAGAAACTTCCAAACATTGCAAATAAAGGAATAAATTATCCATACAAGGGGTACGAAATAACAACTATCTTATATCTATTGTGCATACTATACAGTTATAGAAAATAACTGCAAGATTTATAAATTTCGATTTGCTGCCAATCATCCAGTGCAACTGCCAAAAGGTTTCTCTCAACATTTCTTTATTTTGTCCATGGACGAGGTAGAATAAGAAGTCCCCATAAGAAGCAGAATGTGGCAGCACATTCCTAATTTTAATACGACAGAAATGTCAACAAAATGCGACATTGTATCTTGGTTTAATATCACTATAAAATAAATGTTTCTGATAGAAAATAGTGTCTAGTCTACTTCCATCTTTAAAATGTCGCTTATCGTATACGTTTCCATGACGCTAAATAATCCTTTAAACACGCTTTCGACAAACCGTGACTTCGTGCATTTTAGTCACAGGCTGAACTTAGCAACGAGATATTAGTCACGGCTGAGGTTAATTCTAGATATTTTAATGGCAAAAATCAAGTTAGTTTTCCGTAATTCTTGTCATCAATCTGTCAAAATAAATCGACACGTTGTGACAAGAGACAAGTAATTTTGTATTTTTTGGAAAAAAATGAGCCTAAACGACAGTGAAAGTGAAGAAGATGTTTTCATTGGTACTCCGCCCGAAATTACTCAAGCAGCGGCATCGGCAACTGCTAGTTTGCTGCCAGAAAAATCTAAAAGTCAATACGAACGTGCATATAAACTTTTCCAAGATTGGCGTCAAGAAAACCAAACAAATTCATTTTCTGAGAATGTATTACTTGCTTATTTCCAAAATTTGTCGAAAAAGATGAAACCGTCCTCTTTGTGGGCAATCTATTCAATGCTGCGGACGACAATTAATCTAAAAAACAATGTTGATATTAGCAAGTACCCCAAATTGTGCGCATTTCTGAAGCGTAAATCAGACGGTTATAGACCTAAAAAGTCGAAAATATTGACACCCCAGCAAATTAGAGAATTCTTATCATCTGCTCCAGACGAAGAATACCTATTTACAAAGGTAATAGTATAAAACCAAATTAAATAAAAATAAACAAAATTATAAATATTTTAGGTAGGGTTACTTTTTGGAATAATGGGAGCTTGTCGGCGGGAAGAATTGACGAAAATTCAAACAAGTGATGTGGGAAGACCTTAACACGGCCCTTTTAGTTCACATTCCTGACACGAAAACAAAAACGGAACGTCAGTTTGTTATTGGAGGTAATTTCTATCATACATGCAAGAAATACATGGAACTTCGACCTCCAAACCTGACAAGTACTACCCGATTTTTCTTAAACTACCAGCGAGGAAAATGTAGAAAACAGCCAATTGGAATTAATAAATTTGGCAGCCTCTCTAGCGTAGTAGCAAAATTCTTAAAATTACCTGACCCTGCTGCTTATACTGGTCATTGCCTAAGAAGGTCTTCAGCGACGATTTTGGTGGACTCGGGTGCGGACATCACAGCATTAAAGCGTCATGGAGGGTGGCGATCCACAGCTGTTGCAGAGAGTTATATTGACCACTCGTTAAACAATAAAATTGAGACCGCTACTAAAATCATGAACACTGTTCAAAATAATGCAATGCAAAAAAATAAAGAGAATATTGATATTGCAATTGCTCAAAGTTCAAGCATTGATAAAAATGAAAGTGGACCAAGTATTAGCTTCAATTCAAATCATGAAGCAAATTTAACACAGTTCGATGGAACGCATTTAGGAAAATCACTTAGTTTTTTTAGCAATTGCCAAAATGTTTCCAATGTAACCATTAATATACACAATAAGTAGAACAATAGTTTAGTAATTTTTTACTGTTACCATGTTATTGATACGTTAATAAATGAAATATTAAAATAACTTCCAAATTTTTTATTTAGATATTTGCTGTCGTAGAAAAAGTATAGTATGCAACACGTTTTATAAACTTGTTAGTCACTCATTTTATTAAACACTCGCTCCGCTACGCGTCGCTCGCGATTAATAAAACTCGTGACTAAAATGACGTTTATAAAACTTGTTACATAATATACTATTTTCGCTATAGCATGGTTTCGTGTGCGCTACAAATTGAAGTAGTATTGATAAGAAGAAATGTTCTGGAATCACTTATCATAGGTTAAAACAGGTCTGTACTCAAAATATTTGTTGAAACTATTCTGTATTTATTTTAGATTATATTATATTATATTTGCCTGAAATGTGAAACCGTCATCTCATTCATTACTCTACTGGCTTGATATGCGGTATTGTCAATGTGTAAAATCAACTAACATGTATCTCCTCAAATGCTGTATAAAATTATTTTTAAATCAGGGCCTAGCGAGTCGTTCACGATAGTATGACCACAAGCCATGCCTTCTGCGGCCGTTACTCATTGCAGGATATAAGCTTTATGGCTACTCCTTATTTATTCTACCTCCATGATTTTGTTTATATGTGACCCTCAAGACAGTTTACTGCTAAGGTCAAGCACAGATATTTGACCACCTTTTTAGAATATTAGAGGTTGAAAACTACCTTTGATGTTTGATTATATTATTTATTCTCTTAAGAAATAACAATGATAAATGTCTCTTTTTCCATCATCTTACATGCTTTCTCTCCATTAGGTCAAAAGAACTTACCGCGGCGCCGCCTTGATGGACGGCACCCGACAACCGATAGAGGCATAATAAATTATGTCCATTCATATGTTAAAGTAAACCTCGGATTTAACAGGCACTCAAAAAATGCCGGCATCTTTGCTTTGCGATGCGGCGTGTTTGATGGGTCAAAGGCGCCAACGTTTTTTGAGTGTCTGTTAAATCCGAGGTTTACTATACAAGTTACAAAGTTATAAGATGTGCAGTCGAGCGAATTTTTATTATCCTGATTTTGCCTGGCCGCCCCTAAAAATCTGCTGCTTTACGCACATGCATAATTAGCGTATAGGGTAATCCAGCACTGTGTACTTGCATGCTATTTTTAAACCTAAATCCAACTGTAATTTTAAGTAAAATTTTCTTACCTGAGCATGAATTTCTGTCATCATTTTAGCCCTTTGAGAATAATCATCGTAATGTTCTAGAAGAAGTTTGCCGGCTTCCTCATTAAGTGCAGATTCGGCATTTGGTACAATTAAAAGACACTTGATGGTCTAAAATTAAAAGAAAAATTGGTCATATATATTGCTTAATTTTCACATGTTGCAAAAAAGGATTAGACTATGCTCTATCCAATGACAGATGTAGTGTGCTCTCGGGAGTCTCACAACATTTGTAAATACTCTAGTGATTAGTGATGGGCAATATGACTGTTTTCAAAGATTCGTATCGTTTTCGTACTAAACGTATATAAAGATGCTAGTATGCGCGAAAACCAAACTGCACATTATTGTACAATTGAATTGGTATATCGTATATTTGCCTATGCAACATTTTGGTCTTAAATCCTTAAAACTATTTGAGAAATATAAACAGATGTGTTGTGAATCTCAACAGGAGAACAGAAGTTGGAAACGTATCTAGCGATACGAAATCGGACCTCATTGCTCGCGTTAGGTTAGGTCAGTATACACTAAATACAAATACGAAACCCTATCGATTGTAAAGATTCGTACCATAGAAAGTCGTATTATTATACGATTCATACAAATACGAGCACAAGCTCTTATGCCCATCCCCTCGAGTAGCAGGAATATTTTGGTCTCAGTTAATAAGTGGTTGGGACGTTACATTAGAAATTGTAAAATGTGTTATGACCAGAGAGATCCTAGGTCATAATAATTTTTTTTTCTGTGACTGTTAAAAAAATGCGCTTTTTTTCCTTATTCTGAGCGCGTCAAACATATGTTTATGGTAATAAGTGAAAAACGTTAAAAAAGCAAAAAGGGTTTAAAAAAGGTAACATTATTTCACTGTTTTGTAAAGCCGGATATATGAGTGCACTGAAAACAATTGAAGTTCTTTCTCATAATATCCGCTCTTTGGAAACGACAAATTATGAATTTGTTTAGACAAGTTAGTTTTGAAATTTATTTATATATATAACAACAATAACAACAATAATAAACCTTTATTTATTTAAATAGGTACAACCTAATCAAATACAGTTACATCTCATTATATAGACAAATGTACATAAACAAACAGCTAAAAAATAGATATATAAACAAAACAACAATACACATACTCAAATCTCATGCTAAATATTTTCTTAGCTTAGTTTTAAACATGTTTAATGTTTCACAGCCTTTTATTTCAGTTGGTAAATTATTATACTGATTTAGTCCTTTAAAAAACAGACAATTCATTGATTTTTTATTATTAGTTCTAATGATATGCATATTATCTCTGCCTCTAGTTATAAATATGGAAATTAAGCAGTAGTAAAAAAAATATTGTATGAAATACATGCATAAAGTGCCTTTTTTTCACTTACCACACTCACCTATGGTTTGGGCGTCAAACTTCCCATTTGTGAAAAAAAGTACCACTTGTTGCATAAATTACTATTTTTGTCAATAAATCACAGTAGTAGATAAAAGCAGTGTACATAACAACTTATTTAATGTTGGCTGAAGATTTAACAGGCACTCATGTCAGCGCCTTTGACCCATCAAACACGCCGCATCACAAAGCCAAAGATGCCGATATTTTTTGAGTGCCTGTTGAATCTGTGATTTGCTATACTTCCACATCTAGTGGAAGTATAGTAACGCAAGAAAAAAAAATTGTCTGTCCGTCTGTTTGTAACTATTTTTGTGCACATGATTACTCTGGAACTATTTAAGATATTGACTTGAAATTTGGTACACATATATATTTAACCCTTTCACTGCGGCTGTGTACGTTTCCCGCATTGGTGCACTTTAATTGTATTCAAAATGTTACATGTAAATATTGTAAAATATCACATTTTACAGATTTCTAAATAAATTTTGTTTTAGAATGAAATATTTATTTTGAAAACATAAAATAGAAAACAGTGAATATATACAAACATAAAAGAAGAGCACTTTTTATTTTTTTTATTTGTGGGTGTGCCGGAATTGAAGTTTAGTACATATTATAAACATATTCACATACAAATTCGGTCAGTTTCTCGCGTAATTAGCCAGTTCCCGCAGTGAAAGGGTTAAACGGGATCTGAAACTAGATTATATTTTGATCTTATTCTGTTGAAGGGTAAATTGGGGTAAATAGGTAAATCAAGAAAAGTCCATAAAATTGGTATTTAGTATACACCGTGTTTCAGTTAACATTCCCACACCCACAGCCGATATTTCGGAAACTAAGAAATATATTTTTATTCTGTAAACGCTAATAGATTTCTATGGTGAATGCCTTCTTCAGGAAGTACAATTTACTATTATAACTATCACCAGAGATGGTGCCGCAGTTTAAAAATATTTTTCGATCGAGGAAGGTTTGAAACATATGCCATTTGATTAAGTATTAAATTTTGAACAAAATTGTTCTTATTCCAAAAAGTCAGATCTGCAGTAGTTTTTGAGTTATTTAATTTTACTGTCTAATTTTTGAGTGTTAATTGCTGTAACTTTTTTAATCTTGATTTTCAGAGGTAGGTTCTTAGTAATTTTTTGCCTGCTATAAAAGAATTATTTACTGGTGGGAAATTTTTTTAACAGCACTTCCGATTTTACCGGAAATTACTTTAAATTGAGAAATTTAAATCAAGATAATTGAATAATTTGCAATTGTTTATTTATTAATTGTCAGAAGTTTAATATTGGTTTGTGTGTATCATTTTAAGAATACGTTAGTAAAATTTGTCCAAAATATGGCCCACACCAATGTTGACAAAGTTAATATGTTATCAATTTATGGAAAATGAAATAAAAACGTAAAAGAAGCCAAATGTATGTATCAATTACAATTTCCAAACAGACCACAACCCGATCGCAAGACTTTTTCCAATTTGTGTAAAAACTTATTACAATATGGTAGTTTTAAAAAGTTGAAATGTGAAAGAATACCAATAGCAAGAACCCAGGAGAATACGGCTTTAGTTTGACAAACCGTTTGACAACCCAAGCAGCAATTTTAGTAGTTTCTACATAGTAGTTACCATTAGTGGAACTTTAAAGGTTTTCGCAACTAAGGATTGTTAACGTAATGGGAACCATCCTTCTACTAAGCATTCACCAAAATGGGGAAATAATAATTATGCAGCAAGTTACTATTCCGGTACTTCTACCGTTACCGTGTCGAGGACTAGGTTATTACGTAAACGGGATGTAACCAAGTAGTAGAAATGACTAACTTTTGGACCAGCTCAGCTGACCGGAATGAGAGCGCAAACTATATATTCGGCTCTGTTATTCGAATAGCAAATTAATCACTTGAGTTTGAGCACATAATATGTCCAAGGTCCAAGTTAAGGTGATTATATACAACATGCATAAGCATATATTATAAATCATGATGTTTTGCATTTACCCTGGGTGTGGATATTAAAACCACCACTTATTTTCTGTAAAATGTTATCATGATGCTTCGATAAAAAAGACGCCCCCTCGAGAAAATGGTTTTTTCGGAAAAATTTTTTTGCAAAAATTATGTGTACAAGCAAAACTGCAAAATTTTTTATGGAAAACTTTTTTTTTTTAATTTTATATATTATAAAGAAATTAGCTGACCCAGCAAACGTTGTTTTGCCATATAAATGATAAATTTTTGTCCAAAAAATAAAAAGAAAATTTCTGGATAGGGCCACCCTTATCACCTAGGGGCATAAAAAATAGCCTACGACCTATTCTCAGACCTACCAAATATACACCAAAAATTTCATAAAAATCGGTCAAGCCGTTTCGGAGGAGTTCGATAACAAACACTGTGACCTGTGACACGAGATTTTTATATATTAGATAATCTATTGTAACATGTTTCCACCCCTAGGAAACCACCCTTGCAAATTCCGTGGGTTCCAAAAATTATAACAAGAGATAACCACTAACACACTTTATTAAACAATTTACTGGATACTTCACAATACTGATTATTAACTTGAATGAACTTTACTGACTAAAAATAACAATGTTTATCTTTATCACTTTGTTTTCACTGTGGAGTCTTAATCTCTCTTGTCCATATGTCAATTCAAAAACTACTATACTTTTTATACTTTCTGAACTACCGGTCTTTTATACCTAAAAATGACAGATCTCGATTTTTCTGTGATGACGCCACCATTCTCTAGATAATTCCAGATGTCACTTTAGAACTAACTTCTGGTAGGTTCTTTCTCGAGTAGGTGCAAACACATCTGAATTAATTGAATTCATTCTAGAGGTGGCAACACATCACACACTATTTATAAAACATATTTGCAAATGACCATAATATATAAAAAAAAATTATTGAATTATATTTTTATCTGTGTCAATATCTTCATTCAACAACAGAAAAATGGCGATTTTAATTGCAGTCACTCTGTAGTGGTATATATGTCAGCAAAGTATTTGTCACATATTAGAGGTGGCAAAAACCAAAATTATTTCCCTACATGTTACATTTCCGATAAAGTAACAGATGCCACCAACGTTGTTGTTGCTACTTTAAAAGTGGTGACGGGAACTACAACAATTTCACTGTGTAGTTATATTTACCTAGATGTAGCAAATGGGACAAATGACGCTATAAGATCTTGATAACTATTGCTACCAACTTATTTTCATGTTGGTACAATTGGCAAATACAAGATAGGTAATTTTTTTTTTTTTTTTTTGAATTGGCAACACGGTGGACTAGTGGTTACCCTGTGGAACCACCTTATGTACGCAAAAATGAACTTTGACAAACAATGAATTAATGAAATAATGAAATCATGTGAATTTTGTGAGAAAAAAATGTATGATCTTTTTATTTTTCTTTTTCATTATCTGAGATAATGTTGAGACTCGTTTGTCAAGAGTTGTTTGATTTCGTGTATTTGGTAGAAGATGATGTCCCAGTGTCCCATGTGTAGAGGTACGCAGCATTATAGATCCCCGAGTAAAACATATTTGAATCGCAAATTGTCCATTGGAAAAAAAAATTGGATAACGATATCAGTAGAACTGGTAGACAATACCTTCACCACGAAAATTATTTCCAACTCAGATAATAAGTCCCAAAGTTTTTAAGAGTAGATATTCTTACATAAATTAATGACAATCATAAGGTTCATAAGGGCTATACTCGTATCTCTTGTCGTTTTTTATCAGGCCACAAAGGGTTAAAGTGTCACTGTGTGTGATGTGGATTAAAAATAACAACTTTTACCAAGCACTTTTTATTATCTGATATTATTAATTAAGTTGTTAATAAACTTGTGCAAATAAAATATTTTTTATTTTTTTTTATTTTTTTTTATATTTTTTTATATTTTTATATTTGTTTATTTACTGAAAACGATGTACAATGTATGTCTTGTAAATATATTTATTAACGTAAGGTGTGTAATAATGGAAAAAATACATAAGAGTTTTCATATTTTAGTGATCAGTTTACATTTAATTTCATTCAAAAAATAGTAAGTATTTATTTGAATAGGAAAATCCTAATATTCAAATTCACTTTTCTAATGTAATTACAAAGAATCACAATCTATACATAAATAAATAATACACGCACTTACACATTCAGACTAATATATATACAAATAAATTAATTTACATCCTCTGGTAACTTGTTATATTGATCGAAGCCTTTATATAACAAAATTTTCCTAGTTTGACTTAGATTTTGCCTTGGTATATAAAATTTGTTGTTATTTCTTGTGTGGTGTTGATGTATTTGGTTTGCATAAAATATAAACTTATTATTTATTTTGAAAATAAATACCATAGCAATCTATCTTTTACAGACAGCCACTGAAGAGACGAAAGCATATGTTGGATTGAGGTATATCGGCTGCATTTCAAAATTACTCTCATTCCTCTATTCTGTAGTTTTATTTAAATCGAAGGAATATAATAGACTGGCACAGTAATCGAAATGAGGTTGAATAATGGTGTTGTAAACTGTTATTTTTGTCGTCACTGATAACTTTTGAGATATTCTAGAAAAGAAATATAGTTTTTTTGCTATTTTTTTTTATATATATTCAGTTCAATTTATTTTACACAAACAATGTCTTATGCCGTTTATACCGATATTGTCCGTTCCCCATTGACACAATATTTATTAAATTTGGAGTTTTTAATTGGCAAATTCATTTAATATGATCAGTGGATCACTAACTGAACTATGGGCCAATCTGTGTTTTAAAGACAAGTTGTAACTTTCATGCAGTACACAGTATCACTAATATCACTGCAAACTGTTATAGTTTTCGATTACTTTTCTCCTTGTGTCGATGGGAACACTTTTGCACTTGTTGCCAAAGATGATGGTTTTGCTGTGGCGAAATAATCTCATGTTTGCATCAGATTCTGAAGAATCACTATTTCTACTACTGTTTAACTGTTTCTTTAGTTTTCTATAAAACGTGGATGAGTGCCGATAAACTTTATTTCGCTTTTACTAAGCATTTCATATGCCGCCATTTTATTCAATGCCAATAATTATATAAATTGTCTTAAAAGTTAATATTACTTTATAGTAGATTTTCAAGGTATGTGTAACTTTGTAGTCATTTTCAATTAGTGGGGAGTAGTAAAAATAACTTCAAAGCCCCTACGTTCGTAGAAATAACCTCATTTTTACTCGAGATGTCACTAATAAGTTAGACAACTTTGAAGTTCCAGAAAATTTCCCAACAACATACCGGGGGCTTAAAATTGCACACTTGAAGTTATCATTACTTTGAAGTGGTCCTTTGGTAACGCTGTGCGGTCCGCATTACTACCAATTTTCACTTTGCAGTTGAGGATGCTTCAAAGTAGTATCCGCGACGTTGCAGATTCTGCAGCAGTTACTTGAAAGTGTTATAACTATACAATGCCTGAATTCAGTAGAATCTACATAATTGTCACTACAAATGCATACCACAAAGTGAATATTACCCTAAAGTCGCAAATTTAGTAACAGTTGTCATTCCTACTATATTAAAGTTCCGTTGCCTCAGATGCCAGTTCCCATCACTTTGAATGCTGCTTGGGAAAGGACTAGACAAAGAGAAGGATGGCATGCCAGCTGTAATGAAAAATTAAGAGAAAGCCAAAAGATGTCTGCCGTAAATGCAAAACCAATGCTGAGGTGCAGTCTGGCATAATGATAAGTCTTGAGATAAATGAGGGAAAGCAGGTATGCAAGGGAAGGAATGGCAAAAAGAATTAGGTGCAGGGACTGCGACAATTCTCGTCCTTGGTAAGGTTCTAGCTGAAATGTGGTTGGCGATTCCGGCTTTGAAACAGTTAAAACAGCAATGGAATTTCATGAGAGGCCTCATTTTTTTATGAATTGCAAAAACGTGACATTATCCAATATAAGAAGCAAGACGACAGTGTCCACCAGAAAGAAGTAGATGTGCCTTAGCGACCACTGTGATTACAGAACCGCTTGTCAAACCAAAGGGACATTGTCCACCAGAAAGTAGCAACCACTGTTACTAAAGAACCTGGGGACAAACTAACATATATAGCTTGGCGAGACAAAAAAGTACACACATACACAAGTGTGCAGTATGATAGTAAGAAAAAAAGATACGCTCTCACGCATACCTCCCCTTACTGCAGTCTCCGCTATTACATCACGTAAGAGTCAACTAGTTCAGCGGTCAATTTTTATTTTAGAAGTAAACTAAAATTACCTTAACCGAAGTGTTAAGAAGCTTATCCTTCGGTGAAATAAGAAACATAACGACTCTTTTGGTTGGTCGAGACAATAGATAGAGCCAAAAATGTGAGAAAACTGTAAAGTAATAGGTACAATTATTTTTTCGTTTAACACGCCCTAACTCAAAAACGGGAAAATGAATTAATCTCAAATGTTTATCGTGTTATGACTCCATATTTGTCAACAAAATTTATTACTGGGTCGCAATATATCACCGATAGTGCGGATGACGTCTAAGGACGTCATATTTTGTTTTTCCACAAAAATATTTTAAAAATGTATTTATATAATACAATACAATACAATACAATTTCATTCATCTTTTAAGCTACATCAAGTGCAGATAAGATAAGTCAGGTACAATAGTAAAATCTAATAGTAGATAGTAAAATACATATATAATGTCAATTTCAAATAATTAAATTCTCTGAAAAAAGGACTTTAGCTCCCAGGCATATTAGGCCAATTTAGAGTAGCAGTGAATGTGTTAATGAGTGACACAATCAATTGATGGTGACTTTCGTTCACAATCAAGGAATAATAATTTTTTTCATGCAAAAAGTCAACATGTCGTCTGAATTGCTTTATAGGCATTTATAATACTCATAATATCAAAAACATCAGATGGTTGTAATTAATAAGCTTTAATAGCTTCATAAATATAGTACTTCCTTTTTGATAAACTGCTGTTATGTATGCTGAAGTCATTGTCACTTCTGGTAATTATAGTCAAATCGGGTGCATACATATCACTCACCATTTGGTACATATCAGGACGCTTTTTAATAAACATGACAAGAGGTACATTTATGAATACAAATTTTTTGAAGGATGGTTTACCAGACGAGATTTCAGTAGACATCTAATAATAATTTTTGTTTTCTGTTTTAATAGCTATTTGTATATTAAGAGCGCAAAGTGCCTCATTGTCGCTCGAGAGATTAAACAGACGCGTGACGCGAAGTGGATTTTTACAAAAAGTAACAAAATAAGTAATATGATCAAATAGTGCAGAAAAAATGCTGAAGATCAGGTGGTTATGCAAGACAAACCTCTGTATTTGATCTTAAGCACAGTTAACAGCAATATGGCAAAAGAAAAACATTTAATATCACAAGATAAAGAACAGATAAATATATTATCCATATAATGTCGCAGGTATTTAATATATACATATTTTTATTGAGTTAGAATTAAGGGTTGCAACCCCGAAATCCCGAAACCGAAAATCCCAGGATCCTGGCAATATTTAGATATCGCAAATCCCGGGATTGTAGTCGATTGGATCCCGGGATTTTCGGGATTGTAAAACAAGATGGATCAGTGTTTTAATCCTACAACATTTTAGTTATCTACGGAATTGAGTTCAAAAGGCAATGATCGGCTTAAAAATGCCACTTTGATACTGGATTTGGAATATAAACTTTGATTGATTTGGTTAAATCATTGGAATCACTTAGGGCCAGTTGTACGAACTAAGTTGAGCCAAGTTCAGCTTGAGTCAAGATCAAAATCCATGGTTACGATTATTGTAACAATCGTAACCTTGGCTTTTGATATTGGTTTAAGCTAAACTTGGCTCAACTTAGTTCGTACAACTAACCCTTAAAGTCACAGTGCAGGCACTGACATGATGCAAATTTATTTATCAGATATTTCTTTAAATTTCATGTTAAAGCAAATTATACAAGTTATACCTATTTGCACAATGTCAATGAGCAAGAATTAGACGCACTATTCCAGGTTCCTAAAAAAATGCCATTAGGGAAATATTGGAGAATCTTATAAAACGTTTCCAAAAAATTGCAGAGGTAATTGATGAAGAAGACTATAATATTCTCATCACAGCACAGAAAAATCATTGGAAAACATTTTTAACAAAATGTTAGAAAACGCAATGCACCCAATTCAAATACGCTCTGAAACAGATTTGATCATTAAATTTAAAAAAAAGAACACTTTTCGAAAATGAAGGCAACACAGATATGTCTCTTCAGCTGGCATATATGATCATCATAGCCCGTATTTCGGATGACATTCCAGAGACGGACTCTGAATTACACGATACTATCTAATACTTTTGTAAAGTTACAATCAGAAACATCGGTCGCTAAGAATAAGTATTATTGCCAGTAGTAAAGAAATGACAGTTCTGTGACAATCCCCCCACCACTTTTCAATCCCCCCACCACTTTTCAATCCCCCCTCCATTTTTCCCCAGGCCCCGCCCAATCTCCCCACCACTTTTCGATCCCCCCTCCATTTTTCCCCAGACCCCGCCCAATCTCCCCACCACTTTTCGATCCCCCCTCCATTTTTCCCCAGACCCCGCCCAATCTCCCCACCAATTTTCAATCCTCCCTCCATTTTTCCCCAGACCCCGCCCAATCTCCCCACCACTTTTCGATCCCCCCTCCATTTTCCCCCAATCTCCCCACCACTTTTCGATCCCCCCTCTACTTTTCTCCCAATCCCCCCACCAATTTCTCAGAAACCCCCTCCATTTTTTCATAAGCCACACCCATCACCTCCCTACCTCATCACCATGGAAGGGGTATGTCATAGGTCAGGCAGTACATATTTTACCATCACTCCAAACACATCATTATGCCCGTCTGTGTATGGATATGTATCAGATGTAAGAGTGTATTAAAGGAAAACAGTACGTTCAAAAATGAAAAAATATTCACCGTGTGTGATAATTGTGACATACAACCTATCAAGGCACCTGCTGCATAATTGATTTCACATTTCATACTAATAAGTGAAAGTAGTAGTGGATTTTCAACCTCCCCTCCACCACAATTTAAGCTCATACCCTCCCCTCATATCATATATATGATCATCATCATATATATGTATGGTGAGGACCTCCCATCTCTCCCACCACAACTCAAAACCTCCCACCACAATTCAGCACCCCCACTATATCAAATTATTCTGATTATAAAAAGAGACGTACACAGGCATTGTAACAAAGTTTTTTGTGTCAACTAGTTAAAGAAATTCAAGTGTTCACAATGGCTTACAGTGGCAGTTTATTTAGTTTACCTGAACTGAGTATTAATGATTTAATTAATAATTTACCTCCAGCACCGCAAGACAAAAATGAAATAGTAGTACTTGGTGAGCGAAGGTACCAACTGAATAAATCTAGAAGTAAATATGTGACAACGGGATTATCACATGACTTCTGTTATAACCCATGTGTGAAGCTAAGTGGAAACAAACTTGATGTAATAATTTTTAACGAAAAGGAGTGGCTTCATTTTCTCACGTATCAAGGTGTAATAACTAATTATGTATACTCCAATGATAAAGTTGAACCAGTAGAGACTGATAACTTTCTTATAAAATTTGAGCAAATTTCCTATTCCAGAGTTATAAAAATAATAAAAAATAACTCTTACATTTACTTGGGATATGAATCGATTTGCAAGTTGTGGGAAGCATTACCACTCATTAAGGCTAACATTGAGACCTTAAAAAGATTGCAATTCCAAAGTTATTTCAGGAATGTGGTGAGAGAACTACAACATCAAGAAGGAAATGTATTTGAAAATGCAGTAAATCTTATTGAAAAGAATAAAAATGGCTATAATGAAAATACCATTATGCTTATGGAGTTAATTTATATTTATCCAGATATATTGGAAGCTGAATATTGTGGTAGGATCTAAAGATGAACAAAGTGACATTTAATTTAAGAGACAATAAGATTAATTTTATGGTGGTGTGGAATTTTGCGTATAAATTATCAAGAAAGAGATATTGGGAAATTGTAGCCCTCGATAGAGTTCGGTTTAATAGAAGAATAAAACAAACTTCAAATATTATTAACCCCATTTTAGACAGTACTCATAGATATAATGTATATAATGAGAGATTTTGTAATTTATATGATACTTAATCATATATAACCACATAGGTAGTATTTTTGTATTTATGTATGTGAAATAGATATATAGAAATAAAACATATTTATGCTTGAATATTTGTTTTATTAGGTAAAAATATATTATAAATTAAATAATACATGAAAAAAGTAATAAAATATAGATTATATTCATACAATGCTATTATTTGAAATCCATGAATTATGCTTATTGCTTAATCCTAACCATTTAACATAGAGCTTGTTATTCTTTTTTCTTAAAATTTTTTCCACGAGATATACATCGGGATACTTTACTTTCTGCATTTCTTCCTCATAAAAACTCCCTAAAATTTCCTCTCCCATTTGGTCTTGTAAAAGGTAAGTTCTAGGATTACCTTTATGAACTTTCCTAATTTTTAAAATTTCATTAGACCAGTTAGGCGTATATCCCTTTGAAAAAGCTTGTCGATATTTACTAATCCTCACATAATCATTTACTTTAATTTTTTTTTTCCATGGATCGACTGTTTTCGGGTGGTTATAGACAGTTTTTAATAAGCGTTTTTCATCTTTCTTTTTAACATTTTTAGGTTGCATCCCAATTGTCCTATGTTTAGTGTTATTGTATTCAACAACAATATCCGGTAACAAATTTAACCACTTATAGTTTCCGTTTAGACTAAATAGTTTCCACATTTTATTTTTTAAAGTCCTATTAACTCGTTCCACAACACTTGCTTTGAGATCTGTATAAGAGCTATAATGGTTAATTTTCATCTCATCCATTAATTTTTTAAATTCTTTATTGTAAAATTCTTTACCCAAATCTGCAAATTTTTCGGTACAGCTTTGATATCTGATAAGATCTTTTTCATTGCTTCCGTAACATTTTTTCCGCCTTTAGTTTTCACAGGTTCACACCAAACAAATTTTGAGAATACGTTAATAACTACTAAAATATATTTATAACCTTTGTTTACTTTAGCATAAGGGATCATCTGTACAAGATCTGCTTGAAAAAGATCATTAATACCTTTAACAATAACTCTTCTTCGTTTAAAAGATTTTCTAGCTGGTTTATGAAGTTCATTTACTATTTCCTTTTTAATGTTACTCATCTTTACTTATCGATAGGGTAAATGAATCCTTAACTTCCCACATACACTATTTATCTTATTATTTTAGCCTCTTTTAATTCCTCTATTATTGAAATTATCTCGTTATTATGTCCCGTATTTCCTGCCAACTGTGAAGCTATGAGTAGTCTTAATCGGTCTATTATTTCATTATAGTCATCAAAATGTTTATATTCAATTTTTTTATTATCAAGTTCCATCAGTGTTAATGCACCACCTTTTTTTTTTTTCATTATTTGCCTTCCTTATTTGTTCCCTTGTCTTTCTCATTTGTTCAGGTGAAGAAAGTGAACTCACTCTCGATCTCGTCACGGGTGGCTTAGCTTCTGAAGAAAATGTATTTATTCTTGGTCTTACCACAGCAGGTATTGCCGATGCACTTTTTTTATTAGCCCTTTCTTGACTCATCGAATGCAAGGTAGAAACACGTGGTTTAATAATATCTATAAATTTAGACGCATTTGATGTAGATAGACCTCTCTCCGGATCATAACCTAGGTAATGAGCATTACTCCTCCTAATTATATCAATATACTGATCCACATCAGATGCTCGATGCCCTGCTGGATGCTTTTTGAACATTAATTCATACAATCCTGGCGTACCTTTGTATGGAAACTGATCATCAATAATAAAATTAGCACCATCAAAATCAACAGTTGCAGTGCCAATAGCGAATTTCTTCTTAAATGGGTCGAAGTAAATACCAAAGGTATCATCAAACTCGTTTTGTGAATCCTCAATTTTATCTTGTATGTATGCTCGCGGTAGAGGTGCATTAAATTGTTGCAAGTATCTCTCATTTTCTGATAGTACGGATGGATCTACTACCTGTGATGGAAAAGTTTCATCAAAGAAACTCCCTACATATTGAGGTCTTTCTTGGGTAGAGTCAAAATGAAATGTTTCATCTTCCAAATTAGTGGGTGCTGTGTGATAAAATTCAAGAGGGACTGGATCAATTGATCGCCTGTTTAAACTCTCATTTTTTATTTCTGTTTTCAAAAAAGATTTACGTGGATCACTTTCATTATTAACGATAGTTGTTACTAATTCACGAAGAGGTCGCGTTATCGGTTTATAAGTTTCCTCCAACGCTAACTGAGATTTAGCAATATCAGTTTTCAAACTTCTATACTTTTGCCTTAAGGCATCTCGCGTCTTTAATAGCTCTGCTGCCACTCTACTATCCATGGTGAATGGTTGATAATATTAATGTCTCTATTTTATATATGAAAAAATTGATCAAAACCTTTTCGATATCTCCCAGAGTTGATTGGACAATCTTTATCGATTACAACGAATCCATATTTATCATTCCAACAAAATGCACAAAGTTCTTTGAAATCTTGGAAACTCATATCAACGTTTACATGATCATCATAGATATGTTTGAGATTGGTAAGGTCCTGAGGAAATATCACAAGAAGATTGGCATTGTCTCTACATAATTGTTTAGGGATAGCAGCGTAGGTTTGACATAAATAAAAACAATCCGTGTTTTTATGACGCCCAAAAGAAAAATAGCTTTTAATAATACTTTGATCACATGATACCAAATCATCGAATATTATGACTGAATTCGGTTTTATTTCTTCTGGAGGTATCACTGCATCCCCGTCATTATATTCGAAATATCCAATTTCATTCATAGGTTTCACAAGCATCCTCAGATATTCATATTTCGGTTGGTATAGAGATTTAGAATATAAATAAATATTTTCAAAACGTAAACCGTTAGGATGTTCCAACAAACTAAGCATTACATTTGTTTTTCCAGACCCAGAACTTCCAACTAGAAGTCCCCGTTTCGACTGTCCACCAAATAAAATACCATGTTTTTGAAAAGTCTTTGTCTTGGAAATTTTGTCGTGATTAACTATTGGTAAAATTGTTGCTTGCTGTTGAATCTGCATTGTGTTCAAATAATCACATCACACTAGTGTGAAATCGAACTGCATTAGAAAGAGAACTGTTAAAAACTGATCAAGCATAACCCTCTACTCTATATAAAAGGGTATTCTACAAAACCAAGAATCAGTTTATTCCATAATTTGGGATATAATGGGTCGAACCAAAAGTTCACAGCTTACTTGTACTAGAAACTCTAAAAAGAGAGGACGTGGTCTGCTCAATAGTATAATAAATAAACTTCCGGTGGAACTACATATACCTGGTTATAATTATTGTGGGCCAGGAACTAAACTCACAAAACGCCTAGAACGAGGTGATAGAGGAATTAACCCATTAGATGAAGCGTGTAGAGAACACGATATAGCATATTCCAAATTTGAAGAGGTTGAAAAAAGGAATCAAGCAGATAGGGAATTAGCTGAAGCTGCATTTAAACGTGTAAAAGCACCCGACTCTGGTTTTGGTGAAAAAGTCGCTGCATTGGGAGTTGGTGGGGTAATGAAATTAAAGAGTAAATTGGGAATGGGTCTTAAGCGACGAAAAAATCGTGATTCAACGAAGAAGAGGAAGAGAGGTGGACAAATAAATGTAAAGGTTGCTGTAAAAAAAACATTAAAATCAAAGAAGTGAGGGAAAAGAATTCTCAATACTCCAAAAAGAGGGGGGGGTTCTTCCACTTCTGTTACCTCTTTTGGGAGCATTAGGAGCTGTTGGAGGGGGTGTAGCCGGTATTGTGAAAGCAGTTAACGATTCCAAGTCCAATGGTAAGGTGATAGCTGAACAATTGAGGCATAATTTGGCGATGGAACAGGTCGCTAAGGGGAAGGGTTTATATTTAGGCCCTCATAAGAAAGGTTCTGGATTATATCTTAAAACGTATAACAGCAAAAAAAACTAATTAAGCTACCTCACCGTCCACTAACTAACATAGATTTAATGAAATACTCGAAAATTCTAAAAATTCCAAATTTTCGAGGTATTTTCATGAGAGATACACTCCCCAAAAAAATTAGGAAAAAAGAATCTGGTATAGTAAATCTGGATATCAATGATGGAGATGGAACTCACTGGATTGCATATATAAAGAAAAATAAGAAAATAGTTTATTTCGACAGTTATGGAAATTTAAGACCCCCAGATGAGTTGAGAAAATATTTTTTAAGTGATGGTAGCTTGAATGAAATAAAATATAATTATGATTCTGTACAAAATTATGATTCATATGTCTGTGGACATTTATGTCTATTATTTTTATATAATCAATGTAAATAAGTTTTTCTTATTCATTTTCTAATAAACGTTCAAAGTATCACTATGTCTTTTACATTCGCTCTCAGTGGAGAATCTTCTGTATTAAATTACAATTTCAATCCACCGATATATTTAGATGATGAGGCAGATTATGAAATTGGATTAACTAATTTTGATACTTATAATATTATCCCAAATATTGACAACAATAATAATAAATTTGCGTGGGGGAGAAATAATGAACATATAGTTCAAATACCTGTAGGGTGTTATGAAATTGATGATATTTTAAAAATCATGACAAATAAAATAGTTCAAGAAGATGATGAAGCAGTTCTTAGGATTGATATAGATATTAACACATCCAAAATTATTATAAGAACAAACAGGATAATTAATTTTAACGTGGAGGATTCGATAGGTCCGGTATTAGGCTTCAAGAAAAGAGAGTTAAACGCTAATGATACTAATATTTCCGATGATCCAGTAAAGGTTTCCAAAGTGAATGCTATCTGCATTGACTGTAACATTGCTGTTGGTTCTTTTTTTAATGGAAAACCTGTTCACATCATTCATCAGTTCTATCCAACAGTTCCAATTGGGTATAAAATAGTAGAATCACCTCTAAATATTATTTACTTCCCAGTGAGCGTTAAAACCATCAACAACATCACAGTTAAAGTGATTGATCAAGAAGGACATCTTGTCAATTTTCAAAAAGAAACGATAACTGTTAGACTACATCTTAGAAAATCAATTCGATAATAAAATGGTGTTGATATTTAATTCAAGGTCTCCCATTCATACACAAAAACCACACTATAAAAGGATACGTAGGAAAAAAGTCAACAGTTCTAAAAACACTCTCAACAGAATAACATCAGCAAATCGACGGTTCTTAAAATCACTTGGATTCGAAGTATTAGTATAATGGAATTACTGAATATAACCGAGCAACCCATAATTGACAACTCCGTAGTAGAATATCAGTATCATTCATATCAACCCAATATATCTGGAACTCTAGATTATAATGATGAAACGAGAATTACCATTCAGGATTTAGATACCTATACAGCACCATGTTATAGCTATTTATACATCGAAGGAAAATTAACAAATGAGGATGGAACTTCACCTACCAACTTAGAGTTTATCAATAATGGTGTTGCGTTTTTATTTCGAGAAATTAGATATGAGTTAAATGGAATAGTAATAGATTCCGTGAGAAATGTTGGCTTAGTTTCAACTCTATTTAATTATCTATCACTGAATCAAAATGAAAGTGTTTGTATGGAAAATGCTGGATGGTTCCCAAAACAGAAAAAAGGTAAAAAACCTAAAATTTTGATACATACAAGTGGAAATTTCAACGTCTGTATTCCATTAAAATTCCTGGTTGGTTTCTTTGAAGATTTTCAAAAAATAATCATTAACATGCGACAAGAATTAGTACTGGTACGTAATAGTAATGATTTTGACTGCATTACAAATACTAAGGATGAAGTGGATAAAGATGGTGTTGCTATAGATGAAAAGCCGAAAATCACGATTTCTAAATTATTTTGGAGAGTTCCACATGTTACCGTGGGTATTTCAGAGCAGCTTCGATTAAATAAAATTATAAGTAGGAATGTGGATCTTCCTATAACATTTAGAAGTAGGGAACTGATTGAATATCCATCTCTACCGGCCTCAAGCAGACATACATGGCCTGTCAAGACATCTACTAAAGTTGAAACTCCTAGGCATGTAATAATAGCATTCCAAAAAAATAAGAAAGGAAATATTAGGGCTGATATGAGTAAATTTGATTGTGATCTTAGAAGCATTAGAGTTTTCTTGAATTCTGAAAGATATCCATACAATGATTTATATCTAGACTTCAAGAATAACAAATTTGCAACTCTCTATCAAATGTTTGCCGATTTTCAAGAATCCTATTACCCCCACCAAATAAATCAACTCATTTTCAATCCCACTGAATTCAAAGATTTTGCACCAATAGCTCATATTGATTGTTCTCGTCAAAAAGAAGCTTTACAAACAGGATCGGTGGTTATGAGAATAGAGTTTGAGACTGGCACCCCTACTACCACGGATACTAATGCATATTGTCTCATTCTGCACGAGAAGCATTTCACCTATAATCCTCTAACAAAAATCGTTCGTCAGCAGTAAAATGCGCATGACATATTTTTACCTATATATAAAAAAATAATAATGTAAATTATTAGTATTAATATGAGATCAGACTATATTCAAAAGTTAAAAGAACACAGAAAAAAATTACGTGACTTAAGAAGAGCGATTGAATTATACTGTATAAAAGAGAAGGTGCGAAAAGAACTACAACGTTTAAAGATATGAAAATTATTATCGATGTTCAAGGATTTCGAATCGAAAACAATAAGTTTATTGTTAAAGAACTGGCAGGATATGATGGAATGAAAACGTGTCACTATATATTTAAACCACCCTACCCATTTAAGATGCTTTCACCAGACTTACAAAAACAAGTGTGCTGGTTAACAGGAAATTATCACTGCATTAAGTGGTCTGATGGCTTTACACCACTACACATGTTTGGAAAGATTATTGATAATTTGGTCACATCTGATGATTGTGTTTACATAAAAGGTGGAGAAAAGGCGAACTACATCAGACAGTTCACTTCACAACCCGTTATTGAATTTGAGGAGCAGCCACCTTTACGAAAATCTAGTGCAAAATGTTTTTATCATTTAAATACTAACTGTATGTGTGCACTTTCTAATGTATATTATTTGTATGAAAATTTTATAATGTCATGAGTAAAACAATAAAAAAAATTAAATGAATTTCTGTTGTTTTTATTTAAAAATTTTTAACAATACAACTACTGACAAATACAATTCCAATTTAGCTACACATCTTCACTACTATCAGTCAGAATCCCCATTACAAGCCATTACCTTGCTGGTAAGATCCGGCTCCAAAAATTGTTTTATCCGATCCAAATATACACATAGATTCAAATCTATCAAAGATTGGACAAAGCAGTGCTGACACATCGCTCTCTCCAGAAAGTTGCCACATTTTCTAAATGCTTGATCATATCTCATGGCTAGATCGTTAGACTCATCCTCTTGGTATGTTACCATTCCATAAACTATTTCATATTTCATATTTGAAAATATATGTCTTAAATAAATCACACCACTTTCTAAATCAACAATTTTGATTTCTTCTTCCAAATACGCCAACATCTTGAAATTTACTGTTTATTTCTTCCCGAACTAAATTGATAGTCACTAAAGTGTCCGTGTTTTATAATGAAATTCCCACCTAAATATATAATTTTATCGTTGCATATACTCAATTTAGCTACACATCTTCACCACTGTCACTGTCAGAGTCCCCATTATAAGCAATCACCTTGCTGGCAAGATTCGGTTTTAAAAATTGTTTTATCCGATCCAAATACACACACAGATTCAAATCTATCAAAGATTGTACAAAGCAGTGCTGACAGATCTCTTCATCCAGAAACTTGTCACATTTTTGAAGACCTTCATCGTACTTCTTGGCTACCTCGTTACACTCTTCCTCTGTATAAAATTTACCCATTCCATAAACCGCTTCATGTTCCGCATCGAATCTCAAATTTGAAAATAATTGTCTTAAATGATTCACACCATTTTGTAAATCAACAATTTCGATTTCTTTCACATACGCCATCCACATTTTGAAATTTACTGTTTATTTCCCCCCCCGAATTAAATTGATAGTGACTAAAGTGTTAAATTAATGCTCCAGTTTTATAATGAAACTCCCACCTAACCATATACCCCACCTATTTCTTAAATGTCTATACAAAGAAAACAATTTTATCACTTGATTTACCCACCCAGCTGCACAGACAGCAGTTCTATTTTCAATTAGCAAATCAGCATTTGCATAGTTAACACTTTACAATCAGAATAATGTTATTATTGTATTATCTATCCACACAGTCAGCAGTTCTATTTTTAATTACCAAATCAGCATTTGCATAGTTGACACTTTACAGTCTAGACATAAATGTTATTGCAAGTTCAGCAAAACTATTCCTCCACTTAACCCAGCTAAAGAAAATATACAACTATAAAAGGAAACCTAAGCTTGTGAATGGCAGTTGCTTAATAAAATTTATATAACCCAAATTAAATTTAATATCTGAAATGAGTACAGTGTGTGTATGTAATATGTTCAGGAGTCCTGCAGTAAATTATTGCACGTGGAATTATAAATTGGTGCAAATAATTAAAGAACGCTTCCCTGAAGAATATGAAGTTTTGAGAAGCTTACCAGGTCAACGTTGGGTAATAGCTGGCAGTTTTATATGTTTGCTATTAAAATTAACTAACACCAGTGGGGGTATGGACATATTTTATTTCAACAACGAATTTAGTGAGAAATGTGACAAAGCTGATTGGCATCCATCCTCAAGCTACCGCAATGTTTTTAATGTATTCAACCATCGAAAATATAATATACAAATTATAGAATTTATAAATGTAATACCAGGGATACATCTGAGCCATGAAATATTCCAATTGCTGTGGTGTTTTGATTGTGTCTTGGTTAGGAAAGCCCTACATTTAAAAAGTGCTTTATTTGTTGACTGTAATTTTGGTCCTGTGAAATTTGGAACTCCTTTTCGACAAGAAAAATATAAAGATCGTCTCCTGCAACCGATTATCACTCAGCCCAAAACACTGTACCTAATAGCTTATGAATTATACACAAAATCTAATAAAAAACATAATCAGAGTATTAATGTTGTTTCATTATATTGTACACACACATCCACTTTCAATTCATATATGATTTAACTGTAATAAGATGGGATGATTAAACGATAAAAAAACACAAAATTTTTATAATAGTGTTTTATTAGACAAAGTTAGTGATGTTATTCATATTATTTACAATAAATCAAAGTCCATTGCTAAATTTTCCTGTTCAATAATTTCATCGGCTAGCCTTAAAAGAATTGTGAGGTTATCTTCAGCGGTATTATGGTCAGCGTTATTGTGTAAATTACTGATAGAGTAATGCCCCCACGCCAAAGTTTTTGTACTCCCGGGTACAACATATCGTTTGTCGTCGTGTGCTGAGAGTGCAACCTTATTTTTTAGTTCGGTATATAGAGTATGCAGATGTGATGAGAATACATACATTTTTCGAAATATCAATCCACCATCCTCAACAATTTGTTTATAATCGATCAAATGTAATTGATTTTTTATAATACTTTTTGAAACACCTTTAGCTTTCTTTGTGACGTCACCATTTGCTTGAACACAGTAAGCTTTTGCTCCAGTGCCGAAGAAGCTATCTATTGGTACACCTGCATATTCGTCTTTCATTTTGCCTACAACTGATTCCGTTTTTGGAATGTTGTGTATATTTGGAATAGGGAAGTTTGATGTATCGAATAGATCTATATATTTCTTAATTTCATCGTAAACGTTATCAGTGTAAATCTCTAGAATTAAAGAGTCTGTATCGGTGTAGCATAGAGAAGCTTCGTCATCATATATCTTTTTTATGAAATTATAAAAAAAGTCATAAATTATAGTTTTAGATATATCTAAAATGGTAAAACCTACATAGAGTGGCTTATCGTATAGTATTTTTAACAAAGACATTTGCACTGCTACTAAATTTTCCGAAAACACTGTACACGATTTGAAATTTGGTTTTGCAATTAATCCTTCAGCACCAACACTGCCTATACTATTTGCCCAATGCGATACTAGCCTCACGTCAGTTCTATTGTCTATATTTTCCATAGTTTTGCCAAATATTGCATTATTGAAGAATTTAAAAAGATCTCGCTCGAATGCATTTTTTGAACAATTTCTAAGTTTAGTATTCAAATCTATATAAGTTTTTAACCAAGCAGATTGTGAAAATTCAATGACTCTATGTATTTTTTTAAGTATTAACCCATGTTCGATGCATTGTTTTAAATTTCTGTAATGGATTATATATTTATGTTTATCATGTAAATTTAATAGTAATTTTGAATTTTTAGAGTCTGGAGGTATAATATTTTCAGGGCAGAATGGCAAATCATTATGTTTATCATGTAAATGTTGTGGGTATTCCAAATCTACTTCAAGTACATAACCTTTTGGTGAATCATCACCAAGATTAGTACAATCAAAGTTTTCAATTTCACAATCATTTAACCATCTAAAATTTCCTGTGGGCATACATTGACTCATCGCACAACCGTAAAGGTTTGTGGCGTCTAAATATAATATATATGATGTTGGTTCTAATGGATTATAATTTAAAATAAATGGGTTGTTTGCCACAGCCTTTCTATTACTACACTGACTGACGCCACCACGTATTCCCTTCCTAAAAAAATGTAGCATATCTATATCAGTTAAAAGTTCAAGTTGAATACCAGTTTTTCGTAACATAGCATCCCAACTTAATGACGGAGCCGTTAAATATTGTGCAGGATCTAATTTATATGTTTGCATGCATATTTGTCTGAAATTTTCAAAAATGTCAGCAAGAAGCAGCACGTCTGATATCAAGTAAATGTCTGAATATTCACCAAGAGTTTGACAATTAAAAGTTTGCCACACATCACAAGCACGATCATAATCCTCCTGAGAAATTGATTCACCACTCAAAATATTAAAAAACTGTTCAAGTGATGGTAATTCAGTGTCATTCAGTTTATCCATGGATTCAACGTATGAATATGGGAAAACACCTTTTCGTCTTATTAAATTGAATTGTTTCTCATCACTGTAATATTTTTTCACTTCGAGGCATTGATGTGGTTCCAATGTTTGACTTAATTTATCTAATGAAGCGGGTAAAAAGCGAAATGAATCCACAAACCTCAATTTAATGTAAATATTTTTCGGTTTTTCATCATTAGATTTATCAACAAGAATGTGTTTGGAAAATGTAATATATTTTTCTTTATTTTGTGCAATAACTTGTATTTTTTCTTTCTTTAAGGCTAATTTCTTAATAAATAGATGAGAATCATAATTTGTTAAGTTGTGGAAAAATACTGGTATAAATTTAGGAATTTTGAAATTTAGATTACAAGAAGAATGCGCAGCTCCTCTAAAATTACCAGAAACGTGGCAGTGATCGCGGACCTTTCCTTCATCATTCTCAAATGGTTTATCACAAATATGACAAATTTGACTGTTGTCGAAAAATTTTTGTTGACTTTCTGTCAATGGCTTCATTTCAACTATATTTTTTAAATGATTCTGATACAATTGTAAAACATGTTCTTCCAATTTTTTAACAAAAACTTCCGCAACATCAGTTCCTCGATAATATTCAAGTGTGGAAAATTTGTCATCAAAATTAGACTTTATATAGAAACAAAATGAATATGGTTCATGCTGGTACGTTTTAACAGTAAATGATTTACTATCACATGGTTCATTGTGATGAATCGGTTTTAATAAACTTTCAAAGTCAGCATATATCACGAAAGGAAGGGGTAATTGTTTTTCAAAATTTGTAAATTTCAGGATATTCCCAGCAAGCCTTTCACCACACTTATTAATTAGAGGTTCTGGGTTTGGTAATATGGTACATAAATGGTTACAATCATTGCTTTGGTGGGTCATTAATTTCTCACGAGAGTTAAAAAAATATAGGCAACCATCACAAATATAATTTCTACCATCATGTTTTGATCTCTGAGAAGAAACTAATCGCGATAAGTCTTTAATAAGTGTGTAGTGACTGTTCCCTTTATTATCCGTAATTAGTAATAAGTTCACATGTGTATTTTGTCGACTATGTGTAAAATATAAGGGACCTACAATCTCACTGACCATTTCACCATTTTTAAATTGAGTATCTATTCCAAATACATTTATAGATATATTATTTAAACTTTCAAATTTATGAATGTCTTTAAGTTTAACAGGAAAATCTATACCTTCAAAATTTAATAATGTAGAATAATGAGGATAAGATGAAACTCTCCTTGGATTTCCATTGGCTGGGAAGATGGCAGCGTTGACAGCCCAAGCGAAACATTTTTCATCCCCACTCTCGATATTTAAAACAGCTTTTCTATTTTCTATTTGCCTCGGCAATTTAATGTATGATGATGCAAATAGTGGATTATACTTGTTAATGTTAACCTCGAGAAAACTAACATGTTTCAAAGCCCATCCTGAGTCTCGCTCCTGAAATGTGGAGGCTTTCTCTAATATCTCCTCCTTGAAGTCATTATATAAGTTTAATAAATCGGTTGAAAGTGTTACAATTTTATTTCTTGTATTGAATGATTTTATGTCTGATAATTCTTTCTCTTCAATAACGTATAATCCAAATAATTCCACATTAATTTTTAAGCTGGAGTACATTTTAATATATTCCTCAATCAATCGGAAAACTTTCTCTTTTATTTCATCCAAAAACTGGGATATATCAACACTGTTTTCCTTTGATGAAAAACGAAAACTCGCAATACGATTCTTAAACGCATTCTGCAGCTTTTCAATTCCATCTTCTGAGATGTTAATCCTTTTATTGTGTGTAGAACTTCTTAGATGACCAGTTAATTCATTGTTTTTCACTTTTTTATCACATATTGGACAACGAATCTCTTGTGAATTTATAGGAAACTCTGTGTTTGATGAGGAAGAAGGGCCAGGTTGATTTACTGATTTATCCTCAACACATTGTGAATTTTTTACTTTCATTTTTTTGGTTGTATGACTTTCACTGATCTCTCTATAGCGACAACTTTCCCGTTGATGACGTAATAAATTACCTTTTAAAGTAAACATTTTCAGGCACTGAGGACACTGCATTGTTGAAATGTACGTTCCGATACAAGAAAAACTCTAGTATTAAAAATCAGAAATGTTCACACCTCTTTATATCTCTCAGAAGAAGTGGTGGGGGTACCTGCAATAGCATACTAAATTTACATAGGTCACCGTGTAAAAGATGTGCATCTGAAGTTATCTATTGTTTAAACGCTTCATTGCATAGTGGAATAAAGTTATATTAATCATTTAAGATTTCATTGTAAATAAATTTCATTTAATTAATAATAAATTTATGCTGTAATAAAATAAGTTTTATCATAATAAAATACTTTTTATTTACTTATGTGTTATTTAAATAATATATGAACAGTAACTGATAAATTGCGAAAATAATAGCCCATTGTTCTATTTATAGCTGGTTTTTATAATGAGGAAGTATTTATTATCTTGAATGAAGAAGCCTTTGTTTGTTATATGATTACACAACTGTGCTTTGATATTTTATCTACGGTGTTATATTTTATTGTCTTGATAATTTTATAAAGGAATGTTATTATAATAAATTGTGTAATAAGAATGGTATATGGACTGTAGGTAGTATACATATTTGTGGTAAGTACCCGCAGATGGAGGGAGGGGGTAATTTTTGGGGGGCTTGGGGGGGGGGGCTTGGAGGGGGAATTCTTTTGGGGGGTATTTTTGGGGGGACTGGGGGGGGGGGATTTTTGGGGGAGACTTTTGGGGGGGCTCGGGGGGGGGGGGTAATTTTTGGGGGACTTTGGGGGGTATGCTGGGGGGCTTTTGGGGGGGGTAATTTTTGGGGGGCCTTTGGGGGGGGGGGTAATTTTTGGGGGAACTTTTGGGGGGTAATTTGGGGGGGGGGTAAATTTGGGGGGGGATTTTTGGGGGAACTTTTTTTGGGGTTAATTTTTGGGGGTAATTTTTGGGGAGGGGGTAATTTTGGGAGACTTTTTTGGGGGGTAATTTGGGGGGGGGGGCTTTTTGGGGGGTAATTTGGGGCTGGGGGGGGGGCTTGTGGTATATAGTGTAAATACAGTGAGTCATATCAATGAATAATGCAAATTATGGTACTTCAATACTTGCTGACTACTTCTATTTATAAGAACGTTACATGTTTGTTTCATTCCCATCAAAGTATATAACTTGATAATGCCTCGAAAGAGGTGATAAATAACAATGTAGATAAATAAGGTGCCTACATATTTTTTTATCTATTCATATCAATTCTTTACAAACAATACCCGCTTGCAAGTTCAGCACAGTATTTCCTTACTCTGTAGTATGTGTTTATAGTTTCTGTATGACTTGACAATGCTTCTTTCATTATTATGATAAATAACAATGTAGATAAAAGACGCTTACATATCTTTTTCATTTCAATGAATTCATTTAGTAAATTATTACCGTACTCATCTATTCTTATCAATTCTTCACAAACAATATCCACTTGCAATTTCAGCACATTATTTCCATATTTAAAGCTTGACTTTATCAGAAATACATTTAGTTTCAGTCTCACTTTTCTTGCGTTATTTATCTACTATAAAAAATCATTAAAAATGTGTGCACAAAAAAGTTTCTCAAGTAACAAACGTTCGGCAACTCCTGATGAATTATATGAAGACATATCATTTGAAGAAAAAGTGTGTCAGCGAATGAACTCAATTCGTTCAGTTGAATCTGTAGATTCTGAGTTCTGCATTACTGAAGGTGATCTTGGAACTCTTCGCCCCATTTTTGAAGCAGTCCCATCAGCCCCATCAGCTCCATTAGCCCCATCAGCTCCATCAGCCCCATCTGCATCACATCAAAGAAGTGAGGTTGCTCGTCGTAGTTCTGAGGAAAATGAGGATGACTCGGAAGATGAGCTCTTCACAAATTATATTCATCAAGTTAAGAGGAAATGTGATGCTCATGATGATGAAATGAAGGGAGCTAGAACTAAATTCCTGCACGAGGTACGGAAGGTATTAATTGTTGAGTCAGGGAGGTATACTCGACACTGCCAAAATCAGCAAAATACTTTAAATAGGGAACTTAAAAAAATTGAAAAAAAACAACGAGAATTAGCCGATTTACACTCCCATATAAAAACGAAGCAAAATGAAATTGAAGGAAGTTTGGAATATGTGAGAGACTTTGTAGTAAATTTTCCATTTAAATAGAGTATTTTTTTATTGCTTTTTAAATTTATTTTAATTATTATTATTATTATTGTTAATACTCATTAATATATGCATATTCATAATTTGTATTTACAAAAATAAATGTATAAAATTAAATGTGTATTTTTGTTTTCTTATTACAACTCTAATTATACAGGGTGGTTCAATGAAAAATTAATTTATTTCTTAAATAAAAGGACACACATTATTGTTTGTTTTTTTATTATTTCACCACATAAAAAGGTATTATCATAAATATTTACAATTATTTAACACAGCATAAATCACCCACATTTTTGAAGCCCCCATTTACATACATTACATCTGGATTGCGACTCTGGTGGGCCATCCACATGACTATGCCATTCTGGTCGGTTATAGTGTACAAAGCAAGGTAGTTGAACCATTAGTTTAAAATCTTGTGTATATACTCTTGGTAATTTAGACCATGCATAAAGAAGTTCAATGGGTTTGACTTTTTCAATCAGATATATTAATGGGAAATGTTGTAACTCTTCCTCGGTAAAATCATACAAATTTTTACCATGCTGGTGCTCTTTTATTAATTCACTTCTTTGACAGTGTGGGCAGCTCAGTGCTGAATCCATATTTTCCGAAAAATCCTTACAATTGATCTGGTAACTAATCACGAAGAACACAGTGTGATGTAGTAAACTTTTACATCCGACACATTCATACACGATTAGTATAATAATGTTAAGGTGTTTAGAATTGTGGTAAAATATGTACTGATTAACCTATGACATCTCAGATTACCCTCTTCCATGGTAATTATGGGAGGGGGGGGGGGGGGAAATTATAGTAGGGATGTGAGGTGGGGGGTTTGAATTATGGTGGGAGAAAGATTTTCATGTATTCCTTTAATACACTCTTATCTGATACATATTCATACACAGACGGGCATAATGATTAAATGTTTGGAGCAATGGTAAAATATGTACTGCCTAACCTATGACATACCCCTTCCATGGTGATGAGGTAGGGAGGTGATGGGTGTGGCTTATGAAAAAATGGAGGGGGTTTCTGAGAAATTGATGGGGGGATTGTGAGAAAAGTAGAGGGGGGATCGAAAAGTGGTGGGGAGATTGGGCGGGGCTTGGGGGAAAATGGAGGGGGGATCGAAAAGTGGTGGGGAGATTGGGCGGGGTCTGGGGAAAAATGGAGGGAGGATCGAAAATTGGTGGGGAGATTGGGCGGGGTCTGGGGAAAAATGGAGGGGGGATCGAAAAGTGGTGGGGAGATTGGGCGGGGCCTGGGGAAAAATGGAGGGGGGATTGAAAAGTGGTGGGGGGATTGTCACAGAACTGTCATTTCTTTACTACTATTGCCACACAAACAAAAAAATCTTTAAATACAAAATTTTTATTTTATAAACCTTAGTGAAAGTCCAGGCGAACGCTTATTGAGATGTTTACATTTCTCTACAGATAAAAAGAGTCCCTGACCCTCCAGACAGGTAAAAAATTATTAGTCGTGTTATATGGTGTCATTACACAGTAAAGTAATTATTCTTAAATATTGCAAGTTCTAAATATTATTTTTTGGTCGACCTAGACAATATCTAGATTTTAAAGATATAAATTGGATTTTAATATTATTATATAAAACATTAGTAGTTATAGTTGTATTGAATATTGTTCAATGATATGAAGCCCGAAGTATAATAATTATGTTAACAGACTCGAAAGTATTTAAAATAAATTTGTCAAATTCATTTTACATGCATAAACATTAACTCATCGGTTATAAAGCACTAACAGTAAGGTAAGAGTAGGAGTGTTGGGGCTGAAACTCAACGCACACTGCCAAAGCCAAACTAGAGATGAGTTGCTATTTAACAACCTGTTATTTTATAACTGTTATTTGTAAATAGCATTAACAGACTGTTATTTCTGTTCGAAAATAACAGGTGAGAAAACAACAGATAAGAAACACGACGTAGTAAAAATGTTTTTGCTAACTGCTGTTAAACTGTTATTGAGAAAACAGCAGTAATAGGTAATGAAATCGCAACGCAAGCGCTAGTGTAGTTGAATATATTGTAATATGTTGCACCCCTTAAAATTTAAGGTTATGTTACTAAAAAGTAGGCAAACTTCAACAGATCGAATGTCTGAATGAATGTAGTGTATTTGCACCTACTCGAAAAAGAACCTACCAGAAGATTCCAAAGTGACATCTGGAATTATCGAGAGAATGGTGGCGTCATCACAGAACAATCGAGATCTGTCATTTTTAGGTATAAAAGACCGATCGCATTCTCGGCGAGTAGTTCAGAAAGTTCAGAAAGTATAGAAAGTGAGGTTAAGAGTTCAAAAAGAAACAAAGTGATAAACATTGTGATTTTAGTCAGTAAAGTGTATTTAAATTAACAATAGTATTGTGAAGTATCCAGTAAATATTTAATAAAGCGTGTTAGTGGACAATCTCTTGTTATAATTTTTGGAACCCACGGATTTTGCAAGGGGTAGTTTCCTAAGGGTGGAAACACGTTACAATTGGTGTCAGAAGCGGAATTTTATGACAAGAGGAGCTCTGAAGTTGTGCTGGAGTGTTCGAGAAGGATTCTCGAGGGTTAGTGCTAACACAGGACTAATTTACTGGACATTGTTCGAGGGTTGTTTTCGAACAGGAAAATAGTGTTTAAGTGCATTTTTGAGACATTGTAGAACATTTTATTAGGACATTAGTGTGATAATTAAATCCTTTGAACTGAGAAGTGATAGAGACACTGAAAAAGACTCATTTAGTGCGTGAAAATTTCTAGAACTTTTCTATTTGGACATTAGTGGAGATTATTAAATTCTCTGAACTGGATAGTGACAAAAGACTCTGGATAAGACTTTTTCGTGCTATTTCGAGATTTGTCTAGAAAGTTCCATTACCGATATTGACGTGACAGTTAAATTTATTTTATTTTAATTTCATCGTATGCCCGTAACAACAAGAAGTATGGCATCCGATAAACAAATACAGGACTTATTCGAACAATTCCAAAAAATGATGGCGCAGCAACGGCAGGAAGACAAAGAAGAACAGGAGAAAAAACGTCAAGAGGAGAAAGAAAAACAAGAAAAGCGACGTCAAGTAGATAAAGAAGAGCAAGAAAGAAAACGCCAGGAGGAAGAAAAACGGCGTCAAGAAGAAAGGAACGAATTAAAGAAAATAATGGAAGATCAGGAAATAAGACGTCAGAAAGAAAAAGAGGATGAAGAAAGAAGACGTCAAGAAGAGAAAGACGAATTGAGACAAATTATGGAAGACCTGAAGATACGACAACAAGAGGAAAAAGAGGACCAAGAAAGACGACGTCAAGAGGAGAAAGAGGAACAAGAAAGACGCCAAGAAGAATTAAGAAAAATTCTGAATGAACAAATGAAAATACAGCAGGACGCTATCATTTCTGCCAACGAAGGATTAAAGAGTGAAGTCAAAGAAGAGATAAACAAGGTAGAAGAAAAAGTAGGTGTAGTTGAGACCAAAGTCAGTCAGATCAAAGGAAAGATGAGTGAGTTCGAAGGAGAAGTGGAGCGACTTAAACGACAGTTGAGAGATAGAGGAAGCCAGCAGGTGGTATCATCAGGTCACCGGTTAAAACCTCCCTCCTTTGACGGCCAAAGCTCATGGACAACGTACAAGAGGCAGTTTGAGGCAGCAGCGTGTGCGAACAACTGGGATAACGAGGAAAAGGCCATGGCATTAGTTCTGGCGTTAAGGGGCCAGGCCTCAGAATTACTTCAGACTATCCCGGTGGAGAAACAAAGGGACTTTAAAGTCTTGGAAGCTGCATTAGACTTGAGGTATGGCGATCAACACCTTGCCCAATTATACCAGACTCAGCTGAAATCCCGGATGCAAAAAGCTGGGGAAAGTTTACAAGAATTTGAAGCTGCGATAGAGAGACTGGCACACCTGGCGTATCCGAGTGCACCTAAAGAATTCCAGGAACAATTAGCCGTGGGGGCCTTTTTAGATGGTATAAGGGACGAAGAGGTCAGGCGAGTTCTGAGGCTGACGAGACACCAAAGTAGTAGCGAAGCTTTGGTGCGTGCACTCGAAGTAGAAGCCGCTTACCAGAAATGAACCAGAACCTCTTGCTGACTGAGATGCAGAAAATATTCACCAAATTATGCGATAAATTGGATGGCCTCGGAAATCAGGAAAAACAACAAAATAAAGGAAAGCCGAGCGGAGGTATTAAATGTTTCAACTGCGGCAAGATGGGACATATGAAACGAGACTGTCGACAGCAGAACTCGGAGAGTCGAGTAAATGCTGTGAATGTTGAAGAGAAGCAGGAAAACTAAAGATAGCCAGCACCAAGGGGCTGTGCTGGCTAGGGAATGCGGTGCCCCCAGAGAAATAAAGATTTCTCAGCTCCAAAGAATTCCAAGCAGTCTGTTGTTGCAAGGATATGTGAATGGAAGAAAATGCGTGTTTACTATTGACACCGGTGCTACGTCATCAATAGTGCGGCCAGGGTTTATATCAGGCTTGCAGATTGACAAGAAGCAAAATGGAGTAATCATTCGGACAGCCACGGGGGACAGGGCTGCGGTCCATGGAGAAATCAACTTGGAACTGCAGGTTGGACGGTTGAGGTTCAATTACAAGGTCATTGTGGCTGACATTATAGATGATTTCATTTTGGGTCTGGACATCATGGGAGAGCAGGGATTTATTGTTGACGCAGGGGAGCGAGTCTTAAAAATTGGAAATGAGGAATTTATTCTGGCAACCGCAGACGACCAATTCCATAAAGCGAGATTGTTAACAACACAGACGATCAAGATTCCTGCTCATTCAGAACAAATGATCGATGCTGCCTTAGAAGGAAATCCTGGAGGGTACCGTGTTGGCCTAGTTGAAGATGACGAATCGATTAAGTCCCTATCCAATATTATTGTGGCGAGAACTTTAACCCGGACTCAAGACAAAATCCCAATTAGAGTTGTTAATTTAAATTCCCACTCGGTGACAATTAAGGAAGGCAAACCGATTGGCTCCTATGAACCGGTCACATGGGTAGCGAGGTGCGAGGAACAAACAGAGGGAAGTTCGTCTACGAAAATAGACCAGGAAGTTTTGACCTTGCTGAGTACCCAGTTGGAGCATTTATCTGAGGATGAGCGAAGGGAGGCAATCAAGTTCCTAGAAAAGGAAAGTTCAGTATTTGCCAAGAATACAGAGGCTCTTACAAAAACAGACATAGTCCAGCATCGGATAAATACTGGCGACTCACCAGCTATTCGACAACCACCTAGGAGGCTTCCATTAGCGAAACAAGAGGATGCCTCGGCAATGATAAACAAGATGCTGCAAGATGGAGTCATTGAGGAGTCAACGAGTCCCTGGTCATCGCCAGTAGTTTTGGTTGCCAAGAAGGACGGAACATTAAGATTTTGTGTCGATTATCGAAAATTAAACGATGTCACGAAGAAAGACAGTTACCCATTACCACGAATTGATGACACATTAAGCACGTTGGCAGGCTCACGATGGTTTTCTACGTTAGACCTTAGGAGTGGATACTGGGAAGTGGGGCTTCATCCGGATGATAAGGAAAAGACAGCGTTTTCAGCAGGCAGTGGTCTTTATCAATTTACCGTCATGCCTTTTGGACTTTGCAATGCGCCAGCTACCTTTGAAAGATTGATGGAATTCGTACTGCGAGGGCTAACCTGGAGGACGTGCCTGGTTTACCTTGACGACGTGCTTGTTATGGGACAGGACTTTACAGAACATTTGAAAAATCTTCAAGAAGTATTTGGGCGAGTCAGGAATGCCCATCTGAAGTTGAACCCGAAGAAGTGCCTGCTATTCCAGAAAGAAGTCAAATTTCTTGGTCACGTGGTGTCTTCGGATGGAATACAAACAGACCCCGACAAAATTTCTGCTGTACGAGATTGGCCAAGACCACGTAACGTTCATGAAGTACGGAGCTTCCTTGGCCTCTGCACTTATTATAGGCGCTTTGTGGAAGGGTTTGCCGAAATTGCGAAGCCATTACACCGGCTGACAGAAGAGAAAGTACAGTACCAATGGACACCGGAATGTGAAACGGCATGGAGAAAATTGAAGGCAGCTCTATGTACTGGTCCTGTGCTAGCATACCCACAACGGGAAGGACTTTTTATTTTAGACACGGATGCCAGCAATTCTTCGGTCGGTTGTGTACTGTCCCAAATCCAGAATGGGCAGGAAAGAGTGATCGAGTACTTCAGCAAGGAGCTGTCCAAACCGGAAAGAAATTATTGTGTAACTCGGAAAGAGTTACTGGCCATCGTTAAATCAGTGGACCATTTTCATAAATATCTTTATGGACGACATTTCAAGATCCGGACCGACCATGCTGCATTAAAATGGCTGTTGCAGTTGAAAACCGAGGGTCAACTGGCTCGTTGGATAGAACGGCTGCAACAGTATGATTTCAAAATAGAACATCGACCTGGAAGATCTCATAAGAACGCAGACGCATTATCTAGAAGACCATGCAAGGAAGATTGCAAGCACTGCCGCCACGTTGAGAAATTGCAGGGTACGGTGGCCGTCAACACTATTAAAATAGAGGTTCCGGACGATTGGACGACCGAAGCCCTGAGACAAGAACAACTGAATGACACAGAAATTGGGGCTATATTGAGAGCAAAGGAGAAAGGAATTCGACCAGCGTGGAAGGATGTTTCGGATAAGGCAGTTGGATTGAAGGCTTTGTGGGCCCAATGGGATTCACTTAAAGTAATGAACGGGCTGCTAAAGAGAGCTTGGGAAAGCCCGGATGGCAGGGAAGTTGTTATGCGTCTAGTGATTCCCAGGTGTCGAGTACCGAAAGTACTTCAGGAAGTGCATAATGGGGCATCCGGTGGGCACTTCGGCGTTAATAAGACCCTGAATAAAGTACGAGAACAATTTTATTGGGTAAATAGTCGTCAAGATGTGGAAGCTTGGTGTCGCAATTGCAAAATTTGTGCAGCCAGTAAGGGACCACAGACTAGAAGTAGGGGTGCAATGAAGCAATATAACGTCGGAGCTCCTTTCGAGAGGATCGCGATCGATATAGCCGGCCCATTCCCAGTAACCAAGGATGGGAACAAGTACATACTGGTTGCCATGGACTATTTTAGTAAGTGGCCAGAGGCCTATGCAATTCCAAACCAAGAAGCAGTCACTGTAGCCAAAGTCTTGGTAGATAATTTGATATGTCGGTTTGGTGTACCCCTGGAGCTGCACTCAGATCAAGGGAGGAACTTTGAGTCAGGGGTGTTTCAGCAAATCTGCAAGTTATTGGGGATACACAAAACACGGACAACAGCCCTTCACCCGCAATCAGATGGAATGGTGGAACGACATAACAAGACCATGAAAGAACATCTCTCTAAAGTGGTTCATAAGAATCAACGTGATTGGGATCTCCACATACCGTTCTTCCTCATGGCATACAGAGCTGCTATCCACGAGTCTACGAAACAAACACCAGCCCGTGTAGTATTTGGACATGGACCGTGTGATTTGATTTTCGGAACACCAGGCGGAGAACAGCTTCCTGTGAACAGCTACGTGGATGAAATGAGTGAACGGCTAAGAAATGTTCATGAGCTGGTTAGAGACCAAATCACCATAGCCAGTGACCGAATGAAGGCTCGATACGACCGTAAGGGTAGTTCAGAAGGGTTCAAGGCAGGAGATCTGGTTTGGCTGTACAATCCACAGCGGAAGAAAGGGAAGTCACCGAAACTTCAACCTCCTTGGGAAGGACCTTATACTGTTATTACCCGAATTAATGATGTCGTCTATCGTATTCAACGAAACAAAAAGTCCAAGATGAAGATCGTACACTTGGATAGACTGGCGAAGTATGTGAAAGAGGCTGAATTGCCTGACCGGGACGTTCAGGCTTAAGGAGGGGGCAGTGTAATATGTTGCACCCCTTAAAATTTAAGGTTATGTTACTAAAAAGTAGGCAAACTTCAACAGATCGAATGTCTGAATGAATGTAGTGTATTTGCACCTACTCGAAAAAGAACCTACCAGAAGATTCCAAAGTGACATCTGGAATTATCGAGAGAATGGTGGCGTCATCACAGAACAATCGAGATCTGTCATTTTTAGGTATAAAAGACCGATCGCATTCTCGGCGAGTAGTTCAGAAAGTTCAGAAAGTATAGAAAGTGAGGTTAAGAGTTCAAAAAGAAACAAAGTGATAAACATGGTGATTTTAGTCAGTAAAGTGTATTTAAATTAACAATAGTATTGTGAAGTATCCAGTAAATATTTAATAAAGTGTGTTAGTGGACAATCTCTTGTTATAATTTTTGGAACCCACGGATTTTGCAAGGGGTAGTTTCCTAAGGGTGGAAACACGTTACAATATTATTGAAGTTGAATATTATTGTGGGTATCTTGAGTATATGATAGACTTTTTAGTTGTTATTTTAATCATAATATATCCATTCTTTTTGATTTTCTTCTCCATGTGTATATTTTTGATTAACGCACACCGAGTTTAAAAATGAAGGGCTGCCAGAGTTGAATATTTTTGTAGAAATCTCGAGTCATCCACTTTATGTACTGACTTAGCTGTTTTTTAAATCATAATATGTTCAGAGCTTTTATATTTTCTTCTCCAACTGTATATTTTCGTTTACCTGCATCTCTAATATTGTCATTGCATACGCTGTGTTCGGCGTGCTTATATGCTGGTATTTCTTTATTAATTTAACATGAAACAATAATAATTAAATTCAGTGCTTCACTATGCGTCGATTAACAGCTGATATACTATTTCCAGACATGGGTAAGGGAAACTTTCCAATGACTATTTCGGCAGTTTAGTATAATAATGGCGCGTCCATTACCGTAATACAAACGGTACAATCGTGGATTTGTGAAGACGCCGGGTTAACATTAAATGATGCAAAGCTCAAGTACCTATCAAAGGTGCAATATTACCCCGTTATGATCGCGCAAGTTTTTAATTACATGGCATGTGTCGTCTAACTATCATCAACAGGAAAATGGGGATTTACAAGTGATATTCTTAGAGAACCAGCGCGCGGCGTTCTTTTCGTGCCGAATATTTAGACTCATATTTAATTATCTATTGTTAATTACGTGGTATTAATCTGCAATGTAACAGTTTGATTTAATGTTTCCAATTGGATGAGCAGTTAACTACAAAAAGAGATAAGAATTATTGTAACTTTGTACTACCCTCCCATGCCGACTCTGCATTTTACGTCAATGTCATCCAAAATATGGGCTCTGATGATCATCTCATAACGATACCGCCAACTAATGCAGAATATGAAAAAAATTATATGTAAAAAAACTTTTTAAGAACAAACTTTTATCATTATTTAGGTGTACTAAAACGAAAAAAATAAAATTAATTGTCTTAAAAGCTTGTCGCGTGAGAAGTTCATACATGCATTAATTTTGTTTGACAGAGATTGTAAGTACCAAGTAAGTATTTTTTTTCAATTCACGTGACCAGCTTTTAAGACAATTAATTATATTTTTTTCGTTTGAGTACACCTAAATAATAATAAGAGCTTGTTTCTAAAAAGTTTCTTTTTACATATAATTTTATTTTTAAATTTTTAATTACGTCTTAATTATTAGTTTTTCGTTGCATCGCGTCGTCCTTACTTAAAAGTACTGAATCCTCCGGCATTTCTTTGAATGCAACGTCTGAGTGTATACATTATCCAATCAAGTTATAATTTAAAGAACACATTTTTTGGTACCATATATTGTACTGTCACCAGAATTACACGTGTATGCAAAATTCCATCTCAATTGGACGTCGTTAAGTGGTTCGAAATTGACTTGCAAGATTTGATTGACCTAAACATATTAACATACAAATAGGGCAAGTTAAATAAAATCTTGTAAATACGTTGTCCATAACTGGTACCATCTGTACGAAAATTAGATCCCAATTTGGAGTTAATACCCTTAACAAATTGCTTTTTCTACGCTACGGGTTTAGTCAACACTCTCAGTAATAAACATTCGGCCACTTTTTGTTCATATAATCATGTATTCATTATGGATCTACTTCTTACGCTATTATTTTTTTTTCCTAATCCCGATCCCGGGATTGTATTATGACTCCGGGATTGCAAACCCTAGTTAGAATTAAAGAGAAGAATTACTTCGTTCAAATATATCTTTCTAAAGTAAATTTAAAGGCTGGGATCTACTTCTTACGCTATTATTTTTTTTTCCTAATCCCGATCCCGGGATTGTATTATGACTCTGGGATTGCAAACCCTAGTTAGAATTAAAGAGAAGAATTACTTCGTTCAAATATATCTTTCTAAAGTAAATTTAAAGGCTGGGAATATTTTACATTTTATATATGATGAAATAGAACTGTAAATTTTGGTAATTTGATAAGTAAATGATCGTTTAAATAATTCTGTACAATGATGGGAAGGAGTAACTGTACTTTTGAAACGAACAATCAAGTTGCAAACGTTAATTCTATACTAATTGTTTTTATTCAGGTATTTAGGAGTTTTGTGATTAATAATTTTATGACATAAACAAGCAGAAAGCGTCGCCACAGAAGACTCTCTGCCTTCCCGCCAATATTGGAAACAACCATCTTGTGGTATTATTGTCAACCTATAATTCCGCAAATTTCTAAATTCACCGGTGGAGCGCACTGGTAAGCAATAACATTATATGATTGGATATTTTGAAAAACACAGTCAATCAGCTTCGAATTTTATCAACCGGTGCGCCCAGCGGTGAATTTAGAAAAGTGCGGAATTATAGGTTGACAATAATACCACCAACAAGATGGCCGAACGTCACCCCAATTTACCAAAGAACCATCAAACGTTCCGCCGATAGTGACGCTTCTGTGGCGTCGCCTAAACATATTGAGCCAGATATATTTCAAATGAAAGTATTTAGAATTGTGTTCATTTAATGGTATTGTTCCATAGTAACAAGGTTAGCACGGCTTCATCATACATTTCTATACTATTTTACTATACCTAGTTATATAGTGCTTTCTTTCTACCGACAATCTTAGCTTACTTACCTAAAGAGTATGAGTGGGTAGCAATGTAAAAAGTGCCCCCGCACCTACCGAATTAAAATGGCTTCCATAAGATGTCTTGTATGCTGACTGTCTTGTGTACACAGTTTTAAGCTCGTGGACTCTGCATGTGGTGGAAAAAAAAATAATTTACCCCTAAATGTTTTATTTTTTTCTCACTATTGGGCGGATCGCTTTGTAATTTGGCACAAATAATATTAGTGTTAGGGTGGTTTATTTTAAAAAATATTACTCTTCTACGATGATTTTATGCATTAAAAAAAAATTAATATATTTTTTCAATGGCCTGAAGGATGACTACCCTGTTTGACACTATTGCCATATTTTGATATAATATGTATTTAAACTATAACTATAACATATAACAGTTACAGTTTTATTAATGCGGTGGAACAGGATAAAAATAAATAAAAATTATCTGAACTTGCAATATTACGAGTATAGTATTTAATATTTAGATAGGTAATCATATATTTCATTCATGTTTAGTTATTTCACTTCAGATAAGACATCGCAAAGAAAAAGAAGAACAAAAAAAGTGACGTCAAGAAGAAAAAGAAGTCCAAGAATAAAAAACGTCAAGAGGAAGAAAGGCGGCGTCAAGAAGAAAGACACGAATTGAAGGAAATAATGGAAAACCTGGAAATAAGGCGTCAAGAGGAGAAAGAAGAACAAGAACGACAACGTCAAGAAGAAAAAGAGGAACAAGACGCCAGGAAGAACTGAGCAAAACCTTGACCGATCAAATGAAAATCCAACAAGGAGCTATGAATTCAATCACTAACTAAATCAAAGAAGAGATAAACAAGGTCGAAGATAAAGTAGGTGTGGTCAAGACAGAAGTCAATCAAGTCAAAGGGGAAGTAAGAGACATCAAAGAAAAGATGAGTGAGGTCGAAGGATACGTGGAGCGCCTTAAACAACAATTGAGAGAGAAAGGAGGCCAGCTGGTAGCATCATTAGGTCCTCGTTTAAAACCTCCCTCATTTGACGGCCAAAGCTCATGGACAACGTACAAGAGACAATTTGAGGTGGCTGCAAGTGCGAATAACTGGGATAATGAGGAAAAGGCTATGACATTAGTTCTGGCGCTAAGAGGCCAGAGTTACTTCAGACCATCCCGGTGGAGAAACAAAGGGACTTGAAAGTCTTGGAAGCTGCATTAGACTTGAGATATGGAGACCAACACCTTGCCCAAGTATACCAGGCTCAGCTAAAATCAAGGACGCAAAAGGTTGCGGAAAGCTTACAAGAATTCGAAGCTGCGATAGAGAGACTGGCACACCTGGCATATCCGAGTGCACCAAGAGAATTTCAGGAACAACTAGCCGTAGGAGCCTTTTTAGATGGCATCAGGGCCGAAGAGGTCAGGCGAATTCTTAGAATATCGTTGCATCAAAGTATTAGCGAGGCTTTTGCGCATGCCCTCGAAGTAGAAGCTGCCTTTAAAGACACTCCGCGGTCAGAAGTGCGTGCTGTGACAGTTGAAGAGGCACTATAAATACGAAATAAGTCATTTTTCAATTGGCTGTCGGACCGCTGGCTACTCACGCCCCCGCTCTGCCGCAGCCGCATCTAACTTACAAATCTCCGGAATTTTAAGTGTGTGTATCGTACTCGTGGTTTTTTTATGTTATTTGTATTGTACCTAATACTTAATTTTTTCTTTTTAAAAAACTTAGTAGTTAGTGTTATGCACGAAATGGAAAGTTCTACAACTGATAGCAATAGTTCTGAGAGCAAAATCAGCTCACTTAATTTAAAATGCAAAAACAGTAACAATGTATAATATGTAAAAAAACCGGAGGTACTATAATCGAATCAACCAATAACACTTTCTTTACTGCCACAGTTAGATGAGGAAAGTGACTTGGATAAATAATTTTGTTTTTTTATGAGTTATCATGTTCCTAATGGTTAATGAAATAAGTCTTATAGATGTTTGTATGTAATAATAATAACAGCCCGTCTAATGCTCTAAGTGAATCCCATTCGACCACAAAGCCTTCAATCCTACTACTTTGTTTGAGACATCCTTCCATTCTGGTCGGGTTCCCCCTTCTTTTGCTCGCAATAAGGATCCAATTTGTGCATCACTCACTTACTCTCTTGTCTGAATGAATTATATGACTACCTATCTAAATATTAAATAACATTAGAGAATATTATTTAGGTATTATGCAAATCACAACTTACACCCTTTTTTATTTATTATGAAAATACCCACTTTCTGTATATTGTTGCCTTAATCTGGGCACGCTAATATTCTATTCAGGTAAATACTTTAAAACAGTCATTATTGGAGACCTAATCAAAACAACTACTCTTCTAGTTAATACTGACGAAGAATTAAATTACATGTTAGGATTCTTAGCATTTTAAAGAAAAAAATATATTGAAAATACTTAAATCATTTATTTACATTTAGTCATTCACTCTTTTTATATTTAATATGAAATTATCTACTTTTTGACTAGCATAATAGCGTGCCCAGATTAGGGCAACAATATACAGAAAGTAGGTATTTTCATAATAAATAAAAAATGTGTAAGTTGTGATTTGCATAATACCTAAATAATATTCTCTAATCATGATAAAATCAAATAAATAAAAAAATAATTAATTGTAAAATATTAAATAATATACTCGTAATATTGCAAGTTCAGATAATTTTTATTTATTTTTATCCTGTCCCACCGCATTAATAAAACTATAACTGTTATATGTTATAGTTATAGTTTAAATACATATTATATCAAAATATTGTAATAGTGTCAAACAGGGTAGTCACCCGTCAGGCCATTGAAAAATTGTATTAATTTTTTTTAATGCATAAAATCATCGTAGAAGAGTAATATTTTTTGCAATAAACTCTCTTAACACTAATATTATTTGTGCTAAATTACAAAGCGATCCATCAAATAGGAGGTGAGAAAAAAAAAACATTTAGGGGTAAATTATTTTTTTTTCCGCCCCATGCAGAGTCCACGAGCTTAAAACTTTGTACACGAGACAGTCAGCATATGAGACATCTTATGGAAGCCATTTTAGTTCGGTAGGTGCGGGGGCACTTTTTACATTGCTACCCGCTCATACTCTTTAAGATTCTTATCTTAACTTGTAAAAAGAACAATCAAAGCGGACTAAAAAATATAGAAATGCTTGTTCAGAATCAGGTATTTTGACCAAGCGCCGCCTTGAAATCAACAAAGGCAAGTTTCTAAAGTCCGGTAGACTTGGCGTAGGTAAAGGGGGAGGTATTTCACTGAGCTAATCTAAGAAAGGTCATATAGAACGCCCAACTAAGTTAGATTTATTAACTTTAGCTCAGTTCACTGGTAGAAAGAAAGCAACTAATGACTATAATAACCTAACCTAAAATACTGACTGTAGATATTGTGAAAATCCCGGAGCACATTTAAAGACCATATAGTATAATAAGAGTAAGCTTCCTATATCAAGAACCGGGTCAAAGGTATTGACTATCTCTCAGACAAAGTAAGTATCCAATATACGACTAGTACATAAGCCTACCCCCTACTGACTCATTTTATAGTAAATTTAACCAATTATGCACCAAATATACTTACTAGTAATATATGCTTAATTCCGAGATCAGATTTCCAATCCTTTTTTAAGGTGTTAACACAAATCTCACCATTTGATGCTACGTTTGGGTGGAAAATTTTTGTTAAAAAATATGCCTTAGGTGGCTCAGTTGGAAAGCCTTTCCCAAGGGTTAATTTTACCTTGAATACTCCCCCAACATAAGGTGTACCTAGTACAAAAAAAATATATAAAAAGAAAAATTTTTTACATCTGATTATTTCTCTTACCTGCTGGGCCATCTATAAATGCTTGTATATCTGTCACATCTTCTTCATTTATTTGAACTTTAATACCTTCAGGTGGATTATTGACTAGGTCTTGCATTTCTTTAACAACCCCTCTAATGATTTGTGGGGAGAGGTTTTCTACATTGTTTGACATCTAAAGCAAAGAAATTTAATGTGAAAACTTGTTCTGGTGTAGATTTTTTATATTTACAGTTCCAGCGGATGCCATAATATAAAATATCACAATTCTTCAACAAAAACTTTAACTACAAAAAGTAAGAACACACTAAAATAACGTCATAACAACGTTAAAGTTGGCGTTCTAGAGAAGACAGGCACATTTTGAATTTTGCCACCAATCATATGCTTTCATTCATTCACATTCACTTTTTAATCTCAAACCCAAAGTCCAAAGTAAATATATTTAAAATAAATTCAAACATAATTTATAATACGGTAATTTAGAGCGTATAGTAATATTACGTATATATCAAAATTGGGAATATATAAATAAGTAAAGGTTACTGAATAAAATACTGATTTTTTAACATAAAATAAAAAACCGTCGCCCTCTGCCGTGAATATTGGGAAACAGGCATTTAAAATAACGGAAAATTTTATGAATATAACGTTTAGACAATTTCGATTGTGTTTTAACAATAAAAATATTGTCTAATACATAGGGCGCCATAAGTATTTACATGTTACTTATTAAGTTAAATTGCATTTTAGAAATTTATATTATTTATACTATTTACACTTAATTAGGAATCATATATTTGAATTTATAGAAATTAGGCGGTATGGTTACCAAAGATATCTATGTATATATTGGAAAACTAGTTTGGTCTTTTAATAAATAATCAAATAATTATAAATAATTATTTATAGGTATTCTTTCCAATTAAACAAACCGAAATTACTTCGTTAATAGTGATTGTGATAATTGTGATTAATGCATGGCAAAATTGATAAGATAGGTATACAAACATTTATACGAATTTAGAAGTCGGCAAGGAGAAAAATATCTATTTGTGACTATTAAAATAATAAATATTTATAAAAGTGTTATTATGATTTTAGATAAAATTATCTTTATCACTATTATATATTAAATTACCAATGATGCATATTGCATATTTGCCGATTAAGAATGACGTTGCAGAGTTTACCAACTACCAAGATCCATGCGCGTACCGGGATATCAGGAAAAGGAAATAGCTTGTAGCTTGTCATTGTTCAAAACAAAACAAGTCGGAAATTGAGAAACGTCACAAATCTTGCAAATTTTGAAAGAATAAATTAACAGAGTTATTATAAAACAAGATACAATGTCAGAGAACGTAAGTAATTTTTATTATTAAATTTGTATCCACCTTTATGCGTTATCCTAACCTTATTGTTGTACTTGTACAATTTTAAGGAAACAGAGATGGTGGCTCCAGGTCCCTTTGAAAGTACCACAATAGGCGATGCAACTTTTCCAAAATTCATTAAAGCCTTTGAAGAATCCATGAACATTCCTTCATATCCCAGTGAATACAAAATATCCTATCCTCCTACAATGGTATATTTATCTTTGTGGGCCGCCCATTGCTATTTAACATTTTTAATAATTTTATAGGAGTCACAAATTAGAAAACTGAGGCTATCAATGGAGACGTGGCGAGAGGTAATAATAAGAATAAATGATATATTATTATGGGACAAGCAATGGCATCCTTCAGCAATCATTGGAGGTAAGTGTTCAAGTACTGTTTATTTACCATTTATTTTAGATTTAAGTGCAGGGCCGTTCCTAGATGCTTGGCCGCCTGCGTGTGAGATCAAAATTAGCGCCCCCTATGTGTTTGTCAAGTGTTCAAAAAATTATTTATTAAGCAATCCAAACCACGCGACTTTTAACATGGCATCGTGGGTAAACATTTGTTTTCATTCGTTAAACGTTTATTAAAGAGTTTATTTTTCGGTTGCCTTGGCTACGTTTCTGCGAGTTAATTAAAATAAAGCCCGTGTTTGCCCACAATGCCATATTGCCAAAATAATTTGACAGGTTGTGAATTGCCTAATTATACTGGGTATTCGGCAGAGGGTGTGCCAAACGGGAATGGTGGATAGGTGGGGCCATAATAATTTTTTTCTTTAATTATCAGCGTCCCATATGATTTTGTTAGAACACAGATACATTGCAGAAAATATTAAAAATTATTTTGAACTGTTACAACCATAAAAAAATTTTTATATATGCTAAAAGGTTGATTTGAGGGAAATTTTCAAAGAAAAAATAAATTAATAATATCTCAAAAACGGTGATACTTTGGATAGAGGTCATTAGGGCTAACTAACTTCTGAATGGCCCCACCTATCCACCATTCCCGTTTGGCAGACCCTCTGCCGAACACTCTGTATACATATGTTGTTATATGTTACTTAAAAAAATGAAAAGTGTACAAGACGAGCGTTATTCCTAGCCAAAGTAGCTACCACATCGGTATAGTCAATATGTTCACTTATAGCCCAGTCGATGAAGGTATTTATCTCCAAAAACTTGCAACATATATAGGTGGAACATTCTGTGACTTGAGCAAGGCTTTTAAGTGTGTAGCACACGATACGCTAATTCAAAAACTAAATTTTTATGGATTTAATCCCTTGAGCATTAAAATTATTCAATCATATCTAACCAACAGACAACAAATGGTCCACTATAATGACATAAATTCTAGCTTAAGTTCTATCAAATATGGAGTGCCACAAGGATCAATACTGGGACCTTTGCTGTTTCTCATCTATGTAAAAGATATCACAAACTGCCTGCCAAATGGTGATCTAGTTTTATATGCAGATAATATGACTACTCTGGATGAACACAACAACTTAGAATAGCTTTTAGATTTAATGATTAAATCACAATCAGAGGCCTCCTCATGGTTTACACTAAATTAACTACACCTCAATGAAAGTAAAACTATGAAATGCATATTTACACTAAAAAACTGTGATGTTGATAATCCGTCGTCAGTTAAATTTCTTGGAATACATCTAGACTCCAGGCTTTCTTGGGAAACGCATACAGAATAATTGTCAAAAAAACTCATTTCGAGAAATTTATACCCAGTTGTAGACAGTTCAGTTATACTAACTGCTTACTATGGTCTATTCCACTCTAATGTTATGCAATATTAGCTTGAGGACATTCATCCCATGCCGATATAAAACAAAAATTCATCAAATTAAAAATTCCCACTTTCTCTTGTGTTTATGCTCTGAAATGTTTACTATGGATAAGAGACAATATTCATCTATTCGACTATCATAATGATATTCACCACCACGATACGAGAAATAATAAAATGATTGAAATAGAGTTCCATCGAGTAAACAAAAGCAGGTTCTCTACAAACTATTATGCCCCTAAACTATATAATAAACTTCCAGACCATATTAAATATTTACCCGCTGATCAATACAAAGAGGGAATAAAAACATACCTTACCAAAAGACCATTCTATTCTTTGAATGAAATATTAAATGATGATTTCCACGTTGATTAATGCACCTATTTTATTTTATATACTTTATGTCTGTAGATTTTTAAACTGTAGTTTGTTCTATGTGTAGTATTATTAGTATATTTTCTATTTAGAGTTTTAATCTCAATTTGTGTACTTCTACCAATAATTTTACATATAAATATTAGGTAACGTCTCTATTCTTGTTGACGAATGTAAACGATTTGTGTATTGACATGATTTTTAGTAAATATATAAATAAATGAATCACTTTTTTTTTTTAATGAGTTCGTGAATGTGTATAGAATAATATCCTGAAAAGTTTACATTTCGCTCGGATGCAGAACAAAAAAAAAAAGTGAAAAAAATTTTTCTTCATCCATTTTTCCAAAATTTTGAAATTAAGTCAAGCTAAAAAAAATACAGATGGGTAGATCACGTATTGATGAACAAAAAATGTTCTAACAAAATTTATCGCTAAAGACACGGTATTTCCGGAAAAAAATAGTCAAGTAACGTTATAACTCGAAACGAGATCCGTGCGTTGTTCAATCTGTATAAATGTTGTAGCTAGGGTTTTCAATCCAGGGATCACCAATCCCGAGATCCTGGACGAATTTGTGGTCCCGAAAATCCCGGGATTTTAGAAATCAATCCCGCGCATTTTTCAGGACTGGAGTATGTTCGGAATTCTCGGAAATATTGTTGTTTTCAATCAAAATTTAATATAAGCGGCCTTACAGATTTGTTTGCTTCATGTGATTGTATAATATAATATATAACCAAGTTAGGAAATATAAATGTCACATACATCATACATTCGTATAATACCAATAAACGTAAAAAAATAATTTCACAAAAACTTATAAAATAAATGAAGAAATTCAAAGCAGTATGAAACTGAAGGCAGAACTGGGCAAAGTACTCATTTAAACCAGTGATGCAAAATTTCATGAAACTTAAAATTTGTGAAATTTCAATGACATTTTTGTGAAAGTTTCGAAATCCATCTGAAATTTATGAAATCTCTGAAATATAAATTTAAACATAAGTATCACGAAAGTTTCGTGAAATTTCAATGAAACTTTCACTTTATGAAATTTAAATGAATAATTTCCTAATATTATGAAAGTTAAGTGAAATTTCATTGAAATATTTCATGAAATGATGAAACTTAAGTTCTGTATAACATTCGTAACCAGTGATGCAATATTTTATGAAACTAAAAATTTGTGAAATTTCAATGACATTTCCGCTACATTTTCGAAATTCATCTGAAATTTATGAAATTTTTGAAATATAAATTTAAACATAAGTATCACGAAACTTTCGTGAAATTTCAATGAAACTTTCACTTTATGAAATTTAAATGAATAATTTCCTGTATTATGAAAGTTAAGTGAAATTTCATTGAAATATTTCATGAAATGATGAAACTTAAGTTCTGTGTAACATTCGTAATGTTTTAAACTTCCGAGAGATAATGACTAATAAATTCCACCTTTGAAACATGTTTTATTACAAAATCGACAAGGCACATTGTTATTATTTTGGGAATACGAAAAATATTTTTTCACTTCACTTCCCTTTTTGGATTCATTTTGTTGATTATTATGGGTTTTAACTTTTAACACTTTTAAGGATAGGATTTTGCAGAGTGAGAGGGAAATTGCGTTTATTTTCTGTTTATTATAAGTAATTAAAAAGTCCAAACATAGTATAATCTTTAAAGCCGTTTTAAATAATTGTTCTTATTCTAACGAATACAACTATATATATTTCTGTTGTACTTGAATATTATAGTTTGTCAATGAAAATATAGTTCCTAATTTCATTATTAGAGTATGGTATTTAACTTTATATAAAATTTATGATAAAGACTGTATAAGGTTGCAATGATTTTTTAAATATTTATAATAAACCTAAAATAAACGCATATTTCCCTCTCATCCTGCAAAATACTATCCTTAACGGCGTTTCTTCACTTTCCCGCGATTTTTAGCTAACCTAACCTCCAAAATAAACGTCAAAACCAGACTTTAAAGCCTATTGGTTGAAAACAATCTAAAAAGGCGCGCGAAATTCTAATTTCGTTTGTCGTAATGGAAATACAGATGTTGCGGTTGAAACTTTCATGAAAGTTTCAAAAATATTTTAATTTTCAGATTAATCTGAAACTTTCATAAAATTCAGATATTTCAGAAATTTATGAGGATACGTTGAAACTTTCAGAAATTTCAAATTGAAATTGAAACATTCAAAATGAAATTTGAAATTTTGCATCACTGATTTAAACTTCTTCAAGTACTTTACTTGAAGTAGTTTCACCATATACTTTGCACATAAAACTACTTCAAGTACTTGATACTTGAAGTAGTACTTTGCCCAGCTCTGGCTGAAGGCAAGAGCAGTGATGTCTACAAACAGTTGTGAAACAAGAAATGTCGTTATTTGAAAATGGTTTTTTTTAGGAAAAAGTTTAAAAATTGCACATCAGAATTTAACAATTATACCTCCCAGAAGTGTAGAGTCGGCAGAGGGCCTTTTCTAATGTTGGTGGGCTTTGTACAAAGATCCCGGGATGAAACATTAAATACATTAGTTCTTCTAAGGCCCTTTTTTTGAAAATAAATTTTAAACTGTTCGTTTTTGTTATCTATTACAATTTCATTCAAATAAATAAAAAAAGATTGTTAGTTTTAATTTTATGTTAATATTTGACAATGTATTTTGAGCCTGGAAATTTGTAATCCCGGGAAATCCCGGGATTTGGAATCCCAATAATCCGGGAAGCCTTATCCCGTCCTGGGATTGAAAACCCTAGTTGTAACTTTCTGATGCTTTTTTGTTTTAAATAATACAAGCAAAAGATGGATGAGAAAAATATACTTCTATATATTATCACGTCCGAACTCAATCGTCGCAATAAAAAAATATAGAAAAAAAAAAAGTCCTTCAAAAAAATTCTTTCTTCATTGGGAACTATTAAAAAGTATGTACACTTCATGATTATTATGGTTTATTAAGTAGTAGTAATGTGGATTAAAAAAAAGTACATCACAAATCATTTTCATTTCCTTGCTTGATGATTTTTTTTCATAAATATATATATTAGAGGCTGTAACTTGTCGAGAAATTGACCCATCGGAAAAAATAAAATATCACTATTTCAGTAAAAATGTATACTCTTCTAATGTTCAAACACAAATTCGTTTACTTGTATGTATTTTTTTGAAAATATGATCAATCCCACCATGATCAAAAATTGCAATTTTCACGATCTTATCCTGATAACTCTATAGTTTTGAACATAAATTCTGGAACTTTTCCAATACATTAACAAATGTATAAAGAATCCATTGGATATCGTTGAAATGTGGATAGGTGTACCTGTAATAAATACAATACAGTATTTAAATGCAGGTAAAAATTTATGCGAGTTACAGCACGGCAGATCTGCTTTGGTCCTGCGGCTATGTGTGGTGTCTATGTATGCATTCATAATTATATATTTTCCCTCCATACTCACTATTTTTCATCCTATTCACTAAGAAAAATGTTAAAAATGTGTAATCAGAAAGAGAAAAAATCTTTATTTTACTCGTTAGGACAGCTAAGAACTTTTAGAGATTCCATAGTATGCCTTTAACCGTGCACTTGGCCGTGCAGAGTGACAAAGTTACTTCACTAATTTTTTCCAGGAATACGGTGGCTTTAATGATAAATTTTATTAGGACATTTTTTTTGTTCAGAGACGTGGTCTATTCACCTGTATATTTTATTTTTTCCTTCCTTTAAAACTTTCAAAAAAATGGATAAAAAATATTTTCATGTTCTGCATCCGAGCGGAATGTAAACTTTTGAGAATATTATTCTATACACTTTCACAAACTCATTAAAAAAAAATTATTCATTTTGCAAGTTTTTGGAGGCAAAATCTGACAATTGAGCTTACCCCATGTGCTTCTTAAATAATTTTTAATGATTTTTTAATCTAGAAAAATACCACTCACCCCAGGTGACACTTACTGGTAACGTCAATAAAATTTTTAGAGTAGTTGCCCCATTTGGTAATGTCTTACAACACTTACAATGAAATCTTGAAAACCATTAGGTCATGTATTATTAATAGTATTAATTTAAAAAATAACAATACACAAAAAGAAGCAAGGTACGCAATTTGGCACATAAACAAGAATATCACATTAATCAGTTCACAGGTTCTCCGCTTTGGCGCTGACATCTTAAATTCAGATGCATATAGTGCATAGTCATAATATAGAATATGATCTCTATGGTATAGTATACAAATCTTGGTATAGGATGACAATGACGACATCTTTGTTAAGCCTCACTTACACTTTTGGCTTATTTATTTTTCTAATTAATAAATTAAAACCACTTTTTTATTTTACATTTTGGCGCCTTCCCTAAATGTGGCACCTACGTGTTAAACACACAATTTCCCCCCTGTAGGAACGGCCCTGTTTAAGTGTACGATAATGTTAAAAATTACCCAAACAAACTTGTGGAAGCTTCCATTTTCTAAAAAGTAAGCAATAAAAAAAGCTACCAAAATAATTACAGGTAAACTAAATAGGAGTGATAAAGAACAAATGATTGTTGTTGTGTATTACTTAGTTTTTTCAACATTTCTTCAGGGCCCGTTATCAATTCAATACAGGGGTAAGTTAGTTTGCCCCAGGGCTAAACGCTAACTCCAGGCCATGGTGTATTAAATAGGTGGTCCGACGTACGGCAATTTCCTATGAAAATAATGGCTTTATAAGTGCATGCTTTCTATTTAATTTAGTAGATGGCACGACCTTTAAGGTACTACAAAATCCTGTATATAGATAGATGAATTCGCTTTGCTGCATATAGTGCTGCAAATATTTTTTCAGTATTTTTAATTTAGCTACTTAATGTCAGATGTCACTGGACTCTTGTTTCACTAAACAGAAACGAAAGGCCGGGAATGTATGCAACACTGTATGCAGCAATGCAAATTCATCGATCTATATACAGGATTTGGTAGTACCTTAAAGGTCGCGCCATCTACTAAATTAAATAGAAAGCATGCACTTATGAAGTCACTCAACAGGTCCTTGTCGCATCACCTATTTAATACACCCTGCTTCAGGCTAAAGTGTTTACGAAGTCTGGTTAAAAGTAATTCTGGGCTAAAGTCAGAGGTAACTTAGCCCAAGCTTCAAGGCGGGGGTTATCTCTGTTAGCCTGAGGTTAACCTACAAATTTTATGTTTGTTGTTGACAGTTGTTGGGTGAAAAGTCAAAGGTGTTTTTTTGCATAAATTATTAAAAATGGAAGCTATCGACGAAATAAGTCAAACTACTAAAAACCATCCCCAAAACCGAGGTTAACGTTATTATTGTAATTATTATAATGTTATTATAATAGTTTGAGGGACTCTTACTTGATGATCCCCTGTTTTAGAGGATGTTGAAATTTCTTGTTGGGTGACCGACCCCCGCAAACGGCCAAAAACCATCCCAAGCGGAGGTTAACGCATATTATAATAGTTTGAGGGACCCCTCTCCGGGGTGGCCCCACCCCCGTAAATGGCCAATAACAACCCTACAAAGGGGTGAGAGTTCATTCTCTGCATACCCCCAGGCAAAGCCCCCCCCCCCCCTCCTCCGTTTTTGAGGATGCTACACATGAAGAGACCTCGCCTCGATCTCGTCAACAAAGTAGTCATCTTCATTTACTGTGGAGCTGAAAAAAGATGAATGTATATTTTTTGTACATATTTTTTGGAAAAAATAGGTTTATTTATAATAATTGAAACATCTGATTTATTTAATTACATTATATAAAATATTTTTATTGACGCAAACAATTACTGCATATATTGTTACATGGCTTTTCTTACATCATAAAATACAATGCCTAAAAAAGAATTAAAACAATTTATTTTATGTTAAATTTATTTTTTACGTTCTTTGAACCTGTGCAGTTACACTCATTATGAAAATGTGAAGGGGTATTTTTTGCCATTGACGTGGTGAACAAGCACTCGATTCGTGGTCCTCTCTGTGTTCGGCATGCTCGAAAATGGGAGGGAAACCTTTTGTCCAGTGGTATGATGAGAGTGCTCCCCCCTTTGGAGGGTGGTTATTGGCCGTGAAGGGGGTGGGAGGGTGTCAGGTACGCGTCCCAGGGTCCTCCCCATAATTGGCGTGTTCGAAAACGGTGGATCAATGAGTTAGATTCCGTGAAACATGATCAGTATGCGTTTGACTCCGTTTGGGAGTGGTTTTTGGCTGTTTGTGGAGGTGACCCACATGTGGTGGGACCAGGGTGTTCAGCATCCTCGAAAATGGGAGGGAGAACTACTTTGTTTGCATCAGATAATAGTCGGGTTTTTCGGGTCTTTTTCCGACTTACAATCCACTATATCTCTGATGATGAAAAATTAGGGTCTCTGCCTACCTTTGTTGGGTTTTCACTCATTTTCTTGAAACTCCCCTTACTTTATCTCTCTCTTTTTTAATCCACTGCATTTAGGATTTTTCTTCAGACCAATTCATACAAAAGCAAATGTTGGTTTTCCAGGTAGGTTCGGGTGTCCTTAATAAGGTCTCAAAAGTCCCCGGAGTAGGAGTGTAAGGATAAAATTTGGCAACGCTGTAAAGGGCTAAAATTGTGCTCGGAAACGAATTTTTCGAGATATCTCGGTTTTCATTGCCTCTACGACAAAAATACATTAGGCGAAAAAGAAAGCTATGGAAATTCTCTTTAAAAAAGATAGAGGGTCTTTTTTTCATATACACAATAGTTTTCTTGAAAATCTTACGTTGAATTTGAACTTATGGGATATTATGGATAATTTAAGTACTCTATTCCACACCACCGTTGAGGTTGAGTACTAGGCGCGTTTTTTTATGTGGTTTCCCCGGTAGGCCTAATCTACGACTGTCAGACTTATTAAAATGTTGTCAAATTAATAATTTCCTTCTTGTCCGTTTTCTCCTTCTATAAATTCATTGATTCGTTTGAAGAAATCAAAGTCAATCTGAGAACTTTCAGTCTCTGCTTTAGTGATGGCTTCTATTTCTGACGAGTTTTCAATCAGTTCAGCATTCAAGCAAGATTTTCTATGGCAGTTGCCACAAACTGGTGAGCAATTAAGTCCCGACCTCTGACAGCCACACAATGGTCCACAACCTTTTGTACAATTTCAGAAAATCATCTACAGAAGGTAATCAGGCCCAGGAAGTTGGGATGTTGTTTTTGGTCATAATATGGTCTCTTTCTACATCCATCCCCACTCTTTAGGATTCAATACATTACCCAACCATTTCTGTACTTGAAAATAAACACGAAATAGATGCTGTTGAGCTGCGTCGTGAGTGGGTGGTAATTAATTAAATTTCACTGGTTTGCTTTTGCTCACAGCTTGAATAAAGCAAGAATACCGATAGTTATCGATGGAAACTTCTTTAACTGGAGCGTTATAGATTTCGAGGAAAAATTTTATCCCATTCGAAGTAACTATGTCAGGAGATGTACCAGTCTTGCTGAAAACTTCAACTACAAGTTTCAAGTCCTGCCGTTTTTTCATCACTTTCAAAGCTGCAGTCTTGCCTTTATTAAACAGCAGATGTAGTGTCACACCCAGATAATGCGTGCAGAAACAATATGTGATTTCGAATATCTTTATGGTGATCAAAGCTTCATAAAGAATAAATTTTTCGTTGGACCGTCCCTCTGCCTGGTTTGAGGAGAAAAATTTTTTTATTAATAGGTGAACGAGCAGTTAAAATTATAAGAAGATCCACATCTTCCCCAACCACAACCGTAGTATTTTTACATGATTCCTCAAGCGCTGTTTCGACAAAATGTCTGCATCATCTTCAGCATATCTAACAATAATTATTTGCCTCAAACTTTTCTGTCAACATCGAAATCAATCTGGTTTTATTTTTATTATTGGAAAGGAGCTTCTCTTGGCTTACAGTTGCAACCATCTGCTCATCAAAGTAAATGTCAACAGATGAAGCTTTTGAGGATCGGCGAAGCTGCTCCATAGCCTTCAAACTGTTGCTAATATTTTCATAACCATCAAAAACAATAATAGAGTTCGAGCTAAAATGATTTTGCACATAATTAACATATATGCTTGGCAAATAGCACCGTAGGTTTTATGTTGATGCCATATAACTCGGCGCAAGAGAAATTCCCCATCAACGATATATGTGGCATTTTGGAGATCTGGTTCAGTTTCAGATGGCTGGATTTTTGTCATAGAAAGCTGACTTGTTCGTCTTGCGCATACCAACTTCGTCAAAGAATCACACCGGATACGGAGCTAATTCATACTCCAAGTAGGTGCGAAGCTCTTCATTTGTTCTCTTTATGACAGTAATCCTTTGAAACAACAATAATGAATGGGAATTGTGATATCATGGACTTTAACATTGCTATTGACAGTTAATAGTGGAAGCACTTCTATCTGCACGTGAGAATTTAATATCACAGAAATCGTTGCCATTTTTTTCTCCATTGCAGCAGTTCCAATCCTATGAGCATCATGACATGTTATTTTTCATCACCTGTTGCAATCGACATAATTTTTGGCACAAATGGCAAGGGATTATGACAATTGAACCAATCTGACACTTTATGAGCATCCTCGGTATCTCTCTTTATGCAAGATTCCCTTGCATCAACATGCTGTTCCCCAGAGTGAAAAGAAAGCCCACAAAAGTTGCCAAGTCCTTTGCTGATGTTACTTGCAGTCAATAGTCCAAAAACCCATTTATTCACGACACTTTCATCTGTACTTCTTCCACGAGTAAAACCTTTTGATTTCGACGATTTCATAAGGGATTGTTCAATTATCATATCAGTAGATGTTCCACAGAAATATTTATCTGAATATTTAACCGAGAAAAAGTCCATTCGGACTTTTTTTTATGTTTTAACCCTCCGTGCAATAAAAACTGCCACAAATAATTTTTTTAATTTTAGATATGACTTACTGGAATTTTTCAAGAAAACTATTCCGTATACGAAAAAAAGACCCTCTATCATTTTTATAGAGAATTTCCGTAGCTTTCTTTTTGGCCTGACGTATTTTTGTCGTAGAGGCAATGAAAACCGACATATCTCGAAAAATTCGGTTCCGAGCACGATTTTAGCCCTTTACAGCGTTGCCAAATTGTATCCTTACACTCCCACTTCGAGGACTTTTGAGACCTTATTAAGGACACCAGAACCTACCTGGAAAACCAACATTTGCTTTTGTATGAATTGGTCTGAAGATGCGGCTCATTTTTCACTAAATGCAGTGGATTATTTTGTTGAAACAGAAAAATAAACGAATTTGACAGTTCATGTGATCGTTTAGATTTTTAAAAGTAGAACCCAAATTTATGTTGTGATTCTTTTGTAAACTTTGATATTATTTGTTTCTAGAGGTGCACCGGGTACCCGGTGTATGCCGGGCACCCGGCCCTTTTTAAGTGAAACCTGGTTTCGCCGGAAAACAAAACAGTACCCGGCTGGGTACCGGGTACTAAAGAAATAAATGTCATTTTTTTAAAGGTTTTATTTATAAATTTAAAACATAAAAGCCAATATACATTTATAAAAACCGCTGCCCAAGGAATTACTACTTCCACATCTGGATTTTCTATCCAAGTCACTCACAACGAAAAAATTTTGTATGCGGAAATAATTGTTTATGGAACTTTAATAATATAATATTTGAAATACTCTACCCCAAAAACTCATAAAACGATACCCCACATCGGTAGTGGAGTGGTGGTGGCGATAGGGGGGTGGTAGTGGGGGTGGATGAGGTAAAAAAAATATTTTAAGGCTTCTAGTTCTTGTGCACACACTAAATCACAATTTTTTTTCATCCCCTTTAATAATGGGGTGGGGGTGGTAATGGGGGTGGCTAATGCTAAAAAATTTTTTGGGACCTTAGCTTCTCTTGTATATACTAAATACCAATTTTATGAACTCTTACCTGTTTGATTTACCCAAATTTACTCCAATTTACCCCCCACCCTTCGACGGAACAAGATGAAAATATAATCTAGTTCCAGATCTTGTTAAAGTACATATGTGTACCAAATTTCAAGTCAATACCTTAAACGGTTCCGGAGTAAACGTGCGCACAAAAAAGTTAGACAGACCGACCGACAAATTTTTTTTTCGCTCAAACTTAAAATCTCGACGTTTCATGACATTCTAAGCCTATTTCAACAATAAACATTTTTTTGTCGTTACTATACTTCCACTAGATGTGGAAGTAAAATATGTGTGATATTCTTGTTGGGTAAACATTTACCCAACAAAAGGATTACACTACTTTTGACATTGTACACTCGCAGACAAAAATATTGCATAATTTCAAAAGGAGGAGGGGCCTAAAAGGCCAGTTTTCGGCTCTTTTTATTTTTGGTCAAAAAATTTTGAAATAATTTTTTTTATCATATATATTCAATATCTAATCCATTCCACCTCAAACGGAACTTCCCCAACCCTCCCCCCTCCATGTATCCCCCTTAAATTATTAAAGCACTAGTTTACATTAGTACACATGTTTAGATGTCTTTGAACTTGAAAATAATATTTCCTTTGAACAAACTGCACCCTAAGCTCCCCCTATTATTATAGAATACCCCAACATCCCCAATGACAAGCACTCCCTCCTCTCACAACATAAACCTTTATGCTGCTACCAGATATAAAATAATTTTAAACGGATTTTTTTTATTTACATTATTAATAAAATGGCAATTCCTCGTATACCCTCCCACCCAACACTCTCTCTTCCGCACCATTCTGTTGTGTAGAGAGGTTTAGGTTACAGGATTTTTTTTGTTTTTTTGTGTTTTGATTTAGGGCTTATAGTATATGTACTTTTGTCTGATTTTTTTTTCAGAACTCAGAGCTTTTTGTTCGTATTTTTGTTACATTGGACGTAAGGAAAGGGAGTAAAACGGACTCAAAGTTATATCTTTCTGCTAATAAAAAAAAAAAGTATTAGAAAAGTCTTCGTTATACCATTTTCGAGCTTGTAGCAGTATGATGATCGCGGGAATGGTTCGGGAGAGTGGGTGTTGGAGTTGGAGTGGTTTATACCTGGTAGGAGCATAAAGGTTTATGTTAGTGGGGGGCGTAGGGGGTGTTGTATAGTAGTAGGGGAAGCTTGGGGTGCAGTTTGTTCAAAGGAAATTTGATTTTCAATTTCAAAAACATCTAAACGTGTACTAATGTAAACTAGTTCTTTAATAACACAGGCCTTGTCCTAAGGTTCTCATCTAACTTGATGCGCTGAAGCTAATTTTGGGAAAAAAAATTCTACCCTCTCATTTTTTCTCTATCACCCCTTTTATCCCCTAAAATGGGCAAAAAAAAGGTCTTGTCCTAAGGTTCTGATCTAACTTTTCTGAAGTATTTTGATGAGCTGAAGGCAATTTTAGACAAAAAAAAAAAATTATATCGTGTCAGTTTCCCTCTACCATCCCCTTTTATACCATAAAAACGCAAAAATGAGGTCTTGCTTGTCCCAAGGTTCTGATCTAACTTTTTCAAAATATTTTGACGTGCTGAAGCCAATTTTGGACAAAAAAAAATTTCTATCGGCTCAGTTTTCCTCTACCACCCTCTTCATCCCCTAAATTTTTTTTGTACAAAATTAGTTTCAGAGCGTCAAATTACTTCAGAAAGGTTACATGAGAACCTTAGAACAAGACCTTTTTTTGCCCTTTTTAGGGGATGAAGAGGGTGGTAGAGGGAAACTGAATAGGTAGAAAAATTTTTTTGTCCAAAATTGGCTTCAGCTCGTCAAAATACTTCAGAAAAGTTAGATTAGAACCTTAGGACAAGACTTTTTTTTTTTGTACACCTAATTTAAGGGGGATACATGGAGGGGGAGGGTTGGGGAAGTTCCGTTTGGAGGGAAAGTCAGGAAAGGTATGAGGCTTTTCAAAAGTTTTGCAATTATCTGTCGGATAATGATGAATGTCAGTACTCTATGGCCGAACTACAACGTTCACAAAGTTCCAGCCTGCCTGAGAGGTATACATTTTTTTCGAAAATTTATTTTCGTTACCTCCGTCTGACGTTTTTACATATTATCCTAGAGACAATTTTAAATACATATGTGCTTGTTTCACTTATAAGCGATCGTGAAATGTAGTGTCTAGGAATCTACGTATCACTATCACGTTATGAGCAGGACAACCATCCTGCTGGTACCAAATCTCTTCGAGGTCAATGCCCAAAGTTCGAACGGCCGGAATAATTTGTTCACGTAACAAATTCAAATATTTTTGTGCTGTAAGGTTGCCGTCGATAAAAAAGGGGCCAACTATTGAATTACCTAAAATTCCAGCCCACACATTGACTTTCTGTGGGTACTGAGTTCGGTGTGGCGTACTTAAATATTTATTTTCCTGGGACCAATATCTAGTAACGGATGAATTGTGACGACCATACAGCGAAAATGAACTTTCATCAGTAAATAAAATATTTTTAATGAAAGTTTCATTTTCATGGGACACCAACATCGATGAAGATGATTTTGATGATGAATTAAACCTCTCCGATGTGAACATGTGATATCGATAATGATTCCGAAGATTAAAATGAAATAACTTTTTTTTGTCTCAATTCAGTAATAATATTAGTATCTTTTTTCTTAAATAAATTTACAAAGCGAACAAAAAAAAATCTATGGAATTTATTTAATAATCATCGACCACTTAATAATCATCGTTTACTTTCAGATATTCAGAATGTGTTAAATGAACTACTCATTGTACTAAGTAATAGTATAACTACATCTTTCCTCTTTTATAAAAAATAATACTTGCTTGAAACCTCTTGTATATTGATTTTTGATAGTATAACAAGATTAACATTTTTATTTTATTCACACGGAACATCCTTTACTTTTTATGTATATGTGCTAGAAACTTTTCCCTTGAATTGACTTTCTTTTATAACGTATAGTGACTCAACCAGTATTTCATTAAATTGAAAGGATGTTGAAACAATATTCAGTAATTTCGGATGGAATTTCGCGATATTTCAGGGGGATTTTGCAGCGGTATTTTCGTCTGATGATTTACATATGTATTTAAAATTGTCTCTAGGATAATATGTAAAAACGTCAGACGGAGGTAACGAAAATAAATTTTCGAAAAAAAAGTATACCTCTCATTCGGGCTGGAACTTTGTGAACGTTGTAGAGGGACTTCGCAGTGGCATTTTCGTCTGACGATTTTAATTTGTGCTTAGAATGGTCTCTGTTGCAATATGTTAAAACGTCAGACGGAGGTAAGGAAAAAAAATTTTTGAAAAAAAAAATGACAACTTTGAGGGCGTCTGACACCCCTTTGGCAGCGAAGTAGGCGTCTGACGATTTACATACGTTATCTGTGACCTTCAAACAGGCAATGTGCAAATTTTCAGCCGGAGGTATGATCATTTTTTGAGCAAAAATTTTTTATTTTTGAGTCGTCTGACGTGTCCTTTGCAGGGGTTTTAAGCAAAATCCTTGCAGATGGCACTTCCTGATGGTCCCCCCAACCACTTCTCAAAATTTCAGCCGGAGGTAGTATCGTAGTACCTCCGCGGCCGCCAGCTTTCCGTCTATAAAAATGTAACTGTACACTGATAACATAATAACCAATCAACCAATAGACCAAGAACAATAATTAAAAAGACTTAGAAACGATTTAAAAAAAAATTTACCACGATTTTCGCAAAAATTGATCTTTTATCCCATTTTCCGCTCCCTATATCTCAGAAACGGTTAGGGTTACAAAAAAATGAAATGGACCTTTTTTGAAGGAAATTGAATGTACTTTGATTTTGTATAGAGACATCTTTGCTCTAAACCTCATACTTTTTGAGATATTTGAGAAAAAGATAAAAAGAAAACACATTCCGACCCTTCCCAGCCCCTCCCACCCCAAACCCGATGCTGTAACCTCTTGAACTTTTCAGGGCGTATAGAGGGGAGGGTAACAAGCATCATGGGACAATCAGACCTTTGTCGTTTTGAATGTCCGGGTAAAAGGCTAATGTTACTGGACTAAAAAGACATGTTGCCTTGTTCGTAATGATTCTAAACTACACTTCTCTTTTTAATACTCATTGTTTATTATTTAATATTATTTGCAATGTCAGAAATTAATTAAAACTAGTTATCACCTGCTATGTGTGTCAAACCCGTCAACTGCCGATTTGACTAATAAAGTTAGGCTATGTCACTTTTCGCATAATACGATTCCTCGGTAAATACATGATACCCGGTAAATACCTCGGTACCCGGTGCCTGGCCTAATGATACCTGGTACCCGCCATGGAGGTATAATATAAATAAGGAGTAGCCATAAAGCTTATATCCTACAATGAGAAATGGCCGCAGAAGGCGTGGCTTGTGATCAAAATTTTTTATCAGCTACAGTGAATATATGTGTGGTTTTTGGGCAGCTCTCAAAAACTAGGAGTTTTTTTTATAGTGGAAAATCTTTATTAATAAACATTTATCTTATATGAATATACAGATAAAGATCTGTGTGATAATTCTATCCAATCAGTGGGTGCATTAAGTGAACTATATTGCAGCAAAGTTCAATTATTTAAACATAAACAATTGGTTTTCCTATCTACAACCAGACTTTTTTGTGTAAAATAAGAAGCTGTTACCATTTTTTATCATAACATTGACTTTCTATATCAATTCAAGATAAAGTGAATGTTAAAAATACAGGGTGACTAACTAAATAGTTCAGTCACTTTTATAATTATTTGTCAATGATTATTTGAAAATACAACTAAAACTACCATGTCAGGGTGCAACAAATGTAAAATAATAGCAAGAAAATATACCTGTTGTGATCAATGTAAGCAGTCATTATGTAAAACCTGTGCGGACCTGCAGGAAAGCGAATGGAGATGTGTTATTCTAATCAAGCGAAGAATGAAGTTCTTTTGTGAACTCTGTGAACCAAATCAAAATCTAAGTGAAAATGAAACAACTGACAATATCATGGATGAAGACCTGGATGAGGAAGCAGAAAGAGAAAACATAAAAAAGGCCTTAAGAAAAGAAATCGAACTAATGACAACAATTATCAAAGACAAAGATATTATAATAAACGATAAACAGAAAATCATAGAAGTATTAGAAGAAAATATGAAATACATAAAGGAAAATAAAGACATAAATAGTTATAAATTAATTAATAAAGCAGAAAATCCCAGGGAGCAAAATACTTATGCAAAAAAACAAGAAGATAAACAGGTAACACAAAAATCACAAATATTGATTAGAAATAAAGAGGCAGGAACTTCTAATCAAACAGATACAGGGACCCCCAAACAACTATATACAGAAACTGGGGCACTCATTAAGGACAATCAGGTGTCTTATGGTATATTGGAGGCAAAATCCAGAACAATAATGAATGATATCATACAATTAGGTAAAACGGAAAGTGATAGCAACCTTCAATCGAAAAAAAATACAAATTATCACCCACAAACGACAAAACAATCTAAAAAAATAGTGGGTAAAAGATTGAACTCTGATGATAAATTCAAAGCAGTTCAACAAAAAGAAATGATGTGGTTTCATGCTGCAAATTTTAATCCACTCCTAGCTGCCGAAGAGTTAGAGACGCGTCTGAAAAACAGTCTTGCAAATCAATCCATTGTTGTCAAAAAATTAACCAGAAATCCGGAACAAGCTAATTTTAGTTCTTTCAAAATTGGTGCTGCTGTAGACATAGGTGATAATCTCTTGGATGAATCTTTATGGAGTGAAGGAATTGTGGTAACCGAGTTTCATGAGGGGGCAGTGAGAAAATATTCTAGAGGCAATCAAATGTCTAAAAAACAAAATTTTTTTCGGAGATCATGGGACCATAGAGGAAATGGTGGTAGCTACACCTACAAACGTCACAGAAGATTCTAGACTAAATACACTATCTATTTTTTATATAAACATTCAATGCCTATCCAACAAATTATTACTACTTGATGCATTTCTTTCAGAAAATAAATATGATATTCTATGTTTTAGTGAAATCTGGACACGTGATGATCAAATAAAATTAGTTGCTTTAAATAATTACGTACTGGCCGCTTACTATGAAAGGTCTATCCATATCCATGGTGGAGTAGCAATTTTTGTCAAAGTAGGTTTAGATTATAAAACATATAATTTCCCTAGTAATTATTGCGAAGAGTTAAATATTGAATTATGTGCGATTGAATTACGCAAAACCAAGTCGGTTATTTGCTGTGCTTATCGTTCTTGTAAAGGAGACCTAAATATTTTCAATAATAAGTTAACTGCATTTCTGAATAATTTTTCCACTGAAAAATGTATTACATTTTTTGCCGATTTTAACGTTGACTTTTCAGTTAAATCTATCAATTCTCAACTGATAACGGATTTGTTCTTGTCCTTTGGCATGCTAGAGTGTGGTAATGATTTCACAAGAGTTACTAATAGAACTGCAACCAAAATTGACAATGTGTTCTCGAATATACAGCAAAATATTGGTAAAACCAGAATATTCAATCCTCACTTATCGGATCACAACTGTTTGTGTTTTTCTTACTCAGAGTCAACAAACATCTATAGATCCAAAGAGCAGATGACATATAGATCAATAAACAATTATACAATAGGAAATTATAAAATATCACTAACAAACTGTGATTGGTCACATTTTTACCAAACCCTTGATCTTGATCAAATGACCGAAATTTTATTAAATAATGTAAAAAATTGCTACGATACTTCTTTTCCCATCAAACAGTACAAAAAGAAAAGACATAATATTAAATACAGTCAAAACATAAAAGTTATGAGAGATATAGTCCAGTCAATGAAAGAGTTGTAGAGAACATTTTGGAGGGGAGAATTTTTCTCTTCAGGAATGTATTGGGGGTAGTCAGGAGGTAAACATACTAAAAGTCCCCGTCCCTAGCCCCGCCGCTTAGTAGGAGAGGGGGGTGGAAAGGTTCCCTTTTTCGATTCTTCGCTTATAACTCGGAAATGATGCGTCGTACGAAAAAAGGTAATCTATGCAAAATTAAACGTAATTAAATTGCCCACAAGAATGTTTATATTCATTTTCTTCCTATGTCTTATATTTTACGAGATATTCGCCAGCGAAAGTTGATAATTAATAAAAAAAAATCAATTGTTTACCTTGAATATTTCTATCAAGGCGGTTTACCGTGGTCTGCTAATAAATCACAGTCACAAAACAATCTTTATTTTACAACACTCGACGTATTTACTAACGTAATATTTTGTCGAAATCTAGATATTTCCTTAAATATACAGTGTGACTCACTTAAAATGAAGATACCTTTATAACTTTTTCATTTTGTTTCCGATTTGAATCAAATTTTACTCAAGTATAGAACAAATTAGGATCTACTTATGACCAGAAAATCATTCACCTGCTATAAAGGCAAAGCTACCTGCGGTACCAAAATATGAGGAAAAAGATTAAAAATCATATTGATTTTTAATCTTACGAACGATGAATTTTACGTAGCCACCACAAATTGCGGAAGCTGAGGACCCCCTTTGCCAGATGAGCTTATGTATGAAATATCCCCCATCAACAATCAAATCAAATTTTGGTGTATGTACGTTTGTGGCGCCGATTGGATGCATTTTTTAGAATTTCTAACATTCAAAATGTTTTATTTTTTTCAGCATATTTTGGTACCGCAGGTGGCTTTGCCTTTATAGCAGGTGAATGATTTTCTGGTCATAAGTAGATCCTTATTTATTCTATACTTAAGTAAAATTTGATTCAAATCGGAAACAAAATGAAAAAGTTATAAGTGTATCTTCATTTTAAGTGAGTCACACTGTATATTTAAGGAAATGTCTAGACTTCGACAAAATATTACGTTAGTAAATACGTCGAGTGTTGTAAAATAAAGATTGTTTTGTGACTGTGATTTATTAGCAGACCACGGTAAACCGCTTTGATAGAAATATTCAAGGTACACAATTGATTTTTTTTTATTAATTATCGATTTTCGCTGGCGAATATCTCGTAAAATATAACACTTAGGAAGAAAATGAATATAAACATTCTTGTAGGAAATTTAATTACGTTTAATTTTGCACAGATTGCCTTTTCCCATACGACGCATCGTTTCCGAGTTATAAGCGAAGAATCGAAAAGAGGAACCTTTCCACCCCCCTCCCCCCTGAAGCGGCGGGGCTAGGGGCGGGGACTTTTAGTATGTTTACCTCCTGACTACTCCCAACACATCCCTGAAGAGAAAAATTCTCCCCTCCAAAATGTTCTCTACAATCCCTTTTTGGGCATTCATTGATTGGACTAATAAGCTTATAATGATATATGACTTAAGTAAATTTGACAGCAATCTCAAAATTGATTACAATAAACTCAAAAAAGATTATAAACGAGCTCTTAAAAATGAAACTATTAAGCACAATACTGATCTTATAGCTAATTCAAAAAACAAGCAAAAAAGGCATGGTCAATTATTAAGGAAACCTCTAATCATAATCAACTATCTCGCGAAATCAGTGCCGATGATCTGAATAATTATTTTGTTAACATAGCCAATGAAATTCTGGAAAATTTAAATTGCAGTAATTCTGATTATATAAATCTATGTGGGAACAATAGCGTACCTTTTTCCTTCTTTTTAGAACCAGTCTCGGAATATGAAGTTAGTTATCTAATAGACAAATTAAGTACATCTAAATCTAGAGACTATTACGGTTTAAACAGTGATACTATTAAAATGGCCAAAGATGAGCTCTTACCTTTCATAACTTATTTCATTAATTTGTGTTTTGAACAAGGAATATTTCCTGACTGTCTAAAAATATCTAAAGTAACGCCTATCTTTAAAAAAGGTAATGTGGATCAAGTCAACAATCACAGACCAATATCAATTATTCCAGTTCTATCTAAATTGCTTGAATTAGCTTTTAACGTAAGGCTAATACTGTATTTGGAAAATAAAAACTTACTAAATCCCAGTCAATATGGTTACCGTAAAAGTACTTCTACTATTAAAGCATTAACCGATATGATTGTATTTATAACAGATGCACTTGAAGATGGACATATGGTAGCTGCTTCTTTCTTGGATTTGTCTAAAACTTTTGATTGTTTGTCTCCTGACATATTATTAATAAAATTAGAGAGTCTCGGTATAAGAGGATCTGCACTTTCTTTCATTAAAAGCTATATGTTAGACAGACGTCAGTGTGTTAGCAGTAATGGTGAAATCTCTTCCTTAAAGTCCCTCAAGTTTGGCGTTCCTCAGGGGTCGATATTAGGACCAACGTTATTTATTGTTTATATCAACGACATATCAGATCGCATCTCTAGTAAAATTATTGCTTATGCTGATGATAGTACTTTTCTTTCAGCCCATAATAATATGGATAATCTCACTAATATGTCAGCAGATGCACAACAACAAGCCGAGCAATACTTTTCTAATGTAAAACTAAGTCTAAACACTCAAAAAACGCAAAATTTAATATTTCATCTAAACACACGAATTCATATTGACAATAATAATCCAGTTAAGTGCTTAGGTGTTACTTTAGATAGCAAATTGACATGGGAAAGCCACATAAATTGCATGTCCAGAAAATTGTCCAGTAGAATATATTTGCTGAAAAAACTTAAAAATCAAATCGATCAAAATATTATCTTGACTGCATATCACGGACTCTTTCATAGCATAATGTGCTATGGAATTTTACTGTGGGGCGGCTCTGCACACACTGTCAAGATTTTAAAATTGCAAAAGAGAGCTATCCGAGTTATTACGAATTCAAAATATAACGAAAGCTGTAGACCTTTGTTTAAAAGATTAGGTGTTCTCACTTGCACTAATCAGTATATTTTAGAGTGCATTCTTTTTGCTAGAAACCATCTGTCTCATTACCAAACTCAGAATTGCTACAAAACAAGGAATGAATCTGTTGTAGTTCCTTTCTTCCGTCTGACTAGAAACATAAATTCATTTAGATATCTATCTGTAAAATTCTACAACCTACTGCCAAATAGCTGGAAAACACTTAAGGATATTGTGTTCGCCAAGAAAGTAAGAAATTTTCTGAAAGAAAATGTCTTTTATGAGATAGATGAATTTTTCACGTACTTTAATTGTTTTTAAATGTAATTGTCTGTATTGTTGATCTTAATTGTTTATTTAATGTTATATTCCAGTTTATAATTGTAGTACTTTTACATTGATGTTCTTATGCCATTGTTTTTTATTTTATCTTAACGTAAGTGTCTATATTAATCTTTGTATCTGACGAGTGTAAACAATATTGTATCGTCACACACAATAAATAAACTACTACTACTACTACTACTACTACATACTGTCATGAACGGCTCGCCAGGTCCTGATTTAAAAAAAGGTTTATACAACATGTGAAGAGATACATGCTAGTTGACTTTACACATTGACACTACCATATATCAATCCAGTAGAGTAATTAATGAGATGACGTTTTCACATTTCAAGAAAATATAATATAATATAATCTAAAATAAATAGAAAATAGTTTCAACATATCTTTTGAGTACGGACCTGTTTTAACCTATGAAAAGTGATTCCAAAACATTTCTTCTTATCGATACTACTTTGATTTGTACAGCTGCTTGGCGGACACGAAATAATATGTTATAGCGAAAAACACTATTTTCTATCAAAAACATTTATTTTATAATAATATTAAACCAAGATACATATCGCGTTTTGTTGACGTTTCGATCATACTAAAATGAGGAATGTGCTGCCACATTCTGCTTCTTATGGCGACTCCTTATTTATTCAACCTCCTTGGTACCCGCTTGTAAATTTCAGGTTAACCCCGGTACCCACCGTTTATAAAAATACTACCCGGTACATCCCTACTTGTTTTTATTTACTGATTGAATTTATTTATTTTAATTTTGTAAAGCATTCAATTAATACTTATTTTTCCCCTTGGTACTCTTTTATTAGACTGATTTTTATTTGCTAATGATTTTACTGTAATTACAAATTTTATTTGAATTCGATTTATTTGGTTTAAAAGAATCATAGTTTTATTTCATCTCACTTATTCCTGAAAAATAGAATATTGAAGTAAAACACAGAAAATGTTTTAATATGTTTATTTTCAACAATTATCATATGAAATGTTACACTTAAATATGGGTAAGGCAAATGCCACAGTTGGTATGAAAATAATATAAAATAAGTTGGGACAATAGTCACATAATTTAATACATCAACATTTGTTCGGACAATAGTCACGAGAAATATTTGTTACAAACATACAAACAATAAACTGAATTGCTTATAATGACAATAGTCATTTTTCCAGAAACATCTAAAGTTGAAGTCGGCATGCGTAAAGTTTACCACGGGCTCAGGGAAATGTCCCAGTACTGATATTATAAAAATAGGCAATCTACAAAATGTTGTAAAATTGCCACGACAACTTCATAGTCTTAGTTTCGGTGTTTCGAAGATTCGGTGGCGCCATTTACAATGGTAAATTGGTGAAAGATCAATAGCCTTTATTTAAAAACCTGACTTAGTTAAATTTTAGAGATGTAGTGACAAACTATAGCTTCGCTATTTCCTTGGCTGTAGTTTACTTAATAGAAATCTTTAACAAAATACCAAATAGCAATGCCCGGCTATTTTATCAAAAACTATATTTAAAAGGTAAAATTTCTAAAGGAAATTTGAAATAAAAATAACTAATTAACAATAACAAAATTTATTCTACAGATAAAGGATGGTAGAGCAATTGACAAATCACGGTTTGTGGACAAATAAAATTGTGCTTGGATTCCGTTTATACAAATCAACGAAATGAAACGTATACGGAGAGGTAGACAGATTCATAATATACTAGGATAACATTATACTTATTGGCAAAAGGCCCCAATACACACAATACTACTGCAAAAATATAGATTACTAAATTATCCATAATTACTTAGTTGGCTAACGTATCTATTATTAACTGACATTTTACAAATTAACAAATCTTGAAAGTTTATATTAATCAAATAGCTAAGTAAATAAAGGCAAAACATAAAGAAATTAAATACATAGTAGCATCTAAGCTACGAGATACATACAAAAATGAAAGATACAAAAAGTTATTTACAACTATTAAACATGAAATTTATTAATAGTTTTTAAAGGACGAAACAAAACGGACACTCGCAGAAACAAAATGCCCCACAGCACACTGAAGATCGAACCAAATTGTGTCTTTGGTCTCGACGTAAAGGAAAGTTAGGAAAATGTAGTGCGGAGCTATTCGCATTTACCGGCGACACAAGACAGAAATAAAACGTACTTACAAAACGTCTAAAGGATGAAGGCACATTATTTGTAACTTACACTAACTTTAATGTAACTCTCTGATTACTATACTTAAAACAGCTAGCATCATTTGTTTTTAACTTCTTATAACTTGGTATAAATCACAAGTCAAATTTCATAACTAGCAATACACTTAAATTGGCTCAAATTCTCGCCATTTTTTAATAACAACTACCTCCCGGCTTAAAGCCGATATGGAGTGTTGTCCCACCAAATCATGGCGCTTCATAAATTCTGTTTATATATTTTCCCCCGTAGGGGTTACAAAAGCATCATAGAAGTATCAACATTCACCAATCAAAATCTCTTATACCTTATATGGTAGTATGATGTCAGCGACCACGGGCTCCGTTCTCCTCACAGTAGGACGTAAACAACTTCCGTGTTTTACCACTGAGCCTAATATCTATAGTCGGTTTCACCAAACGTGCATACTACACGCTTATAGTCGATTTCAAGGAAAATGCACGTTCCAAAACAACAAACTCTTGTATTTACACGTCGAAAAGATCTGAGTGAATGAAACCAGAAGAGTGGTGTGCAAATCTTATCGCATGTGAATAATAGCATTGTTTAGGTTAAATTACAGAGTCAACAGTTAAAACCTTACATATAAATGTACCAGATAAGTAACTGCGAAATCTACAATGAATCCTACGTGATTGTACTAGATATTCTTTGCAAACTGAGCTGAACATCCGAACAACAATCGCCGCGATGAAGTCTCACATCAAACGTAAAATCTCGCATTTAAAAAAATATTAAAAATCACAATAGTGAGTTAAATAATCTTAAATACTGAGAGAATATATTTTTAAGTAAGTAAACCATTATCAAATTATCACAAAGTCGAGTTAATAACACTTTCAAAGATATATAGTCATAATTTTATACAGTTGAACTTCATTTAACGTTGTCATTTTATTAAGTGAATTTGGAAAAATAATGTGAATAATTTAATTGTTATTTAAAAGTTAAAGCAAAACAAATGATAACAAGGAATTAGTAATTAAGCAATTTTAATACTTAGACTCTGTTACATGTCAAGGTCCTGCAATGAGGCTCCCCCAGACCCCGAGCTCGCCTCGAGTATGTGGTTCATTTTTTAAGCAGTGTACCTTTTCAATGACGTAATAAATCGCCTGGCGATTTCCACCCCCTGGAGTGCGACAAGCGGGTCTGTCGTCTGTAAGTAATTAGAAATTGAATATCTCGCGAAGGGGATCAGCTGGGATTTTCCGGTTTGCAATTTTTACCCTACAGATATATAGAGAGATATATTTATTTTCAACAAATATTTACATACATTATAAAAACAAGCTACAAACGTACTCTTCGCCAATTTTACAACTAGCTATAATTGTTTAATGGACTTCTTAAAAGACAAAGCTGAAGATCCAAAAAGTTCAACATTATTTTGAATTGAATTAGCAGTTCTCAAAATCCTGGTCAGTGTCTCATTTTATCCATAGTTAGTGTGATGAAATGGTACATAAAAAACATCAAAAAATCGATTTCTTCTGTAATTAACATTAAAACTTATCAGTTATAATATCCCAAGGACGTTGATAATACGAAATAATTTTATCACAGTTTCCGAAAGCACTTGCTTGGTAATATTCCGACGCCGTAGGCGGAGAGATATTACCTAAAAGCAACGTGCTTGAGGAAGTTGTGATAAAATTATGAGCTATTTATCAACGTTCGAGGGGTATTTGCATAGAAAATTTTTTGCAATTTATTTTATTTCTTTGTTCAAAACTATTTATTAAAAATAACAATTAATAAAAGAGCAATGTGTAAAATTAAATGTAGATTATGTATTATGCATTATTTGGTGTTTTCCTCTATTAGTATATTCATTAAATCATTATTTGCAGTTCCAAATCGACATTGTCAAAAAATAAATTTTAAATTATTGAACTGTCAAACTATTTGTCAAACTGGATGACATAAGTGAAAAGATCCCTAAGGGATCTTTTCAGTGTAATTTTGTTGTGATTGGTTGTTTCAGCACACGTGATCAGAAATGTGCGAATTTAATAGGATTGATATTTGAGCTAAAAATTTTCAGGTTAATCAGCCCAGGACACTGAATATAACCATTAATTATTTTATGCAGAAAGCACATATCAGCCTAATGTTAGTTTTTGGACAATCTAAATTTTGTGATACCAACTTTATTGTGAAATAATACATGAAAAAAAAAAATTGAAAAAGAATAAACATTCAACCTGTGTGGGATTCGAACACATGATCTTTGGATTGCAAGGTAAAACTTTAGCCCCTGGACCATCACATATTGCTACGAAAATTGAATGTCTGTGATCTTTCAAGAATCATATTTCAGCTCATTAAATATATTATTATGAAATATGTATTAGTATAATGCATAAGCAAAACAAAATATATTATAGAAATAACATTTCGCCAGATTTCTATTTAAGTACAAGAGACAAAAATTAAGAAAACATTTTTTTTTTAATTAAATGATTAATAACTTTATTTACTGATTGATTTTCTTCAAAAATGGTAGAGTTCTTCCTCTAGCTAACACTAAATTTCAATACAATCGGGCTTTTCTTTCTTAAGTTATCGTGCTTATAAGTAACGTGACGGACGGACGGACAGACGGACATTTTGAAAGTTGTTCAGAATTCATTCACTAACACAATTTTTTCTCTACGAGTGATATTTACGTTTTTAGAAATGTGCCGATCAAATGCAATAGATAGAAAATGTATAATTAAAACAGGTTGATATAAAATAGATATTACAAATTACATACTACAATAGATAATACAAATAACATATTAAAATACACATTACAAGTGACATACTAAGCAGAAAAAAATTCACTCAATGTATAGCAGTTTTTTTCTAACAGATCTTTTTTGTTTTTTTTTTTTTGAAAACAGTAGTTTTTGATTGTCTTATTTCTTGCGGTAAGTAATTAAATAATGGGGAACTTGCCCATTTTTTTTTATTTCATTAAAGTGTGTGTTTATGTATAAAAACACGCCACACCGAATATCAGCTCTTAAATCGCAGTACTTACTTTGCAATAAATAATTAAAGTTGAGATCCTCGCCTCTCCTTACGAAAAGCACTGTGACGTCAGATCACTTGGTGTCCTACAAATGCCGAACTTTAGCTGAGCGGTACGTCTTCACCCTAATTAATAAACTGGAAGGAGGTTGGCTTTGAGACGTCCGCATACTCGGTAATAAGTCTTTTGTTTTTTATGTTAAAGAAAAAATAAAGAAAGTGTCAGAAAGCGCAGTCAATTCTCTTTACATGAGCTGTCTACAAATTTTTCGAAAAAAAACGATAATTATCGAGATATTCGAGGAAATGTAGGAAATTACACGTTTTCCTATAGAGTGTATGTAAATCTTAAAAAAATAATTTTTCTCAGAAACCTTTGTGTCGAAGGGCCGAGATTAACGGGGCGTCAAAGTAGTACATGATATTAAGTGATCGTATATGAGGTCGATTTCAGTTAATTACCGATTAATTATGGTGACAAAGTGGAAGAATTTTACCGGAAAAAAAATCCTGCCCCTCTAATTCCTTCATTCTCGTCGGAATTCAAAAAATAAAAAAAATAGTTTTAGCAAATTCAATTCTATATAAATTAGTTGGAGTAGTCTTTTGGCATAGGAGCCAAGATTAAAAAGTTGCCAACTGTAGAAGCTCAAAATTTGCGATTTTTTGCCGTACACGACCGACATCAGTAGTTATCTCTGAAACGAAAAAAAAAATCAAAATTATGATGGCAGCAAAAGATTCGTAGTGGAAAATACTCATTTGACCTTATTTTTTATTTCGAGCTAACTCACACCGTTTCGGAAATATTTGCGAAAAATAGTAAAAAACAGCTTACATTTCGGAGCCGAAAAAATTGCAGAAACATTCAATCTTGACACGTTCATATTTTTCGAAAAACACCATTGAGACACCCATAGGATATCGCGACGTAAAGAGGAAGTCTTCCGGATAAACCTGATCGTAAATTACACGATGAAATTCGAAAATTCGGCTCGGCATGAACGAATCAAAACGGAAGAATTTTACATTTTTGTGACATTTCAGAATGTTGAAGATGTTTTTCTAACGAATACGCTTAAATTTTAGGTTAGGTTCTGTTCACTGCCAGTTGTTTCTGACAAATGTGCATGCGCATGCGGAATTATCTGACCATATTGGGCTGATGGTTGATACTGGGAATAATCTTACAAATTTAACTAATAATAAACCTAAAATGGCTAGATCCTTTAGTGAAAACAATATAAATTTTTTCAGTGAATACCTAAAACGTGAAAATTGGTATGATGTATATATGGTTCAAACGTCGGGGGCTAAATATGGATTATTTGAAAACTCATTTATGCACTACTACAACATATGTTTTCCATTAGTCATAGAACAAACAGTTAAAACACATAAAGCAAATTGGATAACACCTGAAATAACTACTGCAAAAAATAACTTAATGTTCATGTACGAGTTCCTAAAACATAATCCCACTGAGCAAAATAAAAAAATTTACAATGATTATAAAAAAGATTACAATAAAAAACTAGAAGTAGCCAAACAAAATTATTATCAAAAAATGCTAAATAACACGGACAATTACAGTAAAACAGTTTGGAACATTATAAACATTGAGGCAGGTCGTAAGAAAAATAATCCCACTTATCCCGAAAATATAACAGTAAATCAGTTAAACAATTTTTTTGTCAACAATATGAATGACAAACTTGAAAATCTTTCTCCGTCAGGAGTAAGTGTCATAGATTTTATGGATAAACATTGCAACAATGATACCTCCATCTTTATCAGGCCTATTGTCCCGGATGATGTAAGAATAATGATAAACAAAATGAAAAATAAAAAAACTGAAGATATAAATGGGGTAAACACCTACGTAGTAAAAAAATGCGCAAATTATCTAATAGAACCTTTAACTGATGTTTTAAATTCCTGTTTAACCGAGGGATATTTTCCCAATGAATTAAAAATTGCTAGAATTCTCCCAGTTCACAAAAAAGGTGACGCTTCTGATCCAAATAATTTTCGTCAAATATCTATCTTGCCAATATTCTCTAAACTTTTGGAGATGGCAATTCACGAGCAATTAATAAATTATCTAGAATTAAATAATATTTTATGTGTTCAACAATTTGGCTTTAGAAAAAATTTATCGATATCAGACGCTATTCGTAATCTCACAAAACATATTAAGGATGCATTCGAAAATCAAGAAAAATACATTGGAGTTTTTACTGACCTAACTGCCGCTTTTGATTGCGTCAATCATCAAATTCTTATTAATAAATTACATTTCTATGGGATAAGGGGCGTATGTCTAGATATTTTGCGTTCATTCTTAGAGAATAGATATCAGGTTGTAGATAGTTACCATATTCGTAGTGATATATTGCGAATTGTTAGAGGCGTGCCCCAGGGCTCCGTACTGGGGCCATTGCTTTTTCTTATATACATAAACGATTTACCATATGCGAACAGCTCTCTAAATATTGAAACTACAATGTTTGCTGATGATGCAACATTAAGTAGAAAGCTAAGCAAGGATGAAGATCCACAACATATTCTAACAATAATATTACAAAAAGCTAAATCCTGGTTTACACCCAATCAACACTTGTTAAATGAAAGTAAAACTTTATCATTAACTTTCGAGTCAAAAAAGACTAATCAAACGGAGCGAAGTGTCAAATTTTTAGGGGTACAAGTTGATGCTAATCTAATCTGGACTGAACATATTGATAAACTTCGGGACAAATTAAGTAAGATCGTATATGCGATCAGAAGAATAAAAAAGACTATCAATCAAAATGCAGCTCTAACTGCGTATCATTCACTCTTTCATTCGGTCATGACTTATGGCTTAATTACTTGGGGCAATGCATCCCACACTCATATAGAAAAAGTACTGGTAATACAGAAATCGGCTGTAAGAAGTATAGTAGGAGCCAAATATGATGATAGTTGCAGGTCAATATTCGCGTCTCTGAAAATAATGATTGTGTTCTCAGCAGTAATATATCAATACAGTTCATCTCAAACTTATAGCAACATGAGGCCCAGTGTTTCAATGCAAAGTTAAGCACTTTATCCTACAAATAAATTAGCTTAAGTTTAGAATATGCTTTTATTAAATACTTTAATATTGCAACTTCATATTCTAAACTTCTAGCTAATTTATTTGTAGGATAAAATGCTTAACTTTGCATTGAAACACTGGGCCTCATGTTGCTATAAGTTTGAGATGAACTGTACCTATTAGATGTTCATAAAAATTTGAATGAATACTGTACGCATGCTGATGTTCATGATTATGACACTCGTAATAAAACAAATCTAGTCCCACCATTAAATAGATTAAAAAGAACATTAAATATGGGTATCAAATTTCACAACTCCCTGCCAGTGGAATTTCGTAGGTTGCCAGTGAAAGTATTTCAAAGTAAAATAAAAGATTTATTAAACAGAAATCCATTATATAGCTTGAATGAATTCTTATATATACATATTGATTTTGATAGAAACGTTTCCGGAAAATGAATTGCCCGTAAATTTCGCATTAATGTCTTTTCTATTTCACTGTTTTAATATTATTTTGTTTTTAATCTAATACTATTTGTTTTTAATATGTATTTTAAATGTGATGTCATGTAGACTGATTTTATTAGTTTTAACATTTTAATTTGTATAACTTTACATTGTTTGACATGTCTATGGAACTTGTATTTTCTAAGACTTATGGCTATAAATATATACACTAATATGTATCTCATGTATTATACATAACATTACTTCTACTTTTTGACGTGTCTATAAAATTTGTATTTTCTGAAGACCAATAAATATTATTATTATTATTATTATTATTATTATTATCAAAGCCAAAGCATAATCGGTGTCGCTTAACGCCGCCATCCGACCTTCTCGATCTGACCTCACGTTTCAGGAGTGGGTAAAATCGGGCTGATTTTAATCGCTTATATTTTTGAGAGGTTTTTTTTTAAATTATTTTGTTTATGGGGTTTTTAATGATGTTAGTTTACGATTTTGAGTATTTTAAATTAATTTTATTTTTTTGGGCAAGTTCCCTATTGGCAACCATTATATTGAATACTTTTTTGGTATAAGGAGACAGACAGACAGGTTGAAGATTCAAATTATGGCGTGTGTTATGATCGTGTAAGACAGCATTTTGTGAAAATATAGATCTGAAAGACATGTTTTTATTATTTACTATCAATATCGAATCAATTCCAAATAAAACTTTCCCACACTCATTTCCCCATTTTATACTCCCCCTAAACTATTAAATAACCAGCATTCATTTGATTTTTTTGCATGTCATTGAAACATTTTAACATGAATGTTGCTGAATAAGGATATTTTTACTTTTGTATGTGTATTTTCGTTATTTTGGAAGAGGTGAGAGGAGGGTGTGACATGGTAAAAAGGGAAGGTGGGGGAAGAAGTTTCGTTTGAGGTGGAATCAATTCAATATTTCTTTTTGTTAAAAAATAAATTATCCCGAAAACCGGCCTTATGGACCCTCCCCTTTGCCAATATTCTTATGGCAACTTTCTGCTAAATGAATATACGCTGGGTCTGCGAGCTTCTTCCCCAGTTAATAATGCCGTTTCTTAAATGAGAGTGAAATGAGGAAAAGTACAGGGTTTTGAGGATGTGAATGCTAAAAAATTTTTTAGAAAACGTAATGCATAACAGGATTTATTTAATTTTCACATAGAGTTTGAATGCGTAAATTCCACTACAAATGACATCTTAACATTATTTGTAGTTTGCAAAGGGAAGTTATTGCTCAAAGAATATGCGGATCTTTGTGATTTAAACAGTACACACTGAGTTTTTTTGTTGGTTTATAAGTAAATAGTTTTTCTGAGCCCACGTTGTGATCATATCGTACACGTTACATGTAACGGTCATAAGAATGCCTACACTTTCAGCTGTTATCAAAATGTTATATCATCAGCATTTTGTATAGTTGTAGATATATTTCTTAGATAGAAATTCAGGTCGTTTGCGAAAATTACAAAAAATGTGGGGCCCCAGATTGAGCCCTGAGGTACCCCAGCTAATATGCCACACGCAGAGCTAATTTTTCCATTTGGCAGTTGAACTTTTTGTGTACGTCCCTGAGGATATGGTTTAATCAAATTTAAAGTTATTCCTCTAATACCATATCTAAATAATTTTGCGAGCAATTCATTAATAGTTCATGGTTGACATTATCGAAAGCTTTACTGAAATCTATAAAGAGTCCCAAGGCAGGTAATTTACTATCAATTGATTTAAAGATTCCAAAAACAAAGTTCGTTACAGCTGAATCGGTGTTTCTGTTTTTAAACAATGATGAATAATATTAACTTCGACTATTCACGACTTGGTAAAACTCGAAATGGAACTAGGTGTTATGCAATTAAGTTCTATAATATGTTACCTGCAGAGGTTAGAAATCGAAGCTATAATAATTTTAAAACAACCATTAAGTCATTTTCTTTTAGCTGTTTTACAGTATTTATGAATACTTAAATGCAGACTTAATTGTAATTGTGTTCTCTGTTTTTGTTAATTTATTTGTTCTGTTTTGTCGAGTTTTCTTAGTTCTTATACTGACTTATATAAATACTGTACGTAGCATATTAGCACCAATAAATATTAATATTATTAATATTCTATTTTTTTTTACAGGATGTACTGTATTATTTATGTTGTTGTGGCTCTCCGAACCAAACTTATTAACAGTCATATCATTGTTAGGACTGCTCATTACAGTAGGGGACTATATATTACCCACGTTGATTGCGTCATTTTTTAAAGCTGAAGTATGGACCACAGAAAAACAAAAGCAGTATGAAGAAATATGCACGAATATTATTCTTTATAAGACAAAGCTGGAGTTATTAATTTCTTCTTATTACCGGATGAGAGTTACCAATTCTAAACTGGTAGGTTTTATTTTAATATTACTTGATAAATATTAAATGGTTTATTTCAGTACTTCAGTATTACTATTTTTGGACTTGCTTTTCTCGCTTGGATTGGAGGAACGATAAGTAACCTATTTTTGACATATTTATTGGTATTGTTTCTGTTATTATTGCCCGGAATGTCACACAATGGTATGTTAAATAAGGGTTCTGAAGCTTTGTCAAAAATCTTCACCGATTTAGTAGAAAATGCGAAATCCAAAGTTGGTCAGAAAAAACTGCAATAAGAAACATTATAGTTAGAAGTTTTAGTTGATTAGATTGTTTTATTATGAGCCATTAATTTGTGTGTTTGCTCAAAATCCATTGGTATTCTGGGTATTTTAATTTTATTCAAAGAAATTGTCAGTGTGATAATTAGACTGATGTTAATTATAAAATGTATATTAGTTTTATATACAATAAATTATCTTTTTATAAATATCTATTTTATAAATGTATATTTTATTGATCCGACTCGCCCTCAGATTCAATTCGGGTGCCTTCCAATAATTGTCCTCTAGCCATATCAATGCCCAGTATGTCATCATAAAATGTTTCGAAATTTATCGTCTGAAATTAAATCTTAAGAAAACAGCAAACAAATGGAACAACTTACTTCAGGTAAATATTCATATTCTTCTTCTTCTTCTTCGTCTGGACTAACTCTCATCAATGTTTTTAAATATTTATCGATATTAATATTAGTTAAGCATTCACCTATAACAAAAAAGCATACATGTTATTTTGCGAGCTGTGAAATTATCAAATCTTTAAGTGCAAAAAAACTGGTATAATGTTGTCGGACATGCCACACAGCAAAAGTAGGCGATTAAAGTACTTGTATACTAATATGAACTTTTACAGTTTTAAATATAATTTGGTATATTAATAAATAAAATGATTTTACACTTGAATTTTCAATAAAAATAAAATCGTTTATTTAGTTTCGTATTAATCGATTCGGAAAGTTTGACTTTTATAGGCAAAGATGCCTTATTTGACGTAGTAGAGCTCGGCTTAAGTTAATTTTCGCTCTTAATTTCAAAATTTTTTAGAAATATGCTTCAAAAACTAACATAACATTAAAGAGTTTCTTATTAACACTCTGTTAAAATCCTGAAAAAATCATCTGTCTAGTATAAAAATTATTAGAACTTTAATCAATTTTAAGTCCTACATTTGTGTAAATAAAACAGCTGTTGAAATTGATTGGCAATATTTCGAAGATGACGCGAATATCTAAATTTTTAAAAAGTATAAAATTTATTATAAAATATGGATAATCCATAAAAATAAGTTTTACAACACTTACATATTAAATAAAGAAATCAGTTTGAAAGCGGTATACCCCCATTTTCGAAGGCAGGGAACATGATGATGACAATGTTTCCTGACATATCCTTTCACCCACAACCCCGAAAACCTGAAAAACCAACCCTTTTACGATGTTCAGGTGCTAGACTTGCGATGGCTTGTCGATTAGGATTTTTTCTCATCAATTAGAATAAAATAAGTCAATAAGTCAATTTTTATTGTTTTTTCACTTTTTATGTCTTCCAGAGAATGATGTCATAAGCACTTTAAACACTTTAGATTTTTACCAAGCTCCTTAACGTTAATCATGCGATTTCCTTCACAAACATGATCTTGGCATTCGGTTGAAAACCTTTTTTAAGTATTAGAATTTTTTTAGGGCACTTTTTTAATAAACCTGCCTTTATATTTTAGCTGTTCAGACATTTTTAAATATGTTGTATTATAGGGTTATTAACTATTTCGCAGTGACAAACAGATTAGTATGACACTTATGACAGTCGTATTTAATACAGTGTTGCCAAATCCTTTTACTTTATCTCTCTCGCACTTTAATTTATTAAATCCACCGCTAGATTCGCCCTTATCAGTATACAAGTACCTTAAGAATAATGCCTGCCAAAATGTAAACAAGAAGAGGAATTAATAAGTACAATTTATGTTAGATCTTGAGTGAAAATAAGAAATGACACTAGTATCGTTATTACTATAAAAACAATGGCCATGTCTCCTCCCTTTTTTAAAGGAGTCTAAAGTATTCGTAAATGTAAGTGTTTTGCACTTCATAATTGGATAAAAAAAAATTTAAATTTTATCATCAAACCCTGGCTCCCAGGTAGTTACACTAGAGACGGCCTTGACACAAATAAATATAATGTTTTGAATCGAGAATTTTATGATTCATATCGCCGACAATCTGACAAAGTGACGTATCTCATTTTTTTCTATTTTACAGGAGAGCTGATTAAATTTCAATGCAATATTTCGGTTAACAATATAGTACTATAAACACAGTAAGTTACCGTGGTTATTGGTATGTACAATAGTACAAACTGTCTTTTTGTTCCATGAAAATAGTGCAATATGGATCAACAATTCTGAGATTTAAAAAAAAGAATGAGTTACGACCATTTGTGAGACCAAAAATTTTTAGTGTATGTGACATATGTCTGTTAAACCTCAGACTATGGATTAGGTTAGGTTAAGGTAAATAAGACTAATGATGGAATTAAATAAATTTTTTTTATTCTAAAAAAATGAACAATATATCGTTCTCTAAAAATCTATTAAACATAAACATTTTTTTCCTTTTTAAACACCAATAACATTGTCCAGTTACAAAATAATGACTTTCTTGACAAAAATAAAAAAACAAAATCAAATTCAAAATAAAAAAGTTACAGAGTTACAGATAATACAATGGACTCATTAATCCACTGCATTTAGTTTTAAATAAGCCGCATCTTCAGATCAATTCATACAAAAACAAATGTTGGTTTTCCAGGTAGGTTCTGGTGTCCTTAATAAGGTCTCAAAAGTCCCCGAAGTGGGAGTGTAAGGATAAAATTTGGCAATGCTGTAAAAGGCTAAAATCATGCTCGGAAACGAATTTTTCGAGATATCTCGGTTTTCATTGCCTCTACGACAAAAATACATTAAGCCAAAAAGAAAGCTATGGAAATTCTCTATAAAAAAGAGAGAGGGTCTTTTTTTCGTATACGCAATAGTTTCCTTGAAAAATTTCAGTAAGTCATACCTAAAATCAAAAAATTTATTTGTGGCAGTTTTTATTGCATGGAGGGTTAAAACAATGACAAAGACAATGACTTGTAGTCTTTTTCAAGATGACTTGTCTTAAAAAATATTTGCTGTGAAGAATATTTGGACCCTTTGAATTCCGTAATGTCAGGCCACTTGAAAGATTCTCCAGTTTCTATACTTTTTACAGTTAAGATGCGCAACTCTCCCGACATCGACTTAAAATCCAAAAAGTCTGCAAACTGAAGGATAATTCTAGATATCTCTTTGTTAGATCATAAAATAGTATATTCTGAGATAGGTCACTAACTGAAGTGGCCATAACAGGAAACTATAGCAGATTAAGGGCCGGTTTTAGGGCCGTTACTTTCGATCCCGATTAAACGTTAACGGTAGGTCAAACCAATTCAGTTACCATGGAAACAATTGTACTTTCAATGATTTGGCCGATGGTTAAAGTTTAATCGGGACCGAAAGTAACGTTCCTTAGGGCCAGTTGTATGAATCAATTGAGCCAACTTCATCTTGAACTAAGATCAAAAGCCATGGTTACGATTATTGCAATAATCGTAACCTTGGCTTTTGATCTTGGTTCAAGCTGAACTTGGTTTAACTTAGTTCGTACAACTGGCTCTTATAGGTTCAGATTAAACCAGAGTTTAACTAGAAGATTCTCCTAGAGGTTTAAATTGTAGATTTTAGTGTTTTGTAAAATACCATTTTATAAGCGTTTGTCAAGATCGTCAGTATTATTGTTATAGAACCTCCCAGAATCGACCTAAGTCGAAGAATAAATAAAAATTGTTCTTTTCTAGGGTATTGTAGTAAAGTAATTCGAGTTATTATTATTATTATTATTATTATATCTGCACTTCTCATTTGAAACCAGTATGGCTCCAAGCAAACATTTAAAAATTGACGCATATGTCTCAATATTGGTGATTACTAAAAATGGGCTGCTAATAATTATAGGTTGGATTTCCAATCTACAAAAATCGCCTTATTTTATTGGGAGAAGATATTTAAAACTTTATGAACATTACATTGAACAAGATTTTTAGTTGAAAATACGAGAACCAAGCGGAAATTTTCATAATAGTGACATATTACTCGGAAATTTTTAAAAGATATGTATTTTTGAGGTTAGGTGTTTGTGACTGATGACGTCAACAATATAGCTTAGTGTTTTGGGTGGTAAAATTTTAATTCAAATTTAAAAATACTTTTTCTTGGATATTACTCAACTAGGGAAATTCAAATGTTTTTAATTATAATTAAGTGTTACCTTCGCAATCAATGAGATTTTAAAATTTGTGAAAACACCGAATTGGTGCATTTCTAACAAAGTATGAATTGGGAGAATTAGTTTCTTACCAAATTGTATATATTTGCATTTGTCAGTATTCAACACCATATTTTTCTGAGAACACCAGACATCAAACCGATCAAGGTCTTCTTGAAGTTCCAGGGATGATAAACTATCCTTTATTTCAAATACAATCTATAAGTCATCGACATTCAGTAGTACCATGCTATGCACAAAACAGTTCTCAACATTGTTGATGGAAAGGTTAAACAACAATGGAGCTAAATGTGCCCCTTGCGGCACTTTTATTATAGTGGAAAAAAAACTTTTGATTTTTACTGTTTGTGTTCGATTATTAAGATACGATTGTAGCCATAATAATAACTTACCACTGATATGATGAGAAAGCACAATTATTAGGAGCAAATGATCTACCTTGTCAAATGCCTTGGAGAAGTCTGTGTAGATCACATCTACACAGTTTCCTCTTTCTAGGGTGTTGACAATATAGTTTTCATATAGCAATAAATTAGTACTGATTAAATGTCCTTGAGAAAAACCATGTTGGTTTGTACTGATAACATTTTTTAATTGGATTTTTAAGTAATCATTAACTAAAGACTCTAAAATTTTTGGAATGTGGGAAATTTTCGTTATTGGTCTATAATTCAGAACCTGAGTCTTTATTACCTGCTTTTTTATATATGGGAACCACATAAGATTTTTTCCAAACTTCTGGAAATATTCCAGAGGACAGTAATTTATTAAACAGAATCCACAATGGCCTAGACAAAGCAAATGCACAACTTTTTAAAAAATATGCTGCTATTTCATCAGGCCCAAGGCTCTTTCTAATATCGATATTGTTTAATTTCTCTAAAACCTCTGTAATTCCTAGATATAACTCACTAATATTAATAGATGAGAGACTGTAGTCTAAAAAATTTACTGAATCATTATCGACAGGGTCATTATAAACTGAAGAAAAGTGTTTTGCAAATAAATTTGCAATTGATTTTCTATCAGAGGCTATTTCGTCATAATAATACAAAGACTTATGAATATCATCTTTATGTTTAATACGTATATAATCCCAAAAATTTCTCGGGTCAGACACAATACTATTTTTGACCTTATTGATATACGTATTATAACAAGTTTCCGATTGTTGTTTACACAAAGCTTTTAGTTGAAGATCTGTAAAAATGAACTGCTTCTGTAGTAATATCTCAAAAACCACATATTTTTGAGTTACGTCACTTTGTCAGATTGACTATGATATATGCAACTAAATACATTATTTATATAAATCAATACTTTTGTGGTAAGAAATAAAAAATTAAATATAAAACTCATAAATAAATTATCTGTTACAAACTTCGAGAAATTACTTATTCGGTATTAAACAATGGGCTTGTTACCGATAACTTTTTCGTTATTTTTTTTATGGTATTCAATAGAATTCGATCATCAAGTAAAGCTGTTAAAATTTCAGCTTCACAAGTATATCCAATCCTTAGATATTCAATGTTAAAGATTGGGTTTCGGTACAAAGCGCTTCGCCAACTCATGACGTCATTTTGCATAAACAAAAATTGCAAAAGTACATTGTTTCTGTCATATCTTCTTTGTTTTTTATGCTATAGAAATAGAAAAAAAACATTTGAGAGCCTAATTAATAGTCTTTCATTTTTGTTATTCGCTTTTGACATAAGTGCCACAGTTTCTGAGATATTTAACATTTAAACTAAATACTTCGTCTTAGAGACTTTCTGACGCCACCTTTATACTTCCAGATCTCCGAAACCATTAACTCTACAGAAATTAGAAAAAAACAAAATTCATCCTCGATTTAGTAGCTTTCTTATTTGTCTCTAGCATGTTTTCGCTCAATGTAATACTTTTCGAATTATTTGACGAATATTGTTTGGAAATAACTTTTTTTTTTAAGCTAAAATCCCAATTTTCAAGTCTTAAGGGTTATCAATTTTTATGAAAAGTTGCATAGAACCTTTTCTTTTTAAAATTCAATTTTATTTCACCTCCAATGTTTTTAATTATTAAATCTCGACTGTCTCCTGATCAGCATCTACAAAGTGACGTCACACGAAGCTTTGCCCCGTTTTCACGCGGTCCAAGTTTGGTAATTTATTTGAAGGCTTAAACGTCCAAATAAAAACCTAAAAATTTGGAAATTGCCTTAAAAAGTGTTCTATTTCCGATTTCTAAAATAAAAAAAAAAATGCTGAACGGGCCTATTCTTAATTTAAAATATTATTTTTATCAGTGGTCATAAAACTGAAAACAGTAACAATCTAAGATGTCTTTGAACAATATTACATTATTCTCAGTTGATATTTAACATATCGGGCACTATAACGTAAGGACTTTTGAATAATATAAGAATTTTTGGAACCACAAAAACAGTAGCACTCTATATATTTTTTTTATATGACAGAATAGTTTACGGTAAACGGTAGTTAAAGAAACCGCAAATGCGTTTTATATTTTGCAGAAGACTTTAAACATTCAGAAAGCACTTGAAATTATTATTTTATTACACAGCGACGGATGGCATGTGGGCCTTTTTCATACACAGTATGGAGTTACACTACAGATTACAGAAACGTGTCACTACATTTTCAGCCTTTGATAGAAGTAAACGTGTCGTGAATTATTATGGCAACGAGTGGCTTATTTCAGATACAGTACAGTACTTTTGTGGATTGTAGGTATTCCGGAACTGCGGTTTATCGGTGTAGAACTTTTTTGTACAAGCTTTGAAAAACACTTTCGTGGACACGCAAGTCGAACATTTTAAAATATGTTTCATCTGAACATCATAAAAACTGTTTACATGTTACTAGTGATAATCAACAAAAGTTTAACTTAGATTTAGAATGGTAGAGTGTAACATATCATGGAAAAAACTAGACAATCCTCTTTTTAGACAGTTTCTGCAAAAGTGTTAATGAGGGATATAAGAACATTCAAGTGCCAGCAGAATCATCAGCGAGTAAAAGATATTTGGCTTCAACTTGTGACACCCTTCAATGCCACATACAAATCTGCCATCTATAAGAAACTTTACTTATGTTAAATATGCGCTGATTACATCGGTAGATATTGAATGATCCTTTAATGGTAAAAGTGGATATTTAGTGAAAGGCGCCATAGTTTAACTTTGGACTATTTAGAACAAATGTAAATACCGAGACAAATAATATATTTTTATTATTCTAATAAAGTATAGTTATCAAGTGATTGTGTTTGTACATCCAACAATAACTGCATCATAGTATGACTTAGAACCCTTTCGGAGCCTTTAAATATTACGGAATTTATTAGATACAATAATTATAAGGTAAAATATTTTATTATTATGTATGAAAATGCTCATATTGTTCATAGCGCCTAAAACCGATTCTGGTTTTTACGTCATAACTACCTCGGAGCTGGGGTATAGTTATCATCCGAGTAAAACACAAGCCACAAATGAATAAAAATCAGTAATACCATGACAGAATCAGGTTTGCCAAATATGTCATGTTGATGACCAATATTTTGATTCTGTATTTAGCCATTACTGCCACAATAGACCAGATTGGATTGGGTCTGATTATAGATCCACTCATGACCTAACATTACCCTTTCACTGCGGGAACCAGCTAATTACCCGAGGATGGAGGCATACTTAAATGCGGGAACCAACCAAATCTGTATGTGAATATGTTTATAATATGTACTAAACTTCAATTTGACACACCCACAAAAAAAAATTCTTTTTTATGTTTTTATATATTCACTATACTTCATTCTAAAACAAAATTTATTTAGAAATCTGTAAAATGTGACATTTTACAATATATACATGTTACATTTTGTATACAGTTAAAGCGCACCAATGCGGGAAACAAACACATCCGCGAAATTGATTCATATGTTAGTTGCGGGAGACGTACAAATCCACAGAGCCTTACAGCGGCCACAGTGAATGGGTTAACCTTCCTAAGTAACAATTTTAGTTTTAATAATAATAATATTCAATATTATTCAATAATACCATAAAACGGTGTAGAACAAGTCAAAAAGAACATGAAGTTTTGGTAAGTAAAAATTGGTATAAACATTACAATTACATACAAAAAAAAGTGTATAAAAAATAGTACATTTAAATTATATAAAATAATAGTTATAATAGTAGTAGTTTTAATATACTCTGTAGGATATTCTAAAAGCTTATTTTTAAGACTACTTATAAACATAAATGGTCTGGAAGAACTCTATAAAACTGACTTAAAACCCTTATAAGAGTACAGGGGCCCACCTAGAGAAAGACCCACATGCCTCTTTAAAACTACTGTTAAAGCTTTCAAGTTTTAATGAATCGTTTAAATACTTACTCGTAGAATATCTAAAGAGTATTATGAAACCATACTTGGTTTAGATAACCAATATATTAAAGTTTAAAAGGCACACGCAAATGTATTGAGAAAACATTTTGTATTTAATGAAGTAAATATAAAGGCAAATAAATCTATTGCCACTCACGTCATCCACCCGATATATGAGCCGCCATGCATAGTTATAAAATGAACATATGGTGAATACTGAGAGAGGCTACTTATAAATGAAGTATTGGGAGTCCTCATAGTGGACTAAACTCGTCAATGAGGTTAAGTTTACTGTAAAACATGGGTTAAATAGATCTTAAAAATTTGCGTGCTCTCTAAAAACACAAATTTAAGAAATATTATGATTAATTAACTTTTCTTTTTGATGACTTAAAACCTTCACAAAACCAAAACTTGGAACCTTCCCAATATGGCTGACCCCTGTACATTGCTTGGTTGCTAGAAATAATGGCAGCTGTAAGCATAAGCCCTATTAGTTGTGAATAATTCTACTTCTAGCGTGTTTGGTTTTAAAATGACTATTTAATTACCAATTGCTCTTTAAGTACGCTAATTTATTCCTGTACAAGTATATTTTAAGTCTCATTGTTTTTAATATATTTCTTAAAACTTGAAAGCAACCACTTTAACGCCTATAGGGTTTATGGCGCCTGTAAAATATAACCTATAAATTCGGTTTGATTTTAAGATTTTGCCACATTTGTAGAGAGTTATTCAGGGACGTCTTAAGCATTCTTGAGGCCCTGGCCCCATATGCAAATGTAGGCCCCCCCTTTTATAATTTTGTTTTCAATCAAAAAATTAGCTTATATAGTATCACTAATATGTTATTAACTATAAACTACATTGTGTATAATTTTATTCTATAGTAATCTAGAGAGGTCGTTTTCTACATTTGAAGGTGGCGAAATCATGAATTATGTCGTCGAAGTTAATAGTCTGTAAAATGTCATTTTCAATACTCATCAAATTTAAACTATTTAAACGTGATTGAGTCATGCGATTTTTTATTTCACTTTTCACTAATTTTAATTTTGAAAACGAACGCTCTCCACTCGCATTTGGTGACCATCATAGACAAAAAAATTCTCATTATAATTTCAATGTTTGGAAACACTAAAAATTTTTCGTTGAACCTAAAAGTATAAAGTACATTGATTCCAATCGAGTCATTTTCTTTTATAAGTTCATCTTCATCTGCAACAGTAGATTTCTCTTTTTTTCTCGTTTTTCTTTTTCCCCTCATAGTACAGTAACTAGAGGAACTTCGGAATAATGTCATATTGAACGGATTTTGTTCATTTTTGGCAGTATAATAGAAAATGCTTCACAGAAAAGTTTCTATATTGTGCGGGGGCTTGCTAATCTATAGGGGGTGGATGCCACCCCCTCTCAGGGGGTGGCGCTTAAAAAAAAAATATATATATATTGGAGCTGAAATAGAATCAAATTTTAAGAAGAAAATGCAATTTTTCACATAAATTGATAGTTTTTAAGTTATAACGACTTCAAAATTGCGATTTTAGCTTAAAAAAAAGGTATTTCATCAAGTATCTCAATAAGTACTACTTTATCGAAAAAAATTTCAAGACCAATTACAGAAAGTACAAACTGGGAATTAATTATATTTTTTGTTTATTGATGTAGGATTAATAATTTCGGAGATATTTAAGTTTATATTTGGTATCCAAGTGTTCCGAAATTACCTTTAAAGTTTAAAATGCATTTTTTTTTAAAGCTCGTGCTTTAAATGAGCAAAAAAATTTGAGCATCTAGGTAATGCTACATCTTAACGAAAAACTGTATTTGAGATAATGTTTTTAAATTACTGGCTAATTAGAGTAACAAAATGGCGACCTTTTTATATAAAAAAATACAAATACACACATTTTTCCATCATAACTTCTTTATTTCTTATGCTACAGGAACAAGTAAAAAATAATTTGAAAGCGCAATTAATTGTCTTTAATTTCATTTCTTAGCATGCGTGACGTAGGTGTCACCATTTCTGAAATATTTAACATTTAAACTGCATTTTTCGTCTTATAAACGTTCAGACGCCATTTGTAAACTTTCATATCTCCGAAACTATTAAATTTATGTAAATAAATAAACAAGAGAAATTCATTATCAGTTTATGAGCTTTATTTTTGGTCTCTACCAATAAAACTAATATTTATTGAGATATTTGGAAGAGGAAAAAAAATTACGTTTTATCGAAAATATCTTTAAAGTTTAAACTGTATTTTTTTCTAAGGCAAGTGCTGTATACAAACCAAAAAATTTGAGCATCTACGTCATGCTATATATTAATGAGAAACAGTGTTTGAAATTCCTTCTTTTAATTACTGGCTAATTACAGTAACAAAATGACGATGTTAATAAAAAAAATGTGTAGACGCACATTGCTTCGGTCATAACATCTTTGTTTTTTATGCTACAGAAACAAATAAAAAACCAGTTGAAAGCTTAATTAATAACCTATTATTCTACCTATTAGCATCCTTGGCGTAGGTGTCACAGTTTCTGAGAAATTTAACTCTTACTCTAAATAATTATCTTATGAACACTTGGATGCCAAATGTAAACTTAAATATCTCCAAAATTATTAATCCTACTTCAATAAACAAAAAATATAATTAATGCCCAGTTTGTGCTTTCTGTAATTAGTCTGTAACATTTTTTCGATAAAGTAATATATTTCGAGTTACTTGACGAAAGCCATTTGGAAATACTTTTTTTTAAGCTAAAATCGCAAATTTTGAAGTTTTAACTTAAAAACTATCAATTTATGTGAAAAATTGCATAGAACCATTTCTTCTTAAAATTTGATTCTACTTCAGCTCCAATAAATATATATATTTTTTTAAGCACCACTCCCTGAGAAGGGGTGGCATCTACCCCCCTATAAATTAGCAAGCCCCCACACAATATAGAAACTTTTCTGTGAAGTATTTTCTATTATACTGCCAAAAATGAACGAAATCCGTTCAATATGACATTATTCCGAAGTTTTGCATATTTTTTACCTCTAGGTACTGTACTATCATTTCTTTTTCCTTTTCCCTTAATTTTTCAATATCCAATCCAATATATGCCTTGAAGTGTTGATATTCCACAATTAGTTCTTCCTCATTAATGTCTTTTTGGTAAAAATTTGTTAGTTTTTTGCATTCTCTTGCAATTTCGGCCTCACTCTTATCACAAATATTTTCTAAAAACCCGAACATTTCGAATACTACTTTAATAAGTATATTTTGTTTTTGTTTTTTGGATTGTGTGTCGTAATTAAATTAAAATAGAAATAACCTTTAAATGGGCATGTACGACGAGGCCCCTCGGAAGCCGAGGCCCCCGGCCATGGCCCAGTTTGGCCATGCCTTAAGACGTCCCTGAAGTTATTGATAGTATGCTTGCCATGACGCAATGTCGGTCGGTAATGGATATCTGCCTTTTTTAAAATATGTAACCCTCTTCTAGACAGTCTTGTCTTTGAATTTGGAAGTTGTCTACTATGTGTGTTGTGTTAAATTATCCACATACACACGGCATTTACAAATACATGAAGTGCCAACGAATATTTCTAAATACAGCTTTAAAGCTACTAGTGAACCATCCTAGAATGGCAGATGAGATTAGGATGCGCAGTGGTCGAAACCAGCCCGCCGCTACGGAGCTCATTTGTTTATGTTCCTTCTCTATGTCAAGATCGGTACAGTCTCGAGAAAAGTGCTTGCAGCATATAACTTAAATTTGATACATAAGTCAGGGAATTTGGAAAATTTTATGAAAAGTCAGGGAATTTTAGTAATTTTTATAAAAAGTCAGGAATTTGATTCATCAAAAGAAATTTTGAGTTTTGTACTTCTAGTTTCGTTCCGATTATTTTGTGACGCCACAGTGTCCCTACCCCGCTCATCAATTATTAGACCTGGAAAAAACCTTCCAATAGTCCTGGAAAACCTGGAAAAGTCGGGGAATTTAAGTTTGAAAAATTACTAGGAACCCTGTATAAGCATTGTTACATTTATTGTCACTAGTAGTATTTATAAGAAAATATCTTTGTGTTTGAAAGCAAAGTAAAACATAAGGCTTTGTCTGGTCAAGGCCGAGAAATTATAAGTTCTATCTTAAAATATAATATATCAAGCAGGAATCTTTAACTGGAGCCTCTATTATACTATTTTCAAAAGTATGTGTACAAATCTATTATCACTTTTTATGCTTTATGAGGATGCAAGCATCATTTGGATATCAAATAAGTGCATATAATTATATGATCTACGTGACTCAGACATAATCCCTATATCCTTGAATATGGTAAAACTGAATGTATATACTTCTCTCAACGAAAATCGCCTTCGGAAGATCTCATCAAAGTAATACCTACTGAAAATTTTGCACCAATTGTCAAGTTCTTGGGAACTGTAATAGACCATAACCTTTGCTGGGAAGACTAAATAAAAAATATTTGCAAAAAGATAACCATGCATACTTCACATTCGGGCAGTTGAAGAGTATCTTTAATATCAAATCACTATTAAATCTTTATTATGCACTTGCATTGTCTTGAGGTGCTGCCTCAAGTATGAATTGCATGTTTATCCTAGAGAAAAGGCTCATCAGGTTAATATTTGATATTGTTCCAAGGGATTCCTGTACACCTCATTTCAAAAATAATAAAATCTTAACTATCCACAGCATACATATATATTAAACACCATGAAAGGAGGTGTGTCCATAAGCCCCTTATTTAGCCCCAGCTGAGCAAAAGCCAGTACCACTTTGATTCTTACATATGTCAAAGATTTTACGTTTTCACACTACATATTTAAAAATCTTTGCCGTACTCTCTTGTGCTCAGTGTAAAACAACCAAACAAAAGCACAAAAAATGGTGATTTTGACGTATTTTTGGATCTTTATCAATGGTAAAAAATCGAACTACGTAAAATGTATATTGTCTGTCGTATCTTCAAATGTTCAAGTTTGAAAAAATAGTAATTTTTTTAATTTTGCCTCGAATTTAAAAAAAAGTGTTGTTGGGGCCAAAAAGGGCCTTATGGACACACCTCCCTAGGAACAATTTAAAAGTCATTTGGACTTGAAGAGGTTTTAAGAAAGGTTTGTCTGGGTTAGGAAATAGTCTTGTGCTTTATTGATGTTGTAGTTAAGGCCTTTTAGGCTTCAAGTATACTTGCTCTTATATGGTAAGTTTTAAAGCATTCTGTAAGACCTAATTATAAAGCTAATTTGCTTCTAGGATAATATGTATTTGTAATGGGTTTATCATAACCTACATAAAACTCTCCATAAAGCTAATTAGTTTTATGAACGTCTTAAATTCCATTTAGATTTAAAGAGGCTTTAAATTATTCTTTATAGTTTTAACATATTTGCAATAAATGCATTTTAAATTCTTTTTAAAACTAGACATTTTCAATGCCTATTAGTGCTTATTAAAGGCCATTACAAAACTAGACTCTTAAAACATCCTTGATAAATGTTGTGATGAAACCGTTATGAAGAAAAAGAGGCCTATATAAATCTAAAAGGCAAATTTTATTTCCATAAAACACTTCCAAAACCTCAATAGAACATTTATTATAAAAATAATAAACAATATTATGTCTGCCTGAAGTGTCGTGGATTGCATGTGTGTGTGTGTGTGTGTGTGTGTGCGTGTGCGTGTGCGTGTGCGTGTGCGTGTGTGTGTGTGTTAATTAAAAGCATTTCACGACTTACTGATGTGTAATTAAGTCTTTTTTGGAAAGGTGGAAGAAAATAAAAAAGAGTGGCCATTTCAAAAGGACTGTTAAAACACACACACACACACACAAATTATTTTAAGGTTAAGTTTTAAGTTTTTTGTATTAAATGTCAACGTCCCAAATGTTTTATTACAGCTTTTATCAAGTCCATGTGATCTTCAGCAAGTGCATTTTTATAAGGAAGGAATTATTTGTGATAGTATTCAAAAAGACTAAAAGGACTTCATTTAGAGGAAATGTTCTAGGTCATTACAATTATTAGAATATATAGTTTAATGATAGGACTGTAAAATGACAATTAGGTTTTTAGTTGGCCAGTCATGTTTTTCTTGTTATATAGAAATATTCAAGGTCAATCTCACAATTATAATTATTAATAATTATCACTTTTTCTTTAGCAAATTAAGGTAGAATTACAAGAAACGACTGAAAATTACCGTGGGAACCAAGAAGCAGCCTACTTTTTTAAATTTGCTGATTACGTGTCTATGCAAATTTTGTATGGATATTAAAATCATTATTATTTCTGAGGGGGCCTTGTTTTTTGGGCCTTTCTTTTGTAGTTTTAACGATAAACTGCCGTTGGTTTTAATTTTTTGTCATACCTGACGTCTTTTTATTACCTTTTAAATCGGCCATAGAGAGGTTATAGTGCCACTCTATGCTTTATAAATTTCAAATTCCATTTTATCTTCAATAAGTCTGATGGTGTGTTTGCTTAAATCAGTTTAGAAAAAATAAATGCAATAATAAAATTATTTGGATTCCTTCGTGGACATTCTTATAGCTTCTCAATTCTAATATGGACTTATAAGAGTTTTTAAAAAAACCAGTTTTAAGGTAGCCTTCTAGGTGTTTTCTAAAAATGCAAGAAGCTAATAAAAAAGCTTCCAACTGCTTTAAAATAGATTTTAAGAAAGGTTTTAAAATGGCCTGAACAAGGTTTTCAAGAGCCTCACTAAGGAGTTTTATGATGGAATTTAAAAAGGCCTTAACAACGTTCATAAGGATGGGCCCTTTTAGTCTACAAGTCGCTTTATGAAGGTATTAAGGATATTGTTACAGCAAAATAGATTTTTCAAGGCATTTTATAAATAGTTTTATAGCACCCTTGTATATATTTAAGAAACCAAAATTGTTCCTTGGGCTCCTTTGTCAAAAAGAATATAAACATGTTCGAAACAAATTCAGACAATCACAGACATCCCAAGGAACAATTTTTGTTTCTTAAATATATACAAGAATGCTATAAAACTATTTATAAAATGCTTTGAAAAATCTATTTTGCTGTAACAATATCCTTAATACCGTCATAAAGCGACTTGTAGACTAAAAGGGCCCACCCTTATGAAGGTTGTTAAGGCCTTTTTAAATTCCATCATAAGACTCCTTAGTGAGGCATAGAGCCGTGCTCTTGTTCGGGCTGTTTTAAAACCTTTCTTAAAACCTATTTTAAAGCTTTTTTATTAGCTTCCTGCATTTCTAGAAAACACCTAGAAGGCTACCTTAAAACTGGTTTTTAAAACTCTTATAAGTCCATATTAGAACTGAGAAGCTATAAGAATGTCCACGAAGCAATCCAAATAATTTTATTATTGCATTTATTTTTTCTAAACTGATTTAAGCAAACGCACCATCAGACTTATTGAAGATAAAATGGAATTTGAAATTTATAAAGCGTAGAGTATAACCTCTCTAAGGCCGATTTAAAAGGTAATAAAAAGACATCAGGTATGACAAAAAAATTAAAACCAACGGCAGTTTATCGTTAAAACTACAAAAGAAAGGCCCAAAAAACAAGGGCGCCTCAAAAATTATAATGATTTTAATATCCATACAAAATTTGCATAGATGCGTAATCAGCAAATTTAAAAAAGTAGGCTGCTTCTCGGTTCACACGGTAATTTTCAGTCGTTTCTTGTAATTCTTTGTGAGATTGACCTTGAGTATTTTTTAATAAAAAGAAAAACATGGCTGGCCAACTAAAAACCTAATTGTCATTTTACAGTCCTCTCATTAAACTATATATTCTAAAATGGTAATGACCTAGAACATTTACTCTAAATGAAATCCTTTTAGTCTTTTTGTATACTATCACAAATGATCCCTTCCTTACATAAATGCAAATGCACTTGGCGAAGATCACACGTGGACTTGATAAAAGCTGTAATAAAATGTTTGGGATTTAAAAGAACCCCACCTCCATGACGAACCGCGTTGACCTTTGATACAAAAAACTTAAAACTTAACCTCAACATAATTACACATCAGTAAGTCGTGAAATGCTTTTAATTAACACATACATATGCATCAACGACTATTGTTTATAATTCTTATAATAAATGTTTTGTTGAGGTTTTAGAAAGTGTTTTATGGAATTAAAATTTACCTTTTAGATTTATAGAGGCCTTTTTTTCTTCATAACGGTTTCATCACAACATTTGTCAAGAATGTTTTAAGATTAGTTTTGTAATAGCCTTTAATAAGTACTAATAGGCATTGAAAATGTCTAGTTTTAAAAAGGATTTAAAATGCATTTATTGCAAATATGTTAAAACCATAAAGAATAATTTAAAGCCTCTTTAAATCTGAATGGAATTTAAAACGTTCATAAAACTAATTAGCTTTATGGAGAGTTTTATGTAGGAATGATAAACTCATTACAAATACATATTATCCTAGGAGCAAATTAGCTTTATAATTAGGTCTTACAGAATGCTTGAAAACTTACCATATAAGAGCAAGTATACTTGAAGCCTAAAGGGCCTTAACTACAACATCAATAAAGCACAAGACTATTTCCTAACGACAAACCTTTCTTAAAACATCCTCAAGTCCAAATGACTTTTAAATTGTTCCTTGGGATGGTCACCTATTAAAAACCGCTGCCCAAGGAATCACTACTTCCACATCCGGATTTTCTATCCAAGTCACACAACGAAAAAATGTTGTATCTGGAAATAATTGTTTATGGAACTTTAATAATATAATATTTGAAATCCTCTACCCCAAAAACCCATAAAACGATACCCCACATCGGTAGTGGGGTGGGGGTGGTGACGGGGGATAAAGTAACAAAATATTTTTAGGTTTCTGGTTTTTGTACACACACTAAATCACATTTTTTTTTCATCCCCTTTAAAAATGGTGGGGGTGGTAATGAGGGTGGCTAATGTCAACATTTTTTTTGAGACCTTAGCTTCTCTTGTCTATACTAAATATCAATTTTATGAACTCTTACCTGCTTGATTTACCTATTTACTCCAAGTTTACCCCCCTACCCTTCGACGGAACAAGATGAAAATATAATCTAGTTCTAGATCTCGTTAAAGTACATATGTGTACCAAATTTCAAGTCAATGTCTCAAACGGTTCCAGAGTAAACGTGCGCATAAAAAAAGTTACAGACCGACAGACAGAATTTTTTTTTTCGCTCAAACTTGAAATCTCGACGTTTCATGACATTCTAAGCCTATTTGAACAATAAAAATTTTTAAGAAATTTTTTGTCGTTACTATACTTACACTGGATGTGGAAGTAAAAGTAAAAATCATAATACAACTTTATATAAAAGACCTCCGTACCATGCAGGTATTAAAATGTATAATAAGTTACCACCAGAAATCAAAGCCATAAGTTCTGTAAATAAATTCAATTTTTGTCTGAAAAATTTTCTTGCTGCTAATGGTTTCTATTCAATCGATGAGTACCTAAACTATGAGCCACAGTGACATTGCAAAATCCTGAACATTATCTGTGATGATTCTAGATTAACTATTTTTACCAGTTTGTGATTATATGTTTATTTTATTCAATGTGTACTATTGTTACTTTATTCTAAAGTTACCTGTAAATTATCATTATTTTATTATGAACTATTTTAGATACTGGTGACGTTCACATATATACTATGTATATCTATAGTGAGAAAATATTATTCTGTTCTATTCTATTCTATTCTATTCTATTCTATTCTATTCTATTCTATGTTTATAAAAATTAAAAATTTATACATTTGTCATAAGACTCATCTAACTTTTTTTGTTTTTTTGTGCACAGTGTAGAAACGGTATTGTAGAAGACAAGACAAATAAAATAACAGTAAAATCTCTTATTATAGTCATATTAAATGAAAAGTCGAAAACTTAAATAAATAAAATAATGAATAAATGTTTATTTAATTTTAACACTTAAAAAAACTAATAAAGAGAATATTAATATTAATACAAAAATAAATTACATTAATTAATAAACATAACATTCTTCATAATTTGAATTAAATAAAAATCTTTCTTTTCTTAGCTTTTCATTCCACATCCAGTGGTATAGTATCGACAAAAAAATGTTTAAAAATTTTTATTGTTCAAATAGGCTTAGAATGTCATGAAACGTCGAGATTTTAAGTTTGAGCGAAAAAAAAAAAATTTGTCTGTCTGTAACTTTTTTGTGCGCATGTTTACTCTGGAACCGTTTGAGATATTGACTTGAAATTTGGTACACGTATGTACCTTAACGAGATTTAGAACTAGATTATATTTTCATCTTATTCTGTCGAAGGGTTGGGGGGTAAATTTAGGGTAAATAGGTAAATCAAGCAGGTAAGAGTTCATAAAATTGGCATTTAGTATATACAAAAGAGGCTAAGGTCGCAAAAAAAATTTTGGCATTAGCCACCCCCATTACCACCCCCACTTCCATTATTAAAGGGGATGAAAAAAAAAATGTGATTTAGTGTGTGTACTAGAACCCAAAATCTCAAAATAATTTTTTGCTTTATCCACCCCCCACTACCTATGTGGGGTATGGTTTTATAGATTTCAAATATTACATTATTAAAGTTCCATTCACAATTATTTCCACATACAAAATTTTTTCGTTGTGAGTGACTCGGATAGAAAATCTGGATGTGGAAGTAGTGATTCCTTGGACAGCGGTTTTTATTTTTAATGTAACAAAAAAACAATGCTAAAGTACATTCACCGAGAAACGATAGTGCTGATTATAAACAAATAAAAATTGGATTTATGACGTTTGTGTAGAAGGCATTATGTTACCAAAGTAGAGGTCACCAGATCGCCTTGGCTGCAACTTTAAATTATGAGGACAGTTGTAAATATTCGTGTACTGCTCAACCTAACGCCACCAGCGCGGGACACTAACCAAAAGCCGTCGGTGTCTTTTATGGTTTTTTGCGAGCTTTTTTATATCGCTGGATTATCGATGGGCCTTACTATACCAAGTACAGCGTTGATATACAAGAAGACCTCAAGAGCAACAATATTGACCCATTACATATATGGTCCGATTTTGGACAGGTAAAATGTTAAATGTCTTTTTTTAATTTTGGGGATACTCAATCTTATACTAAGAAATTCATCACTGAAGAAAATAACTGATGCATCGAGGTGATTTCTTTATTTGTGATCACTGAATAGTGTACTTACCTAGCCAAGGACCATTTATTCAGTTACCATTACAACAAAATGAAAAATTTTTTTTTTCAAAATTTTGTACAATGTGTTCCTGATACTTTACGAACGATTAAAAAAAAAAATTACTACAGGAAAACATGTCCGAAATTTCAGACACTACTGTACTAGGTGCCTAATTAAAATAAATAAACACAGTGAACTTGTGAATACTACATCGGACATAATGTGCAAAAGGTAAATCAGTGGTTAGTAAATGAAATAGAAATTCCCGGCGAGGAAGGCATTGCTCTCGTGAATAAGGTAACTGACTTCAATAAATCTGCGGACAGTCTTCAGTTTTTTCAGTTAGCAGTGTAGAGTTAATTTAAACATAATACACCAAAACATTCAGTGTCTAGCTAATAAAACATTAAATTTAGATAATCTACTTGTTGACAAATATAACTAATATTCTTTTACTCACGGAACATTGGAAAACTAAGGATCAAATAAATGTTGTGAAATTGTGTAATTTTACTTTACAAGACTGTTTCTGCCGTGAAATTCTAAACCATGGCTCTCTATAAAAATAAGCAATTTACCTCCGATATAATTGTTCAACCTATAAATGAATTTTGTGTAGAAGGCATTATGGAATGTTGCTGTATTGGCCTTTTGTTTCACAAAACTCTTATTGTTAATAAAAAATACGTTTTTTTGACGAAATCTACGCGGTGGAAATTTTTTTAAATTGAAAACTCGGATTCAGCACGCAAGAATACTTAAGGCATGATAGGTTGAGTCCTTGGAGCAGAATTTTTTTTTTTTTTGTAGATCTGAGTTATTGGTGGGGATTTTAATATATATTTTTTAAGGCAAGAATTTGTCACTGTTTTAGGACCTGCTTGTTTGTTTTGAGCTGCATATTACTGTTAATTCCCCAACAAGTAATTGTTTAGACAACAAATATTAGAGACATTAAAGCTTCTGTTGTCGATTTATATTTATCCGACCATTACTCTCAATTCCTCTGCATCAAAATGGAAAAGAGAAACAAAATAGAAACTAAATATGTATATTGCAGAAAATATTTCTCTGTTCTGTAACTAATTGCAGTGTGAGACCTGGCAAGATGTTCTGACTGAAAATTGTCCTAATACTGCCATAGATAACTTTTATAACATAATTTTGTATTATATTGGCGTGTGTTTTCCTATTAAGCATTTTTGTATTAACAACAAAAAAATCAATAAAAATGAGTATTACACCTGAATTGATTCAACTCAGAAGTCAGGTAACTTTATGTAAAGATATATATAAAATAAATAATAATTATAAAGGTCATAGTACATACCTAAATAACTTGTATCGTTACAAATTAGAAATTGATTAACAAGCATATCATGATCGTGTAGTTTATAATTCAGATAACAAAACCAAAACTATGTGGAATATAATAAAAACAATACAAGGAACAAATTTAGTTTCTCAAGATATTCGTTTTGTAAATTATGGCAACGAAACTCCTAAAGATGTAGCTGACTATCTTAATTTGCTAATTTCAAGCGCCTCATATGTAAATGCTTTACATAATTTTGACTACTTAGAAAATAATGTACCTAACTCTCCGAAATCGATCTAACTATGTCCAGTTTCAACTAAAGATGTTGAACTCCTTATAGATAAATTAAAGTCTTCAAACTCAAGTAGTCATGATAATATTTCTAATAATTTGGTTAAAGAATGCAAATATGCGATAAGCGGCCCATTATGTTATATAATAAACCTTTCTATAGAGAAAGGTATATTTTCCAGTAAATTTAAAAGACCCATAATCTTCATTATACAAGAAAGGAGATCCATATGACTATAGTAATTATACAGCCATTAGTCTACTGTGTAGTTTCTCTAAAATTTTAGAATTTCATCTCAAGGGGCAATTATCAGATTTTTCACATCAGAATATGTTACTGTCACGTGATCAACATGGTTTCACTACAAACAAAAGCACAGAGTGCGTTGTGTGATTTTCATCACAAAATTATTAAAGCTTTAGACAACAAGAAGTCAGTTATGGGTGTTTTTATAGATTTCTCTTGAGCTTTTGATTTGCCAGTGATATTAGACAAGGTGTTCCACAGGGGTCAATTTTGGGACCACGTTTATATATAATGGCCAATGATGTGGTAAGTCATCTACAAAAAATATCAAATGTTCATGTGATGTTATACTGATGATACCAACATTCTTGTTACTGGCAACAACTTAATTGAAGCAAAGAAACCACTGAAAGAGTTTATCAAGAACTCATACATTGGTCTCAAAATTCTAAATAAAGCAAAGACAGTTTCAATACAATTTTCATTGAATAATAATTCCGAGAGTCTAATAGTTTTTAATGGTACCGACTGGGAAATAAAAACTTGTGTTAATATACTCTTAAGTGTTACTTTTGATAAACATTTACAATGGACAACATATCGAAAAATTATGTATAAAGCTAAGAACAAGTTGTTATGCTCTAAAATGTATGTCTAAATAGTCCAGTCAAAAGAATGTTTAACCTCCTGAAAAATCCGAAAGTTTTGAAACTTCGCATACTTATTTAAAGGTACCTAAGAATGAATATACCGAAAGTCCTTATGAATATGAGGCGAGCTCTAGCGGCAATTAGCGAAAATAGGGCACTTTCTTTGGTTTTTCGTTAATATCTCGAGAACAGTTGGTCGGAGGCAAAAGTTAATTATATACATAATTAAGGCTTATCAAATTTGCTACAAAAATGATTATATACATTTTTATCGTATTCCCAATGGTTCCCGAGTTATAGGCGCTAAAAGAGAGCGTTTTGTGAAAAACTACGCTAGGGAGGTACAATATGGCATTTCTAATAATATTTGACAATAATAAGTTACTAAATATATGACATATTATGACATATGAAATGGAAGAAAACTGTTTGTTGTGCGACAAAATTCTTGGTTCACCTTCTGGTGTAACGAAAGTTGGTTTGAAGCGAATCAGATCGTTACTGCTCGCTAGTGAGCAAAGGAAAGATGATTTGGGTTCTAAGCTTCGTGGTATTGAGACAATTAGATTACACACTGAGTGCCGAAAACAGTACACACGGGATGATTCTATAAAGGCTTTCCTGAAACAGCAGTCTGCTGCAGACCCCTCTTCAAAAACACAAGGTAGCTCTTTGCCCCAAACAAGGTCGTCTGTGGAAACATTATTTGAATTCAAAACAAAATGTTTCTTCTGTGCAGATGTTATTGATGAAGAGTATTTTAAAAAACAAATAAAGAAACCTATAAAAGCCCGCAGAGATGCATTCTATTGTCGAAGTAAGGAAATGATTACGACTGTATTGAATTCTGCAGACAGGAGAAATGATGAAAAGGCAGAAGAAGTTAGGCTGCGTCTGTCTGGCATTAGCAATCTTGTCGCTGCTGATGGAGTATACCACTTGGACTGCTACCAACAATTTGTGTCCCACAAGCCTCCAGAAGAGGGTAGAAAACGTGGACGCCCCGAGGCAGATTACATTATAAAGGCTATGGAAGAGATTTACTTCCTCATTGAGAATAGTGAGGAATGCCAATTTTCCTTTGAACAATTATCATTATTATTTATTTATTTCTTATATACTTTCTTTTACTTACATGTTTTTATTTGTATAATGGTTCTCTCACACCTTCATCTCATGCATACTTACCTATTGTTTCAGGCAGCAAGTGTAGAAGCTGGCCAAGATAATCAAATTGCAGGGCCTTCTACCAAGAAGCGATTCAGAGCTGATTGATTTTTCTGTACAAAATTTTCCTTGGAATAACCTCAGGATTTTGTTTGCTCATATATTTCATTGTTTAATATACATACATCATGTGCCTCATCAATATACATCATAAGTAACATACATCATGTGCTTTTTATACAAAGTTGTGAAGTTTATCTCCTCAATTATCCTTAGTATACAAAAATGTAGGTAAACCATATGTCAAATATTATTAGAAATGCCATATTGTACCGCCCTAGCGTGTTTTTTCACAAAACGCTCTCTGTTAGCGCCTATAACTCGGGAACCATTGGGAATACGAGAAAAATGTATACAATCATTTTTGTAGCAAATTTGATAAGCCTTAATTATGTATATAATCAACTTTTGCCTCCGACCAACGGTTCTCGAGATATTAACGAAAAACCAAAGAAAGTGCCCTATTTTCGCTAATTGCCGCTAGAGCTCGCCTCATATTCATGAGGACTTTCGGTATATTCATTCTTAGGTACCTCTAAATAAGTGTGCGAAGTTTCAAAACTTTCGGATTTTTCAGGAGGTTGGGTCATTTATTGAGGTTTTTTGACTGGATTAAAACACTGTAGCCAAGAAATTCTTAAAGTTCTCTATAATGCTCATATTCATTCGCATCTTAGGTACGTAAACTGGGGCAATAGTTGCAATATGACTAGGGTATTTTTATTACAGAAATATGGAATTCATATTTTAATCAATTTAAATTACAGAGTTGTCGTGGTGCTTTTAAAAATTTTGACAGTTGCTGGTTTATACAATCTTGAGGTGTGCTCATATATTCATAAATATAAATCAATCTTTTTAAGAAATCAAGTGTCTTTTACATGACACTAGAGCAAGGAATTTTTTACTGCTCTATTTTCATAAAACTGCTATTAGAGCGAGAGCTAGGTGGCTTTTTCAGCATGTCATCGTTTTATGAACTTTGAGATATTTTTATGGTTTAATGGATGTTAACGATTCATAAAATCGACTTCTGGCAGGGCACCTCCTCTCAGGTACGTCACGAACACTGTCTAGAAATCTGTGAAATTATGTCATCGTTACAAGGCTCATTTCTTTTGTGTGTACACACTTTATGTTTAAAATGAATAAAATAAGATCGCCAGAAAGTGGGCCATCAGGTGGTGCAGCCAGAAAGGTCAAAGTTGTAATAAAACGGAATTATATCACGTGATCGTTACAAGCCTTTTTTTTAGGCTGAGCATATGTATTTAAATGTTTGAACACAGAAAAAAAAGTCCCAGAAAGAAACTTCTGTCAGTAAGGCTAGCCAGAAAGAAAATGTTGCGAAGAAAAGCAAGTTTTCTTAAAAACTCCTAAACATTTCCTTTCTGGCTAGCCTTACTGACAGGAATTTCTTTCTCGGATTTTTTTCTGTGTTTAAGACATTTAAATAAATATGCTCAGCCTAAAAAAAGCTTGTAACGTGATATATAACTCCGTTTTTTTACAACTTTGACCTTTCTGGATGCGTCTTCTGACGGTTTCGTTTTATTAATTTTTAACATAAAATGTGTATACACAAAAAAATGAGCCTTGTAACGATGACATAATTTCACTGATTTTTATATCATGAACCATGGCCAACTCGACGGGCTGACATATGCCAGAAGTGTATTTTGTCGTTATTTAAGTTAGACAGAATTATTCAACGCATAGAAAATACTTGTAACGATGAGTTTCCGAAAAAGCCATGTAGCTCCCGCACCATATGTACCGGGAAAGTTTTCTCTACCAAGAGTGTAAGCTTTATAGTCTAGGTGCCCGCGTACTAAAATGCAATTTGTACATATTCTCGTATAACTTCTTGTACGGCATAATTGCGCCTAGTCTATCACTTTTTTCCTCTGCGAAAATTTTCGTAAACGTGGCGTTCCGCCTTGGCATGAAAAATACGATGTCCACACGTCGTACTGGAAAATCGGCAAATATATTTTGTCGGACAATTTGAGAATTGGGTTGTTGCACTAAGTTAAAATTTGAGGAGAATCTATGTTAAACAATAACAATTATTCATAAAAAATCATTAGGAACATGTAGAAGTTGATAAGAAAGTCTTATAATATTATAATATTAATTATAAAAGTACATGCATTTAAAACGGAGATGACATAATAACGGCAGTCTGTAGAGAAGTTAGTTATAAAACGACGAGAAACGCGTACTAATTTAGAAACTCGCTGATAGCGACGGAGAAAAAAGACAATCACGACAGTTTAATCTGACATTATATTTAACGTCAAATTCAACTGACGTTCATAGGTTACAATTCGGTATAGTTTAACAGCATCTAGTTATGGATAAATATAAGTACAGATAGTGTTTTCTGCCGTACTGTGTAAATAATACAACCAATTCACCAGAAAAACTGTTGTGTTCCAATAATAAACGCTGAACGTAATAATGAATGATTCAAAACCACCAGAGAAGAACCAAGTCTTCTTATTGTGGAGACCCAGGCCTGTAGCTAGAAAGTGCTTTCAGGGCGGGCAAACCATTTTTCAGGGCGGGCATCTCTTTCAAAATATTAAAAAAACAGTTAAAATTGACCCCATTACGATCACCGTAGGTCGGGCAAAACTTATTCCAGGACGGGCAATGCCCGTTTCAATGTCAAGTAAAGTAACAAATTACAATGTATTCTAAGCGTTTTATTTGTGGTAAGTTGTATCTTAATGTAGGAATTTGATTTTTAATATGGGTTTATGTTGTAGGAAAAACAGCCGCATTACAAGACTTGTGTGGCGTTCTAGCTGTTACAAATTTAAATTACCCGCCAAACTGGTGGATAAAACAGGGTGTATTACCAGAGACAACTTTGTCTCTGGTATTACTGTATTTTTAACGGCTCTAGATTAGAATGTTATTAATGTTATTCATGCTTTGACTTCCTAAAAGAAGGAAAATTGCTTTAATCTGCTTTTATGTATTTTATCTAGTTTATGTTGGAATAAAGTGCAGTTGTTTTTGTTAGCTATTGATTATTTATGAAGCTCCCTAGACGCCCCATAATACTAGGATGATCAATAAATTAAGAAAGGAAATTTAAAAACTCGCCGTTGAAGAACTATATGAAACAAACTGTGAAAGTCGTCTAAAGTCGAACACAATCAGTCGGAAATGGCTACGAATGCGTTGGATTATAGTTATAAATGCCCTTTGAATTATGTGTGTTATAAATACATATCATTGTTTATTGCTCAGATAGATACTAGCATAAAGTACTTACCTATTTATTATTTTTTGTTATAATGCAGACCTTTCTTGATATCTTCGTAAGTCTCATTCTGACTTTTCTTAGAAGTGAGTATCAATGGATAATAAATAATTTCTTTAGTAGATAAACTTATTTTGTTGTTTTCAGTTAGATACGCATGTATATAGTTAATAGGAAATAAAACAATGAAAAGGAAATATTTAATAAAATACAAAGTATAGTTAACAAATTCATCTAAATTAAATAATAAAATACATATTAGACATATTATGTAATATTAATAAGATAAGATAAAGGAAGTTCTTGCAGAAATTACAATAGTTGTCTATAGCAGCTGTAACGTAAGTACCTTGCAGCTTTTGCACTTCCAACCATTGCAATGTCAAAACGATCGTCTCTTTTTAAAAATTCGCTGGCCATACATATATCTACCGCAAGAATGTCAGAATTAGCTTTTACAGATATACTGCCTTGGTCGTTTTGTAAACAAATATTAACAACTGCAAACATCAATCAATACTAGCTAAACGTCAAATTTACTTTTGACATATGAGGTTATTTTCTTTCTTGTCAGCAATGTCAACTTATTCGTCTTCATCTGTTCTGCTTATAAGTTCACATCTAACTGCCGTTATGATGTCACTACCGTTTTCGCGGCACATTCAAATAGTCGAAGTTTAATAATTTTTTAAAACATGTTGCGCTAAGAATTTTTCTTCCAAATTAAATATATAACTAAATTAAGTCCTCCACTACCATATTTCACCATTTTTGAAAATTCGTCAACAACCCAATTGGATTCTACATATATATTCTATATATTTCTACAAAACTGTCCGACAAAAATTTTGGGCTAAACATAACATAACATAACTTTAAAACATTTATTGATAACCAGCTGATTTTTTCAAGATTGCTTAATAAAAATATGTAGAATCCAATTTTCGAACGGACAAAATATATTTGCCGATTTTCCAGTCAGACGTGTGGAAATCGTCTTTTTCATGCCGAGGAGGAACGCCGCGTTTACGAAAATTTTCGCAGAGGAAAAAAGTGATAGACTAGGCGCAATTATGCCGTACAAGAAGTTATACGAGGATATGTATAAATTGCATTTTTGTACCTATTATAATTCATAAGCCCAAAAATAATACTACTCTATTCAAATAGTACCCCACCTAAACTACTACATAATTCCACCCTTCTTCTAATTCTTTGTAACTTCTAATTTCATTGAGATATTATTATTAATATTATTATTATTTGTTAAAATACAATGAAAGTTGGCATATGGCTCTAACTTTCAATGCAAAATATTTTATCCAAATAGAATTTTTCCGTAAAATTAACAGATTACCTATAATGGTTTATTTTCTTCTTAGATTAACTCCACAAGTTAGATCCCATTTTAACTGAAATTTGGTAAAAACTCATTTTAGGTCAAGCAGACCGAGACTGCAGAAAATGAAAGCCGTACTAATTTTTTTTTGGTATATTACACCTATCGCAAACTCAATCCGGGGACACACTGTATATGTTGTTTTTATGCCTTGTATTATAGATGTGAATGTCAGCATATTATTATGATGTAAAGTTATTTTTCTTTTCACAACTGTACATTGTTTTTTTTAAATCTCTACAGGTGGTACGACTATCAAGGTTATAATATAATATATTAGCCTGATAACTCGTTTTTGTAAAATGACTAATTTTTTCCACAAGGGAGGATCGACCCCACACACAATATAGTAGCTGAGTAAAACAGCATAATATACTGGCAATAGAGAATCTGGAATAAGTTTGTTTTTAATTATTTAATGGGCTCATAGCATTTTTTTTTTAATTCATATTTCGAAAGTAGCTTATTATATAGTTTTAGATTCAAGGAATTATTCTCCGATCTATGTAGCCTATGTTTAGGAGCTCTAAGTAAGTTGGAGGATCTAGTTTGGTGTTTATGTATTATCAGAGTTTTTGTTAAAAGTTGATACATTTTTATGGATTTCTAACAGGGAGTAATATATATAAAGAGTAGGCACTGGCATAATGCCATACTTTTTGAATAAAGGTTTACAATGGTCTCTGAAACCCATATTTGCAATTATGCGAACTGCTTTTTTTGTAGCCTGAATACACGTATAGCAGCAGATGAGTTACCCCATAAGATTACCTCGTAACTCAAATATGAGTGATATATAGAGTAATAAGCATTTAATAACATGGTATTACTTAGGATATTTTTCAATTGTCTTAAGAGAAATATATGACTTGATAGTTTTTTACAGAGAAGGTCAACATGACATGCCCAATTCAGAGAGCTATCTAGAGCAGGGATTCCCAACAGGTGGTCCGCGGACCCCTAGGGGTCCGCGTACGATGTCGGGGGTCCGCGAAGTGTCACTGAGATATTCAATTGTTTTGTATTTTGGAACCTAAGATTTCAGAAATCATGAACTCGAAGGACAGATTCAACGTATCACACTGAAATTGTACAGTTATGCGTTATTGTTATTGCAATTGCTTTGTACTTGTATTAAACTTGTGTTAACATCAAATTTCATTTACATATATGTATGAACAGTTTCCACCTTTAAGTAAATTAGTTTAGTAAGTAATTTATGGTAGATTCTACATAATCTTCATTTTAAGAATTTGAGCTTTTAAGCTCAGTATAGCAACCGATGAGGGGTCCTTGAAAAAATCTTGTTGGGAACCACTGATCTAGAGTTATCCCAAGTAGTTTCACACTCCCCACCACATGCGGAGTACTGCTGGAGAAAGTGATCCTTTGCGTCTTTTCTTTATTTAATTTCAAATTATTGGAGGAGAACCAGGATTCAGCTATAAGTTCAATATTTTTTGCACTTTGCAATAAGTCATCCTTGTTTTTTTCAGAACATATTAAAGTTGTATCGTCAGCGAAGAAGACACATTTCTCAGGGAGCAGGTGATAATAAAGATCGTTAATGTAGATTATAAATAGTAGTGGACCCAGGACAGAGCCCTGGGGCACACCATATTTAATAAATTCTAAATCAAACATGTTGTTAAAGTTTACACATTGTTTCCTATTTTTAAGGTAGGATTCAAAGAGTAACAGGGGCGTTCCCCGTACCCCGTAATAGGACATCTTCTCCAGCAGGGTATCATGCGAGACGCAGTCAAAAGCCTTGCTGAGGTCACACAGAGTTACCGCTGTATACTGTGTTGTAGAGCGGTTTCTACGGAAACCATATTGACTGCTATTTAGGAGAAAATTTTTTTCAAAGAATTTTTCTAATCTGGTTTTAATTAAGATTTCTAGAATTTTTCCAAAGATTGGTATGATTGAGATAGAGCGGAAGATGTCCATCTCATCCACATCCCCTTTTTTAAATATAGGCACCACCTTGGCAACTTTGAATACATCAGGAAATATACCTTCCTTAAAGCATGCATTTGCAAGGTGAATGAGCGGTATGACCAGGAAGTCTACAGTATCTTTGATAATTTTGGTGTTTAGATCATATATGTCATTGCTGTTAGAATTTTTTAATGACATTATGGCATTGTATACCTCAGACGGTGTAACAGGTTCAAGAAAAAAGGAATAAGACTTAGTGGCAATATTTTTCAGAAATTTTAATGGCATGTGATCACTGGCAGGCAAATCTTTAATAATATTTTCAGCTATGTCCAATGTCCAATGTAGTGTACACAGGTTCATTATTAGAGAATATTATTTAGGTATTATGCAAATTACAACTTACACACTTTTTATTTATTATGAAAATACCTACTTTCTGTATATTGTTGCCCTAATCTGGGCACGCTAATATACTAGTCAGGTAAATACTTTAAAACACTCATTATTGGAGAATCAATCAAAACAACTACTCTTCTAGCTAATACTGACGAAGTATTGAATTACATGATAGGATTCTTAGCATTTTAAAGGAAAAAAATATATTGAAAATACTTAAATCATTTATTCAAATTTAATCATTCACACTTTTTTATTTAATATGAAATTATCTACTTTCTGTATATTAGTGCCTTAATCGGGTCACGCTAATATACTACTTAGGAAAACACTTTAAAACACTCATTATTGGAAAACCAATCAATACAACTACTCTTCTAGCTAATACTGACGAAGTATTGAATTATATGATAGGATTTCTGGCATTTTAAGGAAAAAAAAAATTAATTGTAAAAATAAATCAGGTTCATTATGTTTATCAATTTTAATTAGGCACATAATAAGTATGTCAAAAACCACCTACAGGAACAACAATTTCAATCTAGCTATGACACCAGACACCAACAAATCATCGCTCCACATTTTCGATTAACAAAGAACATGAACTCCTTTAGATACTTATCGATAAAACTATATAATCATTTACCAAATGATGGGAGGAAATTAAAATCTACCAAATTTGAAAAAAAAATCAAAAGTTTTCTGAAAGAAGAGGTTTTCTATACTGTGCAGGAATTCTTTGATTAGTTTGTCTCCCTTTCTGTCTAAATTTTACTATTTTCTTTTTAATAGTATTTTATTGTTCATGAACTTAATCTTATCTCGTGTGCCAAACTCTTAGGATATAAGTTTTATTCCTGTCACTTCTTTTAAATTGTACTGTTTTTATTTTATATTTTATTTTATGTATTCTGTTTCTACAATTGACGAGTGTATATAATGTAATTATCTCACATGAAATAAATCTATCTATCTATCTAATAAATAGTACATCTGTGGTATATTTTTGTTTAAATCGCTTGTAAAATATCACGAAACATTGCAAAAAAAAATTTTCTCTTCCATTCTTATAATGGTAATTGAATTAATGTAGTTTGCTTAGGTAAGTACACTATTCACCTTGTTTGTTTTGGACATGTTTGAATGGAACACACTGTATTTATAGAAAATACTACCTGCAGTTCCCATTGTTTGGATGAAATCTTCCCTTGAAATTCCTTCGCCGATGCCCTCTCCTGCTTCATCTTCTAATATATTAAAGGCATCCTCTACCTTTTCTCTAGAATATCCATATACAGGTTTATGGTTGCAGTATAATTTTACGAAGTCTATAAAGTTTACTTCTTCATTCACTTTCCCAGTGTTGTTATAATTTCTATATTTTATATCAAGCATCATATTTTCCAACTGCAAAAAGTAGGAACAAGAGTATATACAGTGTGTGCTATTTAATACTGCTGCCATGTTGGAACGCGTTGCACGATTTTATAAATCTTTTTTGGGAGACAGTACTCGTGCTCTATTTGACTATTTTGAGAAATTTAACAACATACTTCAATTTTTGTGTATTCAATATAACTTCCTTCTAGCCCAGTCGATGAAGGTGTTTACCTACAAAAATTTGCAAACTGAATAATTTTTTTTTAATAAGTTCGTGAAAGTGTATAGAATAATATCCTGGAAAGTTTACATTTCGCTCGGATGCAGAACAAAAAAAAAAGTGAAAAAAAAATGTTTTTCATCCATTTTTTCAAAATTTTGAAATTAAGTCAAGCTAGAGAAAAATAAAAAATATAGATGGATAGATCACGTATTTATGTACAAAAAATGTTCTAACAAAATTTTTCGCTAAAGCTACTGTTTTCCCGGAAAAAATAGTCAAGTGTAACGTTATAACTTGGCGCAAGATACATGCATACGCGCGCTTGAATACGCATGACTGTGACACCGACGCACTGAATTACATGTCTCTAAATCAGAATTTGTTCAATCTATATGAGTGTTGGTTCATTTAAAAGATGGAAATTGTAGCTTTCTGATGGTTTCTTGTTTTAAACAATACAAGCAAAGGATGGATGGGAAAAATATACTTATATATATTATCACGCCCGAACTTAATCGTCGCAATAAAAAATATAGAAAAAAATAACAGCCCTTCAAAAAATTCTTTCTTCATTGAGAACTGTTAAAAAGTATGTACACTTCATGATTATTATGGATATTAGATTGATAAACTATCTAAAAATTAAAAACCTACTAAACCCCAACCAGTACGGCTACATTGAAGGAAAATCTACAATTAAAGCTCTAATAGACATCATAATTTGTATCACAAATGAATTCGAAAATGGAAATATGACAGAAGCCTGTTTCCTTGATTTATCCAAGGGTTTGAGTGCATCTCTCTGGAAATTCTTCTAATAAAACTAGAATGTTATGGTATTCGAGGACCTGCCCTTTCTTTTGTCGAAACTTATGTCACTAATAGGTATCAGTGTGTAGTTCAAAATAACGATACGTCATCCATAAGGTTTCTCAAGTATGGAGTTCCGCAAGGATCCATCTTGGGACCAATACTGTTCATCGTCTATATAAATGATATTTCAAATCAAATAAACTACAAAAACGTTATATTATATGCCGATGATACCACTCTACTATCAACTAGAAATGACTCAAAACTTCTTACAAACACAACAAAGGAAATGCAGTCAGAAGCAATGACTTATTTTAACAATGTTGAGACTAAACTTGGATAAAACTCAAACATTAATTTTTAATTTAAACCACCATAACCTTTTGAAAAATAATGACCCGGTTAAATGTCTTGGACTCTTCCTAGACAGTAAATTAACATGGGAGGCTCATATCGACTGTCTATCAAAAAAACTATCCAGCACTATATATCTTAAAAATGAGCTATGGGATATTGCTTTGGGGTGGATCGTCATATGCCTCTAAAATTTTAAAGCTCCAAAAAAGGGGCAATTAGAATAATAACTAGTTCTAATTCTAGGGACACTTGTAGATCTTTAAAAAATTAGGAAGACTTACATGTACTAATCAATATCTATTTGAATGTATTAAGTATGTTAAAAACCACCTACAGGAGCAACAATTTCAATCTAGCTATGACACCAGACACCAACAAATCATCGCTCCACATTTTCAATTAACAAAAACATGAACTCCTTTAGATACTTATCGATAAAACTATATAATCATTTACCAAATGATTGGAGGAAATTAAAATCTACCAAATTTGAAAAAAAAAAATCAAAAGTTTTCTGAAAGAGGAGGTTTTCTATACTGTGCAGGAATTCTTTGATTATTTTGTCTCCCATTCTGTCTAAATTTTACTATTTTCTTTTTAATATCATTTTATTGTTCATGAACTTAATCTTATCTCGTGTGCCAAACTTTTAGGATATAAGTTTTATTCCTGTCACTTCTTTTAAGTTGCACTTTTTTTATTTTATATTGTATTTTATGTATTCTATGTTTTTACAATTGTCGAATGTATATAATGTAATTATCTCACATGAAATAAATCTATCTATCTATCTATCTATTAAGTTGTAGTAACGTGGATTAAAGAAAGAGTACATCTCATTTTAATTTCCTTGCTTGATGATTTTCTTGATAAATATATATAAATATATTGGAGGCTGTAACTTGCCGAGAAATTGACCCATTGGAAGAAATAAAATATCACTTTCGGACAAAATGTATACTTTTTAAATGTTCAAACACAAATTCAATTACTTGTATGCATTTTTTCGAAAATATGATTAATCAGATCATGATAAGAAATTTCGATTTTCACAATCTTATCCTTATACCTATGGAAATATCTTTGATTGTTTTGAATATAAATTTTGGAATTTTTCCAATACATTAACAAATGTATAAGGAATCCATTAGATATAGCTGAAATGTGGATAGGTGTACCTGTAATAAATACAATACAGTAAAGGCACGTAAAAATTCATGCAAGCGATCTAGCGGCTATGAGTGGTGTATATACGTTCATAATTATATATTTTCCCTCCAGACTCACTATTTATCCTTGTATTCACTAAGAAAAATGTTAAAAATGTGTAATCAGAAAGAGAAAAAAAGCTTTATTTTACTCGTTGGAACTGCTAAGAATTTTTAGAAGTTCCGTAGTATGCATTTAACCGTGCGCTTGACCGCGCAGAGTGACAAAGTTATTTCACTATTTATTTCCAGGCTTTCCGTAGCTTTAGCGATAAATTATATAAGGACATTTTTCGTTCAGAAACTCGTGGTCTATCCACCTGTATTTTTTGTATTTTTTTCTATCCTTACTTAATTTAAAAATTTTGAAAAAATGGATGAAAAAAAATTTTTTTTTCGCTTTTTTTATGTTCTGCATCCGAGCGGAATGTAAACTTTTCAGGATATTATTCTAGACACTTTCACAAACTCGTTAAAAAAAAATTATTCAGTTTTTTGTGGGTTTCACTATAAAATGTTCTCTGTCATCTGGGCTGTTCGCTTTTTATGCATTTTTCACAGTCATTTCAAATTTTGGCGGGTCCTCAGTAATTATTGTGATATTTCTCTTAATTCGTTAACATTTTATGTCTTTTAAATTTCCCCACAGAAAAGAAATGAATGGTGTATGTGTAGAGGCCTTTGAGATAACTGCGAATGGAATACGGTATCCAATTTGCCAGTAACAAATTGCCTAATAGTCGATCTCAAAATTTTGACCATTTAGGGGAACTTAGTAGGCCTTCAAAATATGAAAAAAATAAATAAATAAATCGGGTAACACGTTCCAAAATAACAAGGTGTTACGGTGTTAAATAGCACAAGTTGTATATTAATTCTAATAATATCTTTTTTCTAAACTTTCTAAAATAATCAACATGATATATACGAGAGCAAGAAAGAAAACAAATAAATTGGGAAAAGAAAGATGGATGTACTGCTCCCAGCATGTTACACACTTCATGAAATGTTATTTTTATCACCTCGTTGTGTGTCAATGTAGGGCATTCCTAACTATCGCTTTTACATTGTAGTGGGAATAAATACGTCTTTCTTTTGCTAATTTATCTGTTTTCTTTCTTGCCCTTGTTTATCTCAGGACCCATATATAAAACTACATTTGCCGAAACTGTATAATAACAACTCCTAGGTATTTAAATTGAGGTACAAGTCGATCACTGTATTTTTGTAATAACTACTATCATCCAATTAATAGTTTTAATTTTATTTTTGTTACCAATCTCCATAGATTTATACTTATTTGTATTAACTTTTAATTTGTTAATGATGTTCCAAGATAGCATTTATCTGCTCTATAATATTTTGATGGTCTGTGCCTTGAATTGACAATAACGCATCATCAGCAAACAATTATATTTTCGAATTTTTCAGTTTTCAATTTATCATAAATATATATATATATAAGTAAAACAAGCAAAATTGAACATTTTTAAAAACCCCCTATCAATGTATCTAATCATACCAGTTTCATATGACCGATTCAAAATGAGGCCTAAATCATGTTCGGTTACCATAATTGTCTGCATATTTTCAATTTTACTTCAATCGGACAATTTCTAGAGAAGTTCAACATGGCGAATTCAAGATGGCGACCAAACATCAAAATCTAATATGGCCTATAACCTTCTCGACAAAATACTCTTTCAAATAAAAAAAAAACTACATCAAAATCGGATCACCCGTTGAAGAGATATGAAGCCACAGACAGACAGACAAACAAACATACAAACATATGCGTCAAACTTCTTTTGGGGTCGGGGGTTAAAAAATAACAAAGGACCAAGAATACTGTCTTGAATAACTTCATAATTGTTTCACTTCATACAGTATCTAATTTGGAAAATAAACAAAAAACTATATGGAAATTTTTAAATGAAAATTAAGGCAAATGTAAATGAATGCCCTGTATCACCAGAAAAAGTTTATTACTATTTTACCCAAAACTGCTCCACGAGATCTATTAATCCCACTAATTTCTAAAACTACCCCAAAATTTTTATTTCCAAAACTATTTGCTGGACCATATTTCTTTTACCAATGACAGTGCATGCCACTATTCATTCATTCATTCTGATCTTTTGGCTAGTGAAATTAACTTTCAAGTATCTACCGTAAGTATCAAAAACACAGGTTCTACATTAAATATTACTAAAAGGTTCTGGAACCTATAAGGCTTAATAGATGTTCCGAAGACCAAGCAAAGACCTAATATGAGTATAAAGTTGTACTCATTTTTAGGTAACTTTTTAGTAATATAGAATTGTCACTACTATCTTAATACTTAAAAAACTTTAAGGTCGATCTCCTTAGTAACTATACAGGTTCAATTACCTTAAAAGGTACTTTAAAGTTTAGAAGCTATTCAGCAATTATATGGCTAGTACTATTAAATTTTAAATAAAAGTAATTTTTACTGTAAAATTACAGATTTAGGGTACTCATTTGTGATCGCTCAATGATTTTGCTATATTGAGCGCAGCAATATAACTCTGAACCAAGACCATGACTCTTTTAGACTGAGTTTTCCTAGCTCGTGACAAAAACTATACTTCAAATATTACCGCATCAGTATTCAGTGTCGCCTCATTCTCAGCCATTGCTACACGTAAAATAATCCGGTCATTTGCCTCTTCTCAACTAGCACCAAAGTAACAGTAACTGAGATAGGGACTTCGAATGAGTAACCATTACAAATCCGTCACTAAATTTATCACTTTGATGTATAAATAACTTCATTTGACATATCCATAGTCGCTGCCTTATAGTTTTTACCACTAGTGGTTACTTTAGAGTTATGTGACTTCTACGTAGCTTTCCCGGTGCATGGGGATGCCCTAGTTATCAGTGGGATGACCTTCAAAGTTGCAACCACTTTCAAGTAGCTTTGATAGTTGCCGCGACGTTCTGGGAACCTTTACTATCCGTTTAAAGTCGTAGAACTTTTTTTTTTTAACTACTTATTTAACGTCGGCCTATTTCCGCTACCAGGGCCTATCACCGACGTCAGGAGACGAGCTACCCCCAACCTGGAAATTTTGCCGAACCTCTTTCCTTAAGAAGAGTAGGGATCTTTTACTTGCCTAACATTTAATAGACAAGGGACTGCCTGCTTTACATCCCCTTCGAAGGATGGTATATCCACTACGTAATCCTCATCTGAAATTACATAGCTTCCGCGTATACACTGATATACAAGCCGCTAGAAGGTGGGACGAGATCGATGTGCTTCCCTAGACGGGTCACCCATCTAAGTACTAACTGCGCTTTACGTTGCTTCACTTGGAGTATCGAGATACTTACACAGTGAAGACGCATCTACGCTCGCCCCCAAAGTCGTGGAACTTGTAAGTAACATTTATTAGTGTTATGATGTTACTGTTGCTACCTGCGGAATTGAACTTCACCGTGCACAGCTACTACGAAGTGTGTATCACTTCTTAAATTCACCATGAAGTAAATTTCACAATCTAGTTTCCAATGTTGACCATAGATAGGAAAGGAGGTGATAATGAGAGGAATATATTTCATGTTGTACATCTGTGTAAGTTGTTAAGTTGCATGTTTCGTGTTCGTGATTCTGATGATCTGAAATATATAACTTATAAACTTTATGCTTGTCTTGTGACCTTTATCTTTTCCAAATTTGGGTTGTTTACCATTTTAAAGTAATAACATACTTTTGTGCACTGAGTTTCATAATTTACCTTCTTTGTTCATCATAACTCGTTAAGTGAGAAAAACAATTATCTTTCGTATTGTTTACCTGTTAATGTTTTTCAAAAAATAATAAAATGAATGTTCTATATATGTAAGAGTATATTGCTTCATAATATCAATTAATATTCTAAAATGACTAATAAGAGTAAAAGATATTAGTCAGTGCCTCAGTGCAGTACATATTATTCCGTGTCAATGAATTTTCCCAAAGACAAAAAAACTTCGCAGTAAGTGGATAATAGCTTTAAAAAATTAGAAAACCACCTAGAAAATGTATGTGTGGTTGGTTGAGTTTTGTTGGATGGCTTTGGTGGTGTGCCAATCAGCCAGACTTAAAATGTATTTGTATAGCCAACATTTCCTACAGGATGATTATTTTCACTAGTAAGTTATTTATCTGCATTATAGATATCTATATGTTAGGTTAAGTTTCAAAGTACCCGTAATAATGATCTCTTGAATTGCATCACTTTACATAATTTGCTAGATGGTTTTCCAATTTTCCACTTATTGCGAAGTTTTCGATCTTTTGAAAAACTGTGCAGTTTCTAAACTATATGCACTGAGGTACTGAACAGTATCTTTTACACACTTATTAGTCATTTCAGAACTTTAATTGATGTTATGAAGTAATTTTGTATTCTACATATGTTGAACTTTTATTGTTTTTTGAGAAACATTAATAGGTAAACAAATACAATAGTACTGAAATAAAACATAATTAAAAAAAATCATTTATTCAAATTCCTCTTCTTTTTCACAATATACATGTAACATATACATAAACTTGCATTCATTATAATTCTGACGCTTGAACCATTGGAAAATGGTACAAGTTTTGCTTTCTAATATTATACTGTACTATTCTATTAAGTTTCTGAATGAGGGAAATTAGAATAGAATAGAATAGAATAGAATTTATTGCGTACCAGAGACAACAATTTTACAATTTTGTTTGGTACATGTCTAAAAACTAGTAAAAACATAAAAAAAAAATTATATACATTTGGTTTGGTTATACTGATCTTAGTTCAAAGAGAGATTATCATATCGCCTGAAAGCCACCTCATTCACATCCTCTAAAGTGTAAGGTTCTACATTTATTAGAATTCGTTTAATTCTTGTCTTGAAAAATTGATAACAAGAATCATGTAGGAATGAAACCCAAGTATAATAAAATCAGTTGCAAGGCAAAGCAGGCAACATTAATTAAAGTGGGGTGTGGTGAAGTTCTCCAAAAGTCGCGGTTTACACTCCACGACATTACCGATACATAACCACAACGCCATTGGAACGTAGCCGGACAAGTTCCAGGAACATGGCTGGAACGTTGTAACCAAAAGATATTCCCCATTTTGGTTGTATGCGCAATGGAACATTCTTGTTATGCTACGTTCCAGCAATTAATTGTGCCAGTTGTGTTCTTTATCCACACAACTTGCTAGGGACGCTACAGTGCCATAATTGGAGGAAAATGCTGTGGGAATGTTTGTTGCTACTTCGAACTCGTTAAATTTATCTATTAGACGTTTATCAGGGAACGAAAACAGCTTTACTTTATTAGAAAAGTTACTCAAAAAAATTACTCCAGTTATGTTGAGGAGTACCTGAAAATGATAATTTACACTCTCAGTCGAAGTTCCGACCTCAGTTACCGTGATTTGATGCTAGTTGGTCTCACAAGGGCAAAGGCAATGGGAGGCAATTTTGTCGAACTACTAACCCAGACAGCACTCGATAGCCTTAGGACAACCACTGGCCATACTTGGAGAATAAGCGGGACGTCCTGGGGACGTCCTAAACTGGGTTAATCCCGATTTCGGACCTCCTGTGGATATCCTTTTGGTGCAAATCGGGTTTGCCCATGGATGTCTTCAATGGGATAGCCCATGGACGACCAGTCCATAGGAAGAAAAAGGGACCAATTTATGTTAAAATCGGGATAACATACAGATGTCCACAATAGGATAGCCCGTGGTTGTCCATAGGAAGAAAAAGGGACCAATTTAGGTTAAAATCTGAACAACCACAGACATACACACATAGTTGCATCTGGTTACCCATAGTATCTACACAGGATCAAAATTGATCTTGTGTAAAATCGTGATTACTGTAGACAATTTAAAATTTGGGGTATACTCACCCTTCTTGCGTAATAAATAAATCTCATATTGCAAAAAAAAATAACTCTCGTAAAAGAGGCATTTGCAAAATATGTGCATTTCCTGCGTAGTGGATAGATTACACAACCTGTAGTTTCAGGCTTACTAGGTGAGTATCGCAACAGAAGTAATTTGCACCTTGCAAGGAAAGCCATCTAACATAAATTACTGAAACTATCGCTACGAACGAACTAGCCAATATCCCCATTTTGGCTGTTATTAGGACCATATTTTATGAGTAATGTCTTCCGTCAATAAAATTCATTCGTCACAATGAAAGTATAATGCAAATATAAACTAAATAAAAAAATTCTCATTTGTATTTTAGGTGAATTTATTAATTATCATGAATTTGGGACCTACATTAGCCCAACAAGTTGACCTATGGATAGCCTTTGGTTATCCATATATAGGTTTTAAATAACCCTAAAAAGGCTATCCTATAGATAGGTTATCCAATGGATACCCCTACTCTGGCTGTTAGTAGGACCATATTTTATAAGTAATATCTTCCGTCAATAAAATGCATTCGTCACAATGAAAATATAATGCAAATATAAACTAAATAAAAAAAATTCTCATTTGTACCTTAGGTGAATTTATCAATTATCATGAATTTGGGACCTACATGAGCCCAACAAGTTGACCTATGGATGGCCCTAGGGATAGCCTTTGGTTATCCCTATATAGGTTTTAAAGGCTATCCTATAGATAGTCATGTAGGTTATCCAATGGATATCCCTATTTTGGCTGTTATTAGGACCCCCCGATCAGGGGATAAGCCTTAGAAGAAAGGGCTAATGCCAAAGTAAGCCTGGCAAGGATTCAACGGCAGATGGCACTGAGGGTATGCAGCGCCTATCGGACAGTCTCTAACTAACTAACTAATTGCTGCTATAAGAGTTATTACTGGGCTCAGATACAAGGAAGATGTTATGCATTTATAGAATTAAATATTCTAACAATGCCGCATGTCGATATATCTACGAATGTCTGGTATTTGCATATATAATAACAAAGATAAATACTCAAAAAATAATAATTAACAAGAGCATGATACTAGATGAAATGATAATGTATATTATCATTTCATGTATATATTCATTTCATCTAGTATCATACAATAGGCTAAAATGAACATGGCCATACATTAGCCGGGAAATGGAGGATAGCGATGAATTGAACTGTCAATAGTGTCAAGCATCACATGTCATTAAGCGATGTTGATTTGATAAGCCCTTGTAAATATTATTTTGAATTACACCGCCTCCAAATTTAAGCATCAATAGGATCTTGTCATGCACACTGATAACGTGCTCATACTACTCTCCCCCTTTCCTGATTGATGTATAGCATCAAACTATTACAGTCGCTTATAATAAAGCTTATTCTCTTATTTACATAAATATAAATTTGAGGTTGCTTGTATTACAGAAAATGATTGAAAATCAACCCTTTTAGAGATATTGTAATTACCTCAAATTCTGATGGGTAGAATCCGCATGTTCTTACAAGATCTGGTAATTCAGATAGATTAATGCTGTCTGTTACTCTTCTTGGTAGATCTAGGTTTTCTTGATTTAGTATTTGCATATAATAGAATAAGTCCTTAATTTCTTGGAACAGCCAACCATTCTTACCACCTTCAATAAGGCAATAAAATGGTTCCAACTCTTTGCCACCTAATAGATGCATCAATTCAACGGCTCTAAAATAATAATTATCAGTTTTTGTTTTTCCAAGTTTTTTTTTTTAATTTACTTTGGTTTTATTTCCCATTTAAAGACGCTATGATCTTTCTCCCCAAATGTAAAAATATATTTGCCATCAGGTGATAATTTAAAATCGGAAACCTGAAAAGATATTCATGGATCAGTTTATTTGAATGAGACACTTAGTGGAGTCAAATTAAACATCAAAAGAGGTGAATAAGGAATTTTCAGGCTGCAGCAATTTTATTGTTTTAATTTGTTTTAGGTATAATAACAAGTGCTATGATAAGTTTTGGATTAAAACGGTCCATTGCTTCTTGTAAAATTTTAATAAATTAAAACAATAAAATTGCTACAGCCAAACATTTCCATTCAAAACTAGATCCTAAATTGTTCTATACCTACTTGAGTAAAATTTGATTCAAATCGGAAACAAAATAAAAAAGTTGTAAAGGTGTCTTCAAGTGAGTCACACTGTATATTTAAAGAAATATTATGTTAGTAAATACGTCGAGTGTTGTAAAATAAAGATTGTTTTGTGACTGTGCTTTGTTAGTAGACCACGGTAAACCGTTTTGATATAAACATTTCAGATACATAATTAATTTATTTATTAATTATCGATTTTCTCTGGTGAATATCTCGGAAACTATAAGGCTGGCTCTACACTCGCGGCGCGAATACCCGCGAAGTTCACGGAGAGAATTCACGCCATGTACTTCGTGCGGCGAATATGCTTCTCTACACTCAACAATTACGCAGTCTTGAAGAGGTGATGGCTATTGAAGTGGCTGCTGTAACTGCTGTGAACGAATCTTTTTTTTTTCCTGTCTGCGACTGGAATATTCATTAATTCACTGATGCGAATCCAGGCATCGTGATTTTTATTTTTATAATTGGTAAGTTTTGCATCCCACAGTACCAGTTCGGCTTGATAACATTTTAAAAACCGTTGCCCAAGGTATCACTACTTCCACATCCAGATTTTCTATCCAAGTCACTCACAACGAAAAAATTTTGTATGTGGGAATAATTGTTTATGGAACTTTAATAATATAATATTTGAAATCCTCTACCCCAAAACCCATAAAACGATACCCCACATCGGTAGTGGGGGTGGATGAGGTAAAAAAATATATAGAGGTTTCTGGTTCTTGTACACACTAAATCACAATTGTTTTTCATCCCCTTTAATAATAATGGGGTGGGGATGGTAATGGGGGTGGCTAATGCCAAAATTTTGTTGGAGACCTTATAGCCGGAGAGCCGGCCGTCGAACATCCTATGTATAAGATACATGAAAAATTCCGTGAGTGATTAGTACTACTACAGACCTAAAGGGAGCCACCTTTTATACGAGCTAATTTTGCCCGCATCATGGATTTTTGACCTCACTTCCGGTTACGATTTTTAATGTTTTCTTAAGTCATCAATAGTCCCTTGAGGTAAAGCTTTTACTCCACCGGACCGCAAGACATGTACTCCCCCATTTTCGAGGGCACGAAATACGATGGTGACAATATTTTCTGACCTAATGTCCAACCACTACCCCCAAATCGAAAAAAACACCCAATTTTCCGGTGCTACGCTTGCGAGGGCTTGCCAGGTCTGGTTTCTCTTGGTCAGATTGAATAAAATAAGTAAATATTGACACAGATGACCTAACCCACCGCCGGGGTTGAAACTACCCCCACCACCAATAACTAAATGCCACGAAAACAGCGAATATCAGCTGGAAAATGGTATTCTCCCGTTTTCGAGGGCGAGAAATACGATGGTGATAATATTTCCTAACCTACCCTTTACCCACTCTAAACCTGAATACCACCCCCTTTTCAAATTTTTCGGTGCTAGGCTTGCGAGGGCCTATCGTATCGTTTTTTTTTTGGTCAGTAAGAATAAAATAGTTAAGTATTTACGACAAGTGACCTAACCCACTCCCGGGGGTTGAATCTACCCTCATCCCCAATAACTAAATGCCACGAAAACAATGAAAATCAGCTGGAAAGCGTTTTCAAAGAGGGGGAATATGATGGTGACAATATATTTCGACCTAGAATCCAACTGCTACCTTTTTCCGATTTGTCGGTGCTACGCTTGCGAGGGCTTGTCGGATCCGGTTTTTTTTTTGTCAATTTGAATAAAATAAATATTGACCACAGAGGTGAGAAAAAAAATTGAATTGTGATTTAGTGTGTGTACAAGAACCAAAATCGCAAAAGGGGATGGGTTTTTTTGATTTAGGGGAAGTGGGTGAAGGGTAGGTCGAGAAATATTGTCATCATCGTATTCCCCGCCTTCGAAAACGGGGGTATACTGCTTTGCAGCTGATTTTCGTTGTTTTCGTGGCATTTAGTTATTGGGGGTGAGGGTAGTTTCAACCCCCGGGGGTTGGTTAGGTCACCTGTGATAAATATTTAACTATTTTATTCTAACTGACCAAAAGAAAAAACGATACGACAGGCTCTCGCGTCAGTCTGTCTGTCTGTCTGTCTGTCAGTCTGTCTGTCTGTCTGTCTGTCAGTCTGTCTGTCTGTCTGTCTGTCTGTCTGTCTGTCAGTTTGTTTGTCGGTTTGTCAGTCTGTCTGTCTGTCGGGCTTTTTTTGTTTTGCCCCCTCACTGTCTTCAGTGTTTCCTCATATCCTGGAACCGCTCTCGCTTACTGTCAGTCATCAGGTCAATCTTAGTGTTAGGTGTTCGAAATGATCTGCCTCAGTAGATATGTCCTCTTATAACTACTTCGTTGAAACGATTTAGAGGTTCAAGTTTCTTTCGTCTACTTCCTTGATTTTCATAACTGATGTTATCATGTCCTCCAAGAGTTGCCAGTTTTCCTCTGATTCTAGCATCCTCAACACCATGTCATCGGGTGTAACTGGGCCACCTAGCCTATTTATGACTCGTAGCCTATCTTCTCTCCACCTGCTACACCGGAACACAGTATGCTCCGCGTCATCTATCTCCCCGCAGTACATGCATTCTCGATCTTCAATCTTGCCACTATTAGCACTGCCTCGTGGGAGATCGTTCTGTAGGCACTGCAGACTCTTAGTGCTGCACATCGCTGTACCCTGGCCAGTCTTCTTCGTGTTCTTTCCACTACCATCTCACTTACCCATACCGGGGCCGCACACAGGAGAATGGAGTGCACCACGCTACACAGCACTCTCCTCTTGCTGGCCTTCGGTCCGCTGGTGTTATGCATCAGCCTGCCTATGGCTGTTGCTCGCCCAGTTTTTTCCTCCATTTTCATCACATGCACCCCGTATGTCAATTTCGAATCGAGCCATATGCCCAGGTACTTTATCGCCTGGCTAGAGCCAATTTCCAGCTCCCCTACCCTTATTTATTTATTTATTTATTACGGTTAGCCCAATTACACATAAAACATTAAAAAATATGCTTAAAGAACAGTTAATAAATTAATTAAAAAAAAAAAGAATAAACACATTTAAAAACAACACTGAAAGATATAGAATTAACATAAATAAACAACTCAGATCAGGGATATGAAAAGCAAACATTAACTTGTATAAAGTTATCTTAAAGCTATAAATAATAATCACATCAAATGTCTTTTCAACTTATCGACTGAGGTATTAAAAATATCCAGTTGAGTATTATTAGCATTTCTTACAATTCTTCTCGTACCTAAATTAGAACCATATAAGGTTCGATGATTCTGAATAAAAAATGTATAAGTTTCTCTTAAATGTCTCTGGGGAACATAGAAGAGTATTGAAGAGAGTAATTCAGGCGAGTCAATAATGCCATTGCTAATTTTGAATGCCAAGACAATATCTGCGTTGATTCTGCGTTGTTCCAAGGTGCAAAGATTTAAATTATTTAAAATTACATTATTATTAATATTATCCGTAGCCATGTTGACCTTATATGCAGCATAACGTAAGAATCTTTTTTGCACTCTTTCTATCTTATCTATATGCACTTGAAAATATGGAGACCATATTACTGAACAATTTTCTAAGTGAGTTCTAACTAGTGAAATATATAGTGATTTTATGGCAGCTATGTTTCTAAAATCTTTAGTATGTCTTTTAATGAAACCTAGTATTTTTAGAGATTTATTGCATATTAAGTCGATGTGATGCACAAATGTCAGTTTGGAGTCAAAATATATACCTAAATCACGTATTACTTTTACATTTTCAATTGGTGCATCCTTAATTACATACGAATTCATTGATGGAGATATCTCTTTACTGAACTGGATATATTTGCATTTTGAAACAGTCAGTGTTAATTTTTTACGCTTACACCAATCCTGAAATCTGGTAATATCATCTTGTAATTCTACAATAGATGTGGAATCTTGAATTTCTTTAAATATTTTTAAGTCACCTGCATCTGTCTTATTCTCACGACACTCCTCTATCTGGTTATGATTACCAGCTCGGTTTTTCCAGGGGCAAGTTCGAGCTTCTTGCCCCTTACCCATCTCTCTATTTTTGCAATGGCCATGTTCGCCGCCTCCTCGATTTCCCTCACCGTTCTGGCCGTGACTGGTACTGCCAGATCGTCGACATATCCGATCACCTTAACATTCTCTGGTTGGGGTAAGCGTAATGCGTCATTGAACATTATATTCCACAAGGTTGGGCCCGGGACCGATCCCTGCGGAACACCACAAGTCATTTTCCTCCACTGGGTAATGCCCTCTACCTCCACCTGTTCTCGAGGTAGCTCTTTACTATCCTGAGCAGGTACGGGGCTATTCTTAACTTTTGCAACTTCTCAACTATCTCACCCCAATCTGCAATGTTGAAAGCGTTCTGAACATCCAGCTTTACTATCGCACAGATCTTCTTGGCCCTCATAGCCTCCCCAGCTGTCTCGGTTATGCGCCTTATCGCTCCTACCGTGGATCTCCCTTTCCTAAAACCGACATGGGTGTCCGATAACCCTCCCTTCTCTTCAATGTCTACCTCTAGCCTTCCCCGAAGCAGATATTCCATTAACTTGCCCATCGTATCGAGCAGACATACCGGCCTATATGAGAACGGTTCATCTGGTGGCTTGTCCCCTTTCTTTATCAACACCAGTCTTGCCTTCTTCCATCTCAAGGGGAAGTTTCCAGAGCGCGGTTCATAACCCATAGGATAACCCTAGGTTGTTCTTCCGCCACCAGCTTTACTATTTCCGGGGGATTTCATCCGATCCTGAAGCCTTTCCGCTCCTGAGCCTACCACACGCCTCCGACATTTCCTCCCTCGGTAAAACGGGGAACTTCTCCCACCTCCATTGGTCTCCATATTATTTCGTCCCTTTCTGGGAATAGGGCATTCACGATCTCCACCATCTTTTCGGCTGGTATAGTCGGAGGAGGGGTTTTCATGCATCTCGTCGCAATCTTGAACCCATCCCCCCACACATCTCTCTCTATGTCTTGGCACAACTCTTTCCATTTGTCATTTTTTGACTTCTTGATTGCGTCTCTTAATCTCTTCTTTGTCTCTCGGTAGTGGTGTATGGCCGCGTTCTCCTCTTGTACTCCTTGTCTCCTGTTTCCCCTAACTATCTCCTTCTGGCCGCAACACACTCCTCTCTGAGATCGGAGATTTCTTCGGTCCACCAATATACCAAGTCGTTTGGTCTTACAACTCTCCTCCTCGGCATTGCTTGATCGCAGGCTCTAGTAACTGCCCTAATTAGGTCCTCCTCTGTTGCAGCATTACCACCTGTCACCTGTTCTTTAAGAGCTCTCTTGAAGATACCTGTGTCCAACCGGCTAACTTCCAGTCTCTTCCCCGTATCACCGGTGTTTCGGTCTGTTGACCCACTTCGTATTCTATACATCGATGGTCGCTCAATGTTTCCTCCAAGAGAACCCTCCAGTTGCTAATCCTCCTCACTGCGCCTGTTGAGGCCAGCATTATGTCTGGGATAGAGCCACTATTACCTCTCACGAATGTGAACGTTGCTCCCTCGTTTATGACCTGTAGGTTGATCTGGGCTGACCACTCTACTATTACATTTCCTCACTCCATTCCCCATTCAGGAGCTCTGGCATTAAAATCACCCGCCACGATTACGTCTTTCCTGGTCCTCCTAGTTAGCTCCCTAATCCTATGCCCCATTTCTTCTAGGGCCCCTTCTAGATCTCCCAGCAAGGCGTTGGGTGAGAAGTAGCAGCTGAATATAATCACTTTATCCAGCTCCACCCAGACGAATCCGTGCCCACTCCCACTCCTGTGCACACAGATTTCCCGGCTTAGGATCCCAATGGCAGTGTCTCTGTTGCCTTCGACGTACCATCCGGGCCTGTTTTTGCCAACCATCCTTTTGTTAGGTTCGCTAACTATGAGAACTATAATTCCCTTCTGCTTTGCAGACGCCCAAAGAAGATCTTGGGCGGCCCGGCACCTATTTAGGTTGATTTGCTTCACAGTGAATGTGTAGCATTTTCCCCCTCCCCTCAGTCCTCCCCGGAGCTTTCCGGAACAGGGGGCACACTCTTGAATCTGCCCTATGTCCCCCTTTGTTGCAGACGGGACAGAAAATAAGCCCAGTGCAATCTCTGGCCTGGTGGTTTTCTTTCCCACATTTCAAACATGCCTTCAAGCAGTCAGTGCCATTACAATTGTCCTTAGTGTGGCCATACCCTCAGCATCTGTAACACTTCATATCTGTCCCAGTGTCTCTTATCCTCTCTGCTATTCTGCACTTGAGCTGTCTGTCGGTCTGTAACTTTTTTTTGTGCGCACGTTTACTCTGGAACCGTTTAAGATATTGACTTGAAATTTGGTACACATATGTACTTTAATGATATCTGGAACTAGATTATATTTTCATCTTGTTCTGTCGAAGGGTTGGGGGGGTAAATTGAGGTAAATTTGAGGTATTTACCTCAAGCAGGTAAGAGTCCATAAAATTGGTATTTAGTATATACAAGAGAAGCTAAGGTCTCAAAAAAATTTTTGGTATTAGCCACCCCCATTACCACCCCCACCCCATTATTAAAGGGAATGAAAAAAAAATTGTGATTTAGTGTATGTACAAGAACCAGAAACCTCAAAATATTGTTTTACTTCATCAACCCCCACTACCACCCCCCTATCACCACCCCCACCCCACTACAGATGTGCGGTATCGTTTTATGAGTTTTTGGGGTAGAGGATTTCAAATATTATATTATTAAAGTTCCATAAACAATTATTTCCACATACAAAGTTGTTTCGTTGTGAGTGACTTGGATAGAGAATCTAGATGTGGAAGTAGTGATTCCTTGGGCAGCGATTTTTTACTCAAGTATAGAACAAATTAGGATCTACTTATGACCCTTTGCATCTATTCCGACTGGCCTATACCATTACCGTTTTTAGATTAAATTTATTACCAAAAATACATTGTAGCTGGCAATGATGAATATTTCACCGTTTCGTCGTTTTTCTGAATGTCTCAGTGGGTGTTTGCAATATAATATTATGTCTATATGAGAGCCGTCTCTGGTACCAAGATAAAATTCTCAAGCCCTGATAATTAGTAGCTTTCGTTAAATAAGCTGACGTATATGGTTTTATTTCAGTAATTGAATATCTGTAAGATGGCAAATAAAGTTTTGTACAGACGAAAGTTACTTCTTTCTCTTTATCTCTCTCTTTCCCCCCCACAATTTTGAGTACTGCACTTCCGTTGCGGCCCACATGCTCATGGCATAATTATTTTTAATATTCAATTTAAAATGTTCCCAGTCCTTGCAAAGCCGTTTTATTAATTTTTATGCATATTCGGTCGCTGGAAAATTATCTACGTGTACATTAAAAAATGTAATAAGATACTTACCTCATTTGGATGTGCTAAGTACCCCACATACTTATAAGGATTACCGTCTGTGGGAACTATTTGTAAACCTATATGTTTTTTCGTCAGAAAAACCATATATCTCAATTCCTTTTTAGGAACAAACTACAAAGAAATTGCTCTTATAAATCCTAATAAGGTGAAAATGTTTAATAGCTAGCAATATAAATTGTTTTAATAAATTTAAAAAAAAATGTAAAAACAGGTAACTTCATCCTTACCCTCATTTTACGAATCAGTTGATTTTTAAAACATCCAAATGCTGGCGCCAGTACTACTAATCTTGGAATTTTTGTGGCTTGGTAGAAAAATTTGATTTTGTGCTAAAACATTAATATATTTCAATTCAATCAATTAAATAAACGTGAACAAATGCGACTATGAAATTATGAACATCCAAAGAACCATGAACTTCTAGTTACAATGAAAATAGAAATATTTAAGCTGATAATATGACAACAATATTATGACAGACATGTTGGCTGATGAGGATGGAGCAAGAATCTTTCAGAGAATATGCCAAAAAAATATATGAGACAGGAATCTGGACAGATGCAAAGTTGTTCCTTGTCTGTAGCAAGGTGCGATAAAAAATAAAGTACATGATAGGTATAGTTTTATGAGTAAAACAAAAGCATTTTAAAATATAGAGAAATAATATACATGAAACGAATATTTACATATTAAATAAATTTGGAAAAATAGGGTATTTACTATTAGATACAATCAGGTAATGAAATGTAGATATAAAAATCTTAAATATATATACGACGTTACTGTAAAGAAGGCTAAAGTAGAGTATAACAACGAAAGAATTCTAAATGCAGATAATATAGTCTTGGAAAATAAAAAACGAAAGTAGAAATAAATAGTAGAACATCTATTGCGCTAAATATAAATAATAACAGATAAAAATGTATTAGCAGACCACTTTGACGACTTCTTTGTAAATACAAAGGCAGCTGCGCCAAATAAAGAGTTGAAGTTAATCCCTATCGAAACTCATTCATTATTTCTATATCCTACAAGGCAAGAGGAGATTGAAAGTATTATTAGCAAAGTAACAAAAAAATTTGCCCCCGGTATAGAAAAGTGGTGAGTGACATAATATGTGCACCCTTATCGTACGTAATTAATCATGGGAAAGTATCCAGATAAATTAAAAATATCCAGATCAATACCGATTTACAAAAATAAAGGACCAAAACAAGATGTAAGTAATTACAGAAATGTATCCTTGCAATCACAGTTTTCAAAAATTATAGACACAGCTAATACGCAATTTTGTCACACAGTATAACCTAATACCAAATTATCAACATGGATTTAGACCAGAGAAATCAACAACAACGGGCAATATATGAATTATGCAATAATATAATTGAAAATCTGAACTATACTCCAGTCGAATTAGACATAATAAAAAATTTTGCGTACTGCGGACTTTTTTTTGTGGAAGTTGTTTAAGAGGGCATAATAAGCAAGCACAGAAAACTACACCCTGCTACACCATGTGCGTCCCCTATTTTTAGGAGTTGAAACTTTGAAATTTTACTTATGTGCCCATATCTTTTACCCTATTGCCCGTAGGGCTATTTACCAAGTTACGCTTTTTGAAGATTCATCCCTCCTCTACATAATATATATATATTACACATTTGCCATAAGACAAACGGTTTTGGCTGTACGAGGCCGGAAAGATCGCGCTGTCCGAATTTGGGGGTCTTTTGTACAGGACAAACGGCTATTATTTCCAATCTACAATACTACACATACTAATGCCCTTAAGAAGGGATGATGATTTATGAAAAAACTTTCATCGAATACCGAGCGGTTTCCATGATACGTGATGTTGAAATTTTGAAAACCCCTTTTTTAAAAAAAAAGTGAACCTACTTTTTTTCTCTCATTTTTTTTTTCATGTATGTACGACCCTAATATAAGAAAATTTACGGTGGTTTCATTTTAATACATTTGTTGGTTTAGGAGCTAGACAGCAAAATATGCCAAAAATGGCTATTTTGGTATTGTTGCATTAAAAAAACCAAAACCAGTATAATTCTGGTAAATGTTTTTGTTTATCCTAAAAGTCCAATTCATTGCGCATAGAAAATGTGTTTTTGTATTTAAGTAGGATCAACACTTATTGTGTAATAACGACTTATGCCATGTGTTCTCCAGTCTCCTCTTTCACAATTTTTTTTTGCGGCCTTATGGTTCATAGTAGGGCAGAAAGCATTATACACGTGGACAGGGCACATAATAGGGTGTTAAAATGGGTCTCTTGTTAAAATGCGATAGGACGTGTAACTTGGTAAAGAGCCCTACGGGCAATAGGGAAACAGATATGGACACATAAGTAAAATTTCAAAGTTTCAACCCCTAAAAATAGGGGACGCACATGGTGTAGCAGGGTGTAGTTTTCTGTGCTTGCTTATTATGCCCTCTTAAACAACTTCCACAAAAAAAAGTCCGCAGTACGCAAAATTTTTTATGATGTCTAATTCGACTGGACTATAGAAGCGATGCCCTGTTGCCACCTTCTTTGATGTGACTCGGGCATTCGACATAGTTAATCATGATTTACTCATTGAAAAAGTTTGTCGAATGGGGGTTAGAGGGGTGGCTGGTGACTGGATGGCCTCTAATTTGCAAGACAGACACCAAATTGTTGACATATATTCTACATGCATTAGTTATATGGGGGTCCCACAGGGCTCAACACTTGCTCCTTTGTTATTTATTATATTTGTCAGTGACATACATGATTACAAAACACCACAAAAAATGATCATGTATGCAGACGATACAAGTCAGATAGTAGCTGTACATAAAGTTTCACTGTCACTGAAGGCTGCGAATGCTGCAACAGAGGAGTTTACAGATTGGTGTTCAGATAATGGGATACTCGTTAATGTAAGTAAAACTGTTTTTATGATTTTTTTAACAGAAAAAACAGCAATTATTTCTGTCCATTAATAAAGCTCAACTATAAATCTATAGAACAAGTTGACCACTTTAAATATCTGGGGTTGAACATGGAGCAAAAGCTGACATGGGAAATACACCCTGACACAGTCGCTTTTAGACTAAACACAGGCCCGTACCCAGCTTTAGCGGGCCCCCTTATTTGGAAAGGATTAGAAAAATGGAAAGGATTTTTCATATTTTTGTATGCCCGGGCCCCGGACAAATGACCCGAGAAAACCGATCTGAGTATGGCCCTGACTAAGCACTCTGTGTTTAATCTTCAGTCAACTGTATAAAACAGTCTCCTGGTAGGGACTTAAAGTGGCATATTTCAGACTAGCACAATCAGTAACAAGCTAAAAACGTGCTCTTCGCCAATTTACTGAGCTTTTTATATATAATTGTTACACATTCTATAGGATACTCTTCGCAGTTTTCTTGTAAATAATGTTAGTTTTTGGACATCCTAAATTTTGTGATACCATCTTTGTTGTGAAGAAAATTATATGAAAAAAAAAAATGAAAAAAAAATATCCAACCTGTTTGAGATTTGAACACGGGACCTCTGGATTGCAACGCAAAGCTTCAGCCGTTGCGTCACCACATCTTGCTACGAAAATTGATTTTATCTGATACTTATATATCTTTCGACAATCATACATATTTCAACTCTTACTTCTATGAAATATATACTAGTAAAATTTATAAACAAAAAAATATATATTATGGAAATAATATTTCGCAAGATTTCTATTATAGTACAAGCGACAAAAATTAAGAGAATATTTTTTTTTTTAATTAAATAATTAATAACTTTTTTATTTACTGATCGATTTTCTTCAAACAATAGGGTTCTTCCTCTAGATAACACTTTCTAAATTTCAATACAATCGGACTTTTCTTTCTTAAGTTATCGTGCTTACAAGAAACGTGACGGACGGCCAGACGGACATTTTGAAAGTTGTTCAGAATTCGTTCATTAACACAATTTTTTATCTACGAGCGATATTTACGATTTTAGAAATGTGCTGATCAAATACAATATACTCTTCGTTTTTGCGAAGAGTGTAATAACACATGGGCTATCTTTCTGGGGCAACTCGGCGCATATGATGAAAGTATTTACCATACAAAGGAAGGTAATAAGATGTCTTACAGGATCTCATCATAGAGCATCTTACAAAGACGTACAGTAGTGCTGCGATAATCCGGATCAATTAAAACCAGACTAATCCGGATTATCAAGACATTTTAAATTCAGCTTTTAAAATTGTAAAAAAATAAATAAAAGTAAGCACTGTATTTATATAAAAAACAAGACAACTAAAAAAATGGGATCCCATACCATGAAAACGAAATATGTATTAAAAATAACTACATATGTACTTAATTAACATTTTCATCACTTTCTTCTACATTAATTTCATCGGCTTCATTGGAATTTTGTGCACCCTCTTGTACAATTTTCGGCCCCGACTGAAAAAAGTTAGTGATTTTACTCTGATGTTGTTGTTTTTCAAAAGCAATTTCCTTGAGTGGCAATAGAACCGGCCTCCCCAGAGGATGAGGAAAATGGTTGAAAACGGATGTGTATGTAGATTCCTCTATTAGATAATATTGGCATTAATTACAAAATATTTATTTCAAGGGATAATTTAGATACTGCTTTGTACTGCTTCTTTATTTTTTGGCTCATGGAAGACGGCTTGGGAGGGCCCATGTACATGAACACTACACATGAGCTGTTTATTATTCAATCCTGACTTCAGCATCATCTGTCTTGGTAAATCTTCCAATCAAACAGTCTTTATTGCAGGACACGGCATTAGAAAACAAATAAAAATCTAATAGGCAAGGGAATATTAAATGCTTACATGCCTTTGATTCGTAGACTACCTTAAGGTTCTTGATAATGTGGATTGGGACAACCTGTGAACTGTATTTTTGGGATACATAAATATCTATCTTCATTATTTACTGACTATATGAAAATAGCTTTGGTGAAAGTCAACAACATCACTTGACAAATACAGAGTTAGCAAAGGAGTTTGATTGGGCTCCGTTCTGCTACCGATGATTTTTAACATTTATAGTGAACAAGTGGAAGCAAAATTTCTAACTTCAGATTCAAGGATGTACCTCTTTAGTTGCAGAAAGTAAAGATGATGTCATACAATTGTTTTACAAGGTCTCAAACATGCTCTGAGGACGGTGAAACGTAAATTACAAAATAAAAGGTATGATTGTAAATCCAGTAAATGAAAACCACCCAAACATGTTAAAGATTGATGAGTGTGAGGTAGTAAATAATAGTGGCTTCTGTGAGTCGGACAGACATGTCACTAATTTATAGCTTAAGGAGACATGTCTCCCCCCGTTTTCGAGGATGCTGAACACGATGGCGGCGGTTTAACTCTTTCCGAAACGGTCGAAAACCACCCTTCAAAAGGGTTAACGTGGATACGCCGTCTCATACCGACAAAACCTGCGTCACCCCCCGTTTTCGAGGATGCTGAACATGATGGCGGTGGTTTAAACTCCTTCCGAGTTAACCCCATCCCCAAACGGCCAAAAACCACCCCCCAAAGGTGTTAACGCGGATACGGCGTCTCATACCGACTAAACCTGCGTCACCCCCCCGTATTCGAGGATGCTGAACATGATGGTGATGCTGGATCTTCTCCCCTCAAACGGCCAAAAACTACCCCTTTGATACCCGGTTTTATGAAGTGCATCGGATAAGAGAAAATGAATCATATGTTCACAGATCATTGAATACACACCAGATGATGATTCCAGGTTTCTTGATTAACTGTTCAACTGAAAAAATAGGCGCATACTTCGTGTCTAGTTTTTAGGTGGGAAAATCAGATACATGGAATCACTGGTACAATTTCATTTATTTTATTACAATAAATAATGAACCTTTTTATTGACACATACAATTACTTATTTACTATATATACTTATTTACTATATATGCTTATTTACTATATATTCAAGTTGAACTGTCAATCAAGAAACCTGGAATCATCATCCGGTGTGTATTCAATGATCTGTGAATATATTATTCATTTTCAGTCAAGAGGTTTTCAAAATACAAAAACGTGTGGTCAGAACAATGACAGGGAGCAGAGCAAACGAATCATGTCGAGGTTTATTTAGAGCACTTAACATTTTAACTGTGACGGGGATTTATGTATATGAAAGTCTCTGTTTTGTTTACAATAATAGAGAAATCTTTAAAGAGGCTATTATAGACCACAAACACGACACAAGGCATAAAGATAATTTTTGTTATCCCATACACAAGAGTGCTTTGCTCGAAAAGGGCTGTTATTATAAATGTTTGAAATGGTACAACTGCCTGCCCAGACACATAAAAGAAATAAAAACCTTAACACTATTTAAAAAAACAATCAGGAAAATATTAATACAATCTGAACCATACAATTTAAATGAAATTAATGATGCCACCTTCCTATGACTAATCTGTAGTGATGCCAAATAATGAAGTAATGTAATGTCCTTCTTACGTTTAATTTATATTAATAAGTATGTAACTGTTGCGATTTTATTAATGTATTTTAGATTATTTATTTTGTAATTGTCTAATGTTAATGTTATTAATGTGATTTCTTTTTACTTATTAAGCTCATGTTGTTTGACTTGTACAATACAATTCTGTATATTGTCCCTAGTACGAAATATATTCTATTCTATTCTATTCTATTCTATTTCTATTATCCGGTGCACTTCATAAAACCGGGTAACAAAGGGGTAGTTTTTGGCCGTTTGAGGGGTTAGTTTGCTTCGGGGAGAAGATCCAGCATCACCATCGTGTTCAGCATCCTCGGGGAAAAGGGACGCAGGTTTAGACGGTATGAGACGGCGTATCCGCGTTTCGCCCCTTTCGGGGGTGGTTTTTGGCCGTTTGGGGGGTGAGGTTAACTCGGAAAGTATTTAAACCACCGCCATCGTGTTCAGCATCCTCGAAAACGGGGGATGACTCAGGTTTTGTCGGTATGAGACGGCGTATCCGTGTTAACCCCTATCGGGGATGGTTTTTGGCTGTTTGGGGGGTGGGGTTAACTCGGAAAGAGTTTAAACCACCGCCATTGTGTTCAGCATCCTCGAAAACGGTGGGAGACATAGTCTCCTTAAGCTATAAATAAGTGACACTTTTCGAGGTTTTTTCCGACTCACAGAAGCCACTATAAGATTGACCCCCATGATGATAATACCAGTAGCGAATATGTGATTCGACGAAAATACAGATAGTGAAATTGGCAACTAGTTGATCAAGATTAGGCCCGATATTGTGAAACATACAAATCACAGATCTGGCTTGCTAAGGCCTCTGAAACGTGGACTATTGGGGAGGCAGACAGACAGGCTCGAACAGGAGAGGCGGGCAAATGCACGGTGGGCCGGTGGCTTACGGGCCTGCTGAGGATCCGCAAAAAAATAAAGTTTTTTTAAGCAACCAAATTAATATAAAATGTAAATGTAAAAGTACTGCAAAATTAAAAATGAAATGTGTAAAAAAAGTGTTTATTCTGCTGTTACAGTTTGCTACTTAAATATAATCTGTATTGCTTGGTATATTCAAATGTTTGCTGCGTATAAGTTAGTTCTAAATTTTTCATCAATACAACTTTCGTGTGAAACTGGGTTTTGATAATTAAAAATCATAAAAAATAGGTTTAAACTTCAATGACCCAAGAAAAACTGGAAGCATTTATGTTAATGTCTGTAGAAAAGACACTTAACATGTTTGCTGCGTACCGGAATTTCAATTGTGCACCCCATGTGCTGAATAAAGTTTCTGGCAAATTTCTATCTGAAAACTCAATTTATGGGTTTTCATATATTTTTATGACTTTTAGGGAGTGTTTATACTGAGAGTCAGAAATACTCAATCCGCATGCCGGATCCGGGACATCAGCACAAGGACTATATCTATATGCTTAGTTTACCGGAGATGGGGCGGACGAATATGCCTGTATAAAATAAAACAAGCTAAAAACATACTCTTCGCCAATTTACTGAGCTTTTTATATATAATTGTTACACATTCTATAGGATACTCTTCGCAGTTTTCTTGTAAATAATGTTAGTTTTTGGACATCCTAAATTTTGTGATACCATCTTTGTTGTGAAAAAAAAATATCCAACCTGTGGGATTCGAACACGGGACGTTTGGATTGCAACGCAAAGCTTTAGCCGCTGCGCCACCACCTATTGCTACAAAAATTGATTGTCTGTGATATATTTCTTTCGACATTCATACATATTTCACTTCTATGAAATATTAGTAAACTTCATAAACAAAAAAAAAAATTATTATGGAAATAATATCTCGCAAGATTTCCATTTTAGTACAAGCCACAAAAATTAAGAGAATTTTTTTTTTTAATTAAATAATTAATAACTTTTTTATTTACTGATCGATTTTCTTCAAAAACAATAGGTTTCTTCCTCTAGCTAACACTAACTTACTTTCTAAATTTCAATACAATCGAACTTTTCTTTCCTAAGTTATTGTGCTTACAAGAAACGTGACGGACGGACGGACAGACGGACATTTTGAAAGTTGTTCAGAATTCGTTCACTAACACAATGATATGAAAATTTTTTCTCTACGAGCGATATTTACGATTTTAGAAATGTGCCGATCAAATACAATATACTCTTCATTTTTGCGAAGAGTATAATAACTAGCAGATTTGCGATCTCAACCTTTAATAAAACATGAAAGTTAAATAAAATATAGAGAAGAGCAAATGAATAACACGATATCACATACATTCATCTCAATGGTACATTTGAAAACATTGTCCAAGACATAGCTCTGGTTTTTCAGGACATTGATTGCATTCATATATAGTTTTTTTTGTTATTTTATTTTTAGAACATTGTCTGCATCTCTCCCTTTCTGTTTCTCCTTTTTCGTTGGCTACCTCAATTTTTGTAGGTTGATGAGCCAATACAACATTTGTTTTTTTTTCCCTCCAAGTAATTCGTGAATTACTTCCAAACGGTAGTCATAAAATGTAAGCCGCTTTCCTGAGTATTCATTGAATATATAATAAGAATTTAGTAAAATTAATTGAAAAAAGTGTATAGCTAATTTCTTGTACCAACATAAAATTTTTCATGAACAAGGGTAATAGTCCAAGATCCCGTGAACAGTCGGTCGCGGTGGCTTTGACAGATAACAGGTAGCAAAGGTGTATAAAATCTGAATTTAATATATGTTACTTGGGCAACTATTTTAAGGTGTTTGTATATTCGTACATCGGTTTTATAGGCAATTATTACCTTAAAAAAAACAACTAAAATTTTTTTCGCAATTATTTTAACAAAAAAAAAAAAAGAACGGAATGAGCAAGGGTCGAACCGCCTACCTCGTGCCTAGCAAGACGACGCCTTAACTCACTCGACCACCTACCTCTCTGAGAATATTTACTTAAAGACTATAAAGACTATAAAGACTTAAAGACTATAGAAAATAAAAATTGTATTTTATAAAAAATACAATTTTTTATACTTTAAAGGGGTCTGGCGGGGAGTTGCCACCATAGAAAGTGTCTGGCAGTGGAGGACGTGAATTATTATAGTATCTCGTAAACAATATCAAAAAATTATGCTTTATAGTATGATGATTTTGAACAGCAATTCTATACACCTTTGCTACCTGTTATCTGTCAAAGCCACCGCGACCGACTGTTCATAGTAGTCAATTGTTCTTACCTGTAGTAGTGTACTTCCGTAGAAAAATTTTCAGATTTTATAAAATGACGTAAGTCTGGTGTTCACGGGATCTTGCTCTATAATAAGCCATCATTTGATCTTGTCGATCAATTCCGGACATGAACTCATATTGTATTATAGGTAGCGGTTTAACTTTCTCTTGAGAGCGTTTATTAGTGAATGTCACCATTGTATTTGAGAATTCTGTTGATACATACTTACATACAAAACATCTCCCTTATCTCTCCATTTACCTGTCGTAATTCCGTTGCAGTATTTTGCTTTTGTGCCTTTCGGTAGTTTAGCAGTTACTAAATCTTTAGGATTACCTTTGCGATCTGTTCTTAATGTCCCAGTACAAAATGTTTGGTTCTGTAATAACTCTAGCCAAAGTACAACTGTTGTAATAATTGTCCATATAAACCGAATGCCCTGAATTTAATTTATGTTCTAGAAGCTTCAGAACTACTTTGGATGTATGTTCTTTTCCTCCTTTGCTATCCATTGCACCGGTATATACTTCTACTTCAAGCACTGTGCCTTTCGGTTCCATCAACATATACAATTTTATGCTAAACTTATGGCGTTTATTTTTTATGTACTGCCTAAAAACATGGCGTTCTCCCATAACATCATCGATTCATCTAGAGACAGTTCTTTTCCTGGATAGTACGTATTGCGCATTTTGTTATTGAAAAATTCTATGACTGGCCTTATTTTAAACAGTCGGTCTTCCGGATTAGGTGCACCTTCTATAGGATTTCTTTTACAGGTATTTATTGGGGAATACTGATTACTCAAGAACATAACCTTCGATTTTTCTGTATTAAAGGTTAAATTATTTTTTGTGAGCCATATGTATGTATGCCCTAAAGCTTCACTGAGAGTTTCAATGGACTCGATTAGTTGTGACGTTACAAATTAGGCAACCTCTATGATTGCCTGCCAAGCAAACTGGAACTTGACCCTTAAAGCGTATATTTATAAGGCGACATTTTCGAGGATAGAAACATAGCCTAGAATTTTATTTTATTTCTCCCGTGGAATAAATATTTAAGGACTTCTAATATGTATTTCACATTTAAGAAATATGTTAAAATGCATGTATCCATGTTTGATTTATAAAAACTTTATTTTAGTTTCATAATGCAGTTTTTGTAATGCTTTATACTTGTGTATATTTTCTGACACCTTGTGCATGATAAATGGTAATTGAAAGTCCTTAAATATTTCTTCCACGAGAGAAATAAAATAAAATTCTACGCTATGTTTCTATCCTCGAAAATGTCGCCTTAACATACACGTTAAGGGTCAAGTTCCAGTGTGCTTGGCAGGCAACCCGTGTGTCATGACAGTAGTATATCAAGGTTGCATAATTATGCGACATCACATTAATGCGGTCCTTTATAACACCAATATCCTCACCAGTTACATAAATCAAGGTATCATCTGTGGACATTTGTATTTCTACATTTGCAGTGCGATTTTTTATATGTCACAATATCGTTCAAATACAATATGAACAATATTGGTCCAAGCACAGATCCCTGGGGTACGCCATGTAAAACTTTTAGAGGTTCACTTACACTATTTTTATATTTACACACTTGCATTTGATTGATCAAATATGAGTTGAACCACTTCAAAACTCATTTTCTCCAACTTTTCCAATAACAGCTGCCTATTTATTGTTTCAAAGCTCTTTTAAAGTCTAGGAATATTGCACCAACATAACGCTTTTTGTTTAGAGCACCTTTCCACTGAATTAATACAAACTGTATTGCAGTTTCGCAGGAATTATTTTTTCTAAACCAGCTTAATAATTTGTTAATAGATTGTTATCCTCAATAAAGTTGCACAGATCGTCTTTTACCAATAATTCTAATACTTTTTCATATGACGGCAACATGTTAACTGGTCGGAACATCATTGCAATTTGAGGTTTTCGGTTTTTTTTTCGATAGGAAAAGAACTGATGATCTTTTGGGACCTCCCCTGTCTCTAAAGATGCACTTATGACATTTAAGATTCGGTTTCCTATAATTTCAAATGCACATTTTAGTATTTTTGTCTTGATACCATTTGTACTGCTAGTTTTATTAGGTAGAATTTGTATACATTTCCGTAAAGAGCACATCGTTACTGTTGTAAATCTTTCAAAATAGTTCGAACTTATGGTGATATCTTCTAATATATTTTCATTGTCATAATCTTTATTCAAATCCACTATAATTTCCTGTTTACAAAAAAATTGTTAAATTCCATAGAAATAAGTTCCTCTTTATGTACGATGTTATCTCCAAAGGCAATTTCATTTTTTCCATTTACTTTGCTACCATTTAATAATACTTTTAAAGTCTTCCACATTTCTTTAGAATCATCTTTTGCTTCATCGATCTTCGTCATGTAATAGTTTGATTTTTCTTGCATTATTGTCGTTACTACTTCAACCATAAGACAGTGCCGGATCCGGCACGTATACACCGAACGTGTTAAATGAACTGAAAAATTCCGCAATTATTGAGGGCGTAGCAGCAGTAGCTCCAGTTTTAAGGAAAAATCTTACTTATAATTTGACTCACATTCAATGTGACCCATCTCAAGTGGACACACCTTCGCAGGCCCGTGGAGAGCCGGCACGGGCCCAGTGGTAAAATCAAATCGGCGGGCCCCTCCTGGCTGTGAAAAATCAAAAGTACTAATTTTTAATACACAATATTTAATTTGAAATATATTTATTTTTTATTTTTTTTATAATGTAATAAGTACAATATAATAACTTCACTAATACGAAACATAAAACTTTCCTCGCCTTCCTACTGGCAAAATCTTCAATTAGGCTGTCAAAATTTAACTGTCTAGCCAAATCACATTCGTGTGCCAAAGTTCCCAAACCAGATAACCTACTTTGCGTCATAGTTGATCTAAGATCATTTTTTATACGCGCCAGTCTACTAAAGGATCTTTCGGCTTCAGCTACCGTTACTGGCATCGTGCAAAATATTCTTAAACCAATACATATGTTGGGAAAAAGACAGCCAAGCTTTAGATCATTGATTTTGTTTAAGAGTATGACAGGATCTAAATCATGTTTAATGTTAACGTCGTGAATAACCTTTAAATGTAAAAGTTCATCAATCAGCTCTTCGGAAACATCATCATGGTATTTTTCCACAAAATCACGACTCTTTTGACGAATTTCTTCTTCGTAATGGTTATACTTCCAGAGAAAGTTGAAAGCTGCATGTTTACAGCTTCATATCGTCTACTGATGTTTCCTATTACGCAGTCCAAAAGTGTATAATAAACATTTCGTTTAAAAGTATTTTCAGGATCGGATTCCAAAATTTCATCGGGGTCTCATCAGCAAATCGCTTTCTAATTTTTCGTCTGGATTCTCAAGATTTATCAATACAAAAATGTATTTAACATTGACGGGCCCCGGGGCAGAAGACCCGCTTACCCCCCCCCCCTGTCGTCAGGCCTGCACCTTCGTAACTCAGTTATTGGTCATCCAATTTCAACCAAATTTGGATCGGTATCAAAGTAAAACAAAGCTTATTTCAGTCATTAGCATGCATTTTTAAGAAAAAAAGGGTTTTCGAGGTCATATTAGGCATATAATGCAATATGAGCATGCTCTGGAACCCTTATATCCAAAATTTAACGACCTTTTGATTTATGGTTTTCGAATTATGCCCCCATAAAATTCTATTTTTCAAATATTAAATAATTAATAACTCATTTTCTATTTAAATTCTAAATTTTTCTACCACCCACTAGCATCTATACTTTCAAATTCTCTAGGCCAAGGATTTTCACTGAATGATTAACAAAAATTTTGAACCAGCAGCCTTGTAAATTATTCGAGCATTAAGAATTGCCAAACTTGACAGTACCAATGATGATTGGTGATAGAAAAAGCGATTTTAAATAGAAAATGAAGAATGACTTTTTTTTTTAAAACAATTCTTTTCCAAGTTATTAATTATTTTATATTAAGAAATGAAATTTTATGGGGCTGTAATTCGAAAACCATAAATGAAAGGTCATTAAAGGACACCACATGTTTTATAGGTAAATTAGTGGCCTCTCAAATTTAATGAATTTTTGATATGTTGTAGTTCAACCGATTCTGAGCAATAAGTTTCTCCGATAAATGGCTCCAAAGACTGGACCTGTGTGCCTGAACTTCCAGTTTTGCCAGAAGTGATGTCCGATACATTTTTTGAATGCACAACACCCGTTTCTTCAATTTAATACATCATATGTATAAGTAGCTTTATTAAAATTCACTCTCTTAGTAAATAAGTAAGTACATGCATTGATTGATAGAACATTGTACGGCGAAGCATAAATTACGAAATAAAAGTTATGATTGTAAATCCAGTAAACGATTGATACCAGTGGTACATCATAATCTTGGTACAAAACAAAGTTTCAAGATGTAAAATTTGAGTTGTGTCTAGTCAATGAAAACTAATTATTTGTGAGACCTTTAAGTAAAATAGGCAGTTTTTGTTTATCTATAAAATATTAAACTTTATTATTTTTAACAAAAATTGCATAGCTGATTATTTTTATTTTTTAAATATTTACTTATTTTAATCATTCATTAATAGAAATCAAACCAAGAAAACTTCAGCATTCCTTCCCTACCATGTGTCGGAGCTAGCCAGATATACACGGTGCGAAACGCAATGAAAGGCTAGTTGAAAAGAGGCCAGATTAGATTAAAAACAGTTAAAAAAATGAACTCAAGCTCCATTTGCAGCAAGGCGAACTAAAATATGTATAAAATGGTATATGTATAAAGGTATATAGAGTAACTTAAAATAATTAATGTATTCAAAAGGCGCTATTATAAATAAAATATAAAAGTATCGTGAGGGAAAAATTGCTAGTGATGCGAAATTGCATCTAATTTTATTTTTTTTTTAATTACTAATAATCATTCTAAAATTATAGCAGTGAATAGGGATTTAAGAGGACAAAAACAATGATTAATATTATAAGTTTCATATAACTATAAGTAACTAATTTAGGTCTAGTCTAAGCACTAAACTTCGACAACGTCCATTGCGTCATGGTCTCCAGCATCTTCAATTACCCTTAAGATATTCATGGATGGATATTTTACGAGTGCTTCATGTCATGCGTATCCTAAACACCAAATCACACTTGCTACGTGGCAACAAGTTCTTACAGTTCGACTTCCAGTCTTGCAATACAATAATAGGATACAATTGGTTCTTGATGTACAACAACTTCTCCTACTTGTCCCATTTGTTGGGCGTAATTATGATGCACCCACAAATGATACTTATTGCTTTGCGATGCCTAGACACGAATTTTCAATAATCCCGGCTCATTCACACTTTCATCATATTCGAAAGCATTGTCGCTTTCTTCTTCTTGGTTGTCTTAAACATATGATGGAGCCATTTTAATTTGGAATGTGCTAAACGTCAAATGTCTTAAATAATCTAAATCTAGTACGAGAAAATCAGGCAAATGATTTTCCTGCAATAAAATCCACCTACCATGTCTAAATCGCAACCTTTCCGCTTCTACTCTAGCTTGAAGAAGGTTCAGTTCTTGAGCTTTTTCCAATAGCCAATTGTTATCTGCTCCTGCCATATAAACTAAGTTGTGGCATTTATTAATTATAGCACATGCTATACGAAGATAACTCCGAATATTCGGAACTTGAGGAATTACCACTTACTTATTTATTAAGATAGTGAATTTTAATAAAGCTACTTATATATATGATGTATTAAAATTAAGTGAATGGGTGTTCTGCATTCGAAAAACGTGATTTGACGTCGCTTCCGGCAAAACCGGAAGTTCGGGCACATCAATTTGAGACCAAATAATGCTTAATAGTTTGGTTATTCATTTCCAGCAGTTATCATTTCAATACCTGCAGTACATTTTTAAAAATCGTTGATACACTACCGAAGTCTTTGGAGCCATCTATGGGAGAAACTGTCTATAATTTGAAGTTTTGCCAGAAGAACTTATTATTCAGGATCAGTAGAACTACAACATATTAAAAATTCATCAAATTTGACAGGCCACTAACATGAGGTGTCCTTCTGGATATGGGGGTTCTAAAGCATGCTGATCAATAATTGCATTAGTTTTTCAATAAAAAAAAATGCCTAATATGACTTCTCGAAAAATCGACCCTTTTTTCTTAATAAAAATGCACGCCATCAATAACTGAAATAAGTTTTGTTTTATTCAAAACGGATATAGTAAAGGTCTTCAATAACGATCCAAATTTGGTTCAAATTGGATGACCAATAACTGAGCTACAAACTTGTGTCCACTTGAGATGATGGTCACACTGTATGTGATGATTTTCCAAAGTTATCTCTGACTGTGTGTTATTATTTATTTTATGACTACCCTGTTCTGATGATTTTTCAGTTATTTTTTATATTATTATTTATTTTATTACTTTGTTCTGTTGCTTATTTTATATTTTTGCCATTTATCTTACAAAATATATAAAATATAAAAAATGTTGTTTTGGTACTCATTATAGGGCTGGGGCTGGCGCCAGTCAAAGAAGTTGCCCGGTAGCAGAAAGGTTTCCAGTCCGGGCCTGCAGATAGATTGTGTATTGGTGCTTCGATATGGGGGTGGTATTTCTAAATCTATTGGTCTGACAAATGAGTATCTTTGAAAATTATTACAACACCCAAAGTATATTATCATGAAGGTAAATTGTTGAAATAAACCAACACTGATTAATTTGCTTATTTAATTATTTCAATAAAAAGAAATTGATTTTTGCTTACAACTATTAAAATATAAATAACCTGATTATCAGCAATAATGAAATATCCACTGTGTTTTTTAGTAGTTTCACTAGATTCAAACCAATAGATAAAATTCATAGGCATGGCAGTTTGCTCGATTCTCTCTCTTGAAACTATACCAAAATCTTCTTCACTAAAAAACGAACTTGTTATTTCACTTTGCAGCTAATATTTCTTATATTTACTCAAGTTTATGGTTATTGTATTCTACTATATATCTGTCCTTTGATATTGTATAAAGTATTGAATGACCTAATAAAGTTGGCATAAACAAAAGATCATTTACGTCGTCATAATGAGATCGAATTTTTCCAGCAAACTGCCATTCACTGGTCTCTATGTTATACACAAAAATCACTACGGTTCTGTTGGTATCCTGAAATGAAATCAGTAATTGCGTTACTTGTTGTTTTTCCATTAAGCTGTTGCCATACTACTTCCTAAATATTCACAAGTAGTGATACTTGTTCACAAGTATTGACAGTGTTCTAAGTAAGTGTTCTAATTATGTAAGATATTACTAAGTTTTGAGCAGATATAATTAATATGTGCCTCTCATGTAAGTTTATGATCGATATTTATGCCAAGAAATTTTATTTCCTGAACAGCTTGTATGGATTTACCGCAAAGTTTAATTAACACATTGTTATCAGAAGTAATATTTTTCGTTAAAAATTTCATGTACATGGTTTTATTCGGGTTCAACATTAGCCCATTGTCAGAACACCAGTTTACAATTTCTTGTGATGCAGTGTTACAGTTTTGAATGATAGTATCAAGATTTTTCTGATGCAGAAAAAGATTTGTATCATCTGCATAAAGTATAGTTTTATCGGAAGTAGTACAACTATCTGTTAAAGCATTAATGAATATTATAAAAAATAAGGGACCTAAAATAGATCCGTGGAACACCTAGTTCACTGTTTCTTGCATCTGACTGAGCCCCCTCAACATTTACAATTACACTCCTGTTATGTAAATATGAAGCAACCCAGTCATATGCAACTCCATGTACTCCGATGCCATATAATCTATGCAGCAACAACTGGTGTTCAACAGTATCAAATGCGCGACTTAAGTCATAAAATGGGGCAATTATATGTGTTTTATTGTTAAGAGCCTCATAAATTGTGTATAATAGGTCAAAAATGGCTGTGTTCGTAGACCTTCCCGTTCTAAAACCGTGATTGAACTGTCAATAGTATCAAGTGGCACATGTCATTGAGCAACATTGATTTGACAAGTCTTTGCCAAAAATTATTTAATTACACCCCCTCCAGATTTAAACGCCAATAGGATTTTATCACAATTTATTCACTCGGTGCTAAGGTTATATTTTAGAATGATTTAAAATGTAAATAGCCCTATAAATTCAAATTATGTATTCAAAGAAACAATTGAATGTATATTTAAAAAAATATGTTCATAAAAAAAACTTTTTTTTTAAATTCATCCTGCATACAATTACATCAAATAATATGACAATGTATTAGGATAGACTTACATACATTTCTTATTTGGGTTCATCTTTCAGTTCGGCAAAAATGGTTACAATCTATAGCAATAGTTTATTAAATCTGTATATTTTTATTATTTCAGATAACACAAATTACGAATTTCATTCATATCAAGTATGTATTTTTCTTTTAAAACGATTATATTTTAGAATCTTTAATTTTTCAGGGTTCATGGGTTATAATATTTAGTAATGGTATAAGAGAATAAGAAATGTAAATAAGTTAATTTTTCAATAGTGAGAAAGAGCAGTAGGTAACATGTACTTACCAGGTTTTGTGAGTTCCAACTGTAGTCCAGTCAACAAAAGAGTTGTAGAGAACATGGAGGAGGGGAGAATTTTCCTCTTCAGGAATGTCTTGGGGGTAGTTAGGAGGTAAACATACTAAAAGTCTCTGCCGCTAGCCCCGCCGCTTCAGGGGGGGGGGGTGGATGGTTCCTTTTTTTCTATTCTTCGCTTATAACTCGGAAACGGTGCGGAGAAAGGTATGCAAAATTAAATATAATTAAATTTCCTACAAGAATATTTTCATCCTATGTTTACAAGATAATCGCCAGCCCAAAATAGATAATTAATAAATTAATTAATTAGATATAGACTGGCGGTACATGACCAGTCAGGTGCAACGTTTTTAAAATGTATGCCAATCATATATATGAATGAAATTACCATGAATATGCCAGAAATGTAAATTTTAGGCAGTCGTCGTGTGCAGAAGGGTGTGCAAATCGATTTTTTTTGTCTTTTTTTTTTATTTTAAAGTGGATGCCAATAGTGCCAAATGAAAAGCCTTGAAAAAAAATCCAAAATCAAAATCATAAAAAATCAAGAACACCAAAAAATTTTACGTTTTAATGTGCGTATCAAAGGTCGTTTTGCGCGCGGAAACTGCATGCCAATGAATTTCCGCTTGATTCTTTTTCACGGCTTTTCGATTGGTACTATTGGCATCCATAAAAAAAAAATAAAAAAAAAAAAACAAAAAAAATCGATTTGCACGCCCTTCTGCATGCGACGCCTGCCTAAAATTTGCGTTTCTGGCATATTCATGGTAATTTCATTCATATATATGATTGGCATACATTTTAAAAACGTTGCACCTGACTGGTCATGTACCGCCAGTCTAATACCTTGAATATTTCTATCAAAGCGGTTTACCCTGGTCTGCTAATAAATCACAGTCACAAAACAATCATTATTTTACAACACTCGACGTATTTACTAACGTAATATTTTGTCGAAATCTATACATTTCCTTAAATATATAGTGTGACTCACTTAAAATTAAGACACCCTTATAACTTTTTTATTTTGTTTCCGATTTGAATCAAATTTTACTCAAGTATAGAACAAATTAGCATCTACTTATGACCAGAAAAACATTCATCTGCTACAAAGGCAAAGCCACCTGCGGTAGGTACTAAAATATGCTGAAAAAATTTAAAAATCATATTAGTGGGTCTTGACGAATTTCACGTATCCACCACAAATTGCGTAAACTGAGAATCCCTTTGCCAGATAATAATAATAATAATAATACCGTTTATTGTGCAAAAGGAAATACATACTTTACACAAAAGGATGAGGTTAGCAAAGCTTTCTTCCACCTTTCCTAGAAGATTTAAAGACTGAATATTCTAATATTAAATTATAAGTATAAAAATCAAATTTTAAAACCCTATAATGTAAATGAATTAATATAAATATACACATTAAAATATCAATATATAAAATACATATAAATATAAAGATGATGACCTTATGTATGAGAAATCCCCCATCAATAACCAAACCAAATTTTGGTGTATGTATGTTTGTGGCTGATCAGATGCATTTTTTAGAAATTTTAATATTCAAGATGTTTTTATTTTTTCCGCACATTTTGGTACCGCATGTGGCTTTGCTTTGTAGCAGGTGAATGTTTTTTTGGTCATGAGTAAATCCTAATTTGTTCTATACTTTAGTAAAATTTGATTCAAATCTTGTGGTGTCTTCATTTTAAGTGAGTCACACTATATATTTAAGGAAATGTATAGATTTCGACAAAATGTTACGTTAGTAAATAAGTACGTCGAGTGTTGTAAAATAAAGATTGTTTTGTGACTGTGATTTATTAGCAGACCATGGTAATTTTGATAGAAATATTCAAGGTATCTAATTTATTTATTTATTAATTATCTATTTTGGGCTGGTGAATATCTCGTAAACTATAACACAGAAGAAAACAAATATAAACATTCTTGTAGGAAGTTTAATTATATTTAATTTTGCATAGATTGTGAATATCTCGTAAACTATAACACAGAAGAAAATAAATATAGACATTCTTGTAGGAAGTTTAATTATATTTAATTTTGCATAGATTGCCTTTTTCCATACGATGCATCGTTTCCGAGTTATAAGCGAATAATCGAAAAAAGAGACCTCCATGTTCTCTACAATCCCCTTTTGGGCATTCATTAATTGGACTACTGCTAATAGTGAAGAGTATTATACAACTGCTCAAGAAAAAAATGTTGATTCTTGAAAAATTTAGGCTTAATCCAAGGCAAACTAGATTAAGAAATGATTTAATCATGGCATTAGTTACAGACCTTTTATTAATTGGCAGGTTTATGGGGGAGAGATCTTGCGACCACATAGTAACTTATCAAATGTCTTCATTGATTGGAGGCGAGCTCAATTTACCAGGGAACGCAAAAGTTGTCAAAAATAGGTTTTTAAAAATATGTCTGTTCCTATTGGTTCGACATCATTTCCTTTTTAGTACAGTACCTAAAGGTGTTAATTTAGAAATAATGTTGGATGAATTCAATTTCGTTTTTCTTCTTGTAGTAAATGCTTGATGCATTTCTATATTATGTGGAGGCTTGCTAAGTTTTGGATGTCACCTCTTTTGAAAGGGTGGCACCTGAAAAAATAACCATTCTAGCCGAAAGATAATCATATTTCCAGAAAAAAAGGTTCTATGCAATTTTTCATATGAATTGATAGTTTTAATAGTTTAGAAGATATAAATGCTTAATGGTGGCGGCCAAATGTTTATAGGACGAAGTATTTAGTTTCATTGCTTCCATTCTTAGAAACTATAACACTTAGTCAAAAATTCTAATGACCAGAATTAAAGATAACACAGGCACACACAAAAAAAAAATTGATTTTCAAAGGTGAAAGGTATCTATCCTAATGTTTTTTATTTATTTATTTATTTAAAAAATTCCACACAGATCATTATACAATGATATGAGTTCGTCGATAGGTGAATTAATGTAGAACCGCTCTTTCCAAATAACAAGTCAAAAATATATATTGCACGGCTCAATTTTTCGCAAATTGACATTTCATCCCTAAATTCAGGGTCAAATCGCTATTAAATCTAATAGAATGACACACGTTGAAATGAAGCTTCTAAATCATTTAAAATGACTCTAGTTACATACTTCCAACGATATGGACATGATGGTGGTGTACTTTTTCCCCCAATAAAAAAAACTACTACTACTGATTTCTCCATACTACGCTTGTATGGGGTTTACAGATCGGGCTTATTATAGGGAATATTGATAAGGCGACTATCTTTTGACCAGGAGACACCAAAACAACCCCCGAGCATTGGAACCACCCCCTCCCTGAATGACAAAATATTTCGAAAATACTGTGAAAGAGCTGAAGAACCCCATTTTCAAGGGCATGGGACAAGATGGTTGCAATACTTTTTCCCCCTCCTTCTGGAATGACCCCTAATGGGTTGCTCTGATTTTTCTGTACTACGCTTATGACAGATCAGAGAATTTATTATTATTACAGAGAATATTGATAAATGGAGTATCTTTTGACCAGGAGATGCCAAAACTAGAGATGGGCTATTCGACTGTTTTTAATGATTCTTACCAAACGAATCCGTATCAAGAAAAAATTCATAGGTACTGAAAGATCCTTTCAAGAATCTGAACTGTCTCGATTGTACAAACGGATACTGTTACAACGTCGATACGAAATATACAAATTTTTTGCTTTTGTGGGATTTGCGCCATTCGAATCACTGCAAGGATTCGTATCAATGATACGAGTCATACGAGTTACTACCCACCTCTAGCGAAAACAACTCCCGGAACCACCCCCTCCCTGAACGACAAAACATTCCAAAAATACTGCGAAAGGGTTGAAGAATGGTTTCCTCCCGTTTTCGAGGGCGAGGAACAAGATACGGTAACCATATTTTCTCTTATACCCTCTTCTACCCTCTCTCTAACCTACCGATGGATTGAGAAACTCACTCCTTTTTTCGATTCAAGAATTTCTCACTTGAAAATTATCAACTTTCAAGGAAATATGCAAAGAACAAGAAGTGTTTGAAAGTTCTGTTTTTGCAAGCTGAATACTGCTGACATTTGACATTCTGCTGGTTCCTACAAAGAGATTTGCCCACAGGCAATAGCAACAGTAAAAGACTGCCTTTGCACAGATCTTTTACCTATAAAAGAGTTTGATACCATTCGAAAAAAGAATGGATTTTTTCCCAATTGTAATAATAATAAGTCTTTATTTTCATAGGACCTTATTACAGGTATAGAAATATTGTCAAACTTACATGTACATGGAACATTGAGCCACTGTTGTCCGAAACGTTTTTCTCGAAAATGTTAAATGTCTGTAGTATTCAGTAAAAAACACTTCTTGTTCTTTGCATATTTTCTTGAAAGTTGATGGTTTTCATGTGAGAAATTCTTGAATCAAAAAAAGGGATAATTTTCTCAATCCATGGGTAGTTTAGAGAGAGAGTAGAAGAGAAAATATGATCACCATCGTGTTCCTTCCCCTCGGAAATGGGGGGAAACCGCTCTGGCAGAATTTTCGGAATGATTTATCATCCAGGGAGAGGGTTGTTTTGGTGTCTCCTGGTGAAAAGATAATATTTATTAATATTCCGTGTAATAATATCGATCTGCTAAGCCCTCACAAGTGTAGTATGGAAAAATCAGAACAAGGGGTAGTTTTTCTCCATTTAGGGATAGTTTCAGAAGGGTGTGGGAAAAGGTATTGCAACCATTGTGCTCCTTGCCCTCGAAAACGAGGAAAAACCGTTCTTCAGCCCTCTCGCAGTATTTTAGGAATCTTTTATCATCCAGGGATAGGGTGGTTTTGTTGTAGAACCTTCCAGAATTGACCTAGGTCCAAGCCAAAATAAAAATTCAACTTAGACAAAAAATTCATTTAAGGACATTTTCAAGAGTCTGAGAGACTTCAGAGTCACAAACTAATCCAAAAGGAACCTTATGAGTTCGATAAGACATTAGGCATAGCTGAGTAAAAATTCAAAGAAACACTGAATTTTTACTTAGGAAAATATATTTTGGTCCAGGATATGAGAGTGAAAGTATATGGTGGTCATGGAAAAATGAATCACATACTTTTTAAAAAGTACGCCAAAAAAGTATTTTGAAAATATTCATAATATTTTCAACAAGACAGTGACTATGGAGGTAGAGTCATTATATACCCTGTTCTAAAGACTGACAATAAAATTTTAGTTAGGCAATATATCAAAAAGGTGAAACCGACGAATTTGGCAAAAGCGGCGTAGCGCCTATAAGCAGAATTGGCAAAAAGTCAATGAATATGGACAAGGCCGGTGTCTCGCATAAAACAAGTTTGGATTCGCCCAGCGACTCGTAATTTGGTCGAGTGCGTTGGGTGGTCAATACAAAGAAATGGTAGGAAAGCCAACTGCAGGGCTTTCCAAATAATAAAGTAATAGAGAAAACCGCCTTGTGTACAAAGGACTCAAAAGTCCATTCTGGCAAAAAGTCGTCCGAAGGCGGCTCGCTGTCATTTTTCCTAAATTGAACTTGCTTGAGGACAAGTACGTCGTAAGACTGGCCAAAAGTTATTAAACTCATATATTAGTCGAACTCTGTCCCGTGAATGATAAAATCACAATCTGGGACCTTTAAGCCATTCATGACGAATCAAAATTTTTTAAGTAAAATAATTTTATATTTTCAGCCGTAATTACCAAAATACAAAATTTTTAAAAAAATTTTTAAAGGCTTGCGTTAAATCCTGAGAATGTTAAATGAATTTTTTCTGCCAAATCGATTGTTAGCGTACGCTCTCACTTGTATGGTTAAAAAGTAATTTGCCTTAGTTAGGGAGGTGTGATTCTTTCACATTATACTGTATTATTTTATACTTATTAAATAAATGGTATTCTTTGAACTAATTGCATTTTATTGATGTAAGGACTTGTTGCTAGTCTTAATCCCTGGAGTTTTTGTTTGGAAGACCTAAACAACTGACTTAATCGGGATCTCATGATTCCCTAAGTTTAATACTCAGTGTTCTGGTCGCCTTATGGGAGCTTGATAGGGATTTTTTTTATGCGATTTCTCCAGAAATCTTTAAGTGTAGAAACCATTATTAGTAAGTGAATAAATACAAATCACGTCAACTTCCAACCCAGTCGGACAGAAATCTTCGATAGGGATTTTTTTTTATGCAAAAATCGCAATAATCCCAAGACGTAAAAGCCCCTACCATCAGTGAATAATTGAAATCACGTCCAGAGAGAGCGTCGTTAATGATCTGAGGTAGTGCAGCCTTAACTCGTCCATCGAAGTATATCTTATCTCGAACCCGCTTGGGACTGGAAGAACGGGGCAGAACGCGGCTGGCGCCCTTCTAAAAATAAATTGGTGTTGCAGCACCTAGACGGTTAGTAGTGAGTTCTTCTACAGTTTCAACAACCGGGAGTTGTTTTGGCATCTCCTGGTCAAAAGATATCCTTCAATATTCCCTGTAATAACACCCCAACTTGTCAAGCCATCACAAGCGTAGTACGGAAAAACCAGAACAAGGGGTAATTTTTTTCCATTTAGGTTTCAGTTCAGAAGAGTGTGGGAAAAGTATTGCAACCATCGGGTTCCTCGCCCTCGAAAACGGAGGAAAACTGTTCTTTGGCCCTTTCGCAGTATTTTCGGAATGTTTTGTCATTTAGAGAGGGGGTGGTTCCAGCCCCTGGGGGTTGTTTTGGCGTCTCCTGGTCAAAAGATACTCGATTTATCAGTATTCCATGTAGTAACCCTAATCTGTCAAGCCCTCACAAGCGTAAAATGGCAAAATCGGAACAAGGAGTAGTAGTAGTTTTTTTGGAGGAAAAAGTACACCACTATCATGTCCGTGGTATGATAAAACGTTGGGAGTATCTGACTAGAATCTGACCATTTTAAACGATTCAGAAGTATCACTTCAACACGTGTCCATTCTGTTAGATTTAATAACCATTTAACACAGAATTTAGGGATTAAATGTCAATTTGAGAAAAACTGAGCCATGAAACATATATTTTTGACGTGATATTTGGAGTCAGCTGCTCAAAAAACATTAGGACAGGTGCCTTTCACCTTTGGAAATTATTATTATTTTTTTTTGTGTGCCTGTGCAATTAATAAAGCTTTAATATGATTCTTTGTTTCTGTATCATAGAAAACAGAGAAGCTATGATCGAAGCAACGTGCGTTTTAGCATTTTTTTAAAGAAAAGTTGCCATTTTGTTACTATAATTACCCAGAAATAAAAAACAATTCTCAAATACTGTTTTTCGTTAATATACAATGAGGTCCATAAGTAACAGGTAAATCCATTCTATTTGAAAGTAAAATATATGTAAAATCCTGAAACACGTCAATTTTTAAATCTAAAGTGACATCATTAGGGCAGAATGTTATACCTCCCCCTCAACCCGCTTATAAATTTTTAAATGCAATAAGGGCATGTGATACTTCATTCGAAAGGTATTTTATTAATTCTCTATTCAGAAATATAAGATTTTTTGAATTTAATTTAAATTTTTCTGAAAAATATTATTTTTAATATCACTAAATTTTATTGTAAACAAATTTTAGCATGAAACAGTTTAAATAAAATTTCAAACAGGGAATCGGCTGCTTCTTGGCACTAATAAAGGTGTTGGTGAAATTTTTTACAACATTTTGTTTCGTTTCTGGGGTGACTTGAATAATTTCTTGCCTTATTCTGTTTTTTAAATCATCGGCAGTATTTGGTCTGTGGAAGTAGACCTAGTAGTAGAGAACGGGCTGGCCACTTAATTTCACAGTATCTTCCAATTAGACCAAGATCCCGTGAACGCCAGACCTACGTTATTTTATAAAATCTGAAAATTTTTCTACGGAAGTACACTACTACAGGTAAGAAGAATTGGCTACTATGAACAGTCGGTCGCGGTGGCTTTGACAGGTAACAGTAGCAAATGTCTATATAATTGCTGCTCAAAATCGTCATACTATAAAGCGTAATTTTTTGATATTGTTTACGAGATGCTATAATAATTCACGTCCTCCACTGCCAGACACTTTCTATGGTGGCAACCCAGACCCCTTTAAAGTTGCCTTTAAAGTATAAAAAAATGTAATTGTACTTACGTTATTTTATAAAATCTGAATTTTATATATGTTACTTCGGCAACTATTTTAAGGTGTTTCCCAAGCAGCCAGACAGTTTCGAAGGTTCCAACCCCCTACCAGACATAGTTGAAAGTCAGCTGTATAGTCCACGGAAATTAGACTTTTTATGAGAAAAAATTCATATACAAATTATATTTGGGCTATGTATAGTTCATAGGAATAGAATTAAGGATCCGAAGAGTTCCCACCTTATCCGTTGATGGAAATACCTTTTTGGGGCGAAGAACCACCCCCAGACGGGACTTAGTTACGGTTATTCTCATTTTTCTTCGGATCCGTCATTCCCACGAAAAACAGGTATAGGAACAAAAATATTCTTCATTAAATTCTACATAAAAAAAGTTCTATGGTCGATTTGCATACTACTCCCCACTGTTTTTTCGCTATCGACTTCAGAGTAGGGGGTAGTTTGGAGCGCTCGGCGAATAATCTGTGGTACGCGATTTTTCACAGCGAATATCTCTGAAACGGCTACTTTGACGTCAAAAATGGTTATAATGGTTATAAGTATACGGGCTCTGATTATAAATAAACAATTTGTCCATCAGACATTTTATTATCAAACTATTTTTTATTATTAGGTCCATAGTAAACAATAAAATTTTAATAAAATGTTTAAATTTGGTTCATAATTACTTTTAAATATATTTTAAAACACCACGTTTATAAACGGAAATTAATTTGCTATTGATTTATTTAATTTATTTTTTAACAATTTATTAACTGTAAAATTATGGTAATAACCAAAGGAGGAGGGTCAATCTGCCCCAAATTATTTTTGGACGAAAAAAAATCAGAAAACATTTTTTTAATGTCTGCTAACAATAATAAGTCGATTTTACCCTAAACGGACGATCCCCCCCCCCAAAACTGAACATGCTATCACTTGCTAACAGCGTTCTTGGGGAGATATATCGCTTTTAAACTCATATTTGCTTGATAAAATACCACACTACCACACTAATTCCCTTTTAACTGTATCCGCTTTCATTTATCATTTTTTCCCTTTTTACAAAAGGAGGGTGGAGAGGGTGGTTTTACTATTTATTCGTTTGCGGGAAATATAACAAAATATCTAAGCTTGCTCACCAGACTTGACCAGGGTATCCTAGGATTTTTGGGGTCGCTGATTTCGAACTCGAAGTTCGTTAACCTGTATCACATCAAGTTTATAAGGTCATTTGAAGGTAAAATTGAAAAAAGGTGACAAAAAAATCCAGAAAAATAGATAAATACGTTTTTGGCGTCTCTGAAGTGATGGCGTATTCAAGATTGAGGGGGGGCTAGGGACGGAAAACCGTCCAAATCGACCCTCTTCCTTTATTTTTAATTTATAAATAATTTCTACATAATTGAATTATCCGATAAACCTAACTGACTGTCTCATTCGTACACGCTTTTATATACATTTGCCTTCCTTTGCGCTCATACCTACAGCTGACCTTCAACTATGTCTGGTAGGGGGTTGGAACCTTCGAAACTGTCTGGCTGCTTGGGAAACACCTTAAAATAGTTGCCGAAGTAACATATATAAAATTCAGATTTTATAAAATAAGTAAGTAAGTACAATTACATTTTTTTATACTTTAAAGGGGTCTGGCGGGGGGTTGCCACCATAGAAAGTGTCTGGCAGTGGAGGACGTGAATTATTATAGCATCTCGTAAACAATATCAAAAAATTACGCTTTATAGTATGACGATTTTGAGCAGCAATTCTATACCCCTTTGCTACCTGTTACCTGTCAAAGCCACCGCGACCGACTGTTCATAGTAGCCAATTCTTCTTATCGGTAGTAGTGTACCTCCGTAGAAAAATTTTCAGATTTTATAAAATAACGTAGGTCTGGCGTTCACGGGATCTTGCTCTAAATCCATCTATTGGGAAAAACTTGATTGAGATACCACCAATGCAAAATGTGGTGTAGCTCCGTCCTGCAGATACCAAATATTTCTATCAATTTTATTAGGATTGCCATTATCTTATAATCATAATCATCTTTATTGGTCTTGTGCACTATTTACATAGATAAGACACGTCAAACATAAATATAACTACAATATATAACACATTTAGGCTTACACATATAATAATATATTACCAATTATAAAGTATAAAAACACATCATACAAGCACATTAAATTTTAGATATTATTGCAACATTCCTTTACACTGTAATGGCACTTACTTAATAATATATTTTTTACCGGCGATTTAAATGCTGTGTAACTTTGTTTAGCACGAATTCCGTTTGGTAATTTATTGAATAATTTAATGCCTATATAGTTTGGGCTTTATTTGAACAAAGATGTTTTGTGATTGTAAATCTTAAGTAGAGTGCCATTACGTGTGGAGTAATCATGCATGTCGTTAGTTCTTTCAAATTGATGTATATTCTTTTTGACATACATAATAGTTTTTAATATAAATATACATGGGACAGTAAGCAGTAAAATTCTTTAAAATATTGTTTGCACGAATCCCTAGGTTTTAGGTTAAATATGAGTCTAATGATTCTTTTTTGAGATAAGAGGATTCTTAACTCTGGAACTAAGAAATTGTGCAAGAAATCCAAGTACCATGTGCCAGTTATTGTGCTATCAAAGAAATCAGGGTTATTATATAGCATTTTATGAAAATAATTGAAAAATATTGTTTCAAGAAACTTTAACTGTGTCACGGAAGATGATGTCTCAAAGATAATCATGAATATTGAATCGAAAGCATATGCGAACTGGATGGCATTAATATAACATTAATTCAACTTTCATGCCCTTTCTGGTGCCCCATATAATATACATAATAAATTTTTGTATATAAAACACAGTTTTTCCCCGAGATTAGGAAGAAGGTCGTGTTGTTCCTGTAGCTAAAATAGATTCCCCTCATGACCAATAAAGATACTTCCAACATTTTCAAACATTCTAGAACGGATCCTGGAAAATCAATTACGTAACCACCTGATTGCCAATGATATTATCTACCAAGCACTTAATCTGGTTTCAGTCAAGGGTATAGTTGTGGTACTGCCCTTCTCAACATCACCATCATAATGTAATAACAGAAATTGATAACAAGCACTGTGGAATTCTAATATTACTTGATTATAGTAAAGCCTTCGATATTATTGGCCACGAAATCATGCCTCGATTCTACACTTTACTGGGCTGAGTCATTCAGCAATAGATTTAATTAAAAATTATTTAGCAGATCGATCTCAAATAGTGATATTGAAGGGAGAAATGTCAAATAGCTGTAGGATTTCTAGAGGTATTCCACAAAGGTCCATTTTGGGACCATTCATTTACACAATTTATACACTAAACTTTCCCTCTGTATTAAACACATGTAAAGTTAACATGTACTCTGATGACACCCAAATTTATCATTTTTTTGAGAAAGGTAACTGTAGAGCAGCTCTTGCTGATATAAATATGGACATCCTTGAGTTGGTTAATCTGTCGAAGAAACATGATCTATGTATAAATTCCTCTAAATTCCTGGTGTCAAATGCTATTTTAAAATTTGTTTGTATAAATTCCTCTAAGTCATCTGTTCTGCTATTTGGTAGTATCCAACCAAACACAGTCGAGATTAAATTGGGGGAGGTCAGGCTCAATATTGTTTCAAAAGTCAAGAATTTGGGTGTAATTATTGACAAAGATCTTAGATTTTCTGACCACGTCTCCCATATGCTGAAAAAGGCATATGGCAACCTAAAAGTGTTATATTCCCATAGACACATATCTTGAGCGTTAAATTGAAAACTTTCTTATGTAACAGTCTGGTCCTCTCCCATTTTAATTATTGTGATTTTGTTTACGGACCCTGCCTCACTGTTAGAGACAGAAAACGAATTCAGAAAGTGCAAAACTCGTGCTTGCGCCTTATTTATGGTAGAATATCCCACACATTATCAACGGCGAGGTGGTTAAAGATGGAAAATCGAAGGAAACTTCACGCAAATGTTCTGTACCACAAAATATTAATAGAAAAGACTCCTCCTTACTTATATAATAAGATTAAGTACAGAACGGACATCCATAATGTAAACATAAGAAGGAAGGAACAGCTCACAATTCCGCAACTTAGAACGGCCATGTTTCAACGTTCCTTTACATTCAATATATTGCAAAGAAAATAAATGCTCTCTCGATTGATATTAGATCAATACTGCTACAGAAATTTTATAAATATGTGCATGATTTATTATTGTTAGAACAAGAGAGAAAGCAGTAACTTTCAGTTATATCCTCTTACTCTAGATGGGGGTATATTGTATGTGTATATGTGTACTTATTCTATCAATTCTTAATTATTTAGCTCTCTACTCATCTTAATCAGTATACAGTGTGTCCCGCTTTTCATAAATCCTCCCTAATATCTCAGTTATTAATAATGCGATTTTCTTCAAATTTGGGTGGTAATTATGTGTTGGAAAACTGAATTATTTGGCGTAGTAAACATTTTCATTTTTCATTGGCGTGCGGTTTTCTATCATATTTGGAAGAAACGAAATATTAATTAATTTCTTAGAAAACACTTTCTAATTTTTTGCTATAATAAACCTAAAAACAATTTTTTTTTATAAAGTCTGGTCTCTTCCACATAATCACCTTCCAATGATACCACACCGTTTGTCGTAAATGTTGCCTCGTCACTAAACATTATGTTCTTTAAAAAAATCTGTCGTTAAGATAGTTACCTTGCAACCATAGGCATTAATCAAAAATGCTTTGAAAAACAAGTTTTTATTTGATATTTGGTGATTCGTAAGAATTAAAAAGAAGTTAAATAGTGTTATTTAATCTATAAATCTTACTGATAATGGCAGAAAATCGGAGAGTAGTTCTTACAATTGAAGAAAAAGTTGAAATTATCCACTTAATTGGTGATAATGGAAGATCTACGTGGCAGGTTGCTCGAATATTTAATTAACGTCATCGTGATCGAGCACCAATTTGGTACAAAACTGTTGGTGACTTCAACAAACTGTTTGGAAGAACCGGAGCCATTTTCAAGACAAGGCGAAGAAGGTACAATTTAAAATTATGACAATATCCAGAGACGAATGCATTTTAACAGAATTTCGGAACAATCCTAAAGGTAGTGTAAAGGCAATTGCGAGAACACTAAATTTAACCAAAAATAAAATATGGAGGTGTTTGAAACGTAGTAGGATTAGGGCATTTATATCAAAATTTTTGCATACTCTCTTAGAAGGTGATTTTGAACGGCGCACATACGGGTATTTGAATGATCTACGCGGCCAAAAATATTTCTTGGTCTTTATCTGTTCTAAACAATATTACTGAATAAAACAAAGCTCTTAGTGTTTGGTTCAGGCGTATTTAATGTAAAAAAGTAACAAAAAAAATGCTAACATTCGTCAGACAAAATATTTTCATATTCACGTTCGAACAAGTGTTTTCGGGTCACACATCTTACTCCCGAGGGACCTTGTGAACCTAAAACAAAAATACATTCTTTTAAAATGCATAAGACTTTATATACAAATTTTTTTTAATGAATCTACCCTAATAAAAAAGTACCCTAATAGCACTTATCCGAGCTTTTCCGCGGCTAATTTTTTGATTAGTCACTGCTAAAGACTTCAAACTTTCGACTGTATTAAAGAGTACAGCTGGATCTAACTTGGAAGTATAACAAATACTAATACCTAACCTTAAAATTATAAAAATAATCGAAATTATATTATAGTTAGTGCATTTTTACCTGCCATATCAAAACCCATCACTATCACTTCCGAGATAAAAGTAGAATTAAAAATATTCACTGTTAAAATTTATGAATTCACACAAACGCCGAAAACAGACACATACACCAACCAAGACGATCGCAATCCGACTTACCCTGTATAGGCGGAGTGCACGGCAGAGAAGTGGAAGGGGTCGGGTATTATTCTCGGACTAGTCTCCTATCCCAACTAGCCGTTTGCTTTTTACACTATTCCATTTTGAAAAATTGACTTATGACCGCGTAAATCGTTTAAATACCCTTATGTGCGGCGGTTTGAATTTTGCCTATAGTTGCAAGATAACTATCTTAACGACAGATTTTTTTTTAAGAACATACTGTTTAGTGACGAGGCAACATTTATGACAAACGGTGTGGTATCTAGTCAAAATTGTAGATATTGGGCAGCCGAAAATCCCAACTTTGTAATTAACTGTAAAAACCAATACAGTGAAAAAGTTAACATGTGGTGTGGCATATTAAACGAACAAATGGTTGGCCTCTTTTTCCTGGATAACCTCAACGCAGAAAATTTTCTACATTTTTCACAAAATGATTTCACTTTTCTTAAAGTTTGGGGAGTAATTTCTTGACACGCTTGCCTAATCCTACGACAAAGCTCTTGTCTGTTACGCGCCAAGTAGCATACACTTTATTTTGCAAGTACCCCCCATAGAAAAAAGTCACAAGGGGTAATATCAGGCGATCTAGGGGTAAGTAAGTAAGTAAGTAAGTAAGTTTTATTCCGTTTTAGTTCACATTTATATGTATAAAACAGGTCACGGTTTACAAAAAGAAAAAATACTGACATATAAAACAGACAAATGAGTTGATAAATATAAGATAAATAAGTCACACTTATCATTATCACACATAATATTCTTGGATTGTATATGGTTCAATACTACATATGTACTGGAAGGCTTGTTTACTGAAACATTTGAGGTTGACATTGTTTTTTATAGTGTTGGGGAGTGCATTAAAAAATTTTAGTGCAGCATAATGTAGTCCTTTTTCCGTGAGTGTTAACCTATGTACTGGATAAACATAATTCATTTTGTGCCTAGTATCGTATGCATGGTCTGTGCTTACATTTATAAATTCCAAACTGTTGTTTTTTAAGAACATCAAACAGGAATAAATATATAAACCTGGGATTGTGAGTAGTTTGTTCTCCCTGAATCGGCCTCTACAAGACTCATCAAATTTCATTCTGAATATCACCCTAATTGCTTTCTTTTGCAGTTTAAAAATTTTGGGGAGGCTTGTTGAACCACCCCAGATTTCAATTCCATATTTAGCAATAGAGAGAAAGTTTGCGTGGTACACTGTGAGAAGATTACTGCTGTTAAAGGAACGTGATAAAACCCTGAGTGCATAGCATGATTTATTTAATTTATTCACTGTGAGGTCGATATGTGCAGACCATTTAATGTTGTTGTCTAGTGTTATGCCTAGTAATTTAGTTGAATCTGTTGTCGTAATTGGCACTGCATCAGCTAGGTGCTCAGGTATTTCGATATTTGACCTATCTGTTTTAAAAATGACACAGTTTGTTTTTGACTCATTAAGAATAAGATTATTGTTAGTAAACCAATCTCTTGCGTTGAACCAGAGCTCTTCAAGTCTGACAGCAATTTCGTTGAGAGTTTTGCCCGTTATCGTTAAATTAGTGTCGTCGGCATAGCTTACAATATTTATTTTAGCGTTATTTTCTATTACATTGACTAAATCGTTGACAAATATTATAAAAAGAAGAGGTCCAAGAACACTTCCTTGGGGTACTCCGTAGTTGCAACATATAGTATTGGATTCATATTTTTTCCCGTCATGTATTACAGAGGTCTTATGCGTTCTGTTTTGCAAATATGATCTAAACCATTGAAGGCCAATTCCTCTTACACCAATTTTTTCCAGTTTGCTTAGGAGCTTATTGTGATCTAGGCTATCAAATGCCTTGGATAGGTCTAGAAAGAGTCCACAGGCAATTTCCTGGCCATCCAAAGCCTTCAATACTACCTCAACGAAATTGAATAGTGCTGTCGTTGTTGATCTGCTTTTTCTGAATCCATGCTGAAAGTTATTAAAAAAGTTGCATTTGTTAAGAAATAGGAGCAGCCTATTATACATGAGTGTTTCAAGAATTTTCGAAAAAACAGACAACAGACTCACGGGACGGTAGTTTCCTAGTTCATTTTTATCTCCTTTCTTGTGCAAGGGTATTACAATCGCCAATTTTAATACATCAGGAAATGTTCCTTGTGATAGCGATGTATTGAAGATATTCACAAGTGGTGTAGCTAGAGCTTGTATACATTTTTTCAGCAAATTAGTTGATATACCATCAAACCCACTGGAATTTTTAGATTTAAATTTTTTTACTATGTTACAAATTTCTTCGGATGTGGTAGGATATATAAACATGGATTCTGTATTTGTTTTTATTAAGTTACCATAATTTTTTGTGCTTTCCTTTTCCTCCAAGTTTTTTAAAAGATTAGAAATCGTTTCACTAAAAAATGAGTTAAACTTATTTGCCAATATAAGTGGGTCGTCTTCTGGTAGCTTATTATCGATTTTATTACCAATGGTTGAGTTTACGAGGTTCCAGATACATTTGGATTTGTTGACCGAGTTATTAATGACTTTTCCATAATACTGACTCTTAGCTGCCTTTAAGCGTCCCTCGTAAATTTTTTTAGCATAAGAATGTGCAGGTCTATAGTCTGCATTTGTATTGCTTACATTTTCTAGAAGCTTCAGTTGGTTTTTTAATTGGTGTAATTCAGGAGTATACCAGTCTGACTTACGTGGCTTTCTAATCTTTCTCTTGATTAGTGGAAAGCTATCATTGAAGCTATTTTTTATTAGTTCTAAAAAAATTTTTGTTTTATCATTTACTGGATCAACGTTATATACCCTAGACCAATCCATTGCCTCTAAATCTGAAATAAACTTATTTACATTTTCGTCATTGTAAGACTTTGTGTAAATATGTGGTTGCTTGCTAGCTTTTACTAGGAAAGAAAATGTTTGTGCCCTGTGATCAGATATTAGCGATTGTACCACCTGAGTTTGATGATCACAAGAGATGTTAGTAATGATATAATCAATGATTTTTTTACTTGTTGGAGTAATTCTAGTGAAGTCCTTGACTGTGACTTTCATGCCATAAGATTCGATTATGCTCGATAGCTGAAATTTCCCTACATTGTCACTAGCAAAATCTATATTTAAGTCACCTGCTATAATGACTACCTTGCTTTCATTGAACAAACCTTCCAGTATTACATTTAATTTGAATAAAAATGTATCTAAACAACCACTCGGAGGACGATAAATACATAAAATTACACAATCACTATTTATAAAATTACATTCAATAGCACTACACTCGAAGTGACATTTTTCTGACATTTGTGACAGATCTTCCCGCAGCTTCCATCGTACACTATCTGCTACATAAATTGCTGATCCTCCATGTTCTCCATGCAGTCGACAATAACTGGAGGTGAGACTTAAATTTTTTATTTTATATATTTCTAACTCCTCATCCGATTGCCAGTGTTCTGTGAGGCATGCAATTTGACAGTAATCTATACTTTCAAAAAATTCCTCCAACTGATTAATGCTGGTGCTTATGCACTGTACATTTTGATGTACTACTTTGATCTTCGATTCTGGGTGCTTTGAATTAACCCTCTGCTTTGTTTGTTTGGGACCTTCTCTCAAATAAGACTCTGTTTCGCGTTGCAAGAAAGAAATCAAATTTAGATACTGCTAAGCCAGAGTTCCAAGAATCCGGATTAAGCAGGGTCTCTTCAAGAGAGATATCGGCTCCTATTTTGAACGAACTGAATTTGGGCCACTTGTGTTTTGGCCTTATTTTAAAACAGAAAAAATCATCTCTCGTGAATTTATCATTTAGATATTCCGTTAATTCGTCAGCTGACAGATCCTTACGGAAGTTTGCAACATGAATCCAGGTTCTCTTAATTGTTTTAACTGCAGAGAATTTGTCATCATTTGATTTAGCGCTGCCTTGTATAACTTGCTTATTCTGGTCTTTTTTCTGATCTTTTTTCATATTTGATCGGCGTTTGTCCCCATACCGAACTTGTATAAAACCAACATCCTTCCTCTCGTCACTGGGATTTTCGTTGAAGTTCCTTTGACTGTATGATGATGTACTTGGCTCTAGAGAAATTATGTCATTCATTATTTTCAATTGTTTACTCTCCAATTCATTTAGTTTGGATTATTTGGGGGTCCCTGGTTCAATGCTCATTGAATTGGTTTTTGTTTGAGTTGGTGTAGCAGCTTTTTTAGCTGTTTCTTGTTTTTGTGAGATGTTTCTTTTTATGTCTAATTGTGTTTTGTTTGTGTTCATATTGTCCAGCTTGTTATCTATAATTTTCAAGTAATCCAAGTAATTTAGTTCACCCTGCAACCTGGAGATTTTTTTATCTATTTCTGATTGAATGTATGATTTAATTGATAAATTTAAGTTGTCGCCTGGGGGTGTTACCTTACTGCTGCTTATCTCTTTGGCTTGATAATGCGAAATGTCATTTTCTAACTTAGAGTTTGTTTCTTGTAAATTCTTTACCGTCTCCATCAGTTCAGCATTAAAAACTTTAAGTTGATTGTTTTCATTTAGAAGCTCTTGATATTTAGATAATTCGTCATCCTCACTATCACTGTTGTTGGTCTCTTCTACATCACTTTCTTTGGTTATAGTTTTACTGACTGCCGGTGTAGTACCACAACAAGTAATTCTTGCAGCACAGCTTATATGGTATGTTTTACTGCATTTTGTGCATTTAATTTGTTTTTTAATTACTTTTTTACTACAATAACTGCAGTTAACTTTACACAATTTTTCACTGTCCACCATCTTGGCCTGTGGGGGCCACGGTTCTACCTATCCACTTCATAGGGCATTTAAAAAATTTCTAACTATCAAAGAATTGTGCGCCGAGGTGCACCATCTAACTGAAAGTATACATTTTCTCTCTGTGCTAAAGGCATTTCCATAAAAAAATCATCTAATTTTTTTTATGGAAATGCCTTTAGCACAGAGAGAAAATGTATACTTTCAGTTAGATGGTGCACCTCGGCGCACAATTCTTTGATAGTTAGAAATTTTTTAAATGCCCTATGAAGTGGATAGGTAGAACCGTGGCCCCCTAGATCGCCTGATATTACCCCTTGTGACTTTTTTCTATGGGGGGTACTTGCAAAATAAAGTGTATGCTACTTGGCGCGTAACAGACAAGAGCTTTGTCGTAGGATTGGGCAAGCGTGTCAAGAAAGTACTCCCCAAACTTTAAGAAAAGTGATTGAACGGTTAAGAAGGAGAAGGGTTGTTGAAAAGTGTATTTTATTGGAAGGTGGTTATGTTGAAGAGACCAGAATTTAAAAAAAAGTTGTTTTTAGGTTTGTTATAGCAATTAAATAAAGTTATAAAAAATTAATAAGTGTTTTTTAAGAAATTAATTAATATTTCGTTTCTGCCATAATCCGTTTTTGAGATCATGGAGAATATGGATCAAGGAGTTTTTGGACATGCTGAATCCAAATATGATAGAAAAATTTGTCTAAAATAAGCCCTAATATCCTTTTGTTAAAAAACCTACCCTATTTTACCCCCTAAAACCGCACGCCAATGAAGAATGAAAATTTGTACTATGCCAAATAATTCATTTTTCCTACATATAATTACCATCCAAATTTGAAGAAAATCGCATTATTAATAACTGAAATAATAAGGTGAATTTATGAAAAGCGGGACACACTGTATATTATTAGAAATGTTATACATCAATTTAAATGTTAGTTCCCCAGTTAAAATCAATTCCAAATATAATTTCCCCTAAGGTTCAAGAAGAATAGTACACATTCTAGTCTGAATCTTGCGCCTTTTAATTTAGTATATAACATGTTCATTGTACTGTTTGGTGTCAAATGCTATTTTAAAACTTGTTTATACAATGTAATATATTTAAATTAATAAAGACATTTATTGTTATTATTATTATAAATATGGTCCGACAATTTCATTATTTATAATTTCATCCAAAACGTTCATTTTCTTAGAATATTGAGTATTTATCATCCAATATGAATTTTCTGTTTCAATGTCTACAGTTCTGTTAGCTGATCGTTCCATTTGAGACAAATGATGCTTCATTGGAAAAATTAATTTTTTTTTATAAATAACGGACCATCTTGGTATCTACTTGCCGTGATTTCTCAAAATTCTAGTCGGCGATCGGGGGTCATCATTGTTAAATTCTTAAACCAAATGAATCTTGCATGGGTGATATTTTTATTTTTTTAGAAGACACAATATGGACGTTTTACTAATATCATTATCGGCGTCAACTTGTCTTGTTGGTTTATGTGGTTTATCTTGAATATATATATAATTTCTTTTTATTGTCTAAAATATATATTGTATAAAATATGTTTCCCACTAGATTTAGGAATATCTGTGACATTTCCAAATTAACGAAACTTTTTATTCTCCAGCATCGGCAATTTCTGGATTAGGTATTGCATAGTTCCAACGAGTAACTGACCGCCCACAATAAAGGCGTCTACCAGTACCCTAGCAGAGCAAAGTGTGACATGCCTCTTAATTTATATCCTTGCTTGCTTCGTTCTTGTTTGCTCTTATTGCCGTACCTAATCAAACCCTTGCCTATACTGTATTCTATTAACAATAGACTGGTGACGGATACAAGCCAACTTGTGGGATATCATATAATACCGCAAGAGGACGGGTAAAGGAAAAGTAATAAAACTACAATAACGATGATGTGAACAAACTAACAATAAACAATTAATGTAAAATGTAAAATATAAAATGGAAATAGTTGTAACTTTTAAGATCCTATTACAAAATCTAAAAAATTATTATTACAAAATTCATTTAGTGAATAAAAACATTTATTGAGCAAATACTCCTTGATTTTATTTTTAAATAATCTTGGTTGCAGGTTTTTGATATTACTTGGGAGAAGATTGATAAATTTAAGTCCAAAATAGGAAATGCTTGTACGTGATTTATATACGCTATGATGATCTAAGTAAATACTGGAATTATTTCTGGTTTCATAATTATGTACTTCGTTATGCATTAGATACCGCTCGCTGTTATTTTTTACGTACATAAGGCATTCAAGTATAAATAAACATGCAAGGACAGAATCTTTAACTCAATGAAACTCTTTTTACAGTCTTCCCTATATCCTAGCCCATCAATTAAGCATACAGCTCTGCGTTGAAGAGTGAATAATCTTGAGGCCGAAGGTGCATGGCCCCAGGCAAAATTGCATAGTTTGGATTAGTGCATGGTAGACAGTTTTAAGTACTGGATGAGCTACAATTCCTGTCAAGTTTCTTATGACAAAGATATTAGTTTTCAGGCTTTTTGCTACATGTTTCACATGTGCCTCCCATGTAAGTTTAGGATCTAAGTGTACACCCAGAAAGCGAACTGACTGAGGATTATTCCATTCCTTATCCTCTCGCAGTGTAAAGATAATGGTCTCAGATTTACTGGTGTTGAGACTGAGTTTATTAGTTGCAAACCAGTTTGTTACCTTCAACTGTGCATCCTCCATATTTTTAAGCAGTAAGGAAAGCTGTTTATTTCTGGATACTACAGTGGTATCATCCGCAAATAGTATAAGGTCATTGTTGGGTACACTTGATGTTATATCGTTGATGTATATTATAAACAGGGTAGAACCCTACACCGAACCCTAAGGAACACCATGTTCGATGGTTTCAACATTGGAATGTATGTCATTAACAATTACTTGTTGTTTCCTGTTGGAGAGATAAGAGCTTATAAGTTGTAGTGAATTATTGTGAAACCCATAGCAGTGACGTAGCCAGGATTTTTATTCGGGGGGGGTCCGAACATTTTTTGTAAGTATATTATGTATTGTTATGTAGCTTTCATACAAAAGACCCCGCACAATTCTGTAAATTGGCGTACAGTCAAATTGGCTGAATTTTTAATATGTTGTAGATTTCGACTTTCTGATTAAAAGCTCTCATGGGCCCAACTCGATTCTACAACTAGTTTCCGAGATACAGCTCAAGAAATGTACAATAATGACCTTTTGTACAATTTAAATAATTTCGAATTCATAATTTCTTTCATACATTTTATATTGTGATTCTTTCTAATAGCCCTTTATAATATTTCGCACTAAAAACATTTGTTGTTTTAATAAAAACAGGGTAGAAAAAATTAAAGTTTGAAAAATGTTGGCGAAGGCGCCGGGAAATCTGCATAAAAATAACAAGTGAAAATAATATTTGGTCAAATTGGCTATAACATTTTTTACATAAAGTATGTGTCTTCCTGATCAAAAAACTTTAATTGAAAAACTTTTGGAAATTGCTTCTTTCACCTCTAACACCCTATCAATAAATTAAAAGTTCGACAAGATACAGAATTTTACAAGAATTTATAGTTGTATTTCGAATACTAGACATACGATCGAGTTGGGGCTGAGAGCTTTTGATCAGAAAATCGAAATCTACAACTTATTAAAAATTCATCAGCCAATTTGACTCTACGTCAATTTAGATAAGAAATGTGCGGGGTCCTTTAGGTAAACTATTCAAAAACTTATATTTCAAGTAACTGGCAACTATGCAATTTAACGTGGGTTTCGCTTGGCTAGTAATAAAAATAAAAATTGAATTTACTTATGATTTAACAAGGTTTTATTCATTTGACTGGAACTAAGCTCCGCCCTGTCAATATTGCTACAATAAATTGCAAGAAATTACGATTTGCAACGAGGCTGATTAGAATCAAGATTCGTAATCGGTAAAATTTTTGACTAAAACCGAAAATAAAATCAATATAATAATTTTAAATGTCATTTCTATCAATTATATAAATGTCAATAAATTTCGGGGGGGGTCCGGACCCCCAGGACCCCCCCCCTGGCTACGTCACTGCCCATAGTAATGCAGCTTTTCTATGAGTATTTCAACAGATATACACTCAAAGGCTTTAGTTAAATCACAGCATAGTGCTCCCACAAATTCTCCTTTATCATAACTAGCTGATATTATTTCAGTTAGTTTATTTAGAGCCATTGTAGTTGAGTGGTTCGTATGAAAACCAAACTGTGCTTTATTAAGTAAGTATCTATTAATCCTGGATTTAAGGGCCTTTTCAACAATTTTTCCTATAAGCGGAATTATAGATATTGGCCGAAAGTTGGCTGGCCCATTTAGGAAGCCTTTTTCGTGTACAGGTATAACTTTTGTCGTATTTAATGCAAAGACGTCCTTACTGTTTGTATTTTTGAGTGAGGAGATAATGTCATAGATTTCATCGTAAGTGATATTCTTGAATTGAAATTGAGTTTGGGTTTTCCCAATATCAGAGCATTCCATATATTCTGAGCTAGAATATATGGAATGGCAACTCATCTATTACCTGCCTTGCAACATTAATAAAGTAATTATTTAGTTCATCAGGCGAAAGCGTTGTGTGATTGTGAGTATTTTTGGTGAGTCTGTGGCTATTAATCACATTCCAAGTTGCTTTTTGCACATTTCCTGATTCACAAATGTAGGCTTCATAGGTTCTGCACTTTGCTCTTTTAATTGCAAGTTTGTATTGCATCCGATATCTTCTAAGGACATCCCTACACGCGTTGCTATTAGTATGTTTTGCAGCTTCGATAATAAAATTAAGATTCTGTCTCATTATCTTAAGTTCATTAGTAAACCAGTTAACTTTAGGTGTATTATCAGCTCTTTTAATTGCAAGTGTTGCTATTAGTATGTTTTGCAGCTTCGATAATAAAAAACCGCTGCCCAAGGAATCACTACTTCCACATCCAGATTTTCTATCCAAGTCACTCACAACGAAAAAACTTTGTATGTGAAAATAATTGTTTATGGAACTTTAATAATATAATATTTGAAATCCTCTACCCCAAAAACCCATAAAACGATACCCCACATCGGTAGTGGGGTGGGGGTGGTGATAGGGGGGTGGTAGTGGGGGTGGATGAAGTAAAAAAATATTTTGAGGTTTCTGGTTCCTGTACATGCACTAAATCACATTTTTTTTTCATCCCCTTTAATAAGGAGGTGGGGGTGGTAATGGGGGTGGCTAATGCCAAAAATTTTTTTGAGACCTCAGCTTCTCTTGTATATACTAAGTACCAATTTCATGGACTCTTACCTGCTTGATTTACCCATTTACCCCAAATTTACCCCAATTTACCCCCCAACCCTTCGACGGAACAAGATGAAAATATAATCTAGTTCTAGATCTCGTTAAGGTACATATGTGTACCAAATTTCAAGTCAATATCTCAAACGGTTCCAGAGTAAACGTGCGCACAAAAAAAAGTTACAGACAGAAAGACAGACAGACAGACCGACAGACAGACGGACAGAAATTTTTTTTTGCTCAAACTTAAAATCTCGACGTTTCATGACATTTTAAGCCTATTTGGGCAATAAAAATTTTAAAAAATTTTTTTGTCGTTACTATACTTCCACTGGACGTGGAAGTAATTAAGATTCTGTCTCATTATCTTGGGTTCATTAGTAAACCAGTTAACTTTAGGTGTATTATCAGCTGTAGCCTTTACTGTTTTTTCAGCAAATGCTGTGTTCATTCCTGTAACCAGAATATTTATCAGTTTATCGAATTTATTGTTTACCCCGACTTTCCTATCATAAATAAAGTCCCAGTTAATGTTGTGATTGTGTAAGGTTATTGTTACAGCATAGCAAATGTGGATCGTAACTAGAGGTTTCAAAGTCATCAATGTGAGCATTAGTAAAAATATTATCTATACAGTTGTTTAGGCGGGAGTTTGCAGTTATGGTGGGATTTAGTCCATAAGTTGACATTAAGTCAATTAATTTTATAGTTTTATTGTTGTTTATTGAAACAGATATTAAAGTCTCCATTAATTACCAAAGTGTAGTGTCCGTAAGTCGTCGCATAGTCTAGGACCTTTAGCAAGGTATCATAGAAGATCTCAAAATCCCTTAAGGGTGATCTATAAATAGTTATAATAAGCAGGTTGGGGTCATGCACTTTCATGGCTGCTATTTCACAATGTAGTTCAATTGAAAAGGTATTTAAAAAATGGTTTGATTTAGGCACATTATTAATATTAAGATTATTTCTAGCAAAGATGGCTGCGATTAAAGCTAGATATTAAATTATAATCATCTATATGTGTATATTCAATCTCCTCACAAGTTAACCAGTGTTCTGTAATACATATATAATTATAATTTGTATTTTCATATTTAAAGAAAGTTTCAAGTTCCAGAATCTTATTTCTCAGGCACTGTATGTTAATATGAAGTACATTTGTATCTTTTTTTTATTAGTTTACTTGATTTTATGTGTTTAGTAGTAAGGTCTGGACTCCCTATAAGTTCTTCTCTTGAAGTTTCTTTACCGATAGTACCACTTTCTGTCTTTCCGAAAAAATGTAAACTTATTTACAATGATACCTTGAGGCCAGAGTTCGGGATTCAATAACTGATTTGCAATAGCTTCTCCTGCTTCCACTCGAAAACTTGCATAATCTCCAGAATGGACCTTAAGCTTTTCAGTGGAAAATGTCTCATTGCCAAAGTGGTTCTGTAGATGTTCCAATATGTCGGCCTCAGTTACCTCATTTGCTAAGCGTTTTACCTGGACTGAACTTTCCTTATATGTTACAGCAGCTACCAGTTTGATTGGTTGGTTTTAAGCGTTCCAATAACAGAAGCAGGTTTACGAAAGTTCTCAACTTGACCTGACTTATTTGACCAGTTTTGTTTGGCTTTTGGTTTATTGATGTTCTTTATTAGCAGATTTATTTCCTGGTGGTATCTCCTTTCCAGATAACATTGCATGGTCTTCTTGGTATGTAACACTGGTGGGCGTTGTTTGATTGCGAGTTTGTATGCCATGAGTTTTAATATTATCATTTTGCAGAAGCTTAATTAAGTCAATGTTAGTTTCTTTTAATATTGCCAGGTCGTTGTGGAGATCAATTATCTGATTTTGAAGGTTAGTGATGTGTTTCGTCACGTTTTCTTCCATTTCAGTTATTATAGTGCAGAGTTCTTGAGATGTTCTCTGCCAATTTTTATTAGCCGTACATTCAGGGCACCAAAAAAATATGAGTCTTTTTTTTTTAAGAGTGTCGCTCTTATTTCAGTAGTTGTTAATTGTGTACAGCTCTGACATAAGTTTGAGTTACACTTATCACAATTTATTAGATCAGAGTCTGAGTTTCCACACTTTGAGCTTTTATTCATTTTGTGTAGAAATGTTTGAGTACGGTGCTGATTTGAATTTATTAGAAGTATAAAAACCAGTTTTTGTGTCTTGTGGTTTTTGTGATTTATGTTTTTATTTGATTAACCTGATCAATATTTATGTTTGTTTATATTTGTTTATACTGAACGTAAATTTACACTATTAAACTAAACGACTGTCACTGTCACTGACTGACACTTCAATGTCACATAGGTTCATCCCTGACGGACCATCCAAGACAAAAACCGATGAATTGCTAAAGCTGAGCAGAAAACAGTTGATATGTGCAGTGGATATCCGCAGGGCATTGCAACTAAATAAAGACCTAATCAATATAGGAGTGAGCGACAATCCAGAATGCAAGGTGTGCGGTGAGGATGAGAAAACTCCTCACGATATACTATGTGAATGCCCAGCCTTGGTGACTGGAAGATTTTCATACTTCAGGACACCATTCGTGACCCCAGAAGAAATAGCCAGAGTTCCCATCAAACGTATATTCGCCTTTTGGGCAGGAACGGGACTAAATGGATACTGAGACTATGGGAGTACAATAAGCTTAACACGTTCAGCGCCAGTGTATCTTTTTCGATACACATTGTTAAAACATTGTGTATCTAAAAAGATACACCGACTAATATAAAAAAAATAAAATTCTTAAAAATAACGAAAATTCGCCCCGATGTAGTTTTTAAATTTAATATTTGTCATTAAATTTAATATACCAGTCAGATTTGACAGATATTTGGTACATAGGCATAAACAGTGTAGGGTTACTTGGCTACTTGATTTACAAAATTTGTAAATTATAAAATTTTCAAAGTTAATTTTTTTCAAAAAATTCAAAGAATATTATATTGCTGAATAGAGAAATAAAAACCCTTTCAAATAAGGTATCACATACCTTCATTCCATCCAACAAGCTGTCACTCCAAGGGAGTTGAAGGGGGAGGTATAAAATTCTGCTCAAATAATGTCATTTTAAAATTAGGATTTTACTTAAAAATCGTAAATCATGTAGAAAATTAATTTACCCATTACTTATTGAGCTCACGGCATAACACCTCCTAGAATCCAGATGCTCAATTTTTTTGCCTGTTTAAAACGTTGCTTTAAAGCCGCTTTATCTCTGCAATTTTCTCGCAAGCAAGATGTTGCAATGGCAATTTCTTGCAGGCAATCTTTCTTGACGGTACATTTTACAGCTGCCGACAATTTCTGTAATTGCAATAGTATTGTGTAAGATTTGGCAACTTTGTAAAAATAAATTGTATTGTGTCAAACAAAATAAACAATAATACATTAATCTAACGAAACAGTGAAATTCAGCACTGTACTTTTATCATCTATAACCTCTTAATTGGGCCACGCGATATAAAGTAATGTTCTAGTACTTCTAGTAACTTTTTGTCTGTATTGGTAACACATAAATCACTATATTATCCACTAGACTTGCACCTAAGTGACAAGAAAAATCGAACAGAACCAATTATCTGCAAGATGTTGAAGTACCTATCGAAGTAAATTGCCAAACATGATCAGCTGGCTGATCAAGATTTATTGCATTTGCAAGAAAATTGCAGACTGTAAAGCGGCTTTTAGAAAAAACTTTCATCTGCTATTTACAATTATTTTTTTATTTTGACCTAAAAAACGCGTACTTTTCGAGATATATACGCCCAAATAAAAAATACACAAAAAAGCAAATATATATATTCTTCAAGCTGCCCTTCCGGAAAAACTAATGGGATAATCGGAAAAGTTTAGAGAAGCCTCGAAAACATGTACTTTCCGAGATATATACGTTCAAATGAAAAAAAAAACACATCCAAATTAAAAAAAACACGTTTTTTTTCCTAATTTGAGTGGACTGATATTTTTTAAAACTAGGTACCGTAGTATTTTGGTTTATTCGGAATTTGGAGTACTCATTGGACTATATGAAGTCATAATGATGGTTCATTGTCAATAATTGTGAATATTTAGTAAAGTGGTGTGGGATTGCCTTTACATTAATTAAACCAGAATAAATATATAATATTCCATTTAAATATTGATGCAAACAGAGTTTATAATACTAGGTATAGTTGTTTACGGATGTTATGCAGGTAAAAAATATTGGCATGTTTGATGGTGCGGTAAAGATCAAAAGCGCTGACGTTTTTTGAGTGCATAACAAATCTGTAGACAACTATACGGGTTTTACATTTTACCGCATTTTACAAAAATGGCATATTTTGTTAAGTTATTTTGTTAAGTTAAAAATAATAAGTTTGTAAGTAATTTTAAAATGGAATATTTTTTTAAATGAATGTTTTACATAATAAGCAAACTGGGTTTTACAACTAGAAAATTTTAGGTTCAAAGGTTCGTATTTCGTAGGTCTGAATGGTGTAGTAATTTTCGGTATAAGCAAAATTGGCTCCAACACCCAAATTTCTCCATTTTCCCGAGCACTCACCAAATGCATTGCTAAAATTATTTGCTGTTAATATTATGCAACTACACTATACAAACTGCTTGTTTACAATCAGGTGAGTATTTCAAACATGAAATTGAAAGGAGTCCAGCAGATTCGTTAGTTGCAGGCAATATTGTAGTGTTTACTAATTCATTTTTTTCATAATCAATCATCATTAACCTTCCATTTTCATAACCAATTATTAGATAACACCTGGAATAAACTGAATTACAAATCTATAGATTTTCATGTGACGAAATACAAACAAATCATCATGAACTTCTATAGCTGAAACATGGTCATCTGCTACAAAAAAAAGAGGAGTACATTTATCATTTAGGCAGTCTATTGCATAAATGTTGCTGTCAGTTGTAGCTGCAAATTTATTTATGTAAATATAGTATCTAATGTCTCTAAAATTAGACATACCCACAAAAAAATCTTTTACGATAAATGGCTTTCTTTTTAACGTAGCATCGGTTGGCAAGTCTTGCTTAAGGATAATTTCTATTTCATCGGTTATATCTTCATATTTACATTCAAAAATTCGATCTTCATAAGTTTTTGCTGTAAAATGTCAGAGTACATAAAAACACTATGATGATTAACTACATATATATACGTGTATACATGGCATGTGCATCTTGATATTTAATTTTTGAAAGTGAGCTAAAACTTATTGAAGTGATTGAGGCTAAAGAGTAATTTCTCAACCAGTACAAAATCCTTACTCTGCTGTCAAAGAAGAATATATAACCTCTTGTATCACCTGTCACCAGCAGCCTAGAAATAAGGAGTAAATAAGTTTTGCCTGAGTACCATCCCTAGGGTCGAAAACTTGGAGTCACTAGAGTAAGTGATTTACCACCTGCTGTCAGTTTACATTTCCAGAAAAGTCTAATCAACTAGTATAGCTAATACCGTGTGTGTAGTCGCGGGCTAGGCATGGGGAGAAGAATTACAACATCGCGCGTGCCAGCTGGCTGCAATGAATAACAGAGCTGGAATGCTCCACCAACGGACGAATTTACGGCTGCCGGTGTTGTCAAATCTCTCGGGCTACGTGAATGTACATGCCTAATGGGAAATTACACACACGGTATTAGATTTTTCTTTAGCAGGCTGTTTATCAGTCAACGGGGAGGGGAGTTCGTCTAGATATCTTATAGACCACGGACATTCTTTAAAAAGGCTTGCCACGCCCTTTATTTAAAAAGGATAGTAGCTTGAGCATGGCAGCTTTTAAGTCGGGAGCGGGCGTGGGTTCAAGTATTTCAATTTTGTTACAATAGATTTTATTTAAGCAGTTTATATAAGCATTTAAGTAGACCAGAGCAGGCGCCAGTCTATTTGATCTTATTAAACAAACAAATAATAAAAAAGCAGGCAGAATGAATAAATAATGAAAAGCAGGTTTACTATTCAAAAACCTTATATTACCTAAATTAGTGAAGGTAGTATCTATAACATTAACAACTGATATGACTTAATCTAAAAAAATTACAATAAAACAATATGCAAAAGCACTTAAATATAAATATAACACGCGACTTCTCATAAACAAATAATAAAATAAATGTATCAACCACCAGTTTTCTTTTTTTGTGTATTTTGATCAAATGGCAATTATGTAGGGGAGAGATGGCATGAATGGGACAGTAGCGATATTTGCATGTGCATATGTGACAAGAGTAAGTATTTAGCTATTCGGTTTTTTCTATCTAACATCTTATACAAACAGAAAGTAAGGTTGAGGAGTTGTTCATAGTAAGTAAACATTTAGATAATTTATAACATAGAAGATAATAACTAAGTTGATAATGTTATTTTGCAAACGTTTTGTCGATAAAGTGTATTAAAGTTATGAATGGGACAAAACATGAGGCTATAATTGGGACAGTGTCCCGCCTTAATGCCCTATTATATTTTATGCATTTATTTGGAGATTTATCATCAAATGTTGACTTTTAGATGGATAAGAAGGCTCAGAAAAAGAGGGAAAGAGTCACTAATGAACTAATGGAAGAGGCTGTTGCCAATGTTGTTTTTGTCATTTAACACAAAAACTAAAAAAGATGGACAAAAACTTTCTTCACAAAAAACAACGTGCATAAAATTTTCTACAATTTTGTACCTATACAATATTTTGATAGGAGTTACCATTTTCCAGATAAATGAATCCAAAATTAAGAAAACATGGAAATTTATATATCGGTAAATCACTTAGAGGAAATAACTGTGACAATTATTGTAAGGCGTATAATATAATTTTATATTATTAACATAAAAATTAAATAAAACAAACTGAAAAAAATTAATAATAATAATAATATTATAATTTGCAGACATTTATCTCGAAAACGGTAACAGTGGTATCTGGAAAACGGTAACTCCTATCCAAATATTGTATAGGAACAAAATTGTAGAAAATTTTATGCACTTTGTTTTTTGTGCAGAAAGTTTTTCTCCATCTTTTTTAGTTTTTGTGTTAAATGACCAAAAACAATATTTGCATTTTTTTTTTAAACGGACGCCATTTTGAATGTACAGCCAGCTTTTATTTTTTAGGACATGTCTTAAATTGTTCCTTAGGCTTTAATCTTTATGAAAAACATTGTCCCCAAGGATCGGGGGGGTGCACGGACAGTTAGGGTGGGCTTCCGTAGTGTTACGTTTTATATTGAAATTTATATTTTATTTTAAGAGATTAATCATTTATCTGGAAAATGGTAACTCCAATGCAAATATTGTATAGGAACAAAATTGTAGAAAATTTTATGCACTTTATTTTTTATACAGAAAGTTTTTCTCCATCTTTTTTAGTTTTTGTGTGCACGGACACTTAACCCTTTATTCTTTATTCGGCTCCTTATTTTACCAATCTAAATACCAGACGGCTCCATTTTGAGTGGCGTAGGGACGGTTGCTGTATTTATAAGTTTGATTTATTATATTACTTTTATTAATTGTCAAAAACAAACACAAAGTAAACAAAGTTTTATTCAACATTCCGAAAATACATGCGCCGTTTATGTACGGCATCTGGTCGCGCAGAAGTGCCGTTTTTATAAGGCATTCGTCTGGTGAAGAAGTTTGAATGAGCCGTTTAACTACGGCAACCGTTCCTCGAGGTTGCAATTTTTAAAGTTAAGTGCATTTAAACGGCGGCCGTCTCGAGAGCAAGAATAACCTTTAACGTATATATACGGCAGTCGGCGGTGGGACAAAGTCAAGAAAGCCATTAATATACGGCAACCGTCCTTAAAGGGTTAAGGTGGGCTCCCATAGTAAAAGGGGTTTTTATAGAGTAGGAATCAGAAAATTAAAGAATTATGAAAATTTATTGAGAGTTTCAAAATTTAAAATGTATAGCACACCCATATTAAGCGATCCACTTTAAATAAATTCGAGTGTATATTAAAACTCTGCAGTGTTATTTAAAACTACTGCACATAATAGTCATTAAAAATGGTAATAATGTAAACTAGTGTTAAAACTACAGTAACAGATAATTTATTGTGTTTCGACTGCTATCCAGACAAACATTCCAACCAGCAAATTTGTTTTATAATTGAAATGTTCTTGGATTATTTTGTTTTATTGTTATTTTATTAATTACATTATATTATAGTAGAGTTGCAGAAAACACTATATTTTTGTTTGCAGCTGAAATGTTTTATAAATTTATCGTTAAAAACTATGAAACATTTGATCTTATAAAACTAAATGGTTTTACAACAATTTTTTACTTATGTTCAGCAACATTTTTAACACTGCTATAAATGCATTTTAAAATTATTTTACAGTTGTTTCCTATAATCTCATAAAACAGTTATATTAAAGGACTATTTGGGTCAATTTTATTGCTTTTGAGAGAAATTTTGGTGTTCCAGAGCCTGCTATATAATTATTATATAGCATGATAATCTGCTGTAATATGGGAAACGGCAGCAAAATCGTTACAAAATAAAATTCTTTATTTGGATATAATTAAAAGTGCTGCTTATAAAGTTACGAAGATTAAAATAAATTGGCATAAGTTGCATTGTAAAAGAAACTCAAATTAAAATCGATTTGTATAAAACTCCATTAATTATTTATTAGAAACCATCAGTAAAAACATTAAAAATTTATTGAAAACGTATGATATATTTCACAGTAAAATTTACGCATCCAAAACTGCAGTCATAATACAACACTAAAATAATTATTGAAAGTAGGTATTAAACCACTGAAAGCTATATGTGAGGCGGAAAGCAAAAAGGGACCTCTTGTCGGTGATGTTAATTTTTCAGTACAGTTGAAATTAGTGGTTTGGGTCAATATGATCGATTTTCGGATTTTGTCCTTTACAAGTTGTAATCGATTACAAAACCGATATAATTGAATGAAACACTTAAAATAATCGATAAAGCAGTCAATGTTCAGTATTGTTCAGCCCTGGAAAAGGTACCTCCTGTCGCTTATGGAGAAATAACATGGGACCGACAAGAGGTCTCTTTTCATAAACGCACTAGTAACTTAAACAAAAAAAAACATAGAGATATGATTTTTGCACCAAATTGTTTGGAATTAAAGCTTAATTCATTTAATATCAATAACTAAAAACTGGAATTTGCCGACAAGAGGTCCCTTTTTGCTTTCCGCTTCACATATATAGTTACCGATATGTATTTTCCCCTACTGTACCTACTACTATTATAAAACTATTTTATAGTGCAATTTTATTATAAGATGGTGCCAAATTTATATTTATAGCTGCTAAAATAACGTTTTGAAAGTGTTTCTGAGAGTAACATTGTTTTATAAAATTTGTACCAGCAACATTTCTACAGCTTTTAGAAAATATCAAATTGCTAGTTGGGATGACCTCAGAGCTGGGTAAAGTACTCTGGTAAAGTGGTTCAGTTACCAAGCACTGAGCCAGAGTGCTTCAAAGTAGCAAGTATCAACTATGTTTATTTGGTAAAGTAAAGCACCAAGTACCGAGGTCCTTAAAAATATAAAAGTACCATTTGTACAGCACTTGAAGTGCTTCAAATTCTTTGAAATGCTTCAAACACTTTCAAAAGTACTAATCTTTACATAGTAACTCCAAGCAGTTTATTATTCAATTCCCAAAATTCCATTTATTGGAACATGGAATATAATTCAGGTAAACTAAGGTCATTTAAAAAGGAAAGTGGTAAATGATAATAGTACGGCAGCCCGTTCCCAAGATTTTCGAGTTACTTTAGCGAAGATAATTCCAGCTTTCTCATCAGTTCTGGGAGAGCTGAGAAGAAAAGTTCAGGGTGGCGGAACTTTTTACCAGTCAAATCGGGCTTTGAACATGTAAAGAAAAACCGGTCATCTCGGTCTTCACAGTGAGGCAGTTTCTTTTGTCTTCTTGTCAAGGAAAGTAAATGTGATGAGGAAAAATTGAGAACTGCCCTTTTGACTGATACGCTGAGTTAGAAAGACGGAAATAATGACAAATAGCAATTGGTCAAAATTCTGGTCATCGCGGCGACGCAGTTCTGCCTCATTATCGAGTAGTTTCGATGTCTCTTGACCACAAGAAAGTTCGAACGGAACTTTTTGCTAGTTCAGTTACGAGTGATTACATACGCATGTTGCTTAATTTTGAGGGCAGATCAAGTTATCGCGGCGAGGCAGTTCTCCACTTCAGGCTATTCCAAATGTCATGAAGAAGACGAAAAAAATAAGAACTGACATTTTTTCCAGTTCACATTTGAGAAAAATGATTTCCGCCGCGACAAAAAAATAAGAAGCAAATTAAGGCTGTTTGTAAGCACAGGCTCTCAGAAAATTTATTTAAATGGTATTGGAATTGAATTTCAAGGTTCCGGACATACAGTAATGATAAAAGAAGGATTCAAGTTGTCAGATTTATTTTGTAATTTTAAACTTTAAATACATCGTCATCTGATGAGCTTTCACTCTCATTGTCTGATTCGTTAAGTACCTAACAAATAAGTCGACAAATCAAAATTTTTGATATAAGTTACTTTGAAGTATTTGAACACGATTAATGAAAGAAATTTTTTTTCAACCCCCGAGAAGGGGTGAAAAAAAATATAATAAAGTGTTTTTTCAAAATTACTCAAAATGTGTAAAAGCTAGTAAAAAAAAGTTTCAAATAAAAATTGTAAAGCATGAAATTTTACATAAAAATGATCTCTTGACTTTTTTTGGTATTATTAAAATTAATAATAACTTTATTGGAAAATAGGACACCCTAATATAAATATAATATAATATATAAACTAGTTCATTTTATAAAAACTTAAGACTATGTTAAAAATACGTATAAATCTAAATTAGACATTAGCCTATCATACGTTGAGAAACACTCCCCTCCCCCCTGCCTAAATAGCACTCCCAAAGAATTATACTGAATTCAATCGTAAACATCACAACGAGAAAATAAAAAAGAAAGAACTGTATTACAGGACTAAGACCTCAGATAAGCCAGCAAATTATGTTTGAAGTTGTTAAGACGGCTACTGTTTTTAACAATATTAGGTACGTTGTTGTATTCATTAAGACCCTTGAAAAACAATGCGTTCATTGATTTTTTTAAATTCATTTTAGCAATATAGAAATTGTTATTGTTTCTAGTGAAATGGTTATGTACTTGATAATTAAATTAATATTTTCATTAAGAGGTGAGGTACGATTTCAGTGAGTGGACCTCGAACGGCGAAGTTAAGCACGCCGGGCTGAGTGCATCACTTGGACTGGTGACCGTATCTCATCTCGTCGTCCTGGTTAAGTGGTAGAGTAGCATTAGCTAAACTTCGCCAGGACGTTGATATAAATAAAGGCATAAAAAAAAAAGATAACTTGAAAGCATTCCATTTATAATTTTGAATATAAAAATCATTGTAAAATAATTCAACCTTTCCCTAACTGAGAGCCAGTCGAGTGTTTTTAGCTGATGCTAAAAACGCTAAAAACAAATTAACAGGTGTAAACCTGTTACACTTGAGAATCATTCTCATTCCCCTGTTCTGTTTTTGCAGTGCTGATGTACAATTACTATCCAGTAGATACAAAATACTAGCACAGTAGTCAAAATGTGGTTGTATGATTGTCCTAAAAACCGTTATTTTTGTGTATATGGACAAGTTATTTGATATTCGAGAAAAGAAATTTTGATATTTTCTTGTATATATAGGTAAAATGGTTTATTAATGTAAGTGTATTGTCTATTATTATACCTAAGTTTCATTTACTATTTCAATTTTTCTGTTTTCTATTTTCAAATTAATACTGTTTATGTCGATTGAATTGTATTTGTATCCACTGGTTATTATCATAGCTTTTGTTTTATCAACATTAATTTTTAACTTATTCGTCTGCATGTATTGTTCAATTTTAGTAAGCTCCGTATCCATTAAATCAATAGCTACATTAAGATATCATTACTACTAATTGCAATGAGTGTATCATCAGCATTTTATATGCTGATTAATAAATTCACAATGTGTAATACAGTTAACAGACCTAGGATGGTTAGAAGTTAAGGGGTGATATGTACAACTTTAAAAAATCATAACGTGCTGAAAAGTTAATGAATTAATTTTTTTTTCTATTTAAGAAAAATATAAACTTTCGTTTCAGAGAAATGGATTTTTTTTTTAAATTGTTAATAAAAAAATTATAACAATTTTAATTTTTTTTATTTTCAATTAAAACCACTTTGAACGGTGAAAAGAATTTTTTTTTATACCATTCTGTTCATCATTTAATATATTGAACATTTGATTTTCTAATGTGCATCTTCTTCCTTACAGAAAAGACACTTCTTAACGGGACTCATCGTAACAGATTTAAACAAACATTCACGAACAGAGCATTCACGGCAGGCACGCGTACAAATTGAATGGTGCTTTTGTGCTGACACTTTTCGATATGTCATGTGTTGAAACAGCTTACATGACAGAGTGCGTGTGTGGTATCACAGATGGCAAATATTGATTTCTACCAAAATTCTTAAATTTTTATATCGATTTCCCGCAGCTACGGCCAACGGAAAAGGGCAGTTCGCACTTTTTTATCGTTTTATACACCCCACTCTATAAATAGAAAAAAGTTTTAGCCTCGCTGCTTTGATAATTTTAGCCTCCAATTTGATACAACTTTGATTGATGTTATTGGAACTTAGGCCAATGAAAAATGGCAGTTCTCGATTAATTCATGTCTTGTTCATCATTTTTAACGAGAATTAATCGAGAACTACCTCGCCGTGGTATAAAAATTACAACATTTTTTTCGACAGACGGAAAGACGTTTGCCAGCCACTCATATCGTTTTTGGAACTTTTGTCTTAGAATTTCATAATCTATAAAGTTTCCCTGCGATAGAGCTCGCTGTTTTGATAGGGGTTTTTGGTAACGGACTGCCGTACTATAATCACACACTTGCATCACCATTCTACTCAGAGCTGGCCTGAGGGGCGCCACGAGCTTAATATACTTTTTTTTTCACAGGTTATATCCCAAGGGTTCTTAATTTTATCGGATAAACTGCAGGTAGCTTTTTTGTAAAAATTTTGCTTAGAAAATGTTCAAGACTTAATAATTTACCTTAAAAGTCCAAAAGATTGAGGGCTTTTGTGTAAATTATTAAGTCGAGAACATTTGGAGCTCAAGGGGTATATGTCAAGATTATTATTTTCCAAATGAACAAATTCCTTACTTACTTTTTTCTTTGTTAATTTTAACAAATTCTATCTTCCCAAAACGATTCATTTTTGATTTGGAAAACATACTTCCTTATTAATTAATTGATGGCGACGCGTTCTATAAACGACTTTTGTTTCGTAGCCAAGGAAACGGACATGCTAGATGCTTGTTTGACTTTTGTTATGTGATCGTGATTATAAATCTGACAGTTTGTGACAGTTTTATGTTAAAAATATTTTTGTAAAATTGCATAAATACACCGTCGCACAGTGGGCCAGAATCCGGAAAAGCTGGCCAAAAGTCGAACAATGGAGTAATGGTTTTGAAAATTTTCACTTGGGGGTTTTTGAGGTCGCTGATTACGAATTTGGCAATAGTTTTTTCAAGAACAAAATGGCGGCTCCAATATGGCGACAAACGTTTAAGAAGAGTTAGTCATTTCAATTGGAAAGTGGTATTCCAAGATGGTGGAAACTGATGAGTTTGATAGTAACAGTGCTCCAAAAAACGGAGAAAATAGTGAAGTTAAATTTAAGTGTTGTGCAAAAAAATGTACAGTAATAACATGTGTAAATTGTCACTCAGTTTTTCATAACAGTTGTTGTGAAAGAAGTGCAAACAAGTTAAAAATATTGGGTGATGGCAAATTAATATGCTGTGAAATAAAGAATGATAACAAAACATATATAAGAGAAGAAAATTTATTGCTAAGAGAGAGAATCAAAGATAAGGACATGATTATTAATGACAAAGAATCCCTTATATTGTTGTTAAAAGATAAAATATTACATTTGGAAGAAAAGTTCAAACAAATTGAGACTGGAAAAAATAACAACATAAATAAAAACAATACCAAGCTCATTAAAAAAGTTGAATGATAATACAGATAAAATTAAAGCAAGTGACCCCCAAACAAATAATCAAAGATAAAACTTCTACAAAACAAACAAATCTAGAGGTTCTTGAAAATAAACAAACAAACATAATGGAAAATTTAATACATATAAATAGTGCCATATCCTCAAAATCATCTGATAACTTAAATAAAAATGAGGAATCATTTCAACGAGTTACCTACAAGAAGAAATCAAAAAATAGAGAACCTACAGTAAGAGGAGAAGCGGAAATATCCAAGGAAGATGAAATAAATGGTTTCGCAGGAAGGGAAACTTCAGAGAAGAAGATATGGCTTTTCGTGGGGAAAGTCAAAGACCACGTCACTGAAGAAATGGTGGAAAAGTACCTACAAAAAAAAACAAAAGTTGGAAAGTAAATAAGCAGGTGTTGTTCAGCAAGTTAGAAAATATTGGTATAAGAGGCATTACTCTTGAACTCATTAAATCATTTATGGATAATCGAACACTAACAGTTAAAGTCAATGAATCATATTCTATTACACAAGCGGTTACATTGGGAGTTCCTCAAGGATCTATTCTTGGACCGCTGTTGTTCTCCATCTACATTAATGATTTACCGAGTCATATTACCAAAGGACTTACAATTATGTATGCTGATGACACCACCATCTGTATTTCTGCCTCGAGTATTGAGGAGCTCAGCTCACATATAAATACAACGCTGGACGAAATGCGAAGTTGGTGTGATCGTAACAAATTGATGTTAAATGGGAACAAGACGGTATTTATAGATTTTAAAATGAGGAGAAATATTGTGCTCAAAGATATCCCCTTAAGCGAAAGCTCAAAATTTCTGGGTACATTCATTGACAGTACATTGTCGTGGGTTCCACATATCAACTACGTGTGCAATAAATTAAACAAAGCATATTATGCAATCTACCAATTGATAAACATATTAAATGAGGAAGGCTTACTAAATGTCTATTATGCTCTAGCCTATTCTCATATAGCCCTAAATATTTCTCTTTGGGGAAAATCTAGTGAAGGATCAAGAGTTTTTATACTTCAAAAACGGCTGATTAGACTTATTTTCAAATTAAAGTATAGAGAAAGTTGTAGAGATACCTTTATCTCCAAGAGAATATTGACAGTTCCGTGTATATACATATACAAGTGTTTAATACATCTAAAATCCAATCTACATAAGTTTCATATACAAGCTGAAAACCATGACTGTAACACGAGACATGGAAATTTACTAACTATTCCTTTTCACAGAACCTCTACTTTCAAAGAATCTCTTTATTATAACGCAATAATGCTACACAATAGCCTTCCTGAAAATGTTAAAAGTTTAAATCTCTTGAGATACAAAAAAAAGGTTAAGGACTTACTACTTGACAATGGCTACTACAGCGTTAATGAATTTTTACATAGAACTACAGGGACATAATTCATTGTCTCTTTCTATTTTGTCTTATTTTTAATTTGTCACTGTTGGTCTAGTAGATTAAATTGTTTTTTTACACATTATTACTGTTGTTGTAATTTAGATATATATTCATAGTTTATATTTTTACTGACTTACCATATATACATATACTGTATCTATACAAAAATGGTGAATAAATATTATTATTATTATTATTATTATTATTATTATTATTATTAATGACATCTACGTCAAAGAAATAGATTCATATAACAAAATAAAAGATAAAGGTGTTTCAAAGTGGGGATTAACTACGACCTTAAAGAAGAAGCTTATACTAATTCTTTCTGGCCACGGGGAGTAGCAGTATATAGGTTTGACTTCAGGAAAGAAGAAAAGTATAATAATCGATTAAGAAATAAAAATATAGGTGAAAATTTTCAAATAGAGCCTCAGAATCGGGACTTCATATAGAGGCATGCACAAATAATGGTAGTAAGTTGAAGCTTGTTCACATTAATGTCCGCTCACTTTGTAGTAAAATCAGTGATGTTCGCACCTTTATTTATGAGAGCAAAGCACAATTAGTAGCTATATCTGAGACGTGGTTAAAACAAGAAATGGAGTCATCTAATTTGGATATTGCTGGATTTTCATTATTTAGATCAGACCGGTTAACCCGTGGAGGAGGTGTAACCCTCTATGTTGATAATAAACTGAACGCAAAAGAGTTAATTCTTGATTTTTCAACTGAGAATGTGGAAACTGACCATCTGTGGGTGGAGGTGAAGCACGATAAAGTACACATAGCATTGGGAATTATATATAAAGCTCCCTCATTACATCATTCATGCCTAAATTATCTTTATGAAGTCCTACCTGATGTAATACCAAAATATGACGCTTGTCTAATATGTGGTGATTTCAATATAAATGTTCTAAATACTAACTCACCAGATGTAAGGTACCTAAATAATTTAAGTGAAACTTTTAATCTGAAGCAAATCATCAAAGATCCTACCAGAATAACCCCAGAGTCATCCTCTATTATTGATCTAATCTTTACGAGTGACTGTGACGCTATTTGTGATAGTGGTGTCATTAGTTGTGATCCCATTAACTGTGATCATGAAGCTACATTTGCTAGTATTAATTGTGTAAACTTTAAATATAAACCTGCTTTTAGATATGTTAGGGATTTTAAAAATATGAATATGACTCAGTTTGATGCAGATATATCAAATATTGATTTTCATCCAATATATTTTATGAGTGATATAAACCAAAAATTAGAATATTTTAACGACAAAATAAACGAAGTCTTTAACAAGCACGCACCACTTAGATGTATTAAACTTAGAAAACCTCGGACACCCTGGTTGACTTATAACATTAAATGTATGATCCAATTAAAAGACAAGGCTTTTCATAATTACAAAAAGTTAAAAACGGAGGTAAGCAAACAATACTACTGTGAACTGAAAAATATTGTCTCGACAGCTATCAAGCGTGAAAAGTCAGCCTATTATTCTTACATGTTTAATAATACCAACAAAAATTCTAAAACTGTATGGAATAAAATAAATCAATTAAAATTAAACAATAAATGTGCAATTCAAATACCTAATGATTTTTCAGATGCAAATCTTATAAATAATCATTTCATAAATAGTGTGCCTCATTATCAGGTGAGTCCGGAGACAGTCAACGCATGGGCTGAGAATGAAGCAACAAGCAGCAACGTCTTTAGCCTTGAACTTGTATCACAAATAGATGTGCTTAAATCATTACATTCTATCAGGAGTAATGCTGTAGGAATAGACGGTATTACACTTACAATGCTAAAATTTTGTTTGCCATATTGTCTTAACCCTCTCACACATATTATTAATTATTCTATAGAACAAGGAGAAATTTTGACATTATGGAAAACAGCAATGGTCATCCCATTACCTAAAAAAGAAAATCCTTCACTTAGTGATCTTAGACCAATTAGTGTACTACCGACAGGCTCAAAATTATGATACAAGTTCAGATGGTCAAGTACTTAAATGATAATAATATAATACCAATGTACCAATCAGGTTTCAGGAAGGGCCATAGTTGCACCACAGCTCTTCTTAAAATCACAAATGACATGGCAGAAGGATTTGATAATAACAAATGTACAACTATGGTTTTTTTAGATATGTCTAAGGCGTTCGATTCAATCAACTTTGAGTTGTTATTGGCAAAATTAAGATACTATAACTTTGATATAAAAGCAATTAACTGGTTCAAAAATTATCTTATAGTAGAAATCAAATGGTTCGTCTCTGTAGTGCTGACGGTAAATACGATATTTCTAATCCTTCGGAAATAATGTCGGGAGTCCCGCAGGGGTCGATACTAGGGCCAATACTGTTTACAATTTTTAGTGCCGATATTAGTAAATCAATAAAATATTCCAATTTTCACATGTATGCTGATGATCATAATATTTACATGTCATATAATTATCAAGAGTTTGAAACAGCTAAACATCTTATAAACATTGATCTTTTAAATATCAATAAATGGGCCATTAGTTGATAAACGCTAATAAAACCAAAGCTATAATGTTTAGTAAAACTAATGTTGATACACCACTTCACAGTCTTCACATTGACGGCACCTGTCTCACGTGGTGCGATGAGGTAAAATATCTTGGCTTACACCTTGATAAAAGTTTTACTTTTAGTTTTCATCTAAATAAAATCTGTCAAAAATCATATTTTGCCCCAAAAAACATATATGAATATCGTAATTTGTTGCCAAAGTCTGTAAAAATAACTCTAGTCGAATCATTGGTACTATCAATACCTAACTATATGGACTGTGTATATGGACCATTTTTAACAGCTTTTAATAAATATCGTATTCAAAAAATTCAAAATGCATGCATTAGATTTGTTTGTCAACTAAGTAGGTATGATCGTATAACTCCGCATCTACGTGGTGCAAATATGTTAAATATGAGCGAAAGAAGGTTTATGCATATGAGTTGCCTAGTTAATACGGTTTTAAACACTAATTGTCCGGAATATTTAAATGATCTATGATCTACTATGTAGACATGGCAATATACACGATTTAAATACAAGGCACAGAAATAATCTAAGTATACCACGACACAAATCAGAAGGTTTTAAGAGTTCTTTCTGCTATCAAGCAGCTCATATATATATATATATATATATATATATATATATATATATATATATATATATATATATATATATATATATATATATATATATATATATATATATATATATATATATATATATATATATATATATATATATATATATATATATATATATATATATATATATAAAACATGTTACCGGTTCGCTCATCCACGAATACTAGAAGTTTTAAAGACAAAATAAAAAAGTTTATATTAGATTTAGGATTAGGTTTATAATTATTATTTTAGTTTTGTTGATATAATTCTTTATGTAAAAACATGTGTGTATGATAGTTATATATTTTATATTTTATACAACTGTGTAATGTTAAATCCTTAACCTATTTTTACACTTGACATATATATACAAATATTTTAGTAATTAGGTATACATGAAAATATGCGAAGCAGTACTGTATACCTTTTGTGACATGTATTTTTTGTTGCAATAAATCTCTATTTATTTATTCTGGGGTTTTCGAGGTCACTGATTACGAATTTGATAATATTTTCTCCAAGAACAAAATGGCGACTCCAATATGGCGACAAACGTTTGAAAAAAGTAAGGCATTTTAATTGGAAATTGGTATTCGGAGGTTTTCGAGGCCGATGAATACGAATTTGGTAATAGTTTTTTCAGAAGCAAAATGGCGGCTCCAATATGGTGACAAACATTTGAGAAAAGTTAATAATTTCAATTGAAAATTGGTATTCGGGGGTTTTCGAGGTCGCTGATTACGAATTTCAATTCAAATTTAAAAAATTAAATTAACTAATTAATTTAAATTCAATTTCACGTACTTTTAGGCATTTTATAAATTCCAACCAAAAAATTAAATTTTCAATAATTATTTTTGACATAACAAAATGCTTTAATTTTTTCAAAAATTGTTTATAACACATAAATATTATAAATTGTTACGTATAAATGGAATTTTTATGCTAAAACAACACTATAAACCAAAGTTAACGCGTCGCTGTATTTTGCACCGTGTCAGAAAAACGATCACAAAAACAATAATGGCTCCTAAAGGCAGCCAATTTTTACATATTTTTTACAAGAATGTTCAACGGACAACTTAAAAAAAAACCATTGAATGAGTGTGAACGAAACATAAACTTTTTTCTTGATAAAGAAAAAAATGTTTTCTATATTCTGTGAAAAAACGACACCTCCTATTGAATGTTAATAATTTTTTATAAATTAATAATTACGAAATTTCACCTTTGACATTTAATTATACATACCTTGTGGAGCAGAATCCATTTTAATGTATTTTAATGCCACTATTTTCTAAATTTTTACAGCACTTTCTGTAACTACAACATGCGTGAAATAAACAGCTCGGTGCGCTTCGTGTAACTGTCACATTCGGAATGAAATTACAAACACCTCGGGGGATGTCGGCTTCTAGGGACCGGTTTATATTATACCTGTTCTAAAGTTCTAAATTCGAAACTCGATTTTTCGACTTTTGGCCAGCTTTTTCGGATTCTGGCCCACTGTGCGTCGGTACATAGTAATTATACTATTATAAACAAAAATAATAATTCTTGAATTTGTAATATGTTTCATTTTGTTTTTAGTCCAATTGAGAGTAAATTAAATCAATTATGTGCATTTAAAAGCTAGAGGTAATTTATTCGCTGGTAATTTTTAAAAAAGTTAGCTTGCGTTTATTCAGTATAAAACTGTTGTCATTGGTCTATAATTTATGAGGGAAATAATCGAGTAAAATCATTTTGTTTTGGATTGTAACGTAACTGGGGTATTAAAGAGGGACTTTAAATACTTTAATAGCAATTGAAGCACTTTGAAAGTAATTTTAAGCAGTTTAAAAGATCTTCGCAGCTCCAAGTACTTAAGTGAAGTAATTCAAATGTCAGATATGAAACACAATCTCTTAAAAGTAATTGAAGTGCTTTACCCAGCTCTGCATGACTTTAACTGCTTAAAATATTCACTACATTTAATAACTGTAATGTAATAGATGTTTGTTACCCATCAATAGTTGTACAACATCCAATAGACACAGGTGAAACTCTTACAGTATTTCGGAAAATTTTTGCATTGTCCAATTCTCCTTCCGCAAATGGTTTAGGATACAAAGTGTTCCCAAAAATTAACAGGCAACCTGTGTGACTTGAGGCATAGCATTCATGACAACTGTTCAAGTAAGTGGCCCCAGTTAAATTACCTATTTTGTGTTTATGCACTACATGAGGCATTACAGGAACTGAAAATGTTTTTGCTTCAGGGTCCTAAAACATATTATGGAACGTTGTGGAAAACATATAGTGGGGTCGGATAGCTGAAAATTATACCAAAATATTTCACATCTGGCAACCTCTTTGGATTCAGATAGTACATGGGTAGACGAGTCTAAAAATCCCGGGACACAAATTTTAATGGCCCTCTAGTGGTGTTGATGACGTAATCAATATGGCCGCCAAAGTTTTGTGACACGCTTCTACATTTCCCTATATAACTCGGGTTTGTATCATTGAAAAACTAATCGCCCTTTTTCGGTGAAATTTTCGAAGCATGTAAATTGTTTTATTCTCGACAATTTTGGAGCATTTATAAATACATGTAAACACATATACCTGTATCTATATATGTATAAGAAATTTTAGAAGCTGGTAGCTACTGCGCAATATTACTGTACGGAGCTGCTAAGGAGGTACACTTAAAAAAATTGAGCCTTGTCGAAGACTTATCAGTGTTTCTCGAGCAGATGCGCTATGACTCCTTTATTAAGGCTACCACTAAAAACAGTGCTATGCTTTTATTTTCATTTTGATTTTTTCTAAACATTTTGCTAAATAACTTGGAATCCATTACATGTAGATGAAAACGTGTCCTATACTTTTTTGTTCGTCAAGAAATTACCTTTCGGTATATATGACTTCTATTTTATCACAAACAGTAATTTTTTGACGAACAAAAAAGTATGGAACACGTTTTCAGCTACATGTAATGGATTCCAAGTTATCTAGCAAAATGTTTCGAAAAAATCAAAATAAAAACAAAAATTTCAATAATATTTCTGGTATTATGAACTTAAACAATGTCAAATATAACGTTGGAAAGCGCGTTTTCTCCTGATTAATAATCACTAATAATATAGGTTGATATTAAAATACAAACCCAAGTTATATAAGGAAATGTAGAAGTGTGTCACAAAACTTTGGCGGCCATATTGATTACGTCATCAACAACGCTAGAGGGCCAGGAAAATTTGTGTCCCGGGCTTTTTAGACTCGTCTACCCATATACTATCTGAATCCAAAGGGGCGCATTGGTTGCCAGATGTGAAGTTTTTTTCAGCTACCCGACCCCACCAATATAAACTATATAAATACTAGGAGGCTAAGCACCTAATTGGTATGTACGGAGTGGAAAGAAAACAAAGCATAAGAATTGTAAATTGATGGTTAAAGTGCAAAATCTTGTAAGTCTTTTTGGGTTAATTTTGCAGAAGCAAGAAAAAACGTTTAATATTTTACCTATACTACATATTTAACCATTTATTACATTGAATGGAGTATTGTGGATTTACCTTTTACGGTAGAAGTTGAGAATGTATTAATTTAAATTTTTTTGGTGGAAAAAATACTTATGAGCTTTTGCATCTTAAATATTAAAGGATGACTTAGGAGGTTCTAACATACTAAAACATTTATTTCAAAACACACTATACCCAGAGAGCACAAATACGTACTGAAAACGTCCCATGGAAGTTTGCTTGGGGTGTCCAAATTCGGTCCCAAAATGTCCGTAGGACGTACCAGGGATGCCCAATGTTACCAAATCATCTGTCCCTGGGACGTCTTATTCTGGTCCGTTCTAGACCAAGAAACCCCTTCAAGATTCAAAAAGACCTTCATGGGATATATCGGTTTTATTTATTTATTTATTACGGGTTAGCCCAATTACACATAAAACATTAAAAAATATGCTTAAAGAACAGTTAATAAATTAATTACAAAAAAAAAAGAATAAACACATTTAAAAACAATACTGAAAGATATAGAATTAACATAAATAAACAACTCAAATCAGGGATATGAAAAGCAAACATTAAATTGTATAAAGTTATCTTAAAGCTATAAATAATAATCACATCAATTGTCTTTTCAACTTATCGACTGAGGTATTAAAAATATCCAGTCGAGTATTATTAGCATTTCTTACAATTCTACTCATACCTAAATTAGAACTATATAAGGTTCGATGATTCTGAAGAAAAAATGTATAAGTTTCTCTTAAATGTCTCTAGGGAACATAGAAGTCTATTGAAGAGAGTAATTCAGGCGAGTCAATAATGCTATTGCTAATTTTGAATGCCAAGACAATATCTGCGTTGATTCTGGGTTGTTCCAAGGTACAAAGATTTAAATTATTTAAAATTACATTATAATTAATATTATCCGTAGCAATGTTGACTTTATATGCAGCATAAAGTAAGAATCTTTTTTGCACTCTTTCTATCATATCTATATGCACTTGAAAATATGGAGACCATATTACTGAACAATTTTCTAAGTGAGTTCTAACTAGTGAAATATATAGTGATTTTATGGCAGCTATGTTTCTAAAATCTTTAGTATGTCTTTTAATGAAACCTAGTACTTTTAGAGATTTATTGCATATTAAGTCGATGTTATGCACAAATGCCAGTTTGGTGTCAAAATATATGCCTAAATCACGTATTACTTTTACATTTTCAATTGGTGCATCCTTAATTACATACGAATTTATTGATGGAGAATATCTCTTTACTGAACTGAAAATATTTGCATTTTGAAACATTCAGTGTTAGTTTTTTACGTTTACACCAATCCTGAAATCTGGTAATATCATCTTGTAATTCAACAATAGAATCTTTAATTTCTTTAAGTATTTTTAAGTCATCTGCATACATTAGTACCTGACTTATAAGAAGCATTCTACAATATCGTTAATAAATAGATTGAACAACAAAGGTGCCAAGTGCGCCCCTTGAGGAACACCTGACCTAACTTGAATTTCATGTGAATAATAGTTTTTAACTTTTACAACTTGAACTCGGTAACTTAAATATGATTTTAACCATTTCAAGAGAGATAATTTGTTTAGAAGCAATGTGTGATCTACTTTATCAAATGCCTTGGAGAAATCTATGTAAATTGAATCCACACATTCTCCAAAGATTTGACAATAAAGTCTTCATATATTAACAAGTTTGTTGATATAGATCTGCCTTGAAAGAATCCGTGTTGCTTATTATTAATACAGTTTTTCAGTTTAGAAGTTAGGAAGTCGTTTACCAGTGATTCAAAAATTTTAGGTATATGCGAAATTCTAGTAATAGGTCGATAGTTAATAACCAATCCTCTGTCACCAGACTTTTTATAGATAGGAACAATATAGGATTTTTTCCAAGTAGTTGGAAATACACCTTCGGATAATGATTTATTAAATAGAAGCCACTGAGTTCTTGACAAAGCAAAAGCGCAGGACTTTAGAAAATAGGCTGATATGTCATCCGGTCCTGGACCCTTTTTTACAATCTAGATTACTTAATTTATCTAGAACTTCAGTTATTCCTATACATAAATTATTATTGATGTTAACAACATTCACAATATCATCTGTATATTGTGAGTCTATATTCCCTGTCAAAAAAATCTCATCAATCCGTATTGAAAATTATCAAAAATTAATAAGTATCTATGAGAACCTATATGGTCAATAAGTTTCTATAAGAGTTAGGTAAAGTTGCTGTTGTAATTGTTATCAGTTTATATCAGAATTGACCAGCAAAACGAGTCAAGCCATATCCATTTGTAAATCCAAACATTTACTTATACCACATCAATGGGAATTTATGAGCACAGTATCTAATGTAATTCGTGCGGTTTTCCATGATTAAAAGACAAGTGTTTCTTTAAGAAACGAGCTGCATTAGGTTAGAACAGTTTTGATTTGCAATTGAAGATTACAAATTACAATGTTTGAATAGGGATTTATGAGATCAGTTTCTATGAGTATTAATGTTTTTTTTTCAGTAATATATTAAATGTGTTTTCATTTGTTTGAATGGGTAAAAAGAAAGGCCAGTTTTCAACTGCAATTACAAATACAAGTTTAATCGCTTCGAATGGGGTTATATGCGATCAATTTCTAAAAGTATTTATGCTGTTTTCCGAATATAATTGTGATGAGGTTTAATCAGTAACAAATTGTTCATTATTTGTTATGATATGGTCAGAAATTCCAAGTACACATTTAGTATTCCTTCAAGAGGATTGATGAGAGCAGTTTCTACGAGTATCTATTTGTTGTGCCTATAGTAAATTATATAAGTCTTTATCAGTACAGATTCGGATCTAATTTAAATATGAAAATTATATCAGAATAAAGCAACCAAATATTTTAAACAGTATCTATTTGTAAATCCAGACATTTACTTATACTATCTCAATGAGAATTTATGAGAACAGTATCTAATGTAAAACGTGCGGCTTTTCGTGGATAAATGGCAAGTGTTTCTATAAGAAACGAGCTGCATTAGGTTAGAACAGTTTTGATTTGCAATTGAAGATTACAAATTATAATGTTTAAATAGGAATTTATGAGATCAGTTTCTATGAGTATTAATGTTTTTTTTTCAGTAATATATTAAATGTGTTTTCATTTGTTTGAATGGGTAAAAAGGAAGGTCAGTTTTCAACTGCAATTACAAATACAAGTTTAATCACTTCGAATGTGGTTATATGCGATCAATTTCTAACAGTATTTATGCTGTTTTCCGAATATAATTGTGATGAGGTTTAATCAGTAACAAATTGTTCACTACTTGTTATGATATGGTCGGAAATTCCAAGTACACATTTAGTATTCCTTCAAGAGGATTGATGAGAGCAGTTTCTACGAGTATCTATTTGTTGTGCCTATAGTAAATTATATAAGTCTTTATCAGTACAGATTCGGATCTAATTTAAATATGAAAATTATATCAGAATAAAGCAACCAAATATTTTAAACAGTATCTATTTGTAAATCCAAACATTTACTTATACTATCTCAATGAGAATTTATGAGAACAGTATCTAATGTAAAACGTGTGGCTTTCCGTGGTTAAATGGCAAGAGTTTCTATAAGAAACGAGTTGCATTAGGTTAGAACAGTTTTGATTTGTAATTGAAGATTCAAAATTATAATGTCTGAATAGGGATTTATGAGATCAGTTTCTATGAGTATTAATGTGTTTTCTTCAGTAATATATTAAATGTGTTTTCATTTGTTTGAATGGGTAAAAAGCAAGGTCAGTTTTCAACTGCAATTACAAATACAAGTTTAATCGCTTTGAATGGGGTTATATGCGATCAATTTCTAAAAGTATTTATGCTGTTTTCCGGATATAATTGTGATGAGGTTTAATCAGTAACAAATTGTTCACTACATGTTATGATATGGTCGGAAATTCCAAGTACACATTTAGTATTCCTTCAAGAGGATTGATGAGAGCAGTTTCTACGAGTATCTATTTGTTGTTCCTCTAGTAAATTATATAAGTCTTTATCAGTAAAGATTCGGATCTAATTTAAATATGAAAATTATATCAGAATAAAGCAACCAAATATTTTAAACAGTATCTATTTGTAAATCCAGACATTTACTTATACTATCTCAATGAGAATTTATGAGAACAGTATCTAATGTAAAACGTGCGGCTTTTCGTGGATAAATGGCAAGTGTTTCTATAAGAAACGAGCTGCATTAGGTTAGAACAGTTTTGATTTGCAATTGAAGATTACAAATTATAATGTTTAAATAGGAATTTATGAGATCAGTTTCTATGAGTATTAATGTTTTTTTTTCAGTAATATATTAAATGTGTTTTCATTTGTTTGAATGGGTAAAAAGGAAGGTCAGTTTTCAACTGCAATTACAAATACAAGTTTAATCACTTCGAATGGGGTTATATGCGATCAATTTCTAACAGTATTTATACTGTTTTCCGAATATAATTGTGATGAGGTTTGATCCGTAACAAATTGTTCACTACATGTTACGATATGGTCGGAAATTCCAGGTACATATTTAGTATTCCTTCAAGAGGATTGATGAGAGCAGTTTCTACGAGTATTTGTTTGTTGTTCCTACAGTAAATTATATAAGTCTTTATCAGTATGCATTCGGATCTAATTTAAATGCAAAAATCATATCAGAATGAAACCTCAAATATTTTAAACAGTGTCCACCTGTAAATCCAAACATTTAAAGATAATATTATGAGAGTCCATCAGAACAGTATCTAATGTAACGTGTGCGGTTTTCCGTGGCTAAATTTTAAAATTATTTGCAATAAATAAGCTTTAAGGGATTCGAACAGTTTTCATTTGCATTTCCATATAAATAGTTTTAATTGTTAGGGATCTATGAGGTCAGTGTAATGGTTTTTTTTTCAATAAAATGTGTTTTTATTAAAAAAAAACATTACACAAAGACACTGATCTCATAGATCCCTATTTAACAATTAAAACTATTCATCTGGAATTGCAAATTAAAACTGTTCAAATCCGTTAAAGCTATTTATTAAAAATACTTTTAAAATTTAGCCACGGAAAGCCGCACGCGTTACATTAGATACTGTTCTGATCGGTTCTCATTAAAATATATCTTTAAATGTTTGGATTTACAAGTGGATACTGTTTAAAATATTTAGTTGTTTCATTCTGATATAATTTTTGTATTTAAAGTAGATCCGAATGCATACTGATAAAGACAAATTTTCTATTGGAACAACAAATACATACTCATAGAAACTGCTATCATCAATCCTTTCGAAGGAATACTAAATGTGTACCTAGAATTTCCGACCATATCGTAACATGTGGTAAACAATTTGTTACTTATCAAACCTCATCACAATTATATTCGAAATACTGATCGCATATAACCCCATTCGAAGTGATTAAACTTGTACCTATTTGTAATTGCAGTTGAAAACTGACCTTTCTTTTTACCCATTCAAACAAATGAAAACACATTTAATATACTTATTACTGAAAAAAATAACATTAATACTCATAGAAACTCATCTCATAAATCCCTATTCAAACATCATAATTTGTAATCTTCAATAGCAAATGAAAACCCGGTCTTCGAAACGTGTCGCCCGGATTGGCTCCGGCGGGTTATATCGCCTGTAGTCTCCCCTCAAGAAACATGTAATTAGGTTTGTAACCTGTTTGTTTCTTCTTCTAAATAAATAAATAAATAAATAAATAAATAAATAAATAAATAGATAAAAACTGTTCTAACCTAATGCAGCGGCTCGTTTCTTATAGAAACTCTTGCCATTTAACCACGGAAAGCCGCACGTTTTACATTAGATACTGTCCTCACAAATTCTCATTGAGATAGTATAAGTAAATGTCTGGATTTACAAATAGATAGTTTAAAATATTTGGTTGCTTTATTCTGATATAATTTTCATATTTAAATTAGATCCGAATGGATACTGATAAATACTTATATAATTTACTATTGGCACAACAAATACATACTCGTGGAAACTGCTATCATCAATCCTTTCGAAGTAATACGAAATATGTACCTGGAATTTCCACACGTAACATGTAGTGAACAATTTGTTACTGATCAAACATCATCACAATTATATTCGGAAAACAGCATAAATACTGTTAGAAATTGATCGCATATAATCCCATTCGAAGTGGTTAAATTTGTATTTGTAATTGCAGTTGAAAACTGACCTTTCTTTTTACAAATGAAAACACATTTAATATATTACTGAAAAAAAACATTAATACTCATAGAAACTGATCTCATAAATCCCTATTCAAACATTATAATTTGTAATCTTCAATTGCAAATCAAAACTGTTCTAACCTAATGCAGCTCGTTTCTTATAGAAACTCTTGCCATTTAACCACGCAAAGCCGCACGTTTCACATTAGATACTGTCCTCATAAATTCTCATTGAGATAGTATAAGTAAATGTCTGGATTTACAAATAGATACTGTTTAAAATATTTGGTTGCTTTATTCTGATATAATTTTCATATTTAAATTAGATCCGAATGCATACTGATAAAGACTTATATAATTTACTATTGGCACAACAAATACATACTCGTAGAAACTGCTATATCATCAATCCTTTCGAAGTAATACTAAATATGTACCTGGAATTTCTGACCATATCGTAACATGTAGTGAACAATTTGTTACTGATCAAACCTCATCACAATTATATTCGGAAAACAGCATAAATACTGTTAGAAATTGATCGCGTATAACCCCATTCGAAGTGATTAAATTTGTATTTGTAATTTCAGTTGAAAACTGACCTTTCTTTTTACCCATTCAAACATATGAAAACACATTTAATATATTACTAAAAAAAAAAAAACATTAATACTCATAGAAACTGATCTCATAAATCCCTATTCAAACATTATAATTTGTAATCTTCAATTGCAAATCAAAACTGTTCTAACCTAATGCAGCTCGTTTCTTATAGAAACAGTTGCCATTTAACCACGGAAAGCCGTACGTTTTACATTAGATACTGTTCTCATAAATTCTCATTGAGATAGTATAAGTAAATGTAAAGACTTATATAATTTACTAGAGGAACAACAAATAGATACTCGTAGAAACTGCTCTCATCAATCCTTTTGAAGGAATACTAAATGTGTACTTGGAATTTCCGAACATATCATAACAAGTAGTGAACAATTTGTTACTGATTAAACCTCATCACAATTATATTCGGAAAACAGCATAAATACTTTTAGAAATTAATCGCATATAACCCCATTCAAAGTGATTAAACTTGTATTTGTAATTGCAGTTGAAAACTGACCTTTCTTTTTACCCATTCAAACAAATGAAAATAACACATTTAATATATTACTGGAAAAAAAACATTAATACTCATAGAAACTGATCTCATAAATCCCTATTCAAACATTATAATTAGTAATCTTCAATTGCAAGTCAAAACTGTCCTAACCTAATGCAGCTCGTTTCTTATAGAAACACTTGCCATTTAACCACGGAAAGCCGCACGTTTTACCTTAGATACTGTTCTCATAAATTCTCATTGATGTGGTATAAGTAAATGTTTGCTGCTCCATTCTGGTAGAAACTGATAGAAATTTCAGCAGCAGCTTTACTCCAGGCTCCAGTAGAGGGAGCTGTATACGTGTCGCTAATTCATATCTACTCTAATGTGACCTAAGGAACTGACGTGTGTTTGTTAAATTAAAAGTAAAGCAGTCTCTTTCACTGCCAACTCATTCATTGCTTCTAGGCTAGAACAAGAACACCCGAGGAAATAAGGACTTTGCAGTATTTTGTGTTTACCACAATATTAGTATTTCTATTTGAAATATGCAATTTAAACTACATTTGTCGGCATGCATATCCAAATTAATACTAATAAAAAAGCAAAATGGAAGTTTACAATAAAAATACATCTGTAAAATATACAATTGAAACTGTACATTTGTTGACATGTATATCCACATTAATACTAATAAAAAGACAGTGTTGAAATTTACAATAAAAACATGTTGATAAATGGTGTGTTATATACGATAGATACTGGAGAAAGGACGGACTGGACTCTTATGATATTACTTATAGAAAAGTTTAGAATCTCTTTAAAGTTGTATCTGTAATTCCATATGTTTACAGATATAAGGGCAAGGGTGCATTTGCAGACACTAAACTGTAGATTTGTTGATGTATATTTCATATAAGTACTCATGAAAGGGCAACATGATAATTCCAAATAGCTCATTCGGAATTACTGTTTCATAACCGATTTAAAACTTAATAAAACAGATAAAATCCTGTCTGTATAATAATAATATAACTTATAGGAACTATAAAACCGCATCACTTTTTTTTTATAAGTTTCTATGTGGAATTTTTGGCAGGGTTGTTATTTGTTTTCTCGGCTTGGAAATCATCGTAAACAGATGCAAAATGAGTTGCAAATAGATTTACAATAGATTTTCCATCTTCAGCTATTTCATCAAGATAACTAACAGTGTTGGGGATAAGATCTTCCTTACTTTTATCACGCACATAGTCCCAAAAGACTCTTGAATCGCTTAGCACACTATAACCAATTAACCTTTATAAAAAACCAACTAAAACTTCCTCGCAATTATGTTAACGAAAGAAAAAAAAACGGAGTGAGTGGGGATCGCACCGCCTACCTCTTGATTTGTAAGTCGACGCAACAACAACATCAAAAAGAATTTATTAGTAATTAAGTGTACATGTAATGTGCCTCGCCGGAACCTGACCCGGAGCCAGCCAGACAACCACAGTGCGCAGCGCCGTGGTGAGTGTAAGGTTGGGCGGGGCAGGTCCGGTTTGGCTTAACGGCAATGGTTTGTCGTTAGAGCTCCTGCCGACCTTAGGAAGACTTAAAACTAAATTAAAAGTAATAATACGTGTCCATATGGACCTAAAACTAATTAATATTATACAAAATAACTAAACTCGCTGGGCGAAACATGCACTTAATGAATTTTGGTCGTTGATATGGGAAACACAATTAAACCAAAAAATCCGTTCGAACAAATGACGACCTTGCGGTCTCATCGCCGACAAGGAAGGTAGAGTAGTTAAAAAAGCTGTGGTTTAAAAAAAATTGGGTTTTTGGCCTAGAGGGGATTTGAAAAAACAAAAAAGAGGACAAAAATAGCAAACAGTACAAACATAAAGGGAGAAGGAGGGATTGGAAAGATATAAAGTTAAGGAAGATAAAGAGTAAGGATAGAGGTAAGTTATCATAGAAGGAAGTGTGGCTAAGGGTTTTAGTTCCTTTAACAAAAGTAACCAATTTATCTGTACGAGACAACACTTTAAAAGGCCCTTCGTACAGCGGAGTAAAAGATTTCTTAAAACGTTCTTTCCGAACGAAAGCAAAATTACAAGTCAATATGTCTGAACTGACGAATGATTTATAATTAACATGGTGAAAAGGTTGAATGGACGTTAAATTATCAAAAGAAGTACGTAATTTAGTAATAAAACAAGGAATATCCATACAAGTATATGATTTTATGAAAAATTCACCTGGTAAGCGTAAAGTTTGACCAAAAACAAGTTCTTTAGGGATGGTCCTGAAAGCTAATAGTATGATAGGAAGTTCATCTACCCAATGTGGTGTAGAAGCTTTAGCTCTCAGAGCAGTTTTAAGAGATTTATTAAACCTTTCAATCATTCCGTTCGAGGAAGGATGATATGGTGTCATACGAATTCTATGAAATCCAAAAAATTTTGAAAATTCTTGGAACAATTTCGATTCAAATTGAACTCCCTGATCCGTTGTCACATCGGCAAACATAATTCTGAAATAACGTACGCGCTACAGTTTCTGCAGTAATATCCTGAAGTGGATAAGCTTCGGGCCATCTAGTAAAACGTGCGATCACAGTAAGAATATAAGAACAACCTTTAGAAGGAGGTAATGGTCCTATTAAATCTATATGTATGTGGTCGAAGCGTCCTTTAGGAATATCAAAGTTAGCTATGGAACTCCTTGTATGCCTTGTCACTTTATTAGTTTGACAATTAATACAAGTTTTTGCCCAGAGATTACAATCTGAAGTCATTTTGGGCCAAAAATAATTTTTAGAAACTAATGTTCTAGTCGCTTTGATCCCAGGGTGAGATAAACCATGAAATATATCAAAAATTGTCCGTCTATAAACGATAGGAACGTAAGGACGAAGTTTAGGGCGGGAAACGTCACACCAAATGAATTTGTCAGAATATGGAATTTTAATTTTCTTTAAATGAAAAGTTCTCTTTGTGTTCGATGAAGTATCAGATAATAAAAATTTAAGATGAGAATCATCTTCCTGAGCTTCGCTCAATAAATTTAAGTCAAAGTTAATATCAACTAGGTTAGACTTTTGGGTAACAATTGGGGAAATGCATTGTTGTAAAGAAGACGTATCATGCTCACGTGATACAGTGTCAGCAACAATATTATTTTTCCCTTTGATATGTCTGATTTCGCAGGCAAATTGAGCAATGAATTCTAAATGTCTAATTTGCCTGGGAGATCTTTCAGTTTTAGTGAATAATGCTTTGACCAAAGGTTTATGGTCAGTAAAGCAAATAAATGTGCGACCTTCAAGTAAAAATCTGAAATGTTTAATCGCTGTAAACAAAGAAAAAAGTTCCTTGTCAAAGGCACTGTATTTTGTCTGTGCTAAGGTAAGTTTTCGTGAGAAAAAGGCTAATGGAGCAAGTACACCTTTGTCATCTCGTTGTTCAAGAACTGCCCCCATAGAGACATTTGAACAATCAACTGTCAGTGATAAAAAAGAGCTATTATCACAACGAGGATGTGCTAAAAAGGTTGCACCAGCTATAGCAGCTTTGGCTTTGGAAAAACTGTGAAGACAGTCGGCGGGCCAATCATCTATTATTTTAACTTTATCATGCAGTAAGCTAGTACAAAGTGCATGTAAAGGAATTAAGATTTCAGCTAAAGAAGGTATGAAACGGTGATAAAAGTTAACCATACCTACGAAACGCTGAAGTTGTTTGACTGTAGTAAGCAAGGAAAAATTATTTATGACATCAATACGTTCGGAAGAAGGTAAAATACCGGCTGAAGAAATATTGTGTCCTAAAAATGTCAATTGACTGACACCTAATATGCATTTTGAAGGTTTAATATTTATGCCATATAATTCTAACTTCTGAAAAACAAGTTTCTAGAGCCTGATTTGTAAGTCGACGCAACAACAACATCAAAAAGAATTTATTAGTAATTAAGTGTACATGTAATGTGCCTCGCCGGAACCTGACCCGGAGCCAGCCAGACAACCACAGTGCGCAGCGCCGTGGTGAGTGTAAGGTTGGGCGGGGCAGGTCCGGTTTGGCTTAACGGCAATGGTTTGTCGTTAGAGCTCCTGCCGACCTTAGGAAGACTTAAAACTAAATTAAAAGTAATAATACGTGTCCATATGGACCTAAAACTAATTAATATTATACAAAATAACTAAACTCGCTGGGCGAAACATGCACTTAATGAATTTTGGTCGTTGATATGGGAAACACAATTAAACCAAAAAATCCGTTCGAACAAATGACGACCTTGCGGTCTCATCGCCGACAAGGAAGGTAGAGTAGTTAAAAAAGCTGTGGTTTAAAAAAAATTGGGTTTTTGGCCTAGAGGGGATTTGAAAAAACAAAAAAGAGGACAAAAATAGCAAACAGTACAAACATAAAGGGAGAAGGAGGGATTGGAAAGATATAAAGTTAAGGAAGATAAAGAGTAAGGATAGAGGTAAGTTATCATAGAAGGAAGTGTGGCTAAGGGTTTTAGTTCCTTTAACAAAAGTAACCAATTTATCTGTACGAGACAACACTTTAAAAGGCCCTTCGTACAGCGGAGTAAAAGATTTCTTAAAACGTTCTTTCCGAACGAAAGCAAAATTACAAGTCAATATGTCTGAACTGACGAATGATTTATAATTAACATGGTGAAAAGGTTGAATGGACGTTAAATTATCAAAAGAAGTACGTAATTTAGTAATAAAACAAGGAATATCCATACAAGTATATGATTTTATGAAAAATTCACCTGGTAAACGTAAAGTTTGACCAAAAACAAGTTCTTTAGGGATGGTCCTGAGAGCTAATAGTATGATAGGAAGTTCATCTACCCAATGTGGTGTAGAAGCTTTAGCTCTCAGAGCAGTTTTAAGAGATTTATTAAACCTTTCAATCATTCCGTTCGAGGAAGGATGATATGGTGTCATACGAATTCTATGAAATCCAAAAAATTTTGAAAATTCTTGGAACAATTTCGATTCAAATTGAACTCCCTGATCCGTTGTCACATCGGCAAACATAATTCTGAAATAACGTACGCGCTACAGTTTCTGCAGTAATATCCTGAAGTGGATAAGCTTCGGGCCATCTAGTAAAACGTGCGATCACAGTAAGAATATAAGAACAACCTTTAGAAGGAGGTAATGGTCCTATTAAATCTATATGTATGTGGTCGAAGCGTCCTTTAGGAATATCAAAGTTAGCTATGGAACTCCTTGTATGCCTTGTCACTTTATTAGTTTGACAATTAATACAAGTTTTTGCCCAGAGATTACAATCTGAAGTCATTTTGGGCCAAAAATAATTTTTAGAAACTAATGTTCTAGTCGCTTTGATCCCAGGGTGAGATAAACCATGAAATATATCAAAAATTGTCCGTCTATAAACGATAGGAACGTAAGGACGAAGTTTAGGGCGGGAAACGTCACACCAAATGAATTTGTCAGAATATGGAATTTTAATTTTCTTTAAATGAAAAGTTCTCTTTGTGTTCGATGAAGTATCAGATAATAAAAATTTAAGGTGAGAATCATCTTCCTGAGCTTCGCTCAATAAATTTAAGTCAAAGTTAATATCAACTAGGTTAGACTTTTGGGTAACAATTGGGGAAATGCATTGTTGTAAAGAAGACGTATCATGCTCACGTGATACAGTGTCAGCAACAATATTATTTTTCCCTTTGATATGTCTGATTTCGCAGGCAAATTGAGCAATGAATTCTAAATGTCTAATTTGCCTGGGAGATCTTTCAGTTTTAGTGAATAATGCTTTGACCAAAGGTTTATGGTCAGTAAAGCAAATAAATGTGCGACCTTCAAGTAAAAATCTGAAATGTTTAATCGCTGTAAACAAAGAAAAAAGTTCCTTGTCAAAGGCACTGTATTTTGTCTGTGCTAAGGTAAGTTTTCGTGAGAAAAAGGCTAATGGAGCAAGTACACCTTTGTCATCTCGTTGTTCAAGAACTGCCCCCATAGAGACATTTGAACAATCAACTGTCAGTGATAAAAAAGAGCTATTATCACAACGAGGATGTGCTAAAAAGGTTGCACCAGCTATAGCAGCTTTGGCTTTGGAAAAACTGTGAAGACAGTCGGCGGGCCAATCATCTATTATTTTAACTTTATCATGCAGTAAGCTAGTACAAAGTGCATGTAAAGGAATTAAGATTTCAGCTAAAGAAGGTATGAAACGGTGATAAAAGTTAACCATACCTACGAAACGCTGAAGTTGTTTGACTGTAGTAAGCAAGGAAAAATTATTTATGACATCAATACGTTCGGAAGAAGGTAAAATACCGGCTGAAGAAATATTGTGTCCTAAAAATGTCAATTGACTGACACCTAATATGCATTTTGAAGGTTTAATATTTATGCCATATAATTCTAACTTCTGAAAAACAAGTTTCTAGAGCCTCAAGTAACCAGGGAAAAAAAAACAATATAATAACAATTTTTAAATAAAAACAGAATAACATGTATTATTAAAATGTTAAACAAAAAACACCTTTAGTCTTCGAAAATACACATTTTAAATATAAATTGAAACTTTTAATTATAGATATATATTTAACTAACCCATATGTCTATAAATTGGTAAGTTCCTCATGTTAATCCACATTTTAATGCAACATTTCAAGATACGTTAAATCAGGTGTTACACAAACAAGAAATCTTTACATCTCAATTACATGCTATTTTATTTCAATTCATCAGTGACATATAACATACTCACATTAAGGATAATGTTATTACAAAAATAAATTTCCTTACGTTACGTTATTTTGTCACCTTTCACTCAAATCTGCCTTTTCTTCTTACTAATGTCATTTATCCATCAAATCTAACTTTTATTTTAAATCTGATACCTTGGTAAGTTGATTTCTTTGTTGTAGAGGGGGGGTAATGTAGGGTACATACTACATATATATAATCGTCATGGATATGAATAACAAAAATTTGTTAATTAGATTTTTTATATATTTTTACAATTTGAATATAAATTTTTACAAACATCATTTATACATTTATTTAATAGCGATTTCTTGCTATAATTGGTGACCCCGAAGTTCACACGTTATATGCCTTCTGAGAGTCCATAAGAGTTAAAGGCAGTTGTCAGAAATTGGTGATGAAGACTGAAGTTTAATAATATTTGACAGTATTATTGAATAATGTTTTTATGTGAGCAAATGGTTATGCCAAAATAATCTCCCATGGATATTCTACAAGCTGTGTCAGTCACGGCGAGAATGTGAAGCCGAGCGCAACTGCTCATGCTGCTAGCAGCTTTAACGGCCTACGAGGACGACGTCTACAACAAGGACAGCCAATTAAAGGTCGACCGTTCCATAGATATCTTCGCTAGACACGGATTCCTCAGTCTTTCCATGAAGATAGTACCCAGAAACGAATCAAACTAGATTTTCAGAAGACTTGTTATTACTTACGCGATTATGTACATGTATAGGTAAGTACTCTGCTATATGACTCCCTGCAATGTAAAACCAGCTTATCAAGTGTATCAATGTATTAATTATTCACTATTTTAATTGTCTTGCCAGCTTTTCTTTAGCCAAAGCTGCTATAGCTGGTGTGACATCTTTTAGAGAAGCTCAATCCAATTATGATTGCACTCATTCCCTATTTTAATTGTCTCGCCAGCTTTTCTTTAGCCAAAGCTGCTATAGCTGATGCGACATCTTTTAGAGAAGCTCAAGCCAATTATGATTGCAAACTCATTCACTATTTTAATTGTCTCACCAGCTTTTCTTTAGCCAAAGCTGCTATAGCTGGTGTGACATCTTTGAGAAAAGCTCAATCCAATTATGATTACATTTTATATTTTTTTTGGAAAGTAAAATCTTTTACAACTTATTTATATATTTATTAATAGCATTACTTTGCTATAATATATAGCGTTATTGTAAGCTATATTAATAAATAAAATAATTAATATTTAAAAATATTTTAATTTTGATTTCAAATTGAATTTTAATAATGATAAATAATTGTTTGTTTTTTTAAATATCCATAGTGATGTAATATCTAACCTATATGTATGTAGGCTAGTCCCCTACATTACTTCCCTCCTACAACAAAGAAACCAACTTACCAAGGTATCAATATTAAAAATCAGATTTGAAATAAAAGTAAGATTTGATGGATAAATGACATTAGTAAAAAAGAAAAGTCAGATTGAGTGATAAATGACAAAATAACGTAAAACAAGGAAATTTATTTTTGTAATAACATTATCCTTAATGTATGTTATGTCATTGATGAATTGAAATAAAATAGCATGTATATGACTGATGCTAAGTGAATAAAAGTTCGCAATCATAATTGGATTGGGCTTCTTTAATAGGCAATTGATAAAAATAGCAAGTATGTGCTAAGTGAATATGAGTTCGCAATCATAATTGGATTGAGCCTTTCTAATAGATAATTGATAAAAATAACAAGCATGTGCTAAGTGAATATGAGTTCGCAATCATAATTGGATTGAGCTTGTCTAATAGATAATTGATAAAAATAACAAGCATGTGCTAAGTGAATATGAGTTTGAAATCATAATTGGATTGAGCTTCTCTAATAGGTAATTGATAAAAATAGCAAGCATGTGCTAAGTGATTATGAGTTTGCAATCATAATTGGATTGAGCTTTTCTCAAGGATGTCGCACCAGCTATAGCAGCTTTGGCTAAAGAAAAGCTGGCAAGACAATTAAAATAGTGAATGAGTTTGCAATCATAATTGGATTGAGCTTCTCTAAAAGATGTCGCACCGGCTATAGTAGGGGTGAATCAAAGAACACATTGTAAACCTATCTTTTCTGAGTTGGTAATATTGACATTACCTTGTATCTACTTACTACAGTTATTAATATATGCAAAATCTGAAATTAACCAGCTGAGTCATTTAAATAAAAATCATGATTATAACACTCGAAATAACTTAATGCTAGAAATTCCTCAACATAATTTACACCTCCTTGAAAAAAGCCCTGAATTTGTTGCTATTAAAGTTTACAATAAATTACCTAATAAATACAAAAGCTTAAATGAAATAATCTTTAAACAAAATATCAAAAAATTATTATTGAATAAGTGTTACTACTCAACTGATGAATATTTCAGTGATAACGAGCTTTAAATTTGTAGTTTTTTTTTTGCTCTTTTGTATTTTCTATGTTATGTTTTGTGTTATATTATTCGGTTTATATGTAGATTTGTATCTCTTCTATGTATATATAATACTTGATGTCCTTATACATTAAGGACAGTTTTACTTATTGTAATGTAGACATATTTTTCCCTTTTTTTATATACATTTTTAATGTTTTTAAATGACATGTAATTGTACACTGACATACCATATATACATTTTTTGTATCTGAAATGGTGAATAAAGATGATTGATTGATTATAGCAGCTTTGGCTAAAGAAAAGCTGGCGAGACAATTAAAATAGGGAATGAGTTTGCAATCATAATTAGATTGAGTTTCTTTAAAAGATGTTGCACCATCTATAGCAGTTTTGGCTAAAGAAAAGCTGGCGAGACAATTAAAATAGTGAATAATTGATATATTGATACACTTGATAAGCTGGTTTTAAAAAAAAGTAGGGAGCAATATAGAGTACGTACCGTAACATGTACATAATAAAATAAGTAATAACAAGTCTTCTGAAGATCTAGTTTGATTCGTATCTTGGTACTATTTTCATGGAGAGACTGAGGAATCCGTGTCTACACCGAGAAAATTTTTTCACCATCATAGCGAAAAAATAAGCTGTAGTAGCAGAAAACTCTAATAACATAGGCGCCAGTGTAGTACTGTGCTGTAGCAGAAAATTTTGAATTGCTGGTAGTACTTTACAACCACAGTATACTTATTTCATAAAAAATAACTTTTCTGATCCAGGAAGATAACATTGCTACTATTGTTAAGGAGCAATTGCTGTTGTTGGCAAATATATTTCTGTCAGTATAAAGTAACTTGCAAGGAATATAAATTGACTTCACTACCACAAAAAAGAGACTTGGAGTCACTGTAGATTGATTTGCCTATAGTCGTAAAGTAATTTACTGTTACTATAAAGTAACTTTGCTGGCATAAAATAATTTTGCTACCCTAGTAACATTTTTATTGCCATTATACAGGGTGTTTCAGGATTAACCGGTCAAATTGTAAATTTAGAATAGGTATTTCTAAATATAAAAAATATTTCCTAGGTATAATAGGTATCCGAAAATGCCTCATGAAGGAGTTATACCATTTCAAAATTTTTAGCTGCCGTTTTTGTGGTATAATTCTTCAACGTTGCATTTCTGAACATACCTTCATACATAAAGGATTTTTTTTCATATTTTGAGATGTCCCATCCAAATTTAAAATTTGATGGTTAATCCTGAAAAGCCTGTACAAGGTCTTCTAAATTAAATAGACGAAATTAGCTAGGTGCATGATTCATTTTTTCAGGACAAGGAAAAAGTGGTTTTATAATCACATAAACGTTTTTTAATGTCCGAGTCGTTTATTTAAAAATACATTGCTGTATATAATGCAAAAAAGAAATAAAATCAGTTTAACATTTATTAACCCATAGGCACCTACTGAAAATGCAACTCTATATGTCAGTGATTTCCACAACAAAAGAAAAGAAATGCTTTTTGAAACAACATTTTGATAAATAAATAATATGTAATTGAGGAGTTTCCAGTGGAAGGGGGCTAAGTGAAGAAAGTAAAATTTCTAAGTTATTGCAATAAAAAATTTCTACATACCACCTACTAATATGTAGAAAGCGGTTAGTTGCAAATAAAAGAAGCTGTTTAAATTTTACTTTTGGCACTTAGTCTCTTTCTACTGGAAGCTCCTCAATTATCCTAAAAATTTTTCCGGGCGAATGAACATTGCCAGATGAAAATTGAAAATTCTTGACAGAAAATAAATAAATTAAATCAGTTTCACGTTTCTTAACGCAATCATACTGATACATAATTATTTGCATTTCGTGTAATTATAACGTACGTATCATAAATTTTCAAATCTCGAAAGAAAATGCAACTCTATATGTCAGTGATTTCCACAAGAAAGGAAAATAAATGCTCATTAAAACTTTTTGAAACAACATTTTGATAAATAAATATGTCATTTTCATACTAGAAATTTTGCCAAAGCACGGATAACGATAACTACAACTCGAAAATAATTGGAATCGAAAGGCTTTGCACCACTAATCAGTAATCACTAATCACAAAATATATCTTCACCACTAATTAATACATAATTTGTGTACGCGGCACTCGGCATGTACCCAAAGATTAGCACGTATACCGCACTACACCACGTGGCACGTACTATAGGTATGCTACTCTGGTCAGTAGTGGCCCCAATACAAATATGATTGTATTGTGAGGAATGAGAGAATAATGCAATAATGAGATTCTTCTTCCAGCCCGCGCAACATAACCAAAGAAAACAATAAGAAGACTAAATTAGAATTTCACTCTTATGACGAGAACCGAGTCTACTTTCGCAAAGCGCATGCGTTAGCTCAATTTTTTAAAGAATTCTCTTTTGTACCAGCTAAGTTTTTTTTAGGAACAATAATAAAGTTTTCAACTGCAGTTAAAATATTTATACAAAGTTTGACTTTCTGAAGTAACAAAGTACATTCCAATGGTAGTTAGAAATTATTTAGTGATTGTAAATTAAAATTTTATAAAATATTTTATTGTGTTACAGTATAGACTATTTATTATTCCAGCAAAAAATGTTTCTGTTACTGTGAAGTGCCGCAGCATACCGATTTTTTTAACTGCAACATAGAGTGTTTACTGTTATAAAAAAAATATATGTTCTAATAGCAAAAAAAGTGGTAGCAAAGATTTTCTTTAGGCTAATTTTCTCGGTGTAGCGAAGATATCTATGGAACGGTCGACCTGGCTGTCTTCGTTATGGACGTCGTCCGTCATCAGTGGTTAGCAGCACGAGCAGTTTGGTTCGGCCCCATATTCTTGTCGCGACTGGAACAGCTGTCTAGAATGTCCATGGGAGATTATTTTCAGCATAACTATTTGTTCAAATAGCAATAATACTTAACAAAACTGTCAAAAGCTATTAAACTTCAGTCTTCATAATTAATTTTTGACAATTGTCTTTAACTCTCAGGAGGTATACAATGCGTTAAGACGTTTGGGGTCACCAATATATAGCGAAGTAATGCTATTAATAAATAATAATTAACATTTAAAGATGTTTCAATTTTCAAAATGTAATTTTTATAATAATAATGTTTTTTTGTTATTTTTTATTATCCATGGTGATATAATATCTAACCTATATGTATGTAGGCTAGTACCCTACAGGGTGTCTTATATCGAAAAGTATGGCATTATGCTGTCTGATTCAAGTAATATTGCGGGTTAGCGGACTATTGCCCAGTTTGAACTGATATATGCCTTAAGTCACTCGGCCACTGGACGGCTTTCTTATTATTTACTTATTTACTTATAGACTGTATAGTTGGAAGTAGCAAGTCAGCAACCCAGTTGTAATTTATTATGTTATCATTAATCTTTCATTTTCATCTAATTTTATTAGAAGAACTCGATACCTGCACAAATAAGCTGCCGGATCTTGGACTAATATTTAATTAAGGTTTCATATTTAAAACTGAACTCCGTTATTTTTATTCGTGGAAATTCTTATTTCACGCAAAGAATAATCCATTTGGATATAAAATGTATTATTTCCCAAATCCAGAGAATATGGAGATGACAGGGGGCCTAATATAGACGTCCTAAAGACTTACATTCTTTGACTTCCCAAGGACGTACCACTAGGGGTGTCTTGTCTTAAGGACGTCCATATTAGGTCTAAGACGTTCAGACCATATGAGGATCAAAACTGGACGTCTTTGGGACGTCATGTGCTATGTGGGTAATAATAATATATTAGCAGTAATAGAACAATGGTTATTCATGTAAAAGTGAATCATAAAAATGATGAAAAATTTTTAAGGAAAATATTTCTTGCATAAAACCACTAAACTAAACTAAATTAAACTAAACGAGCTGACGTATTTTCCGCGTATATTACTGCACAAATAAAGCATAAATCCTAGTATGTCAGCAGAACCATATACTGCAATGCATAAACAAAATTTTCAAAATCTCATAAGTCTGACTAACTAGGTTTCTAATTTTAAGTTTTGAATGAGATAGTTTTAGGAGCTTTTGATAGATGGGCCACTGGTTTTAAATTTAAATATAGAGTTATGTGGTTTTGTAGTTTAAAGGACGTCAATACCTATAAACTGATGGCATTATAAAGTGAATACTGCAAAAAAATCGACTTATGAGGTTTTGCACTTTGACCATCGAAATGTAAATGCTTTTATCTACAATCAACATATAAAGCAAGCTTTCTTGCTCACATTTGACATTGCGAAGGTGACGTTTACCGAGGAGCTATGAATAATGTCATTTTATTGGTCGTTACCCGTGACAACGAGCAGTAAAATAATTTAGACACGATTGACAATGTATTTTTATGAAATAATAATGCTTCAAAACTGTTATCAATATTTTGAAAGTTAATGTAACAGTACAATTAAATACCTAATTTATTTATAAGAAATGTATGAAGTTTATAAGAATTAATTAAACTTAAATTGACAGCATTTGTGGTTTATTCGTCTGTTTATTTAATCACATTTGCAAGGCATACTCATAAAGTGTTGATGAATCGCTGTTTCTAGCTAAAATTCAACTCAATTATCTGTTTTATTTTGGTATTCTCAAATGATTCTAGATAAAATTGAGTGTAATTTGAGCGCAAAGTGTCATTGTCTCTCTCAAGTGTTTGGGAAAAAGTACAGAAAATCGTTGTTTTGGTTGTAAAGTACAAATTCGAAAAATGCACCCAAATCTAAACTGCTCGATATTCAAACTCCTCTAAAACTTACTAGATTATCACATAATTCCTGGGATATTAGACTAAGAGTTAGTGACATGTTTTTAGAAAACGTCTAAAAACTTGGAGGACTCATTATTTGCGTCATTTAAGTATGATAGAAGCAAAAAAAAACCTGCTACCTTGTAGGGCATTACCTAGAAAGTGTATTGAAAGTGAGACATAAAAAACAATTCATACCAAGCTGCCTCTGAAGTGGTCGAAAATTTATGAAAAATAAATTAACGGAAGATTAATGGCAGCCAGTTTTAACTTGTAGGTAGAGTGATATTACTTAGAGAAGATAACATACGTCACGTCACGGCTTTGCGCATCACATATAACAGTTGGCATAATATCAGTGCCATCCATTTTTTATTTAAATATTAATGGCAGTAGGCAGTGCGATGCCCATGCAGCTGTAAAAACAGGATCGTTACCTAGGTAACCAGCACGCAGTAACGATATCGGTTTCTGTGCATTCTATGACAATGTTATCTTCTCTAAGTAATTTCACTCTACCTACCAGACAGTAACTTGAAAACGTTAAGAAAAACACATCTTAAAAAACAATTCATACCAGAATGCCAAAAATATATAACACATTTTTCAAGTTAAAATATCCATGAAAAACAAGTGGCAGCCGGTTTGTACATGACATCTAATTTTTTTTAAATTTAGTGTATAATTTTCGTTACGTAAAAAAACGATTCATGTCAGTACCAAAATTTTTTTAAGTTTAATTTACAATCCTCTGGTTACAGCAGGTAGAACAAAAATAATGCACAATTTTTGGATATAAAAAAAAACTTCATACCAGGCTGCCATTTTATTATTACAAAAAATATGCTATTTTAAGACATTCACTTTATTCCCAAGTAACAATTTAAAGCTATGTGGACTTGAATAAGTTCTGTAATAGCTCTATTGAGGATGTAAGTTTGGTAAATGGCTTTACACTTTAAAAAATGGATGTAAGAATACATTATTGATGTAAAAATACTTTGAAAGTGGATGTAAAAATACATTATGGATGTAAAAATACTTTGAAAGTTAAGGTAAAATTAGTTCAATTTCCTATGAAATTATACATAATTTATTTATTTTTAGTGGGACTTTCAGGGTAAAGTTAATCATATTTATGGTTTTGCAACAAATGGACCATCGATTTTCCATGTAATCGTGATTACATGGAGAATCGATGGTCCATTTGTTGCCAGCGATTATTCTGGTAATGGTACACAAATGTATGAAATGTTTCGTACTTTCCTGTAAAAATTCCATATAATTGTGTACAAAAGCACTTGCACCGGTGCGTTACTGATGTAATTCACCGGATTAACTATGTATTTATACATTTTATTATGTAATTTATACATAATTATATCGAAAATAACATTAATTGAGGTAAAGATACATGAATGTGTGTAGTTTTAATTTACTTTACCTACGATCACTACTGTAAATAGTAAAAAACGCACTACCTGCCATCTATGTAAGTTGTATTTTACATATTGTAAACAAAACGCACGGGACACGCAAATATAGGTGGCTTAGTTCGCTGACGCGGGGTTTAAAAAGACAAATGCGCCTACGTAATTTTCAAACGATGTCAAAGCTGACATAATACTTGTTGAATAATATTGTTGACAAGTAAACTAAATTCAGATTTTACTAAATAAATAAATAAATATGATCGTAGGTAAAGTATAGTACATAATTCGAGTTGTAAAGCAATTACGCACTCATTCCATTCGTGCGTAATATGCTTCTTACAACACTCATTACGTAATATACTATTATGTAATAAACCATAAATATGTTTAACCCAAATAGGACAAGTACATCCAATGGACGTAAAAAGTACATACTTTTGGACTATATTTGGATATAATGTACGTACAGTCGATGTCCAATTTTGTTCCGATTTTGGTACAGTAGACGTCCAATGGAAGTCCCGGTGTCACAACTCTGGACGAATTTTGGACGTATGTACGTACATCCACTGGATGTCCAAGGTACGTACAGTCACACTTAAAATGGTAGTTCACTGGACGAAGTATATACAGGGTGTCCCAAAAAAAACTCCCAGGTGAAATATTTCAGAAACTACTAGAGATATTTGAATTCTGTAAAAGCCCATTGCTAGAACACATAAATGGCTGTAGTTTTAAATAGAAATAGTTTTTTAATATGTTAAGGGATAGATGGCGCTGCGGTACAAATTATTTTTTGGATGACAGGAACTTAGAAATGTTATCTATGTTAAAGAAAATTTAATTCCAAGTAGATTTCACAATGCGGAAAAAATTCGAAAATCCAACCGTTTTCGAGAAATTTGAGTTTAAAATATTTAATTTTTGAAAAACTAAAATCGCCGTAACTTTCTTACATTAAATTTGATACGATAATTCGTTTCAAACTTTCTTTATAGAAAGATAATGTGAATAATTTGGCAATAAAATTTTTTTTACAACTTCCGGTTAAACCGGAAATTACATTTATTACAATTTTAAAGCGCCCGCCCCTGTATTTTATTAAATAATATTGAATAAAAATATGTTCCAAGCGTTTTTTCCAGTGCAACCATAGTAGTAACTTAGCATTAAAGGAAATAACAATGAAATAAAAACTTCTTTTTATTTTATTTAATAAAAACAAAAAAATAACTAACAAATAAGTTATGGAAGAAAGTGTTCGGAATTATTGCCATTTTCGTTTGTACACATGGAGAATCTTTTCAATAGCTCAACCCCACAAACTTTAAGTAGTGTATTCCTATTGTTGGCTCCAGCACTTGCATACATTTTATTAGGTCAGCCATGTCTATGATTGGTTCTTTATAAACCTCACTTTTCAGATAATCCCACAAATAGAAATCTAATGGGATAATATCAGGAGATCTAGCTGGCCTCTTGAGTACCTCGTTTGTACCAATCCAAGTAAAGCAATGTCAATATTGACAGTATTGTTTATGAAGAATTCCAAAGGCACCTATGATTGTATTTTGCGTAAGAAGTTCGTTTTATTTCATCAAGGTGAATGTACTCAATATAAAATGTATTTTTTCGCCTACGTTAGTATTTCCGTTATTGCTAATATGGTTGCACTGGAAAAAATGAATGGAACATATTTTTATTCCATATTGTTTAATAAAATACAGAGGCGGGCACTTTAAAATTGTAATAAATGTAATTTCCGGTATAACCGGAAGTTGTAAAAAAAGTTTTATTGCCAAATTATTCACATTACCTTTCTATGCAGAAAGTTTGAAACGAACTATCATATAAAATTTAATGTAAGAAAGTTACGGCGATTTTAGTTTTTTCAAAAATTAAATATTTTAAACTCAAATTTATCGAAAACGGTTGGATTTTCGAATTTTTTTCGTGTCACGAAATTTACTTGAAATTAAATTCTCTTTAACATAGATAACATTTCTAAGTTCCTGTCATCCAAAAAATAATTCGTACCGCAGCGCCATCTATCCCTCAACATATTAAAAAACTATTTCTATTTAAAACTACAGCTATTTATGTGTTCTAGCAATGGGCTTTTACAGAATTCAAATATCTCTAGTAGTTTCCGAAATATTTCATCTGGGAGTTTTTATTGGCACACCCTGTATATGGATCCTAATTACGTCCAGTAGGTATTGAAATATAGGTCCTGGCTATGTCCCACGCACGTACTTTATTTACACTTACTGGACGTAGCACAAGTACATTCAGTGGACGTAAAAAGTACATACTTTTGGACTATATTTGGACATAATGTACGTACTGTCGATGTCCAATTTTGTTCCGATTTTGGTACAATAGACGTCCAATGGACGTCCTGGTGTCACAACTTTGGACGAATATTGGACGTATGTACGTACTTGTATATCCACTGGATGTCCAAAGTACGTACAGTCACACTTAAAATGGTAGTTCACTGAACGAAGTATATATATGGATCCTAATTACGTCCAGCAGGTATTGAATATTGGACGTATGTACGTATTTTTACATCCACTGGATGTCCAAAGTACGTGCAGTCACACTTAAAACGGTAGTTCACTGGACGAAGTATGTATATGGATCCTAAGAGACACGATAATTGCTTACAACTATCGATTTCTAACTGTTGGTTATCGTCAGAATTATCACTGCAGCGCATATTGCATGTAAGATTCTGTCTCAAGGTATCACATCGGAGAATTTATATGTTAGATTGCCAATACGAATTATTAGGTGAATACTCACAGACCAGTAGTAGAACCAAGTCGGCGACTTATAACCAAATTTATATACCAAAATCTATTGCAAACTTGGAAAGGCTTCGAAATGAGTCAAATGCCAATAATAATATACGAAATTAATTCTAGATAAATGTGACTTATGACAGTTAATTGCCTTCTCTGTGTAGCGACATTATTACATAATTGGCATTTGATGCCATCTCTTACCAAAATTGGACATCAAAAATGTACTAAGTCAGAGAAGAATGGATGTACATCCCTTAGATGGCAGAAAATGTACGTACAATGAAAGTCCATTTGTAATGGTCAAATGTCGAATTTTTATGGGCGTACAGAGGACGTACCAAAATTTACTAAGCTGTAGAAGGATGAAAAATGGATGTACCTCCTTATATGGAGGAAAATGTACGTACAATGGGAGTTCATTTCTAATGGTAAAATGTAGAACTTTTGTGGACGTAGCAAAATGTGCTTAACTATAGAAGGATAAAAAATGGACGTACACTGGAAGTACGTTGATGTCCATCCCTTATATGGCGGAAAATGTACGTACAGTGAAAGTTAATTTGTAATGGTCAAACGTCGTACTTTTGTGGACGTACATTGGATGTACATTGATGTACATCTTTTATAGATAGGTTTTATGATGTCCACTGTATATCCAAAATAGGTTCATGGACGTAAGGATGTATTTTGGATACTAAACGGACGTCCAATGGATGTGGTGTGCTATGTGGGAACTTTGCCCTGAAAGTCCTGGTAAAAATAAATAAATTATGAATAATTCCATAGAAAATTTAACTAACTTTCAAAGTATCATTACATCCATAAATGTAATTTTACATACATTTTTTACAGTGTATAACGGTAGTATAGCAGGCCAACAACTCTTTCAGCCTAAGTAGTTTTATTAAGAGTTGTAACAACCTCCTGGAGGCTGAGTTTCAATACCATTTAGCATTTGTTTTAAATCGAATCTATTGGCACTTGTAAAGATTTTATGGTGGTGGTCAGCACTATTATGATAAAATCATTTGGCCCAGGAAACCAATTTACCTCAGAGACAACATTCATAAATCCAGTGTGCCTAAGAGTTTAAAGGGGCACCTGAACATACTAATCATAAAACTCCTATAAAGCTGTATTACTTGTATAATGCCAAATGTAACATAAGAACCATTTAGTCTGGACAAATTCCTTCATAAAACCGCAAAAGTTGCAGTTTGGCAGATGGATAAATAGATTTTACTTATTTTAGGTTAATTTTTAATTACTTTTGTGTGAAGTACCTCAAAAAATTAAATATGGAGGCGCATTTTTTACAAACATGGATGAAAATAAAAAAAAAAAGTGGTTACTTTAAACAGAAAGCCAGAAATAACTATTTGAAAATAGTAAATAACACACCAGTTTCGATGAGTAAACATAAAACAGAATATGATTCACAAAACACTGAACAATTGATAATTGAGACCAATACCTGCCATTCAATTACGAAAGACGAAACGTATAATTACTTCGAGTGGGTTTGGTATCAACTCCAACATGTTCTAGTGTACCACTGTCAACATCAAGTGTCTGTTTTTGCCTTCTAACAAGGATTTGTGTGCTAACTGTATTCTGAATATCATATTTTTAACCTGATACCTTAAACAATTAGAGCCACACCACACATATTTGTCTAATCAAAATAATCAAATAAATGTGAGAGGTTACCTATCTTCTTATTATTATTATTATTTATATCTTTTTGCTTTTTTATTCACATTCCAGTGCAGTTCACTGCATCTGGGTATAAGGGCATATAGCCGACCTTTTCAGAGCAATCACAGCACAGCTAAGGTAAGGAAAAAGTAATTAACAAGTGTGAGGTTATATGTAAATAAACGCCAAAAAAGTCAAATATCTTTGGGCAATAGGTTTTATGGTGGTTGTGAATAAATCCAAAAAATCTTAATATAGGTCAAATGGTGTTAGACAAGATTAATTGGTAATAGATAATACCAAATGGACTTACACAAATGTAAGACTTAAATTGGTTGTAATTAGTAGCAAATGCTCTTGTACGAGAGCATTGTGACAATCTTAGGATCAAATACTCTTACTGTGGTATTGCTGGCAACCAACAGGTTTTAATCAAAAATCGCCATTTTCTACAAAAATATCTTTATAAACAAAAGCTGTCATGTTCAAATTATTCAAATGAACAATTACTTAGTTGCAATTTTTGCAACAATTTGTGGGTAATAAGGACTAAAATCATGATTATTATTACTGTGTGATTTAAGTTGATGTCAACAAAAAATAAGTAAACCTTTTTTTTTTAAATTGAATTTTACAATATTTTTTAAAATTTCCAAAATTTTCAATATTTTTCGAGGGCCTCTGTATTTTTCGATCTACTAGTTGTGATATCATCAGTACAATTTAATGCGCAGCTAAATTTTCACTCATGGTGAGTACGTACTGAACTTGATAATTTTAACCAGAATAGAGACCAGCTAAAAGCTGAACAACAGCAAATGCTTATTATAATATCCATTACCAACACGCAACTAATTTGCCAACATTGCTAACTTAGTTTTAATATGATGGCAAGTATAAAACCTTTACAAAGTGGTTTTATAATAGTTTAAACAACGGTTTGTAGATAGTGCCTTAAGGCCAAAATTATGCTTTTGATTTATTATTGGTTTTATGAAAAATAGTTTTATCAAGGTCTTCAGAACGTTATAAAGGCTGTTTAGAATAAAACCAATTGGTTTTAAAATGACTTAAAAAAGGCCCTCAGAACTCTTTTAAGAATGGTCCCTCTTAGTTTTATGCAAGCTTTATAAAGGTTTAATAGCATTTGTCAAAGATATATAGCTTTATCAGAAGTATTGTTAAATAGACTTCAAGAGGTTCTAAAGATCACGATAAAATTTAAATTGTTACTTGGGTTGGCAGCCGGTTACAGCATGTAGAACAATTTTTTGCTCGTAAGCTATATTAGTTCTACAAAAGAGTGTCTAAGAGAAATTGTAGACAAATGATTGCTCTTCAAGATTTTCATTAGATATTTTATGTACGACCGATAGCTTACAATATAGTTTGCAAAAATTACTTTTTGAAAACTTTGCCGTGCTGTAACTCGTAAACATTTAGTTCTACGAAAATAAGCCTGGGACGGAATTTGTAGAGAATTTAGTGCTGAACAAAAAAGTCCTTACCATTTTTGTCGTGGCATCAATGGTTCGTGAGATATTTGCATTTGACTTTTCGTAAAGATGGCGGCTGATGGAAACTTAGCAAAATACTTGTGAAGCACCCCTGAATACATTCAAAAAGAAAAAAAAATTGGCTTATCCTCTTTTTTATTTGCACAACCTCCAAAAAATTAGAAAATCTCATACACTATGAAATAAAATTTTATCTAGTTTTACAAATGTCCAAATCTAGCTACTAATGGAAGATACCAAGGAAGAACCTTATTATCTATATAATATCAATTTAAAGTAGATGTAAAAACAGACGAATAACTCAACCAAATGTATATTTGAGATTACTCATTAGCACTAATTTTTTTATAGAAAAATGTTCTACAAAATTTGTTTGTGGACAGTTTTGCTCTAACTGTCACCATTTCTCCAGCGTTCATATTGGAGTCTCGAGTGGCATGACATTAATGTAAGTATAGTATTTCTAATTTTTTTTTAGGTATTTTAATATCTTATTATAAATGATAACCTATTTCATGACCTTTAAATTTTCAACCTCCAAATTGATCCTATAAATTATTATTTAATTTTTTTTAACAAAATGAATTTACCCAAACCACCAGGTACACCTGTTTTTGGAAAGTAATCATAATATGTTCCTCTATGTCAGGATTAAAAGAGACAGCTACTGGTAACCCATGAATTCTTTCTGCCTTAAAGGAACCTTAAAATAAAAAAAAATATATGTATTCATCGTATCATATTAGGGTTTTACCTGGAAATAATTCCCCTAAATGGGAGGCTTCGCATGTGCAGAGTACTAGTGCCTAGTAATAACATATACCAAAGATTACCATTCGAGGATGCTGTGTCCTACGGCTACCATCTTGTAAAATGGCGGCCGCTTTTTAGTTTTTTAGACCTATCTCATTAACAAATGGCAATATTGGAAAATATTTTAGATAATATTTCAACAGCACTAAGGAATACACATTTTTGATAAGAATGATTTTTTTCATATCTGTAACGGTTACCAAGGCAAGAATATAAAGAAATTATTTTGATTGAATTTTGATTTTTTGAAGGTGATGAATATGTCAACACACTTAACAAGTTCACTGCGGATGCCGTGGATCAGCGTTGCACCCATGTTTAACGAAAGGCAGCCAACATGGAACCGCGTCACTGAGTAGTAAAGATGTTTAGCTGTATGTTGTCAGCATGTGTGTTGAGTGTTTCGTATTAGATCACCTATAAGTATATCATATTTTACGACTATTTTGTGTGTCGGAACGAGTTTATAACTAGAATAAAATTAAAAATAACTATATTGGGGTCTTAATTTTAACACGTACCTATTAACAACCACCTAATAAATACTCATTCATCTCGTCATCACCATCATCATCAAGTTCAGTGACAGAATTAGGTGAATTCGCATATGAACAGCCTTCACACTTACTGCACATTGCTGAACACAGAAGACTTGCTCATAGTACGTCGGGTACACCAAAAAGCTGCAGTTTTTGATTGGAATGTGGTTGATGCCAAAAGGTAACTTTTCAGATAGAATTGAAAATCCGTGCAAAACACCAAATTAGGGGCCATTAAAGATTGCCGCCATTAGCCACACTAAATTTTTTTGTACCTCAGCTCCTAATGGTGTGATTTCGATTGTCTTTTTTTTGTTCAAAAGCTCTTGTGAAGAGGACACACTTTTTTGTCTCTATACACTTATCACTACACTTTTAGGGTTCTGGGCAATATTCAAAAAAACAAATTTTTTAATTTTCATGGATTTTTGGAGAATACTGTGATTCATAATTCAAAAACAGAATTTTGAATGATGCTGAGAGGTTCCATGCAAACAGAATACACATTTCTTTGGATACTTACTCAAGAAAACCTGTCTGAAGAACCGTGTGAGAGATAAGAGAGGCGTTGGGCTTCGTCGCCAAGTAGCACAAGAAAATATGCTACCAAAAAATTGAAATGACTTCCTCTGCTGCAATCAAACTAAGACAGAACTCTTCAAGTTACTTGGAGAACATGCATTTTTGAAGTTTGATTGGGCTCACATCAGTATTGAGATTGATGGCATAATTCATTCATCTCGATGAAACTTCAATTGATGGAGTACAACACAGGCAACAGGAAGAAGCAGACGGCAGGATTTTTCTCTATATTAAAGACAGTGTTAAACATGGAGCAAAAAAAAAAGTATTCACACAGTAGATACTGATGTAGTTGTTTTGGCAATCTCTTGTTTTCAAATTCTCAAAATTGCGGGACTTCAGGAGACTTGCTGGGAAGGGTCCGAGATACATGAGCATTAATCCACGTTTGAAAGTATGGGTGAACATAAAGCTGTAGATTGAGAGGATTCCATGCATTCACTCATAATTTGCAATGAAAGGGAAACAGACTGCCTGGCAAGTGTGGAAATCATTTCCTGAAGCCTTTCAAGCTACCTCTCCACTACAGCAATCTGTTTCTAATGAGACTTTTCAAGTTCTGGAGAAGTTCACTATTTTGCTTTACTACGAAAATGCAGAAGACTTCTCAGTCAATCATGTTAGAAAGCTTCTCTTTACTTCAAAAAGTCGCGGTCTACAAAGTCTGCCCCCAACAAGAAAGGCATTAAGGCAGCATTGTCTTCGATCAGCATACCAGGCATGACAAGTGTGTGCTCAGTGATGGACAACATTCCAGGGCCAGAAGGATGGGGATGAACCATGGTAGCTGGGGAGTGGACGCCGGTCTGGTATTCTCTTCCTTTTATTAAGGCAGCCTGAAGAGAATTGGCTAAATGTAGTTGCTCCGGATGCCATACACGATGCTCTTGTTCAAAGACCAAGGTTCCATGCACGCTACTTTGCACGAACTGCATTGGGGATCGACAATGCAGCAATAAATCAGGTATGCGTTTAAATGATTATTTTTAAATTCGTTTCACAGTTCCAAGATCATAATATTGCTTTGTTGATGCAATTTAATATAATAATATATAATTATTTTGTTCCAGGGATGAATTGGAAGATGAAGAAGATGATTGCGTGATCTAGAGTCATAAGAGCTGTATAGAAGCAGTTCATTTACAAGAGTATTTCTTAGTATTTAGTCGTTTTTTGTTTGTAAAAATTTGTTTCCTTAATGTAATAAATGTTTTCAAAATAATTAAAATCACTGATGTTGTGTATAAAAACAAGTCTTTCTTGACATATTCGGAACCCCATAAACATAAACCCTTTTTTGTAAGTAAAGAAAGGAATATTGAGCACAATTAAAAACTTATCAAAAAAATTCGTGAGAAAAGTGAAATTTTCATTCTTGATAATTGCGCAGAACCCTTAAGGTGTAGTGATAAACGTATAGGGACAAAACAGTGTCCTCTTCGCAAGAGCTTTCAAACAAATAAAAAAGAGGAAATCAAAATCGGACCATTAGAAGCTGAGATACAAAAAAAATATTGTGGCTAATGGCGGCCATCTTTAATGGGCCATTTTGGTGTTCTGCACGGATTTTCAAGTGCGGCTCCCTATCTGAAAAGTTACCTTTTGGCATCAACTATGACCACAAAAATTGGCACATTCCAATCAAAAAGTGCAGCTTTTTGGCTTTTCTAGTCATACATGGACCAAGGGAGGTGGCAGAAATAGGCACGCAAACAAAAAATAAGCAGCAAGAAGAAAAAGAGGTACTAATGGAGAGAATTGAAAATGCATTGGGCAAGGACCTTAGTGAGGATGAATTGCAGGAACTAGTGGAGCTCAAGTGGCCGGAGGAGGCATACAAGACGTGCCAGATGCGAAAAGTGGAAGCCACGATATGGAAAGACCAAGACCTGATCATCATCACAAGAATGGAAGAAGGAACAGACAATAAATATATAAAGAGGGCCATGGAAATGAACCCCCAATTAGAGGCGGTAGTGAAAGAGGGCAAGTTGGAATGCGGAAAAGTGGTGTGCGGAGTAGCCTCAAATGGAATTGTAGGTGAGAATGACGAGGTAAAGGACAATATGGATAGATATACATACCTGATAATGATGGAGGAGGCCGGAGGAACGCCCAAAAATAAATGCAGCCTGTGGGCAAGCCTCCAAAAGGCAATAAAAATAGCCAGGAAGAACAATAGAAACCATATGACCTGCATTACGGCCAAACAGGGCGACGAGCTGCGAATAAGGAGGCTATTAGAATACGCATGCAGAAGAGAAAACACCCTGATAACCATGTACACAAACAAGAAGAAGGACAGCAGCAAAAATGAACGAGAAGACGAAGATATGGTAAATATAAAGAGCCGGAAAACGAAGAATAAAGATACGCTAATACTGAAACCACTGGGAGAAAACACATATGCGGATGTAATTAAGAGCATGAAAAGGGATGTGGGCACAGAAGGTATAATAATTGAAAGAATAAATAGAATTGAGAATGGAAATGTGCAGCTCAAGATAAAAGGAAGAGAGGAAAAGAAAAGGCAAGAATTCAAAGAGCTATTAGTCACAAAACTAGAGAAATTAGCGGAAGTCGACACTAAACAGAGGAGCCAAGCAGTGATGATTTTAGACATAGATGAGACGACCCAGGTGAATGAAGTAGAGGAAACGATAAAAAAGGAATTGAATAAGGGCAACGAAATAGAAGGGATGCAAATTAAACTGGCAGAAAATGCAAACAAGTGCGGAGTCAAATACGCCTTTGTCACGCTGAATGAGGATGCAGCCAAGAAATTGATAAAAATGAGAACGATAGGTGAAGGATGGCAGAGGTGGAGGGTTAAGGAAACAGATACCCCGCCTAAATGCTACAAATGCTACAGAGTAGCCAATAAGTGCAAAACCACAGAAACAAAGGACACGTGCTACAGGTGCGGGCAAACAGGCCATAAAAGAAAGGAATGCCAAAACCAGCAGCGTTGTTACCTGTGCAATGCTGAAGGGCACAAGGCAGAAACGATGCGGTGTGCCGAATATAGAAAGCTGGTGCAGAGGCAAAGAACGGAGAAGAAGGAGTAAAGTACACAACAAAAATAAGTAAAAAAAATATATTGCAAATAAATGTAAACAGATGCCGAGCAGCACACGATCTGCTGTGGGCAACGGCGGCAGAAATACAGGTAGACATAATGGTGTTAAGCGAGCCCAATAAAAACCTTGTGAGCAGTTCGGACTGGATTACTGATGAGAAAAGGGATGTCGCTATCAAAATACTCAATAGAGGTATGGCAGTGCTAAAAACTGGAAGAGGACCTGGATACGCATGGGTAGAGCTGGAGACCTGCGTGATATTCAGTTGCTACTTCTCTCCAAATGACAGTATTGAGGTATTCACTGAAGCACTCAATACACTGAACACTGATATAAGAAGACAGGAAAAAAACAAAATCATCGCTGGAGACTTCAATGCTAAATCCCCGTATTGGGGTCCCCACAAACTCGATAATAGAGGTGACCTGCTACTAGACTGGGCAGGAGAACTAAACCTATTCCTCTCAAATACATGGGGGGAAAGAACTTTTGAACGAGGAGAATCACACTCAGTGATAGACCTCACCTTCGCCACGGAGGGAATCGCGGGCAAAATAAGTGACTGGAAGGTTCTGGACAGGGAAACAATGAGCGACCACCGCTATATTTTATTTGGCATCGATGAAGAACAAAAGAGAAACCAGCACTACCTACCTCTCAAAACCAGAGGATGGGTGGTGAAAAAACTCAATGAGGATATCCTCCTGCAGAAGCTGAAAGAGGAGTTTGCCAGAGTGGAAGCGCTGACAGTGGAAGGCTTGATAGCAGCTGTCAGTAAAGCATGTGATGCTGCAATGCCAAAAAAGAAAAAACCTGGCAAACGACCTCAGGTTTATTGGTGGAGTCAAGAGATTGCCACGCTTAGAACAGAATGCGTCGCTGCAAGAAGGAGATATCTACGCGCAAGTGGCAGAGGGCAAGAACCAGGAAACCAACAAGATCTGAAACGAGCTTATAGTGATGCACGAAAGAAGCTGCGAAACGAGATTAAGATAACCAAGAAGGAGCACTGGAAACAATTATGCCAAAACATTGACCAAGATATATGGGGAGAGGCATATAAAATCGCCACAAAAAACCTTAAGATAGGTGCACCAAATGCCCAAATTACGATGGAAAAAACCCGAGAGGTTGTAGACAATCTGTTTCCGGTTCATGATGACCTGAGGTGGGACCAACCACACATTGGGGAAATATGCCCTTTCACTGAGGAAGAACTAAAACAGGCTAGCGCCCGTATAAAAAATGGCAAAGCACCAGGCCCAGATGGGGTGCCGCCAGAAGTAATAAAGGCTGCAGTACAAGAGTATCCACAACTTATCCTTGGTGTTATGAACGCAATACTTGAAACAGGATCCATACCCGAAAAATGGAAACGAGCGAGACTAGTTCTTCTCAGAAAAGGGGGAAAATCTATAGAGGAGCCTACATCCTACAGGCCTCTGTGCCTTTTAGATGTGTTGGGGAAGTTGCTAAAACAGCTCATACTAAGAAGGCTCAAGGAAGAATTAGAAGAAAAAAATGGACTGTCAGACCGACAATACGGCTTCAGGGAGGGAAGATCCACTATGGGCGCAATTAAAGCAGTGATTGACATAGCTGAAAGTGCGAAAGCAGGCACCCGATACACAAGAAAGATCTGTGCATTGGTGACGTTAGATGTAAGAAACGCATTTAACACGGCGTCTTGGTAACACATAATGGAGGAGTTGTCCATAAAAGGAATATCGCCATACCTACTACGTCTGGCGCATAGCTACCTGAACAAAAGAAAGATACTATTGGAAGCCTGCAATGAAGAGGAAGAACGTCAGATAAATAGCGGGGTACCCCAGGGCTCAGTACTAGGGCCCACATTGTGGAACGTCCTCTACGATGGAGTGCTTACCCTAGACGTACCAGAAGGAGTCACGCTGATAGCGTTCGCTGACGACCTAGCCCTAACAGTAGTTGGAAAAAATGAACAAGGCCTGATAAGAAGAGTAAATCTCGCTCTAGAGATGATAAACAGATGGATGACCAGCAAGTCCTTGAAGTTAGCACCGGAAAAGACGGAAGCAATCTTACTAACCGGGAAGAGACGGCTTCTTCCCATAAAATTCGAACTACAGGGGGTAGAGATCAAGCCGAGGGACAAAATCAGGTACCTAGGGGTAACAATTGACAAAAGACTCTCTTTTGCTGAACACATCACCAATGCAGCGGAAAAGGCTATGAAAACAGTGGCAGCACTGGAAAAACTGATGCCAAATGTCGGAGGGCCGAAAGCTAGTAAGCGACAACTCCTCAGCTCGGTAGCACACTCTACCATGCTATATGGAGCACCAATATGGCAGAAAGCACTGGAAGTCGCAAAAAATAGGCACAAGCTAGCAGTGGTACAGAGGAAGATGGCGTTGAGGACCTGTAGTGCATATAGGACGATATCTACGGAGGCCGCGTTAGTAATAGCTGGAATACCTCCAATCGATCTCATGGCCCTTGAAAGGAGGGAACTCTATGAGGCGGGATAAAACCAGGAAGCCCGTAGAATGATAAAACAAAAAATCATGGAGCTATGGCAAGAGAGGTGGTACGCGACGGAGAAGGGGCAGTGGACGAAGATCTTGATCCCAGACATCAAGAAATGGATTGATAGGACACATGGGGAGGTAAACTACTACCTGACGCAGGCGTTAACGGGCCATGGGTGCTATAGGGATTTTCTCCATAACATCGGAAAGGCAACAGACGACCTATGTGAATATTGTGAAGAGAGGGATAGTGTGGCACATACCATATTTGAATGCCCACAATGGCAAGAGATTAGAGAAAGAGCACTGGACGATGCAGAAGAACCACTAGGTCCAAGAAACATCATTGACCATATGATGAAGTCAGAAAATAACTGGAATGACATTACGGAAATGATCACTGAAATACTAAAAAAGAAAGAAAAGGACGAAAAAGATAGACAGACTAGAGAGAGAGTATAGCATAGAGCATAGAAGAAATGGAGGAAACAAGAAACTACTGGCATGGGTGAAGAAATGCGAGAGCGGTACCACGATGCCAGTACGTTAGAGGGGGGGAGCACAATGACCGGAGGGGTTTTAGCCGGTAGGAGTCCGGCACTACCCAGCGTGATAGATCCAGAGCGCTGGGTGTCCATGATGGATTTCCCCTCCCCACCCCCCTCCATGGGAAAAAAAAAAAAAAGTCATGTACGGTCGTGAGCAGAATTAAATAGGACAAATCTTATAACGTATTTTTGCTAAAATCTAGTTGTGTACATTTAACTTTAATTTTTGTGACATTATCAGTTAGTTGTTATAATTCATTGGAAGTGTGCCAAACTAATATGCCCCATATAAGTGACTTAGTTAAAGCTGGAGTTATTGCTAAAGCAGATGGATGGCCAATGAGACAAATTGCACTGCATTATAACATTAACAAAAATTCTGTGTTTAACATTTTAAAGAAGTGGAGAATAAACGGTACGATTAGTAGAAATCCTGGACAAGGGCGACGAAGGATATCAACTCAACAACAAGATTTGCAATTGGTAAATAATTTAGTAGAAAATCCATTTCACTCAGTTATTCAGGCTGCTGAAGAAACGAATTTTCCTGGATCGAGTAGTACTGGTCGCCGGCGAGTAAGAGAATCGGAGCTACGCTGTCATCCAGCAGCACAGAAATACTTACTTAAAGCTGAACATAACGAAGCTCGACTAGGATTTGCGCTTGAATTTTTAGTGCATGATGTAAATTTTTGGAACAATGTAATCTTTACAGACGAAAAAACTTTCCAGTCAACACACACCGGTCGTATTCGTGTTTACCGACCTCCGAATACTCGATACGATGAGAAATATATATCTAACAATGACAAAAGTGGTAGATTTTCCGTTACTATGTGGGCTTGGATATCGGCACGTGGTCCTGGTGTTTTGTGGCATATTGAGGAACGATTTAATAGTGAAACGTATATTAGGATTTTAGATAATATTATGCTCCCTTCTGTGTCACAATTATTTCCTAATAATGAATTCATATTTCAACAAGATAATTGTTCAGTTCATACTGCTCATACCGTAACTAACTGGTTTCAAGATAACAACATTAATGTTCTTAACTGGCCCAGTCATAATCCAGATCTTAACCCTGTGGAAGGATGTATGGGGACTACTCGTAAGAAGTATCCAAAAACGAAATGTGAGACCACGGAATGCCCAAGAATTACTGGAAGTAGTAAATAATGCATGGGAAAATATTATTACTAATGATTATTGTATAAGGTTATTTAATTCTATGCCAAACAGACTTATAGAAGTTAGTAGAAGTTATAAATAGAAATGGTGCAATAACGAAATATTAATAGTTAGTTTCTTGTTAAGTTAGATATCCTTTGTTGCCCTGATCCAGGATTTCTACTAATCGTACCGTTTGTTCTCCACTTTTTTAAAATGTTAAACACATAATTTTTGTTAATGTATAATGCAGTGCAATTTGTCGCATTGACCATCTATCTTCCGCTTTACCAATAACTACAGCATTACAATAAAAAATAAAATAAAAATGTTAACTGTTTTATTTCGGCTACTCATTACATGTTCAAATAAAGACAGATTTACATTAGAAAAAAATAGTTGTCCTATTTAATTTTGCTCACGACAGTACCTGACTTTACTATCATTTACATTCGCAAGAATCAGATCTTACATTTTTTATAAATTTACTTCTATTAATAAAGTAAGTAATCAACTCTTAGCGATTTATACCGATTTATTAATAATAACACACAGGATACTTTTAACTCTACACCATTTTAGTTTTACATACTTCTACTAGTGCTGTTAGGTACCCAGTATGGAAATAAAAGAAACTAAATATAAAATATAGCGGGAAGTTCAAATTTGAAATCGGTAACTAAGCATTGAACTTACAAATAACAAAAGGAATTTAAAATAATTGATAAATTTTGCTTTGCATAGGGGTTTGGTAATTACATCTGACACATTTTGTCAGATGTTCACTTTCTGTAGTTCACTTTCACTAATCCTTTTGCCACTACGTCTTTTATAAAATGCACCAATTTAATTTCAATGTGTTTTGACCATTTCTATTCTCATAATTTTATATCATTGCCAATGCACTTTGGTCATCTACAAGTAAAGTAGTTTTGATGTCATTTTGGGAAAGTCTTCAGTCAAATTTTTTAAGAAAGTGCAATTGTATAACTACTTTGAAAAAAAAAACAAACTCCTTACTGAGTCCCAGTATGGATTTATGACTAATAAATCAACTACTCTTGCCATATTAGATCTGCTTGGATACATATCGGAGAGCCTCAAGGTGGTAACCACGTTCTGTGACCTTTCGAAGGCCTTCGATAGTGTATATCATAGAATATTGATACAAACATTGGCCTACTATGGGATAAACAAAAACAGCCTAAATATTGTAGAAAGCTACCTATCAGATAAAAAACAAATCACCTATTTCAATGGTAATACATTGGATTGGGTCAATATGAATCATGGGAGCCCCAGGGCTCCATCCTGGGCCCACTCTTATTTTTGATATATATCAACGATATAAATACAGTTGTCGAGGACATAAAACTGGTACTATATGCAGATGATACAACGTATTCGAACTCAGAAAATGATTATGACATATTAACAGCAAAAGTGCAAGAAAGCATATCCAACTACAACGACTCGTTTACTGCAAATATATTATCGTTAATCAATACAAAAACAATAAATATGTTTCAGCTTAACACATCTTGATGAAACAGAGAATCAGTTTGGCGATACAAAGAGGGAATGCCGCATCAATCCTGGGCACCATACCACCTTCTGCCAACTTGGGAGAAATTTTTTATATTTTAAATTAATTTGTTTATATCTTTTTGTATATTCTTCTTGTATTATTCAGTCTTTTATTTGTATATGTAAATGTTCACCTTATTAGTAATAGAAAAAGTGGTGTTAGTGTTCTTGTTACATCATAAATTATTTTCATTTTCAACTAAATAGGATATATAATGTATGGAACTTAAAACATTTGGCAACACGTTGTGAATAAAAGGAAGTAAAAAGTATAGAATCAGATCATGATGATAAATATAACGACAAAATAAAAAATCTAGATGAGGTGAAATTTTTGACTCCTCACTAACATTCGAGAATCATATTAGTCACACGGCAAACAAGTTGTCAAAAAACATTTTTATCCTAAAAATTTTTAAAAAACATAGTATCACAAAAAATACGTTTACAGGCATACCATGGTTTGTTTCAATCAGTATGTTATTATGCTATCTTGAGTTGGGGGCATTCTGTTACATGTCAAAAGCAAGCTTGGCTATTTAATTTCTGGATTTAAGTTATTGTTATCGCCAAAAGTAGGCATAAAGTATTACACGTTGGTGTAAAGAGGGTTGCAGCTCCTAAGAATGTTTCTCTTTCCACTATCTTGGCTTCTTTCTGCGCCACTGGGTAAGCGCGTTCGACGGCATTCTAGATCAGTTTTTACTCAAATGGTTGACCAGGCACGTTGGTAAATTTCTCTCGTGAATTTTTCTATTTAATAGCCATTTATAGGCTTTCCATTTAATATAATTACGGGATCTTAGAAGTTCACTAATTTGTGTGCGCATTTTTGGTTATTTTGGACGCCGCACAATGTTCGTTTTGACGGATTTTTAAGAAATTAAAGCCATTTTGTCTTGATTGTATCCAAATGGTTTGATATTTTGGATCACCGATTCAACGTATTTTTCTGGTATTTTAGAAAGCCATTTTGTCGTGATTATATCCAAATAATTTGATATTTTGGATCACCGATTCGAGCCGCTCTCCATCTTTCAGTAAGTTGGGTTTTGATTTTTTTTATATATGTACTTATATACCTGTATTTTTTTCAGGGCTCTCAATTTTAATTGCAGTTTTTCCATTACAATTTAAATTTTATCTTTTCACGTTTACGTGTTCAACTTTACCTAATTTCCATTTCATTTATACTTCGTTTTATTCGATTTTACGTTGTCTATTCCAACGATGTTAGTTGAAAGTTCCATTACCTTGGGTATGGACTTACTCTGGTTTTGCTTGGCTCCAACCATTCACGTGCAGGAGTAACTCTGGGTTTCAGCACTTGCTCCTGTACACCACTTGTGGTCACCGGATTGATTTTAACGACGACAACTTTATGCATCATCTTGGATTGTGAACTGGATTTCTTTTGGTAAACCGTAACGACGTGGAAGTTTCTCTACGAGGGACAAGGATCTCTCCGGAAGGCAGTTTTGCCATACAGGTTTTTAAAAATGATTATTATTATTATTATTATTATTGTTATGTCACCTATAAGTGCTTATGGACTTAATCAATTCAATGATCAATATTTATTGCAGCAATCATTAAATTATGTAACTCTTGTTAAAATCACAAATTTAAGTACCCTTTTCCTTGCTAACGTCAAAGTAATTTAAAGTTTTATGTATCGTCCAGAATTTATATGTAAATAAGATTATTATTATGGGGGGCGTTATTGTTAATATCAATTGTTATGATTAGTTTCAAATTTATGAGGCAATTTACTAGTTTTTCTTTTTAATCTTCAAAATATTCTGTAGTGATTAACGGGGCCAGTCTCTTATCGTTATTTGACTGGTGTGTTATACATATATAGTTTCCTTTTAACTGAAAAAATATTTTGTTGCGATTAACAGGGCCAGACATTTATCATTATTTAACTGGTCATACATATAGTGTTTTTCTTTTAACTGGCAAAATATTCTGTAGTGATTAATGGAGTCAGACTTTTATCATTATTTAACTGGGTTGTTATACACACAGGGTGATGTAGTAGGTAGGCTAAATGTACACTAATTATTTTAAGGTCAAAAGTTGTGAGCCTTCCGTGATATCACGTACGGTAAAGAAAGTTAACTTTTTTTGATAATATTGTCTCAGTAGCTAATAACTACTTACGACCGTCTACTTAATTTATATCTTTATCATTTGGAAAACCAAATTAACTGAATAAACTTGTTACTCATAATTTGATTGAAGAGGTGTGTTTCTCTTTTAATTCACCCCATGATAAAACTTACTCTTTTAATTAATATCTCATTTTGGAATTAAAAAATAGTGTTTGGGTACTCTTGACAATTTTGGGAGCCTTCTAGCTAGGTTGCAGTTTTTGTTTTGCTAGTGGCGCCCTTTATGCATATATTTGATATTTATATGTTATATTTTTCTTGGTAGTGTCAACCTTAAACCTACCCCTCTCACCGACTAGAGCTGAGCTAGCTCTCGGCACACATGTTGCGAGCCTCTGCAGCTCAAACACTATCACCTTGCTAAAATTTATTATCATATTTTTTTTTGTCAATTTTGGCTATTGACCAGAAGGCTCGTGGCAATTCCCGTCATGTAGAAGAGACTCTTTGCACTGCAAAGACGTGCTGTAAGGCTTATTGCTGGATACAGACATAAATTTGTAGAATTAAATATCCTAATACCTTGTTGGTATATTTATGAATGTCTTGTTCTTTCGAGGTTATTGGTCATGTTTGGTTGTATTTCATAAACACATCTTTAGAATATGGTAAATTTCCTGATGACTTAAAAACCAGCATAGTCACACCAATTGAAAAAGTTGTTAATACAAATAAATTTTTTGAATTTAGACCAATAAACACTTTACCAAGTCCAGAAAAACTTCTGGAAATGGCTGTTTATCAACAATTAATGCAATTTTTTAATAATAATCTACTTTTTAATAATCAATCTGGATTTAGAAGCAATCATTCATGTGAATCAGCATTACAGTTATCTATAACCGAATGGAAAAATAATATGGACAAAGGTTATGTTTACAGTTGTAGTATTCCTTGATTTAAAACGCGCTTTGGAAACTATTAATCATGACATATACCTAGTTAAAGAAACTATTTAAATATAGTATAAGGGGAGAAGTATTGGCTTGGTTAATTAATTATCTTAATGACCGTAAACAAATCACTAAAATAAATAACGAAATCTCTTCAGCTAAGGTCATAAAACATGGAATACCTTAAGGAAGCATTTTATTTATCATTTATATTAATGACATCCAAGACTATCATGATTGTGATTACATACATTTATTTGCAGATGACACCCTTTTATCAGTAAGTGATAAAAATCTAGACATCGCCATAGTAAAAATGAATAATTCATTAAAAAACATATCACTTTACTTAAAAATCAACAAACTAAAACTAAATGTTAGTAAAACAAAAAGTATGATAATTACAACACCATACAAATACAAAAACATACATAGTGATCAGATTATTCTAACAGTTGACAACATGAATATTGATATAGTAACAGAAGTTAAATATTTAGGAGTTATGTTTGCAATTTAATTCACATTTTATTTATATACAAAAAAGATTACTGAGAAACTGTATTTTTTTTCTCGGGTATCCCAGCATTTATCTATAAACTCTAAAATTACCGTGTTCAAAACAATAATTCAACCTCATTTTGAATATTGCGCTACTATTATGTTTACTTTTGATCTAAATAAAATATCAGCATTACAAAAACTTCAAAATAGAGCTATGAGGATTGTTTTGAAATGCAGCAGACATACACCGATACAATTAATGCTTTCATCATTACAGTGGTTTTCAATAAAAAATAGATTAGAATATTTAGCAATGGTCTTTGTTTACAAAATGTTGCATAATCATTTATCCAGCTATTTTAATAAATATATAGTATTTAATAACCAGATGCATGATCATAATACAAGAAATAACCAACAGTTACATATATATAGACAAAATACATCATTAAATATGAAAACCTTGTTATTTAAAGGCTTTGTCCAGTATAATAATTTACCTGACTCTTTAAGAAACTCAGTAACAGTTCGAGAATTTAAATATGATTAGGAATTTTCATTAATGAGAAAATATTGTAAATAATTAAATTTATTACTAGATATCTTGATTTATATTTTGTCAGGTGTGCATGTTACTTTGTTCATATTTTATATTTTAATATTTCTATTCACATTTTCTTACTGTTCTTTTTTTAGTTTATAGTTAGAAGATTTGAATAATTATTATTGCTTAATATTAATTGTAAAAAAATATCACTGTATGTTAGGTATTATCCTAACAAATCAATAATCATTCATTCATGTATTTGCTTATCACAACAAAGATGAATACCCAAAAAATAATTAATATCACGAACATGATACTAAATTAAATAATAATATACATCTACAAGGTTTTTTTTTTTAACTGTTTAACGTCGGCCTATTTCCGCTACCAGGGCCTATCACCGACGCCAGGAGACGAGCTACCCCCAACCTGGAAATTTTGCCGAACCTCTTCCCTTAAGAAGAGTAGGGATCTTTTACTTGCCTAACATTTAATAGACAAGGGACCGCCTGCTTTACATCCCCTCCGAAGGATGGTATATCCACTACGTAATCCTCGTCTGAAATTACGTAACTTCCGAGTATACACTGATATACAAGCCTCTAGAAGGTGGGACGAGAACGCTGTATTTCCCAAGATGGGAGCCCATCCAAGTACTAACCGCGCTCGACGTTGCTTCAACGGAATATCGACTGATATTCACATTGAAGTCGCCTCTACGCTCGCCCCCATCTACAAGGTTAAAAAGAACAAGAATAGCATCAAACTGTTACAGTCCGTTATTTTTTAATAAACTTCCACAACATATAAAAACATTATCATTAAATAAATATAAATTAACCATCAAAAAGATGTCGTTAGAAAAAAGTTTTTATAATTTCCAAGAATTTTTAGATAGTAATAACTTATTTTAAACTGTTCTATTGTGTATGTACTATAAGTCGCTTTTATACTATTATATTTTAATATACATATATAAATATATTTTGAAATTATCCGGCTGAGCTCTTGAAGGTGCATTATTTGTTGACTTGTGCAATAATCTATGATTAATAGCATTAATAAATGATTTGATTTGATTTGATAAGAATAAAACTTCTGCTGTACAAGAAGCTGCCGCCAGGTATTCAGCTTCAGCAGTCGATAGGGCCATGTCTTTTGTTTCTTGGAACTCCATGACACTAAATTTCCATTGTGATACTTACACTTTTTCTTTCCTGAATAGTGCATTGGCGTAAACAATAAATGCCATTTCTTCGTCAGTTTTATGAAACGTTAGTTAAAGGTTTTGAGTATTTTTAATATAGCGTAAGATTCACTTGGCTGCTTTCCAAATCAAAGCAATGAATTTGTCTAAAAATATTCCTAAATAAGGTGTAGTGTAACATATATCAGGTTTTGTTATTGCTAGATAATTCAAATTACCTATAATTTCACGGTCGAGCACATTCGCTGGATTTGTGTCGTCGACTTGAAAACCTGCTTCCACAGGTGTGGACACTCCTTTACAATCGGTCATATAATATTTTTGTGCAATTTTTGCGATGAGCTTTCGCTGATACAGTTTTATAGAGTTTTTAAAACGAATAATATCTGTTCCTAGAAAACACTTTAATTCTCCCACGCCCTTAGTATTAAATTCACTTTTTAAAAGTTTTATTAAGTATTTTATTTCAGAATCATGTCCTGTCAGTAAAATGTCATCAGCAAATAGTGCAAGCCACAAATTTTCAGTAGTATATTAAGCCAGTAAACCAGGCTCGAGTTACTAAGGTAAGATAGGCTTTTTTGCCCGTGTCAAACAAACTTGTAGGGTATATAGGGACAGATTAGAAATGCTTAAATCCAAAAATGCAGGGTCTTGGGTCGAGGTTGGGGGCTCGCCGCCATCTTGATTTGTGTGTTGAATGTTCCATTTGCGGGTATCCCGCTTGCTTTTTGACCTAAGTTATTTATTTTCTTAAATGTGTGGAATATTATTCTCTTAACTTTTACTCAATACTTTTCTATTTTCAATCGACAGTTTTTTTGATATTTCTATTTTGTGAACAATTGTCAAAAAAAAAACTTTCTGAGCCATTTTCACCCTTAAAAAAATTTAAAGAGAAAAAAATTTCCACTAGAAGTGAGTTAAGTTTCACGGCTGACTCAGCGTGAATCTCTGTTGCTGGCGTAAAACACCCAATAGTTGGTTTGCACATTTTCAGCATTGTCGTTTAGTGAACCGCAGATCGCAAATGTTGCCAACCGTTGCAATCCCTAAACTCACCCAATGATTTATGAGTATCTAAACCAAGGAATTATTATTAAAGTTATTCCTATAAATTAAGTGCTACCGTCTCCATCTTGGAATGTGGCAGCCGATATTTAGATTTTCACCCAATTAAGAACAATGAAATGCAAACTGAACTAAGTGTCTTGACATATTCATCACTTCAATAAATCAAAATTCGATTAAAATAACTTCTTTATTTTCTTGTTTGTCTTACAACTCAGTAACCGTTGCAGATACGAGAAAAATAGTTCTTATCAAAAATGTGTATTCCTTAATGCTCTTTAAATTCTATCTAAAGCATTTTCCGAAATTCCCATCCATTAATGGAATAGGAATAAAAAAACTAAAAAACGGCTTCCATTTTCCAAGATGGCGGCACAGCATCAACGAATGTTGATTTTTGGGCACTAGTACACTGCATATGCAAAGTCTGCCGTCTAGGCGATGTATTTCCAGGTAAGGAGTTATTTTATCCTAATATAATTGGACTATCAGTACATTTAAAAGCCTAAACTTTACCATCTGGTTTATCGTTTCCTAAAGTCCACAGCCAGAAATCGACATTATAATCTTCACCTTCCTCTGAACCTATAGTTATTAAATATCTTGCACTTCCACTTATCTCAACAAACAATATACCACTTCCTGGATAGGGAGTAAACTTTGAAAATACTGCTTTGCTGTGAAAAAAAATAATTATATATTAAAAAATATGAATAGGTTTTTATATTATTCTTAAAACATGCCCAAACTGAAGGTATCCACAATTCTTTGCAACATTTGTGTAAAGGGGTGTTTGCATGGTATTTAGATAAATACAGAAAATGAAAAATGGGGACAAATAATTCGACCCTGCCACCATTGTATATTCGCAAAATATAGGATCCCTTAGAAAGTGCTTTCCATGAAGGAAAACAATTCATTCCAGGGTAGATCCTGTTGTTCCTCCGGCTGTAAAAATTATTTTCGGATGTACCTATGCCTTGACGCTCCTAGTGGAGCGCAATTGCATAAAATGTGAGTGATGGTTTCATCCTCCATTTCCTCACATATGACAACCTCATTGTATGTAGGTTCTTATAGACTGTTATCAGGTGCACCATCGATCTCATTCTTTCTCTATCGAGCCCAAGCAACCATTTTAGGCTGGAGTCAGTTGAAAGCCCCTTTACATGGAACTGCTTCATTTCGGGGACTTGAGCCCAATAGTTGTTGAACTGTGCCATGGCCCAGTCTTATTGTAACTCTGAATAAATCAGACTTCTTGGCAAACCGAAGGCTGGCTCAGGGTCAGGAAAAGGAATTTTTGCTCCTTCTCTCAACCAAACGATCAGGACCTCTGTTCTGTAAAAGCGTGAAAGCACATTCCCGTGAGAAGTGGGCGGAGTTCACTTAAAAATGAATAAAAGTCTATTCTTTAACTATGGGAGTAATCACCTCGTGCGAAAAATGCGTGAACTTACTTCTACTGGTAAATCGTGAGGGAATCTGTCAGTTCCCCGGGAGAACGCCGATCCTAACCGTATTTTTATGACAGTTTGTGTCGGCTAAAAATTATTGTTGTTAAATCTGTGATTCAGAATGGACATTGGGGATTTGCTCATCGGCAATGAGTTAATAATAATATAATTCTTAGCAAATATTACAATTTCTCTTTTAGTTTATTATAATCATATTTTTTTAAATATGTATTACCAATAACGAGGGTATATCCTTACGGAATTTTTGATCAATAAATAAATTCTAAGTATTACGAGATCTTCGTGATGCCGAGTACGATTTGGAAAGGGAATGGCAAGTACTACATAAGATTAACCCGTTTGCATCATTAACCAACCAAGCATTTATAAGGAGATTCAGGGTCAGCAAAGAACTTGCCCGTGATATAATCGAAGTGGTAACTCCTTTCATGCAAACCCCCATACGACGTTCAGGAATCACCATAGAACATAAAGTAAATACTATCACTAAGTTTTATCTCCAAAGGTGGAATAAATAAAACAACAACTGAACACTGAACAGCTGATGCTTTTGCGCCAACCTAATTGGTTGTAAATTTGGCTATTCTCGCTGAATCACTTCACGTTCATCACCTATTCACTGCACTTATGGAATGCAATCTAGGACGGCCGGGTGAGATGCGTGCAGCGTTACCACATTTGGTAGATTTTTATTTCTTTTTAGTAGAATTTTAAGGATTTTTGTAAAGTTTGGTAGGTAAAATTTGCTGGCAGATTTCTGATAATTATTATCAGAAATCTACCAGCAAATTTTACCTACCAAACTTTAAAAAAATCCTTAAAATTCTACTAAAAAGAAATAAAAATCTACCAAATGTGGTAATGCTGGATGCGTGTGATGGGAGTTCTCGCTTCGCACGATGAATGCTCACTTCTCCATAATTGTATTCACACAGCTTGCCATAATTAATAATCTAAGAAATAGTGTGCAAATTCGAGGATGAAAGGTTACCATCTGCCATTCGGTAATCGAAGAGACCATGTAAGTACCAAAGTTTTTTCTCTGGAAATTTTTGGTCGGATAGTGAGGGGGGAACATTTTTTTAAATCAAATAGTTAGCGATCTCTGTCTGCATAGGTAGTTAGTATATATACTTCAATACCCTAATTATGCTGGCAGACAAAAATTTCGGTGGGTGCCCGGTAACCGGAAATTGAAAAAAAGATTTTTAAGTTACCAGACCAAATTTGGTGCAAAATGTTTGTTTTGGTGTGTACAGTACTATACTATAGTGGCAGACATTTTCATCAGTCGGTTTTTGAGCAATTTGTCATCAAATTGGCAAAAAATGGCCACTTTATAGAATTATTATATAAAGTGTGTTTATTGTTATACAGGGTGTAACATAAGTGATGACTTTAATTTCAGGAGGTGATTCCTTGACATATTTTATGAAAAAAGTTGATATAAATGTCCTATAACTTGCTTCGTTTTCGAGAAATTTTTAAATTTTTTTAATCAAAAACTAATTGAGTTACAAAAGAAACTCAAGGGACAAGAAAGTTGTATTTTTTATTGTTTAATCTGATAAAAATGTCAAACTTAGAAAAAAACAGTGGCGTACAATGATTTTTACCATAACCATCAATCAGGTAACCCTTTACGACGCCATTGGAATTATTATTTTAAATATAATTATGTCAAAAGAAGTCCCTTGTTATTGCTAACAAGCACACCAAGTTTCTTTAAAATCAGCGAAAAGATTTTTGGGTAATTAATAAATAGCAGTTTTTATTAAAATTTTGACACCCTCTTTCTCGAAAACAAAGCAAGTGAGGACATTTATATGATCTTTTTTTTCATAAAATATGACAAGAAATCACCCCCTGAAATTAAAGTCATCACTTTATGTTACACTCTGTATATTTACTTATTTAATTCTTATTTTGAATTTGAGGTGTTTAAAAATTAAATTACAGTTGTTTAGTTAAGCAGAGGGTATTTGTACTCTGAGAGTTGAGTTGAAATAAGTGTTATGAATTATTGTAATGTAGGGTGCAGTGCATAGCTTTTATTTCCCGGATTATTAACGTGTTGTTACTTTGTGATTGATTACCATACGAAAGTACATTTGTGTTTTACATGAAATAATTGATTTGCCTGCTCGGTAGGCATTTGTATTTAATTTTATTTGTGATAATTATTCTGTAATTACATTATTATAATCCATTGAAAGCTGTGTATAGCTTGTCCATAGCCTGTATATTCCACACAGCCTTGGCTTTGAAATTGGGAGTTGTCAACTTATGTGGTGTGTTTATGTTATGTTTATATTATTTTATTATTATGTTACTATGTATATAATACAATTTTCAAGTTACGTTAACAATTAGCAATAAGCTAGAGAAGAAATTTATAGAGAAAACAAAACGTCGAAGTATTACTGCGATATTTGTCGACGCGTTGAAGAAAAAAATTAGAGCTATTTTTTCGTGTTGGTACTGTCAAAAGTCGATCTAGGTTAAATTACTACTAATAATGACATTTCATTAGTGCAATGTTGCAAAAAACGGGCTTTCATTGGCTATCATGTTAATGAGTGAAGTAATCGAATAAATTCAACGAATAATAAAACAAAAGCTTAAGGGATTTTACTGACACCAGCAGCCAAATACTAATAACTTTTATATAACGATAAGTACCAAATTGGAACTTTTTAGTATCGATGATGTCTCTAATGTAAATCGGAAGTGATCTGTATGCTTTGATTGCAGCTTAACATGGTCCTTTCTGAAAGAAAGTGGACCTACAATAGTCCTTTCAATCATAGTTGCGCGCATGTGCCGCTGCCATGTTTGTTTCCAGGAACTATGAAATGTTCGGACACTTTATTATGTCAAATTATGTCAACGCTTTTTGCGGGTTAGAAAACTGACCTATAGTTAGCAGTCTATTTTTACTAATTGACAATGTTGAAAAATTATTTGCATGAATTTTTAAATATTTGCTTGGAGTCAGTACAAGATAAAAATGCGAATACAAACATTAAAACTTCAAATTTGAAGTTACGTTAGTTATATTAGATGCAGATTTCTTATAATGACATGCGAGAACTGTTCGAACAAACATGGCGGAACTAGACGCATTTATGTCAGAATTCACTATTTGTTAGAAATATGGACACATTTTTTTTTACAAACCTTACCAACGACAAAAAAATATAGCGAAGGTATAGTTAAAGTTCAAATTATGATAAAAACAGGATGTAGTAAATGATGGACATTTTTCTATAATATATATATATATATCGGTGTAAAATTCGTCAGGACGTTAAGATAGCTTTATTGGGTCAGGAGTAAATTCAAAAAACGGAAATTTTGAATACATTTTTTAATTTCAGCAAAATTTTATCAAAATTGTTAGAATTTTATTAAAGCACGTATTATATAAGAGGGATTTACCTTGTAAAAATTTCAGATCGATATCTGCATTATTTTTCAATAGATTCAACTTTTTGAAAAAAAAGGGTCTTCGAAAAATGGCTATAAGGACTTCACTTTCTGTCAGATTTTGCTATGAGAAAAAAATTCTATCTTTCGAGAGTTGTTTAAAAATTACAAATGTTTCTAAACAATGACCATGTAGTGACGAAAATTGAATTTTAAAAAAAAGATTTTTTTGCATAAAAAATTCCAATTAAAGTTAAATATCTTTTGAATGGGATGCAGTGTCGAAAAATCATGTGTACGGTACACATGATTTTGAAGTGCTCAAGTAAACAAACTGGTCGTAAAACAGTATTCGACAAGTCAACAAATATACGCTTTTCTCAAGAGAAATTTTTAGCCAATAAAAGTAATAAAATTCGACTTATTGATATTCTTCGTGAAGAGCTTGCGGTAAAGCAGACGAATTTCAAACAAAGCAAGCTGATGAAGATGCTGATACTTTAATTGTAAACACTGCAATTCAATTAGCTGATGTAAATGAAAATGTAATAATAATTGGAGAAGATATAGATTTATATGTAATATTAAATCAATTAGAACATTCAAAGAATAAAATTTTTCTACTTAAGCCAGGAAAAGGAAAAGTTGCTGATAGATATTACAGTAGTAACAGTTTTCTCTATATGAATCTATACAAAAGTTAGTTGGTTTTTGTCATATTTTTACTGGATGTGATATGTCTTACTATTACGGCCAAGGAAAAAATAAACTCCTGAAAATAATTACCAATAATGACAGTTTACAAACGGCTGCTGATATTTTTTTATGATTCAAATGCAATGACCCGATTAAGGCACCAGTATACAGAAAGTAGATAACTTCATATTAAATAAAAAAGTGTGAATGATTAAATTTGAATAAATGATTAAAGTATTTTCAATATTTTTTTTTTCTTTAAAATGCTAAGAATCCTATCATGTAATTCAATACTTTGTCAGTATTAGCTAGAAGAGTAGTTGTTTTGATTGATTCTCCAATAATGAGTGTTTTAAAGTATTTACCTGACTAGTATATTAGCGTGCCCAGATTAGGGCAACAATATACAGAAAGTAGGTATTTTCATAATAAATAAAAAGTGTGTAAGTTGTGATTTGCATAATACCTAAATAATATTCTCTAATCAAATGCAATGCCAGAACAAATTTTTAATTCGGCTAACAAAATTACTTGCCATTTACACGGCTTAAAACACGAAAACATGACACTCAATGAATATCGTTGAAAAATTAACTTGTAAGAAATTTTTCAAATTAAAATTATTACCACCAAAAGGTGCCGTAAAACAACATATTTACAATTACAATTTTGGTTAAGAAAGGAAAAAAGCCCTCCTCAGTATTGTTGGATTGTTTCTCCAAATGGTCCAAATCCAGCTTATTCTGAAGAAAAGTTATTAAAAATAGTTAGTTGCGCATGTGAAAGTGGATGTAAAGCAATGACTTACAGCTGTAAAAAACATGGTTTGAAATGTACAGGTATTTGTGTAACTTGTCGCGGCGAAACTTGTTGTAACGTTGAACTTAAAAACATTGAGTTACCTGACGAGGATGACGATGTAAATATAAGTGCAGATAGTGAGGTAAATCCATATGAGCCAGATGAAAAAGATTTAGATTGAGAAAGTAATAAAAGAATGAGGTTGGATGAAAATGATTAGTAAGTTAAGCTTGTGTATGCGATTTATGTGACGAGTGTATGAAATTAGTGTAATTTTAAAAAAAATCTATATGAAATAAAAATAATTATTCTTAAATAATGGTGTAAATAATTACAACTGCCTTCCCATTTTAACAATATAAAACATAAGAACTAATAAGTAGCTAATATTTTGTCTCAATTATTATGCCTGAACGCATTTTATGACTGTCCAATCCGCACACCGTTACGCTCACGCACACTACTTTTTCATATTTTTCGAAAACCAATGATCTTAGTAATGCTTTTCTTTTTTCAGTGAACTAAAAAAAATAACACTTCAAAATGGTACACATGATTTTTCGACACTGTATTCCATTCAAAAGATATTTAACTTTACTTCTAATTTTTTATGCAAAAAAATCTTCTTTTTCTTCAAATTCAATTTTCACCACATTTTTCTGAATAATGACCATATAGAAAACATTTGTAATTGTTGAACAACTCTCGGAGAATGGCAAAATCTGACAGAAAGTGAAGTACTTATAGCCCTTTTTCGAAGACCCTTTTTTCCCAAAAAGTTGAATCTATCGAAAAATAACGCAGATATCGATCTGAAATTTTGACCAGATATTCCCTCCTATATAACACATACTTTACTAAAATCTCAAAAATTTTGCTAAAATTTAAAAAAAAATACAAAATTTTCGTTTTTTTGAATTTACTCCTGATCCAATAAAGCTATCGTAACGTTCGGAAGCTCATTTTATAGGTTTCTTAATACCTATAACTATCTAATTTGAACAGACTATTAGCCTTCTATTTATACGCGAAAAACTGATCGTTCAACTTTACTACCCCCCACCTCCCTTATCCAGTATGACGTCACTTGGCACGCTATAATGGCTTATTTTGGATGTCCAAAATATCAACTTAAAACAATAATCGTAGTTATCTATTTTCGCCATGTCAAAGTACAATTCGACTGGACTAATAATCTAAAGTTTTGCTCTAAAATTATTATATAACAGAGTTTACATAAAACATTAGGTCAATTCTTTTCGTCTGCACTATCTGCACCAGTGCAAATGTTTCTCTTTTCAGCTTATGTATAATATCTCTCTATCTCCTTTTATTTTCTGCACTGGTGCAGAGTGCCGACAAAAAGAATTCACCTATTATAGAGCGTGGAATAAGCAGCAAATTGTGTGAATACCAGCGTCAAAATTTAGGGGTGAGTTAAAAGACATATTTTATTTTGTAAATCCGTCGGAAGACACTCTCAGAAGTGATTAAGGTAGCCGTGATGACGTCATCAAGATGGCCGCCATATAATTTCTTTAGGTTCAAATATCTCAAGAACTAATCAACTGATTTGAATGCGCAAATTCTCATTTTAAAGGTAATTGAATATTCTACAAAAAAGGTAATACGCAATTATTTCGTAAAAATAATAGTTTTTATTTTATTTGGAAATTAATAGAGAAGTCAGAGGTTTGGTTCGCACAGTAAGAATCACCGCGACTCTGTGCAACCCAGTTATTATTAATTTAATTTTACAACTATGTATTCGCTATACTACACACTAATTTTTTCCTTCTTTGTTCCAGATTTAATTTAGGGATATACTCTTCGCAAATACGAAAATGAAGGGTATATTGAATTTGATCGGCATATTTCTAAAACGGTAAATATCGCTGGCAGACAAAAAATTTCATATCATTGCGTTAGTGAATGAATTCTGAACAATTTTCAAAATGTTCGTCTGTCTGTCCGCCCGTCCGTTACGGTTATTGTAATCACGATAACTTAATAAAGAAAACTCCGATTGTATTGAAATTTGGACAGTTAGTTAGTCTTAGCTAGAGGAAGAACTCTTTTATTTTTAAAGAAAATCAATCATTAAATAAGGAAGTTATTAATCATTTAAAAAATGTATATATTTTCTTAATATTTGTCGCTTGTACTTAAACAGAAATCTTGCGATCTTATTTCCTCTCATTATTTTTTTCTTTGTTTATATATTTTACTAATATATATTTCAAAATAATGTATCTAATCTTTGAAATATGATTCTCGAATGATATATGTATTACAGACATTTGTTTTTTGTATTAATGTATGATATGTCGAGTGGCTAAAGTTTTGTCTTACAATCCAACACTAATCCTTTCACCTATTGTCGTTCAAACCAAACCAGACCTGTCCCTGCCCAACCCTACTAACACCATGGCGCTGCTCGCCGTAGTTGTTTGGTTGGCTCCGGGCCAGGTTCCGGGAAGGCACATATTGAAAGTTTAATTTATAATAAAGTATCATTCGATTCGATTTGTCAGATCCAAGTGTTGTGTGTTCTAGACAGGTTGGATACATTTTTTTAACTTATTTTTTTTTATACTAACGAGTGTTTCACTAACAAAGTTGGTATTACAGGATTTAGAATGTCCAAAAACTAAAATTATTTACAAGAAAACTGTCAAGAGTATCTTATAGGATGTGCAATAATTATATAAAAAGTTGTGTAAATCAGCGAAAAAGTATGTTTTTAGCAAGGGATTTAGTTATAATACAAAGTCACATACAAGGACAGAGTAATTTCATCAGAGAACGTGCCCTCCATGTCACCTTCAGGAAGCAGATGCACGTCTTATTTTGCACACCCTGGATGCAGCTAGGGACGGTCACAACAAAGTAATCATTAAGACGGTTGATTCAGATCTCATTGTTATAGCACTGTTTGCATTTCCACGTATTGCAGAAGTCAAAAAACTTTAGGTTGAGTACGGAATTGGGAAGAATTTGCAGTATCTTCCCATTCATGAATTAACATTTATTGTATAATAATCTATTGTATTATAAACATTTTATTGTATTAACACGAATAAAGACTTGAATTCAATATATTCTAATCTTCCACGTGGTGTAACGTATTCATAGGATGCGATACAGTTTCATCATTTTCTGGTATTGGAAAGATTGTTTTGTTGTATTTATGTATCATATTAGTCTAGTACAGCATTTATAGTTAACCAGACATGTAGGATACTTTTTACCCAACGAAGTAGAAATATTAAAAATATTCCTCCAACTGCGGATACACTATTGCATCACTTGAAATGGGCTATTTTTCAATGTAACATTTGAAGAAATTGCCTGAGTAGTAAACCTCAGGAACATGATCCTTGCCAGTGGGGATGATTTTTGTATTAATCTGCAAATAAAATTAAAAACTAATGTTTTTACGTTTTAACTGCTTATTACCTTTTTTTGTAGAATGTTTCTTTATCTTTAAAATGAGACTTTGTGCATCCGAATCCATTGATTAGTTCTTGAGATATTTGAACCTACAGAAATTAGTACGGCGGCCATTTTGATGACGTCATCAAAGCTGACTCAGTCACTTCTGAGAGTGTCTTCCGACGGATTTACAAAGCAATATATCTCTACATCTCATTCCTAAATTTTGGTGCTGGTATCCACAAATGAAATATTACACTTATTCCACCCAGTATTATAGTTTACTCATCTCTGATGGATATCACCTACTTTTAACAGGGAGTATTCTACCATGCTATTTTACATAAGTGCCAAATTTCGAACGAAAATTTTAATTCTAAAAGAAGTTGTCGTGTTTACAAGAAATGGTCTACACATGCAGACACACAGACATTTTTTATTCGATATTTTAGTACAGCCTGTTATGAAACGGATTTCTGTTCTAGATTTTTTTTTCTTCTATGATTAAAAATGTTTGTCCTGTTATAATGATAATAACAATCTTCATTGGAACAATTCTCCAAAGGACATTCGACCGAAGTCTTTCAGCCATTTATATTCTTAATAATACCGTTGAGTGAAAGACTGTTCAATCAACGATAATACCAATTCTAAAAATAAAACTACCGAATGAATAAATATATAAAAACGTCATTGCTTTGCAACACTCGAATAAAAAGAAATTGTTTCGTGAGAGATCTTGTGATCCTCGAATATTTTAAGCGAAAAGAAATAAAAATGTCAAGCCATCTATACGTTCTTTGAAAAAATAATCTTAAAATCCCTTTGTCATAGTATTTACCCTAATATTACAAGGTTGCATGTTACTAGTGTAAAAAACATGACATACAACCTTGTAATATTAGGGTGACGATATTCCAAGATGTTTAACAGTTGCTTCAACCTTCATATGACCCCAGACATGGTATTATGTCAAATTCTGAGTGGGCATAAAAGACCACCATAAATTTTACTAGGTAAAGATGAAAGAAAATTATATTTACTATTCTACGCTGTCCCAAACTATGAAGCATCCTTCCTTAGAACCAGAAGCTGTTACTAACCATCGTCCAGACTTATCTGCTGATATGCATTTTATCATAAGTTGCTGAAATAGAGGACCTCTGCTGTATACAAAACATGTCAAACAAATACCTTTCTCTTACGTGTGCTTCTAAATTTTTCATTTGTTTTGTGCAATAATCATATATGATGGGGGAGTGACAACTAGCAAAAAATATATCTCTTCGATCTGTTGTGGTTAGATTTCTTATTCCTACCTTTGCATTTATACCATAGGTCCATTTCAGTTCCTTAAAAAGAGAATAATGATAACAGAATTAGCATACCATTTCTAATACTTTTATAGTAATAGAATATCATAGTTCTTCATAATAATGGCAAATTTTTTAGCTGCAAGTATATACTTATAATTATCTATCTCTTGATTTAGGAGATTCGTTTGCATTTCAAATTTATTTTTCAGCCACAAGGAAATAATAAAGCAAGAAAACTTACATTACGATTAAAATAAATTAGAATGCTTAAGAAACTAAGGTACTTTCATGTCTAAAAAATACTGTTTCTTTCATGTTTCATTATATTCCCATCATTTTATACTTTTGCTAACACTTAAAAAAATGTTGCGTTCCTCATCAATCTTATAAATTATAAAATCTGTATGGTGAATACCTAGAATATGTTAGTACCAGTACCAGATTGTATTCTAAAGTAATTTTTTTAAAAAGATTTTCAATATATAGCTATATACAAACAGTAAAATCTTACAAAAGGTTTTGTTTTAGCGATAATTTGAGGATCATAGAAAGTGTCTGGACCAATATTTTTGTTAAATTTTTTATATACATCTATATCAGAACCGAGTTGAGATGCAGATAAAGACTTTTCAGTCACTTGGGAAGTCAAAGATTTCCTCTCATAGTTATGATCTTCTGCAAATATAAACTCTTCTAATTGAATTTTTCTAGAAATGTACAGTAAATTTTCTGCATCTTCTTTGTGAATTACACTTGCATCAGACATCTTAATTCTACATAAAAAAAAAATAAAAAAAAAATAAGGACTTCAAAAGATTTAAATCATGCTAATTTCTGAAGTTTTCAAATTATAACTAAAGTCACTAGATTTTTGTATAAAATGGTTTAAAAATAATGTTATACCTACCTACAATAAAACAAATTAATTAGTACATAGTCATAAGCACTTATATGCATGATACCTATACCTACATACCTACATCAATAATGGATATTTTCTGTATATAAAATCTCACTTTTTCTTCAAACGTATTAAAATGTTTAACTTATGTCACCAAAAACAGAAGTAGAAGTAGGACATTGTTTTACTAGTAACAAAATGTTAGTACCGAACGCCACCGTAGTGGACATTGTTTTACTAGTAACATAATGTTAGTTCCGAAAGCGCCACCGCAGTGGGTATTGTTTTACTAGTAACATAATGTTAATACCGAAAGCCACCGGTGGCGCGCTATCCACTAGCCACTTGTCATATTGTGTCAACATGTAAGACTGTAGTTTGAATATTTGTACATTTATGATAAATAACTGAATTTTTGCATTTTAATACGCTTGAAGAAAAAATAGTATATATTACACGGAGTAGAACGCCTTTTTTTGTGTTTCGCCCAGTTTGCGGCTTCGGCTTCGCCTCAGCCGCAAATCCTGGGCTCAACACAAAAAAAGAGTGCGTTCTACTCCTAGTAACATAATATACTATTAATAGTCCAGTTGAATTGTCACGAATAGTATTAAAATGTGGCGAAAATACATAACCACGATTTTATTGTTTTAAGTTGATGGGTTGGACTTCCAAAACAAGTCCTTATAGCATTCCAATTGACGTCATACCGGATAAGGGGGGGGGGGGGGGGGGGTCGTAAAGTTGAAAACTGGGTTTTTCGCGTTTAAATACAAGGCTAATAATCTGAGAGAAAAGTTCAAATGGGAAAGTCATAGGTATTAAAAAACCTATAAAATGGGACCTTGAATGTTAAGATAGCTTTAGTAGGTCAGAAGTAAATTCAAAAAACCGAAATTTTGAAAAAAAATTTTAATTTCTGCAAAATTTTAGAGAAATTTTTGAAATTTTACTAAAGTAAGTACTATACAGGAGGGAACATCTGAAAAAGATTTCAGATCGATATCTGCATTATTATTTGATAGATTCAATTTTTTTGAAAAAAAAAAGTCTTTGAAAAATGGCTATAAGTACTTCTTTGTCAGATTTTGCTATGAGAAGAAAAATTCTATTCTTCGAGAGTTGTTCAATATTTATAAATTTTTTCTATATGGTCATTATTCAGAAAAAAGTGGTGAAAATTTAATTTGAAGAAATAGAATTTTTTTTTGCATAAAAAAATCCAATTAAAGTTAAATATCTTTTGAATGGGAATGCAGTGTCGAAAAATCTTGTCTACCATTTTGAAGTGCTATTTTTTAGTTCACCTCAAGTTGTAGTTCATAATGTCCCCAAAATTAGTGATCACTCTGTGATAAGTATTAACTTAAACAATAGAGAAAGTATTAATGTTAGAAATAATTTCATGTAGATACAGAAAACTAAATGATGATGTATTTGACAAAATCAATCTTGAACTTATTTCTTGTAATTGGCTTTATGGTAACAATGATGTTAATGCGATATATAAAAATATGTTAGACCAATGTAAAATAGTATTAGATAATGTAGCTCCAATAATTGAAATATCTTGTAAAACCAACCAGGTGCCATGGTATGATGTAGAAGTGAAAAATAAAGCTCATGACAGAGATATAGCATATAAAAATTTGGAAAAAGTAGTGCTGAAAACAAAAGTAGCTGTTGGGATATATATAAAAACAAAAGGAATCAGTTTGTTAACTTACTTAAAATGAAAAAAAGTAGCTACTATGAAAATAAAATTAATACCACTCAAAATGACCCAAAATCAATGTAGAAAACACTGAAATCTCTTATTAAAGGAGAAAATCAACAAATCAATTATCAAAATATTAAATTCCATATAAATGGTACAAATCACTTTGCTAAGAAGCAACTAATAAATTCAACAATTACTTTGTGAACAGCATAATTGAAATTTCCAATAGTATTGTCTCAGCAAGCAACTGGTCTGATCAAAATTTTAATTTTAATATTATAGATTCTGTTTTCAATGAATTTAAGTTAAGGGTTTATGTGACTTAACCCAGGTAGCAAAGGCACGTGAAAATGACGTGAAAAAATGGTCAGGAGTGACGAGATATGACGAGTTAGATGACGTAAATGAAACGTGAAAATGACTTCCTAATGTCTCAGACGAATGACGTCTTTTTCAGGTTATATTTGGTAATCGCCCCACAGGTTTTTAGTAATAGGAACATATAAAACTACATACTAGTTAGTAATCTACTTGATAAAAATAAAATAATTAATGCATAAATAAGTTTTATGCTAAAGAATTTGTTTGTTAGCCATCCGTAATTTTATTTACATATTAACATATCTAATATTGTTTACCATCACTCCTCTCACAAGAGTTGCCTGCAAATTATAATGTTTATTAAGTTATTAAATTCATTTTTACTTACCTTTACCAATTGCGGTCCGTAGGGTTCGAACCTACATGTCTCCCGTTGTCCGTATTACAGTACTGACTCTTCTACCAACTGAGCTATCTCAGTGACCATTATTTCGGATGCTAAAAGCAGTATTTATGGTGATGTGTATGAAGTCTTTATTATGTGAAATTGAATTTCTAGCCTTATTTAAAATATATGAAAATCTTTCAGGTTCTCTTTTTTTACGTGTTCCCAAACCTGAATTTTTCGAGTTACTAGTATTTTTATTTATTTATAATTATTAAGAAGAACTTATTTAATTTAATTAAACTTTCACCAGTGCCACCTGAGAAGTACGAGTACTTGTTGAACAACGTAATTATTACATTAGTGGCGGTTCGTTAAAAAAAATGTTTACTTTAAGAATTTAAGTTTTAAGTTGAAGTACTTATACAAACCTGGGAACAGTGTTGGAAAAAAAACGGTAAAGGTAATATCATCTACAACATAAATAGAATATTTAATGGTCTAAAACAGACCTAAAATTGAAAAGAAGTATATTCGTACATCAGTTTTATAAGCAATTACCTTAAAAAAAAAACAACTAAAATTTTTTTCGCAATTATTTTAACAAAAAAAAAAAAAAAAGACGGAATGAGCAGGGGTCGAACCCCGGACCTCTTGACTTGAAAGACAAACCACAACAACAAAACAAATTTATTTGACATTTCTTGTTACAAGAATGCATCTCATCGGATCCCGACCCGGAGCCAACCAGACAACCATGGCGCGTAGCGTCGTGGTAAATGTGTGGTTGGACGAGGCGGGTCCGATTCGGTTTGATGATAATACTTGTTACAGCTAGGACACCTGTCCACCTTAAGCAGACTTAAAACTAGGTTATGCTTAGGGAACGTGCTCGCACGAGCCTAAAACTAATGGATAAAAAACTTAAAACTAACACTTGCACTGCACTACAAATTTTTGGTTGCTGATACGGGAAAACAGAATTAAACGAAAAAACCCGTTCGAGCAAATGACGTCCTTGTGGTCTGATCGCCGTCAAGGAAGGTAGGGTAGTTAAAAGGGTTGGATTTAAAAAGTTTGGGTTTACAGGATGTTATCGGCCTAGAGGGAATTTAGAAAGACAAAAAGGGGACAAAATGGGTTAAAAGAACAAAATTGTACAAACATAACAAGGGGGGGGAAAGGGGTTAAAGATGTAAAGTTGGCGAAATATAAAGGGTAGGGTAGAGATAGGTTATGGTAGAGGGAAGATGTGGCTAGGGAGGTTGCCGGAAGATAGGCAACGCCTGGTATGGTAGGGTGTGTCTTATATCGAAAAGTATTGCGTTATGCTGTCTGATTCGGGTAATGTTGCGGGTTAGCGGATTACCGTCCAGTTTGAACTGATAGAATTTTTGCGATGTTTCTTGGACGTAGTCCGCTAGTGGGGTTTTTTTGCGATGTTTCTTGGACGTAGTCCGCTAGTGGGGTTATGTCGTGACAACGTGCATAGAGATCTCTAAAGGAGTCTGAAATGAGGCGCATAAATTTGTGTTCTAATACTCTCAACTTCCGCATTGCCGTGGCCGGGATGCTGCACCACACCGGCGCCGCTTATGTGATGGCCGGCCTGATTACCATCGTGTACAACAACTTTTTATTAGTCCTGTTGAGTCCGCTACCCCGTGCCAGGAGCGGATACAGACTCCTGGACACGGAGTAGACCTTGCGTATCGTTTCGTTAATGTGTGTATTAAACGTCAGTCTTTTGTCTAGGTTCACCCCCAAATACTTCACGCACCGCTTAATTGGAATTTCTCTACCCCCGATCGAAAGTGGCGTTAGAATCCGGTTTTCTGTGAAGCGGCGCGTGAACAGAATCGACTCTGACTTCTCGGCGTTGATCCGAATTTTCCACTTGTCGTAATACGCCATGGCATGGGCCATGTGCGCTTTCAGCAGCATATTAGCCGCCTGCGCGTTATGCGAATGCACGTACATGGCTGTGTCATCGGCGTACTTGGCAAGGTTCGAATTCGGGAATTCCGGGATGACTTGAAAGACGATGCTTAACCCTCTCGACCACTAACCTCTGTTTGAATACTTGCTTGAAGCCTTTATAGTGGAACACGTAACGGCTAGATTTTGCTTTTTAATGCATTTTAATCTAATATTATTATTAAAAGAACTTGATATCTTCACAAATAAACTGCCGAATATTTGCAAACTTTTCAGAATATAAATTATTTTGGATATTGTTAAAAAACATTATCCTCGAATAAAAACGCCAATACTTATCCCTCACGACAGTGGCGCAGCCAGAAAATTCATCTGGGGGGGGGGCCAATAGAACCGGCCTCCCCAGAGGTTGAGAAAAACTTTTCGCTGTTTTATGGAAAATCTTCCCACAGTATGAGACCTGTAAGAAGTTAAGTACTTGGGTTGTCTAATCATGATTTTCACCCCCCGCATTTCTAAAAAAGGGTGGTTTTTAAGAAATATATACATATATATGAATTTTAGCGTTTTTTCGTCTTCTTCTCTATTTTGATGAAAAACCATGCATTTTGGTGAAAAATATCTAGAGAGCAAAGTTGTAGAACATAAAATATCCTATAAACTTTGTCTCTACCATTTTTTTTTCGAATTTCGCTTAGTTTCGCCGCTAGAGGGCTAGAGGGCACGAAAGAAATAAATATACATATGGACAAAAGTCCAAGCGCCTTTTTTTAGATTTTGAGCCAAAATTATGTATTTTTATGAAAAATTACGTGAGATCAAAGTTGTAGAACATAAAATATATATATTTTTATGAAAAAAAAAAAAAAAAAAAAAAAAAAAAACTAGAAAACACCATGTAATTTTGTAAATTGTAATTAATTAAAGTAAATAATTTGTAATTTTTCATAAAAATGCATAATTTCGGCTCAAAACATAAAAAAAGGTGCAAAAGTCTATATGTATTTTTTTCGCGCCCTCTAGCGACGAAACTAAGCGGAATTCGAAAAAAAATGTAGAGACAAAATTTATAGGAAATTTTATGCACTACTACTTTGCTCTCTTGATACTTTTCACCAAAATGCATAGTTTTTCCTCAATCTAGAAAAAAAGACGAAAAAACGCTAAAATTGATATATATGTATATATTTCTCAAAAACCACCCTTTTCTAGAACTGCGGAGGGTGAAAATCATGTTTAGACAACTCAAATACTTCACTTTTTATAGGTGTCATAACTGTGGGAAGATTTTCTTAAATATTTCCTAATTTGAAGGGACTATTTGTACTAATAGTGATTATGTTTCTTTATTTTTTGGTTCATGGAAGACGGCTTGGGGGGGGCCCGGGCCCCATGGCCCCCCCCCCTGGCTGCGCGCCTGCCTCACGACACATTTTTTTTAAACTTTACACTCTACTTACGATAACAAAATGCCATCAGCGATTTTAAAGTTTGTAATCTGATAAAATATAAATAAATTTAACACCGAAAAAAAGACGACAATATGACGTTATATGTAGCACGTCATTTTAATGTCATATATGAGACGTCATTATGTCGTCGATTTTTAGTGCCCTGACGTCTTTTTGACCAGAATCACCAGATTTTGACGTCATTATAACGTACCCTTGCTACCAGGGAAAAAGAATGATAACCAATTTTAAAACAAAAAATAATATTAATGAAGTTCTAACTTCTAATTTCATTAAAAACACATTTATTACAATGGGATATGCCTATCTTAATTTTATCAATACTTCCCTTGAACACGGAAATTTCCCGGAGGAGCTAAAAACAAGTGTAGTTACACCCACTGAAAAAATTGAAAGAGCTGTGGAAGAGAGTGATTTCTGATCCATTAATACCCTACCTGATATCGAGAAACTGTTGGAACTATCAGTGTATGAACAGTTGCTTGATTATTTTAATTATAATGAGTTATTTATGGGATACCAGTCTGGTTTTAGGCAGAACCACTCATGTGAGACAGCAGTTCAGCTGACAATCAATAAATGGCAGCTCAGTATTGATGAAAATAAATTTGTTGTTGCTGTTTCTCTCGATTTTAAGAGGGCATTTGAGACTATTGACGGACAAATATTGTTAGATAAACTTAATTATTTTTTTAAAAAATAAATATCTTGTATTTCTGCTTACATCATTGAATACCCAAAATAATATTTTATTACTTAATTATTATGGTATCAAAGGTAACGTCTCCAAGTGGTTTCAACAGTATCTCAGTAACAGATCGCAAATTACGAAGATTGGAAAATCAACATCGGACCCTATAACAAATAACATAGGGAAGTATCCTTGGACCACTGCTATTCATAATTTACTTAAATGATATAAATAATATAGAATGTGATTTTATGAATTTATTTGCAGACGATACATTAATATCATGTAGTGGAACAGATCTTACTGAAACAGTAACTAGAATGAATAAGGTATTAGATAAAGTAAATACATATTTAAATATAAATAAATTAAAACTAAATGTAAAAAAAACAAACCAAGGCTATGGTCTTAAATACACCATATAAACTAAGTATAAGTAACACAGACGCACTCCAACTAAAAATTAATAATGAGGAAATCCAGTGGGTAAAAGAGATTAAATACTTAGAAGTCATAATTGACAATACTTTAAAATTCAAAAATCACTTTGAATATATCAAAAAGAAAATTTCAAAAAAACTGTTCTTTTTTTCGAGAGTTTCCTCATCTCTTTCAATGTACACAAGAATTACAGTTTATAGAACAATTATTCAACCACATGTTGATTATTGTTCCAACTTCAATGTTTGCAAAAGTTACAAAATAGAGGCATGAGAATAATTTTGAGATGCTACAGATATACATCTATTACTTGGATGCTCCAAACTTTACACTGGTTCTCCGTTGAGCAAAGGATATTTTATATGTGCATGACTTTTATTTTTAAACTTTCTAAAAATATGTTGATATGATATAATTTCACAATAAGGAATAATTTTATACATCAACATCATACAAGAACAAGAAATAATTTCCACATAAATAGAACTAGGTATAAGAAGTCGACGAAATCATTATTTTTTAGGGGCTTGAATGAATTTAATAAATTACCTGAGAATATTAAAAATTGTAACAGCTTGAACAGTTTTAAACAAAAAATTATTTCGTACATAAATACAGAAATGTAAATTAAAGTATTATAAAACAAATATTATAAAACAAATTTTAATTTTCAATGTTCATTTAACTGTAATAATAATGTTATTTACATTTATATTTAAACTTATAATTATAATTAGTGTGTAATTGTTAAATCTTTTTTTTTTGTAAGTATGTGTATAACTATTTATTATGTAATGTTTGTATATTCTTCCTACTTATATAAATTTTCATTTCATTTCAATTGATGATAATTGGTTTTCGAGAAATATGAGAAAGAAGTGTGCGCGAGTTTAACAGTGCGCGGATTAGGCAGTCAGGCGACTGTGTTTTCAAAAAAAAAAAAACGTTTGTATATCTTACATTTTTTATATCTATAATTATTTTTAATACACCTTCAGAATGTAAGTAACACAATTCTGCAAAATGTAATTGAAATTTACTTTATTGTGTAATGATTAATGTCAAATATGGCATTATTATTTATTGTATTATTGTTATTACATTTAATTGTAATGATTTCGTTGAATCGTACATTACTCTTTAATCCAGTCAATGAGTGCTCAAAAGAGAGGTGTAGAGTACATGGAATATGCGAGACTTTTTGACTTCAGGACTTCGTTAAGAGTAGTTAGCAGGTAAACATACTAAAAGTCCCCGCCCCTGGGAGGTGAGCTTACGGTGGGAGGAGGGGGGAAAGGTTCCATTTTTGGGTAGTGCAGACTAGAGATGCAACGGATAGTGTTTTGGCCGGATACCGAATTCCGGATATCCGGCGAATTTCTTGTACCGAATACCAGATATCCGGCTTACATTGAAAGTTTGATAAAAAATACGTTTTGAGAATCTCGACGACAAGAAATACTTACTGGCAACTCTTCAAGACTCCAGATTTAAAACAAGTTTTTTCGATAAAAATGAGGCTGAAAAATCCCATCAAATTACTCTGCTATATGCTTTAAAAAATAGTTGTGATAAATTCATATTCAAGCAATCATAGTGAAAGTGGTTCTCCTTCCAGTAAACAACGTAAGAGATATGCTGATATTCACAACACTTTTTGGAACTGTTTTGACAAAGTGGGACAGGAAATAGTAGCATTAAGGATAGAATTTTGCAGTGAGAGGGAAATATGTTATATTCGGATCATTATAAATATTTAAAAAGTTATAAATGGTATAATCTTTAAAATTGCTCTAAGGAATACAACTGTCTACAATTTTTATCATAAATTTTGTATATAGTTAAATGCCATACTCTAATAATGGAATTAGGAACTATTTTCATTGACAAACTGCAATATTCAAATGCAACAGAAATTTACAATAAAAAAAATGTGGAAGTGATATATATATATATATATATATATATATATATATTTGATTGCGTTAGCAAGTATCTAAAATAGGTTTAAAGATTATACTATGTTTGGTTTCTTAAATATTTATAATAAATCGAAAATAATAACAAAATCAAACATTGCCCTCTCTCTTATTTTGCAAAATCTCATCCTTAATGGCAACGTTTCGGAGAAAACTTCAATGGCCAACGAGATTGACTATTATTTGAAAGGAGCATGGATTCAAACTTCAAAGTAATAGTGACCCTTTCGCATTGTGGTATACTAACTCCAATCAGTATAACAAAACTGTTTCATTTTTTTTATACCACTTTTTCTTTTTTAACTATCCGGTGTCCAGCCGAATAGTAATAAAGTGGCCAGATAGGCCGGATACCGGATAGTAACCGGATATCCGTTGCACCTCTAGTGCAGACTACTGTTTCGATAACATTTTTAAAAACGCCACTAAAAATGGTCAATGGTATCTAAAAACTCTGTTGTCAGTATCGATCTATTTTGTAGAATTTGGGATGAACATGCAAAATTAGGTTATTGGTTTATTAAATTTTTATAAATGATATTTGGTATTTGTCACCAGCCGAGTTTTTAAGATAGCAGCCTGAAAATCACAACTGAGATTTCTTTCGTTCTAAGTGAGGACTAAGGAGGGAAGATATCTGCCGTTTAAATTTTTTTGGCCGTCCGATTTTTTATGCGACTGAACAAATACCTATTTACCTGTGCCCGACCCCAGAGCAACCAATATGACGGGCATTTGCCCCTTTGGTGAACTTCGCCCTTTCATTACTGAATAAAGTATATTATTATTATTATCAATATTATATATGTAAGCGATTTATTTGAGGAGTGTATGAAATTAATTTAATTTTTAAAAATTCTATATGAAATAAAAATAATCATGCACAGGAATTTTACGTGGATTTTTGAAAATCTAAATATTCCTAGTAATAGTGACATGCAATTTTTTGTTTGGATTCTGTATTAAAATAGACATTACTGAGAGTAATTTCCTATGTTTAAAAAAGTTTTTTGGTCCGGTTTTACAACCTGGCGGCCGTTTGTAGAATGTCTAAAAACTTCTCGTAAAGGAAAATTTTACTCATTTGCGCCTTTTTCATATTGCAATTTTTATATATTCATTGCAAAATTTGAAAAATTGCTTCAGTGATCTTATTTTCAAAAATAGCATAAACATTTTTTTTAAGAATGTCATAGTTTGCCAAACAAATTATATACAGTGTGTTTCACTTCTCGTGAAGACACCCCTGTATCTTTTTTATTTGTTGCCGAATTAATTTCAAATTTTTATCAGCCATGCAAGTCCATAAGGTGACTTTATTCAACATATAAATGCCGTCTAAATCTAAAACGCCGGCCTACTGCGATAAAAAGAAAATGTCAATTTTCGAGAAATCATAGTAGGCTTAGAGATAGACAAAAATTTTGTTAACAAAAGTTGTTCGGAATCACTTGATATGTCCCCCTGTAAAATTTTGTGAAAATCGGAATATTTTCAAAAAAAAATTTTTTGTTTCACTTCTCGTGAAGACACCCCTGTATCTTTTTTATTTGTGGCCGGATTAATTTCAAATTTTTATCAGCCATACAAGTCCATAAGGTGACTTTATTCAACATATAAATGCCGTCTAAATCTAAAACGCCGGCCTACTGCGATAAAAAGAAAATATCAATTTTCGAGAAATCATAGTAGGCTTAGAGATAGACAAAAATTTTGTTAACAAAAGTTGTTCGGAATCACTTGATATGTTCCCCTGTAAAATTTTGTGAAAATCGGAATATTTTCAAAAAAAAATTTTTTGTTTCGCTTCTCGTGAAGACACCCCTGTATCTTTTTTATTTGTGGCCGAATTAATTCCAAATTTTTATCAGCCATACAAGTCCATAAGGTGACTTTATTCAACACATAAATGCCGTCTAAATCTAAAACGGCGGCCTACTGTGATAAAAAGAAAATGTTAATTTTCGAGAAATCATAGTAGGCTTAGAGATAGACAAAAATTTTGTTAACAAAAGTAGTTCGGAATCACTTGATATGTCCCCCTGTAAAATTTTGTGAAAATCGGAATATTTTCAAAAAAAAAAAATTTGTTTTACTTCTCATGAAGACACCCCTGTATCTTTTTTATTTGTGGCCGAATTAATTTCAAATTTTTATCAGCCAAACAAATCCATAAGGTGACTTTATTCAATACATAAATGCCGTCTAAATCTAAAACCCCTGCCTACTGCGATAAAAATAAAATGTTAATTTTCGAGAAATCATAGTAGGCTTAGAGATAGACAAAAATTTTGTTAACAAAAGTTGTTCAGAATCACTTGATATGTCCCCCTGTAAAATTTTGTGAAAATCGGAATATTTTCAAAAAAAAATTTTTTGTTTCACTTCTCGTGAAGACACCCCTGTATCTTTTTTATTTGTGGCCGAATTAATTTCAAATTTTTATCAGCCATACAAGTCCATAAGGTGACTTTATTCAACACATAAATGCCGTCTAAATCTAAAACGCCGGCCTACTGTGATAAAAAGAAAATGTTAATTTTCGAGAAATCATAGTAGGCTTAGAGATAGACAAAAATTTTGTTAACAAAAGTAGTTCGGAATCACTTGATATGTCCCCCTGTAAAATTTTGTGAAAATCGGAATATTTTCAAAAAAAAAAATTTTGTTTCACTTCTCGTGAAGACACCCCTGTATCTTTTTTATTTGCGGCCGAATTAATTTCAAAGTTTTATCAGCCAAACAAATCCATAAGGTGACTTTATTCAATACATAAATGCCGTCTAAATCTAAAACCCCTGCCTACTGCGATAAAAATAAAATGTTAATTTTCGAGAAATCATAGTAGGCTTAGAGATAGACAAAAATTTTGTTAATAAAAGTTGTTCAGGATCACTTCATATGCCCCTCTGTAAAATTTTATGAAAATCGGAATATTTTCAAAAAAAGAGAACACATAAAGAGAACTTTTTCCAACAAATGAAAGTTGTAAACAAAAATCAGCATTCAATAAACACTAAAAGGGCTTTTTATTTTTACATATCAAGTTGAATGTAATATCTTTTCTTTTTTTCTTTTTGTTATCTCTCTTCTGGAGGAGTAACTCTCCATCATATCCTTCCTCCTTATCGGCTCAGAAATTTAGGAACATGGACGGTTTTATTGCGTTGAATGTAAAGAGTGCCGTGAAATTAACTGTCAATATGTATTGTTTTATTTATTTCGTCATTGCTTTCATGACAGAAGTGATTGTTGTTATTTTCTGTGGAGTTTGTTAGTTTTTCTTGTTTTAATAATTTTATTCATACTAAAGTTTCCTTATTTCATATCTTTTCTCATAATGGTTAGAATACTTTTAACTACTGATGAAAAAATTGAAATAATAAAGATAGTCGGTGAAAATGTACGGTCTTCAAGAGAAGCAGCAGAAGAATTTAATTTAAGACATCCTCTAAGACAACCAATACACCATGGTACCGTAGCAAGAATATGTCACTTGTTCAATACAACTGGCAATGTGCTTAAACCGAGAGTACATCTTAATCGAAATCACGGAGATGATAATGTTATATTAGCGGCGTTTAACGCCAATCCCACTACCAGTCTTCGAAATATGGCTCGTGTCCTTAATTTGTCGGCATCAAAAATTTGGAGATGTTTAAAACGCCATAAGCTACAACCGTTTAAACCAAAATTTTTACATACCTTGGAGGAAGGTGATGAAGAGAGAAGATTAGAATATTGTTTATGGATCCAAGGTAATTATTTAAACAATAGAGACTTCTTGAAGAAAGTAATTTTCATGGACGAGGCAACTTTCTCCACCAACGGGGTAGTGTCATCACAAAACTCTAGGTTCTGGGCAGTAGAAAATCCTGATTGGATAATAAATTGTAAAAGGCAATATTCCCAGAAAGTAAATGTGTGGTGCGGAATTTTTAACGAAACAATAATAGGGCCGTTTTTCTTTTTCAAAATATAAATGCGTTAAATTTGCTAGAATTTTTAAATAATGATCTTTGGAATGCAATTGTTGATTTTCCTTTGGAACAATTGTATTTTCAACTCGACGGAGCATCTATCCACAATTCCGTAGTAGTGAGAGCATGGATGAATGAACATTTTCCCCAAAGATGGATAGGACGAAATAGCCCTTTAATACATTGGCCACCCAGATCACCTGATCTCACTCCAATGGATTTTTATTTTTGGGGTCACATTAAAAACAAAGTTTATATGACCAGACCTCAAAATATAGAGCAGCTTTGTGAGAGGATAAGGCAAGCATGTTTAGAAGTTACAGCTCAAGAACTGCGAAGAGTTGTAAAAAATAACAGAAAACGGATTGAGAAGTGTATTACACTTGAGGGTGAGTTAGTGGAAAGGGGCGCAATATAATAAATAAGTAAAAAAAAACCATTAACTTCTTTTATTTTTGAACTATTCTAACACTGCGGCTTTTGCTTTATCTGTATTTTTTTTTCCGACAATATTATCATTCATTATTAGTAGTCTTCTCTGTAAAAACAACGGCCCTTTTCAGGGCCACCAATTTAATTCAAAAAGAATTCGTTATATGACAGCATCCTACCAACCTACATATTGTTGACAGATGTTAAAACTCATTAAAGTAATTAGATTTTAATTTTAATTATTCTAAGGCCGGCATTTTAGATTTAGACGACATGGGGCGTATGAAGTGATCCTGAACAACTTTCATTAACAAAATTTTTGTCTATCTCTAAGCCTACTATGATTTCTCGAAAATTAACATTTTCTTTTTATCGCAGTAGGCAGGCGTTTTAGATTTAGACGGCATTTATGTGTTGAATAAAGTCACCTTATGGAGTTGTATGGCTGACAAAAATTTGAAATTAATCCGGCCACAAATAAAAAAGATACAGGGGTGTCTTCACGAGAAGTGAAACAAAAATTTTTTTTTGAAAATATTCCGATTTTCACAAAATTTTACAGGGGGGCATATCAAGTGATTCCGAACAACTTTTGTTAACAAAATTTTTGTCTATCTCTAAGCCTACTATGATTTCTCGAAAATTGACATTTTCTTTTTATCGCAGTAGGCCGGCGTTTTAGATTTAAACGGCATTTATGTATTGAATAAAGTCACTTTATGGACTTGTATGGCTGATAAAAATTTGAAATTAATTCGGCCACAAATAAAAAAGATACAGGGGTGTCTTCACGAGAAGTGAAACAAAAATTATTTTTTTTAAAATATTCCAATTTTCACAAAATTTTACAGGGGGGCATATCAAGTGATTCCGAACAACTTTTGTTAACAAAATTTTTGTCTATCTCTAAGCCTACTATGATTTCTCGAAAATTGACATTTTCTTTTTATCGCAGTAGGCCGGCGTTTTAGATTTAAACGGCATTTATGTATTGAATAAAGTCACTTTATGGACTTGTATGGCTGATAAAAATTTGAAATTAATTCGGCCACAAATAAAAAAGATACAGGGGTGTCTTCACGAGAAGTGAAACAAAAATTTTTTTTTGAAAATATTCCGATTTTCACAAAATTTTACAGGGGGGCATATCAAGTGATTCCGAACAACTTTTGTTAACAAAATTTTTGTCTATCTCTAAGCCTACTATGATTTCTCGAAAATTGACATTTTCTTTTTATCGCAGAAGGCCGGCGTTTTAGATTTAGACGGCATTTATGTGTTGAATAAAGTCACCTTATGGACTTGTATGGCTGATAAAAATTTGAAATTAATTCGGCAACAAATAAAAAAGATACAGGGGTGTCTTCACGAGAAGTGAAACACACTGTATATATCTTTTATTTCTAGTGATCCTCTCAAATTTTATATCTTTAGTTATACAAGAGTGTAATAAAAAGTTTGAGGATAAAGATAATAATAAATAATGATAAAATTTGTACTTGTACTAACAGTAGTTAACCAATGTAAGTTTAATTACCAGAATATAGAACACTTAAAATAAAAGACACTAATCGTAATTAAAAATAAGCACTGATTAGTCTCATTAAAAAAAGTATATGTAACCCATGGTAGCGGGTCTTTAATCATTTGCTAAATTTAACAGTTTTTCCTATCTGAGATTTCGAAACTGTCAATGTCGCTTTAACAATGTAGAAGTGGTACATATGGACATGGATTGCACTGAAAACGTAAATTTCTGCAACTAGAGTGTCACTTGATGTTTTGTAGTGGGTGCATGCGGTACACAACAAATACTTGCAAAAATGTATTTATTGAGCAACAAAATTGATCTTGAAGTCGATTCCGTACGATTTTGGTATGCTAAGACCGAATCCAACGTTAAAAAATAGTTGAAGGTCCAGTGGCGTAACCAGAAATTAATCCTGGGGGGTTAACCCAGATCTGACTGACCTAATTTTTATTTTTTTACTTCACCTGTTACGTCATTTTACTAACTCATTGGGCTGCTGAGCATAAATTATTTAATTAATTAAACTTTATTAACGAAACATAAATCCTTTTATAGAATGGAACAAAAACAAAACGTATTTAAATAAAATATTTATTTAGTCTTCTTTTTACTTTTGTGAGCTCCTGACCAGTGGCGGCTCGTCAGAGGAGGCAGAGGAGGCTGAGCATCCTCTAGCAGCATATCCAGGGGTGGTGAGGAAATGTACAAATTGTAATCATATTGCAAGTTAATTGTCTTTTGAATATCAAGCCTCTTCTGCACACAATATCACGAGCCGCCAATGCTCCTGACACATTTCATCGCAAGTTACAGGAAGATAATTAAATATAAAGTAATAATTAATAATCAGAGAGTCGCAGCTCTGGGGGGGAGAGGTAATTATCCCCCTTCCTACGCCACTGAATGTCACCTTATAAACAGTTTTTGGACAGTTTTTCTCAATTTCAGATACTTTGTGTTTTATGTTGTTTTTGATCTTGCCTTACTGCGTTTGGTGGTTTCTTTCTTTGGACAGGCGGACATGGCGAAGAGAGGTGAAGGTCTACGGATGGTGGTCACTGCTCCCCTTGAAACTGTACCCGTCAATATTAATTGGTCAAAGTGTGTAAATACTATATGTATAATACATCAATAAATTCTATTCTATTCTGTTCTATGTCATTCCGGTAATGCAACTGACCTTAGATGCCCTGCAACAAATCCTGTAGTGCCACAGAGAAATTTGGGATATAAAACACTTGCTGAAAATTTAGAAAGTTTTAAACCTACCAACCACAGGTTGCCTTCTGGTTACCTCATTCCGCACCTCGACATTGGGAGTGGCATTTACGAAACATTCAAGAATTCAAAGGCTAAGTTTCACAAAGTATGTGGAAATCCATATACATCAAGCCATCCCGATTTATGAAACTAATTAAAGATGAAAATAAAACTTTTAACAGTCCTTTAACAGTTGGACTTGTTGTGCCACAAAATGTACTCCTTCCCTGCAAACAAAATGTTGCAATGCCGATAAAAATAATGCTTAATTTATAGAAAAAAATTACTTCCAAAGTCGCGGGAAATGTGCGAGAATACTTTCCCAGAACCTAGTTGTGTGTGGAGGGGTAAGGGACGAATGTGAGAATTTGTTGCAGGACAAAGTCAGTTGTATTATCAGACTGACATATGACATACTTTGACCAATTAATATTTCAAGGGGAACAGTGACCGCCATCCGTACACCTTTACCTCTCTTCGTCATGTCCGCCTGCACAGAGAGAGAAAGCACCAAACGCAAGAACAAGAACAACATAAAGTATCTGAAATTCAGAAAAACTATCCAAAAACTGTTTAACATGACATTCAGTGGCGTAGGCAAGGGGGTAATTGCCCCTCCTCTCCCCTTTCTGATTATTAATCATTGCTTTATATTTAATTATTTTCCTGTAACTTGCGATGAAATGTGTCATGAGCTTGCAAAGTTAAAAAGAAGACTAAATATATATTTTATTTAAATACGTTTTGTTTCTGTTCCATTCTATAAGATTTATGTTTCGTTAATGACTTCTAATTAAATAATTTAAGCTCAGCAGCCCAATGAGTTAGTAAAATGACGTAACATGTCAAGTAAAACATGAAAATTAAGTCAGTCAGATCATGGTTAACCCCCTAGGATTAATTTCTGGCTACGCCACTGGACGTTCAACTATTTTTTAATGTTGGATTCGGTCTTAGCATAACGAAATCATATGAAATCGACTAAGATCAATTTTGTTGCACAATAAATACATTTTTGGGGTAGTTTTGAAATAATGCCCCCTAGAGGGTGAACGAATAAAAAATTGTGCCAAAGGAAAAATTTGTATCACAAAATGCCACGTTTTTTCACATACCGCACCCACTATGCTGCTTCTTCAAGTCAGAGTAAGAGCAAGCACGATCGATAACTCAAGATATTTCATGTCAAAGGTAAAATTTATTCTGCAAACAGGTAGAACAAATTTCAACTCTGACCTGATGATACTTGACATGTTAAGTTACCGTGATTGTTCTTGGTTCATGAAGATGCCAGGTATAACAGATGGCGAAATATCAACTTCTACTCATGAGATTACAAGATATATAAGTTAATTTGATAATCCCAACCGTTTTCAAGGTAAGAGGAAATCGTTAAATTTGAGCTCACAAAATTTAGAAAAATATAATTAGAGATTATTTTGAAAAAGTTATGAATGAAAACGATTTATTTTAAAACATTTCCCTAGGAATTATTACATGAAATTGGGTGCGAATTCAAATACGTTTTTATACCCATGTCTGTCTTACAAATTTCATGTAAAAATGATGCTCTGTACTAGTATGGCAGCCCGTTACCAAGATTTTCGAGTTACTTTAGCGAAGATAATTCCAGCATTTCTCATCAGTTCTGGGAGAGCTGAGAAGAAAAGTTCAGGGTTCAAATCGGGCTTTGAACAGTGAGGCAGTTTCTTTTGTCTTCTTGTCGAGGAAAGTAAATGATGAGGAAAAATTGAGAACTGCCCTTTTGACTGATACGCCGAGTTCCAAAGACCAAAATAATAACAAATAGCCACCGGTCAAAATTCTGATCATCGCGGCGAGGCAGTTCTGCTCATTATCTAGTAGTTTCGATGTCTTTTGACCACAAGAAAGTTCGAACGGAACTTTTTGCCAGTTCAGTTATGAGTGATTACATTCGCATGTTGCTTAATGTCGAGGGCTGATCAAGTCATCGCAGCGAGGCAGTTCTCCACTTCAGGCTATTCCAAATATCATTAAGAAGACAAAAAAAATAAGAACTGAAAATTTTCCCAGTTCACATTTGAGAAAAATGATTTCGCCACGACAAAAAAAAGCAAATTAAGGCTGTTTGTAAGCACAGGCTCTCAGAGAATTTATTTAAATGGAATTGGAATTGAATTTCAAGGTTCCGGACATACAGTGATGATAAAAGAAGGATTCAAATTGTCAGGTTTATTTATTATTGTAGTTTTAAACATTAAATACATCGTCATCCTGATGAGCTTTCACTCTCATTGTCTGATTGGTTAAATAACAAATAAGTCGACAAATCAAAATGTTGAGGTAAATACTTGAATTTTTGATATAAGTTACTTTGAAGTATTTGAACACCATTAATGAATGATTTTTTTTTCAACCCCCGTGAAGGGGTGAAAAAAAATATAATAAAGTGTTTTTCAAAATTACTCAAAATGTGTAAAAGCTAGTAAAAAAAGTTTCAAATAAAAAATTAAAAAGCATGAAATTTTACATAAAAATGATCTCTTGACTTTTTTTGATATTATTAAAATTAACAGAGTTAGGATGGTTAGAAGTTAAGGGATGATATGTACAACTTTAAAAAATCATAGCGCGATGAAAATTTAATGAATTTTTTTTCCATTTACTCAGAAAAATATAAACTTTCATTTCAGAGAAATGGATTTTTTTTTAAATTGTTAAAAAAAAAGTTATAAAAGCCACTTTGAACGGTGATTTTTTTTTATACCATTCTGTTCATCATTTAATATATTGAACATTTGATTTTCTAATGTGCATCTTCTTCCTTACAGAAAAGACACTTCTTAACGGGACTCATCGTAATAGATTTAAACAAACATTCACGAATGGAGTATTCACGGCAGACACGCGTACAAATTGAATGACGCTTTTATGCTGACACTTTTCGATATATCACGTGTTGAAACAGCTTACATGACGGAGTGCATGTGCGGTATCACGGATGACGAATATTGATTTCTACCAAAATTTTTAAATTTTTATATCGATTTCCCACAGCTACGGCCAACGGAAAACGGTAGTTCGCATTTTTTTATCGTTTTATACACCCCACTCTATAAATAGAAAAAAGTTTTAGCCTCGCTGCTTTGATAATTTTAACCTCCAATTTGATATGACTTTGATTGATATTATTGGAAGTTAGGCCAATGAAAAATGGCAGTTCTCGATTAATTCATGTCTTGTTCATCATTTTTAACGAGAATTAATCGAGAACTGCCTCCCGCGGTATAAAAATTACGACATTTTTTTTGACAGAGGGAAAGTTGTTTGCCAGCCGCCCGTATCGTTTTTGGAACTTTTGTCATATAAAAAAGTATCTCAGAATTTCATAATCTATAGTTTCCCTGCGATAGAGCTCGCTGTTTTGACAGGGGTTTTTGGTAACGGACTGCCGTACTATACGCAATTTTAAAGTGCTTGGGAGCTTTTTGAAGTGCTCACGAGCTCTAAAGTGATTGGGAGCCTTTTCACAAGCGCTGTTCAGGGTTACTAAGCACTAAGTGCTTTCATGAAGTACTCGAAACACTAAACAATGATTTTAAAAAGTGCTCCCAAATACAAAAGCGCTCAAACCAACACTAAGGAATAGCTTTAATAATATAGCAAAATAATATAAAAATAAGATATCTTACGAATGGTTTTGTTTTAGCAACAATTTCAGAATCGTTATAAGTGTCTGGACCAATTCCTTTATCATGTTTAGCATATAGATTTAGATAATCAGAACCAAGGCTTTCCACAGATATGTCAGATTGTTCAGAAACAACAGATGTTCTATAATGTTGATCTTCTCCAATTATTGGATATTCTTTTAAGTTAATTGTTCTAGAAAGCTCTAGTAAAGCATTTCTGTCCTCCTTAGGATTTATATAACTACAGAAGGACATTTATTAAGGGCTTGTAAATAAAACAGTATAAGTATATAGGTTGATCTGTCAAGTTTCCAAATTAAATACCAGAGAACTAGATCTTAAAAAAAAAATCATTAAAATAATACAAAACATTACTTTTTGTATTTAGTCCAATAAAACTAAGCATTAAAATAGTATGTTTCATTAAGAGTCTGGAAATAAGGATTTTTCCGTGCGGGAAGCCATGCAAGCACGGAAAAATCTATTTCTGGACGTGTAATGAACGATATTTTTTATTACACTTTGAAAATGATAACAAAAACAAAATATAACAAAAAAAGACATACAAAAGAAACTTGGAACATTTTTATTTTCATAAGTTATAGGAATAAAAAACATGTAACCACTAGAGTAAGAATATTGAAAATTAACTGACTAACTTACTAACTATTAATAATAACCGCTCCAACTAATAATGTTTTTAGTTTGAATTGTTATTATTAATGGTTGTTTATTGTGCAATTCGTATTATTGCACAGGTTAACTCCTTTTGGAGTTTCATTTTGTGAAACTGCAATTATTGAAACAGACTCTTCGCAAATGTTTTGATTTTCTTGAACGAATGATACACTTGTTGTATTTTGTGAGTGAGAAGGGTTAAACAGTTTTCGTGATACCTCAGTTTTTCTTTGTATGGACTCTTCTATATATCCTTCTGCCACATTGGAAGAACGCCATCTTCCGTGCCTTTTCAGTGTGAGTAAAACACCACCGCTTTCCACCAACATGCTTTCCGAAGAACGCCTTAGTCCATGCCCGGTATGTTCTACCTAACAAACACAAAAGATCGGCCCATCAGCGGGCCATCACTGGGCCAGAAATGAAACTTCTGGCCCTGTGATGACCCACTGGAGGGCCGGCCTTTTGTGTTTGTAGGGAGTTTTAGGTATTCTGCGACAATTTTTGGAACACCCCTGATGGTATGGCATCCAACATGTTGAGCGTAACACCTGCCGTTTCGATATGCAACAAATAATCTTCTGCTTTTCATATTTTTTGGTTGTAGAGCTGCATATTAAAGATAAAGTGTGCAGGGCTCAAATGTACATCCTTCATTGGTAATGGTGAAACTTTTTGATGTATGAGTTTTTCCATCTCGTAAAAATACGACAAGAAAGCGCTCATTATCTACCATATCGTCTACATTTAAACGTATCAAATCATCTCTTCGACACGCACCAAAGATCCCAAACCCCAAAATTACTTTTGCTAGTAGATATTGTTCATCTGGAGCTTCACATAAAAATTTGGTTACTTGTTCTGCTGTTAAAATTCTGGACTTTTTCGGTATATATCCTACAGCTTGACGCTTCAAGAAAGCAATAGTTTTTGGATATTTGTTGATGTCAGCATTTTCTTTTATGCCAAACAACTTTTTAGCATTGAGAATCGACTCCATAACATGGAAGATTTCATAGACTTTGCTTTTTCGACAAAGTAAACTAGAAGAATATCGTCACTTACAGTTTTGATTTTGTTCAGATTTCGCCATTCAGTAAAAAGTTGATATTCGTGTTCATATCTTGACCTGGATATTACTGGTAATAAATTCACGCTCGCTTGTGCCGCTTGCTCTAGGATGTTTTCGGAAATTTCGGGATTTTCTTCTGAGTACATTTTATCGGCATAAATTTAATTGACAGAACATAAACAACGTTGACAATGCAGTGTTTGGTATATATGATGCATTTCCATGGTTACTCTCAAATTATTTCAAAGGTGATTTGTTTTAAATTAGTCTATGTCAGATAAAGTTGACAAAACGTCAAAAAATATTACAAAGTTCATCCAAATATTCAAACATTTATGAATTAAAATACAAAATAGGTACATGTTAAATATCAGATAGCATATAGGCTTTCTTAAATTTAGTTTACTTTGCTGTATGTTTCTATTTTAAAGCCATGTATTCGGTATTTTTATTCAGCGCACGGAAAAAATCGGAAATCGGAAAAACTTTTCCTGTGCGCTGTTTCTGTGCGCTAATCCGAAAAATCCCATCTTACATTATTACTAATACAGATGAAAATAAGGTGTTTTCAAAGAAGTATAATAAAAATATAATTTCAGTGATTGTTTGGAGGGGCAATTCCTTCTTTTTTTGGAAATGCAATTGTATGTTATCAGGAAGTTACAGTAAAGTTTTGTCCAATCTGGGAAGTGAGCGTTTCTTGGAAATTAGGTTTTAATTTTGAAAAGAGTGTATTTATCCTGTTTATTTTTAATATATCGGGTTCTGTTAATGAGATCAGGCCAAACAAAAAATCAAAATGTTTATTAATCATTTATGAATAAAACTGAAGAGATCCAAATCATATCTGTCATTCTGTTTTTTTTTGCAAAATATTACATAAACTGAAAAATATTTGAAAAAATAATTAATCTTTTTTAATGAAATTTGGTGAAATAATACCCAAGCAGCGTTCAAAGTGATGGGGAACTGGCATCTGAGGCATCGGAACTTTAATATAGTAGGCATGCCATATAAAATTCACTTTGTAGTATGCCTCTGTAGTAACAATTATGTAAATTCTATTGAATTCAGGCATTGTATAGTTATAACAGTTTCAAGTAACTTCTGCAGAATGTACAACATTGCGGATACTACTCTATATTGCCTTGAACCGTCCTCAACTGTCAAGTGAAAATTGGTAGTAATGCTGACCGCATAGCATTACCAAAGGACCATTTCAAAGTAATGGTAACTGCAAGTGTTTAATTTGAAGTCCCTGGTACGTTGTTGGAAAATTTTCTGGAACTTCAAAGTTGTGTAACTTGTTAGTGACATCTTGAGCTCTGGAAGAATCAATGATATATGCAATTTGCAAGTCACACCACATAGGATATTTATATTAAATACAAAAAAAATTGCACACTATTAATAAATATATTTAACATACATAACAACATATAATTAGGTACTCAATACATCTAAAATATATACAATAGTACAATACGAACAAAAAGAAATTGACAATATCATAAAACTATGATTTCAGTTCACTATTTAAAATTTTGAGATTATGAGGCCACTGGAGTGCTTGGTCTAGAACCTACAGTGAAATCTTTGTATTGAGAAAAAACACAGATCTGAAACAAAAATAATATAACGTAAATATAATATAATATAATAATAAATTCAATATTAGATTATTGGGACACAGGGTGTAACCAAAATAATTGAGCAATTTCAACTAATCGCCATTGTCTCTTCTATGAATTTTTGTAAGGGTTTGAAGAATTATAAAAAAAAAAAGATTGCCAAGGTAGGTAGGTAGGTATGACTGAAGTGTTTGAACACTGTAATGTTTTATATGTATAAAAAAAGATGAGATGTCGCTTCACAGATACTATAATCAAATAATGTCAATTTTTCTAAAGCCTCAAGAAACCACATAACTATTTACCATTGTAAGATTTAACTAGTGGAAGTATTATACTCTTCACGGATTTACTGAGCTTTTTATATAATTGTTACACATTCTATAAGATACTCTTCGCATTTTTCTTGTAAATAATGTTAGTTTTTGGACATTCTAAATTTTGTGATACAAACTTTGTTGAATTTAGTTCAGGCCAAATTCAGTTTGATCCAAGAACAAAAGCCAAGGTTACAATTGTTACAACAATTGTAAGCATGGATTTTGATCTTGGATCAAGTTGAACTTAGCTTGAACTTGGTACAACTCGCCCTTAATGAAACAAAAAAGTCTTATGACCAACTTATATAATTGAAGTTTGAGAAATGCATCTGTTACTTATTCATGGAGAAGCACACCGTAATTCCAACACTGCAAGAAGTATTCATGGAGAAGGAAGTGCGTGTATTTTATTAATTGATATTGTAATATTATAAGATATTATTTTCAATTTTTACGTTTCTAACAATTATTTAAAAAGAAATATTATTACTTAACACATATTCTATTAAAATGTTGGCTTGTTACAACAACCGAATTGTGTAGTTAAAATTCCCTTGTATTAAGAAGCATTGGCTAAAAGATGAGCTTTTAGTTTGTTTTTGAAAATATTAATAGGAGTTTGTTTAACTACTCCTGGAGGGGAATGAAACAAATAAATTGCATAGTTGTTCTGTTTTGTATAAGTAACTTAATCTTGTTGTGATGTCCGAATGTTGTTCCTAGTGCAACTGCTATATTCGTGGTTACAACAATTTTTTGTATAATTATTTAATGTTCTCTTATATGAACCAAACTGCAGTAAATCACTAATGATGGTAACATCATTATTTTAAATGTAATAAACCATGGTTTGCAACTATCCATTTAGTTATTCCCATTAAGGCTCTGATAGTACACTATTTGTTTCGCTTTTTTGATACTTTATACAAATTTTTATGATAAAAATCACCAAGTGTAAAAAATTGGATTCCTTTATTTAAAAATTAATCATTGTAAATATCCCACAAGTGCTTTATCAAAACAGCAGGCTCCTTGACACCATGAGTGTTCACCTAGTCAAACTGCATAAATCAACAACTCAAGTCTTTGGAATTTAAAATGCAAGTACGTAATGTCTAGTCATGAGAACGTATCTGATATAGGAACACAAAAATTTTAAAATCAGTTCCTTATAAATCACTATTAATTGCATGATTAGATATAAATATTAAACTGCATAAATCAACAACTCAAGCCCTTGGAATTTAAAATGCAAGTACGTAATGTCTAGTCATGAGAACATATCTGATAAAGGAAAACAGAAATTTAAAAATCACTATTAATTGCATGATTAGATATAAATATTAAACAGGCATTGTGCTCAGATAACATAAATGTATTATCTATGCTACACAAGAATTTCCCTTTAAGTGAATGTCAATATTTGTACACTTATTAGTGAAAGTATGAATCTGAAGTACTGATTTGAGTGTAAACAATAATATTATTAAATGTAATTAATCATATTTTCTGAATTTATCAGATTATTCATTTATCTACTGATATTTTATTTGTCATCAGGTATTTATACAATTAATTACGAAGTATGGCAAGGTAATTAAGATAGCAAATCATTGTTGAGAATGTCTTTACTTTCTACACGTTAAGGAATTTATTATTTTTTAAATTGACCACTTTAATATAATTAGTGGAGTTGCTTAATTCGAATTTTCTTAAGAATCGTTCAGATTGTGATACTAACCTGAAATTGGGTGAGCATAGACAGTTTTTTGAGATGAACAAAAAGGGATATAGTGCCACTCAGAAAAAAAATTGGTTCGGCCGTTATAACCTCAAAATCGTCAGAAAAATCAGTACTTCGACATTATCTCGAAAACGGCGAATTGTATCAATATTTTTCTGATTACACAAATTAAAGTAAACTAAGTTTTCTACAAAAATCGTGTAATGAGTTTTTTGTGACTCCATTAGTTTTCTCAGTGGCGGGGAAATTACATATTTAAATATAGCTGTAATATAATTCTATTTTTAATAAAAAGTACCTAAATAAATTTTTTTGTAAGCTTTATTTTAACTAAATATTTCTATTCTAGTGATTTTTTATAAAATTGCAAAGAAACAAATGCCTAAGGTAAAATTTTCAGTCACTGTCGGCTTCACAGCAGTCTCCATCACATAAACACAGTACTCTGCATGGGCGTATGAACATTTTTTTACTACATATAACTTGACATTTACAAGAAACCAGCTCCTGGGAATGTGGTCCAAAGAGAGTGGTAAATTCCACCCCCAAGAATCAGGATCTGGATGATTATTATTCACAGGTCGTTATCTCGGTTTTTTACCGGTGTGTGATGGTTTTCTGCAAGACAAAGACAAAATTCATCTTGTTTTGTCATGCATTTAGGAACTTGCGCACAATATGGCAAGTTTGTAGAACAGCTGCTTTCTGAATAGTTTTGATGAGACCTTTCGGAATATCTAATTGGTTCAGATGTTTACTAAGTTGCTTCGTAACTACCCCCGTAACTGATATCATGATAGATATTATCCGAACATGGTTTAACTCCCAGATATGTTGGATCTCTATTGCCAAGTTCTGATATTTATCACTCTTTTCTCTTTCTGTTTTTTGGAGGTTGTTCGTTAATGGGCAACCAATATCGATAAGGGTAGCTCTCTTGTTTGATTTGTCGATGATTACTATATCTGGGCGGTTGTAGTCCACGGATTGGTCTGTAGTTATTGGTCTGTCCCAATATAACACGGTGTCTTCTGTTTCTAGAATTGCAGAGGGCAAGTATTTATAGAAAGGGGGTGGGTTTTTTACTAAGTTGTATTTCAGGGCCAGCTGTCTACAGATAATTTTGGCGATCTGGTTATGCCTTCCTAAATATGCGGTGTTGGATAATGATGGACATCCCGCTGTTGTGTTCAATGGTTTCCGCAGGTAAATTACACTTTCTACACATATCTATAGTTTCTGGTGTTTTCAAAATATACTTTTCGTAGTTTCTTGTGCGAATTGTGCAGTCCTGGATAGCCATAATAAATCCTTCCGTTTCTACTTCTATTCTATTCTATTTTTACTCTAGTGATTTTCTATAAAATCGCAAAGAAACGAATGCCTAAAAGTCGTCGGCTTCACAGCAGTCTCCATCACATAAACACAGTACCATACATTTAAACTCTGCACGAGTGTATGAACAATTTTTAATACATATAACTTGACATTTACAAGAAACCAGCTCCTGACAAGCTGAAGTAGCTTCTGGAGATGTGGTTCAAAGAGGGTGGTAAACTTCACTCCCAAGAATCAGGATCTGGATGATTAATATTATTATTATTATTATTATTATTATTACTAATGTATTATTCTTATGTATGATATTACTCATAACAATAATACTGTCAGTAACGTACTAAACGATCTGTGCGACATCATATTAAATAATGCTTGACAATCGTACCGCTGATCATTTGGCCAAATTGTAGGAAAACCGTTTGGTGTATAACAAAAAAGTATAAATGTTATTTTGTAATGAATTTTGTGTTCTTCAATTTTACTTAGGAGTTTTTTTGTCATAAGTACACAGTTTTGAAGATAATCCCAAAAAACTGTCAAAACTTATTTTTTTTAAGATGGCCGCCGAAAAAAAAAATTCCGCTTGGCACTATATCACATTTTGTTCGCCAAGAAAAACTTTACCTCTGTGCTAAATTTCATGTTAGTATCACGAAGTGAACAATTATTATGCTTAGCAACTCCACTAAATAGTAGCAATTAGCAGAATTTATGCAATCAAAGTTGCAAAGTCTTTACAACTGTTTAGTTTCAAAATAAATATAAAACAAAATATTTATATGCATTTATTACTAATATTAGTTTTTTAATTTACCTCTCATTTTTAATATCAATTTTTTTCTGGGATGCGTTCAGGGAGTAACACACTTAAATCAGTGTTAAAATACAACTCCAGGTTTTTTACCAATAAAAAATTTAGATAAGCTTTAGGTATCGCTGAACTTCCAACTTTTAAAAATAAAGCCACTCTTTTCCAGTGACTTATTAACATGAAGCTATAATCGGGGTTAGTTCACGATCGGTTAATGAAGTCATTATTGCTCCAGTCACATTAAGAACCGTCTGCAAAAAAAATCCAAGTGAGCTGAAATTTTGACATTACAAATAATGTCTCAAAAGTCCCCATCGATATTGCACTTGCTTCTTCGGTTATTCAAGGTCAAAGGTCAAGGAAATCAGTTTTCCGCAAATATCCTGCTTCCTAAGGGTCGTATGATTTTTTGGCTATTACAAAAAATTATGACTAGGAAATTCTCTACAAAAAAGGTTATATACATCTTTTACGTATAACCAGCCGTTTTCACGCCATACGTTAGAGAAATAATGAGTAGTGGTGCATCCTCAGATGTAGAGTGCAAGGTGCGTTTTTTTACATGGTTTCCCCAGAAGACCTAATCCATGTTTTTCCTTGTTTTAATTACCTTCTATAGGTCATCCTCGTTCTCGTACTCCCCCTCCACATGTTCCTCTTCGTCCTCTTCTCTCTCTTCGTTAACTCCTCTTTTATCATTTTCTTTTGTAATCTGTAATATTTTCTGTGAAGGGATCAACGGGATTAATTTCATTATATTCTTCATCTTGAATACTTTCTTCTATAGCACTATCGACATTTGCATTGAGACATGACTGACCGTGACAACCGTCCACAAAGTATTGAACAGGGCAGTCCAACTTTTCTGGACCCGCAATTTGTGTTACGTCCTTTAGTGCAATTGTGAAAGACGGTGTTTAAATACATCGTCCAAAATATGATCTTTGATCGTCCACCGCCACTGTACAAGATTTAATCATTACCAAGCCAATTAGGTGTTTTCACTGTATGCAAATTTGCTTTTTTGATATTATTAAAATGAAGTACTCCATACATTAAAGCACTTACCAATATTTAAACACCATTCTTTAATCTATCAATTTAAAATTTCAACAAATAAATATCAAAACTGAATAACTGAATGGGTATTATACAAAACGGGCTGTGACATCATCGGTTACATTAACATAACCTCAACTTTTAGGTTTTTTAAGTTTATTGTCATTTTTAATGATTATATCCGCACTTCTCATTTGAAACCAGTATGGCTCCAAGCAAACATTGAAAAATTGATGCATATGATGTCTCAGTATTGTTGATTATTAAAAATGGGCTGCTAATTATAGGTTGGATTTCCAACCTACAAAAATCGCCTTATTTTATTGGAGGAAGATATTTAAAACTTTATGAACATTACACTGAACAAGATTTTAGTTGAAAGTACGAGAACCAAGCGGAAATTTTCATAACTCGGAAATTTTTAAAAGATATGTATTTTTGAGGTTAGGTGTTTAAGTATGACCAATGATGTCAACAATATAGCTTAGTGTTTTGGGTGGTAAAATTTTAATTCAAACTTAAAAATACTTTTTCTTGGATATTACTCAACTGGTTGTGGAAATTTAAATGTTTTTAGTTATAATTAAGTATTACCTTCACAGTCAATGAGATTTTAAAATTTGTGAAAACACCGAATTCTATATTTGATAATACACTGGACTCAGATGTTGGTGAGCGGCTGCGGCAGTAGGTGGAAGTGACAACAATTTCACAGCGGTGTTAAGTCTTGTTGACTTCGTAAATCTCATTAATCGATAATTGTTAATGGATATTTCTGATTTAGGAGATCCATACATTGCCAGAAGAATGCCTACTCCATTTTGCAAAATGGTTTCTACTGGACAATTTTCCTGCTCAAAAACTTCTGCTGATTGCTGCAAGTCTGGATATTTCTGAACATTTTAAGAACTTTTTATTTGAGCGATTGGATAGGAATTTTTCTTGGCTGAGAGTTACTTGCATTGTTTTGTCGAAAAGGACTTCTACCGATTCAGAAATTGAAGCAGTTCGTCGAGGTACATGAGGTTCCTATATAGCCCAGTCAACCCACAAAAAATTGCAAACTGTGTAAACTTTTTTTTAATGAGTTTGTGAAAGTGTGTAGAATAATATTCTGAAAAGTTTACATTTCGCTCGGGTGCAGAACATAAAAAAAGTAAAAAAAAAATTTTTTTTCATCCATTTTTTCAAAATTTTGAAATTAAATCAAGCTAGAAAAAATAAAAAATACAGATGGATAGATCACGTATTTATTAAATAAAAAATGTTCTAACAAAATTTATCGTTAAAGCCACGGTTTTCCCGGAAAAAAATAGTCAAGTGCAATGTTATAACTCGGAGTGAGATCCATGCGTTCACGCGCTTGAATACGCATGACTGTGACACCGACGCACTGAATTACATGTCACTAAATCAGAATTTGTTCAATCTATACAAGTATTGGTTCATTTAAAAGATGGAAATTGTAGCTTTCTGATGCTTTTTTGTTTTAAACAATACAAGCGAAGGATGGATGGGAAAAATATACTTATATATATTATCACGCCCGAACTCAATCATCGCAATAAACAATATAGAAAAAATAAAAGCCCTTCAAAAAAATTCTTTCTTCATTGAGAACTGTTGAAAAGTATGTACACTTCATGATTATTATGGTTTATTACGTTGTAGTAACGAAGATTAAAAAAAAAGAACATCTCAAATCATTTTAATTTCCTTGCTTGATGATTTTTTTGATAAATATATGTATTGAAGACTGTAACTTGTCGAGAAATTGACCCATTGGGAAAAATTAAATATCACTATTTCGGAAAAAATGTATATTTTTCGAATGTTCAAACACAAAATCGTTTACTTGTATGCATTTTTTCGAAAATATGATAAATCAGATCATGATAAGAAATTGCGATTTTCACGATCTTATCCTTATAACTATGAAAATATCTTTGATTGTTTTGAATACAAATTCTGGAACTGTTCCAATATATTAACAAATGTATAAGGAATCCATTGGATATAGCTGAAATGTGGATAGGTGTACCTGTAATAAATACAATACAGTGAAGGCACGTAAAAATTCATGCGAGCGATTCAGCGGGTATGTGTGGTAAGTAAGTAAGTAAGTAAGTAAGTAAGTAAGTTTATTCCGTTTCATCAGACATACAAATGTATAAAACAGGTCAGTCAAACAAACAAAGTTCATAATTAATAAAAAATATAGATGTAAAAAACATAAAATTTCAGCACAACCAGAGTTACATAAATAAGTATATAAAATACACAAAAGAACATTACATTACAATTTAAAATTTAAAAATTCTTGAATAGAGTAAGGCTCGATATCACATATATACTCGAAAGCTTGCTTCTTGAAACAGTTAAGATAAAAATTGTCTTTGAGGCCTGTAGGTAGATTATTAAAAATTTTTATTGCTGCATAATAGGGTCCCTTCTCAGTGAGAGTTAGACGGTGCTTGGGAAATGTATAATTATCTTTATTCCTGGTTTCATAATAATGACTAAATTGGGATGGTTTAAAGTCGCCTTTGTTATTTTTTAGATACATTAGGCAAGAATAGATATATATGCCTGGCACTGTGAGCATGGAATTTTCTTTGAAACACCCCCTACAGGTCTCATTAAACTTTTTTTTGAAGATTATTCGCATAGCTCTTTTTTGCACTTTGTGAATTTTGTATATGTCAGTGGAACCACCCCAAGTTTCAATTCCGTACTTAACAGTAGAATAAAAGTTAGCATAATATACTGTTTTCAGAGTATCTGTGTTAAATGTACGTGATAGGATTCTTAAAGCATAGCAGCTTTTATTTAATTTTCTTAGAAGATCCTCGATGTGGTCACCCCATTTACAATTGCTATCCATTACCACGCCTAGCAATCTAGCACTGTTTGAAGTAGGAATGGGTATTTCATTAGTAAAACAGTTAGGAGTTTCAATTGTTGATTTGTGAGTTTTAAAAATGACACATGTTGATTTAGATTCGTTTAAGATCAATTGATTTGCAGAAAACCAATCTTTTAAGTTTTCCCATGTCTGAGTAGCAGTTTGCTTGTATTCTGTGAGAGTTTTGCCCCTTATTATTAAATTGGTATCGTCAGCGTAATTTACAACGTTTACTTTTGCTTCGTCACTTATAGCATTTACTAAGTCATTCAAAAAAATTATAAAAAGAAGCGGACCCAAGACGCTTCCTTGCGGTACACCATAATTAAAGTTTAGCACATCTGATTCATATTTATTCATGTCCTTATATATACGGGTTTTTTGTTTTCTATTTTTCAAGTAAGATGCAAACCAATGTAAGCTAGCCCCTCGGATTCCTATTCTCTCTAATTTATTCAATAGACAAGTATGATTTAGAGTGTCGAATGCCTTGGATAAATCAAGGAACAGGCCACAAACGGACTCCTGATCATCCAAAGCATTCAACACACCATCGACAAAATTAACAAGAGCTGTAGTTGTTGATTTACTTTTTCTGAAACCATGTTGAAATTTGTGAAAGAAATTAAATCTGTTTAAAAAAGCAAGAAGTCTGTTATACATGAGAGTCTCCAATATTTTTGAGAAAACCGACAGCATACTTACTGGTCGATAATTTCCCATTTGATCTTGATCTATGTACGCATTGATAATTATATATTTCCCCTCCATACTCACTATTTATCCTCCTATTCACTAAGAAAAATGTTTAAAACGTGTAATCAGAAAGAGAAAAAAGCTTTATTTTACTCGATAGAACAGCTAAGAATTTTTAGAGGTTCCATAGTATGCATTTAACAGTGCGCTAGCCGCGCAGAGTGACATGGTTACTTCACTATTTTTTTTCCAGGAATACCGTGGCTTTAGCGAAAAATTTTATTAAGATATTTTTTGTTCAGAAACACGTGGTCTATTCACCTGTATTTTTTATTTTTCCTGCCCCGACTTAATTTAAAAATTTTGAAAAAATTGGTAAAAAAAAATTTTTTTTCGCTTTTTTTTTTGTTCTGCATCCGAGCGGAATGTAAACTCTTCAGGATATTATTCTATACATTTTCACGAACTCATTAAAAAATTATTCAGTTTGCAACTTTTTGTGGGTTTCACTATAAAAATGTTCTCTGTCGTCTGGGCTAATTGTAGATTCACTTAAGATCTAAGCGTTCCGATTTTGTTATATATTAATTCTTAATCAATATAATGGAGAATTTGAGTAAAGAGATAATGGTGGGATAATTTCTTTGGGTGACTGATTTTTTTTTAATGAGCCCTTTACTAATAAAGCTGGTCTAAATTTCTCAATTACCTCAGATTTACAGGGAAGGCGTCTAGAATATTGCATACCCTCTCTAATAACTGCGTTTTTGATTAGTCATGACTTTTTGATGCTTGGAAAAGTAATGGTTCAGGTATTGAGTATATACACATATAGAGTTGTGTGCCTTGCTGCAAAACTAAACAGTGTGTTATTTACTAAATGGTTAGTTGTACGCAAAAAACCTATATAACCTTTTTTGTAGAGAATTTCCTAGTCTTAATTTTTTGTAATAGCCAAGAAAGTCATGTGACCCATAGGAAGTGAGATATCTGAGAAAAACTGATTTCTGTGACCTTTGACCTTGAATTTCTGAAGACGCAAGGGCGATATCGATGACGACTTTTGAGATGTTGCTTCTAAAGTTAAAATAAAGGTGTATGCAAAATTTCAGCTCACTCGGTTTTTTTGGCAGATGCTGCTTTTTCCCGGCTAATGTGACTGGAGTATATAGGTATTATTCACAATATTTGGAAAATAATCAGAATAGGTTTTATCACAGTAGTTAATAGGTCTTTTAAAATATTATTTTTCATTTGTATGTTATATAGACGACATTTATCAACTTTTAGCACTTTTGCAGTTCTTAAACATTAATTATAACAAAATATTTTTACAAATGATATCTTTTAATCTATTTCTAGGAATGGAGATTTCCATATTTTAATTTTTTTCTTGAACAAGTAGACATTTTTAGTACTTTTTATACCAACCGGTAGTATATTATATGGCCTTGGATATAAGTAAACCAGAGCTGCCAAACTACTTTTGAAAAAGTAGTTAACTACTAACTACAGAGTACTTATTGAAAATGCATTGTAGTTGAAGAGTACTCGAGTACTTTTATTTTGAAAAAGTAGTTTAACTATGTGTCTTCAATTACATTTACAACTACTTTTGTAATACACTTTATACTTACACAGCATTAAATTTTTTTCATGACGAAAGAAATTAGGTCACTAGAACTGTGTACTTAAGACACTGAAACTTTTTTTTGTGACATGCCATAAGGAAAGTTTAATATACTTATATAATTTGTAAAATGATTGTGCTAATATGCTACAAAAAGTCACAAAATGCTTTTCTACGTTGGTGTGCAAGCAAAGTGTACCTACATAAAGCCCTACCAGTTTACTTACATGTTGTTCCATTGTTGCGCTTTGCAATCTTTTTAGGTTATTATACTCTTCGCAAAAACGAAGAGTATATTGTATTTGATCGGCACATTTCTAAAATCATAAATATCGCTCTTAGAGAAAAAAATTTCATATCATTGTGTTAGTGAACGAATTCTGAACAACTTTCAAAATGTCCGTCTGTCCGTCTGTCCGTCCGTCACGTTTCTTGTAAGCACGATAACTTAAGAAAGAAAAGTCCGATTGTATTGAAATTTAGAAAATAAGTTAGTGTTAGCTAGAGGAAGAACCCTATTGTTTTTGAAGAAAATCGATCAGTAAATAAAAAAGTTATTAATTATTTAATTTAAAAAAAAAATTTTTTTGTTAATTTTTGTGGCTTGTACTAAAATGGAAATCGCGAGATATTATTTCCATAACAAATTTTTTTTTGTGTATGAAGTTTACTAATATTTCTTAAAAGTGAAATATGTATGAATGTCGACAGATATATATTACAGACAATCAATTTTCCTAGCAACAGGTGATGGCGCAGCGGCTAAAGCTTTTCGTTGCATAGTTTTGCTACCTTGTAGACGAACTCACGTGTTTTTTCGGGCGCTAGTAAATAACAGTTTTTCTCGCGCTAGTGAAAGTTTCGTGAGCCATAGTGTGTGCCCAAGGGCAGTGAATCAAGAGTTACCCGTGTGCTTACTGGCAGCCCTTAGCTGGGCTTCGGTAAGTTTTTGGAACTATATCATAATTGACAGTGACATTTCTCGTTTTATTGATCATTCAAGTCTCTGTCACCGGTCCCCGACCGGAAATTTTTCCCGGGGATTTAACCCCCAAAAACATTCTAACCTAAAAATCAGTGCGTGGCCAACACAACTTCTTCTGGCAAACATCAAAAATTAAAATCACTAACCTAGGGAAAATTCCCAAAAATCTTCGAAAGACTGTCCCGAACCCAATTTTTGCAGTTTTACCAACTAAATTTTTCTAAATTTTCCAAAAAACTTCGAAAAACCAAAATTCCCCAGATAAATTTTTGGAACTAAATTTTGACAGATTTTCCCCTAAGTTTTAGGGGTATATTTTTTGACAGCTGTCACTTTGACAGCTGTCACTAAAAAGTCTCCAGACAAAAGTGTTTGACAGCTGTCACTTTGACAGCTGTCAGAAAAAGTGCGGCAGACGAACACTGTTGACACCTGTCAACTTGACGTTTACCACCCCCTCCCCCAAAAACCTTTCAATAATGGCCGACCAATTAGAGTCCCCCATACGCGAAACCACCCCGACCGGGTCGACCGAGACATATAAGCTGAACTTAAAGCCAAGCATTCTGGACCCACTGACATCCAGCCAAATTCCCCCCAGCTTAGACCCAAGCGGCTGGTCCAAGGGACGGCCTAATCTTCCACCACCCACGAAAATGTCAGGCGATGAGAGCGACGCCTCCACCTCGTCGGTCAATTTGAGACGAGGCACGAAAAGAACCAAGCCGGCGTCAAAACTAACGCCACCTGAAAATGCGACACCGAAGTCCAACTCCCAGGATCCCAAAATATCTCAGCCAGCTGTCCAAACTTCCCCCCCCATCACCACCAACGCTCCCCCCGCCTCTGCTGACACCACTGCCAGCCAACAACCTCCAACCGAAATGGCAAAGATATTCAAGCTGCGTGAGGTGGCCAACGCCTCCTCATCAAACAAAAAGAGGAGAATCGCCGTACGAGACGATCAAAACCCTGAATTCACCCATCCCGGATCTGGGAGAAAAACAACGCACCCGGAGATCAAGAACCCCCCCATCCCCATAGAGAACCGCCATAGCGGACCAATCAGGATTGACGAGGACATGGACGTGGTGCCGCCACAACCGACCAAGACCCAGTTAGCTAAGGAAGCAGCGAAGGCCACAACAGCCCCAAAGCCTGCCCCTAAAAAACCTCCACCAATCGTGATCCATGGTCGACTTAATGACCACAAACGGGTCAACACCTTCTTGAAGGACAGGCTGCGGGGCGTGCACTTGTGGAAACACTCCGCGAAATCAACAATGCTCCAGCTGGCCAACAAGTCAGATTGGCAAACTGTAAATGAATTTCTGGAGGAAGGAAAGGTAGAATACCATACCTACACCCCAAGAGACGAAAAGACGCACGCCTTCGTCCTCCGGGGAATATTCCATGAAATCGACGTAAAGGACATCAAGGAGGAACTCGAGTCCACGCACAAGATCCTTGTAAAAGACGTATACACAATGAGGGGCACCAGAAACCCCCTATATATGGTGGTCACCACTAACGAAGTGACACTAAAGGAGATGCAGGCCCGGGTCCACTGTTTGGACCACACCTCCGTCACGTGGGAACGCCAAGCAAATTCCAAAAGAATCATCCAATGTCACAGATGCCAGCAGTGGGGGCATGCCACGAGCAATTGCCATGCCAATCCCCGCTGCGTCAAATGCGCTAGCGCCCACCTGACGAGGGAGTGTACCAAACCGCGGGACGAACCGGCGGTCTGTGTCAACTGTGGCGGAAGCCATACAGCTAATAGTGTCACTTGCACTATATATAGGAGGAAGATGGAAGCCATGGACCTCAGGGCAGTCCGAGATTCTCCTCCTCCCCAAACAAGATACGTCGCGGCACCACCTCCAAAGGTCAACGCTTGGACCCAGAAGAGGACCACCCAATCGCAGCCCCTCCCCCTCCCCCACTTGGAGCCACAACGGATGAGGCCCCCTCCTTCATCCGAAGAGTATCCACCATTACCTCAAACACGGCGACCGGCGGGACCATCCCCGCCGTCGCGGACGGACCAACGAGGTCCGCCTCCCACCATCCCATCTGAATCCGGTCTAGACGGGCTCCGTCGGCTCCGAGATGCGACGGCGAGGATGGCCTCACTGGTCGACATCGACCGACTACTGGAATATATGGATGAACTCAATGAGAAACTCGAGAGCTGCACCTGCGCTCTGGATAAGTTCCAGGTGGTCACGGCCTTCTACAGAGACCTACCTGCTGATGCCTTCTAAATTTAGAATCTCTTCATGGAACGCCAATGGGATAGGTAATAAAATTCCATTTTTGATAAACTATCTAACGAGGCATAGAATCGACATTATGCTTCTGAACGAGACAAAACTTGACAGACGGGGCAAACTGCGCGTCCGAGGGTACACGACCATTAGAAAAGATAGGGCCGACATTAACAGGGGCGGCGGAGTGGCTATACTCGTAAAGTCTGACATTGCGCACACACATCGTTGTCTACGAAACACCTCCGTGGAGAACGTGTGTGTGACGCTGGAAGACGGCATGAGTATCGTCGCCGCGTATAACCGGCCCTCGAACGGGTTCACGGCGGGTTGTCTTGATAATTTGCTAAACGCGAGCCCACGCTGCTTGCTTATAGGCGACCTTAACGCTCGACATAACGCATGGAACTGCCATCGCAACAACGCCAACGGCAACACTCTGTATGATTACGTGAGTAATCATAATATCGTGCTGCAACATCCGGACGATCCCACACATTTTCCGGATAACGGTACAACGCCAACTACCCTCGACATTGTGGTCAACAAGGGTGTGAGAAACTCCACGCTACCAGTGGCGATGGAGGAGCTCACATCCGACCACAATCCAATTCTATTGGAATTGAACAACATGTCGAGGGAAGACATCACACGAAAAATCACATCTTATAGGGACGCCGATTGGCGCCTCTATAAGACACACATCAACACACACATGACACTTGCTAACAACATCACCACACCCGCCGATCTGGAAAATGTGGTGGGGGAGTTCACAAGGATAGTGCAGGACGCCAAACAGAGTGTTGCAACCACGATAACGATAAATCCCTACAAAGACCGACTCGACGCAGCGGTCATACAGGACATACGAGAAAAGAATAGACTAAGACGGCTTTGGCAGCGAAATCGTGATGTCGACGCTAGGGCCGAGATGGGCAGGCTGCAACAGCGGATCAGGACCGCCATTAACACCGCAAAAAACCGGAAATGGCGGGATAGGCTGGAGGCGTTGAATCCTCAGGACAACTCGCTGTGGAAACTATCGAGGGCCATGAAAAATACGCGGGTGGCCATACCCGCACTGACTAACGCCAACGGACGGACGGCAATGACGGACACCCAAAAAGCGGAGGACTTAGCGAACCATTTTGCAGACATCCATAACCCACAAATACCAAACAATCCGGAACATGACCGCATCGAAAATGACATTAACGAACTGATTGGCCATGACATCCAATTGACGAGACGTGAATTTCTAAAAGTCATGGCCAAACCCTCGGAGGTTACAGGCATTGTCCGGACCCTACCCAACGACAAGGCCCCGGGAGCAGACTGTATCGAATACAGGCTACTCAAATATCTTCCGCGGAAAGGCATTGTACAATTGACGTACATTGTCAACGCGATCCTGCGGCTACAACATTGGCCCAGTCAGTGGAAGTGTGCCGTGGTCGTACCGATCCTGAAACCGAACAAAGACGCCAAACTCGCCGGCAGTTATCGACCGATCTCGTTGCTGTCGGCGATTTCCAAGTTGATGGAGAAGGTCATCCTGGTCAGACTAGACGCTGCCCAGGATGAACTCCACATCGACGACGAATGTCAGTTCGGTTTCAGGAAAGGCAGGGGAACTGTACGCCAGGTCGTCAGGATCGTGAATGACGTCAAAGTACAGTGCAACCGCGGAAAAAGCACAGTGATGGTGCTGCTCGATATTGAGAAAGCCTTCGATACAGTATGGATCCCGGGCTTACTCTACAAACTAAACACGCTTAACTTTCCTACGCATATCACCAAACTAATTCACTCTTTCCTGACAGACAGATCGCTGCAGGTCAGGGTGAATAACAAACTCTCAACTCGACGGGACATTCGCGCGGGCGTCCCCCAGGGGTCGTGCCTGTCGCCAAAGTTATACAACTTGTATGTCTCCGACTTCCCGGAGTTCCCGAATACGAACCTTGCCAAGTACGCCGACGACACGGCCATGTACGCGCATTCACACAATGCACAAGCAGCAAACATGCTGCTGAAGGCGCACATAGCTCGTGCCACGGCGTATTACGACAAGTGGAAGATTCGGATCAACGCCGAGAAGTCGGAATCAATTATCTTCACGCGCCGCTTCACCGAAAATCGTATTATTACACCACTTTCGATAGGGGGCCACCAAATTCCAATAAAGCGGTGCGTGAAGTATCTGGGGGTGAACTTGGACAGAAGACTGACGTTTAATACACACGTAAACGAGACGATACGAAAGGTCTACTCCATGTCCAGGAGTCTGTATCCGCTCCTGGCGCGGGGTAGCGGACTCAACAGGACCAATAAAAAGTTGTTGTATACGATGGTGATCAGGCCGGCTATCACATACGCGGCGCCGGTGTGGTGCAGCATCCCGGCCTCGACAATGCGAAAATTAAAAGTACTAGAACACAAATTTATGCGCCTCATTTCAGCCTCTGATAGATACACCTCCCTCAGAGATCTCTATGCACGTTGCCACGACATAACCCCACTAGCGGACTTCGTCCAAAATACATCGCAAAAATTCTACCAATTCAAATTGGGCGACAGTCCGCTAACCCGAAACATTACACGAATCAGACAGCATAATGCCATACTTTTCAATATAAAACACCCCTTACCATACCAGGCGTTGCCTATCTTTCGGCAACCTCCCTAGCCAAATCTTTCCTACACCACAATTTCCCTTTCACCACCTTTTATTTTCACCACCTTTTACTCTAAAACCCCTTTTCTACTCCCTTTATTAATCTCGTTTTTGTTATTTTTGTCAATTTTTGTTCTTTTGTCCCTTTTTGTTCTTCTTCCAAATCCCCTTTCGACCAATAATTTCTCGCAAACCCAAACCTTTTAAATCATAATTTCCCCTTCACCCTACCTTTCCGAAGGCAGGCAGACCATCGGATGAAGATTGTGACTTGTTCAAACGGGTTTTTTCATTGAGTTTTTCCCGTATCACCAACCAAACCTTTAAAAACAGTGCGCGTGTGTTTGTGCGCGCGCCCCTAACTACAGTTTTTTAATTTAGCTTTAATTAGTTATAAGTGTTTTTAAACTTCCTTTAGTTATAAATATTCAAATTGTTAGGTTTAAGTCTTTTTTTGTTCCTAGACAGGAGCCCTAACCCTTCCACTAATTGTAGTTCAAGCCCGAGTCGAACCCGCTCCATCTGACTGCACATTCACCACGACGCTGCGCGGCGTGGTTGTGCGGTCGGCTCTGAACCGGGATCCGACTCTGGCGCATATTTGTAAACAACTGTGAATAAATACTTTTTGAATTGAATTGAATTGCTTTTCGTTGCAATCGAAGGGTCCCGTGTTCGAATCCCGCAGGTTGGATTTTTTTTTCATTTTTTTTTCATACCATTTTTTTCACAACAAAGTTTATATCACAAAATTTAGGATGTCCAAAAACTAACATTATTTACAAGAAAACTGCGAAGAGTATCCTATAGAATGTGTAACAATTATATAAAAAGCTCAGTAAATTGGCGAAGAGTACGTTTTTAGCTTGTTTAATAACTATTTAATATTATTAAAGTTTATTATTGAGGGATTAGGAAAACACTACTGAGATTAGCATTTTATTAATTAAAGAAAAACACAATTTACAAATTGCCATTCGCTTTTAACATTACTAATATTTCAAAATTAGAATAGGATAATGAACTTCTTTTTGGGGCATTTATCATGCCTGCAAACGAAAACAGACGTTCCACAGGAGCTGATGAAGGCAAAGGCGTATTATAGTAAACAAATAATTTCTTAAAAATTGGATAATAATAATTCAGCATTTCAAAGTTGCTCCGAGAATCTTCCAAGTATGTTAGTTGCAACTTTATTTTATTGCCCAATTCAGTATTTTCATCCTTTTGGTAGTAATTGGTAATGGCTGTACTAGTTGTGGCCGTGATGGGTTCGGTGGATTCGTCAAAATCAAATTTATATTTTTTGAGTTTTTCCTCGTTTCTAGTGCTCTCAGGTGGTTGTGTATTAACCTCTGCATCAATTTTAAAATTCTTTAAAGCAGAATTTACCAATACTGTTTAATTTACCTCAGGTTAAGGTAACATTAATAAAATCTTTAATTGACTGTGGCCATCTCAACTTAATAATACTGGGGCTATATGCTGCTCAGACTCTTTTTGTCACTGAGCAACTGGGCTGGATATTTATTGAGCATATTTCTGAGAAAAACATATAAAAACAGATTCTATGGATACACATAAACAGTAGCTGTAACTACTTTAGTAGTTAAAATTACATTAGTAGTTTTAACTACTTTTAAAAGTAATTTGAGTAGTGAATACTCAATACAATACCAATGTATTCATAACTACCCTCCGATTAAAGAACTTATATCTAGATACATAACAGGCTATCTTTTCACTATATACCTTATTTGCTCCTAACATAGTCACATTATATGTCCATTAAAATGGATAGATGAACATCACATCCCATAGGCAACAGTGGCGTTGTGTGTGTAGAAAATGTGTAAAATGGTAAATATTTTCATTAAAATGAATTATTGCAATTCCTGCATTACCGGCTCTTTATATAACGTGATGTAGGCATACGATATTACAGTAAGATAAAACAGTAAGATAAATATGTATTGAAAGGATATTAAAATTTAATTGCTATTTACTTTATAACTGTAAACTGAACTTCATCATGTTACGACTATGGAACGATCGATTTTCTTCTTTTCTAAACTGCTTTCTGCAAACGGCACAGCACCTCACTATTTATTTGCACAAAATATATTGTCACTAAATTATGTAAATATGAATAGAGAATATTATTTAGGTATTAAGCAAATCACAACTTAAAATAAAATTACTTTTTCACTAGTTTTTGGTCGGAGAACACGAAAAACATTTATTGACATTAATGGCCGAACTGTCAACTGCGATTATGATAATCGAACTGAAGCCGATTGTGCACGAGCGGCCGCGAATACGCCGATGGGCCAATCAGCAACTTATGGGAAGGAGTGCCTTAGAATGGGAGTCTTTCAGCGACAAATAAATCAATGCCATTATGTATCTAGATATAAGTTCTTTAATCGGAGTAACTACCTATAAGTGCTTGTAGTTAGTAGTTAAATTGTAGTTAAACTACAAATGTAGTTAACTACTAGACAGCTCTGAAGTAAACATAGCTTTTTTGACTTATTGTTTTCTTACTTTTTTTGGTTGCTGACACTTTTCTTCTTTATATCTATATCTACGTCAATTGTTTTCATGTCATTTTAAGTCGAAGGGTTGGGGGATAAATTGGGGTAAATTTTGGGTAAATACATAAATCAAGCAGGTAAGAGACCATAAAATTGGTATTTAGTACATACGAAGAGAAGCTAAGGCCTCAAAAAAATTTTTGGCATTTGCCATCCCCATTACCACCCCCACCCCATTATTAAAGGGGATGAAAAAAATTTTGCAACAGTTGCCTTAGGTCAAACATTTTGATGTCTTCATAGAGATTTTCAGAAAGTAAGTAATTTTTTTGGCATAAATAATTTTCAGAAGCCACTTCTGTAAAGTCTCTAAATTTTTTAGACAATAGTCACAGACCATGCCCCAACCAATTATACCATAAGGCAGGTGTGGTTGCATTAAGGCATAGTATAATATACGACGAGAATTTATGCCAGATATGATTTTAAATATTTAAAAATTTTGCCAACAAGTTTCTTAATTTTTTTTTATGTTTTGTATTTATAGATTCCACCGAAAATGTCCATCTATAATTACGTCTAGGTATTTAACAAATTCATATTCTAAAATTTTTAAATCCCCATGAATTACTAATGGTCCTAAATCAGGTGGGTGTATATTATAATAATGATAATATATTTGGAAAAATATAAAAACTACTGAGACACAAAAAATTGGAATTAGTTCATTTGTTATAGAGATAGAGCAAAAAAGGTTTCATTAAGTCCATCCTGTAAATTGTGATTTAATATAATTAGGAATAAAAATATGTTCTACGTCCTCCCTCCCAATCAGGCTTGTACTAGGCTTTTCCACTGCCATAACTTTTTTACCATCTAGGTGAATATCTACTTTCAAAATGTTGATGTCAGATTGAAAATCTACAGGGTATTTCACAGACTGGTGGCAAGCGAATACATACTAGGATTTTTTAAGGGAATTAACACTCAACATTCTTTTATATATTAGTATTTGACTCTTAAGAGGAAATAACGTCAATCACAAAGTTTCATCGGTAAAGCTAAAGCTGAAGTGTGGCTATTATTGGGCATCTACATGTGACGTCACAGCTAACCTCAAAAATATGTGTTTCTTAAGATTTAAGAGTATTTCGCAGCTATTATTAAAATTTCTGCCCTTATTTTCAACTAAAATCTAGTTCAGTGTAATCTCCGATTAAAGAACTTATATCTAGATACATAATGGCTACCTTTTCTTCATATACCTTATTTGCTCCTAACATAGTCACATTATATGTCCATTAAAATGGATAGATGAACATCACATCCCATAGGCAACAGAGGCGGGTATGTGTAGAGGGGAAAATGTAAAATATTGTACCTCTTTTATGTGATAATTATTGGTTAACTTCTAGGAATATTAACGCAGACTGAAAAAATACAATAGGTAAAGATGTTTTATTCAAGGGAAATATGCATTGGAAGGATATTATTTATAATATTATTATTAAAACTATAAACTGGACCTCATCATGTTACGACTACAACCTACTTACTTATGAAACGATCGATTTCTGTAAATGGCACAGCACTGTTGCATGTTGCACTAAATTGTCACTAAACTGTCTAAATATGAACAGAGAGTATTATTTAGGTATTAGGCGAATCACAACTTAAAATAAAAAGACTTCTTCACCACATTTTGATCGAAAAACACGAAAAACACTTACTAACATTAATTACGGATACTGTCAAAACTGTCAAACTGAAATTATGATAATCGAACTGAAGCCGACCGTGTACGAGCGGCCGCGAATACGCCGATGGGCCAATCAGCAACTTATGGGAAGAAGTGCCTTAGATTGGGAGTCTTTCGGGATCATAAAATTCATGCCATTATGTATCTAGATATAAGTTCTTTAATCGGAGAGTGTAATATTTAGGAAGTTCTAAATACTTTGTCCTAATAAAATAGGACTCTTTTCGTAGGTTGGAAATCTAACCTGTAATTAGCAGTCTATTTTTATTAATCAACAATATTGAAAAATAATTTACATGAATTTTTAAATATTTGCTTGGAACCAATACGGCTCCAAGCTAAAAATGCATATACAAACATTAAAAATGAGAATAAACATGAAAAACTTAAAATTGAAGGTTATGTTGGTTACATGATGCAGATGCCCTATTGTAGTGCTGTAGGTAGCACCATCTATTAAAAAGCACTAGTAAACATCTTGACTGGGAAAAAGCAGTTTTTAGCCAAACGGCTGGGGTTATCAAATTGAAAAAAAAGATATTCTTGTAAGTAAATGAATACTACACTTCTATGGGCTCATTTAGCACTTTTTTTAAAATTTTATTATCGGAACGATCTTATAATTTTAGGATCCTGTGCAAGAAACTTAAATTTTGTGAGACCTGTAAATCGTCTAAAGAAAATCATAAACATGGATCGCGCCCGCCTTGTCGAGTATCTGCCGTGTCGTCACTTGATAGGAAGCCGCTAGCTACAGCGCGTTATTATAGTTTCACAATATTACAAATCGTTAACTCAAGCAGTATGTTTTTAAACATATGCGTGTTTGTGAAGAATTTCAGTTTATCAACTATTTTCACCGATTTATTTTACTATTCTGTGACGTCACGATGTTGATCGCACCGCGCTTCAAATTCCCTCTTTAAAAGTCGTATATTTCGAAAACCACATATCGGATTCATCTGAAATTTTCAATATCGTCTAATTTTAAATAATACTTTATCCACAAGAAGTAACAATTACTAAATGAAATTCATTAAATGAGCCCATTGAAGAAAGTTTTCAGCTAAAATTTGTTTATTACGAAGATCTCTCTTCACATTGGCTCATTGCCGCCTACTCCCCTCTGATTTGATCTTGCTCCCTCTTAATTCTCTCTCCAAGCATATATTATTTTTGAACTTACACTGTGACGTTGCCACCTTATTTAACTTTTTCCGAAGAAAATAAAATAAAATTGTATTTGTAATGATCAAAAGTAAAATCTACAAAAACTGTATTTTTGCAAATTTGACCATGGTTTCAGTTTGAATGTTAGCAAAGACAATGTACTAATTTCCAGACCTCAATTCTACAGAGTGATTCAAACTTTTACATTTTTAATTTGTCATAAGATGGAACACCCTGTATATTTTTATTTAAAATGTTTCAAGCGAAAAAAAGTCGAAAAAAGTAATTACTGCGGTATTAGCTTATACGTAATTGATTGTCGAAACGTTTTAAATAAAAATATACAGGGTTTTTTTTTTTTGGAGAAAGTGGAATAACGTGGCAAAGTCACAGTATTAAATTCAAAAAAATATATACCTGGATGGAGAATTACGAGTCGAATACAAATGTATAATAAAAAAATATTGGCTGTTCCATTTTAAAAAATCTCACCGCTTTGTTAAACACTTTGTAGATTTTAAAATAATTTTAGAATATGCAACACTTGATCTCCAACAATTATAATAAAAGACATTTTTTCAAATTTCAAATGGTGGAAGAGATATTGACAGTCCACACAGTATTGATTCATCCTGTATGTATTTTTTTAAGCACGATAAATAAGTATTTTTTAATAAAGACAAACAAAATAGTTAGAGCTCAGAAATAAAAGAGATTAAAAGCATGATTCTTATACTCAAGGTATAGATGGCATTTTTGAAATTTGAAAATTGCATGAAACGATATTTCAGAAATTTATGATGGTCCGCTGAATCTTTCATAAAATTGAAATTGAAACTCTCAAAATGAAATTATGGAATTTTGCAAGACCTCATTTCTGTACATATGTTTATAAGAAATTTCCTTTGCATGTAGAATCAGTACTTAAAGAGGAATGTGGGAATTTTAGTTCATTCTCACACCAAGAAAGTATTTTGTGTTATCGTCTTAGTCAAAGAGAGATAATTTTAAGTTTGTGAAAATACTTATAATTACGTTTATAAAAATTATTTCCTGAATGAATAGTAGACTACTCTTAAATACCGTTACTCATAAATTAATTAAGATTAATTTTTTATCACCAAATAAATGTAATTTATTTACACGGGATCTAATTTAGAACCATTGAAAATAAAACTGACTTGTAGACAAGTGATATCTAATATAATCAAAAGTTGATTACTTGTTTGATTTGACATTAATAATAAAGTTTATTTACTGCATTATGCGAAATGTTACAAAATTACGCAAAATATATAATATAAATGTAATGTAAATAAACAGCATTACCCTCTAAGGCGAAGCTTTGTGCTTGGGTGCGTACCTCGTTGTCCATATATCATTGTCCATTGTTTATATATTATGGTTTTTTACATGATAGTATGTGCTTAATAAATAGTTACCTTGTTGACCGTTTTCAATTTTTTTTTTATAATGAGTATTCTAAACTTGATAAGCTTACGGGCCCCCGCGCCTAATAATTGATGAGCGGGAAAATTTTTTTTTGTCAAAATCTCTGGCGGGCCCTCGGTACGGGCCCCTCGGAAGCCAAAGGGCCCCCGCACTTAATAATTGATGAGCAAGGGGGAGAAATTTGAAAAAAAATTGCCAAAATCTCTGGCGGGCCCCCCCTACGGGCCCCTTGGAAGCCCGGGCCCCTAAACCCAGTACCTGTCTGTAAGTAAACCTTTTAATACTATTCATTGTTTGTGTGCTACATGTAATGATGTTTGTTCGTATACAGTAGTTATATTATATAGATGTGTACCTTTTATATGAAATGATTCTTTAATCAAAAGCATCAATAAATTATATTCTATTCTAATGCCCAAACGCTGTTACTAAAGTTGTCACAAAACTGTGATGTGATTGACTTTTCTTTGCTTTAATCAATACATTTATATTTTCACATAAAGACTCCAGTGGCAGCTGGTGAAATTTCAATATTTTTTTTCTCGTCTGTTTATTATTTTTTATTTTTGGTCATATACATTTGACTTTTCATAAAAATACAACAACAACCCGTTTTGGAGTTTAAATTACAATATTTCAATTCATTGTATCTCAGTTAGTAATGAAAATATATTTTCATAAACTCCAAAGCGGGTTGTTGTATTTTTATGAAAAGTCAAATGTATATGACAAAAAAAAATAAACAGGAGTCCCTAGACCAGGGGAGGCTACCTAATTTTAAATTTTTTTTTCGCAAACTGCTTTTTTAAAATTTTTTAGGGGTCATTAGAGAAGTGCTTCTGTAGATGTTATTTCCCATATTTCGTATGGGTCCCATGCACCACAGACGAGAAAAAAAAATATTGAAATTTCACCAACCGCCACTGATAGACTCTTAGAGTTCAATTTTGCTTTTGAATGTATGTATTAATGCACAAAGCAGTCATTTTGTACCATAAGCTTTAACTGTTATTTATTTGCAAATGAATATTGATCCATTTTAATTGATTTTGCCACATACGAAAGGAGCACGTTTCTATATATTTGACACCCTCCCTCTTCTATGTAATGTTCTATAATGGTTTTCACTAACCCCCCCCCCCCCCTCCATAAAATTACGTAACGTGTTATCCCCTCCTCCAAAATAATAACTTATTTAGTTACCTTACTGGTAGTTGCTATTTTTTGAGTTACATCTCTAAATTGAACTTATTTCAATTGGAATTTTCGCAAATAAATTGCATTATTCATACACATACACATCATAAATGTGGTGCTTGCCAAGTAGGTTGCAGTAAATAAAAAAATTGCATGAAAAGTATATAAAAAATATACCTTACCTTATCTTTGAGTTGTTGGCAAAGTTGTAGTCCAACAGTGAAAAGTACTAATACTTCATTTAGCCAGGGCACCGAGCACTCTGCATGAGTTGAGTCATATTTCATAACGCCATGGTTAGTTGTCAATTGATAAATAGCAAAAATCAGCTTGTGGCTCTGTATATAAAAGCTTATTGCCAAGTCTTCTGATAAAGGAGGTGAGAGAGATTTCTGAAAAAGACATAACTTTACAAAATATACAATCTGAAAATATTGAAGGAAGCAAAATACCATATTGCGACTTTTTTGCAAGTCATCCAAATTTTTTTTTCTAGGCACTATCAAACTAGTTCGTCCTCTCTGCAAACTGCCTAAGATGTTTCCTAATATGTGAAGTACTTCATCTGAGGATCTAAAAGATGAAATATATAAATATATAACAAAATGGTATATTGAAAGTATTTTGATTTTTTCCTCATACTTTGCAGTATTGAAGACCTGCTCTATTGAAGCTTAAGCTTATTGTAGTCTATTAGCTCTTAATGCAAAAATGCATGTGTACATTTGACAGTAGCTTTAACTATTTTTTACAGTGTTACAAATGGTCTCTGAAATGTACTGATGTGGTGAAGAGTCTAAGTCTCTGAGTCTCTTAAGTAGTTTACAACAGGGAAGACCCAAATTTTAATATGGATTATTTCACTCATTAAGATCCCAACTAGTACCAAAGTAACAGTAACTTAGATAGGAACCTAGAGTACGTATCAGTCACTAAATGTATGACTGATGTATAAATAACTTCATTTGACAAATTTGTAGTCGCTGCCTCGTAGTTTTTACCACTAGTGATTACTTTATAGTTGTGACCATTCCTGGTACATAGAAACTTCTTAGGTATCAGTAGAATGACCTTCGATTTTTAGAACTTGTAAGTGGCAAACGATGGTAACAGTGACCAACTCATGTCACTGAAATGTGACTTCAAAGTTGCAATCACTTTCAAGTAGCTTTGATAGTTTCCACGGCTTTCTGGGAACATTAATTATCCATTTAAAGTAAGTAACATTTATTAGCGTTAATGACGTTGCCGCTACCTGCAGAACTGAACTTCATTCAGCACGGCTACTGCAAAGTGCCATGAAGAAAATATTACCATCTAATTCCCAATAGATAGATAGATAGATAGATAGATTTATTTTCATCAGATACATATATACATCAAAAAGATAATACAACATATTTGATGAGCCACGTCACAACAAGATTTAAAAGTGAACTTCATAAAGTAATAAAACTAGTAACTAACAAGTAAAATAACAGTACAAAGTAAAATATAAATACAAACAGATAAATATAAATACAATGTAAAAAAAACTATGTAGAACAATTTTTAAACAACCATGTATTTAAACAGTATGTAAAAAAAATTCATTCAGTGTGTAACAATTTTTGTCTATTAAGTACTTTTTGAGTGATTTTTTGAAAATATATTGATTTCCAGACTCCTTAATTTCCAGAGGTAAAAAATTAAATAGTTTACAGCCAATGTATATAATGCTTCTTTGGTATAAAGAGGTCGAGTGAGAATCAGGTTGAAGTTCAAACTTATGACGAGTGTTATGATCGTGCGGAGTTATATTTTGGGTGAATATAGCTCTGTTTTTGAAAATGAAGCAGCAAACTTCATAGATGTAGGTACCAATAACCGTTAATATACCTAGTTGGCGAAAAGCATTTCTGCAGGATTCCCGATAACCTAGATTAGCTAAAATTCTTATTGCAACCTTCTGTAAAATAAAAACCCATTGGTTCTGCGCACTGTTCCCCCAGTTTACAATACCATTTCTCAGATGGGAGTGAAAGGATGAATAATACAGTGTTTTAAGGATGTTGCTGCTGCAGAAATTTTTTAGAAATCTTAATGCATAGCAGGATTTGCTCAGCTTTCCACAGAGAGTTTCAATGTGAGAGTTCCATTGCAGATGACTGTCTAAGGTGATTCCTAGCATTTTTATACAGTTTGTAGTTTTTATAGGAAAGTTATTATTCAGAGAGTATGTAGACCTCTGAGATCTAAATAGCACACACTGCGTTTTATTTTCATTTAGACATAAATGATTTTGCTGAGCCCACTTTACAATCATATCATATACTGTGCACGCAAGTGTCATGAGACTGTCTATATTTTCAGCTGATATCAATGCATTGGTATCGTCAGCATATTGTGTAATTGTTACCGATTTTATATTCCTCAAATAAAAATTCAAGTCATTTACAAAAAGTAGAAAAAGTGAAGGGCCTAATATTGATCCCTGAGGGACACCAGCTGCTATGTTTAGACTGGAGCTTGCTTTTCCATTCGGCAAACGAACTATCTGGGTGCGTCCCTGAAGATATGATTCAAACAATTGTAGATTTACACCCCTAATGCCATACCTAAAGAGTTTTGCAAGTAATAGCTCATGGTTTACATTATCGAAAGCCTTAGTAAAATCTATAAAGAGCCCCAGAGTTGGAATCTTATTGTCTAGTGCTCTAAAAATTTCAATAACAAAATTAGTGACGGCCGTATCAGTGTTTTTATTTTTGGTATAACCATGCTGGTTTGGAGAAATTATTTCGTATGTGTACAGGTATATGGTTAACTGATCATTTATTGCAATTTCTAAGACTTTTGAAAAACTAGAGATAAGGCTAATAGGTCTATAATTGGTGATAATGTTTACGTCCCCCTTTTTGTATAAAGGATTTACAATTGCGAGCTTAAGTTTCGATGGGAAAATGCCCTCCTGGAACATTAAATTAATTATGAATGCTAGGGGTTTACAAATAAGATACTTACATCTTTTTAAAAGATTATTGGATACATGGTCAAAACCACTAGAGTTAGAACATTTTAATTTATTAATTATCTGAATTATGTCAGAGTCTACCAGTGGTGCTAGGAACAGGGAGTTGTATTTCATTGGCACGTTGGATTCGAGAAACGCTAGATCATTACTAGTACTTGAGAGCGGAACAGCAGTAAAATATTGATTGAATCTGTTGCAAGACAAAGCAGGCAACATTGATCTGAAAGAGTGGTAGGTGGTAAAGTTCCCTGAAAGTCGCGCTTCCACACTACGTCGCTGCTACATAGCTGAACAAGTTGAGAGTACATGGCGAATATTACCACAGATAGGAATGGAAGTGATAAGGAGAGATATATTGTATATTCGACGCATGCGCAAGTTGTTAAATGCTTGCCTTGTGACCTTTACCTTTTCCAAATTTGGGTTGCTTACCATCCCTCTATCCTCTAGATACAAGTTAAAATTAGGAGCGCGTTCAGTTTAAACGTTGGGAGAAATGTAACTATGAAGTGGCAGCAGGAACTTTGATGAGACTTTAAAGTGACACTACAGTCCCATTCGCTACTTTGTAATAAATATAACTTTAAAGTTATATATTTACAGTTCCTGTCACTACCCATTTTGATGGCCAAAACTTATGATGCCATTATTATGACATGAACCATAATTTCACAAATGATTTAAAAATTTAATTTATCACTACCTCTGCACCACATATAACAAATTAATGAATAAAAATTAGTTTCAAGTTCCAAAAAACAATTAAAAATGGCTTTCAATATATATAGTTATATTCTCTCATGATGTTTAAGTATTCTACTGAGTTTCTGAGTTCGGGAAATGAACAAGAAACATGTAGGAATGAAACATAAATATAATAAAATCAGTTGCAAGACAAAGCAGGCAACATTGATCTGAAAGAGTGGTAGGTGGTAAAGTTCCCTGAAAGTCGTGCTTCCACACTACGTCGCTGCTACATAGCTGAACAAGTTGAGGATACGTGGCGGGGATGTTGTGGTCACTGAAAAAATATTCCCCATTTTGGTTGCACGAACGTAATAGGAACGTACCTATTGCGTGTCTGTGACTAGTGGCAAAACCTTTTAAAGTACCAACAATAGTCGCCGCTATGTTTTGGCAACTAATTATGCTAGTTGAGATGTTTTAGCCTATGAACGCCCGTTTTTTGACAACGTTGCACCAATCAAATATTAAATTAAATTAAATACCATAATCTAGATCAGATTTTGACATTACCAACATGCAAAATTGTCGCTGTAAGTTTTCTCTAGTGATGCATAGATTGAATTAACTGTAGTAACATATTAAATGGATTAAAAATTATCGAAAATTCAGCATGAAAATGTGTTGCCTAGAAACTGCTTGAGTTCATTCTGATGAGATTTGACAAAAAGTGCCCGAGACGCAGTCAAGGGTGCTTTTTCAGTCAAATCTCATCAAAATGAACGAATGCGGTTTCTTAACACGTTAACGACGGGGATTATTTTTCAGAAACATTAATTTGGTACATTTCTTGTCCTTGGGGTCAAGTACTCAGGCATTATTTAATAATGTTACTTGACTCCGGCGTCAAGAATGCGTTCTAAGACTAGAATTATAGTAACTCTAAAATGGAAAACTGTAATCTCGGTATCATTACGGTAAATAATTATTAATACTCTCCAAGAGCTGTCGCTAGCGCTGCACTTGACTTTGGAAACAAAAACCGTCACTGAGAAATGGAAAAATTTTGAAATGAAATGTATGTATGCTCACTTGGTTATATATTCCCGTCCACAACTAATGTACTATGAATTGATCGCCGTGTGTATAGAATGACCTGTTACTTGACACCGGGGGTAAATTAACGTGTTAAAGGCAACACGCTTTGAATGCTGAATTTTCAGATTATTTTCAATGCACAAAATATATTTATTAGACTAGTTCAAAAACAAAACATAGAACAAGAAATATTTTTTAATGATATTGATTCAACTGACATTTTAGTTGTCAAGCCTAGACTAATTTTCGCTGAAAGTTTGTTCTTAATGGTCCAAAGTTTCAAAATCTTGCTATTTCATTGGTTCTGTGAGGGAAATAGTCACTAAATTTGCATTGCACCCATTGACACACATGTAATGTTATGTTTTTGTGAAATATTCTCCCAAATACCACTCATGCTTTTAAATATTATATATACATTTTTTCTCGAGCTAAGTTGCCGATATAGTAATACAATTTGTGTAAATAGACCTCTTGCATGTGCCGTATATTTTAAATTAATCTATATATATTAATATAGTGTTACTAAACATTAGCAATTATCAAATCTGTTTTCCTAATTTCTAACTGGAAAGTATTTAAATCACCAACTAATATCCGGGAAAAGGGGCAAATCACAGAAAACACTCATATTGGAGTTGACGTCATCTGTCACTAGTTATATCGCTACGCATGCTGCGTACATCATATAACTAACATAACCTCAAATTTTAAGTTTTTTGAGTTTATTCTCATTTTTAATGTTTGTATACTCATTTCAGCTCCAAGCAAATATTTAAAAATTCATGCAAATAATTTTTCAATATTGTTGATTAATACAAATAGACTGCTAATTACAGGTTAGATTTCCAACCTACAAAAAGAGTCCTATTTTATTAGGAGAAAGTATTTAGAACTTCATAAACATTACACTGAATTAGATTTTAGTTGAAAGTATGGAAACCAAGCTGAAATTTTAATAACAGCTACGAAATACTCATAAATCTTAAGAAATATATATTTTTGAGGTTAGCTGTGACATCACGTGCACATGCCCTATGGTTGCGTTCATCACAAGGTAGCACTAACTAAGCGATCACTTAGCATTTACGCCATTGATCAGTTGTGTGCTGGACGGTGTATTTATCGATCTTAAATTAAAAATTAGGATAAATTTATGAACGAATGAACCCTGAAAACGCTAATTTTATCACTCTGCTATCAAGAATAAATAAATCGTCTGACGTCACTACATGTCGACTGTGAATGCCCTTAGACTCGGTTTACCTCGTTTGTAAAATTGCACTGTTCCAAATCCAATTTTATGCCAGATCCAACATATTTCAATGAGATTAATCTTCAAAACTGTTATTATAACAAAAAGACAATTTCATTTTATTAATATTAAAAAAATGTGTTTTTAGCCGTTTGAATAAATATTTTGCGCTAAAATTTGACACGAAAATTTAGTTCAATAAAGGGCATAGTTCCATCAACTTTCATACAAATCGAAGCATATTACATTATATTTCTTAAATTGTCAAAAAAGGCAATTTTTGTTGGTTTTTATTATTTTTTAAAATTAACAAATTATCAGAACATTTTGTCTGATGCCTAGTCTTATTCAAAATTTTATTGCGAACAATTTGGTATTTTTATTTTTGCAACATGTTTACTAGGATCGGATATAAATAGAAAATTTCAGCGTTGAAAAATAAATTGTTAAAATTATAGAAGAAGCAATGGACCGATTTAATCCAAAATTGCTTATAGCACAGTTATTTACACATAAAAGAAATTAAAACAATAAAATTGCTGCAGCCAAACAATTCCATTCAAAATTTATCTTGAGTATACCGGGTGTAAACGAATAGTGGGCCACCCCTGTAACTACCTTGTTTTTAAAGATATCGGGATGAAATTTTGTATGGCGAAATTAGGTAAGATTTTCAACTTTTTGAGACATATCCGCCATATTTATCACTTCCGGTTTCACCGGAAATGGCCCCAATAGTCTTTTCTAAATGGATCACCCTGTATGTTTTTACATTTTTGAAATAAAGATCACATTTTGGATACATTTATACTATTTTGAACAATTTATACAGTGTTGCACGAACAATAATTCGAATTTTAGTTGTCAATCTAGATGGCTGCGAATATGTTAAAATTATTTTTGTTCCAATATAATTCATATAAAAAACACGAAAACGTCAATATGTCCAATAATACATCATACAGAGTGCTGTAAACTCATTAGAATCACATTTTTCAAAATGACTCATTTGTTTTAAATATTATGATTATGGGCCACCCGGATATTCAGAAAGTTCTATTTAGTAGGGTTTAAACGGTACCAAAAGTTCCGTAATGTGTAATCGTTACCGGCAGGAATGACAATTTTTCTTAAGAAATTTATGATTTATATCTAACTTCAATTAAATTTTGATCAACCCTGTATATTTGTGTTAATATTTTATGATATGCCACCCTCCGCAGGAGACAGAATGGGCCTCTGGCTCATTCTTGTTGCATATTTTCGTATTTTTTTTATATGAATTACATTGGAACAAAAATAATTTTAACATATTCGCAGCCATCTAGATTGACAACTAAAATTCGAATTATTTTTCGTGCAACACTGTATAAATTGTTCAAAATAGTATAAATGTATCCAAAATGTGATCTTTATTTCAGAAATGTAAAAACATGGTGGTCCATTTAGAAAAGACTATTGGGGCCATTTCCGGTAAAACCGGAAGTAATAAATATGGCAGATAGGTCTCAAAAAGTTGGAAATCTTACCTAATTTCACCATACAAAATTTCATCCCGATATCTTTAAAAACAAGGAAGTAACAGGGGGTGGCCCACTATTCGTTTACACCCGGTATAGTAATTGTAAAAAAAATTTTGAACATTTTTTTTGTTCAAAGAAGCTTAGAATGTCATGACATCAAGTTCTAAGTTTGAGCGAAAGAAAAATTTGTCTGGCTGTCACTCGGTCTGTTTGTAACTTTGTTGGGTACACGATTACTCTGGAACCGTTTATGATATTGACTTGAAATTTGGTATGTATTATAACGAGACCTGGAACTAGATTATATTTTGATCTCATTCCAGGAAAAGGGTTGGGGGTAAATGGGGGTACTTGTAAAGCAAGTCAAGATTCCATAAAATTTGGATTTAGTGAATGTACGAGAAACCAAGGTCTCAAATTTTTTTGGCAGCTGCCATCCCCACTATCGCCCTCACTCCATGATTAAAGAGAGTAAAAAAATTAAATCGTGATTTAGTATGAGTACAAGAATCAAAGATCTCATTTTTTTTTCCCCCACTACCGATATAGCATATTGTTTTATGAAGTTTTGGGTATACGATTTCAAATATTATATTATTAACTCTTTCGCTGTGCAGCACGGTTTCACATAATTCTCGTGTAGTGCGCAATAAATCGACCGCTTGTAAGTATACGCGCTTGGAGCAAGCAGATCCGATATTACTTTACTATTTGATTTGGTTTATTGTATGCATAGTCTATTATTATATATAAAATTGAAAGAAAAACAAAAACAAAGTGCTCTAGTTTCAATAATAATAATTTATTTTTAAAAAATGGTTAAAAACAGTACGAGTAAACATAAACATAAAAACAAAACAACATTCTTATCAAAAACATTAAGGTACAACAGAAACTTGTGTAAGTATATAAAAATGTATTAATAGTACATATACGCGTGTTAAATCGCTTTGAGCAGTCTGAACCAATTTAAAAACGACAGGCGAGTTAACGCGCTTGGAGCACAGTGGGCCCATTTATTTTTCGCGCATATACACGCTTGGAGCAGTGAAAGGGTTAAAGTTCTATGAACAGTTCTTTCCACATACTGGAGTGCAAATATAGTATCAAGTTTGTTTTGTTGTAAGAGACTTGGGCAGGAAATCTGGATGTGGAAGTAGTGATTCCTTAGGCAGCGGGTTTTTTTTCCAGTAGTGTGTCTGTTTAATTACGTTTCAATCAATAAAATTTGATAATAATGATAATAATTCATAATAGATAAAAATACTTGGGCACATTTATTACTTCCTTATTGACCTGATTCATCAGATGTTGAGAGTGAATCATATTACTTTTACACATCAGATATTGATTGCCTCATAAATTGACTAAGATCAATTGATTAGCACCAAGTGAATGTAATTTATTTATAATTTCAATCCACTAACAAATAGAACAGCAGATTAAAAGAAATTTAATTAACCATTTTTTCTACAAATGGAACAAAACTGTTTGAAAAAAACAAGTACAGAAATATAAAATATTATTACGGTACAAACATAGTGGAGCGCCGAGTCAAGATACAAGCAGCGAGGTAAGCAGCGAGTGTCGGTTCACTTGATTTATGCAGGTATATAGTGGAACGTCGATGTTAGCTTCAAACACAAGAGGTTAGGTATATTTTTGAGCTTTTTGTTTGTTCGTCTGCAGTAGTAAATATGAGTTCAGACACTGAAGACGAGGTTCTAGTTGACAGCGTAGCACAACGAATATTACTGGTAATGTCTAGTGTTCAGTACACCTCGTTAACCAAACTAGAAGAAAATTAGGACAGTATCAACTGCAGAATTCTATTACCCAGTATAATATTATTAATATTACTTTATGAATACATCTGGAAACGAATGCCGTACCGTCAGCGTTACCACATTTGATAGATTTTTATTTCTTTTTAGTAGAATTTTAAGGATTTTTGTAAAGTTTGGTAGGTAAAATTTGCTGGCAGATTTCTGATAATTATTATCAGAAATCTACCAGCAAATTTTACCTACCAAACTTTAAAAAAAATCCTTAAAATTCTACTAAAAAGAAATAAAAATCTACCAAATGTGGTAACGCTGCGTACCGTGTCATTTCATGATCTGGTGCATGGTGCACCCAGAATTTAATGCAGCGCGTTAAACGCTCAAGCCTATTGCACTTTTATGACCACCAAACTGTTGTAAACAACGATTTTATGTTTTTCAAAAATTAATTCATACCTTAAACTACATTTCACTCGTTTATACTGGTACTTTATCTTCAATAATAAAAAAGTTTCCTCGATACAGACTTTTTCAATGTCGCTACTGAAAAATTCATGTGAACTCGGGCGAAAATTTTTTTTTTCCACCAGATAATTTATCTTTAGTATAATTTTATGTATGGCAATCGATTCATCATGTTTCGAAATATATGTGTACAAATTTTCAAGCCGAGTTAATTGTTATTAACAAAGTTATGGGATGAGAAACATAAAATATTGTATTTTCGAGGAATTTCAGAGAAAAGTGGAAAAGTGCAATTTTCTCCGATTTCGCAATTCCAAATCAAATCGCGACCTCCATATTCGAATTCGGCAGATCATTTTTACATAAGAATATGACTTCAGTTTTTGTGTGTTCGCGAGTTGCATAGACCACTTTTATTTTGCATATTTCGAAGATCTCGGTCTCCGGCTATATATGGATAAAATTACTGGCGAGGTAATTAAAAATAAATTTTCAGTAGTTATTATGTTGATAAAATTACTGGATTTATTTTTAATTGCTAGCAATATTCAATAATATTCAACTCTGAATTTATAAAACTAGTTTCAAAAAATTTAAAATAAAAAGAAGTTCTTAATTTAAACTGCATGTTTCTTTTCTTTTATGTATGTACAAATTACTCTGGATTGACTTAAGCCATTTCTGTTAAATCTTTCTCAAACTGTAAAGGCGGCTACAGACGTAACTGCATAATTGAACGGTATGCATGCGCAAGTTTATTGTACAAGTATACTGAAATTTGCATCGCCGCCACACGCAAAAGTATACTTGAACAGTTGTGCAGTGACAGTTAAGTGCGAATAAAGAATAAAAATGTCATCAACGGATGAAGACGACACGCTTGCTTTAACTGCGTTTGTTTTCATTCTCAAAAAACAACGAAAAAAATGTAGTATGTAGTGTGTAAGAAGTGGTTAAAAAAAAGGAAGGAGTATTCGCACATTAATCTCTTAAAATGGTAGTACCACAAGGTGGATTCATAAACATCTTCTGTACCCGCCCCCGACCACCGAGTTTTCTCAACTTTTTTCTTCTCCTTCCTGTAATTTGTTCTTTACCACTTTCTCCCGATCGGCATTTGGCTTTATTTCTTTAGTTTATCTGCCAATTTAGTGTTGTATACCGCTTCTCTTTTCACCTTATCATGGTAATCTTTTGATTTTATAAGCCAAAGACATGGCTTACTTTCATATATCGTTATAAATTCTTCGAAAATCTTGCGATTCCTTTTTCTCAAATCGCTTGTCATCGCACAGGTTCACCAAGTCTAGTATTACCTGTTTACATAAGTCTGCCGACCTGCCGTACACACGCTCAAGTATACTTGCGCAAACCCAACATGTACAAGTATACAATATAGAATTTCATCAAGTCTCATGTCACTTGTACAATCACAATACTTGTACAAGTGTTATAAAACACACGTTCCAGTATACTTGTACAATAAACTTGCGCATGCATACCGTTCAAGTATGCAGTTACGTCTGTAGCCGCCTTAAGGTAAGGCTTGGCTTTTTTTAAAACAAAATTGAACTGTCTTCAAAATAGATTACTAAAAATTATGAAATCAAATTCCACCGTTACCAGTTAATTACCTCATTACCTAATAGACCATTTTAGGTCATGTGGTTTTGACAATTTTGACATTTTGTTTGAGGGACAACCAAACGCAGTTTGCATGGCTTTATATTTTTTCTAGTTTTTCTTGAGAAACTGTGTGTGTTTTCGTAATAATGTCATGTAGTGAATATTACTTATGGGTGATGTAAAGTGTCGCTATGATGAGAAAATCAAAATAATATACAATATTGACCCATATACCCTTGGAGTGGAGACTGGAGACCTTTCTGCAGATTTGTCTATTTTACCTTGTGTATCTGTAATTAATATGGTAAATTACTTAGTGTTGACTCACAGCTTCTACACAGGCCAGCAGTTAAAGGCATACAAATCTTTACAAGCATATAAATATTATGAAGCTGGATTTGTGCAAGAAGTTTGTGCGAGAAAGATAAACTCAAATGTATTCATTGTTATGGGCAAGGCAAGTTTACATTTAAATAACTAAGTGCTAGATTTCAGTCATAAGCATGTTATATTACGCGTATGTAGTATTCAGTAGACTGCCAGAAAGTGATTTCTTTACCTTTCTCCTAAGCTTTGTTTACATTCAAAATAAACCTTATCTCACAATCGCACCTTATCGCACAAAAGGATGACATTTTATTTTTATTTCACGTTTAAAACTGAGATTACTTCTTTTATTTATTTATTTATTTATTCAATACTTTTGTCCAACAGTACAAAAGAACCAATTACAGGACAAGAAAGCGACAAAAAAAAAAGAAAAATACATAGCTACATACATACATATAAGTGACAAACAATATAAAATTAATTACAAGTGCCCTACATGTTTATATTATTTTAACATTAAAATTGTGGGACGCCGCAATTCTTAAGAGAAATATGAATTGTATTGAACGTGCAGTTGAATATATCACAAGTATCACAAATTGAATTGTAGTTAGCGCAAATAACGAATATAGACTACAGCATTATATTGGTTCGCGCCGGGTGACAATAAAATGTGAGAGAGTTGCGACTGGCGGCTCGTGGAACCAAAAAGTTCAACTGGCTTAGTGCAGGAGGGCAGTCAACTCTTGTGTATGAGCAAATACAGGAAATTTACAGCATAAAATTGCCTTATAAATTGTAATGAGTCGAAGTTGAACCTATTTAACAGATAAGACTGGTCGCAGCCTCTGTTTGGATATCTACCATCAGTGCGGAAGCAGAGTAGTTTTAAGAATTTTCTAAGAACGGACTCGATTAATTTGACTTGATAATCATAGATACGGCTCCAAATAAGTGAGCAGTACTCAAGTTCTTTGTTTACAATGGAATAAAAAGTTTGGTTGTCCCTCAGGCAATATTGCCGACTTATCGTGACGTCATCCTAAAATGGTCTATATTGATATTGAGCTTGGTGTAAAAGCAGGCCTGGACTGGAAACCATTATGCTATCGGGCAAATTCTTTGACTAACCCTTAAGGGGACAGTAGCTCAGTGGTTTAGCGTGTCTAGCTTGCATACTGGCGTACCTAGCGAAGCAGGTTCAATCTCCGCTCATTGTGAAATAATTTTAATTATAAAATTATCCCCAAGAAGTGGTTTGGACTCCACTATAAACTGTAGGGCCTCGTTTCTCTTTGCCTAACAAATTCATTCTGGATTTTCAAGGAGTTACTTCGGTGACTTGAGAAGCGGTTAAGAAAACATTTCAAACAAACCCAATTTTTCACAGCAGCGGAATACAAAAGATTTTTATCCTGTATTAATCTAGTTCCTTAAAAAGTTCTTTTTATTTTTGTGGGTCCTCAACGGCCCCGTAAGGTACCGGCCCACTGGGCATTTGCCCAGTTGCCCGTCTGTCCTGTCTCGAGTACAGAACCGAATAATTTAGATAAAATAATTTTCCTAAACACTTTCTGTCGTTAAAGTTGTTTATTTCTTGATTTTTTTGTAACTTATTATGTTTTTATTTTATATAGTTTATTATTTATGTTTTGTTTTTTGTTATATAGGAGTTTAAAATATTTAATTTTTTATTATGTAAAGAATTAAAATAAAATTTGGAATTAATTTCTTTAATACATATAATAAACATACCCCTGTTCCCACACCAATTCCATTCTGAATGATCATGAATCGAGTTAGCATCATAGTACAGTCATAGTCCGAGGGTTGAGTACATAACAACTATAGCAATGTTTACAACTCTGCCTTCTTAAAATTATAAAATCGAAATGAAGTGTTAAAGTATTCAAGTATTCAATTACCACTACTCAAGTACAGCAAGCACTTTCAGGAATCGAGTTCTTTTCCGATTCTTGTACTCAAGTACCCCAGCACTAACCTGTACATTATTTTGAAATTCTGAATATGGCTAAGAACTTCTCAGAATAAGCAAAACTTTTTATCAAGAATGACTTTCTCTAAAAATGTGAAATAGCAAAATTTACAAGTATAGTTGTTGGTCTACCCCGGGACACACTGAATACCTATGTACTTATATGTTGAAAAACTCATGGACGAAATACTTTGATATGCGAAGGGCCCAATATGGTGTATACTTTTCAACAGTTAACCCCTCGTTGATATTTCAGATTGAAATTTATAAATTCATGATTTAAAAAAAAGTTCTTCCTTACTTAAATTTGTAATGTTTTCCTACATCATCGATATGGTAAATTGCTTGTTGCAAATGATTTGCTGCATCCTGAACTTGCTGTAATTTCCAGGGAAACTCGCTTTGAATGGTAGTGCGTACCATGGTTGTGTTAGTTTGTCTAGTCACTTTGAAATTAATATCCTGAAAATATTTTATACTAAATCATATGCTTTTCACCATAACTTAACCAAATAGTTATAATAGCAGGTTGCAACATTTTTCTTCATTATTAAACCATCTGCAATTACTGAATTCACTTTTCGCTATGAATTAAATAAAGTAATTTTACATTTCATCATTAAAAACAGATTATCATTTTATAGTTTAAATGAGTATATAAGTTACAAAATTAAAATACTGCAGTGCAACACAGTTACTTTGCATATCAAAATATTAGTACTAGATATAATATGCCTAAAAAGATCTTTTGGGAAAGGTAATGTTCAAAATAGGATATTCTAATACGAGACAGAAATTTCAAATGAGCTCATGCAACCTGCCATGAATGCTATATTTACTTACAGCATGTGTTATGCTATCTCCAGTTAATGTTACAACACATTTTAGTTGATCCACTGGTACAGTGAGTACGAATTTGTCCTGTTTACTTGAGTTATCATGCCCATACAATGCTACGGGAAACCTTCTTGCACATTCCTGTATTTAGAAATGATTATTAGGTAATAGCTATCAGACTTGAACTTAAATTTGGCTTTATTTATAAAGGAAACTTACCACTAGTATTTGATGAATTTGATCTAAACCTTTATGGATTTCTTGATGTAAGACCCATTCAAATTCCTTTTGCTAAAAAAAATATTTGAATCAATATCAACTGACCTACATAACCTCAATGAAAATATATTAAAAATTATGAACAGTTATTCCTTACCAAGTTTATTGCTTCTTCTTTTTCACAGTCCACCATGTCGCTTTCTATACAAATAACGTAATAATTTGTAAATTCCGCTTTACCAACCCATTAACCACAACAAATTAGTGAAATTAAAACTCAATTTAAAACGACACTTAACAATTCTCAGAAATTACAGCAGAGTCAGCACTGACAGCAGACACAAAGACAAAAACAGTTTTCTTCCTCAAGAACTGTCTGAAAAATCATTTTGGTTCTGTTCTTAGCTTCTTCTCGAAAACAAAACTATGTGACAATAATAGGAATGGACACAATACTGAAATATATAATGTATACACATTACAGGTGTTTTTTCCATGTAAAATATATGTATGTTTACTCATATACCTAATAGTCTAAGATCCGGCCGCGTGGTATACCTATACTGTCATCTTTTTTCATCAAGAAAATTTTTATATAAGCTACTTAGTACCTATCATGCCTTTGATGAAACGGCCGTGTTACCTATTAAAAACCTGGCACTAACCTAACTAACAGTAACAATTAAATAAAGTAAATGATAACTGATAATTTATTGATCTTTTATTTATAAAAGTAATCGTTGCACATTCTATGAGATCAGGCCTGTAGCTAGGGGGGGGCAGGACGGGCGGTGCCCGTCCTGGAATAAGTTTCGCCCGACCTACGGTGATCGTAATGGGGGCAATTTTAACTGTCATTTTAATATTTTGAAAGAGATTGGGTAAAAATTTTTTAATTTTTTCGGATTAAAAAATTTTTTTTGGATTTTTCTAATTAAAAAATGTTTCGGACTTTTTTACGGGCCCGCCCTGAAAGCACTTTCTAGCTACAGGCCTGCATGAGATCAGAGCCGTAGCGAGGCAACTTTTATGGAAGGTTATTTTTCAAATTTGCCTACTTCATAAACTAAAGAAGTCAAGTCTGTAAATAAATAAATAATAATTCCTCTAAAAAATTGATGAAAAAAAAATTTATGAGCGGGGGATATTCCTTGCTTTACCAACTTATGTCTCAAATTTCCAACTTTTGCCCAGCTCTTGCCAAGTCTGACAAAGTTGGGGGGGTAGCGTACCAGTGTTGCCGTTTACAGTAGATTTCCTGCTAAATTAGTAGATTTTCAAGAAAAATGAGGGTGGGCAGTAGAATTTTAGTAGAATAAATAATTTTAGTAGATTTTCTGATTATCAGTTTAGAAACTATATTTTATCGCCATCTATGATAATTTAAGCTAGTAACCTAAGTGACACCTCATCGAATAGCACCGAACTCAATCAAATATCTATAGAGACAACTGCTGCAGTCATTTAGGTAAGTTCAGTCTTTCTCCGATAGATGTCGCATCAAATATTTAGTTTAAGAATTTTCTAAATCCGCGCCTGATAAATACAGTATGAATTTTTCGTTCAAAGCGTTTTAATATTTTTGTTTACTTCTTATTTTTGTAAACGTTTCATTTTATTTTATATTTTATTTTCTGTTTGATTTGAATAAATGGTTAGTTTTCATTACTCCTCTTATTTTTATTATTTGTTAAAATACTGCTCCATCTAGTGGTAGCGGGGTTAACTCACAAACATTAATTTATAGGTTTCCACTAGGCAGAGCTGGGTAATTCCTGGTGAAAAAGTAATTAGCAATTACAATTCCCTTTTTTTTCGTGTAATTGTAATTGTAATTAAGTACTTTTTTTTATTAAAGTAATTTGGAATTGTAATTGTAGGAAAATTGTTAAAGGAATTGTAATTTGTAATTATATTATTTGAACTATCTAATTACAATTACTTTTTCCAATTACAATTACTTTTCCAATTACAATTACTTTCTCCAATTACCATTACTTTCTCCAATTACAATTACTTTTTCCAATTACAATTACTTTAAGAACATGCGTATGTGATTTAACAAACAAGAATACATTAAAGCAGAATTTTACAGTTGCATAGTTTAAAATGAATCTGAAAAGTTCAAAAAAAGTACTGACTACGAGTTTTCGCCATGGTCCGCTGCACATTTGTTTTTTTTTAAGTACACAAACTTTTTAATTTTTGTCCAATAAACTTTTAAAAACTAAATGTGTTTACTGTTTATTATTATCATTCTTATTATTATTAGGCATTGTTATTATAGTGGAGTCGATTTAGTCAATAAAATAGCGAGGTTGGGAAATTTTTAAGATGGATGCAGACCCGGCGGAAATTGTTTGTCATGGCGAGTATAACAAAACCCTAAAATCTTGATTTCCAAATAGGGGCGGAACCGTGTTTTATTGGCCGAAAAGTGTTTTTTTGGGCATTTTAAGGGTCAAATTTGCAGTTTTAATTTTTTTTGACCACTTAAACAATTAGTTAAGGAACTAAAATAGTATCATTTTATTCTTAATATTAAAGGAACCTCCAGTTTAAATTTGGTGAAGATCAGACCACCTCCTGATATATATATAAAAAATTGAAAAAATTAAATTTTGACTATCTTGATCAGATCTCAACCGATTTGGCTGAAATTTGGAATGGAAGTAGTCCTTATCACACAAAAATTACTTACCAGATTTCAGCCAAAAATATTAAATAGTTTGGCTGAAATTGCAGTTTCAGTCAAATTTTCTGAAATGTTCAAATTGAAATATCTCCGGACCTAAAAGACGGATCGAATGGAAAAAGGTAGGTTATTTTATGTACTTTTACATGATATAAGTCAAGAATCACTTTTTTTTTACATTCGGTAGTTTTTTAGTCATTTGCACTATATATATAATATATGTGCACTCAGTGACTATGTGTGCGCGCACTGATATGTATAAAGCAGAAAACAATTGTATTTATTGTTTATAAAACTTTAAAATATATACAGTGTGTCCCACTTTGTATTAAGCCACCCCTATAACGATTTGCATATATTTTTTATAGCACATAATACCCTTTGGAAGGTAGAACTGTTACTCAATCTCTATTTCAAAGCCAACTGTGATGTTTTTAAAATGGGAATTTTGCAAAAGTAACATTAGTGATTGAGATAGAGGAAAAATGTATTTGGAAAAGTCGTTCAGAAAAATTAAGTAAGTTCAAATATGAATTTTCATTTAAAAATATTGATTTTTTTTTTTTAAATATTGCAAGTCAGAAAAATTCGAGGTTTGGGTTAGTTTAGAGCATCCAGATTGCTATGAATTCCAGAAAATAGTTGAAAATTTTTAATTTAATAAACCATTTTTTATAATGTTGATAATTTATTTAATTAAAAGAAAAAAATTTTCTGACTTGCAATATTTTTCAAAAAAAAAAATAAAATAATAATATTTTTAAATGAAAATTCATATTTGAACTTACTTAATTTTTCTGAACGACTTTTCTAAATACATTTTTCCTCTATCTCAATCGCTAATGTTACTTTTGCAAAATTCCCATTTTAAAAACATCACACAGTTTTGGCTTTGAAATAGAGATTGAGTAACAGTTCTACCTTCCAAAGGTAGTTCATTATGGGTATTATGTGCTATAAAAAATATATACAAATCCAAACACAAATAGCTAAGTTATAGGGTTGGCTTAGTACGAAGTGGGACACACTGTATATTTTTTATTTGCATAGTCGTGCCTACTGCTTTGACTAGGTATAGATAAATGTATATTATATTATATATGTGTGTGCGTGCGTGTATTTATTTCTGTAAATATGTGAATGTGTTACAATTTTTATTATTTTTTTATTTTTACGTGACTCAGATAGCCGCTTCATGTATAATCGAAGGGTAACCGTGGTCTATCTTTTACTTTTCAAAACGAGTATTTTGATATTGTACTACGCCTACCTTTTGCCACAAAGCAAATTTTGATCCGACTTTTAGGTCCGAAGATATTTCGATTTGAAAATTTCAGAAAGTTTGACTGAAACTGCAATTTCAGCCAAACTATTTAACATTTTTGGCTCAACAGTTTTTGTGTGATGAAGACTACTTCCATTCCGAATTTCAGCCAAATCGGTTGAGATCTGATCAAGATAGCCGAAATTTGATTTTCTCAATTTTTTTCGTATATGTATATTAATATCAGGAGGGGGGGATGGTCAGATATCTTCCCCAAATTTAAACTGAAGGTTCCTTTAATCTTGAGAATAAAAGGATACCATTTTCTTTTCTTAACTAGTTGTTTAAGTAATAAAAAAAATTAAAACATCAAATTTGACCCTTAAATGTCCAAAATACCCCTTTTCGGCGAAAAAAGCATTTTTTGGAAATTCAAATTTAGGGTTTTATTATACTCGTCATGACAAACAATTTCCGCAGGGTCTGCATCCATCTTAACAATTTTTCCAATCCTTTATTCCTAAACCGACTCCACTATTAAGCTGCCTTTTCTATATATTTATTTAATTTTTCCTGGTTATTCTTAAGGTAAAACATTCTAATAACGATTCTAATAAATATTAAAACGCAATATTACACAACACTTTTAATTAAAATTTTTAACTTACCTTTTTGTCTGTTTGGTCACTATAATTTACTTTATCATAAAAGTAATTAGAAAAGTAATTAGAAAAGTAATTAGAAAAGTAATTAGAAAAGTAATTGCTAATTCCTTTTTTAAAGACATGTACTTTGTAATTGTAATTAATTCCTTTTTTAAAAAAGTAATTTGTAATTGTAATTATTTTTAAATTACAAGTAATTACCCAGCTCTGCTACTAGGCAGGAATTAAATGTTTCATAAAATTTCCGCCCGACACCAGATAGCGGTAGTTTCTAGTAGAATTTAATTTTAGGTTAGTAGATTTTAGTAGATTCTGATCGGAATGTTGCTTTGAGTATATAGGAAAGTAGAGAGCGCAATTCAAATAAGCGGCGACGGAAATGCATATAGATTTTTGATTAAAGGTTCATCAATATGGCCGATAACCTTGCCAAGTTCAATAACAAATAGAGAAATAGGTACTAAATACACCACATACACCACGATTTACAACTTAAAACACAATACGGATTTATTTAACATGATTAGCACAGAAAATTCACCTATTTTTATCACAATCGGAAGCACTATCAAAACCAAAACAAACAAACAACATGGCAAATGACAGAATTGACATCAAAGTATGAGTCATAATAGGTTGATCAAGATGGCTACTTCCGTCGCCTGAAAATTACACGGCTTGTATGGATCAAAGATGTTTTAAAAGATCTTTGGTATGGATCGAAGTCCTTCCTTACCTATATATTCAAAGGAATGTTGGTGGAATACGGTTAATTGAAAACGGTAACTCTCTGTAGCGTACCTTCCATACCTCCCCTTGGCTATGGCCTTGTATGAGACCCTCTTTGGTCCAGGTTCGAATCCTACGGACGTGCACTATTCTGTCCTTATCTGACAAGATCTGATTAGTTGAAGGAAACATTTGATTGGTTGAGATTGAAACTTCTGTACACGGCCCGAAAAAAGGAAGGAATAGTGCGCTCAAGTTTCTCTATCTGAGTCACTTTATCTAATCGAGTGCACCTTCCAGTTTGTTATTCGCGAAAATCAAACAAATGAACACAATAGGGATTTACCTTTGATACAAAGGAATTCACGTATAAGGAAAAGTTTATAATAGTAATGTAATAGCGGAAATTTGTCATGATATATATAAATCACTGTCACATATTGGTGAATTGTGTGTATCGAAGGCAAATCCTTATTGTTTTCATTGTTCACTTATTTGATTTTCGCGAATTAATTTCGATGTTTCCTACTAAATTTTCTAATGGAGGCTCCGGAGAGGCAGTCGAAAACAAAAACTTCAATAAGTGCAATAAGTTTCCATCACGCAGTGAACTCTATTACATTATAGAATGATAACTGCGTGACCTTTAGAAATAGATGGAAACGATAAGACCGCTGTTTCGTTAGCATTGTCTGTGGTATTGTATTGCAATTCGGCTCAAAAAAGAAATGGGGGTTCCTCCTGCCGGAGCCCCTTTTAGACTGGGGGTCTCTCCAGTTTTGTACTCCCAGTTATCCCGATTTTTTAATTTTAGCCCGTTTTTCTTCAATTTAGCCCTATACTAGGATTTAGCCCAAAAAAATATTGCAATGCTGGCAACACGGATCACGTCTTAGTTAGACTTAGATGGAGCGATAACGCACGTAAAAATTTTATGGGTGGCGGTGCCGTGCTTAAAAAAATGATTTCGTAATTCGACAATTTCTCTTACATCATCGAATCGATTGAAAAATTATTTTGGTATGCTTTACTTAGAGAAAATTTTCTACTGAAAACTCCAACTGCCACGGCGCTTTGCACCGTGGATGTCTAACTAGCTCCAGAACGGCTGCGTGGAAAGTTTATACCTACTTTTAATTTACAATAAATTTGTTTTAATTGCCTGATTAATTGACTCGAAATCAAAGGATCCCGGGTTCAATACACAAATAGAATGGATATAGTTATCTTTTTCATATATACACTGATGAGTATTTCACTAACAAGTTGGCATCATAAAATTAAAAATATCTAACTACTATCATTTGCAAAGGGGGGCTTCAAATATTACGTAAGCAGAATTTTAGTCCTTTTTCACCCCCCCCCCCCCCTGTCAGCGAATGCCCCCCCCCCCATGATTGATGCCAAAATTTAAAGAAGTGAAGTGAAGTGTTTGCTGACTTTCTAATCGCCATTCAAACTCTTCGCCCCCCTTTCTCATAAATAATAAGCAACTTTGATGCTTACGTAATATTTGAACGGACCCAAAAAGAAACTGAGAATAGTATACCTATTTATTTATTCATATTTACGAATTTTCGTTCTATTAAAGCCCTGACGACGCCACTGTTCGTTAGCTGCGACAAAGCTAATCTTAGTTTAGTCATTGGTTTAGTAGATGGCCATAAGAGAGTCAGTTGTAAGCGAAACAGCTGTTTTCGTAGCATTTCTGCTATTTTATAATAGAGGGCAGAAGTTTCAAATCACCAAATATAAACAAAAAATAGGTGTGACAGCGGTTTTCAAATACTTTCTCTTTCGACGATTTTAAATAATTTAGTAACTAATTACCAAATTCATTATGTCACAGGATATAATTTTAACGGGTAAGTTCTCTTTCTTATATACTTGAAGTGATAGAACATAAATCATCTGTTTATTCAACTTTGAACTTTGTTGCCTTAATTTATCAGATCATATTAAATGAATAATTAGCAACACAATTAATTATTATTAGGTAATCTGGACATGTTACACAGCTTATATGACTTCAAAGCAACATATGCCAAAACGTTAAGTTTTAAAAATAATGAATATTTCCTATTGCACCAAACAAATACAAAACACAAGAATTGGTGGGAAGTTATTAACGAACGAGGTGAAATGGGGTACATACCATCAAACTATGTTGAAACTGTTACTGTTAACCCTTCCTTTTACGTACAATTCCTGGATAATTGCTTGGAACATTTAAGGAAGAATGATATACCTTCGGAATGTTCAATAGGCGATAGAAATGAAGTTATTTTGCGATTGAAAGAGTTAAAGAGACAAGTAGAACAATTACCTGAAATATCAAGAAACTCAATAGGTGCAGATTACGACGATATTCCACCGTTATTGTTCCAAAACTCGGATGGCAAAATAGAACCACTGAAAACTATGTCCACAACGAGTTCTTACTCTTCAAATTTGTCAGAGATAAAAAATTCTCGTGGTGTAATAGAGGATCCAATAAAGCCTGTACAAAAGGGAATGAGCAGGGAAAGTGTACAGAAATCAATTGAAAATATCCACGAAGAAATTAAGTCTGAAATTTACAAAGGTCGTAAAAAGTCTGAATCTAACATTTCCACATCTAATAGTAGTAATATATCTCCTGCTATAACACATCAGTCAGTATACGAATTGGTAGAAAGCGTTAGAATCAATACTCAACTGTCGCATGAGATGTCTCGTGTGGCCGTTCTAACCGTAATTCAAGGATTACATGAATTGTTGCCAGCCTCTGTATTTCCTTATTTAAGTACGATTTTATCTCATTCCCAAACCACTCTAGTCGATGATGTGCAAATTGACCAAACCCATGATGCTAGTCGATTGAAAATTATCTTTAATGAGCTAACTTCTTGCAAAGAGGACTCTCAGCAACGTAGTTGGATGTTACATGAAGATGAAATCGTAATTAAAGAATATATTACAGAACTGATATCAATATTGGTAAGTTGAAAGTAATTTTAGATATTGCCTTGCTGTGGAACAAACATCAGATATTAGGTATATGATGGTAATAGTCCAGTCAACGAAGGAGTTGTAGAGGACATGGAGAGGGGGAGAATTTTCCTCTTCAGGAATGTGTTGAGGGTAGTTAGGAGGTAAACATACTAAAAATCCCTGCCCCCTATTCCTGCCGCTTCGGTGGGGCAAAGGTCCCTTTTTTCGATTCTTCGCTTATAACTCGGAACGATGAGTCGTACGAGAAAAATTATTCTATTCAAAATTAAATTAAATTTCCTACAAGAATGCCTATATTCATTTTCTTCCTATATGTTATAGTTTCCGAGGTATTCGCCAGCCAAAATCGATAATTAATAAATTAATTAATTATTATCTGAAATGTTTCTATCAAAATGATTTACCGTGGTCTACTAATAAATCACAGTCGCAAAACAATCTTTATTTTACAATACTCGACGTATTTACTAATGTAATATTTTGTCGAAATCTACACATCTACACAAAATACATTTCCTTGAATATACAGTGTGACTCAGTTAAAATGAAGACACCCTTATAACTTTCTTATTTTGCTTCCGATTTGAATCAAATTTTACTCAACTACAGAACAAATTACGATGTACACTTCTGTGCAATAAAATCCCATACACATTAAAAATCAGGTAATCCAGTTTTCCCTAATATTAAGTGGTATGAATCAGTCTTCTCGGAATTTAGATTTTTTTATTATCATATAGGTTATAAAAAACTGACATTGATTGTGAAACGTCATAAGTAATGTATTTGAATAATGTTAATTCAGAAGAAAACATACGTATTTTTGTTTTTTTCTACTTTTTTACACCATTCGATGGGAATGATTTCGATTTATAACAAATGTAAAAATTGACGTTGAAAAATTCACAGATATGACTGCACATAACTGCGATTGTATTTATTGTGTAAATAATTAATATTTTGTACATATGTCCGTCATTACAAGACTGAAAAACATTGTTCCAAAACTCCAACGGGCGATAGACACAATTTAAACAAAACATAATGCGGGCTTGCTTCTGTTCTTCTGTTAATATGGTCTTCTTGGCACTTGTACAGTTTTTTATTTCCAATTTTCCTTTTCTTCGTCTAGCTGTTGACCTCGATGCTGGAAAATTTGTCCTGAACACAGCGTCTTCTGCTGTTTGAAACGGATTTTTCTTCAAATAGCCAAGGAGTGCTTCATCTTGCACGAGATTTGAACTTCTCGATCGGCCTGAACCGTCTTTTCTCTTTACGCTACCTTCCTCCTCCCACTTGTCTTCACACTCATAACAGTACTTTTATTCAATTGATAATGGTTAGCAACTGCTCTGATAGACCATCTCTCTTCAATTTTGGAGAGAATTAAAATTTTTTCATGTTTAGTTAATTTTGGCATTGCGAAAATATGACACTGACACTGACAAATAAATAAAGAATGATTTAATATAGCGAAAAATGGGTGTACGGGATTTTATTACACAGAAGTGTAGTTATAACCAGAAAACTATTCGCCAGCTACAAATGCAAAGCCACCTGCGGTACCAAAATGAAAAAATTGAAATTTTTGATTAAAATATCATTTTTCTTTAACCAAAAACATCTCAGTGTTAAAAATTCTAAAAAAATGCATCGGATCCGCCCCAAAAACTGTACAGCAAATTCACACTGTAGAGAAGGAGACCAATTGACGTTCGTCAGTACAAGAGAACAAGAACACCAAGTTTTTTTTTTGCAAAGGTCTGATCACTTTTGGTCTGGCTTTTGGTCGGATATGACAATTGAGGCCAATTTGATGTGAATGTTTTTCTGATCATAAGTAGATCCTAATATGGTCTCTATTTGAGTAAAATTTGACTCAAATCGAAAACAAAGTAAAAAAGTTATAAGGGTGTCTTCATTTGAAGTGAATCACACTCTATATTTAAGGAAATGTATTTTTTTCTACAAAATATCACATTAGTAAATACGTCGAGTGTTGTAATATAAAGATTGTTTTGTGACTGATTTATTAGCAGACCGCGGTAAACCGTTTTGATAAAAATGTTTCAGATACCTAGTTAATTAATTTATTAATTATCGATTTTGGCCGTTGAATACCTCGGAAACTATAGGAAGAAAGTTAATATTGGCATTCTTGTAGGAAATTTAATTTAATTTTGCATAGAATATCTTTTTCCGTACGACGCATCGTTTCGGAGTTATGAGTGAAGAATCGAACAAAAGGTACCTTTCCACCCCCCTCCCCTCCCGAAGCGGCAGGGCTAGGAACGAGGACTTATAGTATGTTTACCTCCTAACTACCCCCAACACATTCCTGAAGAGGAAAATTCTCCCTCCTCCATGTTCTCTACAATCACCTTTTGGGCTTTCATTGATTGGACTATAAATGAAGTAATGATATTGCAATGATTACTTAAATATGTTTTCTTTTACAAATAACTAAAAGTGTCTCTAGTTCTCCCTCATGTAATAATTACTATAAATATTAAGGTTCGGTTGATTACCATTCAGGTGCTTTGTCAGTCTTTCAATTTCCAGTTTTTTTGTAAATGCCATTTTTATTTTTCTGTTTATTTTTTAAAAATCTAATTTATGCTTATATATGTTATTTTTATTAAATATTTTTATTGATATGTGTCGCATTTCTTATAAGAAGCTAAACTAAATAGGTATTTTATAAAATAAAATAGGCTTTGAAAAAATGTCTGGCTTCTGGTTTCTGGGTCTTGTTTGTTCCGCGTTGACTTTGTTGAGTGCTTGATGTTTCAACCATCTTGTCGTGGTCTTCTTCAGAAGATGGTTGAAAAATCAAGCACTCAACAGAGTCAACGTGGAAGAAAATCCAGAAAACAGCAGCTAGATCATCAGCTCTGCAAAAGCCTCAGCACTTTGCAAAAATGTCATTAAATTTTTTAATGTAAGGCATATCTACAAACAAACTAGAACATAAAAACAACAAAAATATTATTAATTCTTAAGCAGGGCTGCGCCAAGCCTTTTGAGCACAGTCATGCAAATATGAACATATAGCATATCTAGATTTCAGCTGAAAAGGGACGTTGAGGAAAAAAATATCTCAAATAAATTACGTTAAACAATTGAATATAAAAATTCAATATTTTCCAGTTCATGCCAGGGCCGAATTAAGGGTTAATGCGCCTTTAGGCAAATGAAATATTTGTGTCTTCTTATATATAGGTCGGGTTAGGGGATTGCAAAATGCGAAATTTTCGAATTTTTCAAGGTCAAACGGTTAGAAATTTGACTTAAAATTATATTGTCTTCCAAAAGTAGGTTTCGTGGGCGCAAGACATAAAAATATAAAATACCAATGAAAAATGTTTTATTATAGAAAAATTGCAGTACCTATTTATATTTTCCTCTGAACTAAAATTAAATATAAAAATAATGTATTGAAAAATTTATCCTTTTTGAGACTTCTTGCTTGCGAACTCCGCTATAATATAATTCTATAAATAATTCTGTAAAATGTTGATGAGAGCGCCACTCCATTTCCTAAATGATGTATGTAAAATACATAATACACCTGGAAATAAAAAAACAAGAAACACTTTCAGTGTTTATGAGAACTTTTCTGCAGAGCTGTTAATTCATCATATAAGCTTTCTACTTTTTTAATGCAATGTTGCACATCATGAATGCGATAATTCTATCAAAATAAAATAATCAAATAACAAATAAATTAGTTCCTTGTACATTTTATTTTCCAACAGATCAATGGTAAACGATAAACATCGTCGGGAGATCGAATTAGTTAGTTTTGAACTGCTGGAGCGCCCCCTTGCGCATTGGAACCCCTAGACAAATGTCTAGTTTGTCTATTGGATAATCCGGCCATGGTTCATGCTATATTGTAACTAAACGTTTATATATTTTTTTTAATTTTAAATTTCAAAACTCGCAAGTCTTTAGTTACGGCGTCTTTAGTTACGTGGCGCCGTCGTGCGCCGCACGACTTGCCCTTATGAACGGCGCGGCCCTGTTCTTAAGCAGAGTAAGACAAGTATAGTGAGCTCTGTCTAGTTGAAACCACAAATGTCTTCTAATCTGAAGTGGCACGTTTTCAAGTAAAATGGGAAGCTTATTTCTCAGAAAATCTAAATATCTTTGCCCTACACCTTCATAAAATTGTGGACCTATATTTGTTTGTTAGCGGGTGTATTCTTTATTTCAACAGTTGTGTCCATCAGGTGGCACCAGACATGTTGCTATCTCTTTATCACTTGTGTAGTAAGAAAGGGAAAGCATACTGTGGTGCAACTCAGAGGCGCACTGAAGGGGGAGGGCTTAAGCCCCCCCCCTGGGATCCAGCATCACTTGCCCCCCTCGAGGAAAGTATTTGTTACGTTGTCAAGGCGACATTGTTTTATGCCTGGATTTTTATTTGTACTTTTCTCACGAGGCGCGGAAAAATTTTTAATAGCACTTCTTGTACGTGGAAAAAATTTGTTTTCGGATTTTTATTTGCACTCTCCCCCATGAGGAAATAAAATTTTTTGTCAGATTTTGAGGTGAAAGAAATTTTTTTTTTCGGATTTCTATTTGCACCCCCTCCATGAGGTGATAAAAAGTAGTGATCGCGGAGTCCGAAGGGATACTTGAAAATGTTAGTGCCCCCTCCCAGTAACCTTTCTGGATCCGCCCTTGTTAATCATATTATTATTATTTGTAGTAGCCCCCCTCAGCCATTTTCTGGGTGCGTCCCTGGTGCAACTCAACTATTGAAATAAAGAATACTACAGTGCTACCATTTCTTGATGAATGTACATTATAGCATTGCTTTTTTGTTACATTAAAAATGAAAACTGAAAAATAAATATTTTCATTTAAATCAAGATAGCTGTTTACAAACACTTACTGAAGCCTACGGTATTGCACTCAAAGAAATAGTATGGGTAAATTCAACAAAAAAAAATGGTTAACTAACAATATCGTTAATTTTGTTAAACCAAACTATATTGATGGTATTTTTAAACAAGAGGTGATTGTTATTTTAATTAATAAAAAGTTGTCGTACAACAAAACAAACATTAACTTAAAAAAATAGATGAATAAGACTATTATTTTGTTCGTCTGACTATTATTTTGTTGAATTCTGTCAAATTAAACTAGATAATAGTATATTTTATTTTTAACTATTATCGAATTGTAATTCTAACCCAGTATTAGTTCGCTGTACTATTGTACTTGGTAGACAAACCAATATTATTATCGTCTTCTAGAAGTTCTAAAAGAATTACCATAAAATTTGCTTGTTTACCACGTAGTCTATTACAGAAATTATTCCCAGATGACGCCACATACAAATCACTAACAATAATCCATCATGCATTATCTTGCACTCTTATGAATTTATAGAAAATTAATAACATGATTGCAGTGTTCAAATTCTCTCAGGGATCACCGTAGGCATGGGTAACACTCTAAATTTTCTGGTGTTGAAACAACAACACTGGCACTGCTTGAAGTGTCAACACAAAGTATCAGCACAATTGTGTCATAACACAGTAAAATTGTTTCAAGTAGGTACCGTAAGTCATTGGCGCTAGAGTATCTCTATCAGTATCAGTATTGAAATGGCAACACAGCACTATTTTATGATACGATGCGGCTCGATTCGACTGATTTGAAAATTCCCAGAGAGCTACAAACAGCCACAAATATAATGCTTCATAAATTCATAAGTTTGTCGCCTTGAGATTGTTTGTCTATGAGTTACTCGAAATAAAAATTTAAGGATTTTGGAAGAAATTAATATTAAAAGTATGAATATTTAATATATTGATTAGTATATGTGTAGGTATATAAAAGTTTATTTTAGATTTATTTTTATTTAACATGGGCCCCAAAAAAAGTCAGATTTTTTCGTGCCGTTTGACAAAAATTTTTAGTTTTGTTATATCCAAAATGGATCAAAGAAATATTTTTATTTTAAATATATTTTTTTATGTTTGTGAGTCACTTATGCTGTGTTCCGTGATACCACATACCGACCCTCAGCTCCTGCCATCTTGAGCGTTATTAAAGTGGCACTGTGTCATGTTGCTGTTTCAACACTTGTGACACACCGATATGTGTCAGCACAAAAGTGTCATTCAACACAGTGTTACACATCTCTAGATCACCGATATATTTGGATGGATCTTATAAACGATCTCTAATCTTTGGTTTGGGTGGTCTGATGTCTCAATGAGATTTTGGCTAACCAAAAAAAACTTCATCATACAATAAAGTGTAGATCAACCTAAAAATTAGTTGGTGAACAAAAAACAAAGTCGTTGTACTATTTAATTGTAGACCAAATTGAAAATGGTTAGTGAACATAAAAAAATGTCATTGTACTATTTAATTTGTTACAAGAAGATATGATTATTAAACTACTATTTGTTTACGAAAACAAATAAAGTTGTGTGACTATTCTTTACTGATTGATTTAACTATGAAACTAGATAGGCGCGATTTCATATGCTCTTTTTGGTTGAATTTACCTATCATTTTCTTTGAGTGTGCTTTTCCAGAAAAACAAATATCTTGCAATGAACATAACACTCATCATGTTAACTGATTTACAACAAAATTGAGAGAAATGAGAGAGCAACTCCATTTCCCAAATGATGTATGTAAAATACATAATACACCTGGAAATAAAAAAACAAGAAACACTTTCAGTGTTTATGAGAACTTTTCTGCAGAGCTGTTAATTCATCATATAAGCTTTCTACTTTTTTAACGCAATGTTGCACATCACGTGTTGGGATACGCGCTTTGTGCCAAAAAACAAATACTTCGTTTATTACTAGTTTTGCACTTTCATGCAAATTCAAGTTCACTTCTTGTAGGTTAAAAAAAGTACATTTAAAACTTGTTTATTGGAAGGAAGCTTGCTTCCAATAATCTATGGTGAATAACTACCTAAGGGATACACTAAACTGTCTTTTCTCAAACTTCGAGGAGATGACATGGTTGAACAAAATTTACAGACCAAAATCACTAAAAATATAACACACAACTCTCAATATTACTTTACCTAAGTAAAAGCGGAAACTAAAAATATCTCCTTATTAATTTCAACTTATATAAGCATCAGCAGTTGAATAGGTCCCTTGGGGCGCATGATGTAGGCGGATTAACGATATCTCCTGTAAGTGGAAGCAGGCAAAAATATATGATATCTTTCTCTCTTTGCTTTTTATTGCAAGCACGTAAAATTACCTGCCAGCATCATAATAACAATTATAAAGAATAATTTACATGTAATAAAATATAGTATTTAAATGAGTACCAATAAAAATAATTATAAGAAAGATATGTCCTTTACTAACAAATTTACCCATAAAAAATTCTCCGGCGGCACCACTTCCCAAATATTATTTAGGTGTTATGCAAATCACAACTTACACACTTTTTTAATTTAATTTGAAATTACCTACTTTCTGTATATTGGTGCCTCAATCTGGTCACGCTGATGTACTAGTTAGATAACACTTTAAAACTCATTATTGGAAAACCAATCAAAACAAACAACTACTCTTCTAGCCAATACTGACGAAGTATTGAATTACATGACAGGATTCCTAGCATTTTAAAGCAAAAAAATATATTGAAAATACTTAAATCGTTTATTGAAATTCAGTCATTCACAACAATTATTGAACCTCACATTTCTCACTATTTCAACTCTAGAAAAGCTGGACAAGTTTTTTTGAGCTCGTTCTTATCAGTAGAGTATAGAAACATTCATTTGTTATTTAAGTATTTTCAATATACTTTTTTTTACTTTAACATGCTAGGAATTCCATCATGTAATTCAATATTTTGTCAGTATTAGTTAGAAGAGTAGTTGTTTTCATTGGTTCTTCAATGAGTGTTTTAAAGTTTTTATCTGACTAGTATATCAGCGTGACCAGATTGAGGCACCAATATACTGAAGGTAGGTAATTTCATATTAAATAAAGAAGTGTGTAGGTTGTGATTTGCATAATATCAAAATAATATTTTCTAATCATGATGAAAACAAATAAATGAAAAATAATTAATTGTCTATATATTAACCGTCAAATGAGGATAGTGATGAATTGACATGTGCCGTTTTACACCGTATTGACTAAACGGCACATGTCATTGAGTGACATTGATTTGATAAGATAAGCCTTTATAAAATTAATTTTAAATTACACTGCCTCGCACGCACTGGTCACACGCATTTATTGCTATCCTACTTTTCTAGTTGAGGGGTAATAGCCGCTAATTTTATTCCGACAATTTAACCAAGTAGATTAAAATATTAGATTTACACAGTACTGCTTGATCAGCCAGAGAGAGCACACCTACTGATAAATAGTTTAATTAATTGTTAGAAGTAAAATATAAAAGTGATATGTCTTCCGAAAGTGATGGAAATGATGAAATGGAAGTTACAGAATCATCAGGAACCTGGATAAAGGCCAAGGAAAAAAACTACAAAAGGAAAAGACAGAAGACAAAAGATTTAAACCAGGAACAAATAAATAACATAATTTTAGGACCCACAGCTAGTCAACACACAAAAAGCCCAGTGATAAACACGACACAAAAAACTGTACCAGATAAAAACACAAAGATAAACAGAAATCCCAATATACACTACTCACCAATAATGAGGGACATCCAATTTAAAAAATATCAACATTTATTCCACATTACAGCTGATAAAAACTACACTAGAATTAACTTTACAGATTTATGGGCAAGACTTTATCCCAACGCCAAAGATACAATTCTTTCAACAAAAAATGGCCTGTTACTAAAAACTGACACGGATAGAAATTCTATCACAACAACATTAGAGAAAATGATAGAGAGAGGACTCATTCTACAATTCAAAGAACCCAACCCCAACACCACTCAACCTTCGACAACACACAATCTTACAAGTTATTCGGTTGTGATTGCATCAGTCGAACACGAAATAGAGGAAAAAACTATTAGTGAATTTCTAAACAAATCCAATCTCGAACACAGATATTGCAAACGAATCATCTCTAAAGCTACAAATAATCCCACCACATTAATTAGAATTATTACCAGTTCACAAAGCACATCTGAAACTCTCCTATCCAAAGGATTGTATTTTAAATACCGTCACTACCCCGTATACCCCAGCAAGCCTCCAGCTCCGGTACCTAAACCATGTAGCAAATGCCTCTCATTCTACCATACATTTGAAGTTTGCCAGAAACCAACCACATGCATGAAATGTAAAGGAAATCATGCTACAAATAAATGCTCTTCCCCACTAACTCCAAAATGCCATAGCTGCAACGCAGAGGATCACCAAGCATGGTCATATAAGTGTCCAAACAGACCTCGTAACCCCATCCAAGGTATCCCCAATGTACCAATAAAATCATTAAACAAAAAATCCCATGAAGTCTCAACGGAGAACAAAAAATCGAGAATCCACCAGCCTATAACTATTCACGACACTATAATAAATAGCTACGTAAATGAAGTAAACGACCCCAAGATTACCAACAGAGAAGAATTACTCACACAACTCCGCAAGAGATTTGTCAACAATTTTAAAGTAGATACGGTGGCAGTATTCTCAGGAAATAGGATTTATATACTCATGTTCGATTTAGAACAAGTGGATTCACATCAATCACCAACAGAGCCCACTACTAGTGAAAACAATGAACAATTTGAACACATCAATGATTAATATACTTTACTCAAATATAAACGGATATCAAGCAAAAAAGGAACTGGTATACAACTTTATGGAAAACAACGATATAAACCTCGCGATGTTTGTAGAATCCAAAACAAAATCTGGAAATACGGTGATCTATAAAAATTGGAATATCATCCAACAAAATGGGGCTCAAATACATAACCATGCGAGAGGTGGAAGCCTAGTAAAAGTTCATCCACAACTGAAAATGGGCAAAGCAAATGCTCCCAGAATCAACAACCCCCTCAACGAATGCACCCACTTCACAATACCATACTTAGATGACAAATTGCATATTTTTCTAACATACATCCATCCAAATTCCAGAATTGAAGAAAACATTTTTACTATGGCCACTTTACACAAATATGCCATCATAGTGGGGATCTTAATGTCACCACAAAAACAAAAAAGAAACAGATGAACGACTTCTTAAGGAACACGAACTTTGCGAGATACGATACTCCACCCACATTCCTTATGGACCACAATAACGACTCCACACCAGATGTAATACTCCATACCTTAAATATGACAGGAAACATACATAAAGTAGAAAACATAACAGATCTAGCCTCAGACCACCTCGGCTTCAAAATAGATATTGACATGCAGACCCCAGCCATCAGCTCCAAAATAGAAAGATACAACTTTAACAAAACAAACATAAGTAAAGTCAACAACATAATGTCAAGATATGTTGAAAGCATAAACGATCACGATATTAGTCGAGACAACATCTCTGAATTTAACAATAAATTAAGTAAGGTCATCATAGAAAATACTCCAAAACAAGAAGTTCGCTATTTCACTCAGGAATTGCCACCTTTTATTTTGAGGTTGATCAAAAATAAAAGAAAAATATATAGAGACTATAAGAATAATGGAAGCGCCGAGCTTAAAAAAGAAATTAATAAATACAATAAAAATATACAACAGCTTATACAACAATACAGAGAGCATAAATGGATCTCCACATGTGAAGACATTAATCGCAAAAGAGGAAAACACTATTGGAATGACATTAAAAAACTTTCTAAGTACAAAAACAAAAATCAAAATACTACACCTTTAATAATGAATGGACACACTTTTGATACAGCCGAAGAGAAAGCTCAAAAATTTGCTGAACATTTTGAAAACTTGTATAAAGCGAGCCAGGATGACGATTTCGACAACATCCACCAGGAAGACATTGAAACATGGTTTAATACACACTTTGAGGAAAACAATCAAATTATACATTACCCAAACGAGTATATAATAGAGGAAGAAGAATATTATAACATATTAAACCAGGGAAAAAATTCTGCACCTGGACACGACTACATAAAAAGAGCTTTATTAAAACAACTGGATGACAAAATACACAAACACATAATCAAAATTTATGAATTCTGCTTAAAGTACAGCTTCTTTCCAAAAGAATGGAAGACAGGTATTATTATTACCATCCCTAAACCAAACCTGGATCATTCATTAGCCAGCAATCATAGACCCATAACGTTACTACCAGTTCTTGGAAAAAACCTAGAGAAAATCATCAAGAATAGACTAGAAAATACAATAGGAAATAAAATACCTGGATACCAATTTGGTTTTAGAGATCACCGATCAACAACACACCCACTAGCTGTATTATCAAATAATGTAGAAACATCCAGATTAAATGGAAACAACACCGCAGCAATATTCCTGGACATAAACAAAGCTTTTGACAGCGTATGGTTGTTAGGGCTCATATATAAACTGGATAGACTCGACTGCCCTAAATATTTAATTCATATAATTATAAACCTGCTTACAGAAAGAACGCTCAAAGTGAAAGTACAACACAAAATGTCAAATGAATTTTCACCACAGCAAGGAATCCCACAGGGGTCACCTCTTTCGCCAATCCTCTACAATATCTACTGCTCGGATATATACCACGAAGACCCACAACACTTTGCCCTGGATAAATATATTCTGCAATACGCAGACGACACCACACTAATTGCACATGGAAAGAATATCAGAGCAACAATAGAAAAGTTACAGGAGCTGACGAATTTAGTGGTGTTGTGGTTTAAAAAATGGAGACTAAAGCCTAATCCTAGAAAATCCCATTTAATAATTTTCTTCCATAACCCTATACCAACTACCCCCACTATTAACATAGATAATCACACCCTTCACGCCAAGAACAATGTTAAGTACCTAGGAATAACAATCGACAATAAAATTAATTATAACCTGCACACTAAAAACGTTAAAAAACTAACAATTGCAAGAGCACGACATTTCACAAGCCTCTCTAAAAGTGAAACTGGTATTAATACCAGAACAAAAATACAAATCTACAAGCTGATCTGCAGACCCATAATAGAATATGGAAGTATCCTTTCTTTAAATATGAAGAACCCTGCGAAGAAAAACCTCAAAGTTGCAGAAACTACAGCTATCAGAAAAATCACAAAAATCCGACACCCTAATAACCACCTTCACAATCCGCCAAATGCATTGTTATATCAGCTGACCCAAGTACAACCCATAGAAGAACGACTGTCCAAACAAGCGGCCAACTTTAGTCAATCCCAGACAAACAAAGATCTACTTTCCCCTTTCTGCATAAGAAGAAACAGACCAATTAGAAACCGCTACACACACCCGGTACAAACGCTGTGGGAAAGGATTGATCAATGAAACTCCCAAATTAAATAATTTTTTTTTTTTTTTTTTTTTTTACGTTTATTTATGTGTTAATTGAAACATAACTGTTAATAATTATTATATTAATTTTAAGAAACAGGCTGAAGGACCTCGGTCGATGGCCTATTGAGTGTTGGTATGTATTGTATGTGCTTAATACTTAATAAAGAACATTTATTATTATTATTAGATTTAAACTAGGTATATTTACAGATCTATTACAAATTATAATGTTAATTTCTCTTTTGTGTGAGTTTTTGTGTCACATTACCATTATTCCAAAGCAATTTTTTTTAATAACATTTAATTGTGATTAATTACGAGTTGCAGCCAAATCTGTAGATAAGATGTTTTTCCACAGCAAATTGTGTATAATTTTCCGATTTATACGAAAATTAGTAGTATCTTATTTGTATTTTTTCTAGTCCAATGCCGATGCAAGTATATCAAGGCATGTGATATCTTCCGACCAATACCATGTTATTACAACTTTAATTCAGTATTACCAAATGGAAGTTAGATGGTCAATTAGGCAGCTATTGTTACAAGCTTTTGGAGTACTTTGTAGCTTGGATAAAACTGTTATAAATATTATGCTCAACTCTGTGCTTCCTGGAGAATTAGCAAGGTAATTTATAATATGCCATACCAGGTGTAAGCTTAATTGATATGTACTGGTGGTAGAGACGGGATGTATAAATAGGATAAAATATGTTTAAAGATCCTGCATACTAAAAATGCCAAGTACTAACCAGGGACGTCTTAAGCATTCTTGAGGCCCTGGCCCCATATGCAAATGTAGGCCCCCCTCCCTTTTATAATTTTGTTTGCAATCAAAAAATGAATTATCACTAATATGTTATTAACTATAAACTTCATTGTGTATTATTTTATTTTAGAGTAATCTAGAGAGGTCGTTTTCTACATTTCAAGGTGGCGAAATCATGAATTATGTCGTCAAAGTTAATAGTCTGTAAAATGTCATTTTCAATACTCATCAAACTTAAACTATTTAAGCGTGATTGTGTGACGTTATACTTTCCGGTGAGACCGGAAAGTGGTCACTTTTGACACCTTAGCAACGGTTCGGTTGCTCGGGCGCCACCCTTACAATTTTTTACGTGGTGCAAAGGTCCCACACTAGCCTCTTAGCACAGCCTGTTGCAGTAAGGCTGGAGTAGCTACAGTGGAGAAAAATAGTAAATTCCAGTGGGTCAATTGGGATGTATCAGACTTTCACACACACACAGTAAAACGCATAATTCGGTAAACAATATCTATTTATTTCCTATAAGCTACAATATCAACTCTAAATTAGTCTAAATCTACTAATATATACCAGACAGTACCCAGGCTATGATATGACTATCGTGCAGTTACGGAGTGATTACAGCGGTTATGGCAGGCGGGAGCGAAGTAGCGGTATGACGTGGATTCGAGGTAATGGCGGTGATGGATGGTTAACGGCGCGAAAATGACAAGATGACGGGTTACGATGCAGGTGACGAAAAGCGGTTAGGTTATGTACCGTCGTCGGATACCAGGAAGGAGCAAGCAAACAATAACTAATGCAACAAGAAAAATGGCTACTCTAGGTGTCTGGCTTGGCTAATACCAGGAACCCTAAAGCTGAAAAGAGATGTATGAATAGTTAAGACAAGACGGCGTTCTGCAGCTCCTAACCTGAAAACAGTTAAAAATAATAATATGGCCATGTCCCGATTTCTCCGCATTAGCAGATACTGCGAAGTCCTCGGAGACGCTTTCTCTGTGCCCACAGGGTAAGCGCACTAGCACATATTACAGATACCCTGGGTACACCGGAGTCAGCCACGCTAGCATGACTGTTGGCACCTGGATGTGAGCTCGTACCCTGGACCTGAAATTGGGTGAGCGTCTTGCTTTCTCCGCATTAGCAAATAGAATAGAATAGAATAGAATAATTTATTAATGTTGAATACACAGAAGTGTTTACACAAGTCAAAAATAGTATATAAAAAAGGAAAATTAGCAGATAAGAAAAAATCTTATAAAACATATTTGTATAAATGTATATGAAGAGAGAAAAAAAATAATAAAAACACTAAGTTAGACACATTATGTAAAAAGCTTAAATGCTAATAAAAACATCATCATACAACAAACAATATACAGCTAGTTAAAAATTATAATATACATTCAATAATTAATAATTACACATGAATTAACAAGATAACGTAGAGATAATCATCAGAGACCACATATTGGCATACCGATTTATTTAATTAAATTTGTGATAAATCGCTCAATAGAAATTCTTCAAAACTGTAGAAAGCATTTGCAATAAGATACTTTTTTAATCTGGATTTAAACTTAGTTTCATTCAAAAGTCTTATTGCTGAAGGCAGTGCATTATAAAATTGTATTCCATAATATCCAGTGCCATCCCTAGTTTTTTTTAGGCGTAAAAAGTTTTGGTGGATATCATTTTTATTCCTAATATTGTATGAATGAATTTCGTTTCGAGACATGTATTTGTTTAGGTTATTTTTTATGTACAAGAGACATTGTAATATGTAAGTACAGGGCACAGTCAGTATATTCAATTTTTTAAATTGTTCGTTGCAATCATCTCTATAGCTAAGTCCAGATATAATTCGTACAGCTTTTCTTTGTACGGAAAACACGCTACTAGATGTAGGAGCATGACCCCATACTAGTATTCCATATGATATTACTGAATGAATCACACCATGGTATGCGGCTACCAATGCATTTTGAGTAATTTTGTCAGTTACAGATCTGAGTAGGTATATATTTTTAGAAATTTATTTACAAACATGTGATGTATGTTCGTCCCATGATAGTTTTGGGTCCAGGTGTAGACCAAGAAATTTAGTGGATATTGGGTTGTGTATTTCCTCCATGTTTCGTAGACTAAATATCATTGATTCCATTTTTGAGGTATTTAAATTCAGGCGGTTAGCCAGGAACCAACTTTGTACGCTTGACTGTATGTTTTTGACATTATTTAGTAATTCCTCTAGATTAGTGTTTACGTCCGTTAGATTAGTATCATCAGCAAATAGAATGGTCTCTATTTGGTTTACCGAGTTTGGAAAGTCATTAATGTATATAAGGAACAGAATTGGCCCTAGGATGGACCCTTGGGGGACACCATGTTTAGAATTAGTTCCATTATAACTAACATACTGTTGACGTCCAAACAGGTATGATTTTATTAACAAAATGCTGTCTGTAGTGAAGCCATAGTAGTTCAGCTTATTCAGAAGGATGTCATGACACACAGAGTCGAATGCCTTAGTGAGGTCTAGGAAATGAGATGATATATATTTACCGTCCTCGAAACCAGCATTAATAAGTTAATGAAGTTAATTTATCAATGGCTAATGTGGTTGATAACTTATTTCTGAAACCATACTGGCTGCTGTTAAAAAGTGTATTACTTTGAAAGTAATCGACTAACTGAACTTTTAAAATAGTTTCATATATTTTAGCAAAATAAGGGATAACAGAAATCGGTCTGTGATTAGAAGGATCATGGATATCGTCTTTTTTATGTATTGGTACAACCTTGGAGATTTTTAAGCAATTTGGAAATATACAGTTTGATATACACATATTGATTAGTTTTGTCAATGGAAGTATTATTGTATAGATTACAGACTTTATAATATTGGTATTAATATCATATTCATCCTTACAAGTCTTATTTTTTAACAAAGTTGTTGCCTCGAGTACTTCTTGTGGTGTTACATTAGAAAAAGTAAACTGATGTTCTATGACATTTTCTATAAAATCAGTATATGCTTTGCTTACTGTAGGCATAGCTTTTAAAATGTACTACTACTACTACTACGAAGACTCCAAAACGCTCTCTCTATGGACACAGTTTGTGTGCACTAGCAGATATTACACGCACCCTGGGTACACAAGAGTTACCAGACAGCAATTAGAATTAAAGGCCCTGATTTCTCCGCATTAGCAGATACTACGAAGACTCCAGGAATCTCTACTTTATGACCACAGGGTACCCGCACTAGCAAATATTACGGATACCTTGAGGACACAACCAGTAAAATAAATACAAAGACTAATAAAAGTTCACAGTATCAGCCAAACCGCTACCTATTATAATTATTACTATTATTATACTCTTCACAAAAACGAAGAGTATATTGTATTTGATCGGCACATTTCTAAATCAGTAAATATCGCTCGTAGAGAAATTTTTTTTATATCGTTATGTTAGTGAACGAATTCTGAACAACTTTCAAAATGTCCGTCTGTCCGTCCGTCTGTCCGTCCGTCCGTCCGTCCGTCCGTCCGTCTGTCCGTCCGTCTGTCCGTCTGTCCGTCCGTCTGTCCGTCCGTCTGTCCGTCCGTCACGTTTCTTGTAAGCACGAAAACTCAAGAAAGAAAAATCCGATTGTATTGAAATTTGGAGAGTAACTTAGTGTTAGCTAGAGGAAGAACCCTATTGTTTTTTAACAAAATAGATTGGTAAATAAAAAAGTTATTAGTAATTTAAAATTTAAAAAAATATTTTTTACATTTTTTATGGTTTGCAATAAATAAAAACCTTGCGAAATGTTATTTCCTATCACTATTTTTTTTTTTAATACATTTTACTAATGTGTGTTTACTAATAATCACAATAAATTTTCTAATGGTATATATTACACTCATTAACAATTTTAGTAATAAGAAATGGTGGTGTAGCGGCAAGAGTTTCGTCTCGCAATCCAAGGGTCCCGGGTTCGACCCCTCACATCGTGATTTTTTCTTTTCATATATTTTACTTCCACGTCCAGTGGAAGTATAGTAACGACAAAAAATTTTTTAAAAATTTTTATTGCCCAAATAGGCTTAAAATGTCATGAAACGTCGAGATTTTAAGTTTGAGCGAAAAGAAAATTTCTGTCTGTCGGTCTGTCCGTCGGTCTGTCTGTCGGTCTGTCTGTCTGTCTGTAACTTTTTTTTGTGCGCCGTTTGAGATATTGACTTGAAATTTGGTACACATATGTACTTTAACGAGATCTAGAACTAGATTATATTTTCATCTTGTTCCGTCGAAGGGTTGGGGGGTAAATTGGGGTAAATTTGGGGTAAATGGGTAAATCAAGCAGGTAAGAGTCAATAAAATTGGTATTTAGTATATACAAGAGAAGCTGAGGTCTCAAAAAAATTTTTGGCATTAGCCACCCCCATTACCACCCCCACTTCCTTATTAAAGGGGATGAAAAAAAAATGTGATTTAGTGCATGTACAGGAACCAGAAATCTCAAAATATTTTTTTACTTCATCCACCCCCCATTACCACCCCCCTATCACCACCCCCACCCCACTACCGATGTGGGGTATCGTTTTATGGGTTTTTGGGGTAGAGGATTTCAAATATAATATTATTAAAATTCCATAAACGATTATTTTCACATACAAAGTTTTTTCGTTGTGAGTGACTTGGATAGAGAATCTGGATGTGGAAGTAGTGATTCCTTGGGCAGTGTTTTTTTTTTTCACAACAAAGTTGTTATCACAAAATTTAGAATGTCCAATAATTAACATTATTTACAAGAAAAATGCGAAGAGTATCCTATAGAATGTGTAACAATTATATAAAAAGTTCAGTAAATCGGCGAAGAGTATAATGCTTCCACTAGTTCTTACTTATATCCTCTAGTTGCTCCTGGCGCGTCTGGTTGAATACGGGGCTGTACACCGACTGACTTCTGGACTGGCACGTCTACCCGCTTCGGAAGCTTGTGAACTTAACTGTCGGTGTCGCTTTCAATAGCTAGTAGGCTCGTATCCCTTCCCTCGCTCGGTAGTGGGAGAAGTGAATGCGCGTAGTCAATGAGCGGTGTAGACGGCACTTGTGAAATTGTTGTTACAATGGATTTTACGGACTTAGTACAGTTTCGTAAAATGGTATATTTTAAGAAATATTGACAGAGTCCGAAAAGTTGGACTTGAAATAATTTACGGAAATATTCACTTACGCTGGACGGCTGGTCACGAGTGGGCACCTCTGCTCGCTGCTACTGCTTTGGATCGACTGCCTGACGCCACAGTGAGCGCGAGTTTAGGACGGTCTCTTCTGTGCAGGTGGGGGTTTAGTGTGGGAATGTAATTTTACGCGATAATAAATGCTTTGTAGCTGGTTGGATTTAAATAAGTAATACAAAATTAAATAACAATATTTATAATATGTAAAAATAGGGTACTTGTTTGGGCCTCGGAATTTGCTTCATTACAATTGGGTCATGCGATTTCTTATTTCACTTTTCACTAATTTTAATTTTGAAAATGAACGCTCTCCGCTCGTATTGGTGACCATCATAGACAAAAAAATTCTCATTATAATTTCAATGTTTGGAATCACTGTAAAAATTTTTTCGTTGAACATGTAAGTATAAAGTACATTGATTCCAATTGAGTCATTTTCTTCTATAAGTTCATCTTCATCTGCAACAGTAGATTTCTCTTTTTAATCATTTTTCTTTTTTTTTCTCATTTCTTTTTCCCGGCCATGGCCCAGTTGGGCCATGCCTTAAGACGTCCCTGGTACTAACTAGAATTGCCATTGCCGACTCTAATTTTGATGGAATTTGTTTGAAAAGAATATGAAACATTGAAAATAGAAGCAGGACAGATTTTTTTCTATACATTTTTCTATACAAAGTAGAAAAGGCATAAAACAGATTAAATAATTTTATTTTAAGAGGGAGCAAGGTGATCAGATCAGAGGGAAGCAGAGGCGGCAATGAGCCAATCTGAAGAGAGATCTTCGTAATAAACTAATTTTAGCTAAAAACTTTCTTCAATAGAAGTGTAGTATTCATTTACTTACGAGAATACCTTTTTTTCAGTTTAATAACACGAGCCGTTTGGCTAAAAACTGCTTTTTCCCAGTCATGATTTTTAGTACAGTGCTTTTTAATAGATGGTGCCACTTACAGCACTACAATAGGGCATCTGCATCATGTAACCAACATAACCTTAAATTTTAAGTTTTTCAAGTTTATTCTCATTTTTAATGTTTGTATACGCATTTTTAGCTTGGAGCCATACTGGCTCCAAGCAAATGTTTAAAAATTCACGTAAATAATTTTTCAATATTGTCGATTAATAAAAATAGACGGCTAATTACAGGTTATATTTCCAACCTACAAAAAGAGTCCTATTTTATTAGGACAAAGTATTTAGAACTTCTTAAACATTACACTAAACTAGATTTTAGTTGAAAATACGGGAACCAGGCAGAAATTTTAATAATTGCTGCGTAATATTTTTAAATCTTAAGAAACATATATTTTTGCAGATGCCTTATAATAGCCACACTGCCTACCCTTCGCTCTACTTCAGTTTTACCGATGAAACTTTGTGATTGGCGTTGTCTCCTCAAGTCAGAAAAATATAATATAACCTCTAAGTTTAATATTACTATAATATTATAAATATAAACTAAATGTTTTAAAGCACGCTGTACGTTAACTATGTCTGTAAAAGTGGAACTGGATCTTTCTTTTATTTTTGCAGACATGGTTTAGTACAGCATGCTTACTTCTTTTATCTATTCTCAGTGCATTAATTACTACTAACTGAACGTCAACTTTAGACAGATGAAGTTTGTTTGTCATCCTGTATATAAGTTCAGTGCCAACTACCCTTATGGCGTCACTGCCGTTTTCGCAGCAAATTCAAATTGTTGAGGTTTGATAAATTTTTCAAAATATGTTGTGTTTCGAACTTTCCTTCTAAATTAAATATATGACGTAATTAACTCCTAAAGTACTATATTTCATCATTTTTTAAAATTCGTCAACAACCGAATGGTTGACAACCAACCAATTTAGAAATGCAATTATACAGTATACATTCTTTGTTTTATTTTCTAAATTTCTTGTATTTACAAAATTATTACTTCAAGCAAGATTTAAGCTATTAGTCGAATAAACCTAAGCAGTTAAAATACGATTTCAATACGAATTTGGGGGGGGGGCTTTTTTTTATGGAAATGTAATCTGTATGTTATCACGAAGTTACAGTAAAGTTTTATCCAATCTGGAAGGTGAGCGTTGTTGAAAATTAAGTTTTAATTTTGAAAAATGTGTTTTTTTCTCGTTTTTTTAATATCTCACGTTCTGTTCGTTGAATCAGCCCAAACAAAAAATCAAAATGTTTATAAATAAATTATGAATAAATTTTATTGACCATTTTTTTAATACATAATATGTATGTATATATGGTACGCCAGGTGATAAGTAGTATATAACAAAAGAAAGAACACTATATAAATTGGTACACACACACACACACACACACACACACACACACACAGTTAAATAAATTAGAATTATCATAATAACAATAATAAAAAATAAACACAAGAAAAGTAATTACAGTCTGTCATCAAGATATTCTTTTAGTATTTTGTAACTGTTAGGCAGCTTGTTATAAACAATTATTGCTAGATATTTTGGACTCCTCTCATATGCAGTCAAATTATGTGTGGGTACTTCACGGGTCAAATTATTTCTAGTGTTGTATAAGTGATTATTACTTAATGTATTGACACTACTTAGTTCGGACTTGGCGTAAAATAGTGACAGATAAATTAGTACACAGGGTAGAGGTAGTACACCGAGTTCTTTGAAAAATTTTCTACAGCTAGTCCTTTTATTTACTCCTACAATGTACCTAATAGCTTTTTTTTGAAATTGAAAAACTCGTGTACTTTCATATGAAACACCCCATGCAATAATGCCGTAAGATATCACTGAATGAAAATGAGCAAAATAATACATCAACAATACTGGTGCAATTTTTTTCATGTTGCCTCTATAAGGGAGGACCAAGTACAGTTGTCAGATAAGTGGATGCCTAAAAATTTGATATTATTCTCTTGTCTTAGAGTGCCATTATTTGTTCTAATTAACAAACTCTGATCAAGTGCTTTTTTTGACAAGTTAAATCTTAAAACTGATGATTTTTTATTGTTTAAAATTAATTCATTTTGTGCAAACCAAGTATGCGCTTCTTGAAGTTGTAGATTGAATACACATTGTTTTCACTAACAAGAATGGTGGTGTCATCAGCATACATAATGGAGTTTGGAAGACAAAAATCATTTACATAGATGATGTATAGCAGAGGCCCTAGAATGAACCTCTGCGGTACACCAATGTTTGAGGATAATAAAGTAAAAGTAAAAATGACTACATTTTCTTCACGAGAAAAATCGATGGTTAAGTAAATATGAACTTTCGATTTATCAGATGGATAAAACTTCGTAAAAACGCGAATGTCAAAAAAAAAAAACAGAATAGTTAGATACTTGTGCATTCTCTTTCATCGTTTCTATCACCAGTCCATAATTTTAAAAAGTCAGGGCTTCATTTTCGATAATTACTTGAAATTAGTATGTATATAGTATACTTAAATTATTTTCTTTAGGGATATCATGACAAATCCAAGGAATATTCCTAAACTCAATTACTCATCTTTGTTGTTAACGATGGTATTTTCTATGGGAGAGCCAATGCCAGTGACACATTATGGTGAGAGAAAAAATAGTATAATATATTTTTTAATTTCTAGCCCAGTACAAATCTCTAATACATAAAAATGACATGTTTGCGAGTTTGTTCTTTTACTAAATCACACCAGTTGATGGTCCATGAAAAACCAGTTGACTAAATGCGTTGAGTGTGGTTAATTTCCAGACCTTTGTTGCACAAAACTACTTTCATTGATTCAAACACACAAAACATAATTGACCAGTAATATTATAGTACAGTAACTAGAGGTTATAACTTCGGAATAATATCATATTGAACGGATTTCATTCATTTTTGGCAGTATAATGGTAAATACTTCACAGAAAAGTTTCTATATTGTGTGGGGGCTTGCTGATTTACGGGTGGCAGTTAAAAAAAATAAACTGTAAGGTAATTTCGAAAAAACTTAAAATTTTTATTTTTTACAAATATCTCAATAAATATTAGTTTTACCGAAAAAATGATAGAGACCAAAAGTAGAGCTTATAAACTGCGGATAAGTTTGATATTGCTAATACCTCATAAATATATTTTTTAATTTTTTATAATTAATCGTATTTCTAATATCATTTGATAAAGCATTAAAAAATATTATATAGTTATAGGGATAGACAATAAATTCGTATTGTAGTTGTGATGATCAGAACATATTTTAAAAAATAAATGACAAAGTGTTGTAGTGAATTATCCAGTTTATTCCTTTTTACTTACCAGGATTAAAAATAGAAATTATTATTAACACCTTACCCCATTTACATCCTATAATTTAAATTTTTAAAATTTGACTTCAGATTCGTAATCGACACCAGAAAGCTATATGCATAAATTAAAACGCAATACAAGCAATTTATTACATTTGCTCTGTTTCCCTCCACCATTTTCAATTTTTTAACTTTGACTTCATATTCGTAATTAGCGACCCCAAAAACTTATAAGCATAAATTAGAATGTTAAATCCAGCAATTTTTTACATTTTGCTTAATTTCCATCCGTCATATTGAATTTTTTTATTTTGACTTCAGATTCGTAATCAGCAACCCCAGAAACAAATATACTGCATTTCAAAAATTAATAATCAATACTTTTTCATATATTAATTTTTCTCGATTTAGGTGTGGAAAACCACCTCAAATCAAATCGGGGGTAAGAACAAGCGCCACCTATTGGGTGAAGTATAATCAGGAGTGAGCCACAATAGACCAGATGGTCGCGGTGGAGGGTCTGTTACTAGCCCACTCACATATCAACCTAACCTAACCTAAGCGCCAGGACCATATAGAAATTGAAGATGATACCTTTTACTACAAGAATCACCCATAAAAAAAATTATCATTCAATATGACATTATTCCAAAGTTTTGCATATTTTTTACCTCTAGGTACTGTAAGTATCATTAATGGAAATAAAATAATGTCAATTAAGTCATTGCATAATATTTTATTGATTTTTGTATTGACTGCTGTAAGAACAAAAGGTCAGATGATTTGTTGAGTCATTCAATATTGACATCTCATTTTTTGTTTACTGAACAGACAAATATTTTATTTCAATCTAGTACATATATTGTGTATGTTTTAGATTACCTTGGAAAACATTTTCTTGCATTCGTCCTTGACAACATCGAATATCCTCCTGACACAGACTTAGACGAACAGATTCCTGATTTGTTTTTAAATTTAATTATCTCCTACAACCTGCAGTTTACTGAAGAAAAAGAAAATCCTATTGTGGCTGTGCTCGAGGATAGAGATGTGGCGAAAACTTTTACGGAAAAAATCCTCTTGCTTATAAACAGAGAAGGTAGGTATTGTGGCATGAAATGACTAATTAGGTGTTTCGATAATGTTAATTTGATAATGTAAATATCGCATATCAAATTTTGTTTTTAATGTTATTTTTATTTATTTTACACTAGAAATTCTACAGAGATGCCAACGTAATGTTTAAAAAAAGTTAAAATTTAGAATTTAGTGAAAATATACATTTTTGAATGAAGGGAAAATGAAATAAAAAACCCTACTTCAGATGTCAGTTGTTCAAAAAGGTTATTTGCCCAAATTTTTTGATGTGTTATAGATTTCCGTGGAGGGTCAAGGGGGGTAGAGGGGATGGTGGTAGGGCGAGAGGTTTTTAATTTCGAGTCAAACGCGTAAGAACTACACCACCACCTTATACGTAAAAAAATGTAAATTTTTACATTATAAGACACGAGCTAAAATCATTTTCACGGTTGTATATTACATTATGAAATGTATATTTGTAAAATATATAAATATTTAGATATTAAAATGAAATATCATTTCACCAGATTTCTATTCAATTACGAAAACATAAAAATAAAATTTTTTTTTTCAAATTTAAATCATTAATAACATTTTTATTTACTGATCGATTTTGTTCAAAAACAATAGCGTTCTTCCTCTAGCTAACACTAATTTACTGTCCAAATTTCAGTACAATCGGAATTTTCTTTCTTGAGTTATCATGCTTACAAGAAACGTGACAGACGGACGGACAGACAGACGGACATTTTGAAAGTTGTTCAGAATTCGTTCACTAACACAATGATATGAAAATTTTTTGTCTGCGAGCGATATTTACGGTTTTGGAAATGTACCGATCAAATGCAATATACTCTTCATTTTCGTATTTGCGAAGAGTATAACAATAACCTTCCTCTGAAGAAAATAGTAATAAAGTTTATTGTAGTATAATTATCTTCAGACCAGTATAAGTTATAATCGTTTAAATACAATAGAATTTTAAAATGTAGTTTGTGTTTTTCTGTAAAATGCACTTTTTACTTATTGCACTTTTATTTGGGATGTGCGATATTTTTTAACAAAATGACGCCATTTTGTTATTGTAATTGTCCAGTAATTTATATATTTTTTAAAAATGCTATTTTTCGATAATATACTGGGCATCCCAGAATGACGATATCTCCGTTATATTTATTAATTTGGTACATATTCACTCTTTGTCATGATTTTACAAGGTCTTACTGTCGAGGTAGCTATTAAACAAGTGTAACATCCCAAGTATGGTATATCACTGTGCTCAGAGTCATGTGGGAATGCTATTTCAGGCTCTAGATATACAGAGTGCAATTTGAAAGGAAAAAGTATAGCATCACCTAGATGCTCAATTTTTTTTGCCCATTTAAAAGACTTGCTTTAGAAAAAAATTCCATCCGCCATATTGGAGCCGCCATTTTGAATATTTTAATTTTGACTTCAGATTCGTAATCAGCAATCCCAAAAACATAAATATCTCCTACGTTTCAAAAATAAGTCAGTAATACTTTTTCAAAAGTTAAATATCTAAATTTAGGGATGATTTTCACCCTTTGAGAGTAAGAGCAGGTGCCTAATAAGGTTTTATTAACACCAGAATGAAGCTTACACAATGCCATTTATGATGTGTATCAAGTATGGAAGATGGTGCAGTTTTCAACCCTCTTCATGAAATCGCATTCTGCAGAAAAAGAAATCACAAATTGACAGGTCTTGGGGGCCACGGCACATCTCCAAAACGTGAAATGAGTTTTCCTAGGAACATGTGGATAACATTCATTGATGCGTAGGCGGTATGTGCCATGGCACCATCTTGCTGAAACCGCACATTCCTTGTATTTATCCGTTTTCTGCTTAGTTCTGGCATAAAAAATTTCTGGATCACCTGAACGTAGCGGTTAGAATTAACAGTGACGGTACGCCCGGTCTCTTAAAAAATATAGGGACCAATAATGCAAGTAGGGCCAATGGCACACCACATTGTGACTTTTTCAAAATGAAGAGGTGGTCGTTCATGGATATTTCGTGGATTTTCAGGAGCCCAATACCTGAAGTTCTGTTTATTAGCTGCTCCATCTAAATGAAAATGAGCTTCGTCGCTCATTAGAAACTGCAGACCTAAATTGTCTTCCAAAATCACTTGCATTCTCATAGCGAAATCCTCACGAGTTTCAAAATCTCTTTCCTTTAATTTCTGAACAATCTATAGTTTGTAGGGGTGGATTCCCGATTCATGTTCAACTCAATTGCATGTTTTCGAGTGGACCGTGAGAGACTTCTGGTGAGCGCCTCTCACTCACTTGTTTTCAGAGGTTCTTATGGATCGTTGTATGACAGAACAGCTCCGCGTCGACCAATCTCAAAGTTAATGCAAAAAGCCGCTGTGTAGTTATCACTGACTCGCCATTTCAGATAAATGTGTCGTATGCAAACATTTGACGCTCTACTGTCCACTGCTCCATTGTTACTGAAATGGCACAACATTACAAAGGTAGTAACATCGCATTTGCCCTCCTCTAACTGCGCTAACCTCCGTACTATGCGTTCCAAAACATCCGGAAAAAAACCTTTATAAATTCATATGTGCTAATATCTACTCACATGATATTAGACACTGTACTTACTCAGAATTACTAATCATAAGTAATCAGCATATGAAAAATCACCTCGCTATGCTGGAATTAAATTATATAAGTTACCTGCAGAAATAGAAAACATAACATCAGTAAATAAATTTAATAATGGACTAAGGAAGTCCGTCATCATAAATAGCTTTTATTCTGTTGGTGAATATTTTGAGTGTAACAGTGATGTTTAATCATCTGCAGCGTCATGGCTAGAAACTTTGGCACCCAGGGCAAGATCTAATTTTCCGCCTCCAAATAAGATATGCAGCACAGCGTAGGACGGCAGGTGACTACTAACTTCCACATACATTGAACACTTAAGCACGACAATCCAGTCGAATAAGTAATGACAAATTTTTTAAATTTTTCTTATGTCGTTTTCTATACATGTACTTATTTAAGACAAAATACCTTAGTATTAAAATAGGCCATTGGCTTCAAATTGCGCGTCCCGATGCTCGTGCTCCTTGCACGGGCTCCTGTTGTCCTACCCAAGATGTGACGCTGATTATCTGTGATAATATTCTTTAACCCTGAAATTGTATGTATGTAGAGTTATATTAAAATTGGTCTGTGTAATTTTTTATAAAATTCTATCTTGCTTTTTTTTTATTAAATTATATTTTGTGTATTTTACGATGTATGACGTTCATATATTTACCCGATCCATCTACATGATAATTATAAATAAAACAATATAGAAACTGAAGATATAACACTTTTTACTAGAATAATAACCCATAAAGAAAAATTATCATTACTTATGGGATTATTTCTAAATTTTACCTATTTTTTACCTAGTTATATATTTGGTACACTGTATAAAACTTGTATGTGATCTTTATTCCTTTTTAAACTATCTCAGCATATCATATTTCAGCTACCTGTTGATAACAAATTCCCCCATTATTTATTGCTGATATGTAAATATCACATTTCTTTCTTTACCTGTCTTGGGAACAATATTAATGCTGACAGCCAACTGAGTATATAAATAAGATAGATTACATTTTGTATTCAGTTCTCTTACTCATGTCGTAATAAACAGTTCTACTTATAATTATAATTTCATTTCAAGAGTCAACATTGACTCTTCTTACTTTAATAAAAGTTTTTAAAAACAAGTTAATGTAAATCCTGATCTAACATATAGTCTATGTAATGAAGGCAAAAATAGTGTAAATATTTCGTGCAAAGACAAGATTATTTCCCCCCCCCCCGTTTTCGATGGTGCTGAACACGATGGAAGTGGTGGGAGAAGTTTTTGACCGCTCTGAAACGGCCAAAAACCACCTCTTTTATGGGGATCCCTTTATGTTTTTATAAACTCTGGGGAGTGATTTATCGACGGGTTATATATATATATTTGAAATAACATGGAAGGGGGTTATAGAGTAAGTGGAATGCAGACAGCAGGCCTAGGTTGATTAAACCCTCACGAGGGTTTAATCAAATGATTCGGTTCAAATGCTTATCCCCCGTTTTCGGTGTCGCTGATCACTGGAAAAATATTCATTTTTAGCTCCAGCCCCTCCTCATCTTAGGCACTTGATCGTTATTCCTGTGCATATCATTTTTCACGGACCAGGAGATGGTAGCAACCTCGAGGGTTGTTTCAACCCTTCCAAGGGGTATAAAATTCATTGATTATATTTTTATCGTGATCAGCGCCTGCGAAAAAGGGGAAGGGCGTATTGACGATCCAAAGTGTAATTAATGAATTTTACACCTCTTCGAAGGGTTGAAGCAAATCTTGAGGTCGCTACCACCTTTTCTTCCGTGAAAAATGAAGGGATATGCACAGGAATAACGATTATGTGCCGAAAAACCTATAAATCCTGGATAACATGCTTTCTGGTGAGTGAGGGGTGATTTCTGCCCGCTTGAGAGATGAGAGGTTGGAGCTAAAAATTAATATTTTTCCCGTGATCAGCGACCCCGCAAACAGGGGATCAGCGTTTGAACAGAACCATTTGAAAAAAAAGATTTTCCACCCCCAAGGAGGGTTTAATCAACCTGTTCTCTGGATTCCACTTACTCTATAACCTCTTCCATGTTATTTCAAGTATAACCCCCGTCGATAAATCACTCCCCAGACCCGTTTATACATGAAAACATAAAGGGATCCCCATAAAAGGGGTGGGTTTTGGCCGTTTCAGGGGGTTGCGGCAGTCAAAAACTTCTCCAACCACTTCCATCGTGTTCAGCACCCTCCAAAACGGAGGGGAAAGGTAATCTTGTCTTTGCACGAAATACTTACAAAAAACTCATTAAATAATGCTTTATTACATAGATTTATAGATAGTACCTGTACTATAAATACCAATTTTGTTATTGAAAGTGTTTTCTATTTTTTAGAAGATCCTGTAAGAATTTTTGATCACGAGCCTGCCCCGCCACACTCACTTTTAAAGTTATTTAATGATCTTTTTAGTAGGAGATCAACAGCTGATTTGTTTTATACAAATGACGTGAAGGTTTTAATCGACATTATTGTTAGGAATATATCAGATTTGTCTCCTGGAGATAAGGTATTTAAGTTTAATATAACAACTATTAATTTGAATGTGTATATTTGTGTTTCTTCTTTTAGAGAAGGCATCAGTATCTAGAATTATGCAGAAGAGTAATGAAGAATACAAATTATGAAGAACACAGACATAAAGTTGATGAAATTTTGAAATGTTTTACTAGAATATTTTGTGAAGAAAGTGATTTGAGTAAATATGACCAAAAATTAGTTAAAGATATATCCAACGAATTTCCTCGTTTTTTTAAGTAAGATCTATAGTTTACTACATACTGATATTTTTTATTTGTGATATTTTATTCAAGAGTATATAACATTGTTTTATGTTTTATATTTATATGATTTTTTTCGGTTTCATTATATTTTTTCTGAGTACTGTATTTTATTTTCTTTTTTTTTGCCTGTGTTTGAAAAACAAATCATAACTTATGAAGAGTGTTCACGTGACTGAAAAAAAAGGTTATGGGAAAAATGAGACTTTTCAGTTTATAGACTGATTGGGAAGTTCCTTTAATGAAAATGCCAATCTTAATGATTTTGATCTCAAAAAAGTGTCAAAGTTTGAAAAAAATCGTACATATTTTAATTGTTTTTATTATCAGATTTTAGTCAACTTTAACAACTGAAATTTGAAATGTTCGTAGATATGTTTCAAATCGGCATATTCTCTTGAGAGAAACGTTAACTTAATGAAAGGTGAGAAAATGTTAACAAGATGAATGTTTATGCTAGTTGTTCTCAATAGAGCATCTGCACATGATGCCACAAGGTCGTTGCCTGGAGTATAAATAAATAATCTCACTTTATTTCTAAGGTTTGTGGTTTGGTGAGAGTTGTGCTTTGTGATATTCGAAGTTTGTATACTTTGTTTCATTGTGAACAATAATATATTTAGCTGGGTGATTTTCTGCGTGTGTTATTAGGAAATTTGACTCTAATTACGTATAGTAGAAAGTCATAAGGAAATAAAGTGAGGTTATTTATTTGTTTATCATCGATGCCACGATCTTGTGACATATGTGTTGTGTGACTATGGGTTTGGTAATAAAAATATTAATATGTTAGGCAGAGGGACCTAGGTCGTTACAGCCTACTGAATTATTTATAGTTCAATAAAGGGCTTTATTATTATTATACATGGTGCATCACGGTTAGTGGCCTATTAGACGTTTCAGAAAAGCTATAAATAATTTGAAGCTGAAAACTCAGGAAGAGGGGTTTTCAGGGGTTCTCTATTTAATGAAAATAATGTCACGACCAGAAGTTGACATCAACTTCCTTATTTTATATGGCATCCCTTATTTTTATGCCGGATTTGAATTCTGTTCATTATTTTAAGGCAACTTTCAATATCATTCCCTATTCTATTTTAATGAAGTCTGATGCGAAAACTAAACTATAGTTGGAAAATAATAACCTTCGTTATGGTAAATTCCAAGAACCAATTCTTCCATATGTCTATGAGAGATGGAGCTTAAGTGGGCTCAAGCTAAAAATGCCCCAAAATATATAAGGTGCTCAGAAAATGAGATCCAATTTTGACCTCCATTAAATTCCTTATTTCAAATGGAATATACCATATTTTATGATCCTATTCCCTTTCCTCATTTATTACCTTCCAGCCTATATGTACATTCCCTATAGCTAAAATGTACGGTTATTGGGTTATTTATTGAAATTTACCATAGCATAGGTTACTAATGTCCAACTGTGGGTTAGTTTTCGGATCAGATTCCATTAATATCGAAATTCTCAAAAACGACTTGTTTTCTAGACAGATGTTGAAATTTACCTTAAAATAATGAATAGAATTTGGATCTGACATAAAAAATAAGGCATGTCATTTAAAATAAGGAAGTTCATGTGTCACATATGGGATGTTATTTTCATTAAATAGAGAACCTCTCTTCCTAAATTTTCAGCTTCAAATTAATTATTTGTAGTTTTTTTGAAACCTCTAATAGGCTACTAAACATGATGGTGTGCATCACATATGAAGAAAACATTAAACATTAATTTTGATACATTTGGTTATTTAATTTAATACCTACTATAAGTTCGTAAACAGCCTGTAAAAATTAGAATTAGGAACTTCCCAACCTATTTAATTACACCTTAGAAGCAAAACATGCCTGAGTATAGTCTCCCGCACAAAGTCACTTCACACCTTCAGAGATAAAAGGGGTTGCATTACTTGTAGTGGTAAGCATTATTTTAAGGTGGGCGGTGCAGTGCGGTGATCGTAATTCGACAATTTCTCCTACATCCCTGAACCGATTCAAAAAATTTTTTGATGGGCTTTTAGAGACAACTTTACAGAATGGCACTAGGCTATTGAAAATTAAAGAATGAATTTTTTTTTCCTCATGCGAAAATCAAAAAATTTCTTTTGTTGATTTCAATAGTCTGCTATCATTCTATCAAGTTTTCTCTAAAAGCCTATCAAAGAATTTTTTCAATCGGTTCAGGGATATAGGAGAAATTGTCGAATTACAAAATAATTTTCTTAAATTCAATATTTATTAAACATCATTTCTAAATTCAATATAATTTGTTTTTTAAATTTCATTCCATTTTCATAATAAACTTGTTAATATACAGTTAGTTAAAATTGTGGAAACAAACCATTTTTTTGCCGTTGTACTTTATTCTTTAATTTATGTAATGAATTGATATCTGTGGAATTTGAAGTGTAGCAATTTCAATTGTTAGCAGATGTGGCATATCAACTTTTTATTTTAAATGAAACATCCTGTGTATTTTACAGGGAGCTTCCTGCTCTTTTGTGCGAAAAGTTGCACACCAGGGGTTCTTTCTTATGGAATTAATTAATTTGATTTAAAAAATCCCAGTTATTTCACACTGATTCAATGGCATTAAAAAGAAGGGTGTATAATAGTGCTTCAACTGATCGTTATGTAAGTAATTATATAAAAAAAATTATTAGACTTTTTAAACCACATTTTAGAATCTGGTCTTAATTTTTCACAATTGGAATATCTCCAATATATTCCGCATAAAGGAAAGCATTATTAGAATTAATAAATATAAAAATGTAAAATGATTATTTACTAAATGGCCAATTGGAATTTTATTATAGCTCTCTTTTTAATATCTTTAGCAAAACCTTTATTGAGAGATTATTGTCTTTAACACACTATAGTTTCTCAGTAGGTTTAAATATTGTTTAAAAATAAAGTAACGTGTTTTTGTATTTCATTAAAAAAAATCAGTTCCACAGTATGAATTTTATCTGTGCTTGCTCAGTGTTATCAGTTGCACATTCTGCCTTGATAAAATAAGAATATCTGTTGAAGGTGCAAGAAGGGGCATAAGATGTTTATATTGAGGAATGTTTAAAGTACATTTTATCATTTTTTAAATATCTTAACTCGTATTTTTTCTGCACAAAACTATTTCATCTGTCTCTTAATCATAATGTATTAGCAGAAGTTTTGTTATACGTGTATTACTCTAGTTAGCCTCCCTTTGCTGTCTGATAGTATCACGCCGTCTGTTGATGTCGCAGTTGTCTTTTAGACTTATGACATCAATCCAAAGGCATCCTCTTCACCTTTTGCCGTCTGGTTTTCCCTGAACTATCAACCGTTCTGTATTGTCCCTCCTGTTGATGTGCATTAATCCGGCGTGTATCCTTCTCCTAATAGTCCTTATCTCAGAGGCATAAAGAACAGAGGAGAAAATTAGGGCGTTAGCGAGTCTGATCTTTGTGAGTCTAGTGATATTTCTGTCATGCCAAATTTTCCTCGATTGGCAAGTTGCCGAATTCAACATCTATAGTCTATGTCGAATCACATAATGGTAGTTGCCAGTATTGTCCAAGGTAAAGTAGTATTACTATGAGAAGATGACAGCAAAAAATATGCTCAGAAACGAGTTTGTGCACTCCATCATTCTAAGCCAATGAGAAAGAATTACGTGACATTCAATGTCATCACCAGTGGCGACGGTGCTCTACAGTAGAGCGGCGGCGACGGTAATAATAATAATAAAATAACTTTATTAGGCAAAGTTTAGTACAACTTACTATTCTTACACTTCTCCTGAACAAAGGTTACTCGTAACAGTTGGCAAGTTTTAATCTACTCTATTTACACAGCTCCTTGACCGCAAAACTTTTATTACAATTACACATCCCTATAAAGCTATGCCACTGGTAAAAATTTTCACGCAAATTGGCTCTGCCCTGTCATCTTCTCATAGTAATACTAGTCTATATCATCTTGTTTACTACATCACAAAATCTTGAAGAATCTAAAGTTACTTTAACAGATGTGATTAATGCACTAGAGAAAGTATTCAGGAAAGCTGGAATAAATACAAGGGGATCAATATTTAATAGGTCTATGCGGAAGACCTAGACCTGATAGGACGAATATTGCATGATGTTGTAAACATGTTCCAAAAAATGAAGGAAGCTGCAGATACTGTCAGACTGCGTGTCAACACCACCAAAACAAAATTTATGGGAGTTAGGTAGGGTGCTGGAAGAAACCAAACTATAGTTGCCGGTAACCACTCCTTCGAGAAAGCAGAAGAGTTCGAATATCTTGGCTCATTAGTGGACGTAAATAGCAACCGTAGCGAGGAAATCCAAAGAAGAACTCTAAAACCATGCAGAAGCTACTATGGCTTCTTCAAACTTATGAAGTTCAAGTTATTTACAAGATGAAACTGTATAGAACCATAATTAGACCAGTATTTACATGGTTGTGAAACCTGGATTCTTAGCCAAGAGGATCAGAACACTCTAAGAGTATTCGAATGGAAAATACTTCAAAAAATCTACAGACCCATCGATGAATGTGGTATATGGAGAAAAAGGTAACAGAATGAACTGCATCGATTGTACAGGGATCAAGATTATTTCATTCATTAGGACCTGACCTAAGATGGCCAGGTCATGTTGCGCGCATGGAGGAGTCAAATCCTGCAAAGAACATATTTAATGCTATTTCTGAAGGACATCGGAGAAGAGGATGACAGAGGTTAAGGTGGGGGGACGGTATTTCGGAGGACGCAGGAAGAATCAGTGTAAGGAATTGGAAAATGGCAGTGAGGGATACAAACGTATGGAGGAAAAAGCTCGACGAGGCCAAGACTTGTAGAGATGGGTTGTAGTGCCAGTAAAGAAGCAAAAGATATTAATGCCAGCAACCTATAGTTATCATAGGCATCCCTTGTTCTCTTCTTGTGTAGCTGTAGGAAGATTAAGATTCTCCAGTCCAGTAATTTAAGCACCGCATAATATTGTCGACCTCAGCTGTTTTGTCAGTCTTTAGTTTTTATACAGCCTCTACATCTGATTTCAGTATTGATGTTTCATATTCATAATCCTGCTAGTCATCGAGTTGTCTTTATATTGTATCAGCATTAAAGTATTTACTCTATATGATATTCCTGGCAAACATTTGGAACACAAACTTATTCCAGCCACACACACACTTCAACAGTCAGCGATAAAACGAGGAAGAAGTTTTGTGCACCCAACATACTAGGAACGGTCACATTAACCACTTCGCGTAAAGTGAACATTTCATTAAAGGCCTTTGAAATTCCAGGAAAAGATGCTATGACCTGTATTTGCACTAGTGTCAAATTAGCACTTCAATAAAAATCAATTTTTGACACTTAGTTACAGAAGGTCAAAGGTCGCGAAAATCAGTTTTTCTCAAATATCTCGTAAATTATCGGTTTTACGTTAATTTTGGCTATTATAAAATTAGTTCGTGAGATTAATCTGCATAAAAAAGGTTCTATACAAAATTTTCGTAGAACCAATAGTTTTTGAGATATTGGGCTGAGAAACTTCGGAGCAAAGTGCATGCGCCACTATTCTAGAGAATGAATAGTGTTTGTTTTGATATTGCACTAGTTTCAACGATTTAACCGACCGCCCACAATAAAGACGTCTACCAGTACTCTAGCAGAGGTAAAGAGTGACATGCCCCATCAAAAGAATTTATACATGATTGCTTGCTTCGCTCTCTCTTGTTCTTATTGCTATACCAAAACCAACACTTTCCGGTTCGATTCTGTATACGTATAGTGGTGTATATAGATAACAAGACCTATGTATACATAGGAACATCGTTTATGCACATATACCCGCATAATTTCTTTGTGATGATAATAATAATAGTAAGCAGCGATGATGTATGAAAATAACTCAAAAATCCACTGATATGCTTTTCGAAGAGACAACACCAATAGCTTTTAATCAAGAACAATTCTTATCTAACAAATTGAATAAAAATGGATTTTATTTCTTTACTAATGACCAAATTAGAAATGTTTAAAATTAATAGCATACAGGCCCCGGATGATGCTGATGTTTTAATCATAGAAATAGCTTTGAAGCAGTCAATTGAGCGCAATACAGTTGTTGTTGGAGAAGATATTGATCTCTTCATAATTTTAATAGGACGGACTCCGATTACTCACAATATCTATTTTCTTAAAGCCGGAAAAGGAAACGTACAATCAATTCAATTCAATTCAAAAAGATTTATTAACATATTTTAGTTACAAAAAAATGCGCCTGAGTTGGAACCCGGTTCAGAGCCGGCCACAGATGGGTGGCCGGGTGGGGCAGGTCCAGCCTCGGCTAGAACGGCAAGTAAAATGGGTGGAAGTTAGGGCTCCTGTTTTAATAAGAAATAAAACTTAAACCTAACAATTTATTGAAAAATAATCATGAACGATTTTCAAATACTTAGAACTACTTAGAAATAAATAGAAAATGGCGAATTTTTTTTTAAGCGCGCACACGCGCACTGTTTTAAGAGGTCGGGTTACTAGTACAGGAAAAACCCAATGAAAAAACCCGTTCGAACAAATGACAACCTTCATCCGATGGTCTACCTGCCTTCGGAAAGGTAGGGTGAAGGGGAAGTTATGATTTAAAAGGTTTTGATTTGTAGGAAGTTATTGGTCGAGAGGGGATTTTAAAAAGAACAAAAAGAAACAAAAGAACAAAAATAAGACTAATAGAGAGAATAGAGAAGGGGTTTGAGAGTAAAAGGTGGTGAAAGATAAAAGGTGGTGAAATGGAAATTTTGGTATAGAAAATATTTGGCTAGGGAGGTTGCCAAAAGATAGGCAACGCCTGGTATGGTAATGGGTGTCTTATATAGAAAAGTATGGCATTATGCTGTCTGATTCGTGTTATGTCTCGAGTTAGGGGACTGTCGCCCAATTTGAATTGGTAGAATTTTTGGGATGTTTCCCGGATGAAGTCCGCTAGTGGGATTATGTCGTGGCAACGTGCGTAGAGGTCTCTGAGGGAGGTGTACCTACCGGAGTCTGAAATGAGGCTCATAAATTTATGTTCTAAAACTCTAAGTTTCCGCATTGTCGTGGCCGGGATGCTGCACCACACCGGCGCCGCGTATGTGATGGCCGGCCTGATCACCATCGTATACAACAATTTTTTATTTTTCCTGTTTAGTCGCCAGGAGCGGATGCAGACTCCTGGACATGGAGTAGACTTTTCGTACAGTCTTCTGTCTAAGTTCACCCCCAGATACTTCACACACCTTTTAATTGGAATTTGGCGACCCCCTATCGAAATTGGTGTTAAGATGCGGTTCTCAGTGAACCAGCGCGTGAAGAGTATGGACTCCGACTTTAATAATAATAATAATAATAATAATAATATGCTTTATTTCAATTGCCAAAATACATTGAATATGAAATGTCACAAATGAATAATTGTAAACTGGTGGAGACATTGACACTACAGCGATTAAGTAAAACATATAAAGCATAATATAAAGTAAAATAATTTTAAATCAAATTTTGTAATATAATGACAATAACATATATAAGGTAAATATACAAAATAGTATTTTATAAAAAAAAAATATATATAATTCTACCTGTACGCCTGATCAAAGTACTCACCTAGTGAATAATAAGCTTCGTTTTGAAGTAACTCTAGTAATTTTTTTTTAAGTTTAGCTCTACCTAACTCTTTTAACTGCCGAGGGAGATTATTATATATATTGCTGCAGGTGTATTTTCGGCTTTTTTTTAAAGTACTGAGATTGAACTGGTCTATTTGAATGTTTATTTCGTGTAGTGTAGTTGTGAATGTCATTCCTGTGACTATATAACTCTGGCTTTAGCTTGGTGAACATTACTGCTTCTAATATGAGGATGCTTGGTAAAGTTAATATTTTGTTATCTTTAAAAGAAGACTTACAAGACTCTCTTGGTGATAGCCCAAAAATTATTCTTATAATTCTTTTTTGTAAAATAAAGACTCTGTTCCAATCAGTTCCCTGTCCCCAATATATGATTAAGTATTTTAGATGTGGGTAAATTAATGCATAATAAACATTAATCAGATATTTTCGATCTAAAAAGGATTTGAGGTTTCTAATGGCGAAATATCCACTGTTGAGTTTGCTCACAACATTGTCAATATGATTTGACCATGAGAGTGTCTCATCTATTGTAATGCCTAGGAACTTAGTATGTTTTGATGGTGATATTATTTTTTGATTTATGAGAAGCTTTATTGGTTCTATTACTTTTTTTTTATGGAATGTAATATATGTGGTTTTAGATACATTAACTATTAATTTATTTCTAAGGCACCATTCCTCGAATCTGATGAGTAGATTCGTTGCGTTTTTATGAAGAATCTCTAGAGATGTGGCTGATATCAGTAAACTTACATCATCAGCGAACATGACTAGGAGTGAGTCTGGGTTCCTCATATATGCATCTAAGTCATTGATAAAAATTGTAAATAGTAATGGAGACAGTGCTGCTCCTTGTGGAACACCGATATTCATTTCTCGACTGTGAGAGTTACTATTATCTAATTTAACAAATACCTTTCGATTTTTTAAAAATGATTCTATCCAGCCATTTAACTGGCCTCTAATTCCTATTTTATGGAGCTTGTCTATCAGGGAGTCTGGAATTACACAATCAAATGCTTTTGTTAAGTCAAAGAAAAGGCCTAGGACAAATTTGTTTTTATCCAATCCTTCATATATAAATTGTAGAACGTCATAAGTGGCAGTATTTGTCGAGTAATTTGGTCTAAATCCATGTTGTCGTGAGCTAAGTACCTTATAGTTTTCTAAAAATGTCGTAATTCTATTATGTATAATTTTTTCTAAGATTTTACTAAAGATAGACACCAATGTAATAGGTCGAAAGTTTTCAATTAGTTCATGGCTTCCTTGTTTAAAAATGGGAATAATGGAAGCTATTTTCCATTTATCGGGAAATGTGCTTGTTCTAATTGATAGGTTATATATATAACAAAGAGGTTCTATTATAATTTCTAAGCAGGATTTTACTACAGAGATTGGGACACCGTCTGGTCCGCTAGATTTTTTATTGGGCATTATGTTTATTACATCTCTGATTTCTTGAGTAGTTATGTCGTTTTCGGCGTTGATCCGAATCTTCCACTTGTCGTAATACGCCGTGGCACAGGCCATGTGCGCTTTCAGCGGCATGTTCGCTGCTTGTGCATTATGCGAATGCGCGTACATGGCCGTGTCGTCGGCGTACTTGGCAAGGTTAATGTTCGGGAACTCCGGAAAATCGGAGACGTATACGTTGTATAACTTGGGTGACAGGCACGACCCCTGGGGGACGCCCGCGCGAATGTCCCGTCGAGTTGAAAGTTTGTTGTTCACCCTGAAACGTATAATCGAGGATTTACAATCCCTAGGCAATCCAGAAGTATGCAGATTGTAGAGAATATATTCTATTTTTACATGCCGTTAGTGGTTGCGATACCACTAGTGCTTTATTTCGAAAAGGAAAATTAAACACATTTAAAATATTACAAAAAAGACCGGATTTACAGGAAGCATTGGCAGCATTCAAAATATAAAACTGTTCGAAAAATTTACTAAAAAATAGTGGCACATTGTTTACGGAGCTACAAAAAAAGAAACTTCAGTTGATAATAATTATAGATGTTTTACTTTTGCAGAATGCACTAGACTAAATAAGCCTGTGCAATTGTCTTCATTTACACTCACAGCAACAGCTACTCAACAACATTTATTCAGGATATATTACCAGGTGCAAACTTGATTGGGAGAAGATTTAGACCCTCAGCAATGGGGTTGGACTTTAAACAATAATTTATTAGAGCCAACAACTACTCTGATTTCTCCTGCACCAGATGAACTACTCAATTTAATTTTCTGCAATTGCACAAAAGATTGTGGCATCTATTGTGGATGCAGAAAAATAGGATTGCCATGATGTTCCATGGTGTGTGGCTCTTGTCGGGGCCAGTCGTGTCTCAATACGATGTCTGAGGGTACAATCGTTGAATCTGAGTTCAACGATGATGAAGCCGATCTCATTTCCTTATTTTCCGCTGAGATGATTGTTGATGAAGATGAAAATATTAGAGAAGTGGAAATAGAAGAGACAGACGGAGAGGAAGAATAAGAAGTCAGCAAAGACGAACATTAATCAACAAAATTATAATATAACTTGTAACCCATGAAGTAGGCTTACAGCGGACACCATGTAAAAAAAAATCTATATCTCAAAAACTATTGTTTCTACGTAAATTTTGTGTAGAACCTTTTTTAAGCAAGTTTTATCTCACAAACAAATTTTATAACAGCCAATATTAATGTACAACCGATAATTTATGAGATATTTGAAAAAAACAAATTTTAATGACCTTTGCTCTTCTGTAACTTTTGTAGCCTTCCAGTTGGCTTTATGGACTTTTGAGAAATTATTTTTTACGCCAATATAAAGCGAATAACTTTAAAAAATCTTAGGTTGAATTTTTTTAGAGGTTCATGTATAAAGCTGACTGGGCTAGCTTTTGAAATTTCCTGGCCATTGTGCAGAATGGTGAAAAGGGCTTGTCTCCATACTTTTAACTAACACGGTATATATTGCTTATTATATTTTAATATTTATTTCATTTCTTTAAGTCCCTGGCTTTTAAACCAACCAAGTTTGGTAAATTTTTTGTATTCATTGTAAGATATTTTCAGATTTGTACCAAAATCTGAAAGATGAGATACAGTTTCTGCTACACAGATGTGGCTGTAGAAGAGTATGAAATACACACAACTACCAAAGGCAAACAGAACAAAACTATCTTCTGTTTTCCTTTGATAGTTAATTACATCGATTTCACAGAGACCACACAGGATTCCCTGCTGCGGTTATTGTGTTTACTACCTACATTATTTTGGTAACTATGCGATGAGAAATATATCAAAATATATCAACATTTCAAAAAAATATTTTGTTTATATTTTTCCAGTAGGTACAACGATTTTACGTAATTTCAGTTTCTAAGTAAACAAATCTTTAGGTTTAATGCTAACAAATGTAATTATATTATTTGTAACTAATATATAAAAACAATTTTTTAAATGTAACAAGTAATAATTAGTTTGATAGGTTTTTACTTTTTCAATTGTTGCTCAATATCTAAAAAACATATAAGGTAATATAAAGGTAAAATATTTCTTTTTATAAATGGTGTTTGGTGTATATTTAGTGGAATTAGAATAAAATTATGAAGCTGTTCTATTCACACTTAACGAGTGTAATGTGAATATTATGTTTTTAAAGATTTCATATATTATGAGCTTCAGTAAATAAAAATTAATGTAAGTGGAAAAAATAATGATAAAAATGTAATACGTAATTTGTATCGATATAACAGTTACATTTGAAACAAATTCGCCAAAAGCTGGTTTTTATATTCAACACTAAAGTACTGATTTCAAATTCTATAATATAAGGGATTTCACCGGAGAAGTTTCCCACATCTTTGAACATGCTCAGGGGCTCATCTATTTTAGATAGATGTCCCAATACTTACTGCAAACCCTACGAATGTTGGCGAGTGAAGGGGAATAGAGAGGGGGTATAGGTCCAACGTTCGCACCGCTACCATGATTGGTGTTGCACACTAATAAATTATTATAGGAAGTGCCGATAGGCCGTTACATTCCCTCACAGTCCCTGGCACTTGCCAACATCTGTGGCGGGTACAGTACTTGATGAGCTGTAGAAAATTTAATTCTCCACATATTTATTTATAATCTTTCTCTCTTTATACTTTTTAATTTTTTGTATGTCGAACAATGTTTTTTTTATAGATATTTTTTTACGTTAATGTATATATTATGTTAAAAGGCTTTTTGTAAAATACAACTAAATGTCTGATGAGGGACGATAGGTATAGGTTTATTATTTTGCTTAATGATTTTTATACAGGGTAAAGTGGTCCTTAAGTTTGTTTTGATTTTGAAGGCGGCAACACAGAATAAGGAACTACCAGAAGCGGCACTCTCAGCACCGCCTTTGATGTTTTCTTGTGACCTTCGCCATTTTGTTGTTGGTAATTTAGGCGGGAAATTTAAACAGCATGTTTATAAACAAACTTTACACAGGCTGAATACAATTACGTTATTCGATGAATTCTATTTAGAATGAGTATTAAAACTATTAAAGTAAAGTGGATAAAATTATCTCTACGAACAATTGTATTCTTAATATAAAGTCACAAAATGTATTGAAATCAATCATGAAATCAATGTCTCACCTGAGAAAATCTGTAATTTCTTACTGGGAGGTTATTTCTTTTTAAACTACCAAGTTGAGGGAAAATTGTAGGTAGTACTGTTGGTAGCAATCTATTTTGATACATATTTGTCGTGCACACAACTTAAAATTGTTATAAAGTTCGGCAGAACTTTTACTTGCCAAATCCCCACGATCGCATGCTTCCAACTACAATACGGACCTTAAAAAAAGGAAGGTTTACAATTACTTGGAAACATCTTATAATTTACATCAATAATAAAATACCTTTGGGGGATCCTTAGGAAACCTAAATAAACTAATGGCTTTTCCTGTCGTACTACTTGGACATTCCTTAACAGCGCAAACGGTTCTACCTTGCTTACTCATATCGCTAATAAAAATTAGTATTAACACAACACTTTCCTGCTATGGTCTTTTAACTATTCACAGCGCAATAACACTAAAACCTTTTAAGAATTTATTTCGGTATAATGTCACAGACACATTTACCGCACTTTTCTAAAATCACCTTTGGGCGGTGGATAAAATACGAAGCTGATTGGCTATGTTTTTCAAAATAGCCAATCATATAATATTATTGTTTACTGGAGCGCCTCACTGGTGAATTTAGATATCTGCGCTTATTGTTTTAACCTAAAACAATAAATGAACTGACGGATGTACCAACAACAAAATGGCTGCAATGGAATTTTGGCGGGAAGCCCAAGTGTCGTTTCTGATAGTTCTCTTTTCTGTGGCAGCGACTCCTTAAACTATTTTGAGAAGGAAAGTTCACTGGGATTCTTAATAGTCCAGTCAACTAATTTGAGTGCTAATGAATGAATTTTGATGAAACCTTGTGCAATGTGTTTGTAATGACGTTAATAAAAAAGTTAAAAAAAAGATTAGAGTAGGAAATGATCGTAACTTGTAGAATTAGATCAAAAATGGAAAAAAAAACAATGTATTTACCATTTTTGGCCGAAAATAAGATGTTTTTACTCTTGTGATTTTTTTTCGAAAAATGCATATATTTTTCGAGATATGGCGAGTCAAAAATTCCTAAAAGTGGTGGAGGGGAAATGTAAAAGTTGAAAAAAAAATCTGAAAAACTTCACGTGGATGTTGCAACTTTTCTGTAAAGTGCGTTTTCACCGAGTTTTTCCGGAAAAACCTGAAAACTACCCCTTTCATTGAAATTGCAGCGCTTTAAAAATATGTAATTTAAAAATTTGAAAAAATCCGGACGTATACATTGATTGAGGCCTTCTAAACATTTTTTGCCTCTAGGAATTTTTTTGTAACTTGCTATATTTCCGAGTTACAGGCAGTTTTTCACGATAAATAAAATAAATTTTTCCTGAAAACTTTTATCACATTTTCAATTTGAAAATTAAATTGAACTTTTAAAAATGGTGTAACTATATAGGTTTCATATTTTTTTATAATACTATATATAAATCACACTCATTTTTCGAATTTTCATGTATTTTTTAATATGCAAGAAATGTAGTACTATTTGTCGCGAAGAACTGCCTGTAAATCGGAAAATTAGCAAGTCACAAAAAAATTGCAAGAGATAAAAAATGTTTAGAAGGCCTCATTTCATACATCTGAGTTTTTTCCAATTTTTAAATTACATATTTTTAAGGTGCTACAATGTCAAAGATGAGGGTAGTTTTTCATGTTTTTCCGGAAAAACTCGGTGAAAACGCACTACAGAAAAGTTGCAAAAAAAAAAGTCTTGTATTTCGATGATACATTCACCTGAATTTTTTAAGATTTTTTTTCAACTTTTACATTTTCCCTCTCTCATTTTCAGGAATTTTCGAGTGGTCATATTTCGAAAAATATCACAAAAGTAAAAACATCTTATTTTGTGCCAAAAAAGGTAAATACATTGTTTTTTTTTTCCATTTTACAAGTTACCGAACCCGTGATAAAAGAGGTGTTTTCTGCCTCTTCCGATCATTTCCTACTCTGGTCTTTTTTTAACTTTTTTATTGACATTACAAACACATTCTACAAGTTTTCATCAAAAACCATTCATTAGCACTCAAGTTAGAGATTTTGGTCATTTTAGCGCTCCGTTGACTGGACTATAATGTAACATTTCTATAAGTCTATATGCAATATGCACAAATTTGTTTTTCGTGAATATATTCTTATACAAATTAATTTCCAATTTTCCCTGTTCTCCAAGTATTTGCGAGTTTGCCAACAGTCAGAAAACTCTAAACCTTTTATTTTACACTTTCATATAGTAGACATAAATCTACCAAATGTGAAATGTAAAATACATCATGTTATAATTTTAGTTTTAAAATCTTCAAAAACACCTAGATTAAGTCACACATTACAATTTGACATTTTTTTAACCCCCCGACGTTTGTCTATTTTCTCGTTACTTTAAAACAAATGTGCTAATTCAGGGAGAGTTTTCTGTAAACGTTAGATAATTATTCAGAGCAGGTTCTTAGATCTGATTATTGTACTGAACCAGCAGAGGGTGCAGCAAAATCTTTAAAGCAGGTTCTTAGATACTGATCGTCAAAAGGATGCCCCATCGAAGGTTTTTAAAGTTGTTAGATTAGTTTAAAGAGGTTAAAAGCATATTCATAATGAAATTAATGTTGAAAATTTTTATAAACAATAAGCTCGTAATATAATATGTGTAATGATATAGAAATAAGATTATAATGGCAGGGAATATGGAACAAGTTCATATGTGTATCTTGTGATGTGGTTAATTATTATTTACCTAGTTAAAAGAGGAAGGATTATCTACAATTAGTTTCACATTTGTCCATTAGACATTAAAAACCTAAGTATATGGTTTTAAAGAAATCTAATTTCTGTCATCACACTTCACTTTTAAATATGTATAATAAATTATATCTGAAAGTTCTAATTAGTGAAGCTAAAGCAAACAAAATCTGAGAAGTGATTTTTTTAAACGTGTTTAGAGGATAGAGATAAAGTTCACAACTAAGTTTTGCAGTTACTGCGAGGTAGGGATCATGTTCATTTAAACAATTTTATTTACAAAAGATGTATTTTTACTGTTTTTTTTTTAATGCCTTGGTTTCTTATAAGTCCGAATGGAACTAAAAAATGTGCGTTATGAGTTGTTGTACCTAGAGAAATTCTATATATAAACGAAAATCCAGTCCATTGATATTTTTGGCTCTTTTTCGACGAAATTTTCGAAAAATTTAACTTTTAGAGAGTACAACCATCATCACTTAAAATTTCAAATATTTTTTCTAACCCTCTAAAAACGCTGTTTCAGAGATAACTCTGAACTCTTGTAGAATTATCCCATATCAAATCGGAGAAATATTTTCTTTTGCTCATATTGTGGTTTTTTAAGAGTACTTTAAGGTGATAAAGAATGTTCTAAAATTTTTTTAAGCATTTTTGACCATCAAATGATTTAAAAAAATAAAGACTTTTTTGGATAAATAACAAGGTATATTTAAAAAAAAATTCTGCGAGATATTATAACTTTAGCGGTTTATGTATTCAAGTGAAGTGGCCGTTGTACAAGATGAAGATAAGGACTAGAAACAAAATGCCCAAGGTGTATACAACTAGTTGCTGAGAAATTGTTTTGAAAAATTATTTATTTATAACAACAATACAATAACAATGGGACTGACTTTTCGTTCATCTAGAATTGTAGTACAACTCATAACGAGCATTTCCAATTCTTTTTACTCCATTCAGAGAAATTAAAAAAAAAAACGATAAATAGCACGTTTTACAACTAAACTTGTTTAAATAAACATAATGGGCTTGTTTACCATTTTTTTAAAATTCATATTTCGAAAATACACCTTGTAGTTAGTAAATGTGCAAAATGTTAGATTTTTTTTCAACTGCTCCTCCCTCAAAATAAATAATGAAAATAGAGCGCGCAAAAACGCAGTGTGATGTCACACTCCTCCTGGTGGTCGACCTCTCGCCTGTTCCCATATAGTTTCATACGGATCGCATGACGGATGTGTTAATTTCATTATAATAATAATAATAATAATAATGATAATAATAATAATAATAATTACTTTATTGTCGTAAGATTTTATAAAAGATATTGACAACGTCAATTGATTAATTGTAGTTATACACAGGAAAATATAAATTAAAAAAAAACAATAAAAAACAGTAGTGAGTCACACAAAGAATTTGAAGACAAAGTACACAACTTCAAATATTTATAGAGGGTATAATAGTTAAAATTAATTACAGCAGTAATATTCCTGGAAAGAGTAGAAGCAATTTTCCAGAAGGTAGCGCTTAATGTGGTTTTTGAACTTGTTTATTGGATTAATATCTTTGAGAGAGTTGGGAAAATGATTAAAAATATGACTGCAAAAGAGCAGTAAGGACTCTTTCTATACATTGATAAGTTGAAGTTCGAGATGTAAATATTGGCATTAATAATAATAATAATAATAATAATAATGGTTTATTGATGTTAAGACACTGGGTGTATACATAGGTCATAAGATTAAAAATTAATACAAACATAAGTTAAAACTAGAATAAAAAGATAAAACTTGACAAAGGACAAAAACTGAATAAAAGAAGACTACAGACTAAAAATGAGATCCTCAAAGTTATCTTGGAGGTATTCCTCAAAGGTGTAAAACGCTTTTAATTTCAAATAAGCTTTTAGCTTCGTTTTGAACTGGTTTATATTTAATTGTTTAATTGCCTCTGGCAAGACATTAAAAAATTTGATGCAGTAATAACCGGTACCGTCTCTGGTTCTTGACAGCCTGTGAAAGTTTGGTACGACATTGTTGTTATTTCTTGTTTCATAATTGTGAACATCACTATGTTTGTTGAGTAGGTGTAGGATTTTTTTTTGTATGTATAAGGCATTCTAGTATAAAAATGCATGGTAGCATAAGTATATTAAGTTTTTTGAAAGTTTGCCGACAGCAGTCTCGGTATTTCAATTTATCTATAATTCTGATGCATCGCCTTTGTAATCCAAATATTTTAGATGCGTGAGCGGAGTGTCCCCAACTGAGGACGGCATAACTTATATTTGAGTGTATGTGACCATAGTATGCTGTTATCAAAACTTCTTGGCTGACTGAATTCACTAGGTTCCTGACTAAATAAATGTTTCTCGAAATTTCTGTTGAGAGGTTATCCACGTGTTTTTCCCAAGTCAGCATAGGATCTAGGTGGACACCTAAAAATTTTACCGATTCGTTTTTTGTGTCTTCGTTGTGGTTTTTTGTAGGTCGTAAGCTAAATGTAAGATGGTCTTGTTATCATTTATTCCTAGTGTGTTAGCAGCATACCAGGTTTTTATATTTGATTGTGTGTTCAAAGATTTAGTCTTGACAAGATCAAGCGATAAATCCTGTTGTACCTCAGTGGTGTCATCTGCGAATAAAATTAGATTTGCACTGGGATCGCAGTTGGGCAAATCGTTAATATAAATTATGAAAAGAGCGGGACCTAGCACCGATCCCTGCGGTACATTAGACCTAGTATCATGTGCATGCACTGAATTATTCTGTGGGAATTTTCCTCGATTTGTTTTAACGAAAATCAGTGCCACATAAATAACTATACAAGGAAGCGGTAGAATATGATGCTTTTTAAAGATAGGCCTACAGGACTCCATTGGTTTAACAGAATTTTTTTTTCGTATTATTCTTTTTTGTATAACGAAAATGCGGCTGAGTTCAGTTGTTTGACCCCAGTAAATCGACATATAGCTTAAATGAGAGTAGGCCAAAGCATAATAGACATTCATTAAGTTCTTGGTATCAAGAATATTTTTCAGATTAACGATTGCAAAATATGTTGAATTTAGCCTACTGGTCACAAAGCTAACATGTGCATTCCACGTTAGCTGGTGGTCAATATGGAGACCTAGAAATTTGCAATTATCTAACCTTTCCAACATGGTGTCATTAAGTTTTAATTGAAAATCTGATGTTTTACGTCTTTTAGAGAAAATTATGTAGTGAGTTTTAGAGGGGTTAAGAACAAGTTTATTTCTACTACACCACTAATAGAAATCAGAGAGCAATGTTTGTGCCTTGCAGTATAGCTCATATTCTGAGGAAGCAGATAGGCCAATTGTGGTATCATCTGTGTACAAAACTAATTGTATATATGAGTCCATTAACTGCAAAACAGTGCGTTTGACGAAAATTCGAAAAATGAGTTAGAGATACCATTGAAATCTGTGTCTTCTTGTGCATCTAATGAGTGAATCAACTTAGATGCAAAAAAAATGCATTTCCACTGTAAAACTGCTCTGAATTGTGTGATCAGATGCAAAATCCAGCATTTGAAATGATATTTCAAGTGCAAATCCGCGTGTTTACACTGTATCCAATGAGAGTGCGAGTTTCATATTACATGACCACAGTCAAGTGTTTGTAAGCAAGCCGCTGTTGTTTTCATCATTTTATTGTAAGCTCCAGAATAAACATGCCAGCCGTTAGTTATTTATTTTTATTTTTTACAGCAATGATTTTTTGGTAATGAATTAAAACATTATTAATTCCTTTATTTTACTCAGACCATTTCAGCAACATTATGTCATAGTTTATACTTTGTCAGGTGCAAAACCAGGCAAATGATACCGCCCGATGCAAAACGCTGCAAATGAAATTTTTAATTAAAAATTGTAGCTTCCCATTGATACCTAGATCACCATTTTTGTCGTGGATCATACTCAAACACATTACTCCATAGTTTCAAATTCGTGATTCCATACATGCTCGGTAGAAAAGTTTTTTGCATTTATCTCAAAACAGTTGTTAGTGCAAACGCACTGTTTTGCAGTTAATGGACTCATGGACTCATATGTTATATCTTTTAAGTGTTCTATATTTTGTTATTAACATGGATAAAAAAAGGGGGTTATATAAATATTGTATAGTTCCAGACTGTAAAAGTACATCAGTGTATACTCCCAATAAAATATTTATTTCATTACCAAGTGATGAAAGTATTAGGAATTTGTGGCAGCAAGTTATTCACAAGGAGAAATTTGTTAATAATAAAGGGAAGAAATATTGTTGTGAGGATAAAGTCTAGTGTAATAGGTTATTATTAAAAATTGTACGGTAATAAAATTCGTAGCTTGAAGAGGATATGCAAAATTATATGTATTATAAAATAACTTTTATTTGCACATAGCCAACAGCATTATCGCTGTAATTTTGTCTGGCTTACCTAACTCACATACATTCGGTAGACTTTATTAAAGTAGATATCTATCTCATTAACCTACCTCTGTAACTAGCACCTTCATTTCAGCACTTATGCAATCTTTATTATTATTAAATTATTCCATAACCATAAAAATGTCTACACGTGGCAAAATGTTGGAATCAGCAATAACGTATCCCTTTTCTAGAGAACACATATTTTTATGTATAAAAATAACAGAATGAAATAAGTTAAATAACGAAAAATAACACCACACCCGCACAGAGTGTACAACGAAATCTCTTAAACCGTTGAGTGATCCTACCACTCAACGCTTAAACTGGATATAACCGCATAACTCATAGAACCAATGGAGTGGTGTAACATCATCCGCGCCGTCGGCCGTTTCAAATATGTATTCGAAATCAAATATTAGGATTAATATTAATGCCAGTGGACTAATTTTTTCACTATATACTTGAAGGGTTAAATACTTACGGAAAATGCATAAAGTAAATATCACTAAATGGGTCTGTTCCGATCTCGCTGTAACTGCTATACTCAACTGTAAATTTATCTTGATCCATTAAACGCGTTAAACAATAAGATTGTCCTCACGAGACAATTCATTACTCATCCTCAGTTAGACTCCAAATTGTGTGTGAAAACAAAAAAAATGGATAATTATAAAATGAAAGAGTAATTTGTAGATGTACTGGCAAAATTTGAAACACATTGTATATATCTATTAGGTATTTATGAGTAGAATCGGCCAACTATTGAAAGCTAGCTGTAAGAGTTACTGTTTTGCTTGAACTATTTTACAAATTATCTAATTTATAAGTGTTATATGGCGTAACCAAGACTTATTATAAACTAATTTAGAAATAAGAAATTCGTAACTTTTTCATTTACAGTAGAACAGAAACATGTCTTCATCTAATATAATCGAATACACAGGGTGTCTCATTATGCCAATTTCCACTCCTGTCAAAATACTGACATCTGAAATCATATTTAGAGCAGATTGTATCGACCAAGTTTAACCAAAATCAACTTAATCAATGATGAATATCCATGTTTACGATTATTGAAACAATGGTAACAACAAATTTAAAAAGTTTTCACGACAAAATTTTTATGTATTTCTTCACCATAGCAACCATAATAATAGTGTTCTTTGTAAGAAATTTGACATTAATTACATCAATTACTCAAAGAATGGTCATGTCAAATATCATTTAAGTTTTTCATTTTGAACATGATACATTTTTATTTAAACCTGAACTTGGTTGTCATTTTGAAAATATAATTGTGAAAAACACTTGACCTACGATCTCATGTTCTCGTGTCACAGTGTTTGACTCGCTATATTATCATGATAACTAAGTTTTCCTCTAAATAAAAATTTTTTCGATAAAACTCATTGTGTATTATTTATGAAAAAGTAGTTTTTCTTGTCATTTAAAATAAATGATTTTTCCAATAAGTAAAGAAGAATACTTTGCGTGCTTATTTTAAAACAGTTTTGCAAACATTCACTGAACATAAACACTACATTTGATGTACGTTTGGCCAACTAAGTCGCCATCATTAGGAGATGATGCCTTAGTTGACGAATGGAGTATATAATTTTCTGGGTTTGTGAAAATTATTTCGTTTACTGTCAGTATCACGTCGAAGATTCCAATCTTCTGTTCAGGGCTTCAATTACTTACTTAATTATAGTTTGTGTCTGAGTAATCGTAAAATTAAAATGTATGCATAAAAATAACATTCTGTTACAGGTCTGTTTGCCTTAGGGCATTTGAAATTATCCTATTCTATCTACTGCCATCTCATCTTTGATTTGATAACTAGTTCTATTCAATTATCGAGTATTTAAAATAAGAGATTAATGTATGTGATTCCATGGTTATAAATGTTTGTTAAAGGACCCCGCACACAATACATGGGTTTTGCGGCTCCGGTCAAATTTCGTGAAACTCTGGGAAATGGTAGTTCTCAGTGAGTAGAAAAAAAGTCCAAATGGGCGCGAAGCTCTAAACCCCATTGGTTCCGAGATAAGACCAGCTGAAGCTCTAGAGACAACCCCTACCAAACTACAAGTGAGCTAATCCACCTAACCCTGGGAACAGAGAGTTTAGTCGCTTATTTTTCTTGAAATTATTGAATTTCATACAAGCGGCATAACCCACCTAACCACCAACCCCCCAACCCACCTAATCTCTAGAAACCACCCATTCTAAACCACAAGAAGGCTAACCCATCTGACCCTGGGAACAGCGAGTTTAATCGCTTATTTTTCTTGAGTTCTACACCACAAGCGGGCTAAACGACCTAACCACCAACCCTCTAACCCACCTAACCCCTAGAAACTACCCCTACCAAACCACCAGTAGGCTAATCCACATGACTCTCCAAATAGTAATACAAAAGTCCGAATGGGCGCCAAGCTCAAAAATATACTGGTTTTGAGCTAGACCTGCTTGAACGCTGCGACCAGCAAATATTCTGTTCGCTAAAAATCACGAATATTCAAATACCATTTTCATGGTTCAAAATCCGCCTGTACTCGTACCAAGAATTTTCGAAGACGCTGATCACAAATCTGGGGTCAGATTATCGATATGGTGACCCACAATTGGTCATTTGTTTCCTAAAATGAATCAAGAATCTCCCAAAATGGATTAATTTTCCGATATCTCTAAGAAACAGCCGAAGCTCATATCAGAGGGTTTTCAAATTATAGTGATCATAAATCTGGAGTCAGATCCCACCCTCCGGACACCCTGGCAGTGGAGTAGTCCGATTGCTCTTGTTATTTACAATCATTTGTTATCAAAAAACCAACCTACCCCTGACCCCACCCCCTATTGTGTCGTAATACTTTGGAATATTATAAAAATATTTTACGGATGTTCGCATAATAACCGAAATGTCTACATAACCTACACTTCATGTGTTCAAGTGTCTGCATATGCTACGTTTCATATAATAGTATATTTACGCCCGAGGGCAATAAAGAGAAAGGCTGTCTCTCTTTATTCCCGAGGGTTGTATACTATTTTTTTTCACAGTAGTCTTTAAAATAGCAACTTTCTATACGCGCCCCGGGCATAAAGTTGCTACTTTAAAGGCTTCTGTGAAAAAAATATACATATCGATTGGTCCGAATTCAGTTGGTCTTATCTCAGAACCAATGGGGTTTGGAGCTTCGCGCCCATTTAGACTTTTTTTCTACTCACTGAGAACTACTATTTGCCAGAGTTTCACGAAATTTGACCGGAGCCGCAAAACCCATGTATTGTGTGCGGGGTCCTTTGAGTCCTTTGAGTATTAAATAATGCGCGTTATATATATAAAAAAGTTTAGATGTAAATTTGTATAACCTATACAAATTATCAAAATTGCTGCACATTCCGTCTATGGATATAAATATTTTATTGCTAGTTTTTTAATATAATATTTTACTCATCATATGCAGAAATAACTTAACCACTTCACACCAATATGAAATAATCTTAAAATACCTTCGTTGCAGTACCAAATATATCAAAACTGGCTTAAACCTAAGGAATAGGTATGCCAAATTATACACTATTAAATGTGATTTTTTATATTAGCATAGTTAAATGGACCCCGCACTTTTTCCTATATAAAATGGTTCTCGGTTAAATTTTCTGAATTTTTAGTATGTTATAGATCTCGATCTCCTGATTAAAAGTAACATGGGCCCAATCTAATCCTATGACTAATTTTTGAGATACAGGGTGTTAAAGTTAAAAAGTGACTATTTTTATAAAATATATTCACGGCAATTGAAGGATTCGATTAATTTTTTCTTTCGCGAATATCATTCCTGTAATGTCAGATAATATATTGTGATAAAAATATGCGCTCATATACAGGGTGAGCCATCAATAACACGAAGTGAATTTTTAAAATCGATATGTTTATGCTGAAACAACAAAATTTTGAGAAAATTATTTTTGAAATGAAATGTACTGTTTCATAATTACCGAAATTCCCAATTTGTATATTTTATATAGGGCGAGTCAAAAATATGGAAACACGTGTGGTTCATTCTAATTCTATATATTTTAATATATATTGATTGTCCATTGACAGCTGATTTCAAATATATATAATTTTAGAGGGGAGATACAAAAGATAAAACACGAGAAGAATGCCGAAAAACTTTTTTTTCGAAATCGTCCTGTAATTCAAAATTTCGTTGGTTAATTTCTGTAATTCTTTCAAATTGTGTTTTTTGTGTATACGTTAATAGAGTACCAAAAATTCAAAATCTTACTATGACTAGTTCTCGAGATTTAAAGCGAAAAATTGTATTGTATTTACCTTCCACATAAAAATGTCGGCCATGGAATGAATGTTTCATAGAATAAGCGTAATCGTAAAAGTTTATTTCATATTTATACATCATTTTCCACTATTTAACCGATTATTCGGTGATGATTAGATATAAACAAGCTTTATTCTTTAGGCTTACGTACCTACATTGTAAATTCGCTTTAAATCTCGAGAACTAGTCGTAGTAAGATTTTGAATTTTTGGTACTCTATTAACGTATACACAATAAACACAATTTGAAAGAATTACGGAAATTAACCGACGAAATTCTGAATTACAGGACGATTTCGAAAAAAAAAGCTTTTCGGCATTTTTCTTCTGTTTTGTCTTTTGTATCACCCTGTGGTCCGCTCTAAAATTATATATATTTGGAATCAGCTTTCAATGGACAATCAATATATATTAGAATGAGCCACATGTGTTTCCATATTTTTGACTCTCCCTGTATAAAATATACAAATTGGGAATTTCGGTAATTATGAAACAGTACATTTCATTTCAAAAATAATATTCTCAAAATTTTGTTATTTCAACATAAACACATCGATTTTAAAAATTCACTTGTGTGTTATTGGTGGCTCACCCTGTATATAAGCGCATATTTTTATCACAATATACTATCTGACGTTACAGGAGTGATATTCGCGAAGAAAAAAATTAATCGAATCCTTCAATTGCCGTGAATATATTTTATAAAAATAGCCACTTTTTAACTTTAACACCCTGTATCTCAAAAACTAGTGTAGGATTAGATTGGGCCCATGTTACTTTTAATCAGGAGATCGAGATCTATAACATACTAAAAATTCAGAAAATTTAACCGAGAACCATTTTAAATAGGAAAAAGTGCGGGGTCCTTTAAGGATTTTTATTTTAATTTAAATTTCTACTTTAGACCAATCATATAGTTGTTGTCAATACTTTTAACGATCTGTGAAAATTTAAAAGCAACGACACGTACATCATATTGCCTATATAAGTACAAAACATATAGGGACTAATCAACTATGTAAACTTGTCATTTGCTATTTGGTAGGCTAATTTTTTTCACCTGCTGTAGGTTCTGAGGCCTTTATATAGCTAAAGTCCTGAGAAAAATGTGTGCTTAATTTTTTAAAATCATTTATTATGATGCTGCTTATGATGGTGCTTATGATGCTTCGGAGTAAGATGAAGCATACAGTTTTGTGTGGACAAGGGTGTTTTCTAGAATGTAAAGGAGTGAAAAATTAGTTTTCAAAAGAACATCTCGGAAAATATGATTTTACAAAAAAAAATTAAATTTTTTTCTTTTTCAAGGAATATTTTTTATACTTTACCTGCACTAACTGTTGTCTTTTTAAATACATCAAATAAGAAGTAAATTGGAGACCGAGTGGAATGTAGGAGGATAAGCGCCATCTTGTGGTGGATTGATCTATACTTTGAACTGATTAGTATGCACTTAATTTGGGTTCTATAGGATGATGGGAACATGGTTGAAATTGGGTCCAAAGTTCAATGAGAACCCATGTACTGACGACTTTTTTAATCGAAACAGATAAGTTACAATGTTAAAACCACTGATGGTTTTAGATGGATCATCCTGTGAGCTTTTAAGGGACATAAAGCAATTTGCGGGGAAACGCTTAGTTGGGATGCAAATGTCTTCAACATAGGGCGGTAACCCATTCCCACCGAAGAATCGATGAGTCACCTGCCAAAATACTGACTCGGCTCGAGGTTGCTTAATCCGTGGATTCGTCTCAGTCACTTACCGACTAGGCTATGCTCCCTCTTGCCTTCCTAAGACATTCACTTTGTTGTCATTCGTGCACTTTCTCCCTTACTCTCTCTTTACAGGCCAATCTGGGTAGGTTGTTCCACTGTGACCCTTTCTATTTCATTCGCACGCATCTCAGGTGCCAGGTTTATATAGTCGACTAGTACTTGCATGCTTTTTATTTTAAAATTTTGTTATAATTATGATAATGATAACGTTATAGCAAGAAAAATTCATAAAAAGCTCTCTATACTGGATGTCCCAGAAAGAGTGGTCAAAACAAAGCCTGGTGATAGGGGACATCATTACCAACCTTCAGAACACGATTTAGGGTTATCCGAAAGTCAACGGTTTAAATCATTCGCACTGCTTTTTGAGGAATTTCCTTCCAAAAATGATCTTTGTGATAAAACTACTCAGTGTATTGACCTGAAATTCGGCATATACATCATTTGGTAACGTATAGCAACCAGATACAGTATCAATTTCTTATTTACGACTGTTGTTTTTTTTTAGTTAAGTGTTAGAGTGTTAAAAATTACTTTGATTTGTGCTAATTACATGAAAAATTTTCGTATAGCCATTGGAACATTTTTAAAATAGCCATTCATGTGAAGTCCGAAAAAAATTAAAAAACTAAATTATTCAAAATTATTAAATAGTTAAAGAACAGTGGCGGCTGGTGAAATTTCAAGACGAGAAAAAAAATACTGAAATTTCACCAGCCGCCACTGTTAAAGAATAACGTGCTTACTCTTTCTCTTTCTTCTTCATGCTTCACATTTTACAGTGTAGCCTTTTTTTTAACAACCCATCATTTCTTATGTAATTGGTAGTGCTCGTTTATGTAACTGTATTATTACATATGTCTGTTCATGTTTTCAAATAAATGAATCGGGTACGGTGGCACAATCTGGTGGTCAGAGAGATCTCCTGATTTAAATCCCATTGGTCATTTTGTTTAGGAGCATTTTAAAGAAATAGTTTATGCCAGGGAAACTTCAACTGACCAAGATTTGCGAAAAATTGCAGTTGCACTAAATTAAGTAGAGGAAAACCTGCAGACATTCATCCGACTGAAAAGGAATGTTTTACGAAGATGCAGATTATGTATTCGGGTGAGGGACAGATCATTTGAGAATTTAATGTAATAATTAATAAATAAACATATTTTTGATTATTTGTTGTTTAATTTTTTAACATCGTGCACTTCCATTAATTATTGTACAGTTTTGTTTTTTTTTTTTAATTTTTTCGGCCTTACATGAATGATGAATGTTTTAAAAATGTTTATACGAATTTAATTTTTTCTTATGTAATTAGCATAAACGAGGGTAAATTCCCAGGTATATTGACGTCTCCTTTAGGTGATATGTCGATCGACGACGTCTAAGATGAATTAAAGTGACATCTCTGTAACGTCGCCTTTATGACTAAATGCTGTCGTTTGTTACGTCAATTTGACGTACCTGGAATGTACTTTTTTCATGTTGGATGATTTTATGCGTTACTACATACCTAGATTGTTATACGAATTTTTATAGATGGCGCCACTTATAAACCATTGATAATAAGAAGTCACTATGTATTTATCTTGTATTCCAATAAATTTATACCAAATAGTTTTAATCTGACCATTAGTTCCAAGCAAGCCACTATATTTTAGTAGTTTGCTTGGAATTAATAGTCGGATTAAAGGTCATTATATTCTGTAATGTGGCCGATATGGTACAAAACCCACCCTGTGGTCAGGGATGGCGCCAGACTGGCCAGGCCGGGGGGGGGGGGCACAATTTTTTTTTTAGGTTTGTAGGGGGGCACAGAAACATAACTAACAACATATAACATATTTTCTTTAATTTAAATTATTAAAAAATCTAGGAATCCATGGGGACACTTGGGGGGAGGCACAGTTCGTTTTGAGCCCCTGTAGCCCCCCCCCCCCCTTGGCGCCGTCCCTGCGCGTGGTTACCATGACTTGGCGGCTCATAAGCAGGTCATCAAACATCTCTAAAACCTTTGAGGATCATAGGTCAGTTTGCACTATACAATGGAGTATTATGTTTCTTAAATATAATAATATACCAATAATTAATTAAAAATACTCTACATGTGATCAGATAAACGATGCTAAATGCCGTCAATCTAACGTCTCAAAATGACGCCTTTGGGCTGTGACATGTTTCACGTTATTTTTACGTCATAGGTAACGTCGCATTGGTGATAAAGGTGACGTAAAATTGACGTTAAAATAACGTGACAATTTTTTTACAATGCTCGTTTAAAAATTCTTTTCTTATAAACAAAAATTTTAGCAAAAAAAAAACAAAAAAATAAAAGGTATTTATATCAGTCTTAAATAAAAATTTTATACTTTCTCTGGCTGCTACATTACCAAAGTATGTCTGTGCAGAATTTCAGGTTAAAGTCCGAATAATTATATTAAACCATTGACTTTCGGAAGTATATGTAGCATGCTCACTTACAACTTACATATGAGTGTATATGTACCATAGCTATGGTTATTAGAATAATAACAAAAAAAATTAATACCTAGCATGAATTATATTTAGAAATTCAATATAATCTCTTTTGAAACCGTATTTCCATATTTTTATTACGATAGCCCATATATGCTATATTCCTAGGGGTTGGTAGTGATGTCCCCTCACCAGGTTTCATTTTGAGCATTGTCTATGGGACACCCTGTATATAAATCTTGATTTTATTTTAAAATAAATAGGTTACAAATGAGAGTTTGGAGCTTATTTTCACACCTCTCACTTCCCTCGTGGCAGAAATGGTGGTAAGAGGAGTAGGAGGAGCGCCAAACTACCAGTTCTTACTTACACTTGGGTAATCATTTTTAAAACATTGTGTAAAATCAAAATTAATACAAATATAATTGAGTGATATGCAATAAAGTTGGTGTAAACTATCAATTTTTTAAAGTTAATGTATATGTGTAGACTGAAAATTGTCAGTTTCGAGAAATTTATACCATGTAATATTTTACTACGCTTGAAGGTACAAAATAAATATAACAAATGTAAGATTTTAATATTATATTTATTTAATAAATAAATTATATAAATAGCTTGTAATTAAAATAAATATTTTTTATGTAATTTTGTTCTTTGTTCATAGTATTAAATAAAATTTTATTAACAAAAATGCACTCTTATTTAATTAAGTAAAAGGTACAAAGTTCTTAAATTAAGAAATAAACACTCTCTCCATTAAACTTCACCTGTCATCATTTCCATGAATTCTGAAAAAGAAAATAAAAAAAATTACACATCAGATGTTTATATTTTTATTTTCTCAAAATAATTTAATGATCAACATGAGATTTAAGAAAAATAATAATTCAACGAAAGTTATTTTTATTATTCAAAAAACAACCAAAAGCGTGAAATGTTTGTGTATGGTGACTAGACACTAGTACAGGGTGGACTAAATTAGATGGGATTTGGGGTTTTCTCTAAAACTATGACAGATAGACAAAAATCAATATAGGTGTCCTGAGCTCGATTTTCGAGAAATAAACAATGGCTCAAACCGCGATCATTTATTTTTTTCGACTACCGAGCTACAGAGCGTTTTTGGAAAATTGGGCATTTTTGGATGACCCAAGTGTCGAATCGAAAATCGAGTAACACATTCTTAACGCACTTTTTTGAGTAGAATCCGTTGCTGATAAGAAGAAAAGTTTTTTTAAATGGAACACCCTGTAAATTATTTCATTATTCGATCACAACTTCAATATGCCTATCATATGTCATTATCTCTAGAAAAAGTGGTTAATTTTCGAAAAAGTTAATATATTTGTGAGGAGGCCAAGGAACAACACTTCTTAAAATATAAAATAATTTTGCCAAAAACAGGAAAAACTAAACTACAATAAATGTTCGAATGCACCGAGAAAATTTTTTCACCATCATAGTGAAAAAATAAGCTGCGTAGTAGCAGAAAACTCTAATAACATAGGCGCCAGTGTAGTACTGTGCTGCAGCAGAAAATTTTGATTTGCTGGCAGTACTTTACAACCACAGTATACTTATTTCATAAAAAATAACTTTTCTGATCCAGGATGATAACATTGCTACTATTGTTAAGGAGCAATTGCTGTTGTTGGCAAAATATATTTCTGTCAGTATAAAGTAACTTGCAAGGAATATAAATTGACTTCACTACCACAAAAAAGAGACTTGGAGTCACTGTAGATTGATTTGCCTATAGTCCTAAAGTAGTTTACTGCTACTATAAAGTAACTCTGCTGGCATTATAAAATAGTTTTGCTCCACTAGCAAGATTCTTTTATTGCCATTTTACAGGGTACTGTTACTGTAAAGTAACTTTGCTGACATAAAATAGTTTTGCTACCCTAGTAGGATTTTTTATTGCCATTATACAGGCTGTTTCAGGATAACCGGTCAAATTGTAAATTTGGAATAGGTATTTCTAAATATGAAAAATATTTCCTATGGAGGTAATAGGTATCCGAAAATGCCTCATGAAGGAGTTATACCATTTCAAAATTTTTAGCTGCCATTTTTGTGGTATAATTCTTCAACGATGCATTTCTGAACCTTCATACATATAGGATTTTTTTTCATATTTTGAGGTGTCCCATACAAATTTAAAATTTGATGGTTAATCCTGAAAGGCCTGTACAAGGCCTTCTAAATTAAATAGACAAAATTAGCTAGGTGCATGATTCATTTTTTCAGGATAAGGAAAAAGTGGTTTTATAAACATATAAACGTTTTTTAATGTCCGAGTCGTTTATTTAAAAATATATTGCTGTATGTAATGCAAATAAAGAAATAAAATCAGTTTAACATTTATTAACTTATAGTCACCTATTGAAATATCAGTGATTTCCACAACAAAAGAAAATGCTTTTTGAAACAACATTTTGATAAATAAATAATATGTAATTGAGGAGTTTCCGGTAGAAGGGGGTTAAGTGCCGAAAGTAAAATTTCTAAGTTATTACAATCAAAAATTTCTACATACCACCTACTAATATGCAGAAAGCGGTTAATTGCCAATAAGAAGCTGTTTAAATTTTACTTTTGGCACTTAGTCTCTTTCTACTGGAAGCTCCTCGATCTATTATACTAAAAATGGATGAACATTGCCAGATGAAAATTGTAAATTCTTAACAGAAAATAAATAAATGAAATCAGTTTCATGTTTCTTAACCTAATCATACTAATGCATAATTATTTGCATTTCGTATAATTATAACGTACGTATCATAAGTTTTCAAATCTTGAAAGAAAATGCAACTCTCTATGTGTATTTCCACAAGAAGGGAAAATAAATGCTCATTAAAACTTTTTGAAACAACATTTGGATAAATAAATATGTCATTTTTTTCATTAACCATTATACTAGAAATGTTGCCAAAGCACAGATAACGATAACCACAACTCGAAAATAATTGGAATCGAAAGGCTTTGCACCACTAATCAGTAATCACTAATCACAAAATATATCTTCACTAATTAATACATAATTTGTGCACACGACACACGACAAGTACCCAAAAATTAGAACGTATACCTCACCACAACACGTGGCATGTACTATAGGTACGCCACTCCGGTCAGTAGTGGTCACTCGGTGACGGTAACAATAATGCACAAATTAGCACTAGATTAGCGCACCGATTAGCAATTATGGTGATGCGATGGCCGCAAGCCCCAATACAAATATGATTATATTGTGAGGAATGAGAGAATAATGCAATAATGAGATTCTTCTTCCAGCCCGCGCAGCATAACCAATGAAAACAATAAGAAGGCTAAATTAGAATTTCACTCCTCTTATGACGAGAACCGAGTCTACTTTCACAAAGCGCATGCGTTAGTTCAATTTTTTAAAGAATTCTCTTTTGTACCAGCTAAGTTTTTTTTAGGAACAATAATAAAGTTTTCAACTGCAGTTAAAATATTTATACAAAATTTGTCTTTCTGTAGTAACAAAGTACATTTCAATGGTAGTTAGAAATTATTTAGTGATTGTAAATTAAAGTTTTATAAAATATTTTATTGTGTTACAGTATACACTATTTATTATTCCAGTAAAAAATATTCCTGTTACTGTGAAGTGCCGCAGCATACCTACCGAATTTTTTAACTGCAACATAGAGTGTTTACTGTTATAAAAAAAATATACGCTCTAATAGCAAAAAAAGTGGTAGCAAAGATTTTCTTTAGGGCAATTTTCTCGGTGTGGTCTTCCATTGACTCTATGCATGTTTATCACATTTCTAATATTTTTTATTGAGAAGGCCATGGCAAAGAAAGGAAAATCGAAATAATCGTAAATGTAAAAAACGAATTTGTGAGTGAATTGTGAGTGAGCAATGTTAAAAATGGTTCAATTTAAGTGTTTTATGGAATGCGGAGAAGATTAAAATTTAGCTTCCGAGCTTTATTTTAATAGGTATGTTATAGACAGCAAAACTTTGTGCCGCCTAAACAATATTTTTAGATATCCAAAAAAGAGACAGCCAGACAAAATTTGAAAGAGTTTGGATCATTTGTAAAACCTCGAGCAAAAATATATAACAAAGCAGGTAGAGAAGCTGTAGAAAATATTGTTTTAGAAACTGTAAGAGAAAATCCTAATATATCGTCTCGCTAAATACAGGAAAATTTAGGAATCCCAAAAACAATTGCGTTGCGTTGGTTAAAAAAACTAAAAATAAATTCAAACCCTACAAAATTAGGATTAGTCACCATCTATACCCAAACGACTTTCAAAGGCGTCTCGATTTTTGCCAGTGGTTTTTGAGTCAGTGCAATAAAGAGCCAGGATCTGAAGGAACAATTACATTGACAGACGAGGCTTATATAAGCAGTGCCGGAATTTTTAATCGGCATAATAACCACCATTGGGCTCCAGCCACCCCACATCAAATCATGGGTCCAGTACCAAGTTCACTAGCGGGCCCCCGCGCTTAATAATTGATGAGCGGGGGAAGGGTGTCAAATGCGAAAAAAAAATTTTGGGATTGGATAGGTATCTATATATCACTCAGGACTAGTTTATCAATGTCTAGCTAAGTTAACTAAATTGATAACTAAAAACCGCTGCCCAAGGAATCACTACTTCCACATCCAGATTCTTTTCCAAGTCACTCACAACGAAAAAATTTTTGTATGTGGAAATAATTGTTTATGGAACTTTAATAATATAATATTTGAAATTCTCTACCCCAAAAACCCATAAAACGATACCCCACATCGGTAGCGGTGATAAGGGGTGGTAGTGGGGGTGGATGAAGTAAAAAAACATTTTGAGGTTTCTGATTCTTGTACACACACTAAATCACAATTTTTTTTCATCCCCTTTAATAATGGGGTGGGGGTGGTAAGGGGGGTGGCTAATTCCAAAATTTTTTTTCTTGTATATACTAAATACCAATTTTATGGACTCTTACCTGCTTGATTTACCTATTTTCCCCAAATTTACCCCAATTTACCCCCCAACCCTTCGACGGAACAAGATGAAAATATAATATAGTTCTAGATCTCGTTAAAGTACATATGTGTACCAAATTTCAAGTCAATATCTCAAACGGTTCCAGAGTAAACGTGCGCACAAAAAAAGTTACAGAGACAGACCGACCGACAGACCGACAGACAGAAATTTTTTTTCGCTCAAACTTAAAATCTCGACGTTTCGTGACATTCTAAGCCTATTTGAACAATAAAAATTTTTAAAAATTTTTTTGTCGTTACTATACTTCCACTGGATGTGGAAGTAAAATTAATTTAGCTAACTGGACATTAATAAACAACAAATAGTTTGGATGTTTAATTTTTAGGAAATAATGGTCCCATTTTGTGACCAGCTAGATCTCCCGATATAACCCCTGCCGACTTTTGGCTTTCGACTCCTGTCGATGTTGTGATCGAATAATTCAATAATTTACAGGGTGTTCCATTTAAAAAAACACAAGTTAGGTCTATATCTCGAAAACTGAAGCATGCATAATTCTCTTATCAGCAACGGATTCTACTCAAAAAAGTGCCTCATGAATGTGTTACTCGATTTTCGATTTGACATTTGGCAACTGAGATATAGAGGTCATCCAAAAATGCCAATTTTTCAAAAACGGTCTGTAGCTCGGTAGTCGAAAAATATAGATGATCGCGGTTTGCGCCATTGTTTGTTTCTCGAAAATCGAGCTCAGGACACCTATATTGGTTTTTGTCTATCTGCCATAATTTTAGAGAAAACCCCAAATCCCATCTAATTTGGTCCACCCTGTACACTATAGTACACTAACTAGAAATTTTAATAAGATTTTCATATGGATTAAATTTCGTTTTTTTTTTTTGTAATTTGATAGTAAATATATTAAAGAAACATTTCTATATTATGCGGGGCCAGCCATTTTATAAGACATCTTAAAAACGGTTTTTGTCGAATAACTCGAAAAGTACCAATCATATTTGGCGAAAAAATGCTGGAAACCAAAACAAATATGTAGAAACTGAAAATCAGTTTGGGTTTTTTATTTTTGTAGGTTTAACAGTTTCGGAGATACGGAAGTTTAAAGATGTTTATAAGACGAAGTATTTAGTTTAAATGGTAAACATCTTAGGAACTGTTAGTCGAGTCAGTGAAGCCTAAAATTCGTCAAAACCTCTTAATCCTCAGCAACAGCTCCGATTTTGATCATTCTTTTTTTAAAATTAAGAAATTTAAACACTTGGTATTTTGTTTCACTGGTTTTTATTCAGATTTTTCTGACATATGTTTCGGTCTCACGACCATTATCAAAGAGTCTTAATAACTAACCTAAAAGTGACCGCTTACAATATATATGCACATTGTTACCTACAATAAGCTTGGAATGGGATGATAGCTAATTTTAATTTTATTGCAATTGATTAAATTTAATCCTACCTGGTACTAGGAACTTAATTATCTTACTAGGAACTTACTTAATTATAATTTTAATACAGTGTCTAGTACGGGAGTATTTGCAAATATAATTTGTGTATTTGTAACATTTTTGTGGTTTTTTAGGGCCCTCTTTATTTCCAAAATTTCAAGCATATCTAGATTATCTCCTTTATTGACCTTATGTAAAAGTTTAACATTACTATTGCTAAAGAAATGATTTTGTTGAATACAATGTTCTGCAAACCCCGTGGATTTTACGTTATCTAAAATTGACTTTTTATGTTATTTGTTCCGTTTTTCCTTTATTTAACGTTGAAAGGATCGAATTCAGTTTTCGGCCAAGAAAAACGAGCCATAACTCGGTTCGTATTGCATCTACAGAAATAAAAAAAAAAAAAAACAATAGATTTGCTATTTTATAGGCTTCATTTTTGCTTATAATAAATTTTTTTGTAAAACGTAAAGTTTTCGAGTTATTAGTGAAAAATCGTTCTAAAACATGCATTTTTTAGATGAAAAATCAAAAATTTCAATCAATCATTCCTCTATCGATTTGTACAGTTACTTTGAACATAATAATTTCCTCCTCCGAGAATGGGTGGTATCCACCCACAGGGTAAAAGCACATATCGGTACTATATAACTTTTGTTCCTTCAGCCGTTCCCTAATTACCAAATTTCACATCAATCGGTTTTATCCGAAAGAATTCTAAGCGAAAAACCTTCAAACACTGGACTAAATTATCTTTTTCATGAATATCGGAAAAAAAAACAAAAAAATATAGATTTTTCCTGTAAAAGTTGTTATTATTGTTTAAACAATATAAATAAATTATCAACCCCCGACTGTGAGAAACATTTTTTAACTTAAATTTTTAATAAAAACAACTCAATGTTTTATAAATATCGCGAAAAAAATGTTTTAAATATATTTTTTTGTAAATATTGTTATTATTGTTTAAACAATATAAATAATTATTTACGCCACTTAGGTTGTTTCTGATTTTGAATAATATTATAAAAGACACATTTTAAAAAAAGAATTATCAAAATCGGAGCTGTTGTTGAGAATTAAGAAGTGAAAACCTTCATTGACTCGACTATATGGTCAAATTAAAGTTTATTAATTAGGCTTCAGAATGACTTTTTTTTCAAGCTTTGTTATACTCTTCGCAAAAACGAAGAGTATATTGTATTTGATCGGCACATTTCTAAAATCGTAAATATCGCTCGTACAGAAAAAATTTTCATATCATTGTGTTAATGAACGAATTCTGAACAACTTTCAAAATGTCCGTCTGTCCGTCACGTTTCTTGTAAGCACGATAACTTAAGAAAGAAAAGTCCGATTGTATTGAAATTTGGAAAGTAAGTTAGTGTTAGGTAGAAGAAGAACCTTATTGTTTTTGAAGAAAATCGATCAGTAAATAAAAAAATTATTAATTATTTAATATAAAAAAAATATGCTCATAATTTTTGTCGCTTGTACTTAAATAGAAATCTTGCGAAATGTTATCTCCATAAACTTTTGCCTTGCAGGAGTGTGTGTTCGAATCCCACACAGGTTGGATTTTTTTTTTTCATTTGTTTTTTTTCATATAATTTTTTTCACAAAATTTAGGATGTCCAAAAACTAACATTATTTACAAGAAAACAGCGAAGAGTATCCTATAGAATGTGTAACAATTATATAAAAAGCTCAGTAAACTAGCGAAGAGTACGTTTTTAGCTTGTTTAACTTGCTTTGTATGTACGCTGTACGTATGTTATATGTTTAGTTCAAATCTTGCAAGTTAATTTTGAAATACTTAACGACGTCCAATTGAGCTGGAATTTTGTATACCTACACGTGTAGTTCTGGTGATAATACAATAATACGGTACAATTTAAGAAAGAAAAGGTTATAATGTGACCAAATGGCAGTTTTTTATAAAGCTTGTTTCAGAAATCTCGTTTTTCATGGAAAACTATAAATATACTTATGTGTAATTTTCCATTTTCCATTTTACGCCTACAAGATCTATCATTTCACCTGAAATATTAAAAAGAAAACGGGACAAAAACACGTTTTTCAAAATTAAAACTTAATTTCCAAGAAACGCTTACCTCCAAAATTAGACAAAACTTTACCAACTTCCTGATAACATACAGATTGCAATTCTAGAAAAATCCCCCCCCCCCCCCAGCAATCGTTGAAATCGTCTTTTAATGCTTAGTTTTATTCGACTATTAGTTTAGTTTCATGTTAAACATAATAAACAAATCAAAAACCGCTGCCCAAGGAATCACTACTTCAATATCCAGATTTTCTATCCAAGTCACTCACAACGAAAATATTTTGCATGTGGAAATAATTGCTTATAGAACTTTAATAATATAATATTTGAAATCCTCTACCCCAAAAACCTATAAAACGATACCCCACATCGGTAGTGGGGTGGGGGTAGGGGTGGTGACAAGGGGATGGTAGTGGGGGTAGATGAAGTAAAAAAATATTTTGAGGTTTCTTTTTCTTGTGCACACACTAAATCGCAATTTTTTCCATCCCCATTAATAATGAGATGGGGGTGGTAATGGGGGTGACTAATGCCAAAAATTTTTTGAGACCTTAGCTTCTCTTGTATATACTAAATACCAATTTTCTGGACTCTTACCTGCTTGATTTAGCTATTTACCCCAAATTTACCCCAATTTACCCCCAACTCTTCGTCGGAACAAAATGAAAATATAATCTAGTTCCAGATCTCGTTAAACTACATACGTGTACCAAATTACAAGTCAATATTTTAAACGGTTCCAGAGTAAACGTGCGCACAAAAAAGTTACAGACAGACAGACCGACAGACCAACAGACCGAGAGACAGAAATGTTTTTTTCGCTCAAACTTAAAATCTCGATGTTTCATGATATTCTAAGCCTATTTGAACAATAAAAATTTTTTAAAGTTTTTTTGTCGTTTCTATACTTCCACTGGATGTGGAAGTAAAACTTAATAAATCTTCGATGTATCTATTCTATGGCATATTATGAATAAATAGGTAGGTATAATTGAAATTCTTAAAATAAAATTCTATCTTTATAATACATTAAGCAATTCTAATAAGAAGTTCGAAGATACTTCGAAAATTTAAACGTAATTTATTAAAGTGCAGTAAGTATTTCGTGGTAAATAAGTTAAGTGAATATAGTAGATTCCCACTTGACGACTTTATCTGATATATTACCCTAATAAATTTGGTTGCTTATTTTATATGCTATAATTATATATCTCATTCCCAAGAATCACAGCATAAAACTAAACGAACAAATCACACTGACGCAAAACATTCATCGCGTATTCGGGACCAAAAAGTATATAAATAGATGGTATGGCATTGCGAATCTTACCATCAAAGTCAACGGTTCCAGAACCATCGGTGTCAATTTCTTCAATCATCATATCTAGTTCTCTATCTGTTAGTTGGTCATCTAACTCTCTTAAGATCTCACGAAGGCAGGTGGTCGGGATGTAGCCGTTTCCTGTAAACAATAGAAATGAGTAGTAAGACCCGCTATAATAATAATAATGTGGTAACAATCCTACGAAAGCATATAGTCTAGGAAATATGCGTGCAAATTCGACGATGAAAGGTTACCGTCTGCCAGTTGGTAATCGTAGGCCCCATATGAGTACCAAAGTTTCTTCTCTCTGGAAATTTTTGGTATAAGGGGGATAGGGAGGGACGAGACATTTTTTTTAATCGAATGGTTAATGGATGAAACTTCCGGTCGGCGCGCGGTAACCGGAAATTGGAAAAGAAAATGTTTAGTTACCGGACCAAAGGCGCAAAATGTTTAATTTGGCATCAAAGTAGCGAAAAATGGACGAAAACTTTAAATTTTGACAAAAAATAGTTACAATTGAAAAAAACGCCTGCTCAGCCAGCTTATGATTCACAAGGCACTAAAAAACAATAACCTTGGCTGGCAGACATTTTTACCAAATTTAACCCTCCGAAACCACTCTTTAAAAGATTAAAAAAAAGTTAGTTTTCCGTTTTATTATTTATAAATATTAAGAAACGTCCTTTGGATATGTTATTACAGTAGGAAATACGAAAAACTTGAGCTTTGGTTCATCTTGATCAGTTCATAGTTAATAAAGACATTAACAAAAAAACTTTTCAATCGTGCTTTGCTCCAAATATTTTTATAGTAGAACAGTCATTTTTTGGTTTATAAAAATCATTAAGGAATGGAACAATGATATGCAAGTTTCATTTTCTTTTTATTTCAATGATTTCTTAGTGTTCTTGATTTTTTAAATCAGTCGAGCACTTAGCCTTCAGCCTCATGTGGACAGTGACACCACTACCAGCAGTCTCGCTATACTGTTATATTCAAATTTCGCGCCAGTGGCTGCTGGCGAAATTTCAATATTTTTTTTTCTCATCTGTGGCCCATACGAAATACGGGAAATAACATCTAGAGAAGCACTTCTCTAAGTACCTCAAAAGTTTTGAAAAAGCAGTCTGCGAAAATTTTTTTTTAAATTCGGTTGCCCTCCCTGGCCCCTGTTTAATTTATTTTTTTTTGTCATATACATTTGACTTTTCATAAAAATACAACAATAAGTTTTTGAGTTTATGAAAATATTTTCATTATTAACTTAAATACAAGGAACTGAAATTTTGTAATTTACAATTTAACAAATTACAACATTTCAATTCGTTGGATCTCAGTTAATAATGAAAATATTTTCATAAACTCGAAAACCTATAGTTGTATTTTTATGAAAAGTCAAATGTATATGACAAAAAAATAAATTAAACAGGAGTTCCCCTAGGGCCAGGGAGAGCAACCGAATTAAAAAAAAAAAAATTCGCAAACTGCTTTTTCAAAATGTTTTAGAGGTCGTTAGAGTAGTGCTTCTTGCTTCTATAGACGTTATTTCCCATATTTCGTATGGGTCCCATGCGCCACAGACGAGAAAAAAAATACTGAAATTTCACCAGCCGCTACTGCTTCGGATATGTTTTCAACAATAATAATAATATACAGGGTGTCAACGCTACTATACAGTAATACTATACGCTACTATTAATAATAAGCCATAGTTCAGGAGTAGATTCTTTCGACCAAAATAGGAGGATATAACCAAATATGCTTGAATAAATTGTTGCAGTGGAAAAAGATACAGGGTGTCAGGATTGTAATATCTTTTTCTTTTTTTTTGCAACATCTCAACTATCCCTTGACCGATTTTCTCACAATTTGGTAAGGAAACCCAATTTGAAAAGGACAAATTGTATTTATTGAAAAGTGTGCTTTGGTGATGTCTTAATTTTAGTTTTATTCGACTAATATTGATATTGAGGTCTGTTAAAAATACGTTTGATAGTGTTACATCTTTATTTTAAACTTTACACATATACCATGACAATACAATAATTATTAATCAGTTTCAATAACTAAACAATTAATTAAATAATTTTCATTTGACTTCGAGTCGGATGAAAGGCTGATATATACTATTCCTTAACAGATGATGCCATCTGAGATTGTGATCCCAAAATTTGAATGTTGCGGTGAACACGGTGAATGGACACAGTGTAATCCATCGAAAATTTAAGACACGAAAATATAAAGTAAAAATATATAAAAAAACTTTTTTTTTCTGTTATCAAAAAACGCACTAAAAAATAGAAAACTAGTTCTTTAGTTCACACTATTTTTAGGGTTTTATGACTAAAAATGAAAGCGATCATCATAAAATGTCACTTTACTTTTTCGATAAATAGTCAAAACTTTGTAAAAACTTTCCCCGCGCTTTTATTTTCAGTTATAAAAGTCTGAAAATACTGCGATAGCTGAAAAAAATATTTTCAATATTTAATGCATTTTTGATAAAAGCTTTATTTTAAAAAGATTTGGTGTACATTTTTATTTACACTGACTTCAACATCAATATTAGATAATAACGTCGAACTAATGCGGTGACTCGGTGGAATTTTATTTCTATTTCATAATTTTTAATGGCCTTGTTTTTTAGATAGTTCGCTAAAAAATTCAACTTTTTTTGGCAAAAGGTTGAGTTCTCCTGACATGGGTAGGTAAGCCTAAAATCTTCGTCTGAATATCAAGATTCATTTAGTGAAAGTTTCATTAAAATCATGTTTTTTAAGTCAAGTAGTAGTCCACTGCATTTAGTGAAAAATGAACCGCATCTTCAGACCAATTCATAGAAAAGCAAATTTTGGTTTTCCAGGTAGGTTCGGGTGTCCTTAATAAGGTCTCAAAAGCCTCCGAAGTGGGAGTGTAAGGATACAATTTGGTAACCCTGTAAAGGGCTAAAATCGTGCTCGGAAACGAATTTTTCGAGATATCTCGGTTTTCATTGCCTCTACGACAAAAATACATCAGGTCAAAAAGAAAGCTATGGAAATTCTCCATAAAAAAGGTACAGGGCCTTTTTTCGTATACGCAATAGTTTGACGGCGAGATGGCGGTGGATGATGAAACAGCAGAGCAGTTGAAACCTCATCTCGACAACATACACGAAAAATCATTTGAAGATGTTGAAACATCAAACGTTATTAGAGACTTAAAAGTATTATTTCTTGAAAAAATTGCCGAAATAAAATATAGAGGGCCCACTGCACAATTGTGGGTGCAATACTTCGAAATGGTTACGATTGCAAAAGACTTTATACGAGCGAAAAGGATGGGAAATTGGCAGGCGCATTTAGCTTGTGTTAAACAAATGCTTCCATATTTTCACGCGGCTGGACATTTTCTTTACGCAAAATCTGCACATTTATATGTGCAAGAGATGGAAATTTTAAAAAATTCAATGGATAGCACAGCTTTCTAGAAGTTCACCAACGACTTTTTCTCGGTTAAACGTTCAGATAAATATTTCTGTGGAACATCTACTGATATGATAATTGAACAATCTGTTATGGAATCGTCGAAATCAAAAGAAGGTTTTACTCGTGGAAGAAGTAGAGATGAAAGTGTCGTGAAAAAATGGGTTTTTGGGCTATTGACTGCAAGTAACATCAGCGAAGGACTCGGCAACTTTTGTGGGCTTTCTTTCCGTGGGGAACAGCATGTTGACGCAAGGGAATCTCGCATAAAGAGAGATACCGAGGATGTTCATAAAGTGTTAAATTGGTTCAATTCTCATAATGCCTTCCCAATTATGCCAAGAATTATGCCGATTGCAACAGGGGTTACTGGTGATGGAAAAATAACATCTCGTGATGCTCATAAGATTGGAACTGCTGCAATGGAGAAAAAAATTGGCAACAATTTCTGTGATATTAAATTTTCACGTGCAGATAGAGTGCTTCCACTATTAACTGTCAATAGCAATGTTAAAGTCCATGATACCACAATGCCCATTGATCCATTATTGTTGTTTCAAAGGATTACTGTCATGAAGAGAACAAATGAAGAGTATCGCACCTACTTGGAGTATGAATTAGCTCCGTATCCGGTGTCACTCTTTGACGAAGTTGGTATGCGCAAGACGAACAAGTCAGCTTTCTATGACAATTTCCAGCAATTGGCTCGAAGTCTATTATTGTTTTTGATGGTTATGAAAATATTAGCAACAGTGTGAAGGCTATGGAGCAGTTTCGCCAGTCCTCAAAAGCTTCATCTGTTGACATTTACTTTGATGAGCAGATGGTTGCAACTGTAAGCCAAGAAAAGCTCCTTGCCAATAATAAAAATAAAACCAGATTGATTTCGATGTTGACAGAAAAGTTTGAGGCAAATAATTATATTGTTAGACCTGCTGAAGATGATGCTGACATTTTGATAGTCGAAACAGCGCTTGAGGAATCATGTAAAAATACTACGGTTGTGGTTGGGGAAGATGTGGATCTTCTTATAATTGCAAGACTGCAGCTTTGAAAGTGATGAAAAAACGGCAGGACTTGAAACTTGTAGCTGAAGTATTCAGCAAGACTGGTACCTCTCCTGGCATAGTTACTTCGAATGGGATAAAATTTTTCCTCGCAATCTACAACGCTCCTGTTAAAGAAGTTTCCATCGACAACTATCGGTATTCTTGCTTTATTAAAGCTGTGAGCAAAAGCAAACCAGTGAAATTGAATTATTTACCACCCACTCATGACGCAGCTCAACAGCATCTATGTCGTGTTTATTTTCAAGTACAGAAATGGTTGGGTAATGTATTGGATCCCAAAGAGTGGGGATGGATGTTGAAAGATACCATATTGTGGCCAAAAACAACATCCCAACTTCCTGCGCCTGATTGTCTTCTGAAGATGATTTTCTACAACTGTACGAAAGGTTGTGGACCATTGTGTGGCTGTCGGAGGTTGGGATTTAATTGCTCACCAGTTTGCGGCAACTGCCATGGAAAATCTTGCTTGAATGCTGAACCGATTGAAAACTCGTCAGAAATAGATGCCCACACTGAAGCAGAGACTGAAAGTTCTCAGATTGACTCGGATTTCCTCGAACGAATCGATGAATTTATAGAAGGAGAAAACGGACAAGAAGGAAATTATTAATTTGACAACATTTCAATAAGTATGACAGTCGTGGATTAGGCCTACCGGGGAAACCACATAAAAAAAACGCGCCTAGTACTCAACCTCGAGGGTGGTGTGGAATAGAGTACTTAAATTATCCATAATATTCCATAAGTTCAAATTCAATGCAAAATTTTCAAGAAAACTATTGCGTATACGAAAAAAAGACCCTCTATCTTATAGAGAATTTCCATAGCTTTCTTTTGGACCTGATGTATTTTTGTCGTAGAGGCAATGAAAACCGAGATATCTCGAAAAATTCGTTTCCGAGCACGATTTTAGCCCTTTACAGGGTTGCCAAATTCTATCCTTACACTCCCACTTCGGGAACTTTTGAGACCTTATTAAGGACACTCGAGCCTACCTCGAAAACCAACATTTGCTTTTGTATGAATTGGTCTGAAGAAAAATCCTAAATGCAGTGGACTATTATAGTAAGTATATTTATTTACATACATTCATTTAAAGAAATGGCGGAGGATCTGGTCATAATTAATCTTTTAAACATTTTATTCTTCTTTTCTGCCTGCCTCTCTAAGTTGAAGTCATGATGATATAGCCTCTCCCTCTCTCTGTCGATACTTGTCATTTTAGTGATAATCACATTAAAATTGGACTAGTAGCTTTGGAGTTACTAGGCACACAACCGAATTGAAATAGGTTAAAAAATAATATGCTTTTCAATTTAAATAATCTGGAAAAACAATTCATTCCATTCATTTATTTCAACTAGGGATAAGACGATGGTACATAATATTTCAACAAAATTGAAAATCAATTGTTTATATAAATAAGTTCCTTTTTCTATCGATATTTTTTGGTTTAGATCGCGAAACTTGCAGGGTGGATCAAATTGAACAGTTCTTTGCTGTATCTCACGAAAGAATGATCTGATAGTAGTCCAATCAATGAATGCTCAAAAGAGGACATGGAGGAGGGGAGAATTTTCTTCATCGGAAATGTGTTGGGAGTAGTTAGGAGGAAAACATACTAAAAGTCCCCGGTTCAGGAGGGAAGGTTCCTTTTGTCGATTCTTCGCTTATAACTCGGAAACGATGCGTCATACGAGAAATGGTAATCTATGCAAAATTAAACACAATTAAATTTCTAACAAGAATGTATTATATATATTCATTTTCTTCTTATGTGTTATAGTTTACGAGATATTCGCCATCCAAAATAGATAATTAATAAATAAATTAATTAGGTACGTTGAATATTTCTATCAAAGCGGTTTACCGTGGTCTGCTAATAAATCAGTCACAAAAAAATCTTTATTTTACAACACTCGACGTATTTACTAACGTAATATTTTGTCGAAATCAATACATTTCCTTAAATATACAGTGTGACTCACTTAAAATGAAGACCCCTTATAACTTTTTTATTTTGTTTCTGATTTGAATCAAATTTTACCCAAATATAACAACTACTTATGACCAGAAAGATATTCGCCTGTTACAACGGAAATGCTACCTGCGGTACCAAAATATGCGGAAAAAATAAAAACATTTTGGATGTTAAAAATTCTAAAAAATGCATCGGATTGGCGTCAAAAACGTACATACACCAAAATTTGATTTGGTTATTGATGGGCAATGTCTCATACGTAAGCTCATCTGACAAAGGGGATCCTCAATTTCCCCAATTTGTGGTGGATACGTGAAATTCGTCAAGACCCACTATGTTATTTTTAATTTTTTAAATGTTTAATATAACTATTTTTTCCCATTTCAGATTTGAAAAGAATATTTATACTCCAGTCACATTAGGCGAGAAAAAGCAACATCTGCTAAAAAAATCCAAGAGATAAATTTGGCATATACCTTTATTTAAACTTAGCAGCAACGTTTCAAAAGTAAAGTCGGGCTCAGCGTTTATGGCGTGTGTACGGCTCGAGCTACGCCTTCCTTTAAGATTTGTTCTCACTCACACACATATCAAGCGGTAATTGTAAAGCTACCTACGACTTTCCACTCTATAAAACTTCTATAATTATACGTTCATCTCTTTCATCCTTTCATGCGGTTAAAATTCATAATGGGCAACGTTTGTGCGCACTCAATTATTTTCGACATAGCCGTGCGACAATATTTTGGATTTTAAATAATAGGTAACTAAATAATAATCGCTTGAATAACGGATTATTTTTTATTATTCAAGCTATATGTATATTAAATATTGTATTAAATTAAATGAAGCGTGAGTGTAATTAAATATTTTCAATATATTCAAAATGTTTCAATTAACTTGGTGTAGGTGTATCCTGGGATTATCTGTCTTTATAATAAAATTACTCTTTTCTTATATATTTCAATTTATTAAATTTAAAAAAAAAGGTAATATTATTATATAACTTAAATATTTTTAGATCTTTTCACCAAGTTTACTAAAGTATTTTTAAACCATAAAATTTCACACCACCCTTTAACAAAAACTTCAAATCTAATACACATCAATTAAGTCTTAGCTACAATAACATAAATAAACCTCTATATTCAAGGCAGACAGGTAATACTTAAATTCAGTTTTTAGTTGCTTTTAAAGACTCAAATATAACACACCTAAAATGTAAATAATTGTAGTGTGCAATTCAATAATATTAACTAATGTAACTAATTTAAATACATGTGTATAAAAAATGGTATTAAAAAAATATTTGTCTTCACTTAATTATAGTTCTCTGACGATGATTGAATTAACCGAAACGTAAGAAAATAGTAATTTTATTATAAAGACCGATAATCCCAGGATATACCTAGATCAAATTAATTTGATATCAACAGTCAAGAAAATAAAAACAACTAAATGTTTTAAAAACATTTTACAAAATATTTTCGAAATTACTTTAATAGAATTAAATATTTTGAAAGTGTCCATTCGTAGACCCACAAAATACTTTAATAATATTGTGAAAACTGTTAATCATATTTAATTAAATATTGTAAAATACTAAAATGTTTTTAAAGTGAAGGAGAGGAAGACTGAATGTTGTTCTTTTTGTTTCAATAATAAATATTTACAACTATGTATTAATCTTAATTCTTTATTTTTTTTTGTTATTTTTCACTATTACTTTCATTTTTTAAAGGAGAATTGTTTTGTTCAATTTTGAATATATTTTATTTAATTTCAAATAAACCTATTTGGGAGATTGATTTTATTTATTTCATTCATTTCAACCTCAGTGCAAAACTGATTGATCCGACACTGTTCGTCCCTTCCTTTAAATAATCTTAGATCGTAGGCTTCTCGTGACGCACATGCCATAAACGCTGAGACAGACTCTACCTATCAATATCGCGTCTTCAGTTATTCAAAGTTAAAGGTCACAGGTATAAGTTTTTCTCAAATATCTCACTTCCTATGGGGCGCATGACTTTTTTTGGTTGTTACAAAAAAAATGGAGACTAGGAAATTCTCTACAACTCTTATTTTACGTATAACTAACAATTTAGTAAATAACAAACTGTTAAATTTTGCAGTAAGGCGCACATATTTATTCAATACCTAAACCATTACTTTTCCAAGCATCAAAAAGTTATGACTAATCAAAAATGTAGTTATTAGAGAGGGTTTGCAATATTCCAGACACGGCGGTAATTGAGAAATTTGGAACAGCTTTATTAGTGAAAGGCTTATTTAAAAAAAAATGAGCCACCCAAAGAAATCAGCCAAGAGTAGTTCCTATCCAATCGCCCAAATAAATCGTTCCTACCTTGTTTTACATAGATGTTGACAGATTTTAATTTGTGCATTAGCACTGATATTAACCTGAATTTTCCAAACGCCGTTTCTACTTCTACTATTAAGTAGATACGGCGCCGCTTGAAAAATCAATACAAAATATCAATTATTGCTGGAGAAGATGTAGATCTTTTAGTTCTCCTAATAGGACGTGCTCCTTCGAACCAACGAGTTTTCTTCCCCAAAGCTATAGAAGATAATTAAAATAAAAAAAATATGGATTAGGCCTACTGGGGAAACCATGTAAGAAAACACACCTAGCACTCTACTTCTGAGGTGGTACGGAAACGGATGCACCGCTGCTCATTATTTCTCTAATGTATAGCGTGAAAACGGCTGGTAATACGTAAAATATGTATATAGCCTGTTTTGTAGACCTAGTCTTCATTTTTTTTTGCAATAGACAAGAAAGTCATAAGGTCCACAGGAAGCAGGTTATTTGCGAAAAACTGATTTCTGTGACCTTTGACGTTGAATAACTGAATATGCAAGCGCGATGTCGACGGAGACTTTTGAAGACATTATTTATAATGTCAAGATAAAGGTTTATGCAAAATTTTAGCTCACTTGAATTTCTTTAGTAGACGGGTCCTAATGTGATGGGAGTATTAATTTAAACCATACATTATACAATTATCCACACATAATGTATATAATAACTACAGTATAAGAATTGTTCTCTTGTGACATATAAGAAACTAGTCAGGTACAGCATGGAGTGATAAAAACGCCCTGGTTGCTTTCTTTTATCGAAAAATAAGGCACAGAAATTATAATGGTTAAACTACTATGCATTTTCTTTTCGGGCATTGGCAAAAACTTCCACCACGTTACAATCATAAATCTAATGGCCCATTGCTTTACCAGTTATATACTCTATTTGGTAAACTCAGAGAGTAATAAAAGCTCATTATAGATGCAAATCCTCTAAAAACGTGGTCAGAATGCTATAAAAATTTTTAAATAATCCTTTATATTTCATGTTATCTGTATTTTTAGAAAAAAACCAGCTCAGAATATCCGTACTATGACAGTTTTTGAAGAAATTTCTACATGATTGTTTCTTAACACTCGACATGAGGCAAGCTGTCCTTTTCTATGTCACTCTGAACGGTATCTTTGATCTCTCTCATATATCATATACATGCCTGAAGAGTAATCATAAACATCATAACCGCTGTGTACCTTACACAGTGTAATGAAGGCGAGACTAAGAGCTGGAAAAATTAGATAATATTCAAATAACACACATTTATTTTTTTAAAAGGAATTTATTTATATTTTGGTATAATTTCTATACATTTTGGTACCTAATTTGCAACGTTAAGGGTACTTCTGGACCTCTGAAAATCTTACGTTTTCTATGTGCTTTTATAACTCCCAAACAAAACTATTAACAAGAAAAAAAAATAAGTTCGGTCACTTTGGCGATCAAAACTACCTATACTATTGCAATTATTTTTTTAGTGTGAGGTGCAGAGAGGGTAGTGAGTCTTAAAATAAGAACACCTTATATTTTTAGGAACAGAAATTGGACGTAGACCCACTGCAACTGGGTTATTTAAAATAAGTTAGTTATTTACTTTTTATTCGAAAGGACGCACCCACAAGTTGGCAGATCGTGCTTAATTCACGATGATAAATAAATTCAGATTTACAAAACTATGCTTTTCAGTGTCCACCTGCTTCAAAGCTTATCGTAACATATGGTTTATTTTCAGATTAAAATAAACAAACATCACTCATCGCTTCCATAACTGCTTTGACCAGACGTTGAATATAAATATTGCAAAAGCTGGAAATAGTTAATCGGATTTTTTTCGTAAATTATCTTATTTTCAAATATTTTCGAAATTCAATAACAAAACGTTTATTTTCAGAAAAATCATCGTTACAATAACTGAAATTTGGTACAACTCAGATTTATTTATATCCTAAAGCACGGCCGACTCTAGTGTCGGCCGTGCCTAAAGTTTCCAATATAATTGTAAATGTTTAGACGAATAATTTCAGGAAATTGCATTAAAATGAATAGAATACCACTCACTCAAAGATTTTGAATAACAATATAATATTTAGAGCTTCAACAGAAAGGAAAGCAACTACATGCACTATTAATGGAGTCATCATTTCTGTTAATCATATATAATTTTTGGGAATTTACACTGAAGAACAACTGACATTGGACGATTATACTAAAAATTTAAATAACACGTATAATTATGATTGACTCATATGACTGCTTGGCAACAGTCTCACGTTCGATTTCCAATCATAATATTGGATTTCTTTCGAATGAAATTGATAGCAGTATACTCGGATATTAGGTGAGTGTCCGTTATCTTTAAAGGGGGTGGCACCCATCCAACAGGAAATCTCTTCTGAGAAACAGAAGCTTGTATTACAGTTGTTTGTTTTTTCCTTTAATTTAAGAGGATAAGTTATTTATGCTATCCCTGAATCTTATTTAATGGTGGGTCAATATAAAACGTAAAAAAATATTGTGCCGATATTAATAAATATTGATATGTTGGTGACATATTATTTTTTAGCCATTCCAACCCTGACGCATATAGACAATATTGATAAATACCTATACTAGTGTGATGGCTTAGCGAAAAGATCGTGACCTGCTGGATTAAAGCTTCAAATTTCACACACTTCTTATATACCCTCAGTACTATCAATTCAGGCGGGGAGTGCTCGATTTCAGTGTCCGCCCTTGAAATAAGACGCCATCTTTGTTTTCTTTGGACTGTACTTATAAATTTTCGACTTTTATTTGGTTCTTACTAAATATTTCCCCAACTTCTGGGTTTGTAGCAAAATGATTTAATTTAAACTAAATTTGCTACAATTTACGACTAGAGCCGCTTTTGTAACTTTAATATTTTGCGAGATACAAGTTTCCAAAGTTTTGGACTTTTTTCAGGTTATTAGGAAAATCTATATTTTTGTCAGTTTTGGTAAATATCTCCAATGCAAGTAGTTTTATAGCAAACATTATTTTAAAATAGGCTACAATGTGAGTAAAGAAAGACATCGCAACAATCACAATTTGCTGAGATAATGTATTTGACCATGTTACAAACGTTTCAATAAAAAAAATTACAGAATAACTATTAAGAAAATAATCATAAAAATTATATTTATAATGTTGTTGTTTACTGTTCATAATGGATTTTGCATTGCCAAAGAGCTGTGCAGGAAGTGCAGCCTTGTTGCAAACGCAATTCTTAGAGCACAGGGGTTCTTCAGCCTTACAACCGCACTTGATTAATTCTCTACAGTTTTTGCTTGCTTCCGGTATATACATCCAAATTGGTTGCCATGTCTCTTCGTTTCTTTTCCATCCAAAGTTAGCCGGAGTAGGTGCATTTTGGAGTGATTCCAAACTGGTTAACCAGATGCTAGATTGATAGATGCAGCGATTAGTGTATTGGGCGGCAGATTTCGCATCAACTTTACTTTTTTCCTTGTGTGAAGAGATCCTCTCTGAGCTTGTTGATGCTGTTAAGTTTTGTTGTGCCATCGTACATGATGCATGTGAATCGTTCAATAAGTTCAAATGCCCTTGTTTTAGCATCTACTGGCTGAAATGGATGTTTTGCAGAGAAAATAAATCCTTCAGTGTCTGGAGGGTATGCTTTCCATGTTTCTATACAGAATACGCATCGTTCATCCCACGTACTTGTAAATGCTGTGTTGCTTGATTGACGAGCAGACTTCCGGCCACCCTAATTTGATTCATATTTACGTTTCTTCTTTTGTCTCTCTCTGGTTCGATCCAGTTTTGACCGAGAAAACTTAAGTCGGCACTGTTTGTGCCACTTGGAATGGTTTTCCAATAAATGAGTTGCATTTCCACATTCAGTAAACTCAACTGGCAAACATTCAAGTTGCCTGAACTCTTTTACAATGTGTAGAAACTGTAGAAACTCATCATAGCTTTCCCATGCTTCGCCAGGAGATCTGTCTACTGGGGACCTCAAATCTCCACTGTCAATATGGCAAATAATACATTTTTCCCAATTCATGAGTTATTTTGATAACTTCTTATTATTCAGCAATCTGAACACAAACAAAAAAACTAATAAAAAAAAATACCACTGCCAGATACACTGAATGAAAAATGTGATGGCATCGTATTTAGAAAGTCTGGATGCTTGTAAAATATTAAAGTTACAAAAGCAGATCTAGTCTAAAGTTGTAGCAAATTTAGTCTAGATTAAAATTGATTTGAATAGTGTTGCTGGAAACCCAACCGATTTTCGTAATAACCTGAAAAAAGTGCAAAAGCTTGTATCTCGCAAAATATTAAAGTTACAAAAACGCCTCTGGTTTCAAATTGTAGCAAATTTAGTCTAAATTAAATCCTTTTTGCTACAAATCTAGAAGTTGGGGAGATATTTAGTAAAAACCAAATAAAAGTCGAAAATTTACAGTTACGGTCCAAAGAAAACAAAGATAGCGTCGTATTTCGAGATAGCGCACACTGAAATCGGACACCTCCCTAATTTGATAGCGCTGAGGGAATATAAGAACGCAAAATTTGGCGCTTAAATCCAGCAGGTCACGATTTTGCCTAGTATTTGCTCTCTACCACACTATAACATTAATTTTACAACATTGTATGATCTATGTTTGGGAAGTCCTTTCAAAATTATATTGTTTAACAAATAAATAGTGTTATTACAGTATTGAATAATCTTTATCCACGATTATCGTATAATACTTGCATAATACATGGCTTTAGCGGCAAGATTTTCGACTACCCGCCTTACCCCGATGGCCCCTTCGCAATATCTTTTGTCACTACTATACTTTAGGTTTTGTTATTAATGTAGTTTCAACATACCATAATAAACGCAAAATATGTATGTATTAAGTATCCTAAAATTATAAACTTTTGTACCAGGTAGTTTGTATGTATTATAAGGAAATAATGTAATCTACCATAATTTCACCCATGTTTTTATTAGTATGTATTTTCTAAGTCATAATGTATATGTGGGAGCCATTAAATCGATAATTGCGTCAGTTGGTCTAGTAATTCCGACATTCGCCCACAATATCTCAAGTTTATTTTCTTAAAATAAGAAAAACTGAACGTTATAAACACATCAACACCAACTAGAATAGAAAATAGAATCTGAGAATGAATTTTTAATCTGTGATTCACTAATATTATTGACGAAAATTTTGTAGGAAACGAAACAGTTTAAAGCTCCATAGCTCTTGACAGGAGCTATGGGGCTTTAAAACAGTGATTCTTTGTCGTATCTGTCAAGTAAGTCAATATTTCCTGTCGGTTTTTGGAAAAAAATATTTTTCATATTATCTTGTAATAGTAATTTTGGTTCGAATAATTTATGTACCATCATGACGAGTTCAGATGACGAAAAAAAACTTGCGTATCTTTTTGGTGGCTTAAAGTTAGTCGAAAATAGAAGGGAATATTTTATTAACTAAAACATACATGATAAAAATAATGATTTTTTTCTTGTTTTTTATATCAAATGTTAGATATTAAATGTATGCGAGATGTTCATAAGATGTCTCGTAGGAGAGTTCTTTTGTTGGTGTACTAGCCTGATCAGACTCGGATAAACAGTAAATCAATCAATCAATCAATTTATTGCTGCTATATATAAAAATGGTATTTGCACAAGTCAATATTTAAATTTACAAATATATATATATATACATATACATAACTCGCTAACATATAGGGCATAAAAACATACATCAGGAATTTAACAAACGCAACATTTTCTTATATCCTATTAATATTATATGATAAAAATTCATCATATGAAAAAAAGTTTTTTCGAGTAAGAAGGCCCTTATTTTTTTCTTGAATGCCAGATCAGGCAGTCTTATTATATTCATTGGCAATTTGTTATGAAATTTGGGTGCTAAAAACAGAATTCCTCTTTGACTTTCAGTTAATCTGATATACGGTGCTGTTAACATATTTTTCTGTCTTGCAGCACATTCACTATTAACAATTTGAGGAAGTCCTCTCTAGCATACCAAAGCAACTCATAAAGATATAGTGAATATCTTTAGTCTACGAAACTTTTCTCTACAGTCTTCTTTATAATTTAACTCAGATAGGTACTATACGTATTGCTCGTCTTTGTAGAGCAAAAATTCTAGGCCAATTTGATGCTTGACCCCAAACTAAAACAGCATAGGAAAGCAAAGAGTGGGGGCGAGCGTAGAGGCGACTTCAATGTGAATATCGTTCGATATTCCGTTGAAGCAACGTCGAGCGCGGTTAGTACTTGGATGGGCGACCCACCTATCTTGGGAAATACAGCGTTCTCGTCCCACCTTCTAGAGGCTTGTATATCAGTGTATACTCGGAAGTTACGTAATTTCAGGCGAGGATTACGTAGTGGATATACCATCCTTCGGAGGGGATGTAAAGCAGGCGGTCCCTTGTCTATTACATGTTAGGCAAGTAAAAGATCCCTACTCTTCTTAAGGGAAGAGGTTCGGCAATATTTCCAGGTTGGGGGTAGCTCGTCTCCTGGCGTAGGATAGGCCTTGGTAGCGGAAATAGGCCGACGTTAAATAGTTTAATAAGTTAAATAAAAAAAAAAAAAAAAAGCAAAGAGTGGCACAGTGCAAAATATGCATTTTTCAAAGCTTCTTCACCTACTTCATTTGTCAGATTACTCAAAATAAATATATTTTTTGTTAGGTTTTTTGACAAGTTTTCTAGAGGTTAATTTGTCATCTAGATAAACTCCCAAGAATATTGTTGACTCCTGGGAGTCGGAAACATTGTGCCCTATCTTATTACGCAATGAGAAGATCAAATGCACTGTTTTTTCTCTATTTAATGTATTTGACTTGAACCACTGTTCTGCCTTTGACTCCACCTCACACGCCATTGCAGAAAGTTGTTCAATATTCTTGTTTTGAACCAAAATAGTCTAATCGTCTGCAAACAGTGTCACTAGAGTGTTTGCTTGAATATGTAAGGAATGGATGATTTCTTTGAAAGTTACTTGGTGAATATCAAATAATATTTCTTAATAATTATGTAAGTATAAATAAAAGATATTATTCTTAAACTGTGTAGTCATTTTTTATGATAGTACACGATAGACACTAGTAAGAGAAGCCGTATATGCTCGTTATATTTTGCACAAGACTTTAGTATTGTTTGTCATCAAAGTTGTTTTGTCGCGTGAAGAGGTTAAATTGAATAGCATACAGTTTTATACACGACGGATAAATTATACAAGATAGATCATCCATCATCTGCGGACTTCTGTGATACCGCATTTACACATTCGCGTTCGTGTTTCGCCTCGTCACTTGTTGACATTCGCGAATGGCTTTTGCACGTTCGTCTCCACAACACGAACGACCGTTTTCACACTCGCCGAATGTTCGGTTGACTAAGTCATAGGACTGCTTCGTCGTTACTATTGGGAATGAGTGGCTACATAACTTTTATAAAATATAAGACATTATGGCATCTGACTTGCTTTGCCTGGGATTAGAGATATTTCAAAAATTGACCTTCGAGAAATTTCGACACACATTCTGAAATTAAGAAAAAAACTAGTGAGAGCGCAAACTTGCGCAACTTTTTCTTTTTGATATTAGAAGTACACGAACTAACTTTTTTTTTAATATAAGAAGTTGAGGGTAGTCTGCGGAGGTATGAATAAACAGTTGAGTTATTTGTTTATAAAATATAATTTTTCCATGTTATCTCAAGCTTAAACGTTTATCTTTTTTTAATCTTAGAATAATTTAGAGAATAATAGAATAATTTTTCAAAAAAAAAATTATATGGCCACTTACTTCCAAATACCATTAAAATAATATTGTCACTAAAACACATGTAAACAAATTGTATATGAAAGTTTAATTAATAGAATAGAATAGAATAGAATAGAATAGAATGGAATAGAATAGAATAGAATAGAATAGAATAGAATAGAATAGAATAGAATAGAATAGAATAGAATAGAATAGAATAGAATAGAATAGAATAGAATAGAATAGAATAGAATAGAATAGAATAGAATAGAATAGAATAGAATAGAATAGAATAGAATAGAATAGAATAGAATAGAATAGAATAGAATAGAATAGAATAGAATAGAATAGAATAGAATAGAATAGAATAGAATAGAATAGAATAGAATAGAATAGAATAGAATATAATAGAATAGAATAGAATAGAATAGAATAGAATAGAATAGAATAGAATAGAATAGAATAGAATAGAATAGAATAGAATAGAATAGAATAGAATAGAATAGAATAGAATAGAATAGAATAGAATAGAATAGAATAGAATAGAATAGAATAATATTTACCTTCTTTGTCATATAACCTAAATGCTTCTTTTAGTTCTTTTTGCATGGCTTCATCATCTTCTTCAACGATGAATTTGGCAGCTAACGTTACGAATTCTTCAAATTCCAATCGTCCAGATTCTATTAAAATAAAATATATATATATTAGATAGTTTACTTAAATTACTCACTGGCCGTGTTCATCCGTGCGGATTATTTTAAAAGCGTTCATAGACCCACCAGTGTTGAAGCAGAATTTTTTGTAGCGAACCTAAATTATGTTCAGCTGATCATAGTACATTGTAGTTATTCTGTTATTTGACCTGTGAATAATTCCTACAAGATTTTTTTTACATAATGTTGCCGAATTATTAATTCAATTTTCTCACAAAAATATCGTTGCCGCTAGGACCGCGATTATCTCCTTTTCTGTCAGTTCTACCCTAACATTAGTTATTACTAATATTGTTAGGCCAGTCACCAAGTTATAAAAATTTCAGAAATTCAAAAATAATTCAAACAAAAGGTTTCTTGCCATAAATTTGTTCATTGGGTTGTCATTAAGAAATCTATAATTTATCCCACTCGAACGAGGCCCTGAGCACAATGTCACAGAGATATATGTTTTTTTGCGATTTGTAATTGAATTTACGACAAAAATGGTTGTGAACAAAAACATCGCCTAGGGTGCGCAGACCACCTGTTGGGAATCCCTGATCTACAAGATTGGTATTTTACATTTTTCCCCATAACCTCGCCCTTTTCGAGATAGGACGAAGTGTAAAAAAACTGTTTCTTGCATGTAGACTCCTCCAAGAATATCTCGCTCCCTATGCATTAGACCGCGACGAAGTCTACATGCAAAAAACCGTTTTTTTTTTAACTTCGACCTTGAATATCTCGAAAAGGGCGAGGTTTTGGGAAAAATGCAAAATACCGATCTTGTAGATAATTGATTGATTGATTTTTTGACGCGAGATATTCGCGAAAAAACACGTTTTTTGAAACTTTGACCTTGAATATCTCGAAAAGGAAGGGGGGAGGGGGGGGGAGGTGGTAAACAATAAAAAGGACAACTGGTAGATAATTTAATTCTCTACAACTTTGACATTGACCTCATAAGCATCCGATGCATAGGACGCGAGATATTTGCAAAAAACTTTGACCTTCAATATCTTGAGTAGCCATTTTGGGATTTTTGTGGATTTGGATTGGGACACCTCAAAGAACGTCTGAGCAAAAATTCAGATTTTTACTAATATTGTCTAGATTAGATTACTCTGAAGGAGCGGGCGATTGGCCTTCCCCCACTGCGACCTATAAGGTCTATTGTAGTACTCCTTTTTGTGTGCCTCAGGGCTCCCCATCCAAACATGGTCTTCCTAGACTTCGAGTCTGTTGATAAGGGCCCCCAGGCACGGTTATCAGCCTCTGTCTTTCTCTCGCCGAGCCGCCTCAGTCCAGTCAGGCTTTTACAGCTCAGCATATGGACTGAGAACTCCAGCGAGAACTTGGTCTAGGTGAAATGCTATTTTCTGTGTGCTAATAGGACTTATAAATTTCGAGATATTCAAAGAAAACCGATGGAAAACCCGGTCTAAAAAGTTAAATTGTTTAAATAAACAATACGCCGACCTCGCAGAAACTGCAAAACTGAGCTGTGAACTTAAGTTGACCCCCTGAACATGTTAAAACAGAAAAACTGCCCTGATCAGACAATTCACATTAACTTCCTAATTTGACTTCATTTCTAAAAATTATCAAACATAATACATATGACAGCTGTTTGAAGCCGTTCAGCCTTAGGATAATGATCACATATCACAAAAAGAGCGTTAAAGTAGCATCTGCTCGAATGAAGGCAGCCACTGAAATGTGACATCCAAAAAGTGCTCAGTAAATAACACAACTATAAATAATCGCGATTTTTTTGTGAAATATCATTTAAATTTTATGTATACAAATTGAAAATTTAGAAAGGCAAAATTTTAAAAACTGTTTCCCAGTCGTTAGAATGTACAACTAAATGTAAATGCTTTCAATGTGAATCAAGAAAGTCAAAGTCTGGAAAAGTCTAGAAAAAAGAGACACTCCAAGGCTATTATATAGGTACCGGGTGTTTCATTTAATTTGACAAAACGGCATTATTATTTTTTATTTGTTGGAGGATTTCAAGGTAATTTCAAGATTACCTCTGTTTTTCAAATGATAACATATATTTTTATTCGAGCATATTCGAAATAAATCAAGCAAATTTTATCTGAAATATTCTTTTAAATAGCTTCAGTTTTGCAAAGTATTAAACAAAATATCTAAATTTTTGTTTCTGTGATTTTTTATTGGAGGAAAATCGAAAATAATCTACCAAATACGGGGGTCATTGCAAATAAAAAAATGTTTCAGATAAAAACTGTTTTTTTTTGCATAGATAAGTTTGCTGGATAAATAGAATACCAAAATTTGGTAAAAAATTCTGAAATAACTCTTCAAGTTTTATTAAATCAAAATAAACATTTACGTATTTAGCAATTTTTCTCTAAAGTAATTGCTTTTGACTCAAACATGTTTCAATGCCTTTTCTTTAACATATTTTACAAAATTGAAATAAAATTAAAAAATGTTTTAGACAAATGTTGCTTGCTATTTTTCGTAGAATAAGATGCCGCATTTAAAAAATATTGATTTCCATTTGAAAAACAAAGTTGACCTAGCAAGGACGTTAAAATCGTTCACCCAATCAAAAGCTACTATTTTATTTTCTCCTCGAAAACAAACAACTTTTGTTTGAAATATTTCTTTCGAAAATACGTTGTCTCAAGATATTTCGTTGTGTCAACTTAAATGGGACACTCGGTATAGTACTAATTTTTTATGTGCATGATTACCAGTTAAAAATGTCGCATTACTATGCAAGCATGACTATAGTCAGTTTATAAAGCTACTTTGTGAAGTGTTATGCCGTATAAATTAGAAGTTTTGCATAATATTTATTTGTGTACCAAGGCCGTAAAGTTGATCTTTTTCGGTCGAATCAGAAATTTGCGCCGAGGTGCAGCCGAGGCCAAGCAAATTTCGGGTAAGGCCGAAAATGATCATTTGGCCGAGGTACACACAACATTTTTTAGGCGACTGTTTCAGAAAGTAAAATAAATAACTATTTTTAGGTCTTAAGAGAGACAAAAATGGGGAATTAGTTTTTGTATTCGATACAAAATAACTAAATATAACACATATTTAACTAAACAAAAAAGTGTAATATAGGGGCGAGCGTAGAGGCGACTTCAATGTGAATGTCAGTCGGTATTCCGTTGAAGCAACGTCGAGCGCGGTTAGTACTTGGATGGGTGACCCATCTTGGGAAATACAGCGTTCTCGTCCCACCTTCTAGCGGCTTGTATATCAGTGTTTACGCGGAAGCTACGTAATTTCAGACGAGGATTACGTAGTGGATATACCATCCTTCGGAGGGGATGTAAAGCAGGCGGTCCCTTGTCTATTAAATGTTAGGCAAGTAAAAGATCCCTACTCTTCTTAAGGGAAGAGGTTCGGCAAAATTTCCAGGTTGGAAGTAGCTCATCTCCTGGCGTCGGTGATAGGCCCTGGTAGCGGAAATAGGCCGACGTTAAATAGTAAAAAAAAAGTGTAATATATAAATATATTCTTATTTATGCCTGATTAAATTTGATGACTAGGCAATAGGTATATGCGACTGGGAAGTGAATGCGGCCGTGAAGTAAGACTGACAGAAGAGTATAGAAAAGTGACATTTTAGGAACGCTATCGGATCCGTAAAACATCAATTTTTGTTGCAGTCGCCTAAAAAATATTTTAATTACTACAAAAATCGATACTTACTGTCAGCGTCAACCTCGTCGATGAGTTCTTCCAAGATCTTTTTATCGAAAGGTTGACCCATAAGACGGAGGATGTCGGCTACCATGTCACATGGAATACTGCCAGATTTTTGACTGTCGAAAGCTTCAAAAGCTTTACGGAGTACTAAAAAATAATTAATTTATATCAGTACCTACATCTTTATGATAGTGACTTGGCTAAGTAACAAAATTTCTGATTTTCCTGAACAGTTTAGTGACAGTTAACTCATTAGTCTTCAATAACTTAACTTAACGAGCCTGTCATACATGGCACTATTTTTAGAGGTTACATTCTATATTTAATAATTTAAGAACTATAATTATTATTTCACGTGGAAGTGTTGACAATATGCATATAGATAAAAGGGCAATATGTGGAAAACAAATATTGTTTTAGTTTTCAATCATTTTAGTATTTAGTTTATTTGATTGCTTGGTCGAAAAGCAAACACACTTGGCTTTGTACACATCACCTGCACACAACATCAAACAAATCAAAAAGCATAATGTGCCTTTTTGCATAAAACATAAATTACCATACCAGGCATTGCCCATCTTTCGGCAATTTATCTACCCACTACTTTTTACTTTACTCACTTACAGAAGGATACCCTAGTATTGTGATCGTGAAAAAAATCATTTTCCGAAGTTTATTTGAATTTTCACGTTTCAGACAATGTAGGTTACAAAAATTAAGGTCTTTCAATTTTGTCAGTCAGTCAGTAAGATTTTCTGCCAGTCAGTAAGACTTTCTGTCAGTCCGTTGACGCTATATCTACAAAACTATTGTTCGGGGAAAAATAATATTTGGTAAATCGTTCCACGTTATTGCCAACGATAAAATGGGATATACTTTTAGTGAAAAAGGTTAAACAGCCTTAAATAAATAATAAATAATGAAGAAAATGTGATGGTGGGCAATAGTATATTATTCAACGAGCGGTAATGTAGGTAATAACTCACGCAGATGAAAGTCGCCTACGGTTCGTGCTGTAATTCATCAAGTGAGTTATTACCATTACCGCAAGTTGAATATTATACTTTATCTACGATTATAACAATAAATATTAAATTTAGAAAATTTTCTTTAAATTACTCAGTTTGTTTATTAATAAAATTAACTGTAAAATTTAATTTCTGTTCACTGCCTTCAAAGATTTAGCCACCTTTAAGGGTAGAATGTGATTTTTAATCGATGTAATGCATAAACTGCTTGTAGACAAAAAATCAGCTTTGTAGATTAATATTATGCGGCGGAAAATGCAAAATTTCTCCGCGAACTGCATATTCGGTCAAAAGTCTTGTTTTCATGTTAGAGAAAAAAATTAAAAAAGCGTCGGAAAGCTCAATCAATTCTCTTTACATAAACTGTCTACAAATTGTTCGAAAAAAACTATGATTATCGAGATATTCGAGGAAATGTAAGAAATTACACGTTTTCCTATAGAGTGTATGTAAATCTTAAAAAAACATTTTTTCTCAGAAACCGTTTCGAAAGGCCACGATTAATGGAGCGTCAAAGTATTACATGATATTAAGTGAATATCGTATATGAGATCGATTTCAGTTAATTACCGATTAATTACGGTGACAAAATGGAGAAATTTTACCGAAAAAAGAAGTCCCAAATTCCGCCCCCTCTAATTCCTTCATTTTTATCGGAATTCAAAAAATAAAAAAAGCTTTAGCAAATTTAATTCTATTTAAGTTAACAAGAGTAGTCTTTTGGTGTAGAAGCCAAGATTAAAAAGTTGCCAACTGTAGAAGCTCAAAATTTGCGATTTTTTGCCGAACATGGCTAACATTTCAGTAACTATCTCCGAAAGGAAAAAAGAAATCAAAATTCTGATAGTAGCAAAAGATTCGTAATGGAAAATACTCGTTTGACCTTGTTTTTTATTTCGAGCTAACTCCCACCGTTTCGGAGATATCTGCGAAAAATAACAAAAAACAGCATACATTTCGGAGTCGAAAAAATTGCAAAAACATGCAACCTTGACACGTTCATATTTTTCGAAAAACACCATTGGGGCGACCGTACAATGTAGCGAGGTAAAGAGGAAGTCTTCCAGATAAACCTGATCGTAAATTGCACGGCGAAATTCGAAAATTCGGCTCGGCACGAACGAATCAAAAATAGCATTTTGTGACATTTCAGAAAATCTTTACAGATATTAACGCGAATAATCTGTCACTACCTCCCTGGCTCCACCTTCGTGTGTTGCGCGTTACGTCGATTGGACAGGCTTGGCATGAAGATAAAGGTGATTGGCTCTGCACCTAGTGAGTTATAATAACTCACGCATTATAACTCACGCTGTTTGTTTATGTAGTGACGTAGCCAGGGGGGGTCCTGGGGGTCCGGATCCCCCCCGAAATTTATTGACATTTGTATAATTGATAGACATGATATTTATATAAAATTATTATATTGATTTTATTTTCGGTTTTAGTCAAAAATTTTTTTGGCCGATTACAAATCTTCATTCCATGCAACCAGTCCCGTCGCAAATCGTAATTTTTTGCAATTTATTGCCGCAATATTGACCGGGCGGAGCCTTAATTCAGTCAAATGTATAAAACCTTGTGGAATCATGAGTAAATTCGATTTATTTTTATTACTAGCCAAGCGAAATCCACGTTACATTGCGCATAGTCGCCATCAGTTACTTGGAATATAAGTTGTTAAATAGTTCAACTAAAGGACCCCGCACAATTCTTATGCAAATTGGCGTACCTACAACAGTCAAATTGGCTGAATTTTTAATATGTTGTATATATGTATGTGAAGTCTTGTAAAATTCTGTATATCTTGTCGAACTTTTAATTTATTGATGGGGTGTTTGTTGTTAGAGGTCAAAGAAGCAATTTCCGAAAGTTTTTCAATTAAAGTTTGTTGATCAGGAAGACACATACTTACTTACTTACTTTATGTAAAAAATGATTTAGCCAATACGACCAAATATTATTTTCACTTGTTATTTTTCTACAGATTTCCCGGCGCCTTCGCCAACATTTTTCAAACTAATTTTTTCTACGCTATTTTTATTAAGTAAAACAACAAATGCTTTTAGTGCAAAATATTATAAAGAGCTATTAGAACGAATCACGCACCACAGTATAAAATGTATGAAAAAAATCATGAATTCGAAATTATTTAAATTGTACAAAAGGTCATTCTTGTACATTTCTTGAGCAGCAGTATCTCGGAAACTAGACATAGGATCGAGTTGGGCCCGTGAGAGTTTTTGATCAGAAAGTCGAAATCTACAACATATTAAAAATTCAAGCAATTTGACTGTACGCCAATTTACAAACGTATTGTGCGAAAGCTACATAACAATACCTACATAATATACTTAAAAAAATTTTTTCGGACCCCCCCCGAATAAAAATTCTGGCTACGTCACTGTGTTTATGGATACTATTAATTGATCAAAAGCAGTTCATTAATTTGTATATAACCTAATAAGAGTAGATAAAATAATATTTGGTATGTAATTAACACAACTGTCAAAGAAATTAAAAAAATTATAATTCAAAAAGTTCTTGTTCCATTTTTATTTTTTTAATTTTGGTACCAGTATATAATTTTCTGATAAAGTTTACACAAAAAAGGCCCTATTTGTTAAATACCCTAGAACTAACTGTCTTTTATAAAAACTGCTTGAAAATACAGAATGTTTTTGAAATACATCCATATATTCAGATCTCCTGATACACGCAATTAATTTATTACCTTGAATTATATTCTCATCCAGCCGCAGCCGCGCCGTTAGTAAATGGCAGTGACAATAGTGTAGTGTTTACAGCTGTTGAAAAAAGTACTGGTAATTAATATGACATACTGTATATTATATGTTTACGTATTTCTTTACACACGCGCCTTTTGCATTTTATAAATTAACTCAAGTTCTTTTTAGCATGTTAAATTGAATTGCCTTTTAATTCGTAATTTACGAACTAGATATGGTATTTTACACCTTTTAATTTTCTTCTAACCCAACTCGATCTAGCCGCGTTCGGCCCTTCAACTGCCACGGCGATTAGCTCCTTGGGTGTTCGGCTGGCCCGAAATGAGTGTTTGGGAAGAGTAAATGTTGTATTATTTAATTTACAATAAATTAGTTTTGATTTCATTAACACTACTTGTGTGGATTTAAATACCAATCGACCAACTGGAGTGTTTTAAGAAGAAAAATGTAATCCTGATATGCTCAGATATTTGGTATGTATTAGAGTGGTGGTTTATATGGGGGTTTATATGGGGGTTGTGACGAATCAAAAGTAAAGTAATCAATATAAATAAAAGAAAAGGCCACAAACCCGCAGATTAAAAAAAATTACACGGGCCACTGACGCGCGACGTGTTGAAAATTGCCATTTAAAATACACATGACGCATATCACTAAATTTTTCCTTACAGGAATACACATATAAAAAATACACTCACAGTTCTTGTACAAAGTATGTAGTTTACATAAAAAGATATAGTACCTAACATAAATAGGCTCATTTATCATTTTTTTTTATTACGCTCCTCAAAAGGTCTCTTAATTTTAGAGCGAAATGTAAAAAAAACCCGGAATATTCTAGGATCTCTATAGGTTTTAAAATTAATCAAGAACATCGACGCTGCGTTACGTCATTCACTTCTAGTTGCATTTTCATTGCCTTCTTTTCGGCACGTATACGCTGCATACTCTTGTGTTAAAATATTCCAATAGTTTCCAAATCACCATAATCAAGTACATCTCTGGCAGATTAGACAAATCGCCGTGTTCTAACAGCGTAAACGCAACCTCAAGACAGACTTTTGGATTCAATGACGTCAGCACTTAGAGCGCGTCGGTTCATGTTTAAAGCAGTATTTTTCTGTATTTACTTATAGGATCGACCTCAAGTTTTCAGTGTTATAATTATTCAACGATTACTTCGCATAAACGTACTAAAAAGTGAAATATGAAATTTGACTAAATGACCTCATTATTAAACCCACATTAGTATAAAACAATATTATTTAGGCGAGTTCTTCAAATATTTGCTCTATCTTTTAGTTATTTTTGTTTTTCATGAAGAAATTTTAAGAATAATAATATAAAAATCTTACAATTACTTATTGACTCAATTACTTATTGTAAGATTAGAAAGAGAATAAATTTTTTCTAATGAAGTATTGTTAATTCACTACACTTCACATATCGGGCGAAATTTCATTTCATATTTTTAGTGACCTTTTTTTCAAAGAGAGTTTATCTAAAAAAAAAACAACTTTTTAGCAGCAAAATGTTAAGAATTTCTGACATGGGCATGCCTAAAACCTTTGTTTGAACATAAAGAATGATTTGATAAAAGTTTCATCAAAATGAGTTTTTTGAGGTAGAGGGTAATAAAAGAGTAAATTATTATATACTATACACGTTTTTCTATAAAATGACAAGGATCCGGTATTTCTTAAAACCCTTTTAAAATATCCATTGATTTATTCCTCTAATTTGTTATCAGGATGATATAACCTATAACTTCTCCTGATTTATACCCATCACACTAGTGAAACTGTATCTATGTCTCCCATCTGACACGCATTTCTTAAGATAGGTAAAGGCAAAGAATTATTATTGCATCTGTTCTAATTGAAGGCGATTGTCACATGCTTGCCAAGATCCATTGACCCAACTTTAGTAGAATTTCTGAAAAATTTCAGTGCCACGACCGGGAATCGAAACCGCCACTCCAGGCCATGCGCCAGTCAATTCAATTTTATTCAGTTCAAGAGGACTTTATTACTTTATTTAAGACTTAAAGAGTACAGGATATTGATTCTTCTGGCTTTCCCACCCGGAACCACGACACGTAGTGTCGTGACAAGTAAAGAACTGGATGAGACGGTTAGAGGGGTTAGGAATAATTCAAAAAAAGGGAAAGCGGGCTCCTGTCGCTTGAGACGAATTAAAAAGGTTATTCAAAATAATTATTGTTCCAGTGCTTAATTATGTTAAAAACTTAAAGGATAATAAAAAAAGAGAAAATACACTATTGAAAAAATACATCACCGATAAGGGGAACGAAAATGCCAAAGCGAAACGCTTTGAATGTTATAATTCATTTGTTATGAGTCTAGAAAATTTGGCTATGGAAGAAGGATAATTTGGAAAATAAGCTCTCTTATTTGTGTTATGTTGCGTGTTAGTGGACTATCCCCCAATTTGTGCTGATAGAACTTCTGCGAAGTCAAGCGGACGCAGTTCACCTGTGCAGTCAATATCGTTTCAACGTGCGTATAGATCTCATATAATGAGGTGTACCTTGAAGAACTGGAGATTAGACGAATACACTTCTTCTTGAGAACAGTAAGTTTTCTTAGTGTCGTGACCGACGCGCTGCACCACGCCGCCACTGCATATGGTAGGGCCGGCCGGTGTGAACCAAATGTTCTGGCCTTCCGACCATGCAGTCAATGGACACATAGATATGGAAAAGGACCTCCTTTTTCAAGTCAGTTGATTTAAAAAGGTCGGCATCAACTATCTCCACTAAAACTGGTATATTAGTACGTCGGGTACATAGCTAAAAAAGCCAAAAAGCTGCACTTTTTGATTGGAATGTGCCATTTTCTGTGGTTATAGTTGATTCCAAAAGGTAACATTTCAGATAGGGAGCCACTTGAAAATCCGTGTAGAATACCAAAATGGTGGCTATCAAAGATGGCCGCCAATTTTTTTTTGTATCTCAGCTCCTAATGGTCCCATTTCGATTTTCTTTTTTTTTTTGTTTGAAAGCTCTTGTGAAGAGGACACTTTTTTGTCCCTATACACCTTCTGCACGATTTTCAAAAAAACAAATTTATTTTCACTGACTTTTGGAGAATACTGTGATACGGAATTCAAAAATAGAGTTTTGAACGATGCTGAGAGGTTCCATGCAAACAAAATACACATTTCTTGGGATATTTACTCAGAAATTTGTGAGAGATAAGAGAGGCGTTGGTCTTCGTCACCAAGTAACACAAGGAAATATGCTGCCAAAAAATTGGAATGACTTCCTTTGCTGCGATCAGAATAAGTTCAAGTTACTTGGAGAACATGCGTTTTTGAAGCTTGATTGAGCTCACATCAGTACTGAGAATGATGGCATAATTCGTTCATCTCGACAGGATGAAACGTCAATTGATGGAGTACAATGCAGGCAACAGGAAGAAGTAGACGGTAGGATTTTTCTCCACGCTAAAGACAGCGTTGAACATGGAACAAAAAAAAATAATTATTTGCACAGTAGATACTGATGTAGTTGTTTTGGCAACCTCCTTCTTTCACATTCTCAAACTGCGTGACTTCAGAAGATCTGGATTCTCTTTGGTCAGAGATACATAAGCATTAATACCATGTTTGAAAGTATGGGTGAATATAAAGCTGTTACATTGAGAGGATTCCATGCATTCACTGGATCAGATATAACGTCATCATTTACAATGAAAGAGAAACAAACTGCCTAGAAACTGTGGAAAACATTTCCTGAAACTGCTACGGCCTTCCTAACAGTCTATTTCTGACGAAACTTTTCAAGTTCTGGAGAAGTTTACTGTTTTGCTTCACTACAAAGACACAGAAGACTTCTCAGTCAATCATGTTATAAAGCTTCTTTTTACTGCAATCTACAAAGTCTGCCCCCAACAAAAGAGGCACTAAGGCAGCATTGTCTTCGTTCAGCATATCAAGGCAGGACAAATCTGTGGTCGTGCGTGCTCAGTGATGGACAACATTCCAGGGCCAAAAGGATGGACCAGAGTTGCTGGGGAGTGGACGCCGGTCTGGTTTTCTCTTCCTTCTACTATGGCAACCTGTAGATAATTGTTAAGTGTAGTTGTTCCGGATGCCCTACACGATGCCCATGTTCAAAGGCCAAGGTTTCATGCACGCTACTTGCACTAACTGCACTGGGAGGTCGACAACGCCGCAATAAATACAATAAAAGGTATGCGTTTAATTGATTATTTTTAAATTCGCTTCACAGTTTCAAGCTAGGTATGCGTTTAATTGATTATTTTTAAATTTGTTTCACAGTTTCAAGATCATAATATTGCTTTGTTGATCCAGTGCCTTAATATAATAATAATTATATAATTATTCTGTTCCAGGGATAAATTGGAAGATGAAGAAGATGATTGCATGACCTATTGAGTCATAAGAGCTGTGTAGAAGCAGTTCATTTACATGAGTATTTCTTAGTATTTAGTCGTTTTTGTTTGTAAACATTTGTTTCCTTAATGTAATAAATATTTTCGAAATATTTGAAATAACTGTTGTATATGAACACAAGTTTTTCTTGACATATACGAAACCCCATATATATAAACCCTTTTTGTGGCGAAAGAAATGGGCTTTGAGCACAATTAAATTATAAATTATCAATCATCAATGGAATTCGTAAGAAAAGTGAAATTTTCAGATTTTTGGAAAATTGCGCAGAATCCTTAAAGTGTAGAGATAAATGTGTAGAGATGAAAAAAGTGCCCTCTTCACAAGAGATTTCAAACAAAAAAAGAAAATCGAAATCAAACCATTAGGAGCTGAGGTACAAAAAAAATGGCGGCCATCTTTAATGGCCGCCATTTTGGTGTTCTGCACGGATTTTTCAAGTGACTCCCTATCTGAAAAGTTACCCTTTGACATCATCAGTGGCACAATCCAATCAAAAAGTGCAGCTTTCTGTGGTGTACCCACGTACTATATGTAGGAGTTGGGATTCGAACCCAGGAACGATTGATCACATTTCACACAATGTTCTCTAGTCAACTGGGTTATGATTCTACAACTTCACTTTAGCGTATTTATATGAGCCAGAGTGACAGAAACGCAGATGTAAGGTTAATAGAATATGCGTACCTATATAATGTCCAATAAGTACAAAGTTAAGTAGATATTTAACAAAACTATGAACAGGCTCTGTTGGAAAGTGTCTTGATTAGAATCGTATCTTCAATAGTATTAGTTGTAAAACATAATAAACAGGTACACAATTTTGACACACCACTATTTATTCTACAGGATATACTCTTCGTAGTATTATGAAAATTAAGTTAATTTTTTATAATTGCCATATTATATTTTCTAAATTTCAATCATCCCCCGAAGATGTCAGCTTGGTCAGCTCAAAATGCATTTGCTATTGCATACTTATCTGATGAATGTAGCAGTTTCTATAACTTAAGAATGAACGACGACAAGAACAGAATATAATCGGTAAACATTTGTCTTTAAATAGTGGCAAAAATATGGGTTATATGAAATGACTTTTTAAATATTTATTCAAATTTTGCTTTTCACTTTTTTTAACAACATTCCACTACTTATTGAAATAAATAAAATATTATAATAATACAGATTTGAAATAATATATAAATAGAATTATGCAATTCCACATCCACGCGGTACACAAGAGATCAGCATAGCAGTTATTTGGAATATGAGAACATGGAGAAGTAACAATTTTAGAATAGTAGCATATCTGGAGTTATAAATGTGGGAGTGTATGGTTTAATTCTAGACGCCTGTTTGTAAATTTTATTTTCAAAGTTGTGTTCAGGAATAAAACTTGACAGCTTGAGCTATAACATATTTTAATGGGGCCCAGGGGCGGCCTGAGGATAAATATATAATACTTTTCGAAATACACAAAATGTATATTTTGGATTTAAATCTATTATGTTCAGTTTTTTCATCAAAAAATAAAAAAATATATAATTATCTGCTGAGAAACAGACAAGTCAGTTGAAAATACTTCTCCAAAGTTTGGATAACAGTGATATACAATTAGATACAATCAAAACAAAATGCTGCTTTTCAATTTCTACTCCTAATTTAAAGTAGTAAAATAGTCCAGTCATGAATGAGTTGTAGAGGAGGGGAGAATTTTCCTCTTCAGGAATGTGTTGGGGTAGTTAGGAGGTAAGCATAATAAAAGACTCCACCTCTCGCTCTGTCGCTTCGGAGGGGGTGGGGGGGTCCAAAGGTCCCTTTTTCGATTCTTCGCTTATAACTCGGAAAAGATAAGACGTACGGGACCAATTTTTCTATGCAAAATTAAATTATATTAACTTTCCTACAAGAATGTCTACAATAATTTTCTTCTTATGTCTTGTAGTTTCCGAGATATTCGCCAGCGAGAATCGATAATTAATAAATTATGTATCTGAAATATTTATATTAAAACGGTTTACCGTGGTCTGCTAATAAATCGCAGTCACAAAACAATCTTTATTTTACAACACTCGACGTAGGTATTTACTAACGTAATATTTTGTCGAAATCTATACATTTCCTTAAACATACAGTGTGACTCACTTAAAATGAAGACACCCTTATAACTTTTTTGTTTTGTTTCCGATTTGAATCAAATTTTACTCAAGTATAGAACAAATTAGGATCTACTTATGACCAGAAAAACATTCGCCTGCTGCAAATGCAAAGCCACCTGCGGTACCAAAATATGCGGAAAAAAATAAAAAATCATATTAGGCATTTTTTTATCGCAGTGATGTTTATAATCCAGTCAATAAGTGCTCAAAGGAGAGGTGTAGAGTACATGGAATATGCGAGACTTTTTGACTTCAGGACTTTGTTAGGAGTAGTTAGCAGGTAAACATACTAAAAGTCCCCACCCCTGGGAGGTGAGCTTACGGTGGGAGGAGGAGGGGAAGGTCCCATTTTTGGGTTTTTCGATTATATCTCGGAAACGGTGGACTCTAGAAAAAATATGTTCTAAATAAAAATGAGAGCTAATTAAATTCCCTATAAAATTGTTTCCATACATATATGTCGAATTTCCAACGGTTTTCGAGATATGCGTTATTGAAAATCGATACTTTTCGAAAAAATCATTTCTACCTAACTCTTTTTGTCAAACTTTTGCTTCTAGTGCTTCCCACGATCGTTTCTCAGAAAAATTGTCAGAAACGAAGTTGTAGAGCATTAAATTTTCTTCAATTTGATATACACTTAAAAAAATATTTTTTTCGAAAATTATCGATTTTCAATAACGTATATCTTGAAAACCGTTGGAAATTCGCCAAATATGTATGGAAACAATTTTATAGGAAATTTAATTTGCTTCCATTTTTAGAACATATTTTTCTAGAGTCCACCGTTTCCGAGATATAATCGAAAAATACAAAAATGGTACCGTCCCCTCTCCCTCCCACCGTAAGCTCACCTCCCAGGGGCGGGGACTTTTAGTATGTTTACCTACTAACTACTTCTAACAAAGTTCTGAAGTCAAAAAATCTCGCATATTCCATGCATTCTACAATATATTCATTGACTGGACTATTACTGCAATATTTTATTCATAAAACCTGGCACAGGAAAAGTACAAACCAATGTTTACTCCACCCACCAATTGCAGCAGCTAGAACTGAAAGAAATTCTGTTCCTTCAAGCTTTTACTTGTTGCTATTCAACAACTGCAACATTCCGGAAGATTAAACTTGGTGTTATAAAACTTTACATCAGGTGACTTTGCATTTGTAGCAAGCGAATGGTCGCCAGGAAAATGTGGTAGAATAAAACAGGTCGTATAAAATATCGGAATTTTTAAGGGGTTTTTCGGTCTAAAAGGAATTTAGAAATAAAATGAGCTCAAAAAGAATAGAAAAGGATAAAAAACAAAAAATAGAACGTATAAAGATAATAATAGAAAAGTTTAGATTAAAAGTTAAGAGAAAGATCAAAAGTAGGGAAATAAGAGGTTGTGGTGCAGAAAAGTGTGGCTAAGGAAGAGGTTGCCGGAAAAGGGGCAACGCCTGGTATGGTAGCCGCTACACTCGCTCCTCAAGTTAGTAGTCGAATGTCGTTAATAATGGTCAATACTACATTACTTCCATATCCAGTGGATGTGGTAGTGGTAGTAGTACTCGCAATATTGGCTTTGATTTATTAATGAATCATTAGCTCAGCGCCACCAGTGGACGTATAGTAACGCAAAAAAAATTTGGAAAATTTTTATTGTTTAAATATGCTTAGAATTTCATGAAACGTCGAGATTTAAAGTTTGAACAAAAAAATATTAGACACTTTTATGGAATAATTTTGCTAATAAAAGCATTTCCAAAAAAAGTTAAATCCAAAGTTTCGTGATATTTAAAAAATATTGAAATTTTGTTTATATAATATTCCTAGTCGAAAATATTGTCTTAATGGGTGCTGCGTTTTGAAAAACCTACTGTGAATTATTTATGATTTATTAAAAATAACTAGGAAATTAATTCACAATTAAAATTATATTTTCAGGCTAATTTATTTGACCAAAATTTCATTATATTTTAAAGAACCCCGCACATTTCTTACGTAAATTGGCGTACAGTCAAATTGGCAGAATTTTTAATATGTTGTAGATGTCGACTTTCTGATCAAAAGCTCTCATGGACTCAACTCGATCTTATGTCTAGTTTCCGAGATGCAACTCTTGATTCTTGTAAAATTCTGTATCTTGTCGAACTTTTAATTTATTGAAGTCAAAGGAGCAATTTCCGAAAGTTTTTCAAATAATTTTTTTGATCAGGAAGACACATACTTACTAAAAATGTTTTACCCAATTTGACCGAATATTGACGAATATTCACTTGTTATTTTTATATAGATTTCCCAGCGTCTTCGCCAACATTTTTTAAACTTTAATTTTTTTCTACGCTATTTTTATTAAAACAGCAAATGTTTTTATTGCAAAATATTATAAAGGGTTATTAGAACGTATCACAATGTAAAATGTATGAAAAAAAAACATGAATTCGAAATTTTTTTAATTGTACAAGAAGTCATTCTTGTACATTTCTTGAGCTGTATCTCGGAAACTAGACATAGGATCGACTTGGGTCCATGAGGGTTTTTGATCAGAAAGTCGAAACTTGCAACATATTAAAAATTCAGCCAATTTGACTGTACGCCAATCAACATAAGAAATGTGCGGGGTTCTTTGGTCAAACTTCAGATTAAAGCTATTCTACCAATTCTGAACTACTTTTATTGGTAAAGTTTTACGATAAAAATTGCTTAATATGATTATTTTATTTTTCCATTTATTTTGGTATCACAAATGGCCTTGTATTTGAAGAAGGCGATTGTCTTTTTGATTATAAGTAGACCCTAGCATGTTCTATTCTTGAAAAAAAAAATTGGTTCAAGTCAGATAAAAACTAAAAAAGTAATAATAGCGTTACACTCTTAAGTGGGACACACTGTGTTAGTATTGGTCAATGACTCATAATCACATAAAAAGGTCACTTTTTAATACCATGCACTGTTTTGAAGTTAGTTCACATTTATTTATTCACCTCTGATGTAAAACAGAAGTTAAACAACATATATCACTACCTACTGCCGTAGATGTAACCGAAGTTTCTCAAATAAAGATAAATCTTCATGTTGGAAGGTTTATGATAAAGCTGATGAGAACCTGAACAGAAGATAAAAAAGCTGAAAAATTGAATGATGGCGTCGCCAATATGATGGAAAACTTTATTTGTCAGTTTTGCATTTCGAATAAGATGATTGCTCTCGAAAGGATTGGTTGCATGAAGAACAACTTCTTCTTACTAGAGAAGTTTTAAAACTTGCTCTGCTTAGGGTCCATTTCTAATGTATGGAATGCAGCCGAGATACAGAACCGCATTCAAATTGCCAGATGCTTCGAATGACGGTTAGGGAAGCGACAAAATTTTTTATATTCCGATGACGTATTTACTACTATGCTATTAGCATCAATTCTCGAATGTCTAACAAGTGTTTTCGTATTGTTATATATCTAAAAGATATTCCAAGTTTGTTACATCAAGAAGCAGGCGGAATGACACAGATGCTCATATCAGCAGGGCAGAATAATCGAAAATATCTTCATGCTGAAACGATCATTGACACTTAGCGTGTACATATACTCAAACCAGTATAAGAGATATGTCATTAAATTTGGATCTAAAACCTGATTTCAATGAAAGATAGCCGAGTTATCCAGGAAAAGTGAAACATACTTTATACACAAAAACATTAAATTTTGATCTTATTCTAAAATTATTATTAATAAATTTGTATAAAAATAGATCTATTTATTATTTCAAATCTCATTGTAGTGTTTCAACTACCCACGAAATGTTCAGCAAGGTGATAAGTTAACGTGACAAACAGATGAAATGACTACCCAATACTAAACCAGGAATCTAAATATAATTACTTTGAAACCCATTATTAAAACGTATATTTTTTCATTCAAGCGAAATCGTACAATATCTTGGCAAAAAACATCAACTCCCTCCAATGACGTTGTCGACAGCTAAATGGAATATTTGATCTACTATTATTAGAGACAATTAAATATTTTTAAAAATATTTGATTTTAGGAAATAAATTTTCCAATAAATATAAAATCAGCGTTTGTTGTACAAAGAAAATAACAACTCAATATTTTGTAACAAATTTCATCTCAATACTGACTCGGATGATATCTAAGATCCGAAAAATACAAAAGACTTTAACAATACTAAAAAATAATTTTATAAAATTTATTTAGCAACAATAGAAACAGAAAAAGATCTAAAAAATCTGTTGCGCCATGAAGAGCAACAAAAATCGTAAGGTTATTTTCAAAAAATGACGAAAAACATTCGTTTCGGAATCCTATATTTGGCAGCCGCTGCAAATTTAACTATCAACAGTATTGTTTATTTGTTATATTCATTATTTTAGAGAATTGTATGCTCTACCAAAAAGGTGCGTACAGGATTCTGTCGTATCTCGCCTGAACTACTAGCTTTTACGTCTTTCTTTTGTGGCACTGTGGAACTAGTCTTATCAGCCAGAAACAAAATATTGATGGTAAGACCAATACTTAAATACAGATTTGAAATTTTTACTTAATTTGTATATGCTCGTTAAAAAATATTATTTTGGGTATTCAGCAGATAACTTTCAAAGAAAACATTCGTTTCTTTCATATACCATTGGTGCAAGTCTGACCAAAAAAGGAAGATCGACAAGACTCCCCCCTACGGTGACTTGTCGGCTTCTTTCATACACCTACCATATCTAATATTCAGCATGAAAAACAATAAAACAACCACTCTTTCTATATATTGATGATTCAAGTCTGATCATGCTAATATATATAATATTAAGCATCTCTAGCCCTACCTAGAGGATACTATATCACATGCTTAATATTATATATATTAGCATGATCAGACTTGAATCATCAATATATAGAAAGAGTGGTTGTTTTATTGTTTTTCATGCTGAATATTAGATATGGTAGGTGTATGAAAGAAGCCGACAAGTCACCGTAGGGGGGAGTCTTGTCGATCTTCCTTTTTTGGTCAGACTTGCACCAATGGTATATGAAAGAAACGAATGTTTTCTTTGAAAGTTATCTGCTGAATACCCAAAATAATATTTTTTAACAATGATGTAAGCAGAAATAATAGGTATTTATTTATTGTATATGCTCTATAGACCATATAAACACCAAATGGGAGTAGTTAAATGGATTTCATCACATGGGGAAAAATATATATAAATTCATCCATTATGTTTTTACGTTTTCTTGAAACGCAATTAATATTCCACTCTGTACTTGTAAATATTTAGACATTTAGACAGTTTACACAGTTTCCGATAACTACATTAAAACATTTTTAACCCATGTTAAGCAAAGCCATATAAATCCTTGAGCCTGTCTTTCCTACTTAAAATATTGGAAAGACTACTCGGCCTCCTTAGTGAGCGCCAATATGCATACCAGCCGGGAAAGTCAACAGACCTCGCGCTGGACGATTTAAATAGGCTACTGACAAAGTCATTAGATGACAAAGAAATGGCAGTGACAACATTTCTAGATATCGAAGGAGGATTCAATAACGCGAAACGCAATCTCCAACGAATGCTATGTTAAATAGAAAAGTCTCAACAGCACTCTGCCAGTGGATCAAAACCGGCCTAGAAAAGAGGATAATAGTATCCAATCTAGGCAAGGCTACCACTGAGGCAAATGTGAGTACAGGGTGCCCTCAAGGAGGCGTACTATCTCCACTGCTGTGGGAAACCTTGGTTGACGAACTCCTCCGAAAAATTTCCGCAGAAAGCTTTTACTGCCTAGGATACGCTGACGATCTAGCGATAGTAGTCAAGAAGCGATTTGAGAACATCAGAGCGTTCGCAAAGAGCCCTAAACATTTTCGACAGGTGGTGTAGTGAGGAAGGACTTTCCATATATCCTCATAAAACTACAGTCGTCACCTTTACACGAAAAAGAGCCTTGGCAGGCTTAAAACACCAAAACTCAATAGACTGGAAATTCCATTTGCCAGCGAGGTTAAATACCTAGGAGTCATATTCAGCCAAAAGCTGACATGGAATTCCCACATCCAAAAAGTCACACAGAAAGGAACTATTGCCCTGGGAAGGTGCAGGCAGATGTGTGGGAAAAACTGAGGGTTAAACCCCAAGATGACCCTATGGTTTAAACAGCGGTTGTAGAACCCATGATAACCTATGGATCGGTGATATGGTGGACCAAGACACTGCAACTGGGAGCAAAGACTACTAAGTGGCGTACAAGGGCTTGTTTGCCTGTGCGCCACTGGGGCCATAAAAACTGCTCCCACTGCTGGAAGTCCTTTTAGACCTGACACCACTACACATATTTATCCAGGGGGAAGGCAAGCGCCTCTACATCTCAAAGTGGTCAAGGCCAATCAGCCAGCTCCCTTTGTTCAAATCTACAAATATACAATCTAGTACGTCATTACAAATTTTGCCAGTGGCGGGAATTCTTTAAATAGTCTTTTTTCAGCAATGAATGGGATTAAAAGTACTTTTTTTGTGAGAACTTGAACATATTCAAAGGATTTTATCGAATTCCTCTGAGTGACAATATCTTATTCCATTTTTTACGGCCTCTGTGACGACTAACATTCGTAAATACCCCTTGGATTTAGTTATTTTGCTAAGACTACTAGCTTTTACAATTAACATTTCACTCTTAGTGGCGTAAGATTAAAATTTGTAGGGAATTGTTTTACAATAGCATTTTTTTGCTGGAAAGGGTGTCTTGTCGGAAACATTACAAGGAGTGTTAAAAATTTTTGGAATAAATCTTTGTTCCGTAAGTCATTTGTTTAAACAAAAGAATGTTGAAAATTGTGTTTTTTCGAAGTTTTTCTTAAATATCTCCGGTTGTATAGCCCGTATTGCAATGAATAAAAAAGAGATAGTTTATAATAAAATTCCGCAGAAAACTAGATTTATCCGAACCTTTTTAGTTAATTTGTTAAGTTGCAATAAATAAAAACAATAAACAACAGCCATCTTTAAGGAATTGATTAACTTAAACAATAATTAGATTAGATTAGATTAAAGGGAGGAGCTGGCGGCTTGGCCTTGGCCACCGCGACCCCTTTGGATCCATTGTGGCGCTCCTAATCTAATTCATTTAGAGTTCCTTATCCAGCTTTGTCTTTTCTACCAGACTCCATAGCCTTGATAGGGGCTCCTTAGTATAGCTATCTGCCCTTGGTTTTTCCTCACCAAGTATTTGGAATCTCAGTCTGGCTAGGCCTTCGTAATGGCACAGCACATGTACTGAGGTTTCCTCTTGACAGAATCTACATGTTGCGTCATCTGCCAGGCCCATTAGACTCATATGCATATTGAGCTTACAATAATGCAATTATTTTAACAAAATTTTTAGAAATCATGTCCCTGGTGGAGTTAAATCGTCATACCAAATTTCAAGTTGGTATGATGACAACAATGCCCAAAAAACAAAAGCAAAGTCGAAAATTAAATCGTCGATTGTTTAAGTGCATCAAGTCGTACAGCAAAAATATTTTTTCAGATTGTTGCTTATTTTGTCTTCTTTTCAGTGATGTTAACAAAAAAAAAAAAAATGTTTTTTAATTTTTAAAATTTGTAAAAAGAAAGAAATAGTTTTAAAAAAGTTTTTCCTACGCCAATTGGAAGTCGAGATTCTTTTTGGGCAAAATATTGATGAGAAAAGTGAATTAAACAAATTAAGAAAAAATGGTTTAAAAATGTAAAAAATTTTCAAAGAAAAGAAGATAAAAGAAGCTACAATCTGAAAAAAATAATTTTTCTGTACGACTTGATGCACTTAAACAATTGACGATTCAATTTTCGACTTTGCTTTTGTTTTTTAGACGTTGTTGTCAACATACCAATACCAATTTGGGATGACAATTTAGCTCTACTAGAGGTATCGTTTTTTAAAATTTCGTTAAAATATTTGCATTATTGTTTAAGTTGTCATCAATTGTTTAAAAATGACTGCTCTTTATTGTTTTTATTTATCCCAACTAAACAAATTAACCAAAAAGGTTCGGATGAATCTAGCTTTCTGTGGAATTTTATTATGAACAATTATTGAACAAAAAAATTGCTATTGTAAAACAATTTATTATTATGCGATTTAGACTCTTAGTTTTACTCCACTATGTGTACATGTAAATATATTAGTGTTTACTGTTAGAAATTTTGCATAATTTTCAATATCCACATATTACATATTTTTAATTAAATAAGACATTAATCGTCAACAAACTTTAATCCATGCGTTGTAAATCCCTCAACTATTTAAGTCATTATTAATTTTAATCAACAACTGGCAGACACGAGAGAGAACCGAAGAAAATTCTACTGCTGTTGAAATATCCGTAAACAATTTTGAAGAAAAATTTTACATAAAATATTTAGATTTTTTTTTATGAAAGCGTAAAGTATCCAATATCAGAAAACCTTGACTGGTATAAGCAAACAAATTTTATGTTTATTTATTATGCACGAATTTTCACACAACATTACGCACTATATGTGGGCTGCACTAATAAATAAGTAAAAAATTAAACAAATAATCAAATAGTTCGAATACCTACATCAAAATTATATCATTTTATTTCATGACTTGATATCTTAGAATTATTGCTCAAGCATTCGAAACATCTTGATAGCGAAATTAAAATATATGTAAATATGCAAAGTATAATTTTGGCATGGAAGTATATAAGCAACAGGGTGTTTGTAGGAGATGTCAGTATTTGAGATGTGCTTTCCTTTTCATGCGTCTCCAGCTGTTGCTATGTTAAATATAGCCAGAGTAATAAAACTTCATCTAATTATTGTTTAGTAGTAATAATTGTCACAAAAAGAACGTCAGTCCTGAATCAACATTTTAATGAATACGTTTTATCTCCCCTTTTACTCTCCAATATCTTTTACACAGCTAATACCGGGTGTTCACGAGATTACTACTTTCCGGACACCATTTCTTTATTTTTTAACGGATCGAGATAAAAGGACAAGGGTAGATAAGCTATATATTTTCGCCTACTAATTTCATAAAAATAAAAAGTTCTTCTTAAAATCATTAAACGTTATTTATTTATGTTGAACATATGATCTTTAGGTTTCTATATGTTTTACATTTAAAAAACAGTAGTAAGTTGTAATAATAGCTTTTCAAAGTAAGCATGTTTGCAGTTTATTTGTAATTTTTGACGTTTTTCCGAAATTTTAATGCATATTTCACTTAGATGCGCTCGATGAACCAAGAAAATCATTACCTCATTTAATTGCTGAGTATTTAAGCTTTTAAATAATGGTAAATAGATATTGGTTCATCAAGCGCTTGAATGTACAAAAAAAACATCGTTTCCGTGAGAGTCGTAGTGGTCTCGACGTTGCGTGTGAATTTAAACGTGTCTGCGCTCAAAACCACATATTGTCGTGTGTATTGAATAAAAATATTTTTATCCACGACTATCGTATAATCATTGCATTCTACATTTAATAACTGACAAATAATGATAGTCATTATTCCAACACAACGTATAATGAACACAATCTCATTCTAACGCAACTTTGACCAACCAGGAACTAGCTGTTTTCATTCTAACGCACCTTTGACTAATCATGAACTAACAATTTGGATAAAGAAAGGGCGAATCAATTTTTTCCAAGAGAGAGTCCATGTTTTCATACATATTCTCGTGTGTGACGTTTAACACGTCAAAGTTTTACTGTAAACTAATTTTATTTTTTCACTTTTAAACGTTTAAAATAGTTAAAATGTACGATAGTCGTGGATAAAGTATGGTATTCAGCTCGCGTATAATGGCTATTACACGCTCGAATGATTTACAGCTCGTGACGTAAACATCACCCTCGCGAGTAATAGCCATCATACGCTCGTTGAATAATCTACTATTCCAAATAACTGTTTTTTGTTACTTGTCAAGACGTATACTACTCGGAAAATATAATGACATGTGATATGGCCGATGGGCGAAAAAAGGCCCTTATCTACCCTTGTTTTTTGGCAAATGTCACTTGCTATCAATTTTTTAATCTATCTGCTTCTACGACTTCCGGACTCAATAGAAGTGACTTTTCATTTTTAAATTGTACACCCTGTATACCTTTGCATTTTTAATTTCTGGAAATTATTCTGCACATGCTGGCTGAAAGAGCCGTTTTGAAATCTTTAATCAATTTTACACCCAGTTTCACAATCGTTGGTTAACTAATGGTTAGAATGTGACCATAGGTTTACTATGGAAATCCGTTTCCCAATGTCTGGTTAATTTCAAGGTCTTGGTTGTCTTATGGATAAGCAAACCAGTAGAATAGGTACTGGTAAACCAATAATTCGTGGTTAACTAAAATGATATAACATCAAGATGCAGATTGCACCGCTAATGCAAATACAAATTTTTGTTTAATTTAACTTCGAAGATATATTAGAAACAGAACAAATTAAATGGGCTATTTTTCCAGTTTGGAACATGGATATTTTCAGTAATTTTTGGGTATACCTACCCAAATATCTAATAACATTAGAAAGAAAAACAATCACGCTGCATAAATATACATATCTTTATAATTATTTCAATTAAATATTAATACTTTATTATTTTCATGTTTGTTAATATCCAAACTATGACAGTCTATAATTAAATAAAACAAATCCTTTTAAATCTACATATCCAAATTTGCCGGTACAGTACTGCATGCAGTAATAATACTTCTTCGGGAGTAAATTTGTCACCTTTCTTATCGATATATATTTACTTTTCATTTGCGAAAATGCATGTAAATAATACTCTGCGTAAATTCAATAATTATTTCTTTACAAATTTCAGATATACAAACTAATGTAATAACACAATCATATTGAACATATTTTATGAATTGAAGATAGTTTCTCCTTTATTTTTAAAATATATGTGGTATATCAAAATCTTCAGATACTCCAAAACTTAAACGTAACCGTTGGATACATTACTAATCATAAAATAAATTTTGTGAAACGCATATATGTATGTACCAATAGTTAACTTTCGGATTCAGGTCAGGCCTGTAGCTAGAAAATGTTTTAACGGTGGGCAAACACACAACATTTAAAAACAGCTATCTTATTATTTTCTGCAGTCGCCGTAGGTCGGGCGAAAATTGTTCCAGGACGGGCTACGCCCGTCCTGGCCCACCCCTAGCTACAGGCCTGATTCAGGTTAGTCAACCAAAAAGATAACCAACGATTGTGAAACTGGCTGTTTATTAAAAGGATAAGTTTCGATAAACTAACAAAGGCGACCCTACCAAGCACAGAAAAATCAACATTTAGTTATTTTCATCCTGTTCTGTCTTTTTTAATCTTCAGGATTATTTATCACTTTATCAGACTAGTTTGCTTTATTAAAAACATCATTTCCCGAAAACATCGAAAGAATATAAATATTCAGCAAAAATTTAAATTATACACATTTTTTAAAGGAAAATTCTGTGTTATGAGCTCCATTATAAGTAATGTATGGGCTACTACGAAAATAAATATTTTATCGTAGACCCCAGTCACGTACATGCATATAATAATTTTAATTTCAAGTGGGGCCATAACTTATCTCCTTTTCAAATGAAAATATGTAATTTTCTACGACAGCTAAATGTAATTTTTCAATACGAATGTAACGATATATCACAACACAATATTAATCCACATTTTCCTTTGCAGCTACTGTTAGATTCAAAATCTTCTCAAAATATCTCAAAAATGCTTTGGCTCTCGAATTTGACAATAATTATAATTAACATAAGTTTTGTCGTTGATTTAACTGAATTTTAAAATCTTAATCGTTAATGGTTGTTGTCAAAAGGTGAGCAAAACATACATGAAAATACCTTAAATCATTTATTTAAATTCGGTCATTCACACTTTTTTATTTAATATGAAACCATCTACCTTCCGTATGTTGGCACCTTAATCTGGTACTGACTAATATTGATATTTCACTATTTAAATAATATTATGGCCAAAACACTGCCAAAAATTATCAAAAAATTGCCAAAATAGCTGTTTTAGCTCAAAATGGCGAATTTGAAACGGATTTTTAATTTTTTTATTTACCTTTAACAGTATCTTTTAATGAAAACTAAAAACATATTTATTGCTTTATTGACAAAGACTACTCCAAATATTTAATGTCTACCGACTCTCACGCACCCGACTTTTTAATAACTTAGTTATTTTCAAAGATAATGAATGAAACGGTTGGTCTCTTAAAAGAAAGATAATCAAACTTGTAAACTGTGTCAAACTGTACTTTAACAAGTTATATTTGCAATGTTTCTCCAAATGTTATAATTTTAAAGATATAAACGACAAATGAGTGCGACTTGCGAGCGTCCAAAAAGTGCCGAAATATGCATAAATTTTAAACAATAATAACTCAATCAATTTTTAAGATGCAGCGACTAGCCTTTGCTCAAATTAAAAAGTCTTTTTATCAGCTACAAGAAAGATCCTTGCGGTTTTTTTTGTATCTATTGAAGTTTCAGAATAAAAAGAAGTACTTAAAAAAAGTGCATTTTAAAAGAATTATAAAAAATAGATTAATAAATAAAAAGCGACAATTTTCGAATTGTAGGTATGGTTGGTATTTTGAATTTCCAACATTAAAAAAAAGAACATTAAAATCGGTGCTTTACTAACCAGTTCCCAAATAAAACTGTAACGATCCCCCACTAATACTTCAATTTGTAAATTTTGGGTAATTTCCAAAATAATGATTTAACCCATTTCGGACCTTTCTATGTCACAAATCAATAACAAAAAATACAATACGCATGTTTCTTCAATTATGTATTTACTCGGATCAAAGAACTTATCCTTCTTCGATCGAAGTGTATTTATTATTTATGAATGTTTGAGCAATTACCAAATTTTATTGTATTATGATAGAGCATTCCGGAGATAATAATAATGTGGATTTAATTGGTCGTAACACCCCAGGGGATGATTTTGAGACACGTATTCATATAGAATTTTTGCCTAAATATATCGTCAGGAATCAGCACCAGAAGTTTCTAGCATCGATTCTTTGACACCCTGCTTATTTTAATTTCAGCATATGGTTTATCTCATGCGATATAAGTATCTGTTCTAGTTAAAGCAATTCATGAAAGATTAAATACAAATCATGTTCAGAAAAATAAGAAATTTACATTAATTCTTAGGCTTACCAGCGATCTGTTCTGGGGGGAGTTCATCCTGAAAAAAAAAAGTAAATTAAAAATGAATTACTACTAAATGAAACGTGTTAATATTAAATAGTTGCCGGCATAATTTAATGTCAAATGTTTAAGACTTTTAAATGCAGCTTTCAGAAGGAATGTTTATTCATAGAATTTAACGAGGGACGTTAAATAACAAGTGCTTGTATCTCTCTTCAGCCAACACGGAACATATTAAATGCAATTAAAAACATTGAAATATTTGAGACAGTTTTTACTTTACGCTGTTTTTGGGATGCATAGATAAATAATTTATTTTATTATTGACACCTGCACCACAATCCTAATAAAATATATAAAATTAAAATAAATTCTTCGATACAGTAGAAAATAAGACAATAAATAACCAAATTAACAGTTGGATTAGAATATTAAGTGCTGATATTGAATTTAATGTCGTGGTAGAAAGCCAATCAGTTAAAATAAGAAAAATTCATACATATTTCAATGTTTTATAGAATCCATGAAAGTCTATTTAAATATAAGGAAAGATTATGCTTCTTACGTCACTCTCAATTTCTCCTCCACCAAAATTGAGTTGAATAATTTATTCAAAATAAGAATGGAGGAAGATTATTTGTACTTTCTTACAGTGTAAGTAGTCAAAATTGTATATAAGTTAACATTTAAATGTAACTAAATAAATAATTGTCCAATAAGTAAGCCGGAAAATGTGGAAAAGTGGTGGCATAGCACCGATTTGAAAAATTCCTTTTTTCACGTATTCCCTAGACCACCAGGAATATTCATCTGCATTACCTCCGAAAATGAGAAAGTTAGGGGGTTTGAAATGCCCCAAAAAGTAGCTGTCATAAAATTTTTTATAAAATTAATATTTCGCCTCGGAAATGGGCTCTAGGAGGTTTTTTGGGTCGCTGATCACGAATCCGAGGTCCAAATTGGGGAATTCCATATTCCAGTATGGAACTCGTGCCATTTTTGATGAAAATTCCAGTTTTTCGGGCGGAAATTTAAATATGAATATTGTTCTGCGGGAATGTGCTCTAGGGTTTTTTTTTGGTCGCTGATCATGATCTTGAGGCTCCAAATTCAAGAATTCCATATTCTGTACTGGAATTTGTGCCATTTTTCGTGTCGAATTTCACTTTGAAGAAAAAAAATTATGTATGAATATTACAAGTATTTCAAAATAATTTTTCAAGTCAATTTTACTTTGAAGTAATACGTTATGTATGAATATTACGAGCATTTCAAATTAATATACATGATAATTTTATAAACACTGCAGGAATGCATGCAATTTTTTTCTTCCTTTAAGTGAGGTAAGTGATTAAAAGATAACATTTTTTATAAAAATATAGCATTTATTGTTTTGGTACAAAAGGTGTTATTCTGTGTGATAAACTAGTTATTAATTTATCATTATTTTTTTATATAATTTCCACCTTTTATATCAATGATAACTTGAATCATATTCCAGAACTGGTAATTCAGGATTTGTTGATTCTTCTTTAGTGTCACTTTCATCTTCCTGTTCATCCAATCTTTCAGCTGGACAAATCGATTCATTTTCGTGGAAAAACGTTAATATGAATTTTTTCTGAAAAAATGGAATTTTTCATGGCACGTATTCCAATCTGGAATATGGAATTCTTAAATTTGGACCTGAAGATCATGATCAGCGACCAATAGAACCTCCTAAAGCACATTGTCGTGGAAAAACGTTAATATTTAATTTTTTTCTGAAAAAATGGAATTTTCCATGGCATGTATTCCAGTCTAGAATATGGAATTCCTCGGAATCGTGAACAGCGCCCCAAAAAAATACCCTAGAGCACACTTCCGCAGCACAATATTCATATTTAAATTTCCGCCCGAAAAGTGAAATTTTCTTCAAAATATGGCACGAATTCCATACTGGAATATGGAATTCCTCAATTTGGACCTCGGATTCGTGATCAGCGACCCAAAAAACCTCCTAGAGTCAATTTCGGAGGCGAAATATTAAATGTTATACATTTTTTTATTACAGCTACTTTTTGGGGCACTTCAAACCCCCTAACTTTCTCATTCTCGGAGGCGAAAGTTCCTGGGAGTCTAAGGAACACGTGAAAAAAGGAATTTCTCAAATCAGTGCTGTTCCACCACTTTTCCACATTTTACATTTTTTTCCGGCTTATTTACTGGATTATAAATTTAGAAATAAAACTATGTAGTCAAAACTGCTACATTTGTGATCCTATGACTTAATGTATACAGACACAATAGTAGAAATTACCTTATGATCTATTTAATTGTTTATGTAAATATATCCACTGACTACTCTATAAATAAAATGTTGCTTTTTTACTTATAGTAATCATATATGAAAAATCATAGATTAATTAAATTAACACTATGAACTTCCTATATATACTGTCCAATGTGTAGTTAACTTTAACCAAAAGTTTTTGTAGAAAAGTAATTATTAAAAAAATGTAAGTCAATGAAATGTTTAAAAAATTTACTTTCATTTTATTTAACTTGTTATTAAATAAATATCGTACCATAAATGGCGCACTAGACTATTCTGACTTTTCAGTCTGGTTATAATCTATACTTTTCAGTGCAGCACACCATAGAACTAAAAGTGCTAAGAGAGCTGTTTGAAGCCCTTTGCATAGCCATTCATTTCTCAACAGTATGAGACAAGTTTCGCCTTCTCAGGCTCATCAGTATAAAATAAAGTAAAAAAAAGAACGCATCCAAAACCTACTTGGATTTCGAACCCGTGACCTTTGGGTTCTGAGTCATTAACCATTAAAATTCTTTATTGTTTTTATAAACTTGCATAGTAAGGTTGTATATCATGTATCTTAATAAGTCATTTAACAATACATATATAAAACAAACGCCTAAGCGTTATAGCGTGATACGCCCTTGCCGGCTGATCTTAACCCCGGGGAGATTTCAGACAACTGTTCACATTTAAGGTATGTTGGAATTTTTTGTTTCGTTTAAGTGCGTTTCTTTAAATTGTGTATGGAACTAAAAATAATTAATAGAATCACAGATTGTGAAGAGGGTATGGATGTTCTCGGCATTATGCAGGAAAATTAAAACAACAAAAACCTGCTTAAGATAATAGTCAGTAGATAGAAACTCGATTTCTATTTTATTGAGAGATAAGAATTTAGATGGAGGGAATTGAATGTAGGGGATGTTTTGTGGGTGGGATGTTGTCTGTTGGGAGTCAAAGATGTAAGATTTACACCACCACTTGCCACGTGAAAAAATGTAAATTTTTACATTATGAGCGATGGCCTGAAATCATATTTCGACGGTTGGATATTATATTATGAAATGCATATTAGTAAAATATATAGAGATATTAAAATCATTCAAAATATCATTCCACCAGAATTCTATACAATTACAAAAATCATAAAAATCATTTTTTTTTCAAATTTAAATAATTAATAATTTTTTTATTTACTGATCAATTTGGTCAAAAACAATAGATTTCTTGCTCTAGCTAACACTTACTTACTGCCAAATTTTCAATGCAATCTGACTTTTCTTTCTTAAGTTATATGCTTACAAGAAACGTGACGGATGGACAGATGGACAGACGGTCATTTTGTAAGTTGTTCATCAACACAATGATATAAAATTTTTTTGTCTGCTAGTGATATTTCCGATTTTAGTAATGTGCCTTCGTTTCGTATTTGCGAAGAGTATAATAATGTAGTGTAGTCAGTAAACGACTTTTCGTCCTGGGGTCTATCAGGATATTTATTTTTGAACAAACAAAATTCGAGGACCACTATATATGCTTTGACACGTCAAAGGGATACAAAATATGGTAAAATATAAACAAAATAGTGGTTGTCTAAATTAAAAAATGGAAAATGACAGATTACAGGTTATAGAATGCAACAAAGCAAAAACAACAGAGGATACGAAGCTAACCTATTAAGGATTTAAAAATTTTAACTTTGCTCTCAGGGTATATTTATGAATGTCTTTTGTTTGTTAAAATGAACTCAAATCATCATAGTCTTGTAAGTGATATACATTCCCATAATACCAGAAATAATGGGCACATTAAAAAAAAAATAGAGGTGCCAAAAATTATTACGGACCATTATTTTTTAATAAACTACCAAAGACAATTATAAATCTAGATTTTAAGAAATTCAAACAAAAGATAAAAGAGATTGTTGCAGAAAATGCACTTGATAATTTTGATGAGTTCTTAAATGCAGACATAAATTTATTAATTTTAATTTGTCATGACAGTGTGTCTCTGTATATGTAACCACGTACGTATATTTTTTGTTCGTAATTATATACTTGTTTTCTTTTAATATTTTATATACAGTATAGGCAAGCGTTTGATTAGATACGGCAATAAGAGCAAGCGAGAGTGGAGCAAGTAGGCTATTCTTTTTTATCGTATAATACATCCTACTCGTGCCACCTGCTTTCCCCACCACATGTGCGTGGGCAGCTCTGTCTGCGGAATTTCAATTTGTTTCCATCTTGCACCCTTCATTTCTCGTTCATTTCTCGTTTAGCCTAATAAGCAAAAGTTTGATTTGTTTTTATTTAGTAGCTACTCAAAATGTCAGTTTATACGCCTGCTGAAAAGGTTGAGATACTTAAATGGTCAATGATGTACATATGATTTTCTTGATAAGCCCCTCTTCTAGAACACTGGTAGACGCCTTTATTGCGGGCGGTCGGTTAAGTCGTTGAAACTATGCAATACCTATCCAGGACTTTCCGATACTGTATATCTCAATGTACATATGTATCAATTTTTACTTCATTATCATTTTTAACATTGTGTATGTGTAAATACACTGAAAATACAAATAAAGAATTTGAATTTGAAACATTCACTCCCAAAAGTCATAATAAAATCTTTGTTTCATCAAAAAAACCGATGATGCAATCAAAAATTTGTTTATTATGTTGGCTGAGTTGGCTGAGAAGAGAAAGAATATTAAAGATGGATTGAATGTTACAATTAACGAGATTGTTATATAATCTATCATTTACCAATCTGTATTTAGAACTTTGGAGAAAAATATGAGGTCGCCTCTAACATTACAAATACCACAATTCTGTGAAGACAAAACATTTATTTTATGCGCTCAAATTTGAGGCGTATTATTATTGTGATATATTTTTTTGGCTATGCATAATTTTCATGTCGAAACTTAGATGGAAGGTCAGGATGAACATGTGAATATTTTGTAGGATTGAAATAGCAAAACTCCCGCAACAATTCTAACCATCTATTTCTAAATTTAAATTTTAAAATTTTGAAGGAGTCAGGCAGATCGATTTTTTAATCTAATGGAAATTCCGAGTTGATGCTTGTCTTGGCCAAAGAGTCGACAATTTCATTATTTTTTATGCTCATATGTCCTATTACCCAAATAAAATGAACCTCTTTTCCCATAGCTAAAACGTTGTGTAGAAGCTTATTTATTTTTAGAATATAAGTAATCCACGGCATTTAGTGAAAAATGAGCCACATCTTCAGGCCAATTCATACAAAAGCAAATGTTGGTTTTCCAGGAGTGTCCTTAATAAGATCTCAAAAATCCCCGAAGTGGGAGTGTAAGGATAAAATTTGGCAACGCTGTAAAGGGCTAAAATCGTGCTCGGAAACGAATTTTTTGAGATATCTCGATTTTCATTGCTTCTACGACAAAAATACATTAGGCCAAAAAGAAAGCTATGGAAATTCTCTATAAAAAAGATAGAGGGTGAGGGTCTTTTTTCGTATACGCAATAGTTTTCTTGAAAAATTCCAGTAAGTCATACCTAAAATCAAAAAATTTATTTGTGGCAGTTTTTATTGCACGGAGAGTTAAAACATAAAAAAAAATCCTGGTTGGCTGTATCCTTGATACAGCCATAAGTTTTACGTGGATACGTCTATGCATAAGAGGATATTCGGGCATTTGGAAGAACAATACAAATTAATGTTTCAAACTGAGTTTATTAAGCACAGGTCGATGATACGAAAAGTATGAAATATAAAAAATAGGTTGACTTTTAAATTACGTGTGAAGGTTAGTTAAATCAAGATGCCCGCGCGCTACATTCACTTATGCACCGACAGATGGCGTTAGTGCATAAGCTCTTGTTCACGAAATGTCACTCGATACGAAAACATAGACGTATCCACGTCAAAAACAACGCGTGCATCTCTGAGCGAATACGTCGGTGGTGCTATTCTGTTGGCGGCCCGGGATATTAACAGTATTGTATAGTTCTGTGTGGCATACGAACGTATTTTTGCTGTGAGTGCTTACAAACGTGATTGTGTGAAAAATTAGTGAAACTTGTATCATCTGTGATCAACCGCTGGACGATACACCTACCGTCAAGGTTGATCGTGGATTGGACAAATTAATTGATGCCAGTGTTGTGAGAGGTGATGGAAAACATGAACAATTGGGCAAACTAACCTCAACCACAGTGCACGTTCAGTGCCGTAAAGACTACACTCGTCCATCGAGTATCAAAGCGGCCAAAAGAAAACGTGAAAGTGAAGAGGCTGCTACTTCGACGAGTCCCTTGAAACAGCGAATGAGATCGAGCCAACCGCTTTTTGATTTTAAAACCAATTGTTTCATTTGTGGAAACGAGGCTGACGAAGAAAAAGAGAAAAGAAAAGCGCAAGACCAACGTAAAACAATCTGCCATGTGTCAACCATCAGTTTTAAAGATACCATTATGGTACTGGCTGAAAAAAGAGATGACTGGGGAAAAACTGTTAAAAAACCTGTTATGTTTGACACAGATCTGGTTGCAGCTGAAGCTAAATATCATCAAACTTATTTTAACAAATTTAACTTGCCAGTGTCTGAGAAAAAAAAGGTAGGTCATCCTTTTTATGAAAATGTTGTGATAGCAATGGAAGAAATTTTTTCATTCATTGAAAACAACGATGATTCTAAGTTTACATTGACTGAATTGAAAGGAGTACTGACGGATTATATACCTAATGACAGAACGATTATAAAAAAATTGGAGGAAAGGTATGGAGACAAAATTGTGATAACCTTTAAAAAAACAGGAAAAATTTATTCTTCACGAAGCTTTCATCACCATAAAAATATTCGAGATCGCATATTGTTTCTGCACGTATTCTCTGGGTGTGACACTACATCTGCTCTGTTTAATAAAGGCAAGACTGCAGTTTCGAAAGAGATGAAAAAACGGCAGGATTTGAAACTTGTAGCTGAAGTTTTCAGCAAGACTGGCACTTCTCCTGACATAGTTACTTCGAATGGGATAAAATTTTTCCTCGCAATCGATAACGCTCCAATTAAAGAAGTTTCCATCGATAACTATAGGTATTCTTGCTTTATTAAAGCTGTGAGCAAAAGCAAACCAGTGAAATTGAATTCATTACCATCCACTCATGACGAGTGGGGATGGATGTTGAAAGATACCATATTGTGGCCAAAAACAACATCCCAACTTCCTGCGCCTGATTGCCTTCTGAAGATGATTTTCTGCAACTGTACGAAAGGTTGTAGACCATTGTGTGGCTGTCGGAGGTTGGGACTTAATTGCTCACCAGTTTTCGGCAACTGCCATGGAAAATCTTACTTGAATGCTGAACCGAATGAAAACTCGTCAGAAATAGATGCCGACACTGAAGCAGAGACTGAAAGTTCTCAGATTGACTCGAATTTCCTCGAACGAATCGATGAATTTATAGGAGAAAACGGACAAGAAGGAAATTATTAATTTGACAACATTTTAATAAGTATGACAGTCGTGGATTAGGCCTACTGGGGAAACCACATAAAAAAACGCGCCTAGTACTCAACCTCAAGGGTGGTGTGGAATAGAGTACTTAAATTATCCATAATATCCCATAAGTTCAAATTCAATGCAAGATTTTCTAGAAAACTATTGCGCATACGAAAAAAACCCTTTATCTTTTTTATAGAGAATTTCCATAGCTTTCTCTTTGGCCTAATGTATTTTTGTCGTAGAGGTAAAGAAAACCGAGATATCTCGAAAAATTCGTTTCCGAGCACGATTTTAGCCCTTTACAGCGTTGCCAAATTTTATCCTTACACTCCCACTTCGGGAACTTTTGAGATCTTATTAAGGACTCCCGAACCTACCTGGAAAACCAACATTTGCTTTTGTATGAATTGGTCTGAAGAAAAATCCTAAATGCAGTGGATTAAAGGGTTAGTTTTGATATTAAAGGCGATACTGTTTTCTAATGAAGATAAAACCGATAGAGAATCTTATAAAATTATGAAAGCATTTGCATTAGAGTATGAATAGTTTAAATTGCAAAAATAATGCTGTCTATTACTGTCTTAATTTGCTGTTATTAGCCACCTGAAGATTTGGAAACTCGAATATTGTAAACGAGTGCCGCCACTGTAAAAATAATGCTCATTATTTATAAAGTCACCTTTGTAACCTTGTTTATATTAATTTATTATTGTTTTAAAAATATATGCCAAAGTTTCTGTTTTTCACAAAATATTTTTAAAAACGTTTTGGCCCATATATTGCCGCCTGTTAGACAAAATACCATTTGATCTGATATAAGCTTAAAATAAAAGGAATTATCTGCCTTAGTAAATAATATATTTGTGATACTTTCTTTTGCCACGATAATAATAATCCAACGAAGATATGTTTACTTATTTGATTGATTTATATTATGTACATTGAGGACGCCCATTCAATTTTGTTTAGTTTTCGTCGCCAATAAAATAATTATTTAAAAAACAAAATTCTTAAAAAATGGTTCTTTATAAATGTTGTTTCTAATTATTCAACTTAACGGTACTCTGGGTTTAATATTTTTAGTTAAAGTCATAAAAGTAATAAAATAATTGTTAAATTATTTTTAATAATAATATAATTTCTATATTTAGTTTACATTACACAATAAATCATTGTCTTTCAGCAATTTTCAAAATATTCATTTTTCACTTTTTGCTGCGGCAGATGGCAATATGACAGGGAATGGGTGCTGTGATGTTGTCTGTGTGTGCGTGAGTCTTGATTAAGTGATAATAGCCTACGGCCAAACTCCGTTAGGAAATTAATCTAAATAAGACAAGACGATTCAAAAATAAGAAAATAATACTTTGGCACATAATCAACGTTAATTATTTTTATCTACACTATTATATAATAATGAATGAACTGCTTTTGAACAATTAACACTATCCATAAACAAATAGCGTGAGTTATAATGAGTGAGTTATTATAAATTACTCGGTACAGAGCCAATCACCTTTATCTTCATGCCTAGCCTGTCCAATCGACGTAACGTGCGACAAGATACTTCTGTCTTATTAAAGTTCCATGAAAAGCTGCACCAACAATTCTCTTATTAATGGTATAGACCAAACACCAAGCATCAAAGAGAGGTTTCTACATTACAATGTTCTGGTTTTCATGCATTCCATATTCTCATATTCTGAGAAATAACACTCGACATGTGTTTTGTCAACCATGATCATTAAAACGAATCATCTACAGATGATGAAAACATATGATTGGCGAGATGTTCATCGAATACAACGTGATCTACCATGATATGGGGAAAATAAAATGGTGTACTAGCCTTCAATCTGGGAAAGCCCCTGCAAATTTTAGAGTGCTCAGAGGTAATTTAGTATATTAAAAATGGTTAAAACTTACGAAGATACACTACTGTTTTTGTCTAGGTCCGTAACTTGCTCGTGAAAAAACATATTGGAGATGTTTACCTTTCTTTAATTGGCATAAAAAGGGAAGCCGGCGGGTGCAGTCAAAGTGCCTCATTTTTTGCTTTCGGTCGAACAATCAGGACACCGGCAAGTGCAAAGCTGTTATTGTAGAGTTCACCAGCATCGGGTCAATGTCTTTTCGATTCATTTCGCTGTTTTTGTAGTGTGATTTGATTAAAACCAAAAAGTCACTTCTACACTCTCCAGCATTGCTGTCAATAGTGTCAATTCCAAGTCTGATAAAATGATATGGTTGTACCGCGTTACATCAGATTGGTTAAAGTCATTGACGGTACATTTCTACAAAAAAAATAAGGTAATTTGTTGGTATTTTTTTTTAATTTTTCATTTTTTAAACTCCTTTCGGTGAGGACAACCTACTGATAAATTTTCCGCATGTTGCGGTAGATCACCCTGTATAATTGATGTTTGCGGAAACTATTTCATCATCGTAAAGAAGTATGAATTGTACAAAGTCTGATCTTGCTTGATAAATAGCTAAGGTTAATGTAAGTAACTGAAATAAATTCTAAATGCTGTTGATTTGCCTTTAAGGACACAATAATATACGAAATGGGAATGTTGCATTATACCTGACAGAATGCCCTTAAAGAATGTAACACAAAGCAGCCTTTTGGAGGACGATAAACATGGCTCCTACTAAATTTACTATGTTAGTGACGATCTTAGAATCAAATATTTTGAACATTCTTTTTGTCAAAAATCTGTTTAAATTGTTTTTTGCACGATCGAGTTTATTTGTTTATTCACAATATCTGTTGCCTAGACAGTAGCTTATGTTTACTGATTGCTAGGCCAAACTCGGTAAGTAATTTACTTACCGACGTCTGAACGGTAAGTACAATTAATATAGTATATGTTATTTCACAAAAATAAACACAAAAAGAAATAAGTAAATTTCTATTTATTTAAAGAAGAATAACATTATTTTCTGCCCGATGGTATTAAATTACACCTCAATTCTGAGCTATTTGTGTATTAAGAGCGCAAAGTGCCACATTGTCTCACGATAGTGTAAGTCAGTTGTAAGTCAAACACTTGAGAGCGACAATGACCTACGTTCGAATTACACACATAATTTTATCTTCGATCGTTTGAAAATATTAAAATGAAAAGAATGATTAAGTTGAATTTTGGATGCAAACGGCGATTTATCAACATATGAGATTGCCTTGCATATGTGATCAAATTAAACAGACGAATAAAGCACAATCGCTGTCAATTTATTTAAGTTTTATTAATCATTATAAAGTTCGTATTCTTCGTATAAATAAATTAGGTAAACAGGTGTTACTCTTAGATCAACTATCCTTATATTAAAAACAGTTTGGGTGCATTATTATTTCATGAAAATACATTGTTAATGTTCCAACCATACTTGTTTAAGTGCAGATGCACTGAAGTGCGCGTCGAAGTACCTTTTCTGAAATCGATCAAGAATGCCTACTTGTTCGGATCAATTTCAGATTCCAAAATACGCTAATCTAGTATTTTAATCCGTTGCCAAGCAGTTTCGAGACTTGTAAATACACGATACAAACCGAAGTGCATACGACGTTTTTCGTACTACTAGCAATATTACAATTTTTAGAAAAAACATTCAAAATTATTATATTTCAAGATTTGTCGAACTCATTTAGTAGTTGGCTTAGGCTCTAATTGGAGTGTATTTGTTTTCTGCTATGGTTACAGTCAATAAGTTGTCAAATTGATAACTCCATAATAATTTCCGCAATTCAAGTTATTTACGTGAGATTTTGCAATAAAAATACGGGTTATGATGAAAGTATCGACATTCAGGAGGCAGCATCTTAATTTAATTTAAAAAATCTACTAAATAGACGTTTGAAATAAAACAATTGAGTATTGCTTTCAATCTGAACATCAGAATCAATAAATCTGAAGATATGCAAGTTTTGGATAATACACGGCTCTAGTTTTGATTGATTTGGTGTTAAACTGATTTAATTAAGAATTGTCTAAACTTACATTGATTTATCGATTTGATATAAATGGTAAATGTATTTCCCAACTCTTCCCCTATGCTTTTTGCCGTTTTTTCTGCATTTGGCCATTAGACATACAATCAAACTCTAGAATAAAAATCATTTACTATAACTAATCTACGACGACACAGAATTAACAAATATTAAAAACAAACAAAAGAGAAAACACGGGGACACACACTTCTCGCTCTGATCATTTATTTTTTGGTAACAAATACATTTAGAATATATTACAGGTTACCGGATGCAACAGGGGAAAAACAGCAGAGGATACGAAGCTAACCTACTGAAATATTTACTCATAAAATCCATAATAAAATTTTCGTTTTTTCCAAAAAACCGTTCATACAATCAAAAATTGTTTGGTATATTGGTTAAGAGATTGAATATAACAATTAATAAAACTGTTATATAATCTAAGCTCTTATTTTCTATATTTAAATCTCCGGAAAAATATATAATCCAGGTCACTTTTAATCATTCAGAACGTTTATTATTATACAGATATGTTGAAAAATAAGTACTTCCAAATTTGTGCCATATTATTGTTATTATATTCTTTCTTATTGTTGTTAAATATTTTCTTATGTAGCCATAATTTTCTTGTCAAACCTTAGATGGGTGTCTCAGAATGAATACATCTTGGAATCTTGGAGATAAGAGTGGCAGAACTTCCGCCAATGTGCATTTACCTACACAAAATGAAGCTCTTTTTCCATAGCTATATATTGAATAGTAAATTGTTTATTTTTAAGATATATGGTTTTGACGTTGATAAAGATACTGTTATATAGTGAGGTAGAACCGATAGAGAATCTGATAGAATTATGGATGTATCTGCATTAAATGAAGGTGGAATAATTTGAGAGTTTATCCGTCACTTTTAAGTATACAAAGTAATATAGAGTAAATGAATTTTAGGATGAAATTGAATAAATTATATTGTTGTGGCTTATTTATTTGATTAGATAATTTTAACAGTGCCGTTTGATATTTAGAAGCTTGCCACTAAGTTTTGCTTCACTTTGTATAATACTAATTACAGTAGGTTACTTTAGTTATGTTTTCCTATCTGTATCCAATTCCTTTATCGACTAAGTAGTTGTAATTAGGGTTATGAGCCAAGTTATTATTCTTAATGTTTTGTATGTGAGTGATGAAATAAAGTCCAGTTAATATGAATATATTACATTGAAATGCACCAACATCTCGTGCCAAAAACTGCAAGTGCAAAATTTAGACTTTTGGTAAAATTTAACTGCATATTTTTCATAGAGTGATATTTATTAAAATAAAGATTCGTCATAAATGCATGGTTTTCACTAGTACGAAATAATAAACTAAATGTAAACATTATGTATACACTCAATTTTTTGAAAATAAGTTAATTTTTTTGATGTAATTACTATATTCATAATTTCAATCATCACCCGATGATGTCGCCTTGATCGATGAAACGCCTGTCTGTATACGGTATAGTATTTTTGTGTTTGTAGAATTTTATCAAATGTAACATTTGAATATTTTTTCTGAAAATGATTCATAACATTTACATTTACGAATCGATTTTTTTTTTTAAAAACAATATGATTCTTGTTCTAGCTGACATTTACTTACTGTCTGAATTTCAAATCGATTGGACATCTCTGTCTTGAGTATCCGTGCTTAAAAAAATGTGACGGACGGGCAGACATACGGACATTTTGAAAGTTGTTCAGAACTCGATCCCTAATACTGTGATATGGACAATTTTTATCTACGAGCGATATTTACGGTTTTAGAAAAATGCCGATCAAATGCAAATACACTCTTCGTTTTCATATTTGCAAAGAGTAAATAAGCATATTTTGTTACTTTTTAAAGTTTCGAGAAAATGTTTCTTAAGAGGGTTGATCGAAAACGCAAAAATTTAGGAATTTTAGTTATTTCAACGTTATTGTATATTTACATATTTTAATATTAATCTTGTTATCGCTTCTAACATTTTGTAGTTTCATGATTTTATACTTTTGATACCAAGGACAAAACTGCAACAACGAGAGGTATTTTTATGAAATTTAAAAACTAACATTGCCATGAATTATATTGAAACTTGAATCCTGCAAAAGTTTTGATAAAATGTATACATGATAAATTAAATGTGAATAAACGTGATAAATAACATTATCTAGCAGTTACACTGGGTTTAACAAATTGATCAGAAAAACTATGAATTTTCATTATTCTGCCCAAGGAATCACTACTTCCACATACAGATTTTAATATATAATAAAAATAATTGTTTATGAAACTTATATTACTTATATGATATTTGAAATTGTCGACCCCAAAAACCCATAAAACGATATGACACATCGGTAGTGGGGGTGAGAGTAGAGGGTGGTATTGAGGGTGGAAAGTAAAAAAAATACGGAGGCTATTGGTTTTTGTACACACACTAAATCACAATTTTACTTTTTCACCTCCTTTAATAATGGAGGTGAAAAAGTGGAGTGGGTGGTAATGGGGGTGGCTAATGCCCAGACGCGAGATATTCGCGGAAAACAGTTTTTTTAAACTTCGACCTTGACTATCTCGAAAAGGGCAGGTTTTGGGAAAAAATGCAAAATACCAATCTTGTAGATAATTGAATTCTCTATAACTTTCATGTTAACTTTATTGCGGTTTTTTTGACGCGAGATATTTTTGTAGATAATTTAATTCTCTAAAACTTTCACCTCATGGGCATCGAATGCATAGGGCGCGAGATATTTGCAAAAAAACTTTGACCTTCAATATTTGGGTAACCATGTTGGGATGTGGGTTTGGGACACCTCAAAGAACGTCTATGCAAAAATTTAGACTTTTACTAATTTTGTCCAGGTCAAATGCTAATTTCCCTGGTCTATATACTAAACACCAATATTATGGACTCGCTTGATTTACCTATTTACCCCAATTTACTCCCCAACCCTTCAACGGAATAAGATCAAAATATAATCTAGTTCCAAATCTCGTTAAAATACATACACCAAATTTCAAATCAATGTCTTAAACGGTTCCAGAGTAATCGTGAGCGCAAAAAGTTACTAACAGACAGAACGACATACAGAATTCTTTTTGCCCAAATTTAAAATCTCGACGTTTCATGACATTCTCTATTTGAACTATAAAGATTTTCCATTTTTTTTTGCGTCACTACACTTCCACTGGGTGTGGAAGTAATAAAATATCCACTTAACATTACGCTTCCTGTTGTATTCACCTTCGACAACTTCAGTTGGTAGAATGTAACATGACCAGTTGCCAGCCATTTTTGGAGCCTCTTTTACAACCGATATGCAACAGTTTTTATTTAGGAAGTTGGGAAAAGAAAATAAAACGGCTTTTGTCTACAAAATTAAGATTCCCTAAATCATTACTTATACAAAAATATTGTGAATTTTGTGAATTTATTTAGGTTTGTTTTCATTCAAATAATTTATGACTTGGTTATGCAGACCTATAACATTAACTGAATTAACTAATCTCAAAACCAATCAATGACTTTTTTAAGAAACTTTGAATACATATTTCTGGTAGAACAAGTAAAAAAACCGCTGCCCAAGGAATCACTATTTCCACATCCGGATTTTCTATTCAAGTCACACAACGGAAAAATTTTGTATGTGGAAATAATTGTTTATGGAACTTTAATAATATAATGTTTGAAATCCTCTACCCCAAAAACCCATAAAACGATACCCCACATCGGTAGTGCGGGTGGTGATAGGGGGTGGGAGTGGGGGGGTGGGGTGGATCAATTAAAAAAATATTTTGAGGTTTCTGGTTCTTGTACACACACTAAATCACAATTTTTTTCATCCCCTTTAATAATGGGGTGGAGGTGGTAATGGGGGTGGCTAATGCCAAATTTTTTTTTGAGACCTTAGCTTCTCTTGTCTATATTAAATACCAATTTTATGAACTCTTACCTGCTTGATTTACCTATTTACCCTAAATTTACCCCAATTTACCCCCCAACCCTTCGACGGAACAAGATGAAAATACAATCTAGTTCTAGATCTCGTTAAAGTACATATGTGTACCAGATTTCAAGTCAATATCTTAAACGGTTCCAGAGTAAACGCGCGCACAAAAAAAGTTACAGACCGACAGACAGACCAACAGACAGACAGACAGAAATTTTTTTTCGCTCAAACTTAAAATCTCGACGTTTCATGACATTCTAAGCCTATTTGAACAATAAAAATTTTAAAAAATTTTTTTGTCGTTACTATACTTCCACTGGACGTGGAAGTAAAATATATAGTTGTATCCGTTTGAACAATAGCAAGTGTCTAAAACAGTTTTAAAGATTATATTATGTTTGGTTTTTTAAATATTTATAACAAATCGGAAATAAACGCATATTTTCCTCTCACTTTTCCAACAAATCAATATTAAATAAGTTTCTTCATTTGATAAAAACTCTTTGGACCTCGCTGTATATTACAATTTTAGTTGATAACACTTTATAAAACAGGGTTTGATATTGCGATGAATCCGTAATATAGTATCACATTCAAAAATAAATTTTGAAATTGTAATGAACTTTGCACCAGTATTTTTTATTTGGCAAGAATGTGTAATGAATTATATTTAAGATACACAAATATGTATCTGGTACAAATTTAAATCGACAAGACAAATTACTGTTATGCAAAAATATTTCACGTTTCAAAATCAACAATTATATTACTATAAAAAAAATATTGTAGTAGTAAGTCGAACGAAAACCTCTATAATTTTGTGCAGAAAATGAACGAATTAGATGTAAATGTAAAGATATCGCCAAATTTTAAATATTGATTGAGCTGTCCCCACCTTTTTAATTCACAGTAATTTCTACCAGCTGAGTTCACTAACTTATTAGAAAAATATGTATATAAATTTAAAAAGTTGTATATGTAATATGCATACTATTAAATCAATTAACAAAGCAGTATAATTAGTGTAAACTAGAGTACTTGCATTATAATATAATGTTAGTCTATTTTTATATGCTTACTACCTACATTATCAGTTAATAAAAACTTGAGTAGTTAAAAATACCTGAATGAATGAAACTTTTTAGTGCATCATTAAACAGGTGAGAACTAGAAAAATTGAAAAATTGGGCTTGAGCCAGTCCTTTGATCATTAAGCTCCCAAACGAAACAATTCATTTTACAATGCTCAAAATAAAAATAGCGTATTTTACTACAAGCTTTATCCATCATTTATAAACTCAGCTGTAATTGAAAGTATCTGTAAATTTTATTTTCTGGTTTTATGTTTTCACAAAACTTTAAATAAAGTGGTAATTATTTCAATAAAATGAACGGAATATGTTGTTATTACAATTCAGGATTACAAATTTGTTGATAATTTGAAAAAATGATATCTGGTAAAAAGATAACATTGGCTGCAAACAATGTATTTGCGTTAGGGGTATATAAAATTTTGCGCGAAAGAGTTTAAATGTGTGTCATATTATAGATTGAAGCTACAATCACTTATCTTTATGTGTTGCCAATATTGTATAAAATTCTTTCTTTCTCACTGTAAAATTAGTCCCATTTTCGTTTGTTTACATATGCTCATCAAACTCATTATATCCACTGTCGAATAAAAATCACTGCTGCAATCACTGCACAAGTGCATAATCACAAGGTATAAAAATAAATAATTGAAAAAGACATGTACCATTTTAGTGGTTGATTAAAGTTGGTCACCCTGTACTAAATTCAAGAGTTGTAGAAGAACTAACTCCTCCACCGTTACGTCTCCTTATTATTACTTCCGTTAGAGTTATAGTGGGTTTCTAGACTCCATTCTCGGTTCCTATAATTCCGAATAATCTTTTCAGGGCGTTCGCGTCCCACACAAGCATCTGCTCAAAACGTTTCATAGCCAATGAGAATATTTGAAAACGGCAGCAAAATCAAGTATCCAGTATTTTTAGATTATAGTTAAAACAAATGCTGCCTTTGCCTCAATTCTCCACTATTTATTTGATATACTAATTTCACAATTTATTTTTATACAGCTCACAGCTTATAGTAGGGAATCTGAGCTTAAATTTAAGGCTTAGTTTTTGAAACCTATCCGCCAGCCATAAAGTTGAAAAGTGTCGCATTCGATGTAACATTTTCTTTTCAATCCGAATCCGTGAAAAATTGAATTTTTAAAATATAACTTACGTTTTCTCCCTCAAAATATAAGTTAAAAATCTATTCTTTTTTAAATTAGTTATTTAAAATTTTTTAGATACAGTAACATTTTAGTTTAAATATGCTTAGAATGTCATGAAACTCGAGATTTTAAGTGTGAGCAAAAAATCCTGTCTCTCGGCCTGTCTGTCTGTAACTTTTTTTTGTACTCTGGAACAGTTAAATGATATTGACATGAAATTTGGTATACCTACAGATCTGGACCTAGATTATATTTTGATCTTATTCCGTTGTAGCGCAGTCGTTGAATGTATTTACCTCCAAAAACTTGCAAAATGAATAATTTTTTTTAATGAGTTCGTGAAAGTGTATAGAATAATATACTGAAAAGTTTACATTTCGCTCGGATGCAGAACATATAAAAAAGCAGTGAAAAAATAGTATATTGTGTATTTAGGTGTGAAAGCAATACATTCCCGGACGACGATGCAACAAGCATCGAAGTCCGGGAATGTGCTTTCACACCGAAGTACACATACTATTTTTTCTGAAATCTCAATCAATATTATTATAAATTAAGGAATTTGTATTAATGCATAATATTTCTTCATTACAATCTAACTGCTTACTAACAAATGCAATTTTAATGTGAGTTGGTTTGTCTGCGTGTATTTATTTAGTGTCTAAAATATACATAAAAACCGTACGGGAATGTTACGTAATTCAAATACGGCTCTTGAAGTTTAAAAATAAATGCGCCCTTACTTGGTTAAGGCTTCCATGGCAATCTGAGTGACTATACAGAGATTTAAGGAATATGGAGGAAGCGTTAAAAAATTCCATCAGGTTGCATTCATCCACGTCATTTATGTATTGTACCAAAGGATTGAGGGTTCCAAAATATTCAGTTGCCCATGCAGACTTGTCTTCAGTCATTTTTTTGACATCTATTTTGTGTATGTAAAAGAACGAAAAAAACGTATTTGGTAAAATAAGTAATAATTTAATGTCTTTTTAATCTGCTATGTTATATTATAGTGCATTTCGTTTAATTGGCATGAGTTCACACTGTCGTTATTTGTTTTAAAATTTTAAAGATAATAATCTAAAAATAAATTGCGTACAAAGATTCGTCGTTCTAGATCATTTAGCACTGCGTGTGCACTAGTATGAATGGGACTTTCATCCTTCGAATAATTAATTGTAGCCCCTGAACCAACCAAAAGTATTTAAATATATTGATGCTTATATAGTGTTAAATACATAATAACTGGTAATAATATTTTTACTGTTTGTCCTTCACATACAGAATATAAAATATGCTGCCCTCGTCTTCTCGTCTGCTGCTTTTTTTTCGTACAAACCGATTAATTAATATACGATTCAAATGTATTGAACGACTTCAAAAACGGAGGAGCGGAGAAAATTAAAAAAATTATTTGATCATTATATGTCCATTGCAAATTACTCACTCAAATATTAATAAGTTGCATTAAATCTCAGACCATGCAGAGGGTGGGAGCTTCACTGAAGAAGCCGTCCACTTTTAAATTAGCCCAGTCGTTGAAGGTATTTACCTCCAACAACTTGCAAAATGAATATATATATTTTTTAATGAGTTTGTGAAAGTGTATACAATAATATCCCGAAAAGTTTACATTTCGCTCGGACGCAGAACATAAAAAAAGTGAAAAGTTTCATCAATTTTTTCAAAATTTTGAAATTAAGTCAAAGTAGGAAAAATAAAAAATACGCGTGTTTATGAACAAAAAATGTCCTAACAAAATTTATGGCTAAAGCCACGGTTTTCTCGGAAAAAAATAGTCAAGTAACGTTATTACTCGAAGATCCATGCGTGCGAGCTTGAATACGCATGACTGTGACACCGACACATTGAATTACATATCACTAAATCAGAATTTGTTCAATCCACATGAGGGTTGGTTCATTTAAAAGATGAAAATTGTAGCTTTCCGATGCTTTTTTGTTTTAAACAAAAATAGGAGCACAAACAGCAGCGACCCAACGCGGCAGCATATATCACGACCCAGAAGAGGCAGAAGTCCAGAACCAAAAATACAAAAAAAGGGAGCTTAAAAGCTTCCTCACGACACAATGCGGTAACGCATCTCACAAATACCTACACCTCCTATCCCACATTCATTTACCATGCGCCATGTGGCACTCGCTACTGGCAACAAGCATGACCCTAGTCCATCCCAGCGTGGACGTAGCAGGCCCAGCTGTATAATCCTTGGGAGTGGCAGAAATGCCTACCGCACGCTGGTAAATCCATCAATCAATCAATCAACTATACAAGCAAAGGATGGATGGAAAAAAGTATTTATTTATATATTATCACGCCCGAACTCAATCGTCGCAATAAAAAATATAGAGAAAAATAAAATCCCTTCAAAAAAATTCTTTTGTTCATTGAGAACTGTTAAAAAGTATGTACACTTCATGATTATTATGGTTTATTAAGTTGTAGTAACGTGAACTCAAGAAAAAGTGCAACTCTAATCATTTTAATTTCCTTGCTTGATGATTTTTTTTGATAAATATTTATATTGCCGAGAACTTGACCCATTGGAAAAAATTAAATATCACTATTTGGGAAAAAATGTATACTTTTCGAATGTTCAAACACAAATTCGTTAACTTGTATACACTTTTTCGAAAATTGATCAATCCCATCAGGATCAGAAATAGCAATTTTCACGATCCTATCCTTATAACTTCTCTATAGTTTTGAATATAAAATCTGGAACTTTTCCCATACATTAATAAATGTATAAGGAATGCACTGGGTATAATTGAAATATGGATAGGTGTACCTGTAATAAATACAATGCAGTAAAGGCAGGTAAAAGTTCATGCGAGCGACGGTGCGGCACTAGTATGAATGGGATTTTTATCCTTGCTTGGATCCAGCGGTTATGTGTGGTGTCTGTGTATGCGTTCATAATTATATATTTTCCCCCATACTCACCATTTATCCTCCTATTCACTAAGAAAAATGTTAAAAATATGTAATCAGAATGAGAAAAGGCTTTATTTTACTCGTTAGAACTGCTAAGAATTTTTAGAGATTCCATAGTATGCATTTAAACGTGCGCTTGGCCGCGCAGAGTGATAAAGTTATTTCACTATTTTTTTTACAGGTATACCGGGGCTTTAGCAATAAATTTTATTAAGACATTTTTTGTTCAGAAACACGTGGTCCATTCACCTTCATTTTTTATTTTTTTCTATCCTGACTTAATTTCAAAATGTTGAAAAAGTGAATGAAAGGAATTTTTTTTTCACTTTTTTTTATGTTCTGCATCCGAGCGAAATGTAAACTTTTCAGAATATTATTCTATACATTTTCACGAACTCATTAAAAAAAAATTATTCAGTTTTTGGAGATTTCACTATGAAATTTTCGCTGTCGTCTGGGCTAAATGGTCTAAGCGTTAAACCGTTTTGAAGATCTGCTAAGTTATATTGAAAAATGTCGTATTTTTTAAGGAGATTTTTTATAAAATTCGCCTTAAATCTTTTGTACCTTGGAGAATGTGCATTCTACGTGAATAATATTTCAGGTACCGATGAAAATTTTTTTTATAATTTTTTATCTGAAAATTTCGAAATTACTGTTATAAATGTGATCTCATGTTTGTTCTGTTATTTTCTAAGGTATTTAGCAATTGTCTTAAAGTTTACTTATAGTTACAGTAAAGAATATTACTTTATAGGATTTCGCAAACAGAAAAAAGAAAAATGTATAAAAAATAAAAAAAAGAGGATATATGAGGCGTCCAATTTCAAAACCCACTATACTCATATAAGAACATTTTACAGGAGAACCAAAAACTTGTTAGGGAGTGAAGCCTATATGTTTTCACCTAGATTTTTGGTAACTTAATAGTATACAATGTGGTGAAAATGAACAGCATACTTTTTCCCGAGTAAATTTTTGTTAAACTTGTAATATTAAAAAATAAATTGCACATAGTGGGTTTTGTTCCAAAATTCTGATTATAGTGGATTTTAGACATTATTGCATTTTTGATAGTGGATTTTGATCATGGTTGTAAAAAAAGTTAGATTAACACAAACATACCTAGTTGTCAAACATTTATTTATTGCATCATGTTACATTGTATACAGAAAAAAATAGTCAAAAATAACAAAAATATTATTAAACTCGTAGGCCATCATCAATTTTAAGACCGCAAATTTCTTCTTCATCAACAACTTGATTTTCGGCATTTGTATTCTTGATTCTTATAAACAGGTCCAGTTCTTCTTTAAAATCTACTTCCCATGTTTCCCCGTAATGTTTCTTTAGTAAGTTGTCAATACTTTTCAGTTTCTTTTCATTAATTTTAACTCCAATGTTAAGGCATGCTGGAGGATTCGAAGACAGTGAGACACCTTTTTTTGTAACAAATTTTGGTTCCCCTAGTGTGCTCCTGTAGTTCTTCACCTTGCATTGAGATATTCTTTTTATTTTTCTTCAGAAAAAATCTTTTTGATGGATTAAATTTGAAATGCCAATTACCGAGTAGTTTTAAAATCTGGTCTGATTCTTCTTTAAAGTTATAGAGAATGATTCCATCGTCAGTGAAATTGTAAACCGTGGCAAAATTTCCTATGACCTCCATGTATTCCTTTGGAGCAACTATTTTTTTTTCGTAAAATTTTTTCAATTTGAGCAAATACTCTACCAGGGGGTATAAAGGAGTGACCCACTACAGGAAAAATTACTTCCACATTTTTAGCGCTGCCGCTATTCCCTGATTGAAGCCATTTCATACGCATGTAAATTACAATCATGTTTTTGTTTTGACCTCCACATCCATCTGCTATTAGTCGAACTGTGTTTATGTTAGTTAAATCGGTATGCCTTAACCGATGAAAAAGTGCACTAGCAATCTCATTACTACCTTTTCGTCTTTCATATTCGGTCCAACAATAAGAAAATACATTTTCTTTTCTGAGTGTTGTCTTTGAATTACAGACAACTATTATAAAATTGTAAAAGTTGATTTGACTACTAAAGTATGCTAAAGAGTCAAGTAAGTGCCATATTTTTTTGACAGTCGAATGATAATGTTAGTAAACCGTCTTTTTTTTCCCGAAGAATATCATAAAATGCTTGTTCTTTAAGCTTGTGCACTCTCTTAGTTGTGATAATAAGAACCTTTTCTTGCTCGTTTTTTTCTTTTTTTAAACGCTCTAAGAGTTCTATACATGTCGAGCAGGCATCCGTTCGGGGGACTACCAAACCCAATATTGTAACGGGTATTGAAAATACTTCTGAAAAAACATTCCTTTACAACTGGATTATTTCTTTCAAGCTCGCTGTACATTCGCCATAACTTCTTAATATTCAATTCCGGTGGCAGGTATACCCTAGCAATACTTTTACCCCATACAGTAATGAGGCTCACTGACATTAAGAGATTCAATAAACGACTTAACAGCGTTTCTCTTTACCAAATTTTTATTGCTACGATGGCCCCCCCCTCGTCGTTCTTTTGGCGTTTGACCATCACCTTTGAAAAATCTTTGTAAGACTCCTTGGACTCTATCTTTCTTAAGATTAAGAACACCAAGGAATGTTTGTCTGCAAACGGGAATAAGTTCTTTCTCGCGGTTTAGAACAGTGTAATTAAATGTAAGAGATCTATTGGTCATAGAACCTTCTTTAACTTTCTTAGAAACCTTAATACTGCAACATTTGATGACAAAGTTATCCTGTTCAATCTTTGTTGGATTTCGGTAAAATCCAGAATGAAACAATTTAATATCTTGCATGTTTAACAGTTTGCATTTGAAGGCGCCTTTTCTATGTGTACATTTCGGATAAACAGGCAACATTGACAGACGCATTGGTCACAGTGGTCACGTGGTATGGCATTCGCTTACGCTATTGGACAGTTATATTATAGTGGAGATTGGAACTCATTGCAAGAATTTATAGTGGCTTTTGGATTTAAACGCGATATTTCAAGCGCATTTTCAAGCATTTCTAGTGGAATTAGATCCTCACATTTTCTCTTATTCGAACCGTCTCAAGAAATGCTATAGAAAACCATTAAAACATAAAATTACGTGAAAGGTGGGTATAGTGGGTTTTGGAATTAGACGCCTCATATCTAAGAAAATATTAATTTTAAATCTTTGCATTCTCTTGACAACCTATTCTGGTTATGCTAGAAATTAAGAAAATTTAAAATGAACTTATTTACAAAATATCCATATATTCAACCAATAATAAAAATCAAATTAAATACCAATTTTATATCTTTGTAATTTTCTGATGACAACCCACATTTGGTTGTGCTATAAGCAAAGATCACAAAAAAGAATTTATTTACGAAAGCCTATCTAAACTTTTTTAATTCAACAGGACTTACCTCGAAGAATTAAATTGAAATTCTACTTCTTCCAAACGCTTAGCCTTTGAAAGGTTATTAGCTCTTCAGAAAGATATGAAGTCACTTTCAAGATGGTTTCAATTATGAATCAAAAAAGTTAAATAAACATCATAAACATTGTGCATGTTCTTTCTATTAGGCATTTGACAACTACTTCAAAACTTCAATTTTTAAAAAATAATTGTTGATTTTTTACCAGGTACCTACTTTTAAATACTAGTTTGCTAGTTAGTATGATATTGCAATAGATTTCTAAAAAGCATTAGAGCATTTTCACATGCACTGATAAACGAACAAATATATCAAGTTAACGGAGATAACTTAACATCGACATATTAAATCTCTCCAATCTCCTATTTTTTTTTGCACAAAGTTTCTCAAAGGTAACGAGGGTTCTATTACTTGAAGTGTATATTCCATACAGGGTGATTCGCTAGCAATGCGCCTTAGCCTAATGGCAGATAGAACAGCACTTCACTGGCCAAAATGGTCAGTGGTTAAGAAGATACAGGGTGTTTTATGCATTCCGTCTGAAAATTCAAAGAGCTATATCTCTGCAACGGTTGGATGTAATCGAATGAAATTTACCAGTAACATTTCACAGCTGGGACTTGTCAGATTAGCCTAATTGGTTTTGAAAAATTCAGGGCCGGACTCGGAAAGAATCTGCCCTCCTCGTTTGACCAATAAGTACATATTTCTATCGCATTTCTGAAAAACTATTAGCGCATTCGGAAAGTTCAGAAAAAATGCTATAAGAATAGTGATTCAATTTTGTCGGCACACCTAAACCGTTTCGGCAAAAAAATCACAATTCAATTTAGCGCATCAGGACTAATCACAGGCACACAAAATAAAAAAAAAGTCAAACCCTACCCCCATGTATTTTGGGATGCTGAAACCGAAAATGACAATAAAAAAGGTTTTAACTATCCATTTTCCCCTAGCACCCCCTTACAACCCTCCTGGGGAATTGAAATTACACTTGTTCTAAAAATTTGAAAAGTAGGTTTTTTGGTGCGTTGAAATCAAATATGACGATAAAACTAATTTGAACCACCCAGTCACCCCCTAACACCCCCTAAAAAATCCAAAGGGGGGGTAAAATTTTACTTATGAAAATTGAAAATGTATGTATATTTTCAAGTATTTTGGTGCAGTGAAACCGAATATGACGATAACAAATTATTTGAATCACCCAGTCACCCCCTGTCGGTTTCAGCGCACCAGAAAACCTAAAAATAAACATACTTTTTAAATGTTTAGAACAAGTGGAATTTCAACCACTCATCGGTTTTGTAGGGGGTGCTAGGAGGTAACTGGGTGGTTCAAATCAGTTTTTATCGTCATATCTATTTGATTTCAGCACACCAAAAAACCTGCTTTTCAAATGTTTAGAACAAGTGTAATTTCAATCCCCCAGGTGGGTTCTAAGGGGGTGCTAGGGGAAAATTGGATAGTTAAAATCTTTTTTATTGTCATATTCGGTTTCAGCGCCCCAAAATACAAAGGGGTAGTGGGGTCTACCTTCTGGGTTTCGATTTTTTTTTAATTTTGTGTGCCTGTGTAATTTGACCGAGTATTATTTATGGAACAGTTTGATAGAGTCCATTCAAATGCTTCAGATCCATATCTCTTCGAAGACTGCACATAATAAGAAAAATACAGGGTCGTACTTGTGAAATTTTTTATGTTTTTTTTAAATTTTTTATTTTAATGCCTTATTTGTATTAACTTTCTGGCGAAGTTTAGCTAATTGCTACTCTACCACTTAACCAGGACGGCGAGATGATATACTGATCACCCAACCAAGAGCCGAACTCACTGATCGATTGTACCACTTAAACCGGTGACCAATACCACACCTCCGAATTATTTTATGTAATCTAGATAAAATGATAAAATTTGAATGGTATAACCTTCATAGAAAAAGCATGGATACTTTTAATAAACAAACAAACTTAACAACACAATATTACATAAGCAATGCTCCAAATCTAGTATATGAGGTTCTCAAAATGTCCTCCCCCAACTTCGATACATTTCCTGCACCGCACCAATAAATATCGTGTGGCCTTCCCGATGGTTTGTCTTTGGTGCTGTCGCTACCCGCTGCCGTAGTTCCTCTCTAGTGGTGACTTCTGTGCTGTACACCGATTGTTTCATGTGGACATAAACATAAAAATCAAGAACAGTTAGATCAGGAGACCTAGCTGGTCAAGCTTGAGTGCCTCCGCGACCGATCCAGCGGTTAGGAAACTCATTCTTGCGGTGCTTCCGGACCTCGAGTGAGAAATGCGGCGGAGCCCCATCATGCTGGAAATGAAGACCTCTCCTGTTGACATCTTGTGCCAATAATAAATTGGGCAAAATGTTCCCGAACAAATCTAAGGTAAATGTACCAGTAGTTGACAGGCTAAGCAAATTATTTTAACTTTTTACACTGTTAAAAATTTATTTTTAATCTTACAAAGTTATTATTGCTGCAGATATGCATAACAAAGATAACAATTTTGAAATGCACTGCTAAAACAAATGAAAGAGAAAAAATTTTTTTATGTAAAAAATATATATAGCCTTGTTAAAGTTCTAGTAGTTGACACTACCAAATTTTTGAAAGCTAAAGTAGATGACATGCTGGTGTTCCGATAGTTGACAGAGATATTATAAATATTACAATGCAATAATATATAGGTAATTTTAATGATTGATTTATTTAAGTATTTGTTTATAATAAAATATAAAACATTGATATACTGTAAAAACATCCAATACTTTATTAAAATCATACTTTAAACGATTTCCCACTAAAACCATTTTAGAAAAATCAAGTTTTTCTACTATCTGATGAAAATGAATTCTACTGATGTCTTGTTCATTTAATCTGAATGAAGTTTTTGTATCATTGCAACATTTCATTGCTACAACCTCGGCTTCATTATTTTGTAAAATTTCTTGAATTATTACATTCTTATGCTCCCTTTTCTTCCTGGGAAAGCAGCTAATACATAGTCTCCTTCCGTAGGTATAGTTTTTTTGCGTAAGTATATGTTTCTCTCGATCCTCATCTTCAGACTCGTCAATATCTGTTATGTTCGTAATTGTAATGTCGCCAGATTCCTCCCATTCTTCTCCAGTTTCGGAATCTTTTTTCTTTCTTTGTTGACTTTCTTAAGCTCACTTTTTCTTTTCTTTCATCAACTTTAATCTGTTTTATTTGTTCCAATTTTTCCTTTTTAGCTTTCCTTTCTTCCTCTTTCTTCTCTTGTCATCCTCTTTTTTCTTCTTCTCAAGTTTCTTTTTTTCGTGATATTTTTGCCAGTCTTTAGATGTGGCAACAGATGGCATTTTCTCCTTCTTCAATCTTTTGTTAGTTTTTTTGTTTTTGTTCTGGCCAAAAAAATGATCTAGAACGCCAGTAGTTGACATACAACTGATCCAGTAGTTGACATAGTGTCAACTACTGGAACAAATGGGCCAAATGCATTGCAATTATTTTAGGACCATAAATATCATTTTATGAACAAAACACAATGGCCAAACGCCTAAAATTGTTCAATACGCTTTTGTCCCAGTAATTGACACAAGTGTCAACTACTGGAACAACTTCAAAATAATTGTTCCAGTAGTTGACACCCTTGCTAAAAATTGCTAGAGACTAACTAATCTACTTGAAGATATAGGCTGCATTTATTTTTAAGCCTACCAAGTTAACTGCATTCAAAACAAGGTTTTAGTGTAAAAAATAATTTTAGTAAAATACTCACTTTCTTAAGAATCTGGATAAGCAAAAGTAACAATAAATCTATTTGCATATACACACTTCACTAAAAACGACCACCATGTTATAAATTTGACAGTTGATGATCTCAATTCTCAATATGGAAAATAGATTGTGCGACAAGTCTCTTAGCATGTTTGAAAACATTGAAGGTCATTTGGAAACCCTTATTTTTTGGACATAAAGTTGAAAGTGTCAACTATTGGTGCAGTGTCAACTACTGGTACATTTATCTTAAGTAGATTTCTTCAGTTAGTTGTCCTTCAAAAAAATGCGGTCCTACCAATGTACAGTTCACCACTCCACACCATACATTAAGTGAGAACTTGCGCTGGGAGTTTCTCTGGACAACGGCGTGAGGATTATTGTGGGCCCAAATGTGTGAATTCCTAGAATTCCACACTCCGTCTCGAGTGAATTGGGCCTCGTTCGTGAAAAAAATTCGGGGCAAAGTACTTGGATGACGAATTATCCAATATTTAATTATTTAAAAGAATGTGTATGTACTGTGTAAACATAAAAAAGATGGAAAAGAGTTTTGGGAAAGTCCTGATGCGCTAAATTGTTTTGTGATTTTTTTGCCGAAACGGTTTAGGTGTGCCTTCAGAATTGAATCGCTATTCTTATAGCATTTTTTCTGAACTTTCCGAATCCGCTAATATTTTTCCAGAAATGCGAGAGAAAAATGTACTTATTGGTCAAAAACGAGGAGGGCAGATTCTTTCCGAGTTCGACCCTGAATTTTTCAAAACCAATTAGGCTAATCTGACAAGTCCCAGCTGTGAAATATTACTGGTAAATTTCATTCGATTACATCCAACCGTTGCGGAGATATAACTATTTGAGTTTTTAGACCAAACGCATAAAACACCCTGTATCTTCTTAACTACTGGCCAAAACATTTTTTCGTTGGTGACCCAGACTCGTCTTGAAGTGCTCTATCTGCCATTAGGCTATGGCGCATTGCTAGCAATGCTGTATACAATCATATTTATTTCAGCGAAACAAATCATTTCGACATATGAAATCTCTCCAATCTCCAATTTGTTTTGCATAAAGTTTCTTTAAGGGTAACGAGAGCCGTATTACTTGTAGGGTATATTTTGTATATAATAATTTATTCGTATTTGTTTTAAATCATATTTATTGTCAGCGAAACAAATCATTTCATTGGAAAATAGTCTAAATGACGTGTATCCGCGTTTTAGGTTCATTAGCATTACTTATTTTAAAAAAGAAATTAGAGAAGACTCCATAGAGACAACATTTGTTTACACATGTCAACGAACATGTCAACGTTTGATGTTTCCGAAGTTAATGTCAGAGCATTTGACATATTATCGTAGACAGATCACCTATCTCAGGAATCAAATAGAAACAGAGAGTTTCCTGGTTCTGTATTCAATATGCACATGTTTCAAGGCTGCTTGTAAAATTGTCTGCTGCATATTTTAATATATGAGCCGATAATCTAAAATTAATTGTAACGAAAATAAAATTCTATTTTAATAAAAGCCTGTTTTGTATATAAATAGAACATCATGTCGTGTATACTCCAAGTAAAACAAAAACAGCTGGTATTGGTGCAATATTGTTTAGTTTTATATATTTGTAAACTGATGCAGAATTTTTTCCTCCCTACAGAGAAATAGCTTCTTGTCACTTCAGATTACAATTTTGAAAGATGAATTATTTGAAAGTGTTATTTGCCAAATGCTCTTGAACATTCCGTCAGATCTTATCACAAATTGATTGACTGATTATGGCTGTGACGTGAAATTGCTATATACAGAGCATCTCAGTCTCGCATCGTACAAATACTCTGGCTTTCTTATGGAGGATATCGAAAACTTTCAAAAACAAGATAGGGCACAATGGTGTACAGTTTTGAAATATACATAGCGATCAATTTAACCGTGACCAAAAGCAAAATCTAATTCAAAAGCATAGTATCTTAAGAATTTGTTTTGCACTGCTTCGATTTATTCAGTTTGATTATAATATAAGGGAGACCATATGTTAGAAATTTATTCAAGTAGTAATTGTACGTATAACACTGCTTATACAGTACATCCACAGTTACAGTGGATAAGAGAGTGAACTTTTTTATTTCTCATTTTACGCGGAAAATTTATTCTCCATAAATAGTTTTGCTTTTGTTAAAAGTATGACTGCCATGAAGTAAGTTAACATGTTATGTACATGGTGTTCAGAAAATTAAAAAATCTGAAAATTAAGAGTAAACTACGTTCAATTTTAACTGAAAAACTCTCACTAAGAAAAGTTGTTTAGAATTAAAATTTATGAATTCCAGTTTGGGGATAAATCTGCCTAATTCGTTTTTTTTTAAATTATCAAGTGGTATCATGCCGTAAAACTTACGGTAAAATAAAAATTAATTTTTTCTTACATTATTAAATAAGACGTAATTAAATTAAACTACTTTTATTTTTAACAGCATTGAAAAAATTTATTAGGAAAAAAGTTTTAAAAAATATATATTATTCAAACACGTCTCCACCGTGCTTCATGCATTTTTGAAGAAAAGTGTAAAGTTCTTTGTAACTGTGTCTAACCTCTTGTAAGGATATTGACTGAACAGCTTCCCTAATGCGGTCTTTCAACAGATCAGTGTTATTATTTAAAGGCCTCCTGTATACAATTTGTTTAAATCAAACCAAAATCCATATTTGTTAAATCGGGGCACCTCGGAGGCCATGGATTTGCACCATATCGACCAATTCGACCAATACTCAGTATATATATCTGATCATCATATTCATAAGCTTGGACACGTGAATACGGTGTACACAGACTTCTTGAAGGCTTTCGACAAGTGGTACAAAATTTCGGATTTCATATTATTTTTCAGATTATGTTTATAGTACAGAAAGCAATATGTCAGGTATGATGGTTCTGTAACCATGTTTTCCAAGCCACCTCTGGAGTTCTACAAGGATCCAATCTTGGACCTCTATTCTTTTTGCTTCTTATCAATGACTTGTGCCGTCGAGTTAATTATAAATAATAACAAACCACTGTATGCCAATGATTTAAAAATATTTAATAGTTTTAATTATAAGGATATTTGTGAGGCTAAAATTACTAAGTTACAAGAATGGTGTATATTAAATAAACTTCAATTAAATGTTGATAATACAGTTTTATCATTTACTAATAGAAGAATTAGTTTTAATTATGATTGTAGTGTTATTTTGTTTCAATTCATAGATATTAAAAATCTAAGTATAGTTTTTGATCAACTTTCTTTTAAAAAAACGCATTAATTCAAAGACATCAAAAGCAGAGAAAATGCGTGGTTTCGTAATAATACAGGACCACAAAATATTTTTGCGAGTTGCACCGGACCAGACCCAGTGTAGCATATGCTTTTGGGGTCGCTGAAGCGGCAACTTATTTTGCTCCATCACGTGAGGACTTTTTTGTTAATTAAAACAATTTTTTTAACCGACTTCGTATTACGAGAATATTCGAAGATTTGGTGGAGTCGCTGGTAATATCAATTAATTCACAAACATGGTATTATTTTTGTAGTAACATTCACAAGATCCCCAACATAAAATAGAATTTCACAACAATTTCCTTCACTATGTATAAGTTAAATAAATAAAAGAAGCTACTAAAAAGGTTGATTTTTTTTTAAACCTTTAAAAAATATCTCTAAAAAGTAAGAAATAAAATTTCACTCAGTTTAAAAAATATATGTCTACCTATTAGTGGAAAGTATGGGTTCATTTAATGAATTTTATTTAGTAATTGTTACTTCTTGTGGATAAAGTATTATTTAAAATTAGGCAATGTTGAAAATTTCAGATGAATCCGATATGTGGTTCTCGAAATATACGCTTCTAAAAAGCGCGATATGACCAACATCGTGACGTCAGAGGATAGGAAACGAAACGGTCGTGCAACATATCAAAGCTCGTGCATTCCGCTTAAGATTGTCGAGTCTTTCTCTGTGCGATTAGCGGGTTGCTATTAAGTGACGTCGCAGCCGAGATTCGACAAGGCGTGCGGTCCATGTTTATAATTTTTTTTAGACGATTTACAGTTTTTTGCACAATAGGTCTTTCACCTTCGTTATACTTTTCAGTTACGAACTGACATTATACAGGAGCAATACTTACATCTAATGCAGCAGATATAACTCAGAGGCCAATACAGCAGACAACGAGAGCTCTACTTGAGGCTCCTGGACATATTTTGTTTCAGATTGAACAGGACTGTATACAGGAGTGCTGGTTCATGGCTTTTTCCGAAAAAACATGCCTTAAGCTTGTTTATGATTCCAGGATGGCAAGTTATTGGGTTTTATGGAGGTGGACTTACCGTATTCGATAAAATAGACCATAAGATTTTTTTGAAGGAGGTTCGACTTAAAAAAAATTGTTTCAACCTTTTTAGTAGTTCCTTTTATTCATTTAACTTTTACGTAGTGAAGGAAACTATCTTGAAATTCTCTTTATGTCGGGCACCATGTGAATGTTGATTGATTGATTGATTGATTTACCAGCGTGCGGTAGGCATTGCTGCCACTCCCAGGTATACAGCTGGGCCTGCTACGTCCACGCTGGGTTGGATTAAGGTCATGCTTGTTGCCAGCAGCGAGAGCCACATGGCGCATGGTAAGGGGATGTGGGATGGGAGGTGTAGGTATTTGTGAGGTGCGTTACCGCATTGTGTCGTGAGGGAGCGTTTAACCTCCCTTTTTTGTGTGTTTGGTTCTGGACTTGTGTCGTAATATGGAGTGTTTTTGCTCCTCTTTTTGCGTTTTTGCTTCTTCGAATCTTCTTTTTTCTAAGTCTTCCGATTCCTCGGTTTCCGATTGTGGTAGAGTATATATGTTATATAATATTACACGCTATCTTATTGCGACTTAGCCATAATAAACCTTCACAGGTATATCGTATTTCACGATAACAGCTTCTCTTATTAATTGCTTATCTTCAAGATATCATATTACACCTTTGTTTCTCATAACTTGTGCAGACTGCAGAACTGCAATTCCTTTGTTATATATTTTGCTTACTCAGGTTCTGTATGTTATAAATACGACTAAACACGCTTTGTTGAAACAGTTATTAAACTCAGTTAGAATGCAACACTTCTAATTTATTATTATATTCCTTCTCCAAGAGCCAACGTTGGCTCCATGTAACTAAATAAAAGTTTTTAAAAAGTCATTCATGTGAACCGTGATCTAACATTGGCGCAGTCGGTAGGATCCGTAAACATCATCAGAACAAGAAGCCTAATTGGTAGTGAAGCGCAAAAGAACAAGGACAACATCTGCAGAAGGTGCCTAACTAGTGCGTGTATATCTGCAAGAACAAGGAGACCTTCCTCACTGGTGGTGGCGGATCCCAATCCCTTGACGGACGAAGAACCTACTCATGGAGATGAAATTAACGTAAGTCATTTTAAGAATCATCTCGTTATTTCTTTTCATTTTTACAAATATTATTTATCACAATTATTTACGTGTATTATACCGCTAATACACTCGGCAAACAAAGCCAATTCTGTTATCAAACAAATCCTATACAAGCTACAACGCAACAATTTTAATTTTAAGTTATTTATTTTCGTATTCACGAAACGACTGTGTATTATACAGTTAATACACAATTCATTTACGACGTAACAAAACAAGCTAATTTTAATTTAATTTCCGTATCATACTGCTGATACGTAACCAATTTTAGTTCAAAAATCTCTAAATAAAAAAGCAAAATGCCTGATAGAGCTCAACCAGAGACTGTTCAACCAGTGCCACCGGCACCAGCCGAACAACAACAACAACAACCACAACAAATTGAGCCTTACAAGCTCTCTGAAATTTTTTCACTAATACCAGAATTCGATGGCAACGCCATAAATTTACAGACATTCCTAAACTCGTGTTCCTGTGCACAAAGTATGGCAATTCATGACCAAAAAATTCTATTAACCATACACATCAAAAATAAATTAAAAGGCAGAGCCGCCGAACTTATAAATTCACGCAACCCTAGCACATGGCCAAAAATAAAGGCACTACTAGAAACTCACTTCGGAGACTCCCGAGATTTAACGTCCCTAATTCAGGACCTACAACGAATTCACCAATTACCTAGTGAATCCGCCTTAACATTTGTTTCGCGTTTACAAACGCACAATGCGAAAATGCACGCTGCAGTGCAAAAACAAAATTTAACTTCGGAGCAAAGAACCGCGCAAACAAACCTGATTGAAACTATGACATTAAATAATTTGTTAACGGGTCTAGAACCAAATCTAGGCAGAATAATACGTGCCAGTAACCCTCCTTCTATAATGAATGCGATTATTAGAATTCGTAGAGAGCTACAACTGTCTTATTTTGAACAGCAAAAATTCCCAAAAAATAGTCCAGTCAAAAATCCAGTAATTCAACAAAAGCGACCACAAGGTCCCAATTTGCAACAAAAGTTTTGTTCCTTCTGTAAACGGAATGGACATGTAATAAGCGAATGCCGCACAAGGCAACAGTCTCAAAACTTCCAGAGACCAAGTTTCCAAGGAAACCCAAACCCACAAAATTTTTCTCATCAAAACTTCGCACAACCTAGTAATAATCAATTTAGTCAGAGGACATTCCCTCAAAATAATCAGCCAAATCAATCACAGCAAAACAGGCCCTCAGCCATAAGGCCGAACCCTAATTTTATGCAACAGCGACCATCAGCTATCCAACCTAACCCAAATTTTAATCGCTTTAACCAGCAAAAAGCTCATCATTTGAATTACGAACCTTATGACAATTATGACAATCAATGTAACTATAATCAATATAATGACTACTCGCCCGATTATCAAAATGATAGTTGTGAAAATTACGATTCAGGCAACGCTCAAAACTTTTCAGACAATTATACGGCTAATTCTCAATATGAGCAGTACGAGAATTATACTGCTAATTCTCAAACACTACAGGAGGATTATACTGCTAATCCTCAGGATTTTCGCTTAGATCCGGAGTACCCCGCGGATACTCCAACACAACAAATGGACCAATTCGACCAAATATCAAACCAAATACAAACAATGAATCTCAACGACAGTTTCGATCCAATGCTGAACTTCCCAGAACAAACGTTCATGTAAATACGCTTTCTCACACCTTATTAACCGTAAATTCAAAAAATCTTTATTACATCAAAGACGCAACTGGAAAATTTAAAATTTTGATAGACACAGGTGCAGGAATTTCAATTTTTAAACCTAAAACAGCTGAAAATTATAGACGTAGATCTCCTGAAAATGTAATTATACAGGGCATTACTGATCAAAAAATTTATATCAACGAATCTGTTCTCATCCCCTTTTCAGATGAGTCACACAAAGTTTATATCTATAATCTAGATATAGATTTTGACGGACTACTAGGCGCAGATTTTCTAGAACATTACGAATGCCAAGTAGACTTTAAAAACAAACAACTAGTCACGAATTTTAAAAACGTACCATTATTTAAAGTCACGGAAGAAACTACAGTAAATTTACCTGTACAACCAACTAGTAACATCAGAAACCAAAACCCAAATTTAAGCAACATCAAAAATTTAATTTCTATCGAACCTCGCATGGAAAAAATCTGTAAATTAAAATGTAATTTGCAAAATACCGAAGCTATACTGTTAGCTCAGGAAAACGAGAAAGTACGCTTACCAAATGCTATTGTCAAAATCAATAACAATGGAGAATTTTTAACCTCAATTATAAATGCGAATGCAATACCAAAAACGATAAATTTTTCTAACATAAAACTAGAGCCAGTACAAAAATTCAAATCAATTTTCAATTTAAACACTCAAAATTCTGACTCACACCTACAGACGGACAGATCCTTCGAAATTAGGAACGAATTGCGCTTGGATCATCTAAACGAAGAAGAGGCCGAAATAGTAACGCAGCTTTGTTTAGACTTTCAAGATATATTCTATTTGGAAGGAGACAATTTAACTTTTACTAACGAAATTAAGCATTCCATTGACACGAACGATTCAAAACCGGTTTTTACAAAATCATATCGCTACCCTCATATTCATAAAGAGGAAGTCAAAACACAAGTCTCTAATATGCTTGATCAAGGCATCATTAGACCTTCGATTTCTCCCTGGTCCTCTCCAGTTTGGGTTGTACCTAAAAAACTCGACGCCTCCGGTAAACAAAAATGGCGAGTTGTAGTGGACTACAGAAAACTTAACGAACTGACTATTGACGATAAATACCCGCTACCCAATATTTCCGACCTCCTCGATCAATTAGGCAAATGTCAATATTTTACAACTTTGGACTTAGCCTCCGGATTTCACCAAATCGAGATTGATGCGAAAGATATTCAGAAAACTGCTTTCACAGTTGAAAATGGTCATTTTGAATTCGTAAGAATGCCTTTTGGACTTAAGAATGCTCCATCAACATTTCAAAGAGTGATGGATAACATTTTATTAGGTATCCAAAATGAACGATGTCTCGTCTATATGGACGATATTATTGTTTACTCCCCTACTATTCACGAGCATATTTCTCGATTAACAGAAGTTTTCAAAAGATTACAGAAAGCCAATCTCAAAATTCAACCCGACAAATGCGAATTTCTCCGCAAAGAAGTCGCTTATTTAGGACATCTCATTACAAAGGACGGCGTAAAACCGAATCCTTCGAAAGTTGACGCTATCTTAAATTTTCCTCAACCGAAAAATCCAAAAGAAATTAAATCATTTCTAGGCTTAACCGGATATTATAGGCGCTTTATCCCTAATTTCTCCAAGATAACCAAGCCCCTAACAAAACTACTACAAAAAGACATACCATTTCTCTTCGACAATGATTGTGTAAATTCTTTTCAAAATTTGAAACAAACATTAACAACGACTCCGATATTAATTTACCCTAATTTTGATGAACCTTTCGTTCTAACCACTGATGCGAGCGCATTTGCCGTCGGCTCAGTGCTGAGCCAGGGGCCCATTGGCAAAGATTTACCCATTGCCTATGCTTCTAGAACCTTGTGCAGTGCAGAAACTAAATATTCAACGATTGAACGCGAGCTTTTATCGATAGTATGGAGTGTAAAGCACTTTAGACCATATCTGTATGGTAGAAAGTTCAAGCTTGTCACCGACCATAGACCACTCACCTGGCTATTCTCTATAAAAGATCCAGGAAGTAGACTTGCCCGTTGGCGACTCAAATTAGAAGAGTACGACTATGAAATAATTTATAAACCCGGTAAAATCAATAAGAACGCGGAATCAAAATTAATCATTTTTCCGAATGTTCCAAATTCTATTCAAAAGTTCTAGCCGCGAATGACGAAGAGTCAGACGACGACGAAAACCCAGACGATAACAACGAAATCACTAACGAACAAATTTCCCGAGAATTTGAAACTTTCACCAACCTATATAAAACAACATCTTTAATTGACTATTCGAAAATCAAAGCCTCGAACAAACAACTTTTGTATCGAGAACATAAAGATATTATAACCTTCTTCCAACAAAATAACTTACAAGACCTACATCACAAAATTATTGAGGACATATTCGAAGAAAACCCCGAATTTCATAACGATAAAATCAATATTGTATCGAGCAAAACAGTCAGACGTAGGAGATATTTTATCATTCCCCTACCGTTTGATATCGAATCCGTAATTGAACATTTATTTTTGGTATTATTTAAAAACCAAGATGTTCTAGATCTCTCTAAGACATGCTTTGTCGAAAATAACTTAGACCTCCCCATTCTTGAAATCCTATCATTCATTTTTGCGGAAAAAGACTTAAAAGTAGTAATTTGTCAAGATATCGTCAGAACTGCCGACGAAGATGAAATTCCAATTATATTGGAGCAAAATCATTTTGGTAAAAATAATTTACACCGCGGAATAAATGAAACGATTCGAAGAATTAGAGAAAAATACACTTGGCAAGGTCTAACTAAAGACGTTGAAAATTTTATAAAAAATTGCGAAACTTGCCAAAAGACTAAAGTATGCCGGAAAAACCTTAATAACCCTCTGGTAGTCACAGAAACCCCAAGAACACCATTCGAAAGAATCAATATCGATTTATTTGAATTCCCAACTCGAAATTACGCTTTAACTATTCGAGACGAGTTAACTAAATTTACACAAGCCTATGCAGTCCTGGACAAATCCGCAAAATCCGTCGTAAATACCTTGTTGTTATACTTTCAACATTACGGTACCCCGCTAAGAATCCATTGCGATTACGGTGGCGAATTTGACAACCGTTTGCTCAAAGATCTCTGCACCCTCTACGACATAAAATTAACTTATTCAAGCGTAGGACATCCCCAATCGAACGGATCCATAGAAAGATTTCATGCTACTTTAGCCGAAATGATAAGAATCCACAAAACTGAAAACCCAAACGAACATCCTTTCACGATTTTACCATATGCAGTAATATGCTATAACAATTCGGTAAATAAAACACACGGTTTTACCCCATATGAACTTATCTTTGGTCATACATCTAACAGACCACCCGAAACTTTGTACAACCAAAAAGAATTAATAACTAAATACGTTAGAGATTTAAACAATAGAATATCCCACTACTATAAAATAGCCCGTAGTCGAACACAATCTCAAAAAGAGAAAGCAAAAGTTCGCTTCGACAGAAATATTCCCCAAAAACGACCTGAATACAAAATAGGCGACTTAGTTTATGTAAAAGAATCACAAATTAAGAACAAACTACAAAACAAATTTAACGGTCCCTTTAAAATAAAAGAAATTTTTCAAAATTCTGCTACCCTATTAAATCTCGAAACAAAACAAGAAACTAAAGTAAATTTTGATAGAATGAAACCATATACTGAAAATTAAATTTATTTTCAGGTTTCTCCTGCTGTTCGGATCAGCACTCTGTCAGTACAAAATTACCCCGATCAATAACACTGTTGGTGTATACTATCACCAAGACACGGACATCGTGGTGACAAATGACAAATGGACTCTGCTAGTGCATAAAAATATTTCATCCCTTAAACTAGCTTTTGACAAAAATCAAAATAATTTAGACAGAATCTTGAACACCCTCGATGGTGCTGACCAAAAATCAATCCTGTTTAGAAGCGAAGTTAAAACAGAGTTTAACCTTTTAATGCAAATAGCTAGTTCGATAAAAACGAAATTTGACGAAGTCTTTTCAGATACAAAGAGATATAAACGCGGAATACTTAACGGTTTCGGAACAATATTCAAATCAATTACCGGAAACTTAGACGCCGAAGATGGCGAGTACTACACTAACTGTATAAACAAATTAAATAATGATGAACATCAATTAGCAGTGGCGGCTGGTGAAATTTCAATATTTTTTTTCTCGTCTGTGGCGCATGGGACCCATACGAAACTTGGGAAATAACATCTAGAGAAGCACTTCTCTAATGACCCCTAAAAAATTTTGAAAAAGCAGTTTGCGAAAAAATTTTTGAAAATTCGCTAGCCTCCCCTGGGTCTAGGGACCCCTGTTTACTTTTATTTTTTTTTGTCATATGCATTTGACTTTTCATAAAAATGCATCGACAGATTTTGGAGTTTGTGAAAATATTTTCATTACTAACTGAGATACAACGAATTGAAATATTGTAATTTGTTAAATTGTAAATTACAAAATTTCAGTTCATTGTATTTCAGTTAGTAATGAAAATATTTTCACAAACTCTAAAATCTGTCGATGCATTTTTATGAAAAGTCAAATGCATATGACAAAAAAAAATAAAAGTAAACAGGGGTCCCTAGACCCAGGGGAGGCTAGCAAATTTTCAAAAATTTTTTCGCAAACTGCTTTTTCAAAATTTTTTAGGGGTCATTAGAGAAGTGCTTCTCTAGATGTTATTTCCCAAATTTCGTATGGGTCCCATGCGCCACAGACGAGAAAAAAAATATTGAAATTTCACCAGCCGCCGCTGTCAATTAGAAAACTTATTAAAAAATCAAATCTCAGTTACAACTTCTGTTATCAAAAATTTCAACTCAACTATACAAAAATTACAAATTGATGAGGAAACATTTAACAAAGATATCAAAGAAATCGAGCACACGATTCAAACCATGACTCAAACGATCCAAGCTGCCGAAATAAAACTAAAATTTCTATACATTTCCGAACAACTAATGGCCAGCTATTTGTATATCGAAGACAATCTAAACGATATTTTAAATTCAATAACATTCGCCAGATTAGGAATTATTCATTCATCAATCATAACACCTGATCACTTAGTAACGGCGTTACAAGAGATTTCACAGAGTTTGCGAAGGAACAATTTACCTTCCGATTAAACTATCAGCAGTTGCTCAATATCTGGATATTATTGAACTAAAAGCTTTTCAACTAAATTCTAACTTAATATTTGTTTTAACAATACCTCTCATTGAACCTCAAAATTACAACACCTTTCGCCTATACCCCATACCTATACTTGATAACAGAACTGGTCTACATCACTTTTTATCTATTTCACAAAAGTTTATCGCGAGAGACGATGATTCTTTAATGTACATACCTATACAAAATTTGAAAGAATGCAAACCACTCTATTTTGGAACCAAACTATGTTCGAACTTGTTTGCATATCCTATCGACCAAAATGCCATTTGAGAGGCTAGAATATTAAAACCATTGCCGAAACTCCCAGAAAACTGTCAAACTTCCTTCATCATTAGTCAAGGATACAACGTCCAAGAACTTGAAGACAACACATGGCTAGTAATTAATTCCGAACCACTTCACATTACCATCAACTGTCCGAAGAGAGAATCCATAACAGAGCTAATTAATAAAAATTCCATCATAAAACTACAACCAGGATGTTACGCCTATGCAGGCATTACTCGAATACAAGCCAGTGCTAAAGACTTTTCCGAAATTAAGGATAATTCACATCCAATCCAAATTCCTTTTGAATGCTGCAATCACATGCCCGACAAAATCGAAATCCCAAAATTAAAACCGCTTAAATTAAACAGTCTCGACGTAGAAGATTTAGATATTGCTAAAAACAAACTAGAGCAATATTCCAAAGACCTAGACGACCTCATAAACGAACCTTTTGTGACCAAACATGTATCTTGGTTCACATACTTCATAATCACTCTCATCATCCTATTAGTTCTACTTTACATAACTTGTAAATGCAGAAGAAGAAGATGTGGAGCATTGCGAATCCAACCCTCAACGGATAATCCTCCTTCACCTCCTTCAGAGCGAAGCAGAGTATTTACCAAATTTCCTAGACTGATCCCTCCAAGAAAGCCACCCGGTATTAGACCTCAAGAAGAAGAGGACATCGAGTTAACATAGACTTTCATGTGGAGTTTTACCCTTGTCTATTAATTTAGACTATTGTATTTTATCCTTATTACGTTATGTAATGTTTTATTATCGCTTACCAATTTTAACTTTTACATTATTTTATTATTTTGCTTTGTATTCATTCAACATTGTTTCAATTTATTTTTGCATTATATTCATTTAACGTTTTAACAATTTTCAAAAGTTGCTGCATAACATCAACTTTTTTATTAAGGGGGAAGTTGTTATATAATATTACACGCTATCTTATTGCGACTTAGCCATAATAAACCTTCACAGGTATATCGTATTTCACGATAACAGCTTCTCTTATTAATTGCTTATCTTCAAGATATCATATTACACCTTTGTTTCTCATAACTTGTGCAGACTGCAGAACTGCAATTCCTTTGTTATATATTTTGCTTACTCAGGTTCTGTATGTTATAAATACGACTAAACACGCTTTGTTGAAACAGTTATTAAACTCAGTTAGAATGCAACACTTCTAATTTATTATTATATTCCTTCTCCAAGAGCCAACGTTGGCTCCATGTAACTAAATAAAAGTTTTTAAAAAGTCATTCATGTGAACCGTGATCTAACATATATACTTGATATTTGTTAGTGGTGTTCATTTATTGATCCTGATCCTTTCAAATGTCGTTCTCCACTGTAGCATGGCCTCACTAATTTTAGTTTGTTGCTGTACGGTGCTAGCGCTTTCTTCAGTAAATGTGTTGGGTCCCTTCCTTGGGTATGTCCCAATACTTCATTGCGTATATTTCTATTATGTTGATGTTTTGTGTCGCTGTTTTCGTCTTGTTGTTTTAGTTGGACGATGCCCTTTCTGCTCTTCTTAAAAACTTCTTCTGTTGGCTTTTGTTGTTGCCGCGTTTTTGACTCCATATATCATCGTTGTCCGTAAGACGGCTATGTACATACATTTGGTAAGGTCCCATGATAGTTTATTTTTCTCAATGAACGGTATGTTACCCTTGTGTCGTTTTGATTCTCTCCTTTACTGTTTCTCTCCGCTCCAGCTGGTTCGTCAGTCTGTTCCTAGGTACTTCAATTTGTTCGGTATTCTTAAGAAATATTCATCTATTTTGTGTTCCTCTCCGTTGGTCTAACTCTTCTTCTTCTGCATCGATTAGGGGATTATCGACGTATGTGTGTGTTTTCTTAGAGAACACCATTTTTCTGAAAGAAACCCTCACTAAGCATACCTCCGCTGAAGTGATGTGCGAACTCAGCCCTGACGCAGTATATCGACAAAACCTCATTGATTATTTCGAGTTTAATTTTAATTATTATCACTACCGTGATTTTTAGCATTTATTACTTGGAAGGTGGCTTATTGAAGCGTCTTCTTGTATTAATTTGATTCATTCATTTTTTGATTTCTCTTCTTCCTCCAGTTTATCTCCACTGTTGCCGTGGTACACCTCTTCTCGTGTATGTGTTATCATTTTTCTGTATACCCCCCTGCCGCCGCTTTACTGTACCTAACTCGTTCCCCCGTTTCTTTGATTTTGTGGTCCTATGTTCTGTATTCGATTCATCATTCTTGTGTATAGATACCATTTCCTTAGACAAACTATGTATTTCCTTTCCAAGCCAATAGTACGCCACTGATCAGATTGTCCATTTATTACCCAAGTCAACGCTTGTTTATCTAAGAAACTCTGCTTCTCTTAAGGAATAACACCATTATTGCCTTGCTATAAATTTACGGTGACAGCGGTCGATGGTTTCATAATCACTTCTCATACTTTCGGAGAAAGTCGTTTGAATCATCCCCTCACCAGTTTATTACAGCATTTATAATGCAGAATGCAACACCACGAAAACATACTATTTTTGATACAAATACAAATTATGTACGTAATTAATCACTAATTGCACCTCCCAAGATATGTATTATTCCTCAAACCTGTCGCTTACTTGACAAAAAAATATGCAACACCACAAAATCACACTCTTTTTAATACAAACACAAATTATGGACGAAATTAATCACTAATCGCACGTCCCAGGTATGTATTATTCCCCAAACCTATCACTCACTTTTTACACCTTAAAAATTTGCATAAAAAACATACAACACCACAAAACACATTATTTTTGATACAAATATAAATTACGTACGAAATTATCTATTTATTCACTTGACACCTCAAAAGTTATATTTTTTACACTTTGTATTTAGCTAGGGCTTGGACCTAAAAAGCATTGCAATGGTTTTATCCGGCAGACACTTGTTAATCATTAAGACATAAATAAACTTAGATAAATAAACTTGGGTGGTACTTTAAAAATGAGAAGATACTTAGCTTATCTATTCCTCTTGTGTATTGCCTGGTCCTTTAAGCTTGTTTCTTTATGCATAGCACTGCACTATCGGTTCTGCCACTAAATACTCTGTATTAGTTATTTTCAAATATTAATTATATTTCAATTTTGTTCTTTTGTTATGATATATCGATTAGCGCGGAATTCTTTACTCTACAAATTCACCTAATTTTTATCAAATTTTACGGTACTTTGAGCGGGCGTGTTCACGTTTTAATGGCAGCGTTTTTCGGACGCGTCCGTTCGCTTGGAAAGCACAATTCGAACTCTTCTTGGGCACCATGTGAATGTTACTACAAAAATAATACCCTGTTTGTGAATTAATAGCTATTACCGGCGGCTCCGCCAAATCTTCGAATATTCTCGTAATATGTCGGTTAAAAAATTGTTTTAAATTGAAAAAAATTCAGATTCGGTTTCAGCCATCCCAAAAACATATGCTACACTGGGTGCGGCCACTCGCAACTCGAAAAAATCTTTTGTGGTCCTGTATAATTAATTGTGAGAATTTTAATAACTTGTAAGCGTTGATAGTTATACTTCCACATCCACGTAGTGGATGTGGAGTAGTAATGTTACGAAAAAAATTTGTTTGAATTTTTTTTATTTAAGCAGGCTTAGAATGAAAACGTCCAGATTTTAAGTTTAAGCAAAAAAGAATGTCTCTCTGTCTGTAATTTCTTTTTGTCCGTACGATTATTCTGGAATGGTTTATATTAGTGCACGTATGTATTGTAACGGTATCTGGAACTATATTATATTTTGATATTACTCCATTGAATTGATGGGGATAAATGGGAGTAAACAGGTAAAGCAGGTAAGACCACACAATTGAAATTTCAGCTAAAAGTCCCGGAAAAATTATAAAGACATTTTAAATTTGTGAATGGCGACTGACTATTAGTCCGGCTGCCAAAACCAATACCATAAAATTCTGTATTAAGTTTTTTTTTACTGTTGAATAAGTACAAGGACATATTAAGCTTCAATAAAATGGATGATGACATTCTGTCACCCTGGGGCAACTCGATATATTCAATACGGCGGCCAATATGGCGGCTATAAACTACCTTAATTTGAAAATGAGTTTTTCATGCAAGTTTGGTATGTCAAACGTGTTTTTTAGGATGCAGAGTTCAAAAACACCATTGAAATTGTATTAGGAATTAGTATACAAAAGAAAATCATTTATCAAGCATACGCAATGTAATTTGAATATTGATGACAATTATTATATGGTAATTTGTCTTGGTATAAAAAGAAAACATGAATCATGACTAACAAAATGTTGTCTTTTTTAAGATATGGAATCAGGTGTAGGCTCTTCAACATCACCATCGATTAAGTCTTCATCCCGTTCCACTTGTACTTCAGCAAACCGTGTGAAATCATTGGAACAGAAAGTATTTGTGCATGAACAAAACATGGTGCATGGTAGGCTGGCACTCCTGCAACTACATCGATTGCTCTTGCATGGCAATACACTTTCACAAGAGCACTTAACCAATTTCAGAATTTCCGACGATGCAACTTCAATATTCTCTGGCAAAGTTGTGGGTAGCAGACATTTCGAGTTTTGATCCTTGTAGAACCCGTGAAGCAGTGGATCCAAATCTGGTGGATCAGATTCCATTGAGTTTTTCCAAATGCAGGTTTGTAAGTGAGCTCGCTTAAGGTTTCCTTCAAACGCTGAATTTGTTGGTGGCAGTGAGCAGAGTTTCGGTATTTGTGATTTCGCACTTCCAACTTTGTCAGCCTACAGTTTGACACGAGCCTCTGAAGTTGTGTTACACTTACTTGCTCCGTAACATGCGGCCATGAACTTCGATGCTTGCCACTTCATGTCAGACAGATCAGGAGTGTCCTCTTTTCAAAACATTATTGGCTTTATTCTTCCCAATGCCATAGCACATGGCAGTGGTATCATATCCAGTGATAGCATGAAGTGCTAGCACATCAGGTATTATTTTCTCGTGTTTAATAGTAGATGTTCTTATGTCAATTAGTGTACGACCCTGGACAGGTGATTCCATCAAAATTGTTGCAGATATCTTCGTAAGGTTGGAGGAGTACAAAAGAAGCAGAAAAACATCTGTGTCATCTGATATGACGACAGCCTGCTTGTCTTCATCATCAGCATTCAGGATAGTTTGCTGTACAAGAATCGTATCTGCTTCTTCGTGAGTATTTCTTAAGCCGTGCCTTCGTTTTACTTCTGCACGATAAAAAATGTCGTAAGGTTCTTCTTGCGGTCCTATCAAAATTAGCCTGTATTTACTAGTCTTGTTTTTTTTTTTAAACGATTCGTCACCATGCTACCGTAAATTATGTATGTTATGTATTTCCATAGTCGCGTGAGACATTGAATTATATTTATTTTATTTTTACTTACTTCGTCTCTGAGGATCGGCAACCAGCTGGTACAGAAATCTATAGAATAATTAGAAACACATTTATCCTCATTTAACAAAATAATAGCGGATACCTCAAGTTTTCTTTTAGTTGAGTCGCTTTCTTTTTCCAAAATTTTCCCACTGAATCCTATGATTGTTATCCCATGCGTGTTGACAATTTTTTTATTTCTGAAATTCTCTATTTCTAGCATAATCTCTGTGTTCACCAAGCTCTACGTTGAAAGGTCTAGATGACCCACCTGCATAACTCACTCACACGGAATACTATAAATACAATCCTTGGAATTTTGAACAATATTAACCGGCTTAGTCTTTGATAAAACAGATCTCAATGTGGCTTCCGTTTGAAAAACCGTTCGTACAGAAAATCTATTTCCGATTTTTCGTAATTTATCCGATAAACCCGGTATATATGGAATTACTGCTAAAGATCTAAATTCAGGTTGTAAATGTTGAGTGGTTACTGTACTTTCAATTTTTGCCAGCTGGCTATCAACAAAACTCTCGGGGTATTGATTATTCAATAGAACAGTTTCTATAAATTGTTTCTCGTTATTTAAACTTTCATCATTTGAAGAAATTACTTTAGCTTTATCATTCTATCATACAAACATTTTACAACCCTTTTTTAACGCTAATATGTTGATTTGAATTGAACTTCAAATATCTGTTTGTGTGTGTTTGTTTTCGATAAACACCGGTTCATATTTATTATCTAACTTTTTAAATCGTGAATATGCCACAAATAATAAATTATAAACAACATTAGATGTTTTTGAACTCCGCATCTTAAAAAACATGTAGTTTGACATACCAAACTTGCATGAAAAGATCGTTTTCAAATTAATGTAATTTATATCCGCCATATTGAATATATCGAGTTGCCCAAGGGTGACAGAATTTCATCATCAATTTTCTTGCAGCTCAATATGTCCTTGTACTAATTCAGAAATAAAAAAACTTAATACAATAATTTTGGGTTTACATAAAATATACAGTTTGGCAGCCGGACTAATAACAAAAAATGCCTTAAATAACTGCAGATAGAATTGTTCCTTCGCAATGCACAGGAAAATTATTTCCACATGGACAGATGTCAGTGGCGTACCACTTTTTTGGTAAAAAATATCAGAGGACATGTTTGCAGGGAAGCCACTGATGGAGCGATAAAATAACTTTTCTGAATAAAATATGTGGTTTTATATCCTATTAACAGATATCAAAATTAAAAGTAACATCTAAGTACTTTCTGAGATATTAGAAAATAACGATTAAAAAAAAAATCAACGCCCTGTAGCAAAAAAATTAAGCCGTTACGGACATATGTTCATATGAACTTTTCTTCATAAAATGACCTAAGGAATCACACCCTAAAATATTAGCACGCCATTAAGCAACACCCTGTATAGTGTGTTTCCTGGGACAAGTACCTAATTGTGAAAGTAGTCGCGACTACTACTAAAGTAGTAGTCGTTTGGTAATCAACTACCTTTTTAAATTAATTTTACCAGGTCTATTAGGTTCCACGAGAAATATTTATTATTTGAATAAAAAATGCTACACGATTTTACTATCTTGTTGAAATTTTCACCACGATTATCCTCCAGTGTGGTAATATAGTGATTTAAAATTCAACATCACGACACGCGGAATAATAAAGTTATTCGAGGCGAGCGCAGATTCGTCTTGTCTACACTTCGTATCCCCATGAGAAAAGTTAGCAATGCCAGCTCAGTGGCGGATCCAGAAATTTCAATAATTTTTTTCTCGTCTGTCTCGTATGGGACCCATACAAAATATGGGAAATAACATCTAGAGAAGCACTCCTCTAACGACCCTAAAAAATGGACTCCCGTTTAAAATTGTTCTTTATTCTTTTTTGTCATATACATTTTACTTTTCATAAAAATGTAATGAAAATATTTTCATAAACTCCAAAACCTGTTGTTGCATTTTTATGAAAAGTAAAGTGTATATGACAAAAAAGAATAAGTCCATTGACCGGGGGGGGGGGGGGGGGGCAAGAATTTTGAAAAATTTTTTCGCAAACTGCTTTCTCAAAATTTTTTAGGGGTCGTTAGAGGAGTGCTTCTCTAGATGTTATTTCCCATATTTCGTATGGGTCCCATGCGCCATAGACGAGAAAAAAATTATTGAAATTTCTGGATCCCCCACTGCTGCCAGCTATAGTTAGTACTTGGATGAGTGACATCCAGCGAAATACAGAGGTTTCGTTTCACTAAGCTATGCAATATTAGGCGAGGATTACGTAGTGGATATATCCTTTAGAGAGAATATAAAGCAGTTGATCCTTTATCTGTTAGATGTATTAGAGAAGTAAAAAAATACTCACTCTTTAATAGAGAAGAGGTTCGTCAGAATTTTCAAGTTCTGGAGATAAATGTTTTGAAAAAAAAAATTTTTAATTTTAATTTGATAATTTGTATAGTGGATCTTTTTTTTCAAGGATGTTCAACTTTTTACAGTTTTTTGTTAATTTTTCTTTTTATTTCTTAACAACAAAATTTTTCAAAGAATTGTTGGTGTTACGTTTTTAATTGACACTATATAATTAACTAACGTATTTTACGGAGTAATCATAAAATTATTTTATTTTTAGCTATAGTATTCATCCTGCTGTGTAATCATAAAAATTGTAATAAAACGCTTTAATTAATATTTCGAACAAAGAAGGCACCATGTATTTTGTAACAAATAATAATTTGTCTAGAAAACATAGTAAATAATTGCATTAAACAACTCTGAAATGCTATTTTTGTCGAGAAACCGATCATAAACTTTCTCAATCGATAGTAATTTTAGAAAATGTATGTTAATCTTATTGCTGACATAAAATTAAGCATTTAACATTTGCAGTAATAAAGTGAGTTTATTGTTCCGGGAATAAGTTATTTCAATGGTTTTAAAAATATTTCGTTCCATTTTCACATTGGGAAAAATACTTTTGGTTACGTTAATTTTGATTTTTGCACCAACTTCAGTATTGGATAATAAAGTTTAAATAATCGAGGGACTGTGAGCAATTTTATTTCACAAGTTTTATACAATTTCTTTTTTGTTGAAAATCAACTTTTTTTGGTGATAATGGCTAAGAACCCCTAGCCTGCATACGCTTAAAATTTTTCTTCGAATATCAAGATTCATTTAGTGAAAATTTCATCAAATTCGTTTTCTTTCTTTGATCACGCTATATTAATTGTATTGAACTGGATCACTTTCATGAGGGTGGACCACGCTTTGGCTGGAATTAGGTACCAAAATTACTTAAACCCCATTTCAAGATTTTACAGTTAGGTGAACCAAGTTGGTATGCAAAACATTTAGAAAAGCTGCGTTTCTACTATAAGAAAGCATCTTAATGGATAGTTGAATTATTATACAGATTCAGCAAATGTAGTTGTATATATCCTGTGTTAAACGAGAGCAAGAAGGAAAACAGAGAAATTAGGAAAAGGAAGTCGAATGTACTGCTCCCAGCACGTTTCACATTTCGTGAAATTTTATTTGTGTCACCTTGTCGTGTCAACCTAGATCATCGGTACTTATCGCTTCTAACCGCCTATGCATTGTACTGGGAATAGATAAGTCTTTCTTTTTCTAATTTATCTGTTTTCTTTCTTGCGCCCATTTATCTCAGGGCCCATACATAAAACTACATTTGCCGAATCTGTATATTCTGAGATAGTATATTCTGAGAGTGCAAGGAAGAAAATTGAGAAATTACGAAAAGGAAGGCAGACATACTGCTCTTAGCACACTACACACTTGAAAGTTTATTTTTGTGTATCAACGCAGGGCATCGCTTCTAACCACCTGCCCATTGTAGTGGGAGCATATCTGTCCTTCTTTCTCTAATTTCAGTGTTTTCTTTCTTGCACTCGCTTATTTCAGGGTAAATGTATTTAGCTTGAAGAGCTCATACACTAGAAAGACACACTGACCTGGTGTCCAGGTTATATAGTTAAGTCAACGGGGGGTGAAACTCCTTGAGTGCTAATGAATGGATTTTGATGAAACCTTGTGCAATGTGTTTGCACAGACGTTAATATAAAAGTTAAAAAAATATTAGAGTAGGAAATAATCGGAAGGGTTAGAAAACACACTATTTATCACGGGTTCCGCAACTTGTAGAATTAGTCAAAAATGATAAAAAAAAGACAATGTATTTACCTTTTTTGGCCCAGAATAAGATGTTTTTACTCTTGTGAATTTTTTTGAAAAATGCATTTCTTTCGAGATATGGCCACTCGAAAATTTCTAAAAATGGGGGAGTGGAAATGTAAAAGGTGAAAAAAAATCTGAAAAAATGCAGGTGAATCGAAAATAAAATCATGGAAATACTTGAAAAACTGCCCGTAATTCGGAAAATTAGCAAGTTACAAAAAAATTCCAAGAGACAAAAAATATTTAGAAGGCCTCCATGCATACGTCTGAATTTTTTCAAATGTTTAAATTACATACATTTAAAGCGCTACAATGTAAAACTGGGGGTAGTTTTTCATGTTTTTCCGAAAAAACTCGGTGAAAATGCACTTTACAGAAAAGTTGCAAATAAAAAAAGTCTTGTATTTCAATGAATTTTTTCAGATTTTTTTTAAGTTTTACATTTCCCCTCCCCCATTTTTAGAGTGGCCATATCTCGAAAAATATGCATTTTTCGAAAAAAATTACAATTTACATCTTATTTTGGGCCAAAAAAGGTAAATACATTGTTTTTTTTTTCATTTCTCACCTAATTCTACAAGTTACGAAACCCGTCATAAAAGGATAAAAGGGGCGTTTTCTACCCCTTCCGATCATTTCCTACTCTAATCTTTTTTTTTTAACTTTTTATTAACGTCATTACAAACACATTGTACAAAGTTTCATTAGCACTCAAGTTAGAGATTTTGGTCATTTCAGCGCTCCATTGACTGGACTAATATGGAAATATATTTAATACTAGCTGATGCCCGCGACTTTGTCCGCATGGAACTTCGTCCGCATTTTATAAAGAACATTGAGCACATCCATTGCATTTAAGGAAACCCACTTACCATCCATTGCGCAAGAGGAAACCCACTGTGCATCCATAGTACTCGAAAAAGCCCACTGCGCATCCATAGTGCCTGAGGAAATCCACTGCACATCCATAGTACCCGAGGAAACCCACTGCGCATCCATGGTGCTCGGGGAAACCCTCTACGCATTAATAGTACTCAAGGAAACCCACTGCGCATCGCAATTTGTCTATTTTTGTGTTAGAGCGAGTTAAACGAAAAAAATAATTATTTTAATCGACAATAGAACACATTGGCAGGTATGTGTCAAATTGCAAGCTTAAAAACATCCCTCTCCCTGTCCACCCGTTCGGGGAAGGGTCTCTTTTTGAAAACCGTCCAATACGTGTCTCCTTATTTCCTCAGAAGAGCCCGTCACTGGAATATCACGTTTCTGACTTATGCGATTTCATACCATCTACCACCCCCTTCAAAAAGTGAAAATCGAAATTTCGTCTCACTCGTGTCTAATAGATTTCAATAAAAAGTATTTCTGCCAAATTCACGCTGCTAGGTCTAACCGTTTCCGAAAAGTTTAAAAACCAAGGCGAAAACCTTGCGCAGACAAGGTGAAAACCTCGCATTCGTATGAAAAAAATTTCCCATACGATTTTTTTTGCATATTTACGTTCGGGACATGCCCCTGAATAAGGATCAAGAGTTTGCCGGACGAAAATCTGGTACCAATTTTCACTTCCACATCCAGTGGAAGTATAGCAACGACAAAGAAATTTTTAAAAATTTGTATTGTTCAAACAGGCTTAGAATGTTACGAAACGTCGAGATTGTTAGTTTGAGCGAAAAAAATTTCTGTCTGTCTGTCTGTAACTTTTTTGTGCGCACGTTTACTCTGGAACCGTTTGAGATATTGACTTGAAATTTAGTACTTTAAAACGAGATCTAGAACTAGATTATATTTTCATCTTGTTCCGTCGAAGAGTTGGGGGGTAAATTTGGGGTAAATAGGTGAATCAAACAGGTAAGGGTCCATAAAATTGGTATTTAGTATATTCAAGAGAAGCTAAGGTCTCAAAAAAAATTTTGGCATTAGCCACCCCCATTACCACCCCCACCCATTATTAAAGGGGATAAAAAAAAATGTGATTTAGTGTGTGTACAAGAACCAGAAACCTCAAAATATTTTTTTACTTCATCCACCTCCACTACCATCCCCTATAACCGGGATTAGAGGATTTCGAATATTATATTATTAAAGTTCCATAAACAATTATTTCCAAAATTTTTTCGTTGTGAGTGACTTGGATAGAAAATCTGGATGTGGAAGTAGTGATTCCTTGGGCCTTGGGCAGCGGTTTTTTAAATTAACTTTTTTTTATATGAATTGCAAAAATGCCTTTTCTGACCCGAGTGAATGATTTTTTTAGGTTTTTTTGATCATTCTGAACAAAAAAAGGTCTCTTGTCATTTTTTCGTAAAGTTGACCGTTTCCGACATAAACGATTTAATGTTTGAAGAAACGCAAAAACGTCTATTTAACAATTAAAAATTTAAGCTTTAGAATAAAATAATCTGCACTTAATCTTCAGGATTTTGTTAATGGATGAAAGATTATATAGAAATTTTGGTGAGCTCAAAAAATGTATTTTTTAATATTGTTTTTCAACCTTGAAAATGACCGTTTTTGCGTTTTTTCAAACGTTAAATTGTTTATAAGTCGGAAGCGGTCAATTTTACTACGGAAAAATGACAAGAGACCTTTTTTGTTTAGAATGACCAAAAAAACCTAAAAAAAATTATTCGGGCCAAAAAAAGGAATTTTTGCAATTTATTTTGACCTTTGGAGTGACGTAACAATGACGTAAAAATGACGTCATTATGTCACACCCCAGCGACGTAATTTTGTGACGTCAAAATAACGTCATTTATCGACGTTAATCGGGCCACATGTAAGCTATTTTTGATTAATTGAAATAAATGTACATTTGAGAAATATAATAAATAAGCCAATTTGGTGCAATATGTCATGTGAATGTTAACGGCTCTAGTAGATCTCCATTTTCCGATGTATGATGCGCTGATGGATAAGCTGCCATGTGTGCGATGTAGATCAATAGACAATTAATAGGTGAAGCACTCACTGGTTTTTATGCCATCTCGACCCAGCCACATAATAATGATCTTTAACCTGACCATTATAGGATCCATTCAAATCAATCAACGTTTCCTGGATGTGTTTGAACATTGCAATTTATATTATTATTTATTTTCTATAAATTCATTAGAGTATAAGGCAAAGATGAGTGACTGATTATTTTCAGTGGTTTGAATGTGGCACCATCTAAAAATAATTTATGCAACAAACAACGTGGCAATGCATTGTTTGTATGTGTCGCCAGCTAGAAATAATTTCTTCAATGAAAAAATGACGTCGCCAAAAGTCGCATCGACGTCTCAACATGACGTCATAATTTCGTCACAATATGACGTTACTGAGACGTAATTTTTTGGTCACGTGACGTCGTCGAACAATGTGACCAAAAATGACGTCAAAATGACGTCAGTCTGCTGCATGGGGAAAAAGGTAATCAAAATTAAATAAAATTAAATTTCCTACAAGTATATCAATATTCATTTTCTTCTTAAGTGTTACAGTTTACGAGACATATTCGCCAGCCAAAATGATAATTAATAAATTAATTAATTAGGTACCTTGAATAAGTCCATCAAAGCGGTTTACCGTGGTCTGCTAATAAATCACAGTCACAAAAGTCTTTATTTTACATCACTCGACGTATTCACTAACGTAATATTTTGTCGAAATCTATACATTTCCTTAAATTTACAGAGTGACTCACTTAAAATGAGGACACCCTTATAACTTTTTTATTTTGTTTCCGATTTAAATCAAATTTTATTCAAATATAGAACAAATTAGGATCTACTTATGACCAGAAAAACATTCGCCTGCTACAAAGGCAAAGCCACCTGCGGTATCAAAATTTGCTGAAAAAAATTAAAAATCATATCAGTGGGTCTTGACAAATTTCACGTATCCACCACAAATTGCGGAAAGTGAGGATCCCCCATCAATAATCAAATCAAATTTTGGGTAGGGAAAGATCGAAAAAAGGAACCTTTCCACCTCCCTGCCCCCCTGATGTGGCGGGGCTAGGAGCGGGGACTTTTAGTATGTTTACCTCCTAACTACCCCCAACACATTCCTGAAGAGGAAAATTCTGCCCTTTTCCATGTTCTCTATAACTTTTTCGTTGACTGGACTATTACTATACATCCACTGGATGTGGAAGTAATATGTCAAAACGAATAATTAACATTTGCGCATTTGCACTTGTATATAGAGTTTGTTTTAAAGCTGATCAGTTTGTAGTGTTTTGTATATTTTGTTGTATTTATAAGTGTGTGTACCTGAACATAACACGAAAATATTCATTAGTACTGAGTGACTGTATCATCTATTAAAATTACTAGAGTGACAATTATTGTTACTTAAAAGTAGGGCCAGATTATCTGAAATACACTTTACATATAACATATATGTAATTATTAACAACTATTTTCAGAGCCATTTTGACAAAATTAATTTTATATTATAACCTGTTTTATTCTTTTAATTAAAATAAAATTACTAGTGATATAAAATAATAAGAATATTTCCTTTTTCAATAATTTTGAGGTATCATGTTGCCTTAAACTGTTCCTATACCTATTGACTTAAAAGTAATAAAGTTGTAGTATTTACTTATTTAAACATGTTCACGGATCATGTAGCTGTCATCATATTTGACAGTGGTATTAATTGGTAAGTTATAAAAAAAATCAAAAAGAAAATATTACACCAGTGTATGAAAGAAAGTGTTGAGTAGTATAATTTTAAAACATTAATATTAAATGACCACCTACAACAATGTAAATATTTTGGTACATTTCCAATATTATGCTAATGAAAAGAACAAAAGTTTATATACAGCTGTCCATAAATAAAGTTAATAGCATGGTTTAAAAGCATAAATAAAAATTGTATTATTTATCTCTCGGAAACTTGGAAATTTTATATTAAAGTTGCCAAGTTCGAGAGAGAGACAGAGACATTTTTTTCTTGATATATATGTATATCACCAAACTGCTATTATAAGAATGAACAACGGTAGTAGAATTATGCATTTTCATGCAGTAGCGTCGATTATTTGCAAAATTACTAGAATTAAATGTCTAAACCGCGCAAATATTACTATTTTATATTTTCATATTTATTAATTTTGCAAGCAACTGACAACGAAAAAATTATACAGTCCTACTTATTTAGATATTTACGGAAGTGTATTGAGGTAATGACGAAAAAAATGTGAAATTTCTACTTAAAATGTCAAAATTTCAACATCAATAAAAATAAATCGAAATGCGTTATGATAGAATTTAACTGAAAATCCTTTTTAGGAAAGAGCTCTTTTAAGATCAGACTATCAATCTACTCTTTTTATAATGTGCAACTGCTAGAAGTAGAACGAGTATAATTTAGTAGTGTACTTTAAACTCAAAGGTCTTAAATATGTATTCCTTAAAACAAGATTATACAATTTATAAGTGTGGTTTAAATCCTTCACTATTATAACAAAAAACCGCTGCCCAAGAAATCACTACTTCCACATCCAGATTTTCCATCCAAATCTCACAATTCGTCTCACAATGAGAAAAATTTGTTTATGGAACTTAATAATATAATATGAAATCGTCTACTACAAAAACCCGTAAAATGATATGCCACATCGATAGTGGGAGTGGGGGTGGATGAAGTAAAAAAAAATTTTGAGGCCTTTGGTTCTTGTACACACACTAAATCACAATTTTATTTTTTTCACCCCCACCAAATTAGCCACCCCCGGCTAATGCCAGCAAATTTTTTGAGACCTTAGCTTCTATTATACATATACAGGGTGATTCTTTTAAGGTGGCCATTAGAATATTTCCCACTTGCAGATGAGATAGACATTTGAGATTTGGTACCCTACCATAGTCGACCATTGCGAGTCCGAAAATAATAATTTCAAAATGGCGGCACTTCCGGAAATACCAACTTGCTTATTTTAAATGGAACACCCTATATATTTTCGACTTTTCAAAATAATCATACAATTCTGAGTCAAAACATGTAGCACACCCTATACATAAACCGAGCAGTTTCGGAGATATTTGATATTTTATAAAAAATTTGACAGGTGCAACGGTTTGCAGAAACCGTTATAACTTTCTTCGTGTAGGAGCAAAAAAAAAATAGATTCCATAATAGTATAACAAGTGTTTTATTTTTCACGTTACATTTTGTCAAATTCAAACCTCAAAAACTTTTTAATTTCAAATGGAACACCCTGTATTTTTTTATATCAAATTATGTTATATTAAATTCCATTTTTTCTAGTATAAGCATTGTAGGGGTTAAAGTTACAACTTTTCGAAATATTGACAATTTTCTTAAATGTCCAAAAATTTTTAATAAAAATTGCCATCAACTTACCCATGATTAGAAACCATCATTAATGTCAGTCATTCTTTTATGTTAAAAAGCGCCAGCACGTTTAAATTACACCCACAAGACTTTTTATTATGGCAATCGATGTAAAATTAAATTTGAGGTGGACTTATATCAGCATGTCCTATATCTAACACATGTACTTTTCGAATTATTCGCAAGTTTTTGTTGAAAATTATAATTTATCCAAAAAAAACGTAGAAGCCTATGAAACAATTGAAACAATAAAGAGGGTATCGAGTAGCAAATGTGTTGCATGTTCTTGGTATTATTACTTTATCACATTTTCCATAAATAATAAACAAATCTAAAAGTCTTCGTGGATGTAATTTAAACGTACTGGCATTTTTTAACAAAAGAGAATGACTGCATTAATCATTGTTTCGAATCATGGGTAAGTTGATGGCAATTTTTTCTAAAAGTTTTTGGACATTTAAGAAAATCGCCAATATTTCGAAAAGTTGTAACTTTCCCCTACAATGCTTATACTAGAAAAAGGGAATTTAATTTGGCATAATTTGATGTAAAAAAATACAGGGTGTTCCATTAGAAATAAAAAAGTTTTTGAGGTTTGAAATTAACAAAATGTAATGTAAAAAATAAAACACTTGGTATACCATTTTGGGATCTATTTTTTTCTTGTAAAGAGTAGCTCATCTTGTGTTCTTTCTACGTACCAAAGAGTAAATAAGGATCTCCTACACGAAGAAAGTTATAACGGTTCTTGCAAACCATTGCACCTGTCAAATTTTTTATAAAATGTCAAATATCTCCGAAACTGCTCGGTTTAGGTATAGGGTGTGCTAACGTTTTGACTTAGAATTTTATGATCATTTCAAAAAGTCGAAAATATATAGGGTGTTCCATTTAAAATAAGCGAGTTGGTATCGACTTCCGGTATTTCCGGAAGTGCCGCCATTTTGAAATTATTATTTTCGGACTCGCAATGGTCGACTATGGTAGGATACCAAATTACAAATGGCTATCTCATCTGCAAGTGGGAAATATTCTAATGGCCGCCTTAAAAGAATCACCCTGTATACTAAATACCAATTTTATGGACTATTCCTGGCTCGATTTACCTATTTACCCCCATTTACCCCAATTTACCCTCAACCCTTCAACAGAATAAGATAGAAATATAATCTAGTTCCAGATCTCGTTAAAATACATACGCGTACCAAATTTCAAGTCAATATCTTAAACGATTCCAGAGTAATCGTGCGCACAAAAAAAGTTAGACAGACCGACAGACATTTTTTTTTGCTCAAACTTAAAATCTCGACGATTCATGACATTCTAAGCCTATTTGGACAATATTTTTTTTGCGTTACTATACTTTCACTGAATGTGGCAGTGGCGCAGCCAGAAAATTCATCTGGGGGGGGCCAATAGACCCGGCCTCCCCAGAGGTTGAGGAAAACTTTTCAGAAAATGGTTGAAAACGAATGTGTCGCTATTATAGGGCATCTGCACGTGACGTCACAGCTAACCTCAAAAATATGCGTTTTTAAGAGTATTACGCAGCTGTTATTAAAATTTCTGCCTGGTTCCCGTATTTTCAACTAAAATCTAGTTCAGTGTAATGTTTATGAAGTTCTAAATACTTTGTCCTAATAAAATAGGACTCTTTTTGTAGGTTGGAAATCTAACCTGTAATTAGCAGTATATTTTTAATAATCAACAATATTGAAAAATTATTTACGTGAATTTTTAAATATTTGCTTGGAGCGAGTACGGCTCCTAGCTAAAAATGCGTGTACAAACATTAAAAAATAAGAATAAACTTGAAAAACTTGAAATTTAAGGTTATGTTGGTTACATTGAAAAGCACTGTACTAAAAATCTTGACTGTGAAAAAGCAGTTTTTAGCCAAACCGCTGGCGTTATTAAACTGAAGTAGTCTTGTAAGTAAATGAATACTACACTTCTGTTGAAGGACATTTTTAGATAACACTTATTTATTAGGAAGATCTCTCTTCACATTGGCTAATAAACAAGTTTTATCTAAAAATGTTCTTCAATAGAAGTGTAGGTATTCATTTACTTACAAGAATATATTTTGATCAGTTTAAAAACATGAGCCAGTTCGTTAAGAAATGCTTTTTGCTGGAAATTTTTTTTAGTACGATGCTGTTTTAGTAGATGGAATCACTTCAATATAATTAAAAATGATTGCAAAAATAATTACAGTTATAACCGATGCGCACTCATTTCGTTGTATTTGAAGCTTGGTCTCGATGTGTTCTTAACCTTTCAGGCGTGGTTGTAAGTAGGTGTAGATAGCAATAGTAAAGAAAGTACGAACACCAAAACTAGACAACCAGCACAACAGCTCTCTGTACTTTATTGGCTCATTTCCGCCCACTCCCCTCTGATTTGATCGCGTTGCTCCCTCTTAATTACAAAATACTTATTTCAAGAGATAATTTGGATACTGCTTTGTACTAATAGTGATTATGCTTCTTTATTTTTTGGTTTATGGAAGACGGCTTGGGGGGGCATGGCTGCGCGCCTGGGATGTGGAAGTAATACATATCTCTTTTACGTTCCAACACATTTTTCATAATATAGTGACATTTACGCAAAGTCACCATATTTAAATCTTGCTAATGCGGGACATAATGGAAAGAAATCCAAGTTTAATCTTAATTGATGAGCTGGGAAGGTGGCATGGGAACATATTTTTCTTTGTCCAGATATCAAAAAATTGATTAATTGATGAGCAGGGGGGGAGAAATCTGAAATTTCTATTTTTCGTCGACGTCTCATAATTGATGAACGAAAGGGGGGGTGGGGCAGGCTACGAAAGGACTCTCGGAACAAAACCGATGAAAATGGTGTTTCCACGGAGGCTCAAACTTTGCTATTTTGTAGTTCAAGTATGCTGGTCAAAAGCTCCTATTGCACTAAGTCTATGAGTAGTTTTTGCTCCAGGAGTGCTTGACGATCTTAAAAACGAGGTAACATAGATTACCCGTTACCACGTATTTAGGACCTTCAAGCACTCATAGGATCTACTCGGTGCAAGATGTGCAACAACTTTTAATCAGCATGACTTTAACTACAAAATAGAGGCGAGTGTAGAGGCGACTTCAATGTGAATATCAGTCGATATTCCGTCGAGCGCGGTTAGTACTTGGATGGGGTCCCATCTTGGGAAATACAGCGTTCTCGTCCCACCTTCTGTATATCAGTGTATACTCGGAAGCTACGTAATTTCAGACGAGGATTACATAGTGGATATACCATCCTTCGGAGGGGATGTAAAGCAGGCGGTCCCTTGTCTATTAAATGTTAGGAAAGTAAAAGATCCCTACTCTTCTTAAGGGAAGAGGTTCGGCAAAATTTCCAGGTTGGGGGTAGCTCGTCTCCTGGTGTCGATGATAGGCCCTGGTAGCGGAAATAGGCCGACGTTAAATAGTTAAAAAAAAAAAACTACAAAATAGCAAAGTTTCAGCCAATTCCGCCGGAGCAAGCTCAAATATGTCATATACAGTGTGGCCCATTTAAAATGGAAACACCTTTATAACTTTTTTATTTTTTGTGCGACTTGAACCACATTTTGCCAAAATATAGAATAAATTAGGATCTACTTAAACCAAAAAAACATTCGCCTCCTACAAATACAAAGCCACCTGCGGTACCAAAATAAATGGAAAAAATAAAGAAATCATATTAGGCATTTTTTTATCGGAAAATTTTATTATTGAAAGTTGCTCAGAATTGTCCAAAAACCTTGAGTCCAAAATTTCAGCAATATTAAAAAATATCGAATTTTGTTTTTGAAGCCCAAAATTTCCACAAAATTAAATAAAAAATACAAGTCACTTGTCAACTACCTGACAGCTTGCGTTTAATTTGAAACAAAATTGTCATAGTACGATTTTCTAAAGAAAAATACCAATTAAAGTGATACGACTCGGACATTGTTTTAAACAAAATTTCAATATTTTTTAATATTGCTGAAATTTTGGACTCTAGGTTTTTGGACAATTCTGAACAACTTTCATTAATAAAGTTTTTCGATAAAAAATGCCTAATACGATTTCTTTATTTTTTCCATTTATTTTGGCACCGCAGGTGGTTTTGCATTTGTAAGAGGCGCATGTTTTTTTCTGGACATAAATAGATCCTAAATTACTACCTTTTGGTAAAATTTGGTTCAAGTCGCTTGGGCCATACTACTCGATTAATCAAATTGCCGCCATCAACAATGAACTGGCAAACAGAAAAATCTATTGGTCTCTCTCGTACAGCATTGAAAATATCATGCAGAGACGAATTCCTGATTTTTCTCCTTAACCCTTTCTCATCGAAGAGAGGAAGAGGAATTCAAGCAAGCTTAAAGTTGAAACATGACCCCAAAAATTATAAATACCCGAGAAGGAAATAAAATGATACAGAAAATGCAATATAATTTTAAGTATACCATATATACGTTTAAGGTAATTATTCATGTCTGAAGTTTTTATTGCCGTAATCCTTCCGTGTATAGTCTGAGGCCGTCCTTATATCTACGTCGGTACTATACATATACAATAATATACATACAGCGTGTCCCGCCGGGAGCTTACACGATCCATATCTCGAAAACTACTGAACAAATTTTTATAAAATTACGTATGTATAGTAAAGAGCTTATGATCTTTCTAACTAAAATATTTTGACAGTTCTATCACTTCCGGTTGATAAAAAAATTAAAATCACGAAAACTATAAATTTTAGGTACAAGGTTTGTTATACAAAGTGACCTTAAAATTTTGTAATCTATCAATTTCGATAATAAAAATATGGGTGTTCCATTTAAAACCGGAAGTGATAGAACTGTTAAAATATTTTAGTTAGAAAGATCATAAGCTCTTTACTATACATACGTAATTTTACAAAAATTTGTTCAGTAGTTTTCGAGATATGGATCGTGTAAGCTTCCGGCTGGACACACTGTATTTTACGTATAATTATAAACGGATCTGTGTGAAAAAAAAGGGGAAAATAAATAAAAATCACTTGCGTTAAAACCCGCTATACATGCATCTTATAGAGTGAATTCCGCTCTATAAATTCATTCCTGAGCATTTTTCTCGTTAAAGTAACAGGTTTTAAGATATTCGCTGTGAAACTTCGAATAGGATGTATTTTTACATATGCGCTCCAAACTACCCCTGTTCGGAGGCTGTTAGCGCGAAATAGGTGGAGATAAGCTACAAAGTTAATAGGACATTTTTTATGCAGAATTTAACGACAAATTTTTTTATTTCCTATCATTTTTTCTCTTCCAACGAACGGTTTACAAGATAAAAGTGAAAAACCAGCTTTAAGTCTCCGTTAGGTGGTTTTTTGCAAAAAAAAAGGACGTTCCACCCCTAAATGGGGGGGGGGGACTTTTCAGGTATATATTTCTAACCCTATCTAGAGTACGCATCTCAAATATTATTACTTTATGAATTAATTCTTATAAAATAATCTAATTTGCGTGGATATAACTTATTTGTGAAATTGCGTGTTTTGCCCAATTTTTTTTATTTTGAAGCACGTTACTGTCTACAGAGTGTGAAAGAAAAGTATGTCTTTTACCAGACTTTGTTATATTTTTCTCTTTTATTTTATAAGATACCGATTTTTTTCTAAAAATCTGTCATTTTTCAATTTGTTTTGTGTTAGGCCTTATAGTGTTTTGCACAAACACGTAAAGCAACAATTAGATTATTGATTTCACTTGATGAGAATCCTTGTTGAAATCTTTTCTTTAAACACAAATACTGAAAATCTAAAACTTATAGTGTTTTCGTTAAGTAAATAGATTTTAAATTGGCAATACGTTTACTATAATTAAATTCTTCGATTTAGGGATGGTTTCTATCTCTTGGAGGTAAAAGTAAGTGTGGGGACTATATAGAAACTGAAGAAGATACATTTTATTGCAAAAATTACCAATAAAAAAAATATTATTACATATGATATTCTCTCTTTCTCTCTATCTCCAAGATACTGTACCTGTATTACATGAGCAATAATCCAGAGTCTGTAAAAGACTGTGTGATGAAGAAATAAAAAATACTTTGAGAATTAATAAAAATGAATATGAACAATTAATTGATAGTTTATGATGGCAACAACATTTATAAATAAATTTAAAAAACCGAACACGTTAGTTTTAATTTGAGGAAATACTGTAAATTATTGAGAGTGGTCTAATTATATCATTCCTATTATAATGGTGTAATTTCATGTCTAAAAAAGTTCGAGATACATGTCTGCGATTTAAAAACGTCAAAAAACCTATTAAACATTTTCATGTTCAAAGAAATATTGCAACTCGCCAGATGTTAACATGATATTTCTATTTCTAAATAAATCGGAACAGAAGAGTGAAAAGTTGAACGACACAGCGTGTAGGTGTATGTGGAAATTAATATTAATTCATTCTAGAAAATGTTCCTGTAATATAATATTTTAATTTAAAAAGTCGATAAATGGTAACACTTACCACTTACTCAATATAAAACATTTAAATAAGTATAGCTGTAACTTTTAAATGTAATTATTTAGGAAACAAATGTTTATATTAATCGAATTTATTTTGTTCAGTAACACGCTGGATATGTTTCCTTAGTGATCAAATATACACAAAAATTTGGTAAACTTTTAATTAATGAGCTGTTTCAATATTAATGTGGCTTCTTCTGTTGAAATCCAGTTTATTTTTAAAGACAGAATACAATAGTAGAATTTTTCATGTCATGCCATAAAACAGTAGGCGTAGTACTAGGATTCACCAGATTTAAAGTTTTCAATTTTTCAAAATGAAAGCAATATATATAGACGATTTGTTTTATTTAAGCTAAAAAGTGATTTTTTGAACAAAGATTATGTTTTCTGGTCTTATCTGTACTTTTTTGTTTTAAAAACTGATTATGTCAGTATACAATGTGATCTACCATGACACGCGGAAAATTTAACAGTAGGTTGTCCCCACCGAAAGGAGATAAAAAATGAAAAATTAAAAAAAAAATGACCAAAAAAATTACCTCATTTACTTGTAGAAATGTGCCGCCAATGACCTTAACCAATCTGACGTAACGCGGTACAACCCTATCACTTTATTAGACTTGGGGTTGACACTATTGACAGCAAAGCTGGAGCGGGTGGAAGTGACTTTTTGGTTTTAATCACTACAAAAATAGCGAAATAAATCGAAATAAATCGAAAAAACATTGACCCTATGCTAGTGAACTCTGCAACAACAAGTAGATATAAGAGATATTTACTTAGACCCGTCAATAACACGCTGGTGTCCTGATTGTTCGACTGAAAGCAAAAACGCGGTACTTTGACCGCACTCGCCGGCTTCACTTTTTATGCCAATTAAGGAAATGTAAACATCTCCAATATGTTCTTTCACAAGTAAGTTGGTCGCCCTATTGCTGACCTAGTTAATAACAATAGTGTATCTTCGTAAATTTTAACCATTTTTAATTTTAAATTACCTGGGGGAACTCTAAAATGTTGCAGGGGCTTTCCCACATTGAAGACTAGTACCTCATTTTATTTTCCGCATATCATGGTAAATCACGTTGTATTGTTGGAACTGGACAAAGTATGATGAATTTAATTATGATGAATTTAATTAATTAATTAATAAAATTTCTTGACAGGATTAGGTCCATCGTCATACAGCAAGGGTTCCTTTTCTTATTATTCTTATTATTTGTGATCGATAAATTATTCTAGTCGGCCCCTCTTTGCTGTAGGGCATATCTGTCAGCATCGTGCCATCTGTCGCGGTTGTCTTTTATACGTACAGCTAGACCAAAGCTTTTTTCTATCAGCTCCCTGGTGACGTCAGTCCAATGTTTAGGAGGGATTACTCTCCGCTTTTTGCCATTTCGTTTTCCCTAAATTATCAACAATATTGTTCTCTCTCCGGTTCATGTGGCAAAAAAATGAAAGAATTCGAGAGAATAAGGTGCTGGACTCTTGCTTTGGGAAACATTTTTCATGGAGACTGGACCCACTCCTCGAAAGTATCAATACGTTGCGCGTTGTCTGTCTGCCTCCCTAACGGTCCATGTCTCAGAGATATAAAGAGTGTTATTTCTGAGACGCCAAATTTTACTCCACTGGCAAGTGACAGATCTTGCTATTTGCCTTCTTCGTCTGATTTCATATTCGCAGTTGCCAGTATTATCCACAAAGCCTCCAAGGTAGATCATCTTGTTTAATATCTCGTAATCACCTATTCTTAGCGTGTCTACAATCGGTCTACAATCACAATTTTCGTCTTTTTGTAGTTTAGATTTAAACCGTACTCCGATCTAATTATTCAAAGGCGATCCAACAGATGTGAGCTCATTCTTTCTCGCAGCAACTAAGATTTGCAAATCAAGATTTGTGACAGAATACAGCCTTGCCTGACGCCTTTGACAAGTTTACATTTATCAGAATTGGTGGTGTTGATTTTTACCAAAGCAGAGATTTCTTCATACAGTGTTTCCATATTCAGTAATACAGTTCAAGGTTTGTTCCATTCTATATCGTCAGAAGGCCTACGATTAGTCCAGTCGAATTATCACGAAAAGTATCAAAATGTGGCGAAAATAGGTAACTACGATTTTATTGTGTTACGCTTGATGGGTTGGACATCTAAAACAAGTCTCTATAGCGTTCCAAGTGATGTCACACCGGATAAGGGAGATGGGGGGGTGGTAAAGTTGAAAAATCGGTCTTTCGCGTTTAAATATAAGGCTAATAATTTGAAAGAAAAAGTTCAAATGAGAAAGTTATAGGTATTAAAAAAACTATAAAATGAACCCCCGAACGTTAAGATAGCTTTATTAGGTCAGGAGTAAATTTAAAAAAAACTCTTAATTTTTTTTATTTTAGCAAAATGTGTGAAATTACTAAAGTACGTATTATATAGGAGGAAATATCTGGTAAAAATTTCAGGTCAATATCTGCATTATTTTTCAATAGATTCAACTTTTTGGAGAAAAATGGCTATAAGTACTTAATTTTCTGTCAGATTTTGCTATGAGAAAAAAATTCTATTCTTCTAGAGTTGTTCAACAATTACAAATGTTTTCTATATGATCATCAGTATTCATTATTCAGAAAAAAGTGATGAAAATTAAAGTTAAATATTCCAATTAAAGTTACATATTTTTTAAATGGAATGCAGTGTCCAAAAATTATGTCTACTATTTTGAAGTGTTATTTTTTAGTTCACTTTAAAATATTTTTAAAATATGAATAAAAGGAAAACTCATTACATCATAAATTTACTACGTACTTTTTTTATTTTTTACAATAATGCAATAAAATACGAAAGACAAGTAAATGATTTGATTATTATTATATTAGTAACTTTACTGAAAAATAACCAATTCACCTTCAGTTAGAGAATATGGTATCATCCATCTTTAATATTATATAAGACTTCATAATATTGATGCAAATTAGACAACTTTTCAGCTAACTTGAAACAGAGAACGTATAATTTTAGGAATAAGGCAAACTATATATTTGTATAATTTGTGTAATTTTTGAAATTATACGAGACTTTTTACATTAAATTTCAATTTGTTTCGATGAAAATTTGGTGAAAAAAAAGGAGGGTCAAAGAAAATGAATTTTTGAAAATTGTAAAAATGCACTTATTTGAAGATAAAAGAAAAATGAACTCTATCTCCTAAAAGTGCATAAAATAAAGTACAATCGAAAAAGAAAAAGAGTGAGGTACAATGCCTCCTTGATAATTGACGAAGAATTAAAGATTTTATTTGACATACGGCGTCCGCGATTGTTGCATCATATTTGACCATAGATGAGTTTTATTTTTGCCAACTTTTTTATAGAAAAGATATTCAATTTTGATTCTTACGGCCATTCTTGGTGTTTTCTATTTTTTTCTAAGATGGCGGATTGACCAGTACATATCGGACAGGTCTACGTTTTTTAAGAAATTTATTCCAAATAAGCCAGTATTTTTTAAATTCCCATCCGATGACTAGTACAAGATATATTAAACAGATAAGTTGAAAATCCGCGAAAGCGCATCAAAAAGTGCATATAACTTTTAACACGAATTGCACAAATAACTAAGTAAAACACACTACTATGTTTTTTTACCACTATGTATATACATATACACATAGTGGTAAAAAAAACACAGTAGCGTGTTTTACTTAGTTATTTGTGAGTAAAACACACTACTATGTTTTTTTCCCACTATGTATATACATATATACATAGTGGTAAAAAAAACATAGTAGTTTGTTTTACTTAGTTATTTGTGCAAGATGATTAACTACCACAGAGTAAGGCTCCTTCAATCAACTTTTTTAACGCAAATATTTTTTTCGTAATCAGGAGGTCATAATACATAAGAATCAATAATAAAATTTCAGATGAGATGTTGTCGCCGAAAAAAATCAATTCAACTGCAACTGCAACTTGGTGGACTTGAAAACGTGTAAATTCATCAAAACTCAAAATAGAGTTTTTATACGATTGTAATAGTATATAAGGAACTATATACTTCTTACATGGGAAAGTAAGAAACAAAGTTTTTTTATATCTGCTTGCAGGAAACGTTTCACTTATGATTTACGCACAGCGAAAACTTTTAAAAAAAATTTCAGTCCACCCTACTGTATGTTACAGTTTCGACATTTCTTCGTATTATTACCGGCGCGATAACCTAGCCGTCTAAAGTGGTAAATATGCTGTCTATCGCGTTCTGGGTTCGAGCCCCTGACAATGCCAGAGGGAATGGATGTATGTCTGCGTTTTTCAAAATGTGGAACCTCCCTCTGGACAGCCTTGGTTTTGGATTACTATATGTGGTGTGTTTATGTTTATGTTCTTGTGTGTTTAACACAATCAAAACATTTTGATTTCAAATTACATAATAAAACATAGTTTATATTCAACACGACTGTTCACATACCTTTAGCGATCACCCTGTATGGCAGATACGGCTCAATTTCATTAATGAAAATCAAAAAAAAAATTGAAGTTTTGTTTAAAATATTATTCAAGTCCGAAAACATCATTTAAATGGGTTTTTTTGTTTAAAAAATTCATGACAATTTTGTTTGAAATTAAACCCAAGCTGTCAGATAGTTGTCAAGTAATTAGTAGTATTTTTTATATTTTTTAAATTCATCAATTTTTTTAATTTTTCAGTTTTTTTATTTTGATGAAATATGGGATATTGGGTTTTTGGACAATTCTGAACAACTTTCATTAACAAAATTTTCTGATAAAAAAATGCCTAGCACCGGAAAATCGGAAAAAGTGGTGGTTTTTTCGGTTTAGGTACCTCGAGGGTAGTGGTTGGAGGGTAGGTCAGAAAATATTGTCACCATCGTGTTCCCCGCCCTCGAGTGGGGGGTCTTGCGGTTCAGTCGCAGAACTCTTGGGGTAACAGCTTTACCTCAAGGGACTATAAATGAGATCTTAAAAATTAAATAGTCTTTTTCAGTTTCCTTTGCTGCTATTATTACATATTATAATTTTAATGTCAAAATTGACAAACGTCCATTATTTGAAATCCTAATTTGATAGCATAAGGTAAATCGTGTTAACGAAAAAAGCATATTTCGAAGGAAAGAAGAATTTAAAAGCTTCCACTTTATGGACTCGGTATTCTATTTTGTGTTGAATAAACATTGTTTCATTCATAGATGGGTCGAGGAAACTTTCCATATTTGATAAAAGTTTGTAAAAGTTATGTAAATAATACAATTATATGCACTTATTTTGTATCCAAATGAAGGAAAAGTTCATTATCATTAATTAAAAAAATTAAACAACTCTCAAAAAGAAAAAGAAACAATGTTTATTCATTAATCTTTCCTTCAAAATATGCTAACAAAACTTTTTCATTAACATGATTTACCTTATGCTATCAAATTAGGGTTTCAAATAATATTATAACTTGGCTAAATAACGTTTGTCAATTTTGGTATTAAAATTATAAATTGTAATAATAATACTACTAATAGCAGCAAAAGTAACTGAAGAGACTACTTAATTTTTAAGATATTTAAATACACCCATTTCATCTATGTTTAAAGGGTTTTTAGACGTTTAAAATTAGAAAAAATCTTGTATGTAACACGTTTCGATTGACAATTTTATGTAACTTGTGTTATTTTTCTGGATCTTGCTTCGCTTGTCCCGCAAACATCCACTAGTTACACAAAATGAAGTATTTTGTAACTGGTTACATAAATACCTTTTAACAAACCCAACATTTGTTTCCTTGGAAACCAACAGAACTTTGTTGAAAATACTCTTTTAATTTAATGAGAAGATATTAGATAATTAGGAAGTTTCCTATTTTAGAAATATCATGTACATTCAACCTCATTTAGTAGTCTTTCAGATAACTAGTCAAACAAAAAAAAATATCTTGATATCTGAAAAACTCACGAACTTATTCAATTTCTTATTTGAATACTTCGCCTCGGTTGAAGTCCACCGTGACGTCACAATACACAACGCGCTGACTTGCCATGCCGGCGGCGCGCTGTATGTTCCCTTTATTTAGTGTATGTGCTCGATTTTCTGAAACTGTCACTTTTGATTCGTTCGTGCCGAGCCGAATTTTCGAATTTCGCCGTGCAATTTACGATCAGGTTTATCTGGAAGACTTCCTCTTTACGTCGCGACATCATACGGCCGTCCCAATGGTGTTTTTCGAAAAATATGAACGTGCCAAAATTGCATGTTTTAGCAATTTTTTCGGCTCTTAAATGCAAGCTGGCTATAAACTGTCGGTGCCTGCCAGCGAGTATAAAGGTGCCCGCGCCCGCTCGCTGTTGGCGGAATCATGTATTGTGACGTAATCGAGCTCAGCCCAGATGATCGCGGCATTTTAAACTTACTTAACCATAACTTTTTTATTTGTAGAGATAATTTTAAAAAAAAATTAGATGTTTTTAAATTTTTACGACTATTTTTATAATTGTCAGGAATAACTCGCCATTACTTAACCTCCATATAGTTCTATTGGTACTTCTGCCTTTCCTTGCAAAGTATTATTATCATACCTAATTAATTTAATCAAATAGGTATATCACAACCGAACAAAATCGTTCAATAGTCATCGTAAAAGAAATTGTACAGAAATCTGTCTCATAACATGCTGAACTCAAACATGGAATATAAAATGTTTGTGTGTCCATATGTGTGTAGGTATGCATATATACCGTTCTTGTAAACATGCTAGCTTTCGTTAGATTTAAATTTTTTTTCAATTTTGGCACAACTTTCGTTAATAGAATTTTCCGATAAAAACTGTCTAGCGCCAAAAAATCAGAAAAGGGGTGATTTTTCCGGTGGTTGGAGGGTGGGTCGGAAAATATTGTCACCATCATGTTTCCCGCCCTCGAAGATGGGAAGAAGATGTCTTGGGGTTCGGTCGCAGAACTTTTGGACTTTTTGCCTTTTTCCGGTTTACCTCAAGGGACTATTATGTTTAAAAGGTTTTTAGACGTTTAAAATTAGAAAAAATCTTGTATGTAACACGTTTCGAAAGACAATTTTGTGTAACTCATGTTATTTTACGGGATCTCGCTTCGATCGTCCTGCAAACATCTACTTGTTACACAAAATAAATTCTTTCGTAACTGGCTACACTTATCAATAATAACATCTCTTGATCTCATAAGCTATCAAAGTTTCCATTTTAAGTTATGGCGAAAAGAAATATTATCAGTTGTCCTAGGGTTTCAATTAAAATTTTATTTTTTATACCTATTTTCAAAACCACTCAATTAGATGTACGTGAAGTTTCGAACGTTCACTTGAACGAATTTCATATGAAACATTAATAAAAACCTTACTTTGATTTAGGTGTAAAAACTTAAGTATTGTCGATATTATTGTTAGCAAATGTGGCAATGAAGTTATTACGCCTAAATCGATGTGTAGTTTTTATTAACTTTTCTTTTTCATCTAAAATTCGTTCAAATTAACGTTCGAAACTTCGGGTACATTCAGTAATATAATTGTCTAAAATTTATATTATTTGTCCATCGTTTTGCATCACAAAATTCTTAAATATTCTTGTGCCTAACAGTACTTACCTATAGGAAAAATGTTTCAATTATAAATTACAATTTGTTATTAACAGAGTTCGGATTCTATATGTATTAAATGTTAAATGTGAAAGACAATGTCGGAAATTTATTTTATTCCTATTCTTTTGTACTGAAATAGTTTCTTAATATGTCACAAACAAATTACAACAACGATTGCTTACAGACATTAAAACTTTGGCAAGGATATTTAAAAATCCAATTTTAAGTAATTGGTATAAATTATATTTCAGTTGTGCCAGATTTTCCATTTAAAAAGACAAAGATTGTTGTGCGGTATTTAACTATTTAATGTTTATTCCTTCTACTACTTTTTATTTACAAAAAAATAGTGCTTTAAAAAGTATTTTCGATGATTTTGTGATGTGCCTGATAGAAATGGCTTGCTAAATCTTTATTTTGCATAGTATAATTTCTATACCTCAGGAAATTTAACGCGGTATTTTTTTAAATCCTTGAAAGGAGGTATAAAAATATTAAAAAATACTTTTGAAAGCCCTTATTTGTATACAGTTACAAACCAGCAGATTTAATTACAGCTAGAGTTTGAATTAGTTTGTTGATGATTTCACTGATATAAATAAAATACTTCTTAAATTATGCCAAGATTCGGATTACTATATGAAATAAAATTCCAGAATGATATTCACTTTCACTCTTACACTTATTCTTGATCAATGATCAAACTGAAAAACGTATTAAAAATATTTATCGTCATATTGAAACATTGATTAAACAACATTGTAAACGCTTACGAATTAACGATAAACAAATCCAGATGAATTTTAAACTCCGCAGAGAAAATTAATATCACAACTATAATTCACAAGATTTTAAACAATTTCTTTGGCACAAACTCCAAATTCTCTAATAATTCCGATTAATTAAAATTTGATTTCCCGTATTTCACTAAAAACTATCACTTACAGCAGACATCGTGGCAGATTGACGTGGAGAGTCGAACAAAAAATAAAACAATAAAACCGTATCACCAGAAGGTTGAGGGAGTAGACAGCTACTGTTTGTAATATAATCTTCTTCAGCTTTATATATCAACCAAAAATAAATTTTATGCGTTGAATGATTTACAACATTGTATATGTATAATTCTTTCGGTTAATGGTAAATGCCCCCGTTTTGTTCTCTTTCGCAGCTTAATACTTAAAAGTAATAATAGAAAATGTAGTTGGTTAAAAACCACATTTCACAATTCTTTTCTGTTTACAATTTCCTACAAAACGTTAAATTTACGTTCTCGTTTTTTATTTATCATTATTAAGTTGCAAAATGCCCCAGACATTTTTGAATGTTGAAAAAATAAAAGTGAACACATTTATTTTGGCTGGCTTCCCAGCCATTGAACTACCGATTTTTTATAAGATACGGGGGTTCCGCAAATATTTATCAATAGTTATGTTACGCTCTTTTAAGAAACTCCAGTTATATTACTTCATAAACAGTGCTAAAATTAAAACGATGTTTACAAAACTAACTCAGTTCGAAGTATATTGTTTCAAATAATGTAAGAAATATAATATTGATTACACAGCTCAACAAAATAAAAGAAGTGGTCTGTTTCTGGAACTACATTGGGTGCGGAGGATCCGGTGATATTCATATATTACACAGACAGGCACACGCAAGAAAAAAATCGTATGTTTCTGGGACTTCATTGGGCAACGCCTATATATTTCGATTTGTTGAACACGAATCAGGTGTCCGTTTAGCTCCAACACCCACCATTTCTCTGTAAATCGCGAAAATAACCTAAAAAAAAAAACTCATAATTTAGGTTATTTTCGGGATTTACTAATAGTCTAAGAGCTCGTTACCCTCTGGGTAACGGTCTTTCTGTAAGGCTAGAAATTCTTTTAGTGATTAGTCATAGCATGCTAAGTACGGTAACCACCACCTAGCAGGCATCAGCCCTTATATTTTTTAAATTAAATATTAAAAAAAAAACTTGTCGCTGTAAGCTTGAAATTTTAATACGATTTAGTTAATTCATTGTAAAGTAGAAGAAAAATTGACAGGCAATTTCGGTGAGCACAAGTACCTGACAGGTGAATTGAAAGGTATACAGTATACGAGTTAAAATAAACTTTGTTCTGTAAAGTTGAAATTTATATAGGTATTTGTTTGAGTAAGCGATTTTGAAAAAGTGAGTACAAGGACAGGCGGTTCTGGCTAGCATAAGTCCTTGACAGGCGAGAGGAAAGATTAGTCCATGTAAAACGCGGGGTTTGACGTTCGGAATACCTCTCTCGTCGGGATCACTACTTGTATTCTATGTTTTTTGGGTCGCTGATCACGAAAATCGGGTCCCGCGGCTCTAAAAATAATGCCAAAAACCACCCTTTTTGGGGGGTTTTTGTTATGAATGTGCTAGTTGAAACGATATTTTGCCAGTTCAGTATGTTCATCTAAAATAAGGACAAATTTTGTGCAGAGGGGGTAAACTACCCCCAAATTGACGTAAAATGGGAAAATGATGGAATTATTTTTCACTTTTTGATTTGGATTTAGATGAATGGGGATTGTACAATAAAGAAATTTTTTTTTCCAACCCTTCAAGGGTGAAAACTACCCTATTTCGCCTTTAAATTGAACTAACGCTTAGAAAATAGCTAGAGATGTATACTTTTTAGTTTACTTGTAAGTTTTGATAAACTTCCGTCGAAAATTAAGAATTATCTTACGGAGAAGCCAAGAAATGGTTAGAAACATGTATCTCACTAACTTGCATAGAGCGTTGTGTTCATAGACATATACGTATGGTTGTGTTGAGAGAGCCAAGATACCGGACCTAGGGAGTTACCTAAGGTCCCTGTCTCTGGGGTCTTTTGGTCTTTCCCGTTCATACAGCGGGGGATTCAATTCGAATATCCTCACACGAGAAAATAATTTTTCCTAATTTTGCAATCTCCATTCATCCAAATTGAGATTCAAAAAGTAAAAACAAAGATTTTGCGTCCATTTATATTTAGATTAAAAAATGTATATTTTTTATTAGAAAAATATTGCAAACAATATGAAGTGTTCATTTATCAAGAATATTTCTACCTTCTCTTTCAATTCCCTGCAAGCTTGGGAGTAGTTTTCACTCTTTTAGGGGTGAAAACTACCCCCAAGCCAGTAAATTTTTTAGTATTTTTTCGACGGAAGTTTATCAAAACTTACAAGCAAACTAAAAAGTATACATCTCTACTTATTTTCTAAGCGTTAGTTCAATTTAAAGGCGATATAGAGTAGTTTTCACCCCTCAAGGGTTGGAAAAAATTTTCTTTATTGTACAATCCCCATTCATCTAAACTCAAATCAAAAAGTGAAAAAAAAATCCATCATTTTCCCATTTTACGTCAATTTAGGGGTAGTTTTACTCCCTCTGGTTAACCCTCGCATAAAATTTGTCCTTGTTTTAGATACTGAACTGGCAAAATATCATTTCAATTAGCACATTCAAACCAAAAACACCCCAAAAAAGGTGGTTTTTGGGATTTTTACGGGTGACGCACTATTTTTAGAGCCACGGGACTCCGATTTTCGTGATCAGCGACCCAAAAAACATAATATACAAGTGGTCCCGATGAGGGTATTCCGAGCGTCAAACCCCTCGTTTTATGGACTAATCTTTCCTGTCGCCTGCCAAGGACTTATGCTAGCCAGAACGGCCTGTCCTTGTACCCATCTTTTCAAAATCGCTTACTCAAACATATATATTTTCAACTTTACAGAACAAAGTTTATTTTAACTCATATATTGCACACGATTTCGATTCCTCTGTCAAATACTTGTGCTCACCGAAATCGCCTGTCAATTTTTTTTCTAATTTACAATGAATTAACAAAATCGTATTAAAATTTCAAGCTTACAGCGACAAGTTTAAAAAATATAAGGGCTGATGACGTACAGGGCTAATGCCTGCCAGGTGGTGGTTACCGTACTTAGCATGCTATGATTCATCACTAAAAGAATTTCTAGTCTTACAGAAAGACCGTTTCCCAGAGGGTTCACGAGCTCTCAGTCTATAAAGATTGGCGGGTGATGGAGCTAAACGGAAACCTGATTCATATTCAGCACGTCGAAATACATAGAGGTTGCCCAATGAATTCCCAGAAATATACAATTTTTTTCTTGTGTGTGTACCTGTGTAATATATGAATATCACCGGATCCTCCGCCATTTTATAGAAAACCGCGTATGCAAATATATTACACAAACACACACAAAATGTGGGCTGTTTCTGGGACTCCATTAGGTAAGCTCTATGTATTTCGACATGCTGAATACGAATGAGGTGTCCGTTTAGCTCCATCACCAATTTTTAGTAAATCGCGAAAATAACCTAAATTATGAATGTCTTTTAGGTTATTTTCGCGATTTACCCAATAATTGTGGGTCACGGAGCTAAACGGACACCTGAATCGTGTTCAGCACGTCGAATTACATACACCCAATGGAGTTTTAGGAACAGACCACTTTTTTTATTCTGTGGAGCTGTGTTATAGAATACTATAGTTAGATGGTGAGGTAAATAAGCAAATTCAGTTGAAAGCTGCAATAAGTAAGTTTAAAATCATTGGTAAAACCAAAAGTGCACATCCCGCAAGTACTTTTATTTCTCCAAATGAACAAAAATATGAACAAAGACCGAAACCCAATTTCCATAAGATTAGTGCTGGGTCCATCAGTGAAGGAGTGGCACTATTTGAGATTGAAGACAAGGTAAAACGGTGACTAGTCTAGCGCAGGAGTTTTAGTCAATATATCGCTTCTACCCGGAATGAATTATTGTAAAGCTGAAAATTTCCAGGATTATGGTTTTGATCCAACACAACACGTAGCAAAAAGTCCCCTACTCTCCCCCGGCTTCCCTGTTTTTTCGGAGCAACAAGGGTTTAAGTTGCAAAAATCGCAGAGCTGACTATAAAGTGCAACAAGAAGGTTGTTACTGGTCCGATTTGGATCGAAATGATCATAAAAGATTAGGAGAAGCATATCCGTTCATATGTCAGATGTTCCATGCATATTTTTGTTCATAATTTTCCGTTCTAGTTTTATCAACATTTCAAAAATTTATTTATTTATTTTCTAAATTGGAAAAATTCCGAAATGGCGCCATTGCGGATAAATGAAGACTCGGAGGGGAAAACGTACCCCAATAAACAGACAAATGTTACTGATCACTTCATGACATTAGCACAAATAATATCTAAAAATAAAGCAGTAAATAATACAGAAAAATACAATATAGTTAAGTACATTAATCACAAAAAACTTATAGAAAACCTTAGTACAGAAACATGGGAATCAATCCTGCTTAATGAAGACCTCGAATCGGCAACAAATATATTTGTGGAAATAGTAAAGAATAATGTTACAAAATGTACAGTATATAAAAAAATAAAAAATAAGAAAAGAAAGTCATGGATAACAAATGGATTACTGAAATCCATTGACACAAGAGATAAAATGTATAAACAGACACTCAAAGACCCTAACAATATCCAATTAAAAGCCAACTACAAAATATATAGAAATAAAGTAAATAGCCTAATAAAAATGACAAAAGTAAACTATTATAAAAATAAAATAAATCAGAACAAACAATGCACAAAGAATCTATGGAAAAATGTAAAAGAAATTTGTAATCAACAAACTAAAACAAACCACAATGAAAATAATATAAAAAGTATTTTTACTGATAGCGGAGAAAAAATTGAGGATCCTAAGATAATGTCAAATGCATTTAATGATAGCTTTCTAACGACAGGAAAGAAATTGGCAAATAAAATAAAAAGAGACCCTAATTTTAAACCGGAAAAAACTCAACATTTAAATTCTTTCTTTTTACGCAACACTAACCCCACAGAAGTGGAAAATATTATTAAAACACTAAAAAACAAAAAAGCTGTAGGCGTGGATGAATTGAAGGCAGAAACTCTGAAAGTGGTTGCACATCTAATATCTCTTCCATTAGCTCACATTATAAATAAGTGTATAGATGCTGGACACTACCCTTCTGCTTTCAAGTCTTCTATAGTCCTCCCTATTTATAAAACCGGTGATAGAACAAACATAAATAATTATAGACCAATATCTCTAATCACAAATTTTGCGAAAGTGTTTGAAAAAGTACTAAAACAGAGATTAAACAGCTACATGAAGAAATACAACATAATTTCAAAAATGCAGTACGGCTTCCAAGAGGGAAAGTCCACTCAGGATGCTATCTTGCAACTTACAACCAAAATGTACTCAGCCTTAAATGAAAGTTGCCCATCACTATGTGTTTTTATAGATCTTTCAAAGGCCTTTGACACTGTGAGTCATCCGCTACTTGTGGAATCGCTAGAAGACATCGGCATCAGAAATAATGCTTTAAAACTTTTTAAAAGCTATATTACTAACAGAAAACAATGCGTCAAGTTGATAGACACCTTCAGTGATTACAAAACAACTGAATATGGCGTTCCACAAGGAACTGTACTAGGCCCTGTACTTTTCAACATATATTTAAATGGGCTATTTTCAATAAAAAGCAAAGGGACTATCATCACATACGCCGACGATACGGCAATATTCTACTCATGTAAGTCTTGGGAATCTCTGAAACAAAAAGCAGTAACAGATATAAAAAAGATAAAATTATGGTTTGACCACAAATTACTTAGGTACAATAAACTTTAGTAAAACTTACTATCTACCTATTGCAAACTCTCGACCCTCATTACCCACCTTTGGTAAACTAAAAATAAATGATGAATTTGAAATCGAACAAAAAAACAACATAAAATATCTTGGAGTGTTCATAGACAACCACTTGAGGTGGGACAAGCATATCGATTTTATTATAAAAAAAATCCAAATGTTCATACCAAAATTTAAAATACTTAAAGATATCTTAGATCTAAAAGAATTAAAAATACTCTATTACTCTTTAGTAGAGTCTCATATCAACTACGGTATTTTAGGATGGGGTGGCGTAACAAAATCTATAGTCAAAAGAGTTGAAATTGTGCAAAAGACCATACTAAAGATAATGTACAAAAAACCAGCTACTTATCCTTCAGTTCAATTGTATAAAGAGGCAACAGTAATGGATTCTAGACAACTGTTCTTTATGCAATGTAATATACATCAGCACAAAAATAAACAAAACCTGACACAACCCGACCACCATTACAACACAAGACATAATAATTTCGTTGTCCCATATATGAGAAGAACTATTGGACAAAAAAGTTATACTTACCTTGGCCCTAAACTATACAACACTCTACCTGTACTACTAAAATCCTTAACATCGCAAAATTCGTTTAAAAATCAACTCAAACAATACACCCTATCTCTCAACAGACAATCAATACATAATATTATTGAATCAAATTTGTGAAATTAAGAATAATGATGCTACACAATTAATTTCACTAAAATATAACGGTTCTTATGGCTCTGATGTATGGATTATTATTAAGTGAAGTGGTTAGTACTTGATTATATGTTACTAGTAACCTCAATTTACAGCTCTTCAAAAATAATCTCTTATATTTCTTATATTTTTATTATTTTCTGTTAAACGCATCCTATTTTACTACAAATATAGAATTTAAGTTTTATTGTAATTTTCCAGGTATTTAGTATACAAACAAATTATTATTATTATTATTTTACTAAAGTTCTAATCTCACATGCAGGGTTATTACCTAAGTGAGTAACTTTCCATGTTTGTTTACCATTGTGTATTTAAGTAAAATATATTATTTTTTTGTGAAAGTAATTTATGTAAATACTATGGTCTAATAAACATATTATTATTATTATTATTATTATTATTTCTCTTCATACTTTGGTATATCTACCTTCTCTGTAGCGTCACCCGTTACGGAGTTATGCCACTCTGAGTGTCGCGACACTCGGTGTCGCGACACTCGGATATTTAACTGTGTTCATTGTTGCGTCTACCACGTCTCGTTTAAACAATCAAGAAGGCGCAAGACGAGCTATACCCTTAGTTCTTTAACTTCGACAGTTCTCTAAGTGTATGCATTGGTTCATTGGTGCGGCAAAATTGAGTGATCTTAGTTAAGCCATGTAGCACAGGAATTTTAGTTTTTGACCCGGAATTAATTATTGTAAAGCCGAAAATTTGCAGGATTGTAGTTTTGGTCCAGAACAACAAGTACCAAAAAGTCCCCTTCTCTCCCCCGTCGGCTTCCCTGTTTTTGCGGAGCAACAAGGCCCCAAGTTACAGAAATTGCAGTGCAGCCAAAAAATTGTTACTGGTCCGATTTGGATCGAACTGATCATAAAAGCTTCGGAGAAGCATGTCCGTTCGTATTTCACATGTTCCATGCATATTTCGTTCATAATTTTCCGTTCTAGTGCTGTCAAAATTTCAAAAAGTGAAAAAATTTTGAAATGGCTCCATTGCGGATAAATGAAGACTAGGAGGGGAAAACGTACCCGAATAAACATTTCTGTTCATACTTTGGGCTTTCCATTGGTATGTCTACCTTCTCTGTAGCGTCACCCGTTACGGAGCTACGCAACTTTGAAAGTCAGCGCGCGGCGGCCGCGCCCGTCATGAGCCCGGTGGAACTGCCCTGGCTGCGCTGATGAGACCAGTTGCGAATTCCTGTTTATATATTGTTGGTGTTTTATAAGATTTATTGAATGAAATTTAACTTGTCAGAATCAGAAAATGACTTTATTCGGCTAGACAATTGACATTATTGATCTACTGGGAAGTAGGGTCGTCCGGATCTTCTTGATTAAAACAAATAAATTCAAATTGCTTCATTTGGTAGTATTGACTAATAATAATTTTTGAACACATAAATCTAGTTATCCTGGAATAAATGATGTTTTTACAAACATCATTTTCAAAACAATATTGATGACATAATAAAAGTAAATTGTTAGTGTTCAAAATTATCTTATTATTTCTTCGATTTTTAGTGTTTCATTGAATTTATTTTTTCGCTGTTTTTATTCGAATATCTCAGTAAATATGGTGAATTATATGAATGCGGAAATGGCAACAATGCATTACATATACGGTCTCGCAGATGTTAAAGCAACAAAAGCCAGAACTATGTATCAGGAAAGATATCCTAATCGAGCCTTGCCAGATAGCTGATTCTTTTCGACTATTCATCGCCGTCTTTGTGAAACTGGTAGTTTCCAAAAAGGTACTTCGGAAGGTAGGCCTCGAACTGTTAGAACACCAATAAGTAAATCAGTAAATCACTTAAAAATAAATCCCTTTGACCGCTGGTTGTAATTTCTTTTAGTTTGCGCATAATTCTTTTCATCATATATGCACAGTGTGTCCTAGGATAGATGTAACAAGAGGTGTAATGGACCAAAAACTTTGGAATTTTGTAATGGTATTTGGGGATTGAGTCCTGCTTGTTGTAAAACTAAAGTATACCAAAAATGACCTGATTTGGTGTTCTACAGGGTGTTTTATAAACAAAGTTGTAAAAATCACCACTAATAAAGTACATTTATTTTTCAAAATGTAAAAAAATTCCACTGAGAAAAGTTATTTAGAATGCAATGTTATACCTCTATACCAAATTTCAGGAATATAAAATAATTTTTTTGAAACTTTTTTGCGAATTAAGAGTTGAATTCATATTTAAAGTTGTGTAGGAGCAAATGTTAATCATCTCAAAAAGTAGGCTATTGGTAAATAAAAAATTGAATATACGAGATGTAAGAAGGTATAATGTTAATCGAACTAATTGTAAAACAAGAAACAATTACTAACAGAAGATTAATGAGGTTTAAAAATTATAACAAGTAATAAATGTCGAAAACATAACATATTCACAAACAAATTAATTATGGACCAATACAAACAATGTTTACAATTTTTTTATTATTCGACGTAGCTGCCACCCACATCCACACATATTTCGATCTTCGATCCTTCGCCTGGAGTACTTAAAACTGTTTCGAATATGATATAGCGGTATGGAGTTTACGGTATTTGTAATTATCTGCTTCAATACTGCTACATCGTTAGGAAGTGGTTCAGCGTAAACCAACTGCTTGAGGCGACCCCATAAAAAGAAAGGTCTGGGGATCTCGCCGGCCACTTGATCGGTCCATTCCTGGCAATCCAATTTTCTCCAAAATTTAAATTCAACCACCGATTAACCATTTCTGTGGAGTGGCCAGGGCAACCATCATGTTGAAAATGAACTAAAGGCATATCTCTTAAAATATTTAAATGTTCTTCAGAAAATCTTTCAAGAAGCTGTAAATAAGTGTGCTGGTTTAACCTTCCCTCAATGAAATAAGGTCCAATAACTCCAACGTGATAAGAAACGGCACACCTCACATTCACTTTTTTATAATATTGTTTTCTACAATGAATTCTAAAATTTGGATTTTCAGAAGCCCAAAACCGACAATTCTGAGATGAAACAACACCATTGGTTGTGAATGTGGATTCATCTGAGAAAATTATGAAATGATGAAAAAATCTCTCTTCCATGATTTTTTCTCCAATGGTCAAACAAAAATCCAACCTACGGCCGTCATCTCCCTCTTCAAACGTATGTTTATAATTTGTTTTATATGCCCTAATTTTCTTTGCCTTGTAAATTCTTTGGAGTTCAGACTTGCTAATATTAATAAGAGCTGATCTCTCTCTTAGTGGCATCCTAGGATTTTCTATAACAGAGGCATGAGCTATAATAGCCCCAACATTGTCTTCATCATATGCTTTTATTTTTCTTTTCATGTTAAGAACACTACCAGTAGCCAGAAACTTTTTAATTATTCTCATAGCCTGAGTACGTAACAAAGCAGTGTTTGGAAATTTCAAATTAAATTGGCTTACCACTTCTCTTAGCGAGTTTTCGCCGCCAATTCCGTAGCATTGCACAATATAAATTTTTTCTCGCACTGTTAGTAGGTACCATTTTCACTTAATTTTGTATACTTGGTTCGTTAATTTGAAACAGAAATTAAGGATAATATTGACTACGTTTGACAGATATCTCAATAATAAATGATAAATGTGTATCCACTGCTTTTCTCATAGCCTACTTTTAGCTTCTACATAACTTCAAATATTAATTCACAAAAAATAATTTCTATGCAGTTTTAATTGAATGGTTCAAAATAAAATACTAATTTATTGAAAAAATGGGAAGTTTCAAAAAAAATATTTTATATTCCTGAAATTTGGTGTATGGGTATAAAATTGCATTCTAAATAACTTTTCTTAGTGGAATTTTTTCATATTTTGAAAAAGGTACTTTATTAGTGGTGATTTTTACAACTTTGCTTATAAAACACCCTGTAGAACACCAGATCAAGTCTTTTTTGGTATACTTTAGTTTTCCAACAAGCAGGACTCAATCCCCAAATACCATTCCAAAATTCCAAAATTTTTGGTCCATTACACCTCTTGTTACATCTATCCTGCGACACACTGTAAATTAGTTGCTAAAGGAGTAATGTGACACAATTCTCTTTTTAATATTTCTGGTGCAGTAGTGAAGTATTCATAGTGACTACTTAAATACTTCAAGATAGTCTACCAAAACCCCCAAACATTCAAATACCGATTATTTATTATGTTAAAAAGGATAATTTCTGTGTCATTACTTGCTAAATGCGTCATTTTTGTATCCTTTTTCGCATAATAATCGGTATTTGAATATTTGGGGGTTTTGGGGGAGATTTGGGGGATTACATTGAGAAAAAAATGTTGGCACGCACAGAGACTATTCTTTGGTGCAAAAACTACAAGTCTGAAAAGGTGCCAAAATTTTTTTTTTGAAAAGCACCAGTTTTGGCCCGTTTTTGGCCAAAAGTCCAATGTTCTATAATCGAGTATAATTTGGAAATAGGATGTGTAATCTAGTACATTTTTGCGTTGTTAGGGATTTTATTTTTCAATGACCAATAAAAATAGTGGTGAACGTGTTCGGTTCTATACTGGAGCGGATCTGGCGAGAAAAAGAAGAGTATTGAAACCACCTTTTTTAAAAAAAATTTTTTGACAGTTCGGTTACACACATTCTCTTTTATCATGTTATCAAGTTAGTTCAGCTTAATCACACGAGGTGGGGCAGGAATTCGCATTTAAAATTCGTAAAAACACGTTTTTTCACGATAAACTTGTTATTATTGACTTGACGAAAAAAAAGTTCAACAAAAAATTGAAGACCTCGCGGAAGCGTAAATTTTTTTCCAATCGGACGGTAACTTTTCGTGAAACTTTTTTTTCAATATACACGTTTTTTTGCTGTAACACTAATATACAAAAAAGTAATTCCTTAATTTTTTCACGAAAAAAAGGAGTTAGGGGGCTGAGATTTTTTTGAGGTAAGTGAAATAGATAAGAATTGATGGAGCCGGAGGATAAGGGCGGTGGGACAATTAGGGGAGGGGGAGGAGGTAGTGAAAGGAAAATTATTCAACTGCCCCGAACTTTTTTCCCTGTCGTGCGATTTTGAAAAATCAAAATTTAATTTGTTCGCTGTTATCTCTAGTATTTGACCGATTAATTTTTTAATTTTTTTCAAATAAACAAATTTGTGGGAACGTAGGAAAGGGTTAAGGGGAGAAACTTTTTTTACAGGCAAGTGAGGATCTTTTTATCTTCATTTAAAAAAAAAATCATCGCAATCCAAGCAATAGGAAGGGAGAGAGGGGGCATAATGCGTTTGCGGGAATAAAAGGTTAAGGAAAAGGGATAAGGACTTCGGACCTTGATATTCGGCAATGTAAGTCTATTTTCCATCTTAATATTTTGTCAATGTTATCAAATATTAAACTGCCGAAACGGCAGTTTATAAATAAGTTGCGCTACTGCAGTGTACACACTGCACAAACCTTAGATTCGGACGAGTACTTTAACAACTAAGTTAGCGTTATAACATTAAAAATGCTTAAAACAAACATAATTTGTTTTTTAACAATATCGATCGGTAATCGGTAAATAAAAGTTATTAATCATTTAAAATTTAAAAAATTGTTTTCTCATTTTTTTAGATTTGTAATTGAATAGAATTTTTTTTAAATGCTATTTTCTATCATTTATTTATATATTTAACTAATATTTATTTCATAACAATATAATATTAAAACGTAGACATGATTTTCGAATAGTGACATTATATTAGCAATATTATCGCTTTCGGAAATGGTATGGTGGTATGATAGAGAGAATTATAGCTTGAAATCCAAAGATAGCAAGTTTGAAACACAGGCAGGTTATTATAGATGTACTTGTCTCTTTTTTCTTTTTTTTATACAATATTAAGATTTAAAAATTTCCAAAATTAACATTTCCAAAACACTGGGAAGAGTATTCTAAAGAATGTGCAATAATTATATAAAAAGTTAAACAAATCGACGAGGAGCATGATTTTTGCTCTAGTTTTTTAAGTTTTTAATTTACCGTGAAGTTGTGACACTTTTAGAGATTGAAGTGGGAATAAATGCAAAACTTATTTAATGATAAAGAGATCATAAAGAACGTGGAAGTCTAATAGCAATTAATTGCAGTATATACCGGGCCAACAATCACTGATTTACAATTTGCTCAAAAACTGTTAACGCTAGAAAAAAAAGTTTCAAATAAAAAAGTTACGCCAATCTTCTATCTTCATATGCCCTCGATATACTTGATATCTATTTCGAAAGATAAAAAAGTTTCCCGCATATTACATTTGAGAATGCAAATTTTCGACATAGCCTTAGAAAAAAAGTAATGATTTCTACACTTATTAAAATTTGACCTACATATTAACACATTTTATTAACAAATATATAGTGATAACACGATAAAAAATGAAAGTAATCCATTGGACCGTTTTTGAGTTAGAGACAGTTATTCCGAAAAATAATTGTTTTATATATCCAATAGACACCTAAAACTAGAGAAATGGGCCGCGAAAACACTTGACAGCATTAAATAACTATTTATAATAAGTTTAATATTTGATCAAGATAGATTGATAAAATATTAAGATGGAAAAAAAATTAAATCGCCGAATATCAAGGTCCGAAGTCCCAATCCCTTTTCCTTAATCTTTTATTCCCGCAAATGCATTATGTCCCCTCTCTCTCTTCCTATTGCTTGGATTGCGATATATTTTTATTTTTAAATAAAGATAAAAAAGATCTTCACCTACCTGTAAAAAAGTTTCTCCTCTGAACCCTCCCCTACGTAAAAAAAATCATTTGAAGAAAAATGCAAAAAGTTTTTCCCCTTCCACAAATTCGTTTATTTGAAAAAAGTAAAAAAAATTAATCGGTCAAATACTAGAGACAACAGAGAACAAATTCCATTTTGGTTTTTCAAAATAGCACGATAGGGAAAAAAGTTCGGGGGAGTTGAATAATTTTCCTTTCCCTACCTCCTCCCCCTCCCCTAATTGGCCCACCACCCCTATCCTCCTGCTCCATCAATTCTTATCTATTTCATCTTCCTCAAAAAAATCTCAGCCCCCTAACTCTTTTTTTTTTCGTGAAAAAATTAAGGAATTACTTTTTTGTATATTAGTGTTACGGCAAAAAAACGTGTATTTAAAAACAAAGTTTCACGAAAAGTTACCGTCCGATTTGAAAAATCAGATTTTTAATTTAACTTTTTTTTCGTCAAGTCGATAATAACAAAGATATCGTGAAAAAACTTATTTTTGCGAATTTTAAATGCGAATTCCTGCCCCACCTCGTGTGATTAAGCTGAACTAACATAATAACATGATAGAAGAGAACGCGTGTAACCGAACTATCAAAAAAAAAAAAATTAAAAAAAAGTTGGTTTCATTTCAAAACCAGATCCGCTCCGCTACTATGGATTAGTATGTTTAGGAAAGGACCACGGAACAAAATTAACCGATGAAAATGCGTTTCGGTGGAATTGGCTGAAATTGCTATTTTGTTGTTCAAGCCATGCTGATCAAAAGTTCTTATTACATCGAGCCGATCCTATGGACAGTTTTTGAGATACAGCTTGTCAAAGTTAGGTACCTAATTTGCGACATTTTAGATATTCAAGAATTTTTTACTCTTAAGCTATTAACTTTAGCAAAAAATTGCAACGGTCAAAATTTTTTTGTCCAAAGCTCAAGAATTTTTTTCAGAATTTTTTTATCAACTTTTAGGTTAAGTAAAAAATATATATATTTCATATTTCGGCATGCTTAGGGGGGATTGGCTGAAACTTTGCTATTTTGTAGTTAATGTCATGCTGATCAAAAATTCCTATTGCACTGAGTTGATCCTATGAGTGGTTTCCGCGCCAGGAGGACTTGAAGGTCTTAACAACGAGGTAACGGGTAATCTATGTACGTGTTTATGAATGGCTTCCAGCGTGTTTGTGTACGTGCACAAAAAATGTAATGTAATATTTCTGGAAAATTCTATATTCACTGGCACGTATTTTCACACAAACGCCCGCACGCACGTACACAAACACGCTGGAAGCCATTCATAAACACGTACATAGATTACCCGTTACCTCGTTGTTAGGACCTTCAAGTACTCATGGAGCGAAAACCACTCATAAGATCGACTCAGTGCAATAGGAATTTTTAATCAGCATGACACAAAATAGCAAAGTTTCAGCCAATTCCACTGAAGCATGCCGAAATATGACATAACATATAATATATTACTTAACCTAAAAGTTGATCAAAAATTCTGAAAAAATTCTTGAGCTTTATTGGATTTGAACAAAAATATTTCGAACCTTGCTAAAGTTAATAGTCTAAGAGTAAAAAATTATTGAATGTCTAAAATGACTCAAATTACCTAACTTTGACAAGCTGTATCTCAAAAACTGTCCATAGGATCGGCTCGATGTAATAAGAACTTTTGATCAGCATTACTTGAACTACAAAATAGCAAAGTTTCAATCAATTCCACCGAAACACGATTTTCATCGGTTTTGTTCCGGATTTCTTTGCCGCCTGTTCTCGCTAGGCATACCAGCACTTAATTTTGCTAAAGAAGTAATTTTTATTACTTCCACATCCAGTGGAAGTATAGTAACGACAAAACGTCGAGATTTTAAATTTGAGCGAAAAAAATTTTTCTGTTTGTCGGTCTGTCGGTCTGTCTGTCGGTCTGTCTGTCTGTCGGTCTGTCGGTCTGTCGGTCTATATGTCGGTCTGTCTGTCGGTCTGTCTGTCGGTCGGTCTGTCTGTAACTTTTTTTTGTGCGCACGTTTACTCTGGAACCGTTTGAGATATTGACTTGAAATTTGGTACACATATGTAGTTTAACGAGATTTAGAACTAGATTATATTTTCATCTTGTTCCGTCAAAGGGTTGGGGGTAAATTGGGGTAAATTTGGGGTAAATAGGTAAATCAAGCAGGTAAGAGTCTATAAAATTGGTATTTAGTACCTATATACAAGAGAAGTTAAGGTCTCAAAAAAAATTTTGGCATTAGCCACCCCCATTACCACCCCCACCCCATTATTAAATGGGATGAAAAAAAATTGTGATTTAGTGTGTGTACAAGAACCAGAAACCTCAAAATATTTTTTTACTTCATCCACCCCCACTACCACCCCCTATAACCACCCCCACCCCGCTACCGATGTGGGGTATCGTTTTATGGGTTTTTGGGGTAGAGGATTTCAAATATTATATTATTAAAGTTCCATGAACAATTATTTCCACATACAAAATTTTTTCGTTGTGAGTGATTGGATAAAAAATCTGGATGTGGAAGTAGTGATTCCTTGGGCAGCGGTTTTTTGATAAGGTGCCATATTTGGATTTAAAAAACTCGGTAGGGAGATTTCAAGAATAAATTGTGATTTTTATGTTAGTTTTTTTGTGTGTGACAAAGTGGACAAACGTTTTCAAAATAGATCCAAAATATCTTGTTCAAGTCAGAAAAGTGCACTGCCGCATATATTATTACTTCCACGTCCAGTGGAAGTATAGTAACGACAAAAAAATTTTAAAAATCTGTATTGTTCAAATAGGCTTATAATGTCATGAAACGTCGAGATTTTAAGTTTGAGTGAAAAAAAATTCTGTCTGTCGGTCTGTCTGTAACTTTTTTTGCGCACGTTTACTCTAATACGGTTTAAGATATTGACTTGAAATTTGGTACACGTATGTAATTTAATGAGACCTGGAACTAGATTATATTTTCATCTTGTTCCGTCGAAGGGTGGGGGGTAAATTGGAGGTAAATGAAGTAGGTAAGAGTCCATAAAATTGGTATTTAGTATATACAAGAGAAGCTAAGGTCTCAAAAATTTTTTTGGCATTAGCCACCCCCATTACCACCCCCACTTCATTATTAAAGGAGATGAAAAAAGATTGTGATTTAGTATGTGTACTGTGTACAAGAACCAAAAACCTCAAAATATTTTTTACTTCATCAACGACGAATTTTTAATTAAAAAACAGGAAAAATACCAATATAAACATAATATATTCTTTCAGAAAGATATGCTGCATATAAAGATTTTAAAAGCGAACAGAGAATTTTTTTATTCAGAAGCAACATTATCAGTTATCTTCCCGTAATCAAAAACGAAATCCCTGTCCTCGATTATACAAAAGATTAACAACTCTTGCCCAAGAGAAGATCTGAATCGATTTTTTATTAACTTAAATAGGGAAAATAATCGCTCAAACGGGCCTTATGTACAAGATAAAGTTAATATAAATTTGTACGCGATATACAAGGTAGTGTAAAAGCCATGGCTATTTAACTTACATGACTAATAAACTTAAATAGTAAATAAACCGAAAATACACGCATATTTCCCTCTCACTTTGCAAAATCCTATCCTCAAAGCAAAATAGTAAAATTTGGGCCATTGAATATTGATAATGACATACAGGGTGTCTCAGGATAAATATAACAAGAGGTATAATGGCCAAAAAATAATCGAATTTTGGATTGGAACTTGGGGAAAAACTAGTATAACAAAACAATTATCGTCGTCTTATCGCTCTGCATATCATGTTTCCAGACAAATCTTGGTTCCGAAAAAAAATATCCAGCCGTACGAAAATTCATTACAAGAAATATTTATTTTATCTGCCGGGGCTCTTAGCCCCGCTGACTTCCCTGTCCAGTCCGCCCTTGCTGTTATATTTATATCAGCTGTGACTTGTGATTCGGGTCAACTAATGGGCTCATTTAGTGATATTTACTTATTTTTGCATTTTCTGTAAGTATTTAACCCTTTAAGTATACACTATATAGTGAAAAAATTAGGTCACTAGCGTGAATATTTGATTTCGAATTCATAATGTATTTGAAACGGCCCGACGCGACGGCGCGGATGATGTCATACCACTCGACCGATTCTATGAGTTATGCGGTTATATTCAGTAAACGTTGAGTGGTAGAACTTATCACTCAACGGTTTAAGAGATTTCGTTGTACACTGTGCGGACGTGGTGTTATTTTTCGTTATTTAACTTATTTCATTCTGTTATTTTTTATACATCAAAATATGTGTTCTCTAGAAAATGGATACGTTAAGGCTGATTCCAAGATTTTACCTTGTGTAGACATTTTTATAGTTAAGGAATATTTTAATAATAAATACTAAAACTATAATAATAATAATAATAGCGAGTAGCGAGTAGCCGCATTACACTGGACCTTGGTTGCGACTGGTCAAATCCAGATGCATACAGTGGCGCAGAGACTGTGGATTGCAATGCGAAAGCAGACGAGCAAAAAACGTTATATATAATTTTATATTTATTATTTATACCGCCAATGAGAGCGGTACAGAGCAGAGTCATAATCATATCGTATTTGGTTTTAAGTCCTTTTTCAGTGTTCGGGGGCCCCTTTGTTGGTTTTTGGTATCCTTTAAACTACAAAAACTGTATTCACTTAATGTTGTTTTAAGATTGTGAAATAAGAAATAAGTTATGTATCAATAACAGGCTCTGTCTTGGCGATGTTATGCTTACGAATCATACGTTATTGATTCTGGGAATATTTCTACGACCTAATTTTTAACTATACCAATAACATCTCACACTATTTTAATTTTAATTTTCAGTTCTTATAAAGCTCTCAATCTGTAAAGACATTTTACACTTATTAAATAGAGCATACTGCAAACACTGTGTTTTACTCGAATACCATACCTTCTTTTTGGTTATGGGCCCAGCTACCGTGTGTGATCGCAAGTGAGTGTGTAATTCGAGACAGTCTAAATAAAGCATAAATAACTATGGCGAGTGGTACATCAACTGCGTTAAAGCGCAATCTAAAACTGTTCAATGGTGAAAACTATTTAATGTGGAAATTCAGACTTCAAGAAATTATTGAGCAAGAAGGGGCTAGTAAAGTGTTAAATGAAGATCCACCGACACCAATTACTGAGGAGTGGATACAGTGGGAACGATTTGCCAGAGGGACATTAATCGAGTACTTAGATGACCCAGTCGTATCACAAGTGCCACCAGGTCGTGCGACAGCTCGACAAATTTTGGAGAAATTTGATGGTCTATACGCCTGTAAAAAGGTGTCAACTCAGCTTTGTCTCCAAGATCGGTTGTTTAATTGCAAAATAAAGCCAGGTACGTCGCTGAAAAAGCACATGTTAGAAATTGATGAAATGGTGCGTGATATGGTTGCTTGCGGCGGGCAAGTAAGTGAGTGAAACAACAAAAGTGTGGTACACATTAAACTCATTACCTCCAAGTTATGCACAAATAAAATCTGCAATTGAAACTATGTCAGATGAAAGAATTACGCTAGCATTTGTAAAAGGAATGCTGCTGGAACATGAAGAATATCTTGTGCGTGAAAATGCTGACACAAGCATGAAAGCTCTTCATTTCCGCACCATAAATGCACATGATAATCGAAAGAAGTTTACTCAAAGAAATAAGCCTGAATTTAAAAATAAGCAGGTGAAAAAGTGTTTTTACTGTGGGCGAAAAAATCATTTTAAACGTGATTGCCATTTTTATAAACAAAGTTTGAAGGTGCATGAAAAACGCAACAAAAGAAACTATCATGAAGCTAGTGCGTCAACAGCAGTAATGGATAAATCGTTTGCTTTTATGATGTGTGATGAAAACACTGCATCGTGGCGTTTTGTGCTGGACTCTGGTGCAACAGAGCACATCATAAATGACTTTACTCTTTTCACCGAATGCGAAAAGCTGGATAATCCAATTCGCATAACTGTGGCGAAAATAGGGACGATCATTGAGGCGACACATATTGGTAGAATAAATGTTACAACTTCACTTGGCTACAGTGGCGAGTTGAAGAATGTCCTCTACAGCAAAAGTGTCCCAACCAACCTCATCTCAGTGAGGCGCATCCAGGAGGCTGGCATGTCGGTGTTGTTCACAGAAACTGGTCATGTCGAGGTCAGAAAAGGGGATACAACAGTTATTAAGGGTAAGCGCATAAATAATTTGTATATTATAGACTTAATAGTACAAAATGCGAATAATACAGCACGGGTTGAGGGTCACGTTGCTGAGGCAAATATTATTGATAAAAATAAAATGTGGCATGAACGACTGGGTCACATAAGCAAAGAAAAATTTACAAAAATTAAAGTAAATCAATTAGCCTATAACACTGTATGAAGACAATCAAAGTTGTATAGCACTGGCAAATAATCCAGTTAGTCATAAACGTTCTAAACATATCGACATTAAATACCATTTTATACGAGAGCAAGTAGAGAACAACGTTGTCTGTTTGAAATATTTGTCTACAGGTCATCAGGAGGCCGACTTACTGACGAAATCTTTACCATCACATCAGTTCAGGGAGCTGAGGGAGAAGATGGGATTACAAGAAAAATAGACAACAAAATTCTATGGAAACTCTAGTATTAAGATGTTTAACAAAATGTTATTGTTTTAAATTCAAATAATCAAGACTGATAAGTATTGTTACTCATTTAAGAGTTCATGGTCTGGTTAAGTTTTTGAGGGGTTTTCCTTAACCCTTGCAACAAATGTTGGGCCATTAGTTGTTCGACTCCCCATAAAATAGTTAGTATAAGTTCATACATTTTTTGAGGGGGCGTGTTGGTTTTTGGTATCCTTTAAACTACAAAAACTGTATTCACTTAATGTTGTTTTAAGTCGTGAAATAAGAAATAAGTTATGTATCAATAACAGGCTCTGTCTTGGCGATGTTATGCTTACGAATCATACGTTATTGATTCTGGGAATATTTCTACGACCTAATTTTTAACTATTCCAATAACACCTCACACTATTTTAATTTTAATTTTCAGTTCTTATAAAGCTCTCAATCTGTAAAGACATTTTACACTTATTAAATAGAGCGTACTGCAAACACTGTGTTTTACTCGAATACCATACCTTCTTTTTCCCTTCAGTATCCGGGGCCCTGGGCTTAAGCCCCCCCTTTACTCCGCCCCTGGTTACAGAGAAGTGCTAGTTACAGAGGTAGGTTAACTAGATAGATATCTACTTAGTTAAAGATTTTTAGGTCAGCTAGGCAAAATTACGGCGATAATGCTATTGGTTATGGGCAACTAAAAGGTATTTTATAACACATAATTTTCCATATCTTCATCAAGCTACAAATTTTATTACTGTACAATTTTTAATAATAAACTACCACACTAGACTTTATCCCCAACAACAATATTTCGTCCCTTTATTATTAACAAATTTCTCCCTGTGAATAGCTTGCTGCCTCAAATTCCTAATACTTTCATCACTTGGTACTGAAATAAATATTTAATTGGGAGTGAACACTGGTGTACTTTTACAGTTTGGAACTATACAATATTTATATAACGCCTTATTTTATCCATGTTACAGAACACTTAAAAGATATGTCTGCCATATGAAACTATACAACGTGATCTACCAGGACATGCGGAAAATTTAACAGTAGTTTGTCCCCACCGAAAGGAGTAAAAAAAAATGAAAAATTTAAAAAAAATGACCAAAAAAATTACCTTATTACTTCCACATCCAGTGGAAGTATAGTAACGACAAAAAAATTTTTAAAAATTTTTATTGTTCAAATAGGCTTAGAATGTCTTGAAACGTCGAGATTTCAAGTTTGAGCGAAAAAAAAAATTCTGTCTGTCGGTCTGTCTGTCGGTCTGTAACTTTTTTTGTGCGCACGTTTATTCTGGAACCGTTTGAGATATTGACTTGAAATTTGGTACAGATATGTACTTTAACGAGATCTAGAACTAGATTATATTTTCATCTTGTTCCGTCGAAGGGTTGGGGGGTAAATTGGGGTAAATTTGGAGTAAATAGGTAAATCAAACAGGTAAGAGTTCATAAAATTGATATTTAGTATAGACAAGAGAAGCTAAGGTCTCAAAAAAAATGTTGTCATTAGCCACCCCCCTAGCCACCCCCACCCCATTATTAAAGGGGATGAAAAAAAAAATGTGATTTAGTGTGTGTACAAGAACCAGAAACCTCAAAATGTTTTTTTACTTTATCCACCCCCACTCCCACCCCCTGTCACCACCCCCACCCCACTACCGATGTGGGGTATCGTTTTATGGGTTTTTAGGGTAGAGGATTTCAAATATTATATTATTAAAGTTCCATAAACAATTATTTCCAGATGCAACATTTTTTCGTTGTGTGACTTGGATAGAAAATTCGGATGTGGAAGTAGTGATTCCTTGGGCAGCGGTTTTTTTTGTAGGAATGCGCCGCCAATGACTTCAACTAATCTAACGTAACGCGGTACAACCATATCACTTTATCAGACTTGGGATTGACACTACTGATAGCAAAGCTGGATAATAAGATAGAAGTGACTTTTTGGTTTTAATCAAATCACACTACAAAAATACCGAAATAAATCGAAGATATTGATCTCATGCTGAAATAACAAGCAGATATACGAGATATTTAGTTAAACCGGTCAATGACACGGCCGTGTAACTATTGTTCGACCGGAAGCAAAAAACGCGGCTCTCTAGAGGTCTACACATGATCCAGCGGCACGGAGCCAGCCTTGTCGGCATGCTTTGAACTCATTCGTAAAAGTGAATTGGTCCGCTGGAATTCCAATTATCTTCAAAGCGTACCAACAATGTTGACTACCTGCCGCTGGATCGTGTGTAGACCTCTTTTTTTGATCTCGCCGGCCGCGTTCTTTCACCAGTAAGTTCGTCACCCTCTTCAGAATTAGGTCAGGACTTACACAACATCAGTAGTGTATCTTCGCAAATTGACTAATAATTTAATATACTAAATTACCTCAGAATCCTCTAAAATTTTGCAGGGGCTTTCCCACATTGAAGACTAGCACACCATTTTATTTTCCACATTTCTTGGTAGATCACGTTGTATAGGGACAGGTGAGCGGTCGACCGCCAGGAGTGGTGTAACGTCACACTGCGTTTTTGCGCGCTTTATTTTCATTATTTATTTTGAGGGAGAAGCAGTTGAAAAAAATCTAATATTTTGTACATTAACTAATTACAAGGTGTACTTTAGAAATATGAATTAAAAAAAAAATGCTAAATGAGCCCATTATGAAAATCTTCTTTAGATAACATTTTAGTTAAACAGTTTTATTGTCAAATTATGTTATTCATGATTTGTACTTCTGCGTCACCAGCTACTACTAGGAAGTAAAATATTTTACTTGGTTTTCTGGGTTTCATAAATGATTAATCCTTAAATGGGATATCTGCTGACAATAAAATCAAAATATCTGCGTATTGTTCTCGATAGACTTATTAAAGGAACGGGTAGTTATACAGGATGTCCGGAATTTTTCTAAACTAGAGCCCTTTGAAAATGCGCCCTAGAGTAAATCAGTACCGGAATTTGGTTTCCTGATCAAGTTTGCACAAAAATGGTTCTCTTTGTTAAACATCGCGGGATCAACTGTTTTTTGTAAGAACTGGTTTAAAATAGTTGCTACAAGGTCATTTTGTGGTCCAATTTCAATTATTAATCTAAATTCAGGCTTTATTTAAATTCAAACGTCAAAATTTGACGATCGACATAGTCATTTAAATTCAAATGTCCAAATTTGATGATCGACATAGTTCAAGTGCACAAAGAACCGTCTTAATTTGAAACATCTAAAATAAATGAAAGAAATTATATTATTAATTGAAATCGGGTCAGATTTCCGGATACATGTTTATAAAAACTTTTATCATATTTTCCATCAACCATCATTACCTAAAAACCGCTGCCTAAGGAATCACTACTTCCACATCCAAATTTTCCATCCAAATCTCACAATGGGAAAAATTTGTTTAGGGAACTTTAGCAATCATAATAATCATAATCATAATCATCTTTATTGGTCTTATGCACTATTTACATAGATAAGACACGTCAAACATCCATACTACTTAGTATATATAACACATTCGGACTTAACATACATAATAATATAATATTTGAAATCGTCTACCCCAAAAAACCATAAAACGATATGCCACATCGATAGTGGGGATAGGGGGTAGTAGTGGGTAGGTAAAAAAACCGATCCTACTCGAGGAAACCCACTGCGCATCCATACTACTTGAGGTAACCTACTGCGCATCTATGGTACTCGAGAAAAGCCACTGCGCATCCATACTACTCGTGGTAACCTACTGCTCATCAATGATATTCGAGGAAAGCCACTCGGAGAAATCTACTGCGCATCCATACTACTCGAGGTAACCTACTGCGCATCGATGGTACTCGAGGAAAGCCACTGCGCATCCATACTACTTGAGGTAACTTACTGCGTATCTAGAATACCCGAGGAAACCTACTGCGTATCCATACTACTCGAGGTAATCTACTGCGCATCAATGGTACTCTAGGAAAGCTGCTGCGCTTCGATAACACTCGGGGAAACATACTGCACATCAAGGAAACCCACTGCGCATCTATACTACTCGAGGTAACCCACTTATTATGGAATCAAGAGAATATTAGAAGATCTATAAACACCGTTCAGGTTGCATGGTATTCTAAGTTGAAATTGTAGACGCTATCTCCGCATCTATCCTTGAAACATTGCATTGGTGTTAATTTAGCAACCTGCTAAAATAATCTTGAAAGGCAGGCATGCTGATATACGTTTGTTCAGAGGACTCAAATTACAATGCAACCTGTAGGGTGTTTATAAATCTTAAAATTTCACACCTAGATTTTCTATCCAAGTTTCTCACAATGAAAAATTTTTGATAGTTTCACTTCACTATGTGGAAATTATTGTTTACGGAGCTTTAATAACATAATATTTGAAATCATATACCCTGAAAACCTATAAAACGGTATGTCACATCGGTAGCGGCGGTGGGTGTGGATGAAGTAAAAAAATTTTTGAGGCCATAGGTTCTTGTATACACGTTAAATTACGGCTATATTTGTTTTACCCCCTTTAAAAATGGGGTAGTAATGGTGGTGGCTAATGCCAAAAAATTTTTTGAGGCCTATACTTCTTTTATATAAACTAAATACCAATTTTATGGACTCTTACTTGCTTGATTTACCTATTTACCATTTACCCCAATTTACCTTAATTTACCTCCCCAACTCTTCAACGTAATAAGTTGAAAACAGGCCTGTAGCTAGAAAGTGCTTTCAGGGCGGGCAAATAATTTTTCAGGACGGGCCCGTAAAAAAGTCCGAAAAATTTTTTGATGAGCGGTGGGAGAAATCCAAAAAAATTTTAATTAAAAAAAAACTGTTTACTCCGAAAAAATTAAAGAATTTTTACCCAATCTCTTTCAAAATATTAAAAAGACAGTTCAAATTGCCCCCATTACTATCACCGTAGGTCGGGCGAAACTTATTCCAGGACGGGCGCCGTCCGTCCTCACCCCCCCCCCCCCCCCCCCCCCCGTAGCTACAGGCCTGGTTGAAAATATAATCTAGTTTCAGATCTCGTGAAGATACATACGTGTACCTTTCAAGTTAATATCTTATACCTTTCCAGAGTAATCGTGCGCACAAAAAAAGTTACAGACAGACAGAATGTTTGTTTTGCTCAAACTTAAAATCTCGACGTTTCATGACATTTTAAGCCTATTTGAACAACAAAGATTTTTTAAAATTTGTTTGTCGTTACTACCACTGGATGTGGAAGTAATTAACCACAGGAATTTCCGAATACCGTGTATAAAGGAAAACTAGTTCAAATTGTAAAATGATCGTTTTATCCAAAAATCCTATTATACATTTATATATTAAATTGTCTGTTTTACTGCTGAAGAAAAACAACGAATCGAATTTTATAAACACAGGAACCGTAAATATTTTATAACCCTTGTAGATGAATCTAATTTTTATATCAATGTGCTTGGCTCAAATAAATAATTCTGAGAATCTGAATTCCTAAATTAATTTAAAAACAAATAGAACTAAATACTAATTTACCTCGTCTGTTGTCAAAGGAAGTCCACAGTGGCTGGCACGATGAGTATATTATGAATGTAAATATTTTTTGTGATCTTTGTAAATATGCGCATAAAAATGCATTGTTTTGATTAAATTGAGGAAACTTACGATGAATAACAATTTTTTAGAATATCTCGTAACGTTTCTTAATATACCTTCCAATCACGATGTTAGAAGAATAACTCCATTTAAAAGCCACTTTTACAATATAGTAACAAAATGGCCTATAAACATGTAACTGGAAATGCTTCTTCCTATAAGGCTTGAGGGCCTCTGAAGCCATCCTCAGAAGGCCATGCCCCTCAGTAGTGGGTTTTACTAAGGGTATTTAGTGAACTAATGACGTTAGCTAGTTGATTTCATTATTGGTGGAATTTAAAATTATATAATTTTATAAATCAATATTTTCGAAAATTTATTAGCGAATAACCGTAAACGTGCCAACAAATATTATTATTCTTTTACACACTGATCTATTGAATATTCAACCGTTTACTACATTTCCCAAAAAAATATATACAGGGTGATGTTAACGGCACTGAGAGAATCATAAAAGCTGAGTACGGTTCTGGATTTCTTCCCGAATAAATTATGCTTTTCATTAGACTAAAAGAGTATAATACTTGTACCAAATTTTACCCAAATATGTACGGCCATTCTGGAAACAGCGGAATAAAGTATTAGTCTCCGGTTAAAGAACTTATATCTAGATACATAATGGCTACCTTTTCTTCATATACCTTATTTGCTCCTAACATAGTCACATTATATGTCCATTAAAATGGATAGATGAACATCACATCCCATAGGCAACAGAGGCGGGTATGTGTAGAAGGGAAAATGTAAAATATTGTACCTATTTTATGTGATAATTATTGGTTAACTTCTAGGAATATTAACGCAGATTGAAAAAATACAATAGGTAAAGATGTTTTATTCAAGGGAAATATGCATTGGAAGGATATTATTTATAATATTATTATTAAAATTATAAACTGAACCTCATCATGTTACGACTATGACCTACTTACTTATGAAACGATCGATTTCTGCAAATGGCACAGCACTGTAGTGTTGGGCGAATTCGAATTAAAATACTCGGTTAATCCGAGTATCGAAATACTCGCTTGATTCCGAGTATTAAAATTTCATCCGAATAAAATATACTCGGATTAATTTTAAGTACAATACAAAAAACAACTGTCAATCGTGCACTTGGATGATAAAATGTTTTTTAGATTTCTCCCCCCGCTCATCGATTCTGAGGGGAGAAAAATTACTAACATCAGTGCCACTTGCCACTTGCATTCGCTTTAACCACAATCACAACACAATTACTGTTGACAGAGTGATTGAAAAATCGCGATATCACATCACTAATACCTATAGTGAAAATTTAATTCGACATCGGATGATTAATCCGAATATTCTTGTCATCCGATTCCGTGTAATCCGAGTACCGAAATCATCCGAATATCTGCATCACTACAGCACTGTTGCATGTTGCACTAAATTGTCACTAAACTGTCTAAATATGAACAGAGAATATTATTTAGGTGTTAGGCAAATCGCAACTTAAAATAAAGACTTCTTCACCACATTTTGATCGAAAAACACGAAAAACACTTATTAACATTAGTGACGGATACTGTCAAAACTGTCAAACTGAGATTATGATAATCGAACTGAAGCCGACCATGTACGAGCGGCCGCGAATAGGCCGATGGGCCAATCAGCAACTTATGGGAAGAAGTGTCTTAGATTGGGAGTCTTTCGGGATCATAAAATTCATGCCATTATGTATCTAGATATAGGTTCTTTAATCGGAGGTATTATTCAAGAATCATAAAAAACTCTGTATTTCAAAAATGACTATTATTCAAAAGTAAGTTTATCGGTGTTTTGAACGCTAACAGCCAGTTTCACAATCGTTGGTTATCTTTTTGGTTGACTAACCTGAATCTGAAAGTTAACTATTGGTAAATACATATATGCGTTTTACAAAATTTAAAAAAAAAAGCCAACTCATAACCTTTACATTGCATAATTTCAATAAAATAAAAACTTTATATGGGAAAAGCGACTAAAACTAAAAAATTTAAATCGAATTCAAATTTACTATGTACAATGTACAGGGTGCCCCAACCAAAGACGGAACAAGGACATTTTTCCGGCGATAGAAACGTTTATAACAAAAACCAAAATTACCATTTGATGTATTTTTTCTGTCGAATCCAAAAGTTGTAATAAAAAAAAACGAATATAAAATATGCTATTTCATGGTTCAGACTTCACATAGCTGAAAAAAATCCCTGAATTTTACAGGCTTTAAATGACAAAAAAAATGTTTTTCAATGACAAATAATAATAATTATTAATATGGCAAAGGTGATTTTTACTTTAATTTTCGATTTTATAAAAAAAAATAATTTGTTTCATAAAATCGTCAGCGAATGAATAGAAGGTTCCAATTTAAAAATAATTTAAAACAAGCTAGAAACGTACTCTTCGCCTGTTCACTGAACTTTTTATATAATTGTTACACATTCTATAGGATACTCTTCGCAGTTGTTTGTAAATAATGTCAGTTTTAGACATTTTTTATTTTATAGTACTAACTTAGTTGGTAAAAGACTCAATGTAAAATAAAGTGAAAATTAAAAAAAAACTATACGGTACCCCATTTGGGTTTCGAACCCGGGGCCCTTGGATTACGAGTCAAAAGCGTAAGAACTACACCACCACTTAACACGTAAAAAAACGTAAATTTTTACATTATAAGAGACGAGCTAAAATCATATTTCCACTGTTGTATATTACATTATGAAATGTATATTTGTAGAATATATAAATATTTAAATATTAAAATGAAATATCATTTCACCGGATTTCCATTCAATTACAAAAATATAAAAATAAAAAAAAAAAATTCAAATTTTTATCATTAATAACATTTTTTTTACTGATCGATTTTGTTCAAAAACAATGGGGTTTTTCCTCTAGCTAACACTAACTTACTGTCCAAATTTCAGTACAATCGGATTTTTCTTTCTTGAGTTATCGTGCTTACAAGAAACGTGACGAACGGACGGACAGACGGACATTTTGAAAGTTGTTCAGAATTTGTTTACTAACACAATGGTATGAAATTTTTTTGTCTGCGGGCAATATTTACAGTTTTAGAAATGTGCCGATCAAATGCAATATACTCTTCGTTTTCGTATTTGCGAAGAGTATAATAACAGTAGCAACTCGTAAGTAGTTTATTGTTTTTCATATTGTGACTCAAAATTCCATGATTTTTGCGAAATATTTAAAATTCACTGAGATTTCCATGATTTTCTTAGGATTTTTAAAATTCCCTGAATTTTCCACGCTCTTCAGGTTTTCCATATGAGCCCGAACCCTGTATTTTTGTGTCATAAATCTTTTGTTTTCAATTTATTTGTTTTCGTTTATGATAATTTTTGGTTTCTGCGAAAAAAAATATATCGAATGGCTTTTTTGGTTTTCGACATAAACATTTGTATCGTTTGAAAAATGGCCTTGTTCGATCATTGTTGGATCATCATGTAGCTAAACCTAATATTTACTACTTAAAAGAAATTTAAAAAATCCTTGATTTAATAAAATAAAAAAATAAGAACTGTTAAACAAAAATAGGTCTTTGATCATATTAAAAATGAAAAAAAAAAAATTAGCCTAAGTAAAGTAAAGAAAAAGAATAATCATAATAATAATAAGCTTTATTGTCCAAAAGACCATACAGTAACGTGTTGCGGGACACGTCGAAATGACCAAAGTCGTCAATACAATAAAAAATTATTACAATAGGTGGAAACAGGAAAAAGTTCCGTAAATACCAAGTTAGACTTTGTTGTCTAATATCACACTACCAAACAAAACTAATGGATATGTAGACCTGATAATATTATATTAGATCAGTAGTAGAAACATATAGATTCTATTTAAAAATCATTGCTAGTTCTAGTATTTTTAATAAATGAATTTATGTATAATAAATTAATATTAAAAATAGGGATTCCGTGTCGTGTAAGGGAAGCTTTGCTTCCCTAGCTTCAATGGAAAACACACTACTGATAAACAAACACACTACTGATAAAATAAAATATTTACTGGGTTGCCAATCGCTTAATAATTATTATACTCTTCGCAAATACGATAACGAAGAGTATATTGTATTTGATCGGCACATTTCTAAAATGGTAAATATCGCTCGCAGACAAAAAATTTTCATATCATTGTGTTAGTGAACGAATTCTGAACAACTTTCAAAATGTCCGTGTGTCCGTCCGTCCGTCCGTCCGTCCGTCCGTCCGTCCGTCCGTCCGTCCGTCCGTCCGTCCGTCTGTCCGTCCGTCCGCCCGTCACGTTTCTTGTAAGCACGATTGTATTGAAATTTGGACAGTAAGTTAGTGTTAGCTAGAGGAAGAACCCTATTGATTGTGAATAAAATCGATCGGTAAATAAAAATTTTATTAATGATTTAAATTTGAAAAAAATTTTTTTTGATTTTTATGTTTTTGTAATTGAATAGAAATTTGGTGGAATGATATTTCATTTTAATATCTAAATATTTATATATTTTACAAATATACATTTCATAATGTAATATACAACCGTGAAAATATGATTTTAGCTCGTGTAATGTAAAAATTTACATTTTTTTACGTGTAAGGTGGTGGTGTAGTTCTTACGCTTTTAATTGAAATTGACTCGGAATCCAAGGGTCCCGGGTTCGAAACCCAAATGGGGTTTGGTATGTTTTTTTATTTTTACTTTATTTTATTCTTTTATCAACTAAGTTTGTACTATAAAATTAAAAATGTCTAAAACTAACATTATTTACAAAAAACTGCGAAGAGTATTCAATAGAATGTGTAACAATTATATAAAAAGTTCAGTGAACAGGCGAAGAGTACGTTTTTAGCTTGTTATTGTGTTAATTTCGCGATTGTGGCAGTTAGTGTAAAATTCAAATTATATATTTTGTATGTGATGATTAGTTAGATTTTGCTAACGCCAACCGCGTTTGGAACCAACTGCCCGAACTTTGGGGGGGAGGCTCCTCCCCCTACCCCCCCCCCCCCTTGGGCCCGGCCCTGCTTCAGTAATTCACAAAATATGTTCAGTATTATTACTCTGTTATTACATTCGAGAAACTGACTTCAGTAATTCATAAAATATGTTCAGTATTATTACTCTGTTATTACATTCGTTTTTATATCTGAAATTTGTAAAGAAATAATAATTATTGAATTTACGCAGAGTATTATTTTCCAAATGTACCTATTTAGTTATACCTACGCATTTTCGCAAATGAAAAATAAATATATATATCGATAAGAAAGGTAACAAATTTACTTGTGAAGAAGTATTATTACTGTATAGTATTATTAAAACTTCGTTAATTTTATTTAATTATAGAGTTTCATATTTTGGGTATTAAAAACATGAATATAATAAAGTATTAATGTTTAATTGAAATGATTATAAAGATGGGTATATTTACACAGGGTGATTATTTTTCTTTCTAATGTTAATCATTTGATATTCCGGTAGGTATACCCAAAAATTGCTGAAAATATCCATGTTCCAAACTGGAAAAATAGCCCATTTAATTTGTTCTGTTTCTAATATATCTTCGAAGTTAAATTAAACAAAAATTTGTATTTGCACTAGCGCTGCAATTTGTATCTTGATGTTATATACTTTTAGTAGTTAACCACGAATTATTGGTTTACCAATACCTATTCTACTGGTTTGCTTAACCATAAGATAACCAAGACCTTGAAATTAACCAGACATTGGGAAACGGATTTTCATAGTAAACCTATGGTCAAATCCTAACCATTAGTTAACCAGCGATTGTGAAACTGGCTGTTAGTGTGCTCTACCTTCCACTGCACTATATCCCTTTAAATCTGGGACACCCAAGTAGAGGTATACCGGGTGGCTCGGCCGATAGGAACACTTTTGTAACTTTTGAATGAGCGAATGGATTCTTTCAAATTTAGTGTCATGATATGGGATGAAATTTCCAATAATATTATGTAAAGAACCAAAAGGGCCGACTTCCGGTTTCGATGCAATTTGATTAACATCCCCTCATTTTTTTTTTGTTCTACTGCCCATATGTTATGCTCCGATTATAACCATACCGGGTGGCTCATCCGATAGGGATACTCTTGTAACTTTTGGATGGACGAATGGATTTTTTTCAAATTTAGTGTAGTGATATGGGATGAATAGAGAATATTATTTAGGTATTATGCAAATCACAACTCACACTTTTTTATTTATTATGAAAATACCTACTTTCTGTATATTGTTGCCCTAATCTGGGCACGCTAATATACTAGTTAGGTATATACTTTAAAACACTCATTATTGGAGAACCAATCAAAACAACTACTCTTCTAGCTAATACTGACGAAAAAAAAAAAAGGGTGTGAATGAGTAAATGTAAATGAATGATTTAAGTATTTTCAATATATTTTTTTCTTTAAAATGCTAAGAATCCTATCATGTAATTCAATACTTCGTCAGTATTAGCTAGAAGAGTAGTTGTTTTGATTGGTTCTCCAATAATGAGTGTTTTAAAGTATATACCTAACTAGTATATTAGCGTGCCCAGATTAGGGCAACAATATACAGAAAGTAGGTATTTTCATAATAAATAAAAAAGTGTGAGTTGTGATTTGCATAATACCTAAATAATATTCTCTAATCATGATAAAAGCAAATAAATAAAAATAATTAATTGTAAAAAATATGGGATGAAATTTTCAATTATATGATGTAAAGAACCAAAATGTCCGACTTCCCGTTTCGATGAAATTTACATGAAAATCAAATTATTAAATAGGACAACCTGTATATTTTTGCATATTTGGATCCTGCTGGCCAAAATACATATAATCTGATCCTCAAATATTATTTTGATTTTCAAAAAATATTTAAAAATAATAATAATTATTATTTATTTAATTATAAATTTAGTACAAAGAGAAGGTAGACAATATCCATATGATTTTCTTCGTAATTTAAAGATCTAATTAAATAACAGGTTGTCCCATAGGAGTTCCATTTAAAAAAATAGTTTTCGTTGAAAAACCAATATCGTTGAACTTAATGAAGAATAAATCGTGTTTAACGTTAGTATCTGAAGAGATAATATTTTAAAAGTACTTTCAGACTGATTTTTAACAATTTTGGCAAAATCCCGGCCTTCTATGATTAAACCTAAAAATTAAAGAATATATATTTTTTGGAAATCAGAATAATATTTAAGAGTCAGATCATATGTATTTTGGCTAGCAGCGTCCATATATGCAAAAATATACAAGTTGTCCCATTTAAAAATTTGATTTTCATGTCAATTGCATCGAAACCGGAAGTCGGCCATTTTGGTTGTTTACATCATATAATTGGAAACTTCATTACATATCACTACGCCAAATTTGAAAAAAAAAATCATTCGTCTGTTCAAGAGTTACAAGAGTGTCACTATCGGCTGAGCCACGACCTAAAAATGTGTTACAGATTTTTTTATTGAATTTGCTATAAATAGTTCTATGAAGCACAATATTTATAGTTAGAGTCCTCGGCGCCCAAATATACGCATAAAAGTAAGTTCTGTAGGGGTTTCGTTGTTACAAGCTGATTTTTATATAAAATCAATGATTATATACTGAGGTTTCAAAATCCCAAAGCCGTCAAAAAACGTCATCTACAAAAGGGCATTAAAGTTAAAAAACGAGAGAAGCATATGGTAACAAGAGAAAAATTGTGATTTTTTTGTATATTTTTGATAAAAGGTTTTGTAGAGGAAATATTTTATAATAATTTTCAAATATTATGTACATACATTGGATCTTACAGGAGAACGAAACTTAAAACCGCAATATCTCGGTTTGAAATGTCTCAAAATTTAGTTGAATTACGAGAGAAAAAATATTTTACCTTTTTTTGCAACCACAAGAAGTTAAAACCATAAGTTTTTCTGGGAATGAAGTCAGTGTCATCATAATAGGTAAAATATCTCCTTTTTCGTCCAAATACCAACCAAAATCTTCAATTCGAGGTAACTGCGGACAAGGAACCATGACATTCAACCACATATTAGGTTGATAATGTACTCTTAAACAGTGTTGTTTAAGAGCACTCATCGTTGGTGGTAACTGATGTTGAGGCTGCCATAAATCCACGCAAGACATTAATTGATGTAATTTCCGGATGTCTCGAATATAACCATCTAAATACCCACTAAACACGAAACATTTATGAAACGTTTCGAAAAAATTGTAATCTGGAAGAAATGAAACATTTCCTAGAAACATATCTGTTTATATTTTTGACACATTTCAGAAATTCATAATATTTGTTATTTTGCAGAAACATTTCATATATATCCCACTAAACACGAAACATTTGTGAAACGTTTGGAAAAAATTGTAATCTGGAAGAAATGAAACATTTCCTAGAAACATATCTGTTATATTTCTGACACATTTCAGAAATTCATAATATTTGTTATTTTGCAGAAATATTTCATCGTCGGTAAAATATATATGAAATCATGAATTCAAATGACATCGGTAACAATATGTCCATTCCCCGCGATTTTCAAAATGCCTTGTTTGTAAAATTACAACTATTCTCGACTTAGATTCCGTCTGGAATACTGAATGCTTGGTTATTAATAAGTAATTACTCGAAAACTAGACGTCAACGAATAATGTGGAGAATATAATAATATATATAAAGATCTGAAATATTGATATTTGTAAACTCTGCAAAGCATAAAAACTTTATGATCATCTCCATGCGGCAAGTTGTGGAATTACATTTATCGAAAAACACGAAGAGATAGTATACAATCGTTTACGATCGATACGATTCTGCCTATTTGTTTTACAGCAACTAATTAGTAATTATAATTACTGGAAATTTCAACTCCAAATCGAGAAGTCAACATACCAGTATTGGTAGATTATTGCACAGAATACGCATCAATTAAAACGTCAAATTGTAGAAATTCATTTATTAAAATGAGAAACGAAAACATACGACCCATGACGATTCTAACATAGACAAATGTACATAGCAGAGAAGCTAGCCGCCATTTGCATTTTGCTATTGTTGCAGTTAAGTAAGTTTTATCTTTATGCCTGGAAGGACACTGTGTGCATCAAAAATAAAAAAAAATAGTGCGGGAGTCGGGTCAGTTAATTATTATTAATACTTAAAGTGGTTTTTGAAAGATACATTGTTTTTTCAGTAATATTCATTTGTGTTCTGTACATTCAATTTGTGATTGTTTTTATGACTTTTTCAGCCCCTGGCGAAGGCTTAGTACCAGCATGAATAAACATTCGAAACTTAGTATCAGCGGCGTTCATATCAGGCCCAATAGCGGTTCATCAAATAGAAGACAAGATAATATACCTAATGGTTAACCACTTTTGAGGGCAACTGCCAATTTGATTTTATGAAGCTGATATTTTATTTTATGGAGGAATAAGACAGTGGCGGCTGGTGAAATTTCAATATTTTTTTTCTCGTCTGTGGCGCATGGGACCCATACGAAACTTGGGAAATAACATCTAGAGAAGCACTTCTCTAATGACCCCTAAAAAATTTTGAAAAAGCAGTTTGCGAAAAAATTTTTGAAAATTCGCTAGCCTCCCCTGGGTCTAGGGACCCATGTTTACTTTTATTTTTTTTTGTCATATGCATTTGACTTTTCATAAAAATGCATCGACAGATTTTGGAGTTTGTGAAAATATTTTCATTACTAACTGAGATACAACGAATTGAAATATTGTAATTTGTTAAATTGTAAATTACAAAATTTCAGTTCATTGTATTTCAGTTAGTAATGAAAATATTTTCACAAACTCTAAAATCTGTCGATGCATTTTTATGAAAAGTCAAATGCATATGACAAAAAAAAATAAAAGTAAACAGGGGTCCCTAGACCCAGGGGAGGCTAGCAAATTTTCAAAAATTTTTTCGCAAACTGCTTTTTCAAAATTTTTTAGGGGTCATTAGAGAAGTGCTTCTCTAGATGTTATTTCCCAAATTTCGTATGGGTCCCATGCGCCACAGACGAGAAAAAAAATATTGAAATTTCACCAGCCGCCGCTGGCAATAAGATATACTTTTGTTATATATTTTTATATTTATATACTATGTTTTTTTTTAGATTTTTACAGTTTACAAATATTTAAAAGTGTTTCTAATACATGTTTTTTTTTTATATTTACTGGGTAATTTTATTTATTTGTAGACATCTAAATGCCAAGGAAAGATTGATGGGATCGACAGCCCAGTGAAGATAAGTAAAGATGAAGACACTAGAAAGTTAAAAAGAAAATTGAACCCCCTTCCAAAAAGGTCGCTAAAAATTATGAAATAAAATTTTACGGTCGTCCAGTTAACTGAACCTTAATATTGTTATTGAAGTCGCCTAAAAATATATTTCAATTCATTATTTGTTTATTTTTACACCGGCTTCAATTTCGACATTAGGTAATAAAGTTCAGTTAACTAGGTGATATTGAAATTTTATGTCTCATAATGTTTATAGCAGAAATGTGCCGAGGAGACTCCATATTTGATAAAAGTCTGTAAAAGGCATTTAAAACTGTATGCACTTATTTGGTATCAAAATGAAGCTTGTATCATCACGAATCAGATTTCACCATAAAATAGCTTATCAATATACCCAATGGAAAGTTAGAAGGAAAACTTCCTGGAAACTTTCCATTTTGAAAACTCCGAAAGTTTCAGGAAGTTTTCCTTCTAACTTTCCATGGGGTATATTGATAGCCTATTTTATGGTGAAATCTGATTCATGATGATACGAAATGAGTGCATACGATTATATTATTTACATGACTTTTACAGACTTTTATTAAATATGGAAAGTTTTCTCAGCACATCTCTGGTTTATAGCAACCTTTCCTGAAGGAAATGTTTCTTTGAAACGTTTCTTGGGTAGGACATATCTAGTACCTACAATGTATCTGAAACGTTTCTCTAACAGTTCCAGGAACGTTTCATATTTTATATGCATTTTTTGAGACGTCGGAAACATTTTTGTAAATATTCATAAATGTGTCGGGCACGTGTCTTTTGAAATGTTTCATTGAAACGTTTTTTAGGTAGGACATCTTGAGTTTCTGCAATGAGTCTAGAACGTTTCTGTCGTACTTCTAGAAACGTTTCATGTTTCAGTACATTCATTTCAGAAACATTTCCGGAACAGAAAAATGTTTAGTGGGTAGTGATAGTATTCTAGGTAAATTTTCCAACACGATTTTTTTCCAAGTCCTCCAAGTTGGCTAGTGGTGTCACAACCTGTGAGGGCGTGAAAAGCGGGTAAATTCTTGTAAAGGTCTTCACTTAAGTTTATTTCGTGAATAGGAAGGTATCTTAGACTATCTGCCCTTCTTACTTTCATCCATACGTCCGAAGTAAGATATTTCTTAAAATGAACTAAAAGTACTAACACATCAGTATCACAGCATTCAATAATACATCTGGTATAGCCAGCAATTTTTGCAGATAACACGTGTAAAAAAATTCTAGTGTTCGCTTCTTTGTGGTTGGCTTTCAGTATGTCAGCGTTGTCTAATTGAAAATTTGTTTTAAAATCTGTTACATTTGTAAAACCCCCACTGGTAGCAAACTGAATATTTATTACGAATTTTCAAATAATTGGATAAAAAATTTGTCACCTATTTTTTGTTTTGAAGAAAATGAATAAATAAATGCCATTGTTGTGGTCTTTAGTTTCTATTACTCTAAGAATACCAGTTTGTTTATTTCCGGTACAAAACCATTTATGAAAAATATTTAAAAAAACCGCAATTTATCTCTTCTTTGCGCCATATGCTTAACTCGTTTTTTGATTATAATGTCCTTTTGAATAAGACATTTTTTGACGGCTTCGAGATTTTGAAACATTAGTATATCATCATTAATTTTGTATAAAATTCAGCTTGTAACAACGAAACCGCCACGGAAGTCACAATAAGCGTATTAATGCACACTACTAATACAGCAAAATAGGTATTACATTTCTTTCCACCTTTTCGCCCTCCAAACTTTGTATGCGTACTTTTTGCGATTTTCTTATTGGAATCTAATTCCTTGGTCAAAAATACACACGAAAGTTGATCTTATTGTACAGGGTTATTTATTATATATTGAGCCCCACCCCCTTTATATTTCTGTTATTTTTGGAAATAAAAAGAAATGTTTCGTATTAAAGTTGATTTCAAATATGTAAGGGCTGATACATCTAGCTGTAATATTTCTTGACATATCGGACATTAAATATGCTCCAAACATGCATATAGGTATTTTATGGTTATTGATAATTAATCCTACACAGTAGGCTATGACTGATGATACTCTGACAACACTGTTACTGTTTGACATTTCGTTTTACACAGCCTACTGCGTAAGGGTAATTACTGCACAAGAGTAATTACTACGCTTCCTTCAATAACCATAAAATACCTATATGCATGTTTGGAGCATATTTAATGTCCGATATGTCAAGAAATATTACAGCTAGACCTCTCATACTTATATATTTGAAATCAGGGAAAGAAGATCTAAAAGAATATGTAAAAACATACAGAGTTTTCCATTTAAACAACCCTCATTATTGTATCACGTGACCCGTGCAAGCAATTGTATTTTTAATTGCATTTAAAAAAATGTATATACAACTCTACAATTTTTATGCGAAACATTTTTTACTTCCAATAATAACAGAAATAAAGGGGGGGCAATATATTTAGACTCCCATTAAATCTTAGAAAAAAGCTTGTAATAATAAGTGCTAACATATGTCAACAAAATATTCCTGTAAAAAAATTATACAAAGCCTGTCAGCCAATGTCAGTACACTTTACTTAAATTCCATAGAATATGGAAAAATTAATCTATTAACACACCTTACTTTTTTAATGTCTTCATCAATCCCCGTTAAATTATTATATAAATTGATCTGATATCTCTGATATGACATATATCAAGTCTTATTAAAAATAAATGCCAAGATTTTCTTTTAAATTTCTTTAAAAGTATTCACTAATAATATACATTGATACCTTATCTCAACTTGTCAACCCAATAAAACTTCATAAAATCAACACCTAATTATTAATATGTAAAATATATATTATTCCCATTAAATTATTATTATTATAGGTATAAACTAAACTAAACTGAACTAAACTAACATGGGCCATCAAGTCTTATAATAAAAATATGTATCAATATTTCCTTATAAAAATGTATAAAATCTCTAGTATTATACTAGTATATCTTTTCAATTTTATTAATCCCATGTATACTCCCAAAACTATTGAAGGTAGTAAAACTTTTTAGTTTTATGCTGCTATTTCATCACATATTTTTAAATTAAAATAGTTGTAAATTCTTATTAATACTTTTTAATGCGCGTCTTTATAAATTTTTATGTAAACTAAACTAATAACAACATCTCTCAAATTGCATAAAAATCATGTACTAATTATTTCTTATAAAACGTTATAAAACTTTAAAGTTTTTGTTTTTCTGATTGAACCTTTTTAGTTTAACTAGGTACTATTGAGATCCCACGAAAAATTTTAAACTTTTTAGTTGTAAATACTTATTAATACTTTTCAATGCATATGCTTAGAAATCCTTATTATATTCTTACATAAAACTAAAATAATAATAACCCCTCAAATCTTATAAAAACCATATATTACTTATTTTTTATAAAATGATATAAAATTTAACCGGAATAGGTTAAAATTTTTTTCGTCCGCTTCTACAGATTGATGAGCGGTGAAGGGAAGAATTAAGAAAAAAATACTACTGAAAAATTGAGAATGGGATACAATTTATAAAAAAATAATCGCAACGTTCCGATTCTTCCAAGAATCGGAATCTACCGATTCTTTATTCCGATTCTGCCCATCACTACTTCACAAGACAAATAGACCATTTCG